>CAKASE010000044.1:11098355-12593783 GCA_916720795.1 Danaus chrysippus
TATTATAATCGTAATTCGACTTTCTTTCTTCTTTCTAGTTTCTTCAAATATATTGCCATGAATACTCACATATATCTGATGTCTCCTGAATGTCTAAAATATTATGATGAAGAATTTCAATAAAGTCTAAGTTTTAAAGTAATAGTTTTTAAGTAGCTAAAGTTTAAAAAGATTTGAAACAAAATCAAGGCAGTTACTGTAGATATTATAACTTCACTATAACATAACTTGACAACCTTAGCAGGTTGGAGACGCTACGAATCATTTTGTTCTTTTATATGGACCGTGGAATTATTTATAAACTTTTAAAGCATTCATTAAAAATAAACAAAGAACTCTTTTAATGACCACCCTTTTTTACAGGTGTTATTGTAAGAATATAATGTAATATGTCTGTAGTATATTAAAGCACTTATACCTGTGGTGGCAGGGATATCTACTAGGACCTGTCGGCAATTCACCCCGTCTTAATAAATGACCAAGTGATATGAAACTTATTATTGTATTTCTGTCCGTCTAGAACCTAAAGTAATTAATTTTATGGAAATATTTTTATAATCATTTAAATGTTATATTTTTTTAGGGCCTTACAAAGAAAAGTGTAAATTTATTTGAATAATGTCAATAGTAATTTCACTATACAATATTTTAGTGAGGATGATTGGAAAGTATATAAGCTCATTATTTAATAACCATCAATGGGGCCTGAGTTTGCTGTGCTTAAGAACCACTACAAAGAGTGTAGTACTATACGTTTAGTACGAGTTTTTATTTAATAAACAGGCTCAAAGTTGAACCTTTTTTCCTTATTTGTGTAACGTATACATGTGAAAAACGTCGCAGCTAAGTCAAAGGTACAACCTCGTACTACGGTTATACTGTTCGCATTTGAACTCCTTTTTATGTTCATACGTCTGTGACTGAGTGTCCTTAATTAAGTGACACTCATGGTAGTGGGTTTAAGGGTTCCTTATAGTGAAGTAAATAATTAGCACACTCAAGTGTTTTACATATTAATTTAACTATCGGACTATTTACCAAGATGCGTTACGTTTTGAATATCACTTAAAGTTCAAATTATAATGTTAATTTTTCTCTGGGTCAGCTGATCCCATTTACACTAAAATAAAAGACCAGTTTTATTATTCTTTCATTATATTTATTATTTTCTTTATAATTATAAGATTCTTGTTACTCGATCTAGTGTTGAGCGTCGTGTCTTCGAGATGAACATTACATTTATGAAATATATTGCCTTATTTTTATTGAATAATATTCCAAATCAGTTAATTACAAATTTTCTAGGAGTTTTGAATAGTTTAATACATACTTTATACACAGAACAAGTTCCTATAGGTATTTAATAAAATACGAGAGTTCATATAATTCTATCATAGTTAGTGCTCAAAGCCTTTATTTTTATATAAATTGAATTTTCATACAAACATTAAAAGTTACAAGTGGCTATTAGAAAGGCTCTTCTATAAGTATGTTCGTAAAATGTTATTACTGACATAGTACGGGACACTTCCTGAAAGTCAGTGGTGGCCTAGTGGTTAAAAGGCCCGCCTCTCTTGCACGAGGGCGCGGGTTCGATCCTGGCCCGGGCAAGTACCAATGTGATTTTTCCGAATCATATGTACTTTCTAAAAAGTATTTAGACATCACTGATTAGTATTGATTCCCAAAAGAGGGTTGATGTCAGGCAGACGGCCAGTCGGAAAAAGAAATAGCCAAAACTATTCACAACTTGTAAGGCAGATCCTGGCTAAAGCTGGGAAATTGCCAGGTAGAAGGAGTACGGGACACTTCCTGAGACGGATGCGGGACGGATCCGAGACGACCCCGGAACACGACGACACGTTTAGGCAGTTGGGACAGTGGCGTTCGGTGGTACGCATTATTTCGGGACTTAAGTTTAGAAGTGGCCCTCATGTAGAAAAATCTAAAGCAAACCTTGCTGTAAATCTGGTTTATTTTCAGATTGTGAGCTGTTCATATATCAAAGACATGAATGTACTTATTAAAAAGATGCTTTATATACGAGTTGAAAGCTTTAAGTCAAGAATACATTTGTTTTATGCCCAATCTGGTGCAGTCACGTTTATACAATGTAATATTTTAAAAAGTTCAAGAGTAAAATGTGAGAAAATTTAAAAAATGGTTTATTAACTCTTAGCAATCTAGGTGAAATTCTCTCGCATTAAGTTTAAGCAGAGTTCAACACGAGGCGAATAACTTAACTTTAAAATATAAAACTTTGTCCTACTCCGTCTTCAGAAATGGAATGTTTAAATAAACAGGCTCCTCGCACACTTTAATGCCAATATTTAATACCTAATATGATTTTAACATAATTTTATAATTCCAATAATTTAATTCTACTATTTTATTAAAGATTAGTCAGTCTATGATATAGGTATATAAATAGTTTAAATCTAGTGAATCTAAATGAAGGCGACGGTCAGATTAAAATAAAAATGTTATTTATTATATGGCATAAGAATTTTATGTAAAATATAATTACAATGAAATCTCTATTATCATATTAAAACAGTTTGAAAGAAAATATTCGTTTCAAATTTACAGACTGTTATAATATCTTAAAATTAATCTTAAGTGTAATATCCCTAATACTGTAAATAATTAAAGTTAGACTATAAGGTTTCTCCGAAATTTTAATATTTCATTAAAATCAACAAGCAGAGTTTATATGTAGAATAATGCTTACATTTTAGTATAGTTATAATCATTGTTTTGTTGAACACAAAGTACCATACCATAGTGCTAGTTCCTTCATAAAATCTGACTTATTGTAGCTATATTGATGATCTGGAGAAAACATTAGTTTTATTATAATGCGTTATAAAATTTACCAAAAAAACTTGCTGATTCCTTAAAAACACATTATAATTAAAATAAAAAAAAAACCTTTAAAAGTTTGACTATTTATGATCGAGTTACATTTAAGAGTTATAACCATGACAGAGTAGTTGTATAAACCTGTTTATTTAGAGTTGAGGATCAACATCGCGACGTTTATTTCATAGCGTTTGCTTTCGCGGGAACAAAATCCTTTTTAAACTGAATGTGTTTGACCAGGAGCGACCCAAGTTGAGGGCTGGACATCTGGTCCTTTGTGAGCTGATTAAACAAGAGACCAATATAAAATATTTAGCTCACCTTGACGATTGATGAAAAGTCTAGACAATTTGACTACTGTAACAAGAGTAACATATGAAATTGAATTCAAGACTTACGGTATTGTGCATTTCATATTAAACCAATTTCAGAATATAGATTTGTAATATCACAAGATAAACGACATAGTTCTAGCCATCTCGGCGCTGACATCTGAGATATTGAATTTTTGTTAAGTTCTATTTTGTTGAAATTCATTTTAATACTTTGAAAAATTTGTTCCATATAAAAAAGAACATCAATGTTTTGGTTCTTATCTTCTTTAACGTAATAATTAAATTCATTTGAATAAAGTCTGTTTAAATATCAGTTCCTAGTTCACTTTCAATTTATACATGTATTTAAAACTTATTAGTGTTCGTTGTTGTATGTTTAGAGGTTCAAGTTACATAAAAATGGATTCAAAGTTTTAGTAAAGGTTCATATGTGATAGGTTAACATGTTTTTATTATAAGTTTTCAAGGCCAACCTTAAAGTGAGGTAATAAATGTGTACCATTTTACAGGCTACGAACGCATTATATTATTGAATAAAATAATAAACTACATTAGTATGACCATTTTAAAATAACATCACGTAGACAATAATAATGAATGTTAAATGGAAATAAATAATAAAAAAGAGATAGAAGAGATAGAAACCTAGCACGAGAGAGACCAATAAAGAAGTTCCAAAAGTAAGAAAAACTAAAACAATCACCAGGATACGTAGTCATAGTGAACACGCTATATGAAAAATGTATTCATTGCTTTGTTGTAACCGCGGTCACGGGAACAGGTTGTTTTAACTCATCTAGCGACAATGACTTCTACAAAAATATTTTTCGTATGATAACAATCGTAAAATAATGAAATCGCGCACTCTATCTGAAAAACATGGTTTTGTTTCGATACGTCGGCGTGGAACTATGAGTTATTTTTTTATAAATATTTAGAACTACCGTTAGACTGTCAATATGAATATTAATCTTCTCCTTTAGTTAGCGTACTACATATTAGTTCAAAATCATTTTTTGGTTTATTTAATAAAGTTAACACTGGTAAAACTTTATTACTAACCAGTGTCAGTTTAAATTATTTTTAAACTTTAGTTTTCATTTCGGGACTTTCACTTTAAGTCACTTAAGGTTTGAAATTGGAATTGATATTTTTAAGGTTGAGAACAACAGGGGTCAAAATTACTTGTTAATATTTTTTTTTGTTTTAATTGTTATACTAAGCTGACGGTACAATGTTTATCAGGAATACTCAGCGATGCATATTTTTAAGGTCGAAATGTCATGTTATAATTTTCCAAGCTCTTCTTGCTCTAATTAGATCTGTGTGAAATTAAACGCAAAGGACAACCCAAGTTTTATATACGTTCTTTATGCGATGTCTTGTGTCTTCAATTACAGCTGGTGTCGTATCTACAAATTAAAATAAATTGTAGGTGAATCATAATAATAATATAATTAAAAATAATACAATGCCAGGTTAGCATAAATATTAAATAATTTAGTTTAATTTGTAAAATAACGTACTTGTTTTTTACTCATCATATTATAAAGATTAGGATGAGCATATCTGACATATTTTTGGAAAACATTCATAGTTGTTATGCATACTTATATTTATAAAACAGTTTGAGGTGAGAAGAAATATTTCTTTCGACAATTGTTTTAAGAAATATATATTTTTAAACAAAACATCAAAAGCTTCTTGTTGTCATTATTTTTTGCTATTACTAATGGTCAACACTTTAATGGTATAAAAAAGGATATTTTAATTAAATTATTATAGGTATGAAGCTTGTAACATTTATTAAAATTAATTAAGGATCATCTTATAGTTTTCTTAAGTTTAATATATTTTTTTGTCTTAATATTAAAATAAACATAATTATCGTTAATCAGTAGATGGTGTATCAGAGGTTTTATTCATTGTGTCTCTCAAGTAATTGCAGCGTTTAATTGAAATTCCTTACAGTTCCAATGTGGTATACCATTTAACTTTATACTTTTTTATTAGAAAACTTTGACATTGAATCTTTCAGGATACTAATTTTAATAGATGTGTATTAAATATAAATCCATTTAAGTTACGTGGAGAGTTAAAAGTCAAGTGACAGTTGGTATAAAATCAGACATTGGTATATTTCGTAGTAAGTCATACAGGGTGAGTCGATACAGGTCGATTCTTTCACATATGTATCGTTGAATAATAAAACAAACATTAAAATTCACAATATATTACTTCATTTCAAAGAAGTTGTAGCGTTTATTATTTTGATATATTTGACGTTCATAATACATATAATAAAATAATGTGAGATGGTATTATATTATTATATATGGTTTTTATGAAATCGAATGTTAGTTATAAACTTATCGTTTTTGTGAAAGATTCGCACACATAATATGTAAGCTTCATCATTTGAAAATATCATACAATACGTAAGTTGTAATTATCTCTAACTAAACAGAGTGATGTACAACGATGCATATTGATTATTCTACATATTTATTGTTCTACAGAGAATTGTAACAGCAACGTTTTCCAACTATAGTGTACTCAAAAAGATTTTATAGGGAAGTAAACTGTAATTTTAGTCAAGAATATATATATTTTATATTTATAAATGTTCACTTTTAGTTCAAGATCCAATAAAGTTTTAGGTATGTTGTTAATTCTAAGTAAATCCTATTCATATTTTTATCCGCCGGGTCTTCTATAGAGCTAGTTTTCTAACTGATTCTCGATATATTTCCGCATAACCGCATTTAGGTCGTTGTTCTTTCCATACATTAATCGTAGAGAACTTGATATATAAATACATAAATATATTTAAATGGTACCTTATGATTGTTGAAAATATATTAATGCGACATTAAAACTTCCATTAAAATATTACAAGAAAAGTTTTATAATTGAAAACCTATTATTTTTGATATTTAAACAAAGTTCGGCACGTAACGTGTAGTGATCCGAATACAAATGAATGTTTTAATTATCTTTCATCAGATTACACGGTATAAAATTATTAGAAAAGTCTACAAAAATATTATAAAATTTTATACATCAAATAGTAGTACTATAACAATATTGTATAACATGCTCTTTAAACTTTTTTATTTTGATTAATCTTCGTCCTAAGCTTATGCAAAATTTTAAAAGGGTATATACATAGGTTTTATAGATGCTTGTGTGATAGAGTGGCTGAGTGTGTGTTATGTGTGTGTAGGTGATTGTATGTGTATTGTGCAATTGTGTATATGTGTAGATAGTATCTATTTTATTTAACGAAACCACAAAGTGGGCTTCATTACACGTTCTAATCCTTTTGTATTTTTAAGTTTTGTTATTTAAAAATTCATAAATAGATCTATTTTATTAAAGAAATATTTTTTTCCCAGGGGAAATCTGCTCACAGATACCCGGCCGAGCGGGGACTTGACCGGGTTATGTGAGGTTTAGACCCACTAAAGCCTCTGGGTGTTCCTCTTCCACGGCATCTAGGCAGGGCCACGTTATTTCGAGTGCTTGCCTAGCGACCCTGCCGGCGCAAGTCCACTCCGGACCTCGGACTAGGGGGGACAAATCCCCCCGCAAACCACCACCGCGAGCCGCCCCCGGAACAAGAGGGGCTAGCACCGCACTGATCCTATGAACGGGTGATAGAAGTCCCCGTCTGCCACCCAGGATCACGTCGCCCGGCGCTTAACCTATGGCTGTAAAGGGGCCAGATAGGCTCGGAGCCGGAATTTAAGAATAATATTTATTAATAATAATGTTTAGAACTTTTTTATAAAAATTTCTGATCAAAAGAAGGATTATAAGTATTAACTTTTATAAGTATGATAGATTTCAAATTAAAATAAGTGATCGTTTAAAGGTTGATCGTACTTTCAGTTGAACATACTTCATGTTTACTTAAATTTAATCAAAGAATTCTATGAAATTGATAGAATTATGATATCTGAGACTTTGCGAGTACATACCTATATTAAATCATATTATTCTATTTCATGCCTTGCAGTAATGGTCAGACTAGTTGATAAACTTAACATAATAAAATACAAACATTTATTTAAACTTATAACAGCATAATGTAAAAAAATATTGTTTGTCTTAGAAATCATTATGATAGCAATTAAACATGTCAAGAAATTAATAGTTTCAGTAGCATTTATTAATTTATTTATGTATTCAAGAATCCTGTATTAATCAATTGTGTTCTGACATTAATATGAAGGATTAGTTATTAGTTAATACACTGATTCAATAATTGACTAATAGGCCTCCTTAATCAAAACATAAACAATATTAATACGTCTCAGATCATGAATTGTGTTAAATATTTAAATGAGAGTAAGATTAAGTTGAAGACTAAGTTATTAATAATATCATTGTATAGAATACACTCGTTTCAGTTACTTTATAAAAACCACGATCACTAGCAGAAGAAATAAAGTGTGTAATTGAGTATTTTTATTTATCATCTAATGCTAACAATTTCTTAATTTTCTCGCGCACTCCGCTGGATGTACGAGAAATCCCATAACTTTATCTTGAGGACAAACGGAATGGTCACGAACATTAGAATTTGTATTTTTGAAAAGAGGCTCTCAGAACCTGGATAACTGCCAGAGACCATCTCTATTTAAATTTTGATGCTTTTTGATATAAATAGTCGCCTGAATTAGTCTCTGTACTTATAATTATTTTCTTTAGCGTGGATTTGTGGGTTCTTAAACGGGATGTAATGACTTGACTTGTTCACTCTATGTTCAAATACTACTAACCCCAACGCACCCGTTTCTTAACATTTGAGATATATTATTTGATCCTTGTATTGATGGTCCTCTTTAAATGTTCAATGTGTGTGTGTTTTCATTTACTTGTATATTAAGGTCATCGTTCCACACAATGTAGCCCGGTATAAGGCAGGTTTAGTAACTCTGTATATTTTGTAGGCAATTTATTATCTTTTAACTTATTTTACAATCTCAATATTATCAAAAACATAATAAATATGATTGATATAGGACTATTTATTCCTGTTTCAATTATTACGAGAAGAATAATATGGCAAAAAATGAAATGTTACATGTTTTACTTGTATTATCAAATTTTTTAAAATCATTTCTTTTAAATTTGTATATTTAATTATTTTTAACCGATAATAGGCAGAAAAGGAGCCGTTTGGTGGTCAGTGATTTTAATTTAACATTAAAATGTAGAATAAAGGGGTATTATAATTCAATGCTTTTAAATAAAACTACTCGCTTATATTTTCGTTATTGGACCCGAAACGACATTTTGAGTTCAGTTAGAGTTGTAACAACTTTATCAATAGTAATAATAATATATAATACACTATGAGTCTATATCTATTAGAAAATAATCTCTAGAATCTAGATATACTTACAACCGTTGATAAAGTATAAAATATTTTATGTACACTGGAGACCAAGATAGAGTGCAGTACTGTTACAGTTTGACAAAGGAAGACACTAATTTTTCAAAATTTTCATCTTACTCATTTTTCTTAATTAAGTTCAAGCAAATTTAATTTCAACATGTGTTTTACTTATTGATAATAAAGCGAACATAAAGAAAAGCAGTATCAAAACAACTTGATTACTTGAAACAGAAAATATTACATGTAAATGTTATAATACTTAAAATAAATTAGTTCGGATTCCTTTTTGAATAAAAAATATATTTGATTAATAACAGATTATAAAAGACATTATCAAAGAAGCAGAGGATGAAAATTAATATAGATGTTAATTATTTATTATCCAAAAGTAAGCTTCTAAATCATTTTATTATATCTACATATTATATTGTACACGTTTAATTAAAAATGTTATTTTCAATTGTATTAATTATAAACACAGTGCAGTTCCGATGATCATGTGGTACATGTACGTCGTTGTAATCTATTAATTAATTCAATCATATTGGTTTTAATTAATAAGCCTTACTAACATTCAATTTAATAACAAGTCTAAGTTCCCCAAGTCTTTTGTTTTGTTTGTTTGTGTGTATCTGATTTTCTCCTTAAAAATATTTAAGGAATTTAGTTTTAATTTTTTACTTTCAAAAAGGGCATTATTGGTCGATTGGTAAAATATTTCAATGAACAACTCTGTCTTGATAGACGGCAACAGGGTGGTACTGAGGGTCGCTTTCACTTGCAACAATGACGCTTCAACAAGCTACCGCGTAATAAAGTACAATGTAATAACATTACATATTTCACTCCCACAATAGTGATATATTTCAGACAGATTTTAAGCCCATCCAGCCTTTACAGTATTAAGGCTTAGTTCAGTTAGACGAGGATCTGCAAGGTTTCATATTTCCAAGATCAAAGCCGCAGTCTACTTTGCATTGATAATAATTGTTTCGTGGAAAAACGCGATAGTCTACGTATTGCCTTAAGGCATTTTCAGTTACTTTTTTCTATAATATTATACATAACACAAATAAAATGTATCTATTCTTGTTTAAAAAAACACCCATTCCTAACATAATGACAAAAATAATAATTTAGGAATAGTTAAACAAATCTTATTGGGCTTTATCTTACTTAAGAAAACTATCTAAAGATAATTCAATAATAGCATCACGGGGTCATCAGTACTATAGGGAATATTAAACATATGTACTTTAAATCGATCGTATTATTTGAACGCTTCTGTAGTAAACGTTACAAGCTCTGTTTCATTAGTTACCTTATATCAATGTCGTGTTAATTGAAAGATAAACTTGCGCCAACTGAAAATAGGAAATTATGGCCCAGCGTCATGGCTGGTGTACTAATATTGTGACTTGCTGCATTAGTCGATTTTATATTTATCGTAACTTATTAATGATTTCAATAGACGTAAAATTCATAGCTGTTTGTTGACTGTTCATTTGAAAGTAGCGATGACAGTGAAAGTTAACAAGAACCTACTGATGAGAGGTAAGATTCAGATAAAATAGTTCTCACCTCCGTACCACAACAATAAAAGCAAACATTTTACGAAGTTATAATTTATAATACACGGTAACAACCTTCACGGCCGAATAGTCAAATTAGATCTGAAAATGTTATCTCAAAGTTCTGAGCTATCTCTAGCTACAAGTCTTTACAAAAATACAAAATATAAACTTGTTAACCACATAAGACTTTAAATCTGTTATTAAAAAAAACATACTTCCACTTAATTCTATAATAATTATTTTTAACCAAATCATAAAACATCTTTTAATAAACAGTTATTGAAATAAAAATAAAAAATTTATTGACTGATTGGTAATTGATAAAAATATGTTCAATATTATTTCCAGCGTCATCTTCCTGTTATTTATATTAGGTCATTGAAGCGGATCTAAACGTTTGTTTAATAAAGAGATATGGAAGCAATTTCTAAATGGAATGATTTAAACAATTCTATGAATTATTCACTCATATGGTACTGACTACGATACAATCCCGACTTTAGGTTTTAGTATACACATAGATATGAGAAAGATCATATTATACAATGCTAATAAATAAATAAAGTTTTTACTGTATTTTATGTTATTAAATGTTTTGACATTTGAGAGTATTGCAATCTGTATATATTTTGTTTTTTTTTAAACGGAAACTGAGTAAAGTGCGTTTTATAAATAATAATACATAGTTTAGAATAAATAAATGTATAGCAAAACAAAAGAAAACCTGTATATTTAATTGTTATAAACGTCTACAATAAATAACTCTTACTTATCAGTATCTATGTTGAATAGAAAATTTAACATGAGTTAACACAACGGATAGCTGTAGGGATAATGATAATTTCTAATTTCCATATTATTCATAAAACCTAATGGTGTGGTTGGACATAAACACAACATTCTTAAATTATTTTCTCATTTTCTAAGATAAAACATAAATTTAGGGGTTCATAATAAATTAATTAATTTAAAGAATGTAGTTATTTAAATAACACATCATAAGAAGAGTTGAGGAAGTCTACAGTAACTAAAAATATAAATATTAAGTAAAACAATCTTATATTCGAGTGTAAAAACGAAAAAGACGTACAACTGAAGTTTTATTTGAAATACTAAGGATTCATATTGAAAAGCATTTCAAGCGGTGAGCGTTAATTGCAGTAATTTTGGTAATAAATTAGGCAACAAAATTAAAGTTCCGAACGTTCCTCTAACAAAAAGATCAAGTATTGAGAGACCAACCAACTTCATCGTTGGATTATTTATAAATCCGCAGATTAATTAAAGCCGCAGATACTTAGCAAATTGTAATTTTGTTTTCAATGAGAAAAACGGTATTTTGCAATGTTATTTACAATTTCTGATTTTAACTTTCCTCTAATATTTTTAGAATCCTAGTTTTGCATTTTTTTAAGTCAAAAAGATCAATTTTTTTTATTTTTTTAGGAGAGAAATATACGAAATATCGAATACAAAAATTTACAAAATACTTTAACTATTTTGGGGATAGTATATTTGGCTCTATACTATATTTTTATGTTTATTAAAAATATAATATTGTTTATATTAAAAATATCATCATACCTGAAACGAATTATCCGGCAAACTGTTGACTGCTTTGCAAAAAGGGATAAGATCCCTCACTTATAATAACCTTATTTGAAAGTTTGAATCTGATTGGAGACATTTTCATGCTACCGAAACAAAAAAAATCTACAAATGAGGATTAGAAATGAAACAGTTTGAAACATAGATTTAAATCCTATTTTGACTGACTCATACTTTTTTTTATGTCAAAAGGGCAAACAAGCAGAAGGTCTACTTGTTACGGATGTCTTGGCAACCTTGATTGTGATAGAGGGATAGGAAAGGGTGGGAAAAGTGAAAGAGCAAAACTTTTCTCTTACTAATCACGGGCAATTGTTTAATACTACTTCAATCCGATCTTCTGTTATAGATAGGGTAGTTGGTACTTCCATGATTGAGCAAGCCAAGTTAATACATGACAACAGCTAGGCTCTACCACCTCAACAGTAATGGAAGATAACAACAGAAGGTTTTAGTTTATCTAGAACCAGATGATTAATACGTCATGGTTTAAATGTTAGTGATTTTAAATTTTCTTATTTATTAAACTATTCATGCCATTGAAAACAAAAATAAAGATATAACTGTAATATTCCAAGAATATTTGGTTTCAGCATTTAAGCAAAGAAGTTTCGAGCAGAAATGGGAAAATAAACAAAATAATAGTAGTGTTTGAAACTAAGAAATTCCTAAAACACATCTCTTAATAGGGTCAGTTAAACATTGTTCAATTTCTACCTGATTAAAGTTCATAAGTAAAGGATATACCTGTTAATAATAGTGAAATTATGTAAAGGACATATTAATTATATGATTTGGTTGTAACAACACTTATTTTAATGACTTATTTATTATTTAAATGAATAGAATTTTAAAATTAGTGTCATTAAAATTTTCTGCTTAAAAGTTGTAAAACGATTTTTTCTTTATTCTCTAAAATTAGAAATACATAATCGTATTTTAAATTAAAAAAAAGTACAAATGTTTCAAAATAAACAGACTTTCATTGCTGTCACATGAACAATGGATGTACAAAAGTCTTTGTGACACTGGACCTTGGCTCATTGTTTCTAGGAAATATCCTGAGAAAGAATGTATACAATTTATTATACAAATAATAATTAATGTAAAACCAAAACATTATTTATAAATTTTCCTTTTTATGTACAGTGATAATATTACATAATTAGTAGACTATAGTTTAGATATAAAATGAAAGAAATGTGGTTTTAGTAATTATAAAAATCATGAATAACGTTATTAAATATTATTGTCTTAATAATAACATTATTTTCATAGAAATCTCCGTAAATGTTTAAGAGAGATAAACTAAGAATATGTTAGTAAATCAGGCTTTAGTTATTTCATTTAAGCTATATATTGTAACGAAATTAAAATTAAAATCATACAACTCCAATCTACAGACTCCATCTGAAAATTGTTGGGTTGTAAAGACGGTGAATGTTGAATGTTTAAGAACATGAAACTTGGATTAATAATAAAAGTTATATGAATTAATGTTTAGAATACAACGTAATTCATTTTTAGATGGTAAGTTGAGCTAAGCTTAAACTCAAACCTTCTCCATGTGAGAAAGAGGGCTTGCTCAGCAGTGGGCGCTGATAGGCTGATGACGACGAGTTGAGAATAGTGGTTGAAACGAATAGTTGTGAATATTTATGTTTCAAACGTGATACACATGAAGGATCGCCGCCCGTAACTTACTTTAGCTCAATTTCTTGGTAACTATTACAAGTAATAGTTGAACCCTACATTTTATTTGTTCTGAACTATTACATATATATAACAAGAGGGATGATTTGTAGATATAGCATTATGGCAATGAGAGAAATCTTGTCGATGGTATATTTTATTAAAATTTAAAAAAAGATATATTTTTAATGTCAGTAATAATATATATGGATCATTTACGTTATCGTGAACATATCTATAATATTTATTGTGGATATCGTAGATATGTACATTTTATACTAAAATATTTTTTTATTGTCAAAGTTTTTGTTATTATTTGATTATATTTTTAATATACAATTTATACTACGCTCGTATATTTGACTAAAATTATAATAAGAGTTAACTATCTAGATTGATATATATTTATTCCACAAAACAAATATTTTCATTTTCTTTGCCATAAACTATTTGTTCTGTGAATTACTGTCATGTTTTTGCCATTATGATATGTTTGTTTACAGATAAAATCTATTTTACTGCTTTAAAAAAATCAAATATACAGAAAATAAAATATTATTATAAAGTAGGTAATTTAAGTCTACACTAAAACTCATCTGTATACAACAATATATTTGATATCAAACAAAATACAAGTCTTTATTTAATTCTATACCTAAATGACCACACAATATTGGAGAACGCTGACATACTCATTCATTGTTAGAGCCCTCTACAAACATAAATGTTCGTCCCTGCCATACCCCCAACATTTTGTGACACATCTTTGATTTTGTCAACGTTGGTAACTCTGTGATGTATGAGCGGAGGCATATTAAATTTAGCAACTTCATATATGTTGAAACACATTTTTATTAAAATTTTTGTAACTTATTATTCTCAGCTGGTTTTTTTTTTACATTTTTTCGTATCAATGAATTGAAGTAAAAGACTATTACAAGGATATTCACCTAGTTTATTGTCAAAACATAACATTTATTGTTATAATGAATATTTTATGAAACATAATGATATTTAATACAATATTTTTTTACTTTAAATTCAATTCCTTTTATGTATCTTTTGAATATATAGTCAGAATAGTTTAACATCTTGTGAAAGAGGAACAAAATATTAAAATACAACTTCAATATGTAACACAATTAAATCTTAATAAAAATTGTATGTATAAAGTATAAAAATGAGCAAGTACTTTATGGCTGCAATGGAGTTTAGTTCGAGTTCTCTTAATTTGTGAATGTCTCAATACATAGTATAAGAGTAACAAGATTTGTTTGTTACAGGTCACAACATTAATTAAGGTAGGACGTGAAAAGTTTTGTAATATTAAACGTATCTTTGTTTAATGGCGATATCTTTCTTTCTCAACTCTCGATTGTTACTTTTATTAACAACTAGTTTTTGCCCGCGACTTCGTCCGCGTTAATTTCATCATTAGTAATATATGTATAGCTGACCGGGCGAACTCTATTCCGTCCTAGAGGCCATAAATAATCAGGTTTTTCCTGTTTCAATCGACAGAATGATTGACATATTAGTTAGTTGTCAAATCTAATGTCAAAGAAAACATTTGTATGGGAAATAGAAAAGGGCTGGTTTTAGGGTTTTCCCGAAAATGAATGAATTTTTCTCACCTTTTAAACCTTCCCTGAACCTCCACAAACATTTCAAGACTAAGAAAAGATAAATCCGTTCAGCCGTTCTCAAGTTTTAGCGAGACTAAGGAACAGCAATCCATTTTTATATATATAGAAGATTAATTATTTAATAAATAGATAAATCTTCAAAAAGTTTTTAAAGTTATTTTATTGATAATGGTTTTAAATATAAATCGTACAATATTTTTCTAATCAGTTTCTGTAGTCAAATATTTCAAAAATTCTTTACATTAATTTTCCTTTGTATATTTTATAATGCATTTTTACTTCAACAAGTAATAACTTGTTGTTCTTTTATTTTTCTATCCAGATGTTTAAATATATTTAATAAATTGCATAAAAATCCCTTTAAATTTGAATGTATTAAATAATAAGTGAAGCTGAAAGAGACGGCGTATCCATTCTTTTTTTATTACTTCGATAACAATCCATCTTTATTGATTTCCTAAAATAATGTAAAAGTTCAACAAATCAGTGTATTATATCTGATCGAAGTTAAACAGTCTAGATTCATACACATGTGTGTACTTTTGTTTGTTGTATTGGAGCAGATTTAAAGTTATCATATTTGCTTCCATAGCCTACATGTTGTCAGGGCGCCAGCTAGCTGCAGATATTCAGGTAATTCTGATTGTCAAATCATATTTTCATTTTGATTTCTCTGATTGATGTTTCAATCTCTCGATATATTGTTATACATACTATAGACTTCTACGTCACTTTAAATATTTTGTTAAATAACTAATTTGTCTTTTTATTCTATTTGTTAGGTGACAGGCTTGAATACATTTCTATTTATATGTAGGAGTTAACTGATTTTAATAATGTTTAAGAAAACTGGGATATATATCACACTGCTTGAGTGTTTTATATATTTTTATTCATTATAAATGATGTTGTTATTATATACTGTCATTGAAAAGACTAATTTGAAACAATTTACCATAAAGCTTAAAACGTTTGAGCCTTATAGACGTTCCAATTAAAATAATAATATGTGATACCACTCAGATTAATACGGAACATTGCAATAGAATGAATATTAATATAATCAGATTATGAAATCTACTTTTTAGAGCATTGAGAGCAATGAAAAGAATGTTGAATTAATTATATAAGTTACTTTATTTTTACTATTTAACACATTAACATTAATAAAATAATGACTTTCTGAGTAGAACTTAATGTCTTAAATAAATGCAATTTAATATTATGTTTCTTGTTAGTGCTGCTTTTTGCTTTCGAAAATTATTTATGCGATTTTTGGTATCTTTACATTTTGCTGAAACTCTATTTATATATCTGATATCTTTTGCATAAAACAATAAATAATTTAAACTTCCTACTAATACAAATAACAAAATCTCGAATAAAATTTACTTGCCTTAACCGGCATCCCAATTATATTATGGCTTCAAAATAATTAAGAAATATAACATAAATATGAGAGTTATATGAAAAATAAATTAGCATACCACTTGTGAAGTTAGCCTTTTTGAATGAGTAATGATTGATTTATATTAACATCGCTTATAAAATGTAAAGATCTTAATAATCCCTACTAATGTTATAAATGCGAAAGCAACTCTGTCTGTCTGTCTATCTGTTACGCTTTCACGCCTAAACCACTGAACTAATTTTAATGAAATTTGGTACAGAGATAGAATTCACCTTGAGATAGTTTTTATCCCATACTTTAGAAGGGTTCTCTTGGAAACGCGATATAACCGAACTCCACGCGGGCGAAGCTGCGGGCGGAAAGCTAGTATTTAAATAAATACTTTGTAGTGTTTTAAGTCAATTAAAGATATATATAAAATTAAATTAATTCTTCTTTAATATTGTACATCAAGGACTGCTTCAGATATCAGGATTGCTTTGTCTTTCAATTGTAAATATAATCAACCTTATCATCACATTTTTTAAATTCGATAATTCCAGTAATATTCTACAAGATATAATATGGGGTTTGTAATAATAATTATTGATTTGAACATATTATATACCGTTTTAAACAATTAAATTTAATTTTATTAGAATCAAGTAAATATTAATTTAAGCAGTCATGAGTTCTCAAATAATATTATTAATTGTGCACATCAAATTTATGTACATATATATTTAACTGAGAGTTAAATTTCTTTCAACATTATAACATTAACTTTATAAATTAAAGAGTGCGGTGTTGAGAGATAGGGTAGAAGCTATAATACTTTGTAACTTATTTTCAATGTTGTTAAACACAATTTATCTTAAAGCTTATTTCACTTGACTCGGTAAGTGACTGCGGATGTGACTGAGGAGCTACTTAATAAATTAGAGCATCTTCAAAACCTGGCTATTCGGTTTATTTACGGCCTACGTAAATATGACCATATATCTGAATTTCGTACCCAACTTTAATGGCTCCCTATTCGCCTTCGCCATGATATGCACATCCTCTCGGTCTTTTTTAATATGATCCAAGTTCTCCTTCTTACCTTCGCTCCCGCTTCAACCTTCTCCCGCCTCCAACACGTTCCAGATGTTCCTGTATTACTTCAAAGTTAGAAGTGCCTAGAAGTAATACAAAGTTTCTGCATAACTCTTTTTCGGTACGTGCAGCAAACCTCTGGAACAATCTCCCAAAAACCATGCAAAAGAGTCCTAACATTAACCTCTTTAAAAAAAAGACTAAAAGAGCACTTTCTGTCACAAATATTATAAATTTATCAAATTAACTTATAGATATATATATTTTTTTCACTGTTGTATATATATATATATATATAATATAATATAATATTTATGTATTTAGATGTAGTTTAAGTATATATGTATTTATTATTATAGTATTTATTATATCATAGATATTTATGTAAATGTTATACTATGTATTATATTAAAATTGTTTTTTTTTATATTATATTATTATTATTAAGAGCATCTCTAATTGCACAATTATTTATGACCTGCTGTACACACTAACCCTTACAGCTGTAGGTTGGCTGGAAGAGATTTCTTATACAAATAAGCCCGCCTTTGTAAACAACAATTCTGGATGTAAATTAACTATGTTAGTTTTTTTTTACTGTGCAATAAAGAGTATATATAAGTTTATAAGTAGAGTGGAATGTTGAAGGAGTCAGAAGTTTACAAGTAACACATCAACTTAGTATATGTAAGTTTCTTTATCAGGGAATTTCTACAATTTCAACTTCGAGAACAAAGTTTTAAGATCGAGGTGGATATATTAGTTCTTATTTTAGGAGCTATGTTTATTTAGAAACTACTCCAATCTCATGTTTTTTTTTCTTGTATTTTGTTAAAAAAATAACTTTATTAATTAATAATGTCACATCTTTATTATTTAGAACATAATCTTGCAGTAATAGTATTTTCGCAATAGTAGTTTTACTCTTATTTACACCGATCAAAAGAAAAAATATGATAAGGGAAAAATCAGGCAGAGTTTCATCACAAGATTTTTTGTTTGTACCGCTTTTTAACCTTGTCCAGTGCCCTCATATTTTTTTTAATATTTGACGTCAATGGCAAAGCCGGAAAATGTTAAACTGTTTTTAAAAATTTACTAAAAATATGCACCTTGGAGCCAACGACATAAGTGTTGAATAATTCTGATAAATTTATTCTTTTGGCATCAATGCGTAAGTATTTCAAGTTCATGAATTTAAGGTTACTCTTAACATAGTATGAATAAAAAAGTTCAGGCAATTTATTTCAAAATATAAAAAAACATTGAGGTATTATCAAAACTTTAAAAGTACACAGTTAGTCTATATGTTAGTTAACTATTTTATTACCAAAGGAATCAAATCAGCAAATAGATGAAAACATGGAAGTAACTTACAAGTGGATTTACCAAGAAGTGGATTATATTTTTGTCTCATATAAAAAAGTGCGCTTTTCTTCTTAAATCCTATCCGTTTATTATGTTTGTAAAACAAAAAGATTAACAAGACAATAAAATGTGTATTATTTTCGTAAGTGTAATCGGAACCAAGTGAAGTATTTTGTATTTTAAAAGGAATATTTCGTTCAAAGTACCGATGCGTACGTTTAGTTTTGAAATTAAGACAACTTTTATTATGTAAAGTTTTTGGAAACAATTATCATTCAATAATATTTTTGAGGCTGATGCTTTTCACTTGAAAAAGGTTTACTAGTATTTTAAGTCTCTTCCCACACGGGTTAATAGGATTTTATAAAGATCAATCACGGCATTAAGTGGTTAAGTTATTTGCCTAAGAGATAAAAACTTTTCAGAAATCCACGTATTCACGGCTCACCATGCAGGTGCCGGGTCCATCGCGTTGCAAGGAGAGAATCTTAAACAGTGCCTGGGATTTACGACCCAGATGTAGGTTTAAGAAGCCTCATCTAATGAACGTTGTTAAATGTTCACCTCCACTGTCCAAGCTGCTCTCTCTACCTAACAAATTTTGATCTTAAATTTAGCATAATTGTCTTGCCAAATAAAAGTCTTCGATAAGTACTTAAATATATTTGTGTATATACATATAATTTAATCACAACAGAACACTCAGTTCAAGTAAAACTTCATATTATTTTTGAAATATTAAAGTTGAGTACCAACCAGTAAGTATTACTACAGATATCTTCCACATTTTATTAAAAATATTAAATAATCATAAATTTTAATTATTTAACGTTGAGAACAGTCTAGCTAAACTTAATTCAGGTTTTAAAAGTATTTCAGTCGTTCATTCTCTTCTTATAATTAGAGAACATGTTGATATTCTAATATTTTACTTCTAGAAGTTTTTCTAGAATTCCAAACTCGTTGCCAACTTTTAAACCAATATGACGTCCATAACAATAACTTATTAATTTGATTATAAATCCGATAACTCTCTTAAAGATGAGCCAGCATAAAGTTACTGAAGAGAGTTCAAAAATGTTTTATAAGATGCGAAGTGAAGGATTTGGTAAACATGTTTAAACCCTTTCATTTGTTATTTTTCTTTTATATATTTATAAGTTGGGCATTAACCCAACTGTTTCGATTATTTTTCTCATAAGAATTGGCACATTTCACCTGTGAATGTATTTTATTTCAATTGCAGTTAGGAAGTTTCAAGGAAAAAGTGAATATATTTTAAAGCCAATAGTCCGTACTTACCATCTGAGGCTATAGTTTCACTTACCATCAATTGTAATAATAGAACAGCTCTTAGTCCAGATAAAGATAAAACTTAATTATTCAGCACTGGAGAGCATCTGATCATATAGAAGTTGGCTAAACATAACAATTCTTTGTTTAATTTATAAAAAGACAAAATGGAGTTTTTGTGTCATAAAGTTTTTTTATTTCTTATAAATCATAAAAGGTCGCAGATTCATATTTACAAATCACTATCATTTTCATGTTATTTATTATGTAAAAGAATTCATAATATAAAAGAATAATTTTTTTAAGTAAAGCGAGAGTGATTTAATTAATATTAAATCACTTTGACACATTGACATACAAATGTATATCAATCTTATGCACCAATTTATGTTTTATCAAAATAAAACTTTTGATGAAGCATTGACTGTAGGAGACGCAACGAGACTAACTTCTCAAAATTGTTTTGCTTTATATCATATGTCGTAAAGCATGGCAATCATTTTTAGGATATTGTTTTAAAAATGTCTTATAATTGAATATTTTTGAATAAAACAATAAAACACTTTTCACTACCGCAATATAAAAAAATAAAATGTTTGATTGATTTGATTTTTTTTATTGGTATTCGAGAATTTAGAGGTTTGATTCTAATGAAATAGCAGCTCTTCATATAATTGGGATTGTTAACTGAAACTAAATCAATAACCTATGATAATCCAGTTTCTACCAACTCAGAAAAATAGTTTTAGTGTTTTTAACGGCATCATATTTGCATGAATTTTTGCTATTGTTTCATGCATGTACCGATGTTAAGTGATTATAAAATATATAAGAGTTACAATCAAAATTATATATAAGATATATTGGAAAAATATATAATTTTTTTTTCTGGTTAGATAGTTGACATTGAGGCAAATATAAAATAAGGAATATAATAACATTGACCTTTGTTATTATGTACAATCAACGTAAATTTTATTTTTAATAGAGATCTAGTTTCATAAATTATTATATAAAAACATAGTTTGCTTTAAATATACTCAATAAAGTTCAATAAATTATCTTTAAATATTGTAAATTATTATTAGAGACACATACAAACCAGTAAGAATTAGGAGTTCAGTGAAGTGAATGGTGGCAATTCTTTACGAGCTTTGAATAATTTATTCTGTTACGTTTGTTTTGGGATTGATAAATTAAACAGAATGTCTCACATTAAAATGTCGACGCTCTAATAGCGTTGTTCATTCCCGGACGTTCGTTTGACTCTAAAGTTGTTACTATATTAAATTAGGTGTTTATTATGGAAATGGTCATTAGGATCGGGTCGCTGTAAAATGTTTTGATCATATTTTAATTATTTTTAAAGAGCAGTCTTACACTATGATATTTGAGGATTCCTGTAACTAACTATAGTTAGTAAATAGATTATTATATAAAATCAAAAACCATTAATTAAGAACCACACATTCCCTCAATGGCGATAGTTCGACTTTCATATTATTGATTTATTTAACTTAATAGTAATAGTAATTACGAGTTTAAGTATTTTTAACTGATTTACTATAACCCGTAATAATAATAATATTTTATCTTTTTCACACAAACAATCGCAGAGATATATTAACAAAAGACTGAAGGAAAACAAAAAGAAATAAAAATTTGTTAGGGCCGCGAGGATTAATATATTATTCTCATAGATCCTCTATGAGAGTGAAAACACAATTGATGGTAAGTGAAGAGGGAGAAAAGCTACAACGCGATCTTTTTTAGTTCGGTTCGGTTTGCTATAAAAGCGTGTTTTTTTAAACTATTTCTAATATAAAAAATCATTTTAAAAGTTAATATTAACATTTTTCTTCAACGTTTCATGACATTCTTAAGCAAAATTCTTTATGAGTACTTATTTAGCTAAAAACATAGAATGTAGAAATAAGATCTTCATATTAGATTTTTTGAAAATAGTTGTTCTATAACTAAAGGGTTGAAAGAAAAGTTTTATGGTAACATTTAATTAGATTTTTACATCTTTTTTAATTAAAATATTATTGATTGAAATGTAATAATTGATTATTTCTGTGTACTCGCACAATGTGAGTTTTATAAATAAGGAGCTTACTAAAAATAAAATAGAAATATGGAGGTTGAAAATTTATTAAAATATTATATTATAAAAAATAATAAAGCAGGTTTTCATTCCAAACTAAACAAAAATAAACCAGGATTTCATCTAAACTAAAAAAAAGTTGAAGGGTAAAAATTTTGATCGACATACCATAATAAAATATCAAAGACAGTTTAAATTTAAAGCAGACTCACAATGTTAATGACATGACACTGACGATAGTAATATTATCTACCAGAGTAGAAACATCTTGTTATGTTATGTTATCTTAATATATACCTTGTATAAACAGGAGTAATCGCAGTTGTTCATTGAATAATGTGGTCTGGTAATTCAAAGAAAATTACAAATGATTTACTTTGTACAGTATCACAAATTTTAATAGGAGCGTGCTAGGCTCAATACTTGGATTATAGATGAAGTTAGGTACTGCCCATTAATTTAGAAGTAGAGATCATGTAAGACCCAAAACGAAGAGTTGGTAACTGTGCCTTTGACTAGTATTTCGACAAATACTAGTCAAAGGCGAAGTTAAGTAATTCGATATAAGTTGGCTACTACTCTAACACATCTCAAAAGTCTTAACAAATCTCAATTAATCATCAATTTCCTCAGACTTAGTCATTATTGTTTTAGAAAGTTAAAAAGAAGATAATTGTTTTGTCAAATTTATTTATTGTGTTGTACAACATCGAACGCACAATAGATAAAAATTTGTTTGTCTGATAAATGTCTATAGAATTTTAATGAATTTATAAATTTTGATTTGCTTCTTTTGATTATTATGTGAAATGAAAATCAATCAAAAACACAACATGAGTATTTCACTTGATTGCAAATTCTGTATCCACATAGGCGTGTGTTCCAAGTCGGTCGTAATCAATATTACTGTAGGTACTATAAGCACTGATAGCCAAATCTGTTCAGTTCTGATGTTCAATTGGATTCAACATTTAAGCTCGATAGACTTGAATCATGTAATCGCAAAAATGCCCAAATAGTTTGTAACTATAAGAAATTGTAGATATTATATTGACTCAAAATAAAAACTAGTTTATTCAAAGATGATAAAACTTTAGTACGTACTACTAACCAAATTATTCATTTTTATTTCAATTACATAATAAGTCATAATATGTAACTTTCTTCAAATTTTTATTGTGTGTGACGTCGCATAATATAAAGATATTATAATAACGTTGGAATTGTATCTATGTTATAATACAATATTATATAACAGAAACAAGATAATGTTCAAGACATGTTAGCAAATGAACGTAACAATTGTGTTATGCAGTAACTTATATGCTTATATATTCAGCTAAAGAAAATATTTAAGTCATTAATAAACAAACTAGTATGTTTCCAGACATTTAGCTTTGAGATTCTGTTAGTGGTCATTTTATGAGGATAGGAAATATAAGGTATATTCATTCTGTAAAGTATTCGTGTTGCTTACAAAACTGAGTGTTATATATCTTTTATATGCATATAATAACTATTTAAGGAACGACAAGTCAATCTACATAGTTACATACTATTATGGGGTTGAAGTTA
Source organism: Danaus chrysippus (assembly GCA_916720795.1). Classification (NCBI taxonomy): domain Eukaryota; kingdom Metazoa; phylum Arthropoda; class Insecta; order Lepidoptera; family Nymphalidae; genus Danaus; species Danaus chrysippus. Next base: position 11,122,308 of record CAKASE010000044.1, read on the forward strand.
GACTTTTGTCTCATGTAACTGGGGCTGCTTTAGATTTACATAATGTTATACATTGTATATTACCTTAATAGTTCAACTAATACTACTATTGAAATATCTTATTCAATATTTATTTTAAAATAATTGTCCGTATTTATGCAAAATGGGACCACACAGCAAACACACACTTTTGAGATATCGAAGGCTCTACAAAAACATGTGCAGTATTGTTAAATGAAGTAAAATTACTATTTATTTTATTTAAATATGTTGATAACTTACTAAATTTACTTATTAAATTTTTTTGTTGATTACTGTTAAACTTTCTAAATAATTAAGAAAATGTGCAAGTGATTTTTTTAAACATATAGTTCTTTTTTATTTAATAATTAATAAATTTTCTCATATACAAAAAAGAACCACAGTCTAGGGATTTGTTGACATAAATGAAACTTTGTATTTTTACTATCGGGATAAATCTTTAATTTGTATTTTACTTTATAATTAAATTAAGTCAAACAATTTTGGTTTCATTGCATCCATCGACCGTCGAAATCATAATTCTCTCCTAAATATTAAAACGTATTTGTTATTCAAGAATTGAAATACATAAATGTTCATTAAATATCGGATTTTCTATATAGACAGTGCTCTTTTAAAATTCGATAATTTTGTAAATTTCTTTTGAAGTGATAATCACGTAAATAATTTGATGTTGCTTTCTTTTATTAATAATGTCTAGCTTTAATATGATGATGTGAAATGATTTGAATCTAAATGATACAGAATACAAAACTGTTTTGTAATTTGTTCGTGAAAGTTAATATGGGTTTGAATTTTTTTTTTTCAGCCTATCGGAGCCCACTGCGGAGCAAAGGCCTCTTTCTCTCATGGAGGAGGTTTGAGCGTTAATCACAGCGCTTGCTCAAGACGACTTGGTGATTTCAAACTTATAATTTTTTTAAATTATAAGTCCAGATTTCCTCACGATGTTTTCCTTCACCGTCTGTCAGTGATGTCTAAACACTCTTAGAAAGTACATACGACTCGAAAAAAGTCACGTTAGTACTTGCCTGGGCAAGGATCGAACCCGCGCCCTCGGCAACGAGAGGCGGGCCCTTTAACCACTAGGCCACCACTGACTGGTGGGTTTGAATATTTTGATATAATACATGTAATGTATGTTTTATTAAATCTAATTCATGAACCTATGTATGTCAGATCAAGGTGACATTATTATAATATTCATGAAAAAATTAATATTAAACGGTGGTTTAAAATTACAATATCAAAAGAATTTTATCATTTGTTATGACTGTAAGCTTCTTTAAATAAATTATTTCGTAGAAGTACATAGTGATATGTCATAATTAAATGATTAATAGAATGCCTCTGGGCACAACCTGTTCATAAAATTATATAATTGGTAGTACATTTTAATTGTAAATAAATCATTTTCTGTTTCTATGAAAATAAAAATTCTGAATGCCTTTTGAAAAAGAAAAAAACAAACTTGAAACTGAAAATTGAAGTATTATTTTGCTATTCAAATATTTTTATGTTTATAAGGATAAGTAGTGTTGTAGAGGTGGTCTAAAAATACGATAATTAATTATATGATGACTTTCGAATATTTTGAAGGTCTTAATTAACCCCTGTACTACGTGCTTATTAACTAATTTAGATTCATTTGTCAAAATATTTAAAAGTGATGTTAATTTCACTATTTATCGTTAGCATAAATTTAAGAAATATTACATTGGTTTGTACATTATCATATCGATCTTGTACTTACAAGACTTACTATACTAACACTAACCCGACACTAAATTTCAACCCCGATAAATGTTGTTCAAACTTTTTAAATTGGTTTTTTAGTGAATTTATTTTAAAGTTATTATTTCCATATAAAGAAGGGGATTAGTCTAAGCCATTTTAAAGAGACGTAAATTAGTAGACGTACGTAAAATCATACTTAACTTTTTTATAGTTTTTTGATTGCTTTCATTTTTTTCTCGTTTTACTCTTATCATCAAATTTAAATACTTTCTTTTTCAATTTAAAAGTTACAAACCACCATTACGGACGATAATCTTTGTGCAATAATATCAACTTTCACAAGTATAAAAACGACCTATTTTATAAGATTTGTACAGGAAACAGTGATGTTTAAATAATGAAATAATCAAAATAGTCGACAAGTCTTTCTCAAGTCATTTAGCGCTCGTCACAATCAATGCTCTTGAATTATATGAGGAAAGCCTTTAAATTTGGTTTATGAAGGAGTATGTGTTAGCGTTCTTTAAACAAAAAGCAAGCCTGACTTATAACAGTATCCCAATGTGATAGATATCGATTAGAATTTAATATCACGGACCATAATTCATATCTTATTTTAACTGATTTTGACTTATCTATAGATATTGACATTCATAATGTTATATTTCCTTTTACTCTCTGTCGAAATTTCCAGCTTCTAATCCAAACAACTGCCCCGTTTGTTATACACATTATTCATTGGTACTCAACAAATCTCGAGAATTAATAAAAGTCAATCAGTAATACTTAGTAGTAAGTGGTAGGAAACTAGATTGATGCTGATTAAAATCAAAGTAGCCATTTGAGTAAAGTTTACAAGCAACATGTAATCAGTTTAATGAAACTTTGACAAGATTCTACAGTGACTTGCAAGATCTTAACACGATACAAGCCTTTGGGACATTCTGATCAAAGTTAAGGTCAGAATTTACAGTTAATTTATTAGAAGTTTCGAAAGGACCAGATCGGTCGACGAGATTAAACAAGATCACTTTATAGACTGTGACTCAATCTGAGATTACCTTGTCTTTTTTAAATTTTGTTATATTAAAAGATGTTATGAAAACCATGATATCAAAAAGAATAATACACATTGTTAGCTCGTTATATTTGTATTTTTCATATAAAAACCATTGACTCTTTTTTGATGTCACAGTAAATCTAAATAGAAATATCTAATTGAGATAATGTGGATAAATAAGTAAGAGGCGTCTTCATGTCATTAGAGAAATACTCTGAATCTGGGTTATAATTTAATAAAATAAATTCCCTATGTTTTAAACCATTACATATATTTATATTAAATTTATTTCATTAATAACTTCATTTGTTCTTTTATTAATTGAGTTTGTATATGTTATATAGATCTACTTAACTCGTGTAAAAAATTAAAAAGTTTCAGAACATCATGTCTGCTAAGATTTACAATACTACATAATTTCTTTACGAATATGAAAAAGATAGACTAGAAAAGACCAACTGACCTTTAAGTCCATTCATTTGTAGCTAAACTTGATGTTCAACTTTCTTCACTGAAAACACAGTGCTGACACTAAACTAAGGGTTGGAAGATGCCAAGAGAATATTTCATTTAAAGTTAACATTGCACGGAACAAAGTTAAGTATATTTATGTCAAATTAATTTTCTAAATTAACAATGTAACAGATATTCATAACAATAATTTAGAAAATGACGCTAGTAAAACCCCTGTGTACACATATTTTTTAATGACTTTTAAAGCGAACGGACTGAGAAGCAAAGGATCACTTATGAAAATATGAAACAAATATTTCTAATAATTCTTCTTTTTGAAAACTTATGGTTCAATCAGTTTGATGAAATTACTTTGTTAACGGAAAATTAGAAAGCTAGTTGATTTAGTAATAAAAAAGAAAAAATATGGTATTGTATTATTTTGCATGTTTACATGAAAATTACTTTCATAAGAGTAGATTTTATTGAAATGGGTTGAAATTGTTATTGTGTTCATGCATCACATTACCAGAAGAACAACACAAAAATTACCCCGAAACATGGAGTTTTCATTGATTGAACCAAAAAAATTCCCTTAATTTGTAAAGAATCTACATTATTTTATCCCTCGTTGTAGTTTTCCTTTCGGAAATAAAAATACCGTTCATATTTATTAGCATTAATTTGTTTATTATTTATTACTTTAAACAGATAATTGGTATAATAAGAGTTTAGTATTATTTTATCATCTATTTACTTTATCAGCTTAAAAAATTAAGATAACATGTAGGTCACGTCTGAAATAATAATTTTATCTAAAACAATGTAAACAAAACCATTAAAAATAACTTTAAACCGGCTTTGAAACTTAAGTATTGATTTCAGTTCTTACTGCAATATATGTAATACAGGATTGACAGGTTTAGAGATTATTTTAGGTTTAGAGATTATGTACAAAATAAAAACATTGATAATATGTTAAGATCTTCTTCTTCTACCTGGCAATTTCCCAGCTTTAGCCAGGGTCTGCCTTACATGTTGTGAATAGTATTGGCTAGTTGTTTTTACGAACGGCCGTCTGCCTGATATCAACCCTCTTTGGGAATGCATTAATCAGTGATGTCTAAATACTCTTAAAAAGTACATATGACTCGGAAAAATCACATTGGTACTTGCCCGGGCCAGGATCGAAACTGCGACCTCGTGCATGAGAGGCGGGCCTTTTAACCACTAGGCCACCACTGACCTGATAATACGTTAAGATATTAATACTAAATGTTAAGGGTTATGGACATAAAAAAGTAATATTTCATTGGCTACTTTCTATTCTTTTTCATTGTCAGCCTGTTGGTGCCCAATGCTGAGCAAAGACTTCTTGTCACATGGAAAAGGTTAGATCATTAATCACCACGCTCGCTCAAGACGGATTGGCGATTGCAATCATATAATTTGAAATTATAATCCAGATTTCCTCACGATATTCTCCTTGGCCGCGTGACAGTGACGTCTGAATAGTTTAAAGAGTATGTTCTTATAACTCGGAAAAAGTTATATTGTTAGTTGCCAGATATCATCCTCATGAATGAGAATCGGGTCTTAACTTCCCGGCCACCATTACTACAAAAGATACTACTCTCATTATTAAGTATAAATAATCTACGTCGCTGATGGAGATGGCTCACTTATGCTTATAGTCACATAAATTATACATATATTGTCACAGTCTGGGATTTTAGAAATTTAATCCAGACCACTCTTTGAAGGAAAAAAAAAATTTTAAATTAAGACGTAAATTCATGGAAAATTATAAACTTCAGAAACAGACACATGAAAGTGTCTTAGATTTTTATAATAATTTATAATTCACAGTACCATCGAGAGATTCATTTTAATACTTGTATATTGTATATCGAGGGAATCACTTCTTATTTTGTCTTCCGCAGTTTTATTCCTATCTTATAGAATATTCAGATAATCAATCAAAGCATATTTCAGAGAAAACTATTTATATCAGTCTGAATCCTTTTAATTTAATTGATTAATATTTTTCAAAAGTGAGTTATTAAACTAACCCACTAACTGTCATTTAGTTTGATTATACTAAATATACACAACATATAAGCCAAATAATCTTATCTAATTTTATATATATGTGAATCATGTTAATATAAAAACACTTATTGTAATATAACTTACCAATTTGTCTCGGGCCTCTATGTAAACATCGTCAGATCCACATTCATATTTTTCAGAAACTGTTCTTTCATATTCACCTCTCATCTAGGTTCTTAAAAAAACATTCGTCCTTTGTAAAGATTCTTCTAAATGAAAATTCTTATCTCAATGGCGTAACCAGTTAAATCCTCAAACAAACAATCCCATATTAATGAACATTTTTTAAATAGTTGTCTGTTAAATAGAGAGTATTAATAAATAAAACATCTCGCATGGGCAATCTATGAACCCTGTTTACATTCATACTTTTATTATTTGTAACTACGTTTACCTCTTATAAATGGAATAGATATATTTATTTGAACCAAACTCTTATCTTGACTCAATTTTTATTGACCTGGAGCGATTGTTTCTCCTGTATAACAATTTAGGATATTGTGGTCCCTCTGTTATACATCTACTATATAAATTTTTATGGTTAGTAACCTTTTAAAATGTATAAATATGGAGTTCCAGAGAGGAGTTAATATGTGACATATTATATTATTTTATTCATATATTATACTTTTTATTAAAGTTTTTAATACGTTTAGAATTTATATTACGAACTGAAACTAATAACAATATTCAAACTTACACGTCAGATATTTAAATGTTGTATGATTTTATTATTTTTGTTACTTTTGTATGTATGTTTAAAAAAGTAATTTCTTTCCATAAAAAATTGTGTTAAACAAATAATAAAGCAAAACCTTTAATGACAAAAATGTGTTAAATAAATAATAAAGGAACAGAAAAACGATTTATCCATTTAAGACTTAATTTCTATCACTAACATACTATACTGACTCGCTGTAATATTTTGTCTTTATATCTCTGTCATATTCAAAATGTCTCGCTATCATAAGTGAAGATAAAACAAAACATTACTAAATTGTTTATCTTTATTTTTCTTTACCCTATATTAAGGTAAATGATGGTTCTTATAAAGAGACCACTAAAATTTATTCCTACCGAAATAAATATTATATATTATTGTTAAGTCTGTGGTGGCTCAGTGGTTAAAAGGCCCGCTTCTCATGCACAAGGGTTCGGGTTCGATCATGGCCCGGGCAAGTACCAATGTGTTTTACCGAAACATATGTACTTTCTAAGAGTATTTAGACATCACTGATTAATGCATTCATTCCCAAGGAGGTTTAGTGTCAGGCAGGTGGCCGTTCGTAAAAACAATTAGCCAAAAGTATTCACAACATGTAAGGCAGACCCTGCCTAAAGCTGGGTAATTTCCAGGTAGTAATAGTAGAAATAAATATAGTATTGAAACAAATATTGATTTCAAATAAGCATGTTTACTGATTAAATTCTCTTAGGTTGTTTCACATTATGGTTTTTCATTAAATAGCTTTATATATTTAAACAAATAGTACAGACAATCTTTTCATGGCAATAAAAGGTACAAAGATCAATTGTATTATTTTACGATTCCGGCAAAATAATGAGGACCAAATTAAAAATTTAAATTAAAGAATCTCATTTAAACAGTAACTTATTTTGTATATTTCGTCTCAGTTACCTCAAGTAGCACAATGTTTATGATGTTTGACTTATGTATGTTTAAGTAGTTATAAGAACTTTTTACTTCTTTGTTGGTGATAAAACTAGGTTAAGTCCTTAAGGTAGATCACACCTAAATAAATTTATTCATATTCTGGTCCCCGACCCAATGTAGATAGAAAGGAGTTTCTAAGGAATATAAATGATTTTTTATTAGTATATTCTTTATGTTACATACACTAATATTCAATAATAGTTATATCGTTTTATTAAATGTCATTATAAACAAATCAATAGCACGGAATTCTTCTAATTTCTAAATCAATTATTAGAACATTTCAACAAACATAATCTGCTTCATAGTAAACAATTTGGATTCACGAGGGGTCGCTCGACAACAGACGCTGGTATCGAGCTTATTAAGAATATCTATGATGCTTGGGAGGAGTCACGGGATGCCTTAGGGGTTTTCTGTGACTTATCCAAAGCCTTTGATTGTGTTCAACATGAGACTCTGGTCAGGAAACTATATCACTATGGAATTAGAGAATGTGCGCTCGACCTTCTGACTTCTTATCTCAACAATAGAATTCAGAGGGTTGACGTTAAAGGAAAAAGGTCTCCTGGGGTCTCAGTTGGTATGGGGGTCCCTCAGGGATCAATTCTTGGACCTTTTCTGTTTCTCACATATATAAATGACTTGCCCTTTCTTGTTGGGAACAAACATGATATAGTATTGTTTGCTGATGATACCTCATTAGTTTTTAAAATTAATAGAAAACAGGTACAGTACGACGACGTAAACAATGCTATAGCTGATATAGTACATTGGTTTAGTGTAAACAATCTTAGGCTAAATAATAATAAAACAAAAATTGTAAAATTTAGTACACCGAATGTACATAATGTAAAAGCCGATGTACTCATTAACGGGGAATCGATGGATCCAATTGATTCTGCTGAGTTTCTTGGCCTTACTGTTGATGCTAAGTTGCAATGGGGCCCCCATATTAGCGGATTGGCGAGTAGACTGAGTTCTGCGGCATTCGCGGTCAAAAAAATTAGATTATGTACCGATGTTGATACGGCTCGCTTAGTATATTTCAGTTACTTTCACAGTATAATGTCATACGGTATTATGCTGTGGGGCAACGCAGCCGCTATCCATACTATATTTGTGCTACAGAAGAGGGCTATTCGCGCAATCTATAACCTAGGAGCTAAAGAATCGTTAAGGAATAAATTTAAAGAAATCAAGATATTGACTGTTGCTTCTCAATATATATTCTGCAATTTTATGTATGTACGAAAAAATATTAATGATTTCATGAGAAAATGTGATACTCATAGCATTGGTACAAGGAACAAACATAAACTTGTTACTCCTGTTACTCGACTACATAGAGTCAGTAACTCCTTTGTGGGGCAATGTATACGGTTTTACAACAGGATCCCAGAAAGCGTTCAAAATGCCTCTATTGCTAAATTTAAAAAAATTATTAAGGAACGCTTGTGTGCAAAAGGTTACTATACAATTAAGGAGTTTATGAACGATAGCACACCTTGGGAATGAAACGCTCGCCTCCTGGCTATTTCATCTCATATTAAATTGTGTATATAATATATGAGAGAAATATATATATAAAAAAAAAAAAAAAAAAACCCGCTGAGTTTCTTTCGCCGGTTCTTCTCAGGTCAGGGTATTTTCTTTTCCGAACCGGTGGTAGTCTCAAATGACCATCAATAAGAAAGTGTAATACTTCTATATTGAATAAAGTTGTTTGAGTTTGAGTTTGAGTTTGAGTTATCTCACATTATTAAAAAACTTTAAGTAAGACTAACTAATTTTCTTATTATCATTTAAATTCTAGACTTATCCAGTCCATTACGAAAATATTTTTTTCACTTAAGAAATTAGCTTATAGCCAACGGAAATCTGTTATTAAAATTTTAATTTAACGCTTGTTATCACATCGCTCATTTTGTTTCCAATTTAATACAAACTGTTTTAAAACATAAACAAAAAACAAACAATTTAAGCTTCGTGATCAAAGTTAATTTATTAATTTTTACCTTGTCGCTGTTAGATAAAATGTTGGATTCGAAATTAAAAGGCTCTTCTTTCAAACGTAAGTATAGGACTCTGCCTACACGTGTTGGTTTTTATGACTAATAATTCTTTTCAAAATATAATATGAGTGTTATCTGAAACCAACAAAATGCAATGAAGTAAAAAAAATGATTAAAAAATAAACAAAGCTCATTTAATAAAAACACTTTATTTTAATCACATATCTCTGTGTGCTGCTCAATCTTTATTTTAGATTAAGTTCCAGTTAATAAATAATTAATTTATTTCTTTATAACTTCCTCTTTTAATTTTGTTCATAATGTACCTTACCTTATCAACATTTCTTATGTTATTAAGGAGCTTCGAACAGCTATGACATTCTTTTTATTAAGATAACAACAGAATGGTTAATTTAAAAAATTATAATTAACACGATAGAATCTACACGTTCTTTGACATACAAGTTTTTTGTTTATTACCTTTATATTTTATACACAAGAAAATTACGAATGGAGAGCTAATTCAATTCTATGTTAAGTTTCAAAGAATTTACGAAGAAAAATAATTAATATACTAGACAAAAGTTGTATTGACCTTGCTTGCTTGCTTCAAGTAAACTATACAAACACTTTGAAGTTACTGCCTTTGCTTCTATCAATAACGTTATGAATGTTGTGAAATCGTTGCTAGTAGAAACATGAATTCTATGCTCAAAACGGTAAAATTATTTTCTTTCATTAAAATATAGTGAAAACACTTTTTATTAATTTCTGATACAAATTGTAATATTAAACATTTTTATGACCTCCTGCCACACCAACTTAAACAATATACTCAGGGACGAAGTTCTTAAATGATAGCTTGCAACTTGTACAGAATACAATAGAAATTAAATTTAAATGTTGCCTTTGTCTTCTCCTGTTTTCTTAAGTTATTCTAAAGTTCACCTGTTCATTACACACGTAATAAAACTATTTAACTGACTTCTTTTTGTGTTTAACATTTTAATTTTTTTATATACATATATAAAACGACACTAACTAAAACAAAGAGTAAACACTTTTAAAGTGTAAAGAAAAATACTATAGGAAAAATGGTATTACTCGGAAGCAATTACTTACTTTAAGCTTGATTAATTGATTCACAGTTTTTAAAAAGACACAAGTTTATTCAAAGTTTTTCTTTGAGGTTCATGGAGAAAACATTTAATTTCTACATTTACCTGTTAAAACCTTTATTTTTTTTTCTTATATTAAAATAGTAAATATATATTAAAAGCTCTAATTCTTAACACATTTAAAACAACAATAATCTTGGCAATTACCACTAGTGGTAGAAATTACTGAGATTAAATTATATAATGAATTAAAACATGACATGTTTTGAAATTATATTTTTTAATCAGATAATATAAAATTGTTATAATTTTCTATATGGTTATTTATAATAGCTATAGAATATATATCAACAATACCTATTATTTTCAATCATTATGATTGACCACGGCAGTTGTTTGGGTTCTAATACATCTCAAAGACCTAAACTGAAAATATCTAATAATATGAGCACTGCACGTGTATGTAAAAGTCTGTTATTTAAAATATAAACATTGAGTTAAGACTCCACATTAAAAAGCCACAATACAATTTAATAAAACACATTTAAAATGTAAATATTTTTTCAATTACAGTTACTATATTGTTTCATAATATGAACCTGGACGTTGTTCGCAATAGTTACTCTAAAGCGAGCTGAAATTCTCTGAATATTACATTCCGTATTCATGTAACATAATATTTTATTCACATACGTATTAACTCAAAGTAACTTTGCATGAATATTTTGAAAGGCAACTTTTTTAATATCAAAACGACGAGATGTTATAAGTTCGAATTGAAAATGGTTCGTGAAAACTCTAACTATTATTATAAAAGCTACATTTTGTAAGAATGTAGATATAGAGTTATGTATGTAGCTGTGTAGTTATTTCTTGATATCAATTTGATTCTAAATTTAATACTGATCTCAGTAAGAAGTGCTTTGTAGCTTGGATAACCGGTCAATCAGATAGATAGTAAGAATGTTATTACATAATTAAGAAATATTGTTTACGCCTTAAAACAATGAATGAAATTAAATGTTATTTAAAATATATCGTTATTAAACATTAGCTTCTTGCTTTTGGAAAATTAAATCTCTCAGTCTCTGCAACATTAAATGTAGAGGGGGTCAGAAATAGTGCAAATTGATTCAAAAAGAGTGACATGACAATATTGGTTTTTACTTGACTTGTCAGAGACGCTTAGATTCCCTGAAGATTTTCAAGAAAATGCTTGTAATGTTTCCACATGTGAACGCTAAAATATATATAGATAAAGTCAATAAGAATATATATATATATCTATTTAGTATGAATTTTATTACGAAATTACCTTGAGTATGTAGGTAATACTAGATATTAAACTGTGGAAATAATACAGAACAATCTAATGACTTTATTACCCTCTACACAGAGATTTGGTTCATTAAGCAGATTTGAAATATGCTGTTTCTCGGAATAAATTTCAAAATGAGCAGTTATTCTAATACATGTAAGTTAGTCTGTATTAATTAAATTTATATATATGTACAATTATAATTTATCAAATGTATTTCAATTCTCGTTTAAATAGACAAGAAGCATAAGTAGTTACATAACATAGAAAAGTATAAAGTTATAACACATTATAAAATTGTAAACCGCGTGCGGAGACATACAATCATTTCAATACTCAGTTTGTATTCTTTTCATAAGATATTTAAATCGTAACGAGGTGACTTGTGGACGAAGTTTTGTCGTTATTACAAAAACTCCAAAGGGAATATTTTATTGAATATTTTGAACTGAATTCTGCATTAAATATGATCTGAATCAAGAAGTGAAGATTAATATATTCCTATTATGAAAACTTAAAGAAACTTGTTGATTTCTAAAAAAATAATTATAATGTAGAAATAAAAAAATAATAATATTACATCCGTCTACAACAGTTTCCAAATTACAAACAAATTTTTCTGTTTTTAATTATCTTTATTAAACATAAAAGAAATTTCAGAAGTGAGACAAGTTATTACCATAAATAAGGGTACTTTTACAATTGCATCTATATAGGCCTTAAAAATTTAATAACATTTTTTCTTTTTAAACATTTTAGTGTACATTAGTATGAAAAGGCTAAGGCTATAGTTTTATATGGAATGGAGAAAAACTTTCTTTATATTTTTCAATAAGCATTGAAATAATGAGTTTAATATGACTCAGACTAAAATTTTAAGACAAACTACATTTTGGCAAGAAACTAAGTTTTTTATTCTATAGTGAGTTCTTAGATCAAGTTGCAAATACAATATCTGATTTGGTGTTCCCCTGGTGTTCTCCTGGTGTTTTCCTGGAACCTTTGGCTGTTCGTAAGTCCCACGTTATATACCTATCCAAATATATATGTAATTCCATAATAGATCAATAGTAAATAAAAATATTACAACAAAATACGAGACTTTCATTAATAAAAAGAATTGGAAGGAAATAAAAATGTTTCAGTCGTATTTTCATTTTTCAAAAGAGTTATCCCGATAATAAATTTCATCTCCTTGTAATCATAATATTATCGGAACATTATTTAAATGATCTTTCATGTAAATGTTGTGGTCCCGATCATAGGATTGAGGTAAACTTTTAATACTTTTACTGTGAAGTTTTATGTGTATGGGTTTTGATAAAAATATATAAACAAGTATATTGTTTGATATTTAATATGTTTCTTTTAAAGGTTGTTATATTCTTAAAATAAACAAGTTTCATATAACTTCACGCACTACATAAATAAATAAGTAAATGTACTCCAAGAAGTAATTATAAATTTATGGTAAAATATTTTAGCTTAGATAGATTAGAATATTAGAATGTTTCATTATTTCTTTCATGCTTTTGGAACTTAAAATGTATAATACTTCTTCTACCTAGCAATTTCCCAGCTTTAGCCAGGGTCCGCCTTACATATTGTGAATACTTTTGGCAAATTGTTTTACGACCGGCCGCCTGCCTGACATCAACCCTCTTTTGGGAATTAATACACATATCAATAAATATCAATATTATAATATACACACAATCAATACTGACAAAACCAATAAAACTGTCTGACTCCTTTTTCCCACCTTAATACTACGATTGTGAATATATCTTCCAACCGTTATTGTTGTTAATGACGTTAGAATTTTTCGCATTAACATTATAATTCTATGAAAGACTACGTATGTATATTTCTTTCATCATCATCATCAGCCTATCAGACGCCCACTGCTGAGCAAAGGCCTCTTTCTCACATGGAGAAGGTTTGAGCATTAATCACCACGCTTGCTCAAGACGGGTTGGTGATTTCAAACTTATAATTGTGAAACTATAAGTCCAGGTTTCCTCACGATGTTTTCCTTCACCGTATGTCAGTGATGTCTAAATACTCTCAGAAAGTACATATGACTTCGAAAAATCACATTGGTACTTGTCAGGTTTGAACCCGCGCCCTCGTCAACGAGAGGCGAGCCCCTTAACCACTAGGCCACCACTCAGTACTACTATATAATTCTTTATAAATTAACAATTACATCAATAAAATAAAGACGTTAAGGACCCGTAGTTGTTCTTGTTTTGTTACTAGTAAGAGATGTCATTATCAATAAGGACTTCGAAGATAATAATTTACCACTAGCAGATTTAATTAAGATAAACTTTTATGATTGATTTGGACTTCTGAAGTTATATAAATCATGAACAGTAAATGGCCATACGTAACGAGAGAAAACAACATTGAACGGAATTCCTCAACTAAAATCACCGACATAGAAATTGTTACTTGACCTTTACAGAAAAATTCTGCAAGTTACCAACTCTAGCTTCTGTTATTTGAGCTACTAGAATGCATAGCCTGAGGTTTGATGGAAATCTCAAAAAGAAGGATTTGAAGAGTTAAATAAATAATCATTTTAACTGAATACGGTCATCTTTTTGAAACATCAAAGTAAAAGGTCTACGTTTTTATTATTTAAATATAATTTTTCAAATAAATTTTACGTATTTATGAACCTTCACTTCCTTGCACCATCTGCAGAAGTTTCACTTAATTTTGTAATTGTTTAACAAACAGGAAACAATCTCATTTCAATGTCTTATATTAATCGAAATAAATAACTTAATTCGGTCTCATTACAATTTTTATAAAATGTTGAGCTTTTGTGATATAATAACATGTATATTTCTGTTTTGTAAATTATGTGAAATGTCATTTTTACTCTCATTTCGAATTTTCCAATGTTTAAAATGTTATATTTATAAACATATTATTATATTATCTGTGATATAATGAGATCCAACCGCTAAGCATTTCTTGGATTCATCGTGCCGGTTCTCTCTTGGTTTAAGGTTCCTATTCCTCCAAGTTAATCTCTCTACCCAATTAAATTTGAAACTACTCTAATAGGGCCGTCTCCAAGAATTAACTGATGTTAGAATTGAACAGCCCCAAGTCTTTTAATAGGTTGAAGAGAAATTTGGCTGTTATTCCTCTCGCACCCCCTTAACTATATAAAAATTTACGACGAATACATTCTCAGTGAGCTCGTAATACTTATTGGCCTTGATGACATGGCCTTTGGAGATGTTGGTTTCCCAAAGAACTCTATTAGCATTATGCGCTTTAAAAATAAGTAAATATAAAAGTATGTTGTTACTTAAACTTTAAATTTAAACAAGCTATGAAAAAGTAAAATTATATATCACTTTGTTTATTTTGACTTACTTAGCGGTGACGGACATATCGTAGTGTAAACGATTCAATGTTATAAAAATATTTAAATTAACTTTTCAAACTGCGACTATGTATTTTGTAGACTAAAAAAGTAATTATTACATTTAAAAAACAGAACCGAAGTCAATCGGCAACCGGCTCTCTCACTCATCGGACGAAACGCAGTCATTAAAGACTACTTCACGCCGATCTTCTGTGAGAGGGTGGTACTTCCCCGGTCGAGCCAGTCCATGTTCGAGCTGTAGTAACTGACTACAGTTAGGCTAGGCTCTACCACCTACAACTACAGCTAGGCTCTAACACATATAGTTAAAAGGAAATTAATTAATATTTTAAAATGTAAAAGTGTATTCTGTTTCGTTTCATTTTTATAAATTATGTTTTTTTATAAATGTTAAGTACATAATTCTATCTCTTAAAAGATAACAAGATAAAATTCAAGGTAAAAATATATTTAGTTCTTTTTTATAGATTACAATAAAATGAGAATCATCAAGTTATTTATGTGATAACACGTCTTATAATTTCAATATTTAATTAAAGAAAATCGGATTTAAATTATAAGCTGGTAGTGTCGTTTATTTTAAGTTGTAAAATTAGTTTTTTTAATTCAAAAATACACCTTCACCGTATTTATAAATCTCGCGATCTGTATCGGCGAATCTATTGACTTCATAGCCTATAAAATGTTACACTGCTTTAGATAGTGGAAAATAATATCTAGTGGATCATGTACAGTTGCCCAGCGAACTGAACAATTTGAAACACACATATTTTCCATTCAGTAAAGTCATGACGTTTTAAATTGTTCACTAATAATAATTAATTGTCTTCACTTTGACCTTATAAAAATGTATTAAAATAGACTTTTTCATTTATTTTACTAATGTGAAAATCGACATTTCCATTTATTTTCCTAGTTTTCAAACATTAGTATCATCAATTCATATCACACGGCAAATACGCGTTGCCAAGAGAGCAAATTTTCCATTTAAGTGAGTTCATATTGCAGGCAGC
This sequence comes from Danaus chrysippus, assembly GCA_916720795.1. Lineage (NCBI taxonomy): Eukaryota > Metazoa > Arthropoda > Insecta > Lepidoptera > Nymphalidae > Danaus > Danaus chrysippus. The sequence continues at coordinate 11,138,242 of CAKASE010000044.1, forward strand.
GAACATAAGTTGGCATCTTGTTAAAAAAGTGTTAGGTTAACATTTTTGCACTCTCTTCGACATTTTTAATTTATACTGTTTGCTTTTTTATTATTCTTACTTGTCCTCAATTTAATAGTAGTTAGGATCAAATTATTGCATTTCTTTTAGTGTTCCTACTTGAATATAAATTTTAAGTAATAAATATCTTTTATAACCTCATCGATATTAAAAATGCTAAAATATTACATATAATTTCGCTCGGATAGAAACAAATTTTTGAGTTTATTAGTTTTAAATCTGTTATATTGACGAATAAAAAAATTCAAAAATTGTTAATTTTGTTTAAATAACTTGATTAATGGCTTTAAGAAGTAGTAGTTTTATTACTTATTTATGTTTAAATCGTGTGAAATAGTTTAAAGACCTTTTTTGTATAATAATTGGTTAGAGATTTCAAACGATAAATATAGTAAATATGTTACTACGGAAAAGTATTGATTGTCTGCATTTACATGTTAAATCAGGTATTTCAATTAAAGATTCATTCTTTATTCTAGCAATTATAATAATTAAAGTTGAACTCAATTACCCGATTATTTCTTTACTCACATATTTTCCCACGTCTAAAGAGTTATGAATAAATATTAAACATGTTTGAAGGTAGTAATATACACTATAGGTTGGATAACATCACGTTTCGATACTTAACTACTTTATAAAGTGTTTAAACTTGACAAATATGGTTCATATTCAAAGTGTTTATAATGCCGTCTGAAAAATTTCAAATAATAACGCTGTATCATTTACAAATCAGTTTTTTAAGTTCGTAGTTTGAGTGACAATTTATTATATATATATATATATATATATATATATATATATATATATATATATATATATATATATATATATATATATATATCGGATTTATTACAGATTCGATATTTTCAAAGAAAGGGACGCCAGCCTCGCTGACGTTACAACTGTCACTTCTACCACAATCCATGATATTTTAAAATGAAATTTCGATTGTTCTTAAAGTTCCTGTATTTCTCGAAGGTTCTTCATAATCACATTATTCAACGGGCAATAACTGAGCTCTGAATTCTCAATTCTGAAGTCTCTATTCTGCCGTCGTGCGTCCAGTCATAACGTCATAATTATACCAAGATTTAAACATAGTTCTATTCTCCTTTTAAACAACCTGTGATTTCGTTTTACTTTTAACAATAATCATAAATACTAATGAGGTTTAATAAGAATTGATGACGGCCTCAAATTATTTTCATGTAGCATCCGTTATTAAAGCTGGTAGCGCCTATATATTATGTTATGTCATCAAATTGGATTGGACGTTTTTATCGGTAAGAATTATTAGCAACATGACATAAAGGAATATACTCGTATGTATGTATCGTAATTTAAACTATATCAATACATGTGACAAAATAAAATATCATAGAATATGTAATGAATAAAAAATAATGGGCAACATATTAAGGTCTCTCAGCCCTCTCTATGAAATATTAATTACAAAATAAAAAAAGGAACTTCCTAACATAGTATAATGAAGCTGAATGTAGTTGAGTTTAAGTATCAAAGTTGATTTATTCTCTCTTTACAAGAACAACAGTGTACTTTTAATGAACTTGATGTCCCTAACAAGTAATGAATGTAAAAAGTTTTTGAAAACCAAATAGTATATACTTTGAATATTAAAGGCAATACCGGATTCCTATCGCTATTTTATGATATTCACTCCTAGTATTTTCCTTCAAAGCATCTGGACAAATGTATTTATAAATTATTCTAAATTTTCTCATGCCTTGGGTTTATTGCACTGATAGATAGTAAACATTGTTTGGAAAATGAAATATTTCCCTGATATGAAATGTTTAAAAGAAAAAAAATCAAATTATGTTAACAGTTCATCTTTTAATAATTGTATTCATTTCATTATCAGACCAAGATCAACCCATAAAATATATCGCATCTATATATAGATACTAAATAGAAAAACGCAATTATTAATCTTTGGTCTAGACTCTAGGACTAAAGTCAAGGCCGTTAGGAAAAATTTGTTCATAGAATTTGAAGGGAATATAACAAGCTTCAGAATTGAGTTACGCTTTACAACTATGCTAAAAAAAACAAAATAAATCTTTGGACATCGGAGATTTAGAAGATCAAATGTACGCTTATTTCATTAAAATATTTAAATTTTACTACCTTAATAAATCTATATATATGTTAAAAATTTATGTTATTTACACTATTTATAACAAGAATAGCTGTTTCGCTATAATTTGAATTCGTTCCACCAAAAAACAATTTGCTACTAAAATCCAAGATCTATTTATTTAATGCCTCTAAATCGAATAGTTCATCTTCACAGATTAACTATACAGTTCTAATTATGAAACCAACGCGGACAAAGTCTCGGGAAAAAGCTAGTATCTGTACAGAGACAGAATATAAACTAAACAAATTATTAGGGTTATATAAGTGTAACAGAATAATCGCTGTGATGCTGCGAATAAAATTTTTGGACAAAAAATGTATTTGAGAATAATAATAACACTTCAGCATTAACTTGCAAAAGAAATTCATAAGTAATCTTGTATATATTATTTAATATTTTTAAACTTTAATAAATTTCGCTTCACGCGTTTCATTCACATATTTTCAAATAAACATTAATAAACTCATAATATCATAAACTTGTTTCACTTTAATCTTAACCTGCTAGTGACAAGCCAATTATAAATAAATGTTTTTAACATTGCTTGACTCTCAAAACATACGTTCGGTAAATTACATCTCTCTTATATCAGTGAGCTGGGATTCAGTTCTCTATCACGGTCCATTAACGCCGTTTATCTATTGAGAGCACACAATTTTCAACTAGTTCACACACGTTACTATGAACTCGTTCAATGGACACATACATACTCGGAGGTGCACTCCGCTATTAGTGTTCAATTGTTATAAAAACTAACTCACCATCCAATTTTAACATTGGAAATTTTTTATTATTTTTATACTACTTATTAACTTATGCCGTGTAGCGACGGCTTTAGAATACATTTGTCGCTACCCCATCTCCTCCCGTGGGTGTCGTAAAAGGCGACTAAGGGAAAAGGTAAAGACTACCAATACCAGAAAAGGAAAATTCGAAACAAACCCTATACCAACCCGTCTAGCCAGCGTGGTATAGTATGGCTTATACCTCCTAACATGGACCATACTAATAAGGAATCACGACAGAGCTCCTAAAAGCGGGCGGGACACCGGTCCTGAATGAGCTAGCGAGTCTCTTTAATTCCGTCATCCACCAGGGCTTAACACCTCGGGCGTGGAGCGGGAGTGCGGTGGTTCTGTTCTTCAAAAAAGGCGACAAAACCTTGCTGAAGAATTATAGACCCATCTCACTCCTGAGCCACATCTACAAGTTGTTCTCGAGAGTACTCACAAACCGCCTCGCCAGAAAACTCGACGAGTTCCAGCCACCCGAACAAGCCGGGTTTCGAAAAGGCTACAGCACTGTAGACCACATCCATACTGTTCGGCAGATTGTGCAGAAGACCGAGGAGTACAATCAGCCGCTGTGTATGGCTTTTGTGGACTACGAAAAAGCCTTCGACTCCATCGAAACCTGGGCAGTTCTAGATGCTCTGCAGCGGTGTCGCGTCGATTGGCGCTATATCGAGGTGTTGAGATGTCTTTATGAAACCGCTACCATGACCGTCCAGCTCCAGGACCTAAAGACCAAACCAATCGAGTTGCGCCGGGGGGTAAGGCAGGGGGATGTAATATCCCCCAAGCTCTTTACCAACGCGCTCGAAGACGTCTTCAAGACGTTGGACTGGACTGGACGGGGCATTAACATAAATGGCGAGTACATCTCACACCTTCGGTTTGCCGACGATATCGTCATCGTTGCGGAGTCACTGGAACAGCTGAGCGAAATGCTGCACAGCCTAGATGGAGCCTCACGACGCGTTGGTCTCGGTATGAACTTGGATAAAACCAAGATTATGTTCAACGAACATGTCGTGCCGAGACCGGTTTATGTCGACGGATCGGTTCTCGAAGTTGTTCAAGAGTATACCTACCTTGGACAAGTTATCCAGCTTGGCAGAAACAACTTCGAGAAGGAAATCGATCGCAGGATTCAGCTAGGTTGGGCAGCGTTTGGCAAATTACGTCGGGTTTTCTCCTCGCCCTTACCGCAATGCCTGAAGACCAAAGTCTTCGACCAATGCGTCCTACCGGTTATGACCTACGGGGCTGAGACGTGGACACTCACTGTAGGACTAGTCCACAAACTCAAAGTCGCTCAGCGGGCTATGGAACGAGCTATGCTCGGCGTTTCTTTGAAGGATAAACTTCGAAACGAAGAAATCCGACGAAGAACTAAGGTTACCGACATAGCTCGTAGAATAAGCCAGCTGAAGTGGCAGTGGGCTGGTCACATCTGCAGAAGGACCGACGCAAGGTGGAGCAAGCGTGTCCTTGAGTGGAGACCGCGTCTCGGCAAACGTAGAGTAGGACGCCCCCCAGCTAGGTGGACCGATGACCTTAAAAAGGTCGCTGGGTCTCACTGGATGCGGAAGGCAGAGGACCGCGTGTTATGGCGCGTGTTGGGAGAGGCCTACGTCCAGCAGTGGACTGCTATAGGCTAAGTGATGATGTGATGAGACCGGATACATTGTATTTATTTTCATAATTTGCGAAATTTGTACCAATGAGTCGAGTCGCGTCAGGAGAAGATGTATAATACTAATAACAGGTAAGCTGTTAACATGAGATGTTTATTTTCATTGAAATGTCGTTGTTGTTTTACATGAATCATAATTAATCGATATTACTATAAAAATTATGTAGTTAAATTTTTCATTACCCTTGAGATCGTATTAAATTAGGAATGTCCGACATTTTACTAAATATATTTTTCAGGCGCCTTTCTTCTTTTATCGCAGTTAATATTATACTTTTCCATTTTAATAATATATCAGTTATTTATAAGTTTAATAAAAACATTTTCCTTAATTTCTTATATTCTTAGTTCCATAAGAATTTAATTGAATTTATATTTTGAGTCTCGTTTATTTTCAGTGTAGAGAAACTTGGTTTAAAATAAACCTATTGTTTTATTAATTTATTTTACAATAAGCATTCTCTGAAGATAAATAGCGTGGAATTTTCTAATCCATTTAACAGTAGTAGGTATAAAATAAAACTTTTTAAAATTCAATTATCACATGTTTATTTTCAACATATTTAAAGTAATAAAAAATACATATACCTCAATGAAGCTCTGTCATGTTCTGTTGTTATAAATGTTAACTAAACTCTAACTTCTTTGATCAGTTAAGAAATAAAGTAATCGAATAAGAAATAAAGTAATCAATTTAAATTCATAGCTTGAAGGTTTTGTTTCATTAGAAATGGTGGTAAAAGTTTGAAGGTTAAATGTCTTATTCCAAGATCTAAACATAGTATCATAGTAGATTCAAAATAAATAAAAATCATTTCTTAAAATTGGGATACAATTATAAATTATGTATATCAGGCCTGTATAGTGTATTCCATAAAACCTAATACGGAGTCAAATTATCGAAGTGAAAAAGCAAGTACATTTCAATTTTTGATTTGACCATGTGGTCAATTGTAAAAATCATAATTAATATTTAATCTTTAAAGGAAAGGAGCGGCGTGAGAAAACGGCCGAGAAAACGTTTAAGGATCTATCAATTATATCAACCCGTGTAAAAAAAAATGGAAGCAAATTCATGTCGATGACGAATAATAAATCATTATATGGTGAACTACAAACTAACTGTCGTACTCTATGACGAGGACCTCGCTATACATAAAAGGTTGGTGAAACAAAGGTCACGGTTTGTTTTTGTCACGACCGGTAAGTTATATGTGTGATTTATTATGAATAAACATCAGAACTTATGTTTGAGGGATAACATTAAATATTATTTTATTTAAGACAACGATATGATATGAAACAGTGGAAATCGGTTTTGAATAAAATTAAAGAATTGATTGTACCTAAAAACATTGAAGGAAAATATATTTTTATTTTATTTTATTTTATTTTTTTTTTTTTTATGTGAAAGGTGGCAAACGAGCAGACGGCCCACTTGATGGAAGATGGTTACCGTCGCCCATGGACATTCGCAACATGTTTGTTATGGATGCTTTGCCCACCTTGTTTTTTGGGGATAGGGAGGGGTGGGAATAAGGAAATGAAAGGAAAGGGTAGGAATAGGGAAAGGGCAACCGGCTCTCTCACTCATCAGACGAAACGCAGCCAGTAAAGGCTACTTCACGCCGATCTTCTGTGAGAGGGTGGTACTTCCCCGGTCGAGCCAGAAAAAGGAATTAATTAAGGAAGTTATTATAACAATACTTTATTTTTTTTATGAAGATATTAATTTTCTTTTTATGAATTTTATATAATTTGTATATAAAGACGTAAAACATCACTGTTATTTATTAAATAAAAACATTCACAAAAATCCTTAAGAAATATTATATTTATAGTTAACAGTAAAACAATAAGTCAGTGGTGGCCTAGTAGTTAAAAGGACCGCCTCTCATGCACGAGGACGCGGGTTCGATCCTGACCCTGACAAGTACCAAAGTGATTTTTCCGAGTCTTATGTACTTTTTAAGACATCACTGATTAATGTTTTCCCAAAGAAGGTTGATGTTAGGCAGGCGGCCGGTCGTAAAAAAAAAATTAGCCAAAGTTATTCACAATATGTAACGCAGACCCTCGCTAAAGCTGGGAAATTGCCAGGAAGAAGAAGAAGTCAACAGTAAAACAGTAAAAACAGTATATATACTTATACCTTACATGGCGTATCTTTATTCAATAATATTGAAAGCTATCTAATTAATTCCATTATTTAATGTTCTGTCACTATTTTACTTTCTTCATATGTTTTTGTATACGATCTCAATCAAAATATTTGAAGAAGATGGGGTTATAAATTATATCTACAAATATACATAAGACTCATACCCCTAAAGAGTTAGTATGTGTAATTCGTTATTTAATATTTAAATATTATTTTTGATATTTAAAATAAGATTGTCATATTTGAATAAATATTTACGGAGGATTCAATTTTGAGATCTTAAAGGCTATTACTGTTAAAAAAATATAATAATTTCTAAGTAATAAAATATCAAAAAAAATATTTACAAAGAAATTATGAAACGCAATGAGGATTAAAACCACCAGTTTTGATATATGACACTTCTTATATTAAAGCAATTACGAGATAAATAAATCATAAGTGGGAATTAACTAAAATAATACTTATCGATCCAAGATTACAGCTAGAGTTACTCTAGTGATTTTGAATATATACAAATACGAAAATAATTAATAAGAGTCATAAAAAATGTAACGCATAAGAGATCTATAATATTTCAGTAAAAATTTATAAAAACCTAATTATACATATTAAGTTATTCAAGGACGGTATGACATTATTAAATACTAGTTCTTGCCCGCGACGAACGTTTGTATGGGAAATAGAAAAGGGCTGTTTTTAGGATTTTCCCGGCAATTATTCCAATTTTTCTCACCTTTTAAACCTTCCCTGGACTTCCAGGAGTATTTCAAGACTAAAATTAGCCAAATCGGTTCAGCCGTTCTCGAGTTTTAGCGAGACTAAGGAACAGCAATCCATTTTTATATATATAGAAGATATATGTATAAGAGTGTATTGAGACGTGTTTATAAGTTATATGAGCGTAAGTTATTCATAGCAAATCAAAAATTTAAAAAACGTCATTAATTCTAACAAGGTATCTGAGCTAACTTAATAAAAGCAATCTAAACGTGACCTGTTTAAAATGTGTACTGCTCGTGTTCTCGTGTGGTCTTATAAATTATGGAATAATTTATTCTTAGACATAGTAGATTCAAAATAAATAAAAATCATTTCTTAAAATGATTCGTTTGCATATAGTTTTTTTTTTTGCAATTTTAGTTTGCCTTTATTGAATAAAAGTAAATTATTTCAATAATAATAGGGATTATAAATGGATGTTTGCAAAACTAACAAACAAATGAAAACTGTACAGCTCAGCCTGTTTGTTTTTATAACAACAAAGTTATGCTTGTGTTTTGATAAAAATATTAAAGAATAATTATTTTTTGTAAAAAATATAAAATAACGGATTTTTTGTGCTACACTTTTATCGGGTAAAAATACAGTCAGTATAGTCATTACAGATTTACCTCAATGCACACGTTTAAATAAATTAATGCAAAAATTAAATGGTAGAAAACTTTTTCTATCCCAAACTTCATTTCTATGTAACGAATATTTTAATCATACGTTAGTTGAGTATATAGAGTTGAATATCCTGGTAACCTGATTACATTAATCTCAAGTCTCTGGAGAGATGAATATGATAAACATTATGTTACATGAAAACGGAATGTAATATTCGGATACTTTGAGTCTATTGTCCGAGTTGTTATTTCACAAAATAAATATTTCTGAAAAATGAATTTATTAGAATGTTATGTATGCGCTACATATTAAAAATAAATGAACATCGCCGGGGAAATATCGTATGGATTATATATCATGTAACGAGTAACGGTGCTGACTCTGCAGAACGAACACCGAACCGTATGATCTCGAAGATTCCTGATACCACACAAGCATTTTAATGGTATTGCTATCCTATCATTGGGTCAATCATATAGGCTGAAGTGTGGGTTATGTTTTAATATGTAATTCTTATAACAAAAAATGTACATATACATACAAGTTGGTTTGATAGTTTTCCTGGAACCTTTGGTTGCCACCTTACCTAATAAGAACAAATAAAATATCTTAATAAATAAAATATTAGAATGACAATTTTTAATAAAAAAGTGTTTAAATACATATGTACATAATATGTTGTTATACTGATATGTACTCGTAGGAGACGAAATTATATGCGGAGTAGAAAACTTTTTGAATGTATGAATATAATCAAAAATGGATAAGAATACATTATGTACATATAAAAATGATGGTGCCAGGAGGACATTACATTAAAGATCATATTCACCATTGTTATAGCTGTCTTTATCATTTAATTTTTGACTCTCCAGTCTCCGACTATCTTAAAGTTGAAGATAACAAAAATTACTTTTACAGATTTATTCGCCTTATAAGATTTTAATGATAATATTTAATATTATTTTTTAAAATAAACTCGTGTCAAATGCAGAAATGAATTTTGAAATAGAAAATTAATTTCATTATATTTATGTATTCATAAATTTATAATCCCTGAAATATAATTATTAATAGGTCATATTGAGATAAAACTGCTTTTAGTTTATTATATAAAATTACAGAACAGCTCTTCTATTACGGTGGAAATGAATTTTAAGTTATAGACGAAGTGAAAATAGGACAATTATAAAAATAAACTATTTTCATAATAACAATCGTATTGACAATAATATAATAACATACTAAACAGTGACTTAGGGGCTTTATAAGTTAGATAATTCCCTTTAAATAAATATATAAAAATGTCTTTAAAGTCTTATTATCATGTTAGTAAATACTAGAAGACCTGGCAAACTTCGTATCGCCCTATAATCAAGAAATATCTATAACGTTTTTTTATTTATATTTTTGGAGTTTACCTGTAAGCCATAAATCTCCGTGTTTTGAAGTGCGACAGAATGATTAACATATTAGTTATTTGTCAAATCTAATGTCAAAAAAACGTTTGTATGGGAAATAGAAAAGGGCTGTTTTTATGGTTTTCCCAGTAGTGAATCAATTTTTTTCAGCTTTTATACCTTCCGTGAACCTCCACGAACATTTCAAGACTAAGATAAGATAAATCCGTTTAGCTGTTCTCGAGTTTTAGCGAGACTAAGGAACAGCAATCCATTTTTATATATATAGAAGATGACTTGTAACAAGTTTGACCTCATCTTATAGTTTGTACCACTGAGAGCGCGGATCCATAAAAGCATTATTCTCATTGTTCTCTTAATTAGCATCGAATAGAATGAAAAACCTCGTTAGTATGACCTGAGAGAATTAACGGTTAAGTCGTTCATTACAAAAGATGCATTATATAATAAATGTAACGATTAATTAATTTCATTTATATAATTCACTTCATACCACTGAAAAGATATTAGAATTTAGAATGATATAAATTAAAAAGTACTCATTATTTTATCTTCAGATTTTCTTGATCATTTAACAATAACTTATTAAATATTTATGTTATGACTGGTACGGAATCCAGAAATATAGTGTTTACAATGTACCTAACTCCTTTGTTTTAACTATTTACAATACTTCCAAAATACATAAAAAATGTATAAAAAGTGTTAGGTGACGTTTTTAGTTTATGAAGACGAAATCTCATAATTTTATAACGAAGAATTAGTAATCCCTAAAAACCGGTGCTGAAGTTAGAAAAAATAAATAATAAATAATTTATCGAGGAAGATTTTCGAAGGTCGTTATTATTTGTTACCTTTTCCCATGAAAGAATTGAGAAAGATAAAATCAATAATATATTAAAAAGAAATGGAATAAAAAACTAATCAGACATATTATATTCTAAGGCGAGTGAAGGCTTCCCATACTCAAACAATATACACTTGAATAAAAATGCATTTAAATCATCTAACCTCTTAAAAACGAGTGAAGCCGCAATAACTTATTTTGTTTCCTCCTTTGTATGAAATGTTCTTAAAAATATAAATCTTTCTCCAATGACAGATAAAATAATTTAAGATGTTTTTCTTCTTATATAATGGACGCTCTTAGACTCCAGTCAAAAGTGCTTTAGATAAAACGAATCTCTGCGCAGACACCATTTAACGTCATATAAAAACTAACATTACTGAATTGTTTGTTTATATAAATTTCTACTTAAATAAAGACAGTGGATGAACTCATTAATAAACATATTTAATATCCTTCATGACATTCTGAAATATTGTAAAACTAACATAAAATTGATAATTTTTTTTATTTCATTAACTTTGCTTTGGTATAAACGTATATATCTGTAAAATACTCAATATTTCTAATCTAATAATTTGACATAATTAATTTATAGTTCAAGTTCATTTCAACAAGTGGTGCGCTGTTAGTCTAAACTGACTTTCTTACACCTCCTTCGGTTTAAGCAATAATCTTCTATATATGTATATAAAAATGGATTGCTGTTCCTTAGTCTCGCTAAAACTCGAGAACGGCAGAACCGATTTGGCTAATTTCAGTCTTGAAATACTTTTGAAAGTCCAGGGAAGGTTTAAAAGGTGAGAAAAATTGGAATAATTGCCGGGAAAACCCTAAAAACAGCCCTTTTCTATTTCCCATACAAAAGTTTTTTTTGACATTAGATTTGACAACTAACTAATATGTCAATCATTCTGTTTGATTGAAACAGGAAAAACCTGATTATTTATGGCCTCTAAGACGGAATAGAGTTCGCCTGGTCAGCTATACCTACATATATTACTCTTGACCAAACTAACGCGGACGAAGTCGCGGGCAAAAACTAGTATGTCATAAAATAATTTAAATGTTTTAGTGACAGACATGAATCGCATGATTTTTATAGTATTTTCTAGGGTTCTGTTCTCAAATGACGAAACCAAGTCACAACCTCAGTGTATAATAATATGTCTGCTTATCAGCTTGTTTCACTCACGCCGGGGATAAGTAATATAACAAATATTATAAAATACGATAACATTCCTTTTGTCCCTTTGAAAATTTTTTGTTTAAATATAGCGCATGAATATTCTTAATATAATACTTATTTGTAACAAAAAAGTATTTTTATACTATTCAATCCAGTAAATCTTATCAGACTTAGAAATTTTCTTCCATCATAACGCACTACAAAGTTTTCACAATGAATATGAGATTTGTTGATAAAACATAATGTAAAAAAGCACGTAATGAAATTTCAAGGAGTAATGTAACCAACCAATAAATTTCATTATTTGTCAACATTGATACTAAGGTCTATGAAGTAAGTTACAATATTACTCTGAAAATGACCTAACTATATAGGTTTACCTTCATACAAGGAACAGATATAATTTATGTATATGTCGCAAAGTTTTATTTAAATAAAAAAGGAGCGTGGATATACTTAATTCATAAAGATAAAACATTGTGAATTATATATATATATAGCATAAAGCAGTCGATTTTATTCACTTAACTTTCATTTTAATCTAATCGAGTGGAAACCAATTTAAAATACAAATATTTTATCTTGGATGTTCCACCATGTTGAATATAGTATTAATTCACAAATCCAACCATACATTGTAATTCAAATTAAACATTTGTATAATAGTTTAAGCTCAAAGAGTTGACGATATTGACTTCAATTAAATTGGGGGTTTCCACTAGAATAAATATTGCTACGTACACTTCAAGATAAGTAAAAGCTTTTAAGAAATGTTGACAAACCTATTTATATATGAAATAGATGAACAGCGAAGCGCTTTCAAAGGTCTAACTTATAAAATAAGATATTTCCTTTCTAACAGCTGTAAACGACGTACGGACATCCGTGTATGTCGGAACCTCTTATGTTATGTCATGACTATAAGGATTTAGTTTTTCATTTAAAGTCAAATCGCATATAAAACTGATATGTGTTTAGAGATATTCCTGGTATTTTAACGCCTCTGGAACGTAAATATATTCCAGAGACCATTTATAATTTACGTATTTCGGAGAAAAAATATATTAGGACTGTAATATGTTATCCTTCAACAGACATTATTGAAAGTTGAAGTGTATTTATTCAATACCATTGTCTCACAAGAAAGAGGTAAGAAAATAAAACATCAAATAATAATATATCGCAAAAATACCATACAAACTTTAAATACACGAAATAGCACTTGTAGTGGAAAGAGGGAAAAGTCACTATCGACGATTAAATCGTATACTTATAAAGGGCATCCCTTTACATGAAGGGTTGAGTCATAACACATAAATGGTCCACTTTTATGACTCCACAAATAAGCTAAGTGAAGTGACATTTCTAGGACAAAATATTATAAATTTAAAGCGAAACAAACTTAAAAACTGTTTCTTGCACTTACATAAGCTTACAAAAGAAGATAGCAATTGCGAAGAATCCCTGAAACGAATGGAACTTGTTTTAATTTTTCATTTATTTTAATATATACAAACAAAAATATAGAGAAAAAGAGTTTTATAAACCTATTGAATGTTATCAATTTTAAACAATTTGTCAAAAAAATATAAGAGAAAATATTTCGAGGCCAGTCACGCATCCTAAAGTATGTACTATTAATTGAATAACACTATCGACAATATGACTGAGGTAACTATGTAGCATATATATAATTTTTCACAATATATATATTCATAAACAACAGTCATTTTCATTTCTTGTCAGAAGTGCATATTAAGATAATAAAATTCCAGTTTTCGGTTTAAGTAAGGTTTTACGGAAGGAAAATTCAGCATGAAATTATTTCAGCCACTTAAAGCGCCAGTATTCTCGTACAAAAGAAAAACACAACATTATTTACACATTAAAAGTGACCTTATAAGACTTCTTTTAAGAAATATTCTCGGTGCAATTTGTTACGTTTGCGTGCGTTTGAAGTCGAAGAAGAAGAAGAAGAAGTTAGCTCGTATAGAAAAAACAAGTAAATTAAATAAGTTGTAGCCTCAAATATAAAAAAAAGGTGGAGATGTATTCTACGAAATAAAAATATCTAATTTGTTATATTAAATTGTCATAAATGGTATAAATAAACTGGTACTTAAATTGAGACAAGTATAGAAATTACATTATAACTGTTGGACATTTTTGAACCAAATTATAATGAAAGTAACATCAACATAGTGGGACGCTGAAATGTTTCCCTTTTGATTTAGTCGTGTTGGAATCCTAGGCCCGCCTCAAGGGTCTATATTTTTTATTTATTATCTAGATCGACTGTTATCACATGTCCGTAACCTACAGAGTGAAACATTAGTTTATGGATTCCAATTCTAACTTCTCAGTTCCTATTAACGACTGACATAAGCACATTTATAGAGTGGAGTAATCAACGAGTCACAGGTAAATATATTTCCTATTAGTACCAAAAGAACTACAGAGAATCATAGGTCCGTACCTACGATATCCTACAATAAAACTTTAAGTACTTTTACTTAATCTTATGATCTTATTCTCAGATCGTGAAAACACCCTGATTTATTTATTTAAACCCCTTATAAATCTGACTCTATAATTTGTTGGCTTTACTTTTTTCGTTTCTTTTCATTTTTCAGTAATTTAATATATGATTAAATATCAATACCAACCTAATATCGGGTCTATTTTGTAGTCTTAGATTAATTTAAGACATGAAATTTTTAATATTATACACATTTGTAGATATGTTCAAGGAAAATATCTTTGTTAAAAAGCAAAAGCCTTCTCCAAACCAAGTCAATATATATATCGACGGTTTTAGTTTTAACGCACTCCCTCTCGGTGACGCTGTCAAAGCCACTAGGGCTAACAGCATATGTCAATTCGAATCTAAAAATTAACGCACATAGTGTACACTGTGATTTCGGATCATTTTATTCGGATTTGTTAGAAAATAAGGAATGATTTTCTTTGTGGACTCTTAGTTGGCCCAATAGATAATATTTTTTTAACACAAGACAATTGAGGTGTTAAACAAAAGAATGTTGACTTTGACTACGACATAACATTCCCGTTCATAAAAGGTTTCTTTGTCTTTTGATATTAATTCTTGATAACTATTGTTAGAGTTATTTTATGAATGATGTGTATAATGTGAGTCACCTTTGAAATATTACAAATGATAAGACTTTATCGATGACGGTATGTTTAATATAACTTTTGACTCCTTTAATAATCTCAATAATTTTTATTCTCAATATCTAGTAAGGAGTAATGTCATTAATAATAATGAAACTTACTTGGATTCAATCTTTTATTTATAATTAACTGTCTCCGATATATAATTTTTTCGAGTATTGCAGTCGGAAGTCTTGTTCTTATTTCTGACTGAAACAAAAAAATGGCTGCACTCCCTTTCGACACCGTCGCATTCAATCGTTTAGAGGAGTGATCAGGGGTCGTACAGTGAAGGGTACGTACAATTTCCGAGAATTGTGATAGTAAAGTGATTTAATGAAACAAAAAAGTTTGAAAAGATTGAAATATATATATATATATATATATATATATATACCCCGAAACTATCTTGACTTCGGATTTGTAACTGTTATAAGGATAATAAGGACAACAATAAGGACAGTATCTTTTTTCATGGATCCATAATTATTTCAGAATTAAAGAGATTTGTTGTGTATGAATTAAAGTACACATTTATTAACATATACAAGGATATCACACATGACTTCCACTTTGTAGAACTCCTTAAATCTTTAAGTAATAAATTGTGTACATAATTTTTATTCATAGTATCTATATTCATTTATCAAAATACATTGTTCATTTTTCGGCCCACGCGGATTGTGTTGTGATAATTAAAGTCTGACCAAAAGCCATAAATCAGTTAATATTTACAATATTTACCTGTGTCTTTCTATCACTGTATTATTCACATAATAGTATATTGTTTTATGTTTATATAATACTTATCAATATGGTTATTAATTATAATTTATACATTGAATAGTTATGTAGAAGTAATGTCGAATAGGTAAAAGGTAAAGTAAAAATAAGGTAAAGTCCTTCAGAATCATTGCGTTGTCATTCATATGTCAAACAAGTGTTTAGTATAATATGTTTTAAAAAAATTAATAAAATGTTATTTACTTAATGGCTAAATGAAAAGTTTTATTTTATTAAATATTTAAAATATAACAAGTTAAATAAAGTAAATCTATTCTCTCATGTGATTATATAAATTGAGTATATTTTTTAAAATAAAATATTGTGTATTTTCCTGAAATCGTTTTACCAAAAAAATATATAAGTCTGGTTTTGGTAGTATTCATCTGAATGTTTTTTTTTGTGTTTTTCTTCGGGTCAGTGGTAGCTTACAATATACAGATAATTTTTCCTGTAAATTTATCATATAACAAATTTACAAATATTATTGATTTTATAGCTTTCAAAACTAAATACTAACATTGTTAATGTTTGTTACAAAATTATATATCTGATTTGTTATAAAATTATATATCTGATTGCATAATCTAGTTTATAAACATTTACTTGAACTGGTATGGAGCATATGGACGATATATTTATAAGCAAGCAAGTAAACAGTTCTTGAAAAACTGTTTCTTCAAATATGTACATCAAGTAATACATAACAGATGGTGTTTGAGATTTCCATAAAAGTTATCTTACTCATGATTTATATTACTTTTTAAATCCAAGTCGAAATAAAATTAGAATTTTTCAAAAGTTTCTAACAAGTTTTAAAAGAAATCCATAATATTTATTCTCGCCTGTTACACAAACAAAAACAATAAAACTGTCAGAGCGAGTTTTTCCTGACTTTACAGTTTAGCTAAAGATTTATGTTTCAATTATTTATTGTATCTGGCTTATCGACTACCTTCACACCAAAAGGAAGATATAATCGTTTTAAAAACTGAAGTTACATTTTTATATTATGACACAACATATGTTATTTTAATATATAGATGTACTAGCTTTCCGCCCGCGTGGAGTTCGGTCATATCGTGTTTCCAAGAGAACCTTTCAAAAGTCTGGGATAAAAGCTATCGTATGTTCTTTCTCAAGGTCAACTCTATCGCTGTACCAAATTTCATTAAAATCAGTTCAGTTGTTTAGGCGTGAAAGCGTAACAGACAGACAGACAGAGTTATTTTCGCATTTATAATATTAGTAATACTTTCCAGTAATGTGTCGTTGAATTGTAGTAATGTACTGGGCAAAAATAACACCATTGAACATGAGTCAACTTTGATGCCTTTTAATATATATTAGAGTACCTATTCGTTAAAAGGAACTTAAATTTCAAAAGTCTTTTTTTTTAAAATTGATACACCCAAAACTTCTAAACATGATGTTCCTAGGTTCAGTGGTTAAAATTTTGTATACAAAAAATTTTCGCTTCGTAGTTCCTGTTCAATTCCATTCGAATTTCGGGAATTCCGTGTGTAGAATTTTACCCCCACGGTGGTAAAAATAACAAATGATTTTTAATTTCAAAAACGCTAGAACAAGTTGTTTTTTTTATTTCTTATCATGATGAGTTCTGCAAAGTCGTAGTAAATGATTTCGTTCTATCATCAATAGTTTTCGCAGCGCTCGCGACGTAAGGAATTTTTCAGATCATTTTGTTACACCTTGGGTTACATTATCGGAGTTTTAGTAAGGATCCCTAATTTTTTTTAAATATAATGTAGCCTACATTACTCGGGAATAATGTAGCTTTTCAAAGGAGAAAAATTTTTGAAATCGGTCCAGTAGTTTCGGAGTCTA
Source organism: Danaus chrysippus (assembly GCA_916720795.1). Classification (NCBI taxonomy): domain Eukaryota; kingdom Metazoa; phylum Arthropoda; class Insecta; order Lepidoptera; family Nymphalidae; genus Danaus; species Danaus chrysippus. Next base: position 11,155,759 of record CAKASE010000044.1, read on the forward strand.
TTCATTACAAATAAACATACAAACTAACAAATCTTTCCTCTTTATTAATATAGATAAGAAAGGTTAACTGTCTAATCATAAAGGTTTATTAAATTCAAAAGAAATGCTACTAACAGATTCATTTGGATATACACATGTATTATATAAAATCTTTTTCTTTATTTCTGTAGACTTTTTTTCAACGGCAAATAATGATAATGGACAGTACGATATATAGATATTGTCATATATTGCAAGCGGTCGTCTTCGTAGGAATAAATATATTCAGAAGTGAGCGACAATAAAATAAAAACAGACAGGATAATTGTACGTAATGCACTTGAAATCTTTATGACAACGTCAAGTTTGTCCGGTGTCAGAAGACTTTTTTTAAATTACTATGAAATAGGTACTTTTGTAAAGTTGCTTATATCGTTTGAAAAATTAAGTAACCTTGACCTCGACATAACACCAGACATCTGACCTTTACTAATAAATTCTTTGTCTATTATCAAGAAGAAGCTTAAACCTTAATTTTATTAAATATTCCATAATATTTCCTATACTTTTCCATTATTTAATAGCGTCTCAGCCGCTAACTCTATAAGTGAGTTTCAGTCACAGTTATAAGCCCAACAGTGTTTTTTATAGTTTTAATTAAATGATTAAATTGGAATACTAATATTATTATAATTCTAAAAAGAAGAGGCTGGCTTTGGTTAAATTATTAATTTTCTATTAGTTATATTTGTTTCTTGTCATATATTTCATTAATATAATAAAGCAAGAGTACATCGAACAGGTTTGAGTCATTGATACATGTACCTCTCACTATCAGCGACGCACGATTCTTGACAGAGAGAGGACGTGTCTAAGAATGGAGATCTAAATAAGTTCCGTGTTCTATGTAAAATTGAAATATGTATTTACAAGAACAAAATAGCACTATGAATAAGTGTAAAACTTTTTCTTCTCTATATGAGATACCTATAACAGTGATGTTATACAAAATATGAGATCATAATGTAGGTTAGATTGTATGTAGACAGTTTTCATCATACCTATCATTTATTGTATGAAGTTATTAAACTTTATAATTCTGTTAAAATCTAAAATAATAGTTTTATAATTAATAATTCGAACTATAATACATAGTTGTTCGAGGTACAGTTTCATACTTGATTTTTATGTTAGGCGTAACTTAGAGTTATACTTTACAAAATAGCTGAAGCCAGTATTTATAGTTCTCAGATCATCATCATCTTCAGCCAAAAGACGTCCACTGCAGGACGTAGGCCTCCCCCAAGGATCTCCACGATGACCGGTCTTGTGCCACCCGCACCCAGCGGATTCCCGCGACCTTCACCAGGTCGTCGGTCCACCTTGTTGGGGGCCTACCCACACTGCGTCTCAGATACAAGTTGATAATTAACTATTTACTATTACAAAAGTATAATATTATTGTAGTTAGCACGGTGCGGATGGCGTCACTTTTCCCATTAGTATTATGTTGCTTCCAAATGGGTGAATTTTAAAAATACTTTAAGTAAATTCTGACCAAGTTAAATATATTTGCAAATACATATGATATACTTACTAGGAAATGATTAACACTTTATTATATTCTAATAAATTATAAAAAATAATAAATATTTGTATAAAACCAAAATATCTATAAGAAATAAATACAAATACCTATCTAAATCAAATTTATAACATTTAAAAAACTCTGATTTAGACGCTCCGTCAGAATTTCTATCACCAATAATTTGGAAATGGATGTTATTGTAGCAAGTCTCAAGGATTTTTTTTTAAAAATCACGAACCGGGACGGGTTTTCCGACAAAAAGAAATAAATCGGTCCGCTGTGAACTTAAATATTACAATCCGGTGACACCAAGATGTATTCTATATTATAGAGACATTTTGTTTAGTTTTAATAATTTTCGGAAGTGTTCTTAAGGGTGTTTTTAATACATTGAAGAAGTATTTCATAAGCTGGATAATAAAAAAACTATACTATTTTTCTGTTTTATAACATCTAGGACTCTAATTTAAAGTTCACAAAATTTACTTTAGGGTACGTTGTATTACTTTTGGATATGAAGTGCAATTATCACATAATAATTTAACATTACCCATAGTTACCTGCATCTCGAGTTAAGACCCATTCATTACAGAAACTTCTGTCTTAAACGACTTCTACAAAATGTTAAGGTCTAAGATTAAGTTTGTGGTATATTAAAGTTGAAATGAAAATAAAAATCACAAACAATGGATGCAAATTATTAGAAACATGAGGATTTCATTATCTTATTTTATTCACTGCAATTGGTAACGCACACTACATTTACGTAATTGATCGTCACTGACACTTGTGTTTAAGTCAGTTCAGAACCTATTAATCAAGAACTAACGTTGGGCAGCTGAGACCATCATGTTAAGATATTTAACACCAACTAACATAAGGCACAGCTTTACAAATCTCTTTTATAAAAATGTAATATATCTGTAGATATAAAAAGTGTATATAAATAAATAATTTTATATTTTAATTTATTTTGCTTTATTAAGGCATAAACAGTTCACAATACACTTAAATTATAAATAAAAATTACAAAAACATACACCAATGAAGCTGCCACAAATAAAATCAAAAACATACAAATACAATAGTTTTAAAAATCAACAAACGTGAGACGAAACCTCTTAGCATTCAATGAATTCATCGTGCGGGTGCCGGGTCCATCGCGTTGCAGGGAGCGGAGCTTCAACAGTGGTTGGGACTTGCGACCCAGGTGTAGGTTTAAGGGACCCCTATCTAACGTTAAACGCTCACCTCCACCGTACAAGCTCCTCTCTCTACCTTTGAAACGAACCTACTAGGGCTGCCTTCGACGTACGTTCCAAGAATGAATTAATGTTAGTTCTGGACAGGCCCAAGTCTTTTAGTAGGTTATAGAGATTTAGCTTTTATACCTCTCGCTCCCACCTCCACCGCGTATAAATCAACGACGAACCTATTTCGAGTTGTATATTACCTTAATAGTTTAACTAATACTACTATTGAAATATCTTATTCAATATTTATTTTAAAATAACTGTCCGTTTATGCAAAATCGAAGTCATAATTCTCTCCTAAATATTAAAACGTATATGTTATTCGAGAATTGAATCACATTGATGTTCATTTAATGTCGGATTTTAGTCAGTGCTCTTTTAAAATTCGATAATTTTGTGAAATAGCTAATTCAGATAATGTGGATAAATAAGTAAAAGGCGTCTTCATGTCAATAGAGTAACACTCTGAATCTGAATCCAGGATATAATTTAATAAAATAAATTCCCTATGTTTTAAACCATTAAATATATTTCAATTAAATTTATTTCACTAAAAGCTTCATTTATTCTTTTATTAATTAAGTTTGTATATGTTATATAGATAATCATATAACTTGTATGATTATAAAATTTCATAACAAAATATAATGATTATGTCACTAACGCTGTTGTAATACAACTATTATACTCGTAAATGATGTAACCGAAGTAGAGTAACAGTCTGCTCCGGAAATTATCAGCTTCGTAGTTAAATTGTAGTTCTTATACATACAAAAGCAAAACGGTAGCTTTCTATCAACAGCATAAAGTAATTATATCTATTGTATTAATTCATGTACGGTAATTAAAAATCCCTTTCTCATTATTATACAAATTTAATTTATGTTTATTTTTAACTGGAGTTGTGTTTCCTAGTCCAATAGTACCTACTTGTTTACTAATGACAATAATTTATTACAAATTAAACAATAACCAAACTCAACTTATAACAAATAAGTAATCTAAAAAAAATGTCGTAGAATATATTGATATATACACAATTCCCGTTTAGTGAAGGTAATGACTTCGGTCTGCGACACTCATATACATATTTTATAGTCTTATTAGAAATGTAGCTATGATTCACTTGTTTATACAAATGAGAACACTTGCGGTGAACCTGAAGTGGCACACGACTATGATTCGTTAGTTTACCACGAGAGAAACACGTGGAGTGTTTAATTTGAAAATGATGGTGTTGGAATGCGTTAATATACATAGGAACATATTTTTTTCTATTTACGTAGTTTAAAATATTGTTAATAATTTAATAACGACAGAAGTAGGGTTAGCGTTTAATATAATAGTTATATGTTTAAACATTTATTTAAATATTTTTAATGTTTTATGTTCTATTTATTAATCTTTTAAAACTGCAGTACTACGACTGTAGACACGTCCTCTCTCTCAATGATCGTACGTCGTTGATAGTGAGACGTGCACGTATCAAGGACGGACGTGACTCAAACCTATTCGATGCACTCTTGATTTACTTGTATTAATTAAATATATTATGACAAGAAACAAACATGATTAATAGAAAAAATATTAAAATATTATATTAATTTTATTAAAATATGTATAAAAAGAATTTAATTCAGGAGAGATACTTTGTTTTAGATTAATCATAATATTTGTTGAACCTAATTTCAATATTTATTGGAAGATAAAAAAAAACACTATATGGTTGATTGCTGCACTGAAAGTGTTATATACATATAATGCTAGCGACTTTAACGTTTTTGAATAATAGAAAAATATAAAGAATATTCATGAATCATAGGTTCTAGTTAATCATCGACAAAGTATTAATAAGTGAAGGGAAGATGACGTGGGGTGATGTCAACGTCAAGGTAACCTAATTCCCCAGACGGTATAGGAAGTATATTTCATAGTAATTCTTTACGAAAAAAAGTTTACTGACACCAAACTATCCAGATATTGTCAAAAAATTTCATTCTTGTGTGTTTTTATTTATTTTATTAGATTCGACACAAGTCAAAATATAGAATTTGCATTGATTATAGATATTTGATAATAAATCGCTTCCAAATACAATAAAATAATGAGATTTTAATTTAAGTTTTGAATATTTGTATTCCTACCAAGACGGGAGGGTGCAATACATGACAAAATCTAGATTGTATTGTCCATTGTAATTATTATCTGTCGTAAAAATAAAGTTTACAGAAATATTTCACATTTCAAAACTACATTAAACGATTTTAAATTATATGAACGATTAAATTTTATAGTAGCATTTCTTTGGACATTAATTTTTAGAATTCAGTAAATCTCTGTGATTAGGCTGTCGTTTTTATAATATTCTTAATATATTAAAACAACTTTTGTGTTGGGTCATAATATAAAAATATAACTTCAGTGTTCATGACGATTACTTATTATCTTCTTATTGTTGTGAAAGTACTTGATACGCCAGATACAATAAATACTCAGAACATAAATCTTTAGTGAAACTGTAAAGTCAGGAAAAACTCAGTCTGACAGTTTTATTGTTTTTGTTTGTGTAACAGGCGAGAATAAATATCATGGATTTGTTTTAAAACTTGTTAGAAACTTTTGAAAATTATAATTTTATTTGGACTTTGATTTAAAAAGAAATATAAATCACGAGAAAGATAACTTTTGTGGAAATTCCAAACACCATCTGTTATGTACGATTCAATGTATTAAAAAAGACAGTTCTTTGAAAAAACGTCTACGTTCTAATAAACATTTTGTCCATAAGCATCGTCTAAGGAAGGCTTTAAGTATTTTTTATAAAACACATGAACATACCTATAAAATCTTAGTATTTAGTTTTACATCTATAAATTCAAAAATATTCTTAAATAAAATTCTTCATGTAGCCATCAACTAACATTTTATATTTTTTACTGTAATAATTAAAGTTTTTTATTTGACATAGTCGTGTTAAGAAATTTTGTAATAAGATATGCTTCGAGATATCACTTCAAGGTCCATCTACTGTTGCTGCCACAATTCAACTATCTCAGTTGAAACTCTTATACATATAACAGCAATTATTTTGTTTATTACATTTGGAAGTAAATTGCAATGTAACAGCATTCTGAAGACCTATGTATTTGACGTGTTAGGGCGACGAACAGCTTGTAAGTCTTAGTCTCACTAAGCGATAATAACTCTTCAAGTGTAAAAACCGAACTATAATTTAAATACAATAAACTCACTTAGTAACTATTATATACACATAAAATATGTAGTTTTATAAGAAAAGTAGATTTCAAATATAATAATAATATTAAGTATAAACTTAAACACTTATTTATCATAATATTATTGAGAACCCTCGAACTAGTGTTTATCTGTGTTTATCAGAGCTGTACATTTACATTCTTGTATATTTTAAGGATTTTTCGAAGTTATTTATGGTGACTTTCATCTTTAAACAATTTCTTCCTGGATATTTGTGATCTTCAATTCATACATAGATAATTTTTCTTTAATCCTGTAAAAATTGTAGATATTAAATGTATGCATATATATATTTATCAATAATTAGTATCGAAATACAAAGAAAACTTTTATCATGAGAATGTTGTGTCGTAGTGAAAGTCAATATTAGGTTTTTGTTTAACGTCTCCGTCAATTGTCTTATGTTATAAAAATATTCTCTGTTTGACTGGTTATGTGTCAACAAAGAAAATCACTTCCTTATTTACTGACAAATCCAAATAAAATGATCCGAAATCATAACTTACACTAGACGGACATAGGTCCGTTAAAACTAATACCGTCAATATACATATAGTGGCTTAGTTTGGAGAAGGCTTTTACTGCTGTTGAGATCCGGGGTACACCGACATAGTGGCCGATGGCTTTCGCAGTGGTTTTAGTGAGTAGGGGCCTGCCCAGGCCGAGTTTCACACATTCCTTCCGGCCCCACCAAGGCCGGTTGGACGGCTCGTAAAAAGAGTTTCCCTGTGTCATAAAAAAAAGGCTTTTGCTGCTATTTACGTAGTCAAAGGTTACAGAAAAACAACGATAACTTGCTCAAACACACAAAGGCATATGACATTAAAAAAAATACTAAAATCGACGTACGTAATTGTAAGTCCTCCACGAATAAAACATAAAACGGTTTGCTAAATAAATATGTGACAATAAATGTTTAGATATTGCTGAAAGATCCCACCGTGAGATTTATTATTATGAAAAGCACTTGTCTCGTTTGTATAGTGAATATGCCTTGGAAAAATTACAGAATCTGAGGTTGGCTAAATTTGTTCTGTGTGATTTTTAAGAGAGTGAAGATTTTGGCTTAGATCTAGCAATACAAGAACGGTAAAATATATTCTTATCGTTTAGACCATTAGACCATTTTGAGTTGATATTATATTCTCATGTCTGTTTGTTGGCCGAACTCAATTCTTAATTAAAGCTCTATATAATCTTTTTGTTTCTCACGATGATCACAGTTATTGAAGTTCAAAATAAAGTGACTTATATTGAACATCTTTAGTTTATGTATCACAATAAAAGTTGGTGAATTTTTAGTCTCAATTTCTCCAATTGAATACAATGATATTGTTCTTTATTTTAGTCATTATATGCCACATTTCTTTGCGCTACATGCCTTTTACATTGAACGTTGGACATTGGACATGTTATTAGATTAAATTTATTAAACCTACTATTTATTACATAACGTTATGATACATTAACTTTCTATGTCACTTTGATTTCAGTTACAAGACAGACCAAAAAGAGTAGTTTCAATATCGATGCCTTCTTTTCTTAACGGATGAAAGAAGCTGGAGCTGATGAAAATACTACCTCTGTAATGATCTATTAACTTTAGCCCGAAAGACACCCAAATTAAGATGAAAGGACTGGTTCTGGTAGAGAAAAGGCACGCTTGTGTGATTCACTTTCAAATGTATATTTTTGTATGTATTTTTAAACGAGGCGTTAAAAATGCAACTTTCATGGATGTTTTATAAAATCATCAGGTTTTGTGTTTTTCAAATGATTTAAAGTCATCTTGGAGTTTAACTAAACTTTACTAAATATATTTATCCGAAAACTAGGAGATTTTATAGTGAATGTTAAGACAGATTTTCGTTTATTATTAACAAAGAGCATTAATAAATAATAACCATATGGCTACGTAAACTTATTCAATTACAATCATTTCTCTTCATCATTGAATCTTTCAGGAACAAAATTATTAACTAAAACAGGTAAGATAAAATTTAAGTCTAGACAAAAGTCACTGTACGGTTAATAAAGATTCACATTGTTAACAACTCGTTGAAACTCGGTGTTGTGGGAATATTATTTTATATTCATGAATATAAAAAAAGGCGCCCTTTTTTGCTACTGTATATAAACTTTATAAAAACTTTTTTAAACATCACGCTCAGGTTAACACAACAAAGTAATGTTTTGAGCAAAGTCTCAAATATAGTTATTAGCATCATCGTTAATTTGTTTGTTTAAGTATGTTGCAGAAACTTCGGGAGTATGTAATTTAAAAATAATTAAATAACGAATAATAATCACAAAAGATTAGTTTCATTTAAATTAATAATATTCCGTGAGATAGCGAGCCTCCTTTCTTTAGGTTGATTACAAAACCATGAATCACAATAACTAATGAGTGATCTCATATTCGAAAATATTTTTTGAGTTTTAATATAAAACTCAAGTTATTCTTTGATATGAATTGTTACATTTGTATTAAATCTTTTATTTAACATCGATATAGAGAGTGTGTTCGAGTCACGTCGACTATTTTCACGGTCTTGTATTCTGAATAACAGACTTTGACTTCAAACGCACACAAACGTAAAAAATGTCATCGAGAATATTTCTAAAAAGAAGTCACTTACAAGGCCGCTCTTAATGTGTAAATATTGTTGTATTTTTTCTGAGTAAGCTAGCGCATTAAGTGGCTGAAAATATTAGATGCTGAGTTTTCTTTTTATAGAACCACACTCAAACCTAAACTGGAATTTTATTTTCGAACTATGCATCTTCATTAAGAAACCAAAATAACTATTATGTACACATATATTATGAATATTATACATATTTATGCTACATAGTGCTACATGTTCACAAATACTTCACACATATTATTATCGATAGTGTTATTCAACTAAGAGTACTGTAGAATGAGTGACTGGCATCGAAATGTTTATTATTTTATGTTTTGACAAATTGTTTGAATCTCTGTTAAAATTTGTCTCTTTATATATGAAAAGAATATGTATATATAAAATAAATAAAAATAGTAGGTACATTCGAATCAAGGATCTTTTGTATTTAAAATATTTTTTTTCTAAACTTATAATTATAATATTTTATTGCTGAATCGTAAAACTTGACCATTTCTGTGTTATGACCCAACCCTTCATGTAAAGGGATGCCCTTAAAATGGATACAATTTAATCGTCGATAGTGGCTTTCGCTTTTGCCATAACAAGTGCTATTTGATGTATTTAAACTTTCTATACAATTTTTTTGTTATGTTAATATATTTTCTTAACTCGCTTGTGTGTGACAATAGTGTTGAATTAATTCACATCAACTATCGCTAATGTCTGTTGAAGGATAACATATTACAGTCGTAATATATTCTTTCCCCGATATGCGTCAATTATAAATGATCTCTGAAATATATTTACGTTCCAGAGGCGTTAGAATACCAGGGATATCTCTAAGAACAAATCAGATTTATATCCGATTTAACTTTAAATGAAAAACTAAATTGTTATAGTCATGACATAACATAAGAGGTTCCGAGATACACGGATGTCCGTACGTCGTTTACAGCTCTTAGAAAGGAAATATCTTATTTTATAAGTTAGACCTTTGAAAGCACTTCGCTGTTCATCTATTTTATTTATAAACGGATTTGTCATCATTTATAAAAAGCTTTTATTTATCTTAAAGTATGTATTACATTCATTCTTGTGTAATTTCACAACACAATTGAAATCGATATCTTGAACTGTTTGAGTTACGATATGTATAATGTATATATATACGTTAATTTGAAGTGCAATGACGTCACAGTATATCCAAAGATGTCAGATTTGATATTTTAAATCGACATCTACACGATTAGATCAAAAGAAGGGACTTCTCGAAATTAACGTGAACAAAAGGTCACTTTTTTTTCATTAATGTGATCATCAACTTTTATTTAATCAAAGATATATTCCGTAAACAGATGAAAAATCCTCAGCCACCAGAAAAAGTGTTACGGTAAATTGAACAGCTTTTGAGGTAATGATTTTTTTTTTACTAAAAATATTTTCTCTACACAGGCTTCTGTTAAAGAATATAGGTATCTTGTAATCGATCAGAAGTAAAGTCGAAGTAAATTTCTTCTGGAACAAGTGAAAACTATGACAAAGTATGTTTTATGAATACAATTCATTTTATCATTAAATCCCTATCCATCCCTATGGAGGTTTATTTTCAAATAGTAATTTATTAATAACTACATTGAAATGATAAGAAGTGAAGCAATAGAGACTCCAGGAGAACAGTGACACGATGTAACTAAAATTATATTATTACTTGTGTGATGTTAGGCTTGCAATAAACTGTGTTGTTGTTGAAGATCGGCCATGTGTTAATAAATAGTTTTAATGTAGAAGCATATGTTGGTTCTATAATTGTTTGGAATTTTTTAACTCAATTAAAAACAACTTTATTCAAACCGAAGGAGCTGATATTTGATAAGTTATATACGAGTATGTGTAGTTTATTAGCGAAATATCACTCCTATTTTTTTATTATTTCATAATCATGTTAACAGACACATTAGCTTGTAATAAATTGTTTTATTTAGCAATTTATATATAATACGCCTAAATAAGATTATGTGGCAAGAAACCTGTTACATAATATATATGGAAAGTTTATTTTCAGAATACTGGTGTAACTTCGTTCATAAGACTTAGTGCCATCAGCAACAAATAATCGAATTTATTGGTTGCTCTTGATCTGCACTCTAGCCTCTAGGGTATTTATGGAGACGGTTTTATTTATCTTTGAAAAATCAATACATGCTCTTTAAAAATAAATTATGTACTCTAGATATATCTATCACAATTTATATTGAATAAAATAATATAAATCCATACAGATCTATCCACATTATAAACCCGTCTTTAATGATGTTACTACATAATAATTATAAAAAACATAACATTCTGCCTTAATGATCAATCTCATCTTCAATATGTTTTAATACGTCATACGTATTGCCAGAAACATATTTCATCTTCGGTTGACCTGTTAGTAATAGTTTGCATATGGACCAATTGAATTATCTTTAATCACGTAACATTATACTAATGCAAAAATATTCCAAGGTTATTTTATATTTTTTCTACTATCTATCCTATTTATGTTTTAAAACAGGTCAGGGTAAAGAAAAAGAGAAAGGCCATAAGCATCATCTAACCCTGAAAAAAAAACATATATTATATAACGCTCTGCAATGTTTGTGTTTCTATTGGTATCAAATAAATATAAAATGTATAGTATTTAATTTGTTCCGAAAATATTATGTGTGTTGTACATCTTATTTGCTATTAATTTCCCAGTGTTATTCCTATACTCCAATAAATTGTTATGATAAATAATACATTTTTAGCCTTACACTGGAATATTTCTTATAAATATTCACGGATTAAAGGTATTAAAAATAAAAATATCGGAAACTTTAAGATTAGACTTACTGGATTGTATAAAGTAGAATTATATTTTCTAAAAATGTTATTATCAAGTAAATGTTTTTAATTCATTATAAACTTTTAAATATAAAATATAAAGAAAACATTTTTTCGTCTCTTTATTGAATATTAAAATAGGTAAATTGATTGTTTTGTCGCAAAATAGAATAGTTAATTGTTGTTCATCATAATTTTTAGTGTAATTTTGTTATCTATATTCTTGCAATAATCAAGTGTAATTGAAATTATAGTTTTGTTACTAATAAGTGTAATATTAGGAATGCTCATGCCCTATACTTGAATACAAAATATTAAGAATGGCCCAAAAGGAGTATTATCGTATTTTATAATAGACTCACTGGCGTGTAAGGAACAAGCTGATAAGCAGAGATATTATTATACACTGAGGTTGTGAGCACACATTGTACATATGCTCCTAGCACACCGATAATGACGTCATCAACACTCTATGTAGGATAGTGGTGGGTCGTTGACGATTTTACAGTCGACGCAACGAGACCGTTTACCGTCGACGATAAACTAGTTTAAAAAACAGTCTAATTTTCGACTAGTTTACGTCGTCATCGAAAAGACTACTTCATCACATAAACGATTAGTGAACGTGAACGAACGAAAGTCTCGTTTACCAATTTGACGATGTGAATAGGTATGTACATACGTCGTCGTTTAGTAAACGAGATTATTGAGAATGAAATGACATATTGTTGAATATATAATTTATAGTTTATATATACACTTTAATTTATGTACGTCTATTTTACACACTTAATATTTACAACACAAGCACAAACAGAATTATCAAGTTTTAAACACAATTATACACTTTAATTTAAACTTTAGGATGAAAACAAACGAAATATCAATTGAATTGCATTATTGCATAAATTTCGTCCACCGCGCGACGACGCAACATTTCAAATTTCCAAGAACACCTAATTTATTAAACTATAGACTACTAAAACAAACAAAATTCGCAACTTTTATTTCTTATTCTTATTATGATAGAGACATTTCTCGTGTAGCGCTCCCACCAAAACGTCACAGGTTGAGCACGTGCCGGAAAAGAAAGAGATAGTCAATTAGTAAAACAAGCGAGCGTAAAGAAAGCGGTCTATTCAGTTGGTGTCGCGACTCCTCGCTCGCGTCGGCAATGTTCGGGTTCACTCGGTCCGTTCACAACGGACTCGTCAACCAGTCGACGAATAAACTAGTTTATCTGTGAACTATAAACTAGTTTTATCGTTCACGTACAAAAAACAGTTTAGGTAAACGGTTCGTTCATACAACGCCCACCTCTAATGTAGGATAAGACATAACAAATGTGATGTACTCACTGAGATTCATGCATTGCTTTGTATTTGATTTCATAAAATAGATTCGGATTTTATGTAACTTGCTGACTGTTATTATGATGATTGAAAAATGTATTTATTTTAAATATTCAGTAAGTAATAATGTTATCAGACACATACCTCTGTGTTAACATAACATTACTTTGAATCCTTATAGGTGGTAGAGCCTAGCTGTGGTTAAGTTACTACAGCTCGAACATGGGCTGGCTCGACCGGGGAAGTACCACCCATTCACAGAAGATCGGCGTGAAGTAGTCAGTAATGACTGCGTTTCGTGCGATGAGTGAGAGAGCCGGTTGCCCTTTCCCTTTTCCCAACCTTTCCTTGTATTTCCTTATTCCCACCCTTCCCTATCCCTAAAAAGAAAAGGTTGGCAACGCATCCGCAACATATTTGTTGCGGATGTCCATGGACGACGGTAACCACCTTCCATCAAGAGGGCCGTCTGTTCGTTTGCCACCTATAACATAAAAAAAAAATCCTATTATTATTTACCTGAACTCACTTCATAATAACATATTTACACTATACAAATAAAAATGCAATGAAGTTTATTTATATTTTACAGTTATTCCTTTTATTAACTTGCTCTGTAAAAGCTGACGAGGATAACACATTAACTTACTCTGAGTGTGAATCGAATGTTGTAGCTCCCCAGAGAGATACCAATATTTATATGATAATGAAATTAGCTCCACATTAACAGTATAGTTCCGAAAAATAAAAGTCCTTTTGCAATAAATACATTCAAATTCTTTTGTAAATAATAAAACAAAAATTACGATTACGAGTATATAACATGGACTTTTAAAGTAACCATTGTTTATGCTTGTCTTCTTTTTTATAAGTAACGGAGAGTGATTAACTAAATCCCATCTGGTAATGTTTAAAAATGAAGTCATACATGATATATGCAGTAGGTACATTAGTGTAAGTTTATTTAGTTCCGCCTTGAAGACACCCAAATTATAATAGGAAAGAAATACAAACACAAGCAAACTGTTAAAATTCTTTCTTTAAGCATTAGTGTCTTTGTGCTGGTTGACTGACGATAGGAGTGTATTCTCTGTCATTAGTTTCGGGCACCTTGTTTGAGAAGCATTGACATTGATCTAAAAACTTCGTTCCATTATTCGAACTCGTTGGGTCTTTGAGAGTGAATAAATAAATATCAAAATGTGAGCTAAACAAGATTATCGAAACAGCAAGACTCGCTTTGCCCAGAGGAGGTAAGACTTGAACACTTAAGGGACGGACGTTAGAAGTCACAAGATACAACCAACAGATACTCTCGACCGGTAGCGAACTGGATAGACAGAGTCCAAAGATTGTTTACTTTTTATATATTTCTACAAAGAAAATAATATAAAAAAAATTTTTCATAGCTGCCAATATATCTTTTAAAATATTGTATAATATTATATTATTGCTTAAACTGAGGTAGTGTAAGAATGTCAGTTTAGACTGACACTGCCATCTCATCGAGTCTTTTTGAATTTAACTTGAACTATAAAAATGGATTTGAACTACATATAAATGGATTCCGTCACATTATTAAATATTGAGGCCTTCACATATGTATACATTTTGAACTTAACAAGATTATAAAATGATTAATAAAATAATATATAAACTTATATTTATTAATGGTTTCATTAATATCTTCTTTTGATATCAAAATTTAAATACATATATTTAAACAAACAATTAAGTAATGTTAGTTTTAATATGATGTTAAATGGTGTCTGCTGAATGATTCGTTTTATCTGAAGCACTTTTGACTGAAGTCTAAGAGCTTCCATTATATGAAGAAGAAAGAACATCTTGAATTATTTTATCTATCTTGGGAAAAAGATTTATATTTTTAAGAACATTTCATACGAAGGAGGAAACAAAATACAAGAGTTATTACTGCTTCACTAGTTCATAAGAGGTTGGTTACAAAACATGGTAATTTATAGCTACCTCTATAAATTACTATGTTTTGTAACATAGCATGTTTTTAGTCATCACTAATTAGTACTTAAAAAATTATAAAACCTCGTCTTTTTTAACTGGTGACGTCAGATAGCACTATAGATTACTTTTATGAAGTTTGAAAGTATAGTAGTAAGGAATAAAAATGTTCAATATTAAGACTATATTCCGAGTAGCCGAATCAGTATAAGAGCTACTTACAATTATATATTTAAATAATTACCGTTAATTATCAACAAAATCCGAGGATAAAGTTAGAACAAATTGAATTTTATATTATTTATTTTAATTTTGTTCTGAATGAACTGAATGATACCAATTGAATTAATTAAACCTTACATTTATAATATGATGCATCTTTTGTAATGAACGACTTAACCGTTAATTCTCTCAGGTCATACTAATGAGGTTTTTCATTCTATTCGATGCTAATTAAGAGAACAATGAGAATAATGCTTTTACAGATCCGTGCTCTCAGTGGTACAAACTATAAGATGAGGACAAACTTGGTTTAAGACATATTTTAGTAAATTAACAATAATAAATAATTTTAAGACATATCTTGTAACTTATGAAGTTCCTAAGTCACTGTTCCTTATATTTTTATAATATTTTTCATAATTTTGTTATAATAAAATTAATTAATATGAGTAATATATATTTTTTCACTTCGCTTATAACTTGAAATGCTTTTAAAGCGTATTAGAGCGGTCTGGTAATTATAGAAAATAAACTAAAAGCAGTATTATTCACAATATATTAACTGTAAAATAATCAACTAGTGATTAAATTTACTGATTCCACGTATTTAGATAAAGACATAAATAATGCATTGCGTTTCATTTTCTATTTCAAATTCATCTCCGCTTTTAAGTAGATAACTATTTCTTTTTTTACAATAAATTACAGACATACATTCTTAAAACCATATAAGGCTTATTAATCTTGTAAAGTTTTTCTTTGTTATCTTAAATTTTAGGTGTTCAGTGTCAAAACAAAATGGTGACAGCTACAACAAAGGTAAATAAGGTCCTTCATAGTATGAACTTTTATTCCAACAGGAAATTTGCACAGTGACTAATTTTTTCATCTGTAATATATCCTAATTTATCTTTGATTGTACTCGTACACACAAAAATTATTTGTACTCCGGATAAAATTTCGTCTACTATGAGTACTAATACGAGTATTTCTTTGTTAAGATATTTCATTTTGTCCATTTAATTCGCCTTTCAAAAATATTAATATTGTCAAATAACAACTCGGACAGTAGACTCAAAGTTTCGTATTTCGTATTCATGTAACATAATATTTTATTCACACACATATTAACTCGTTGAAACTCAGAGCGCATAATATTTTCAAAGCAGCTTTTTAAATATCTAAGCGCCGAGAGGAAGTCAAAAGCGTAAATTACAAACGGGTTCTGTAAATATTAAAGTATTTGTCAACTAATATTCATTCTAATATCCAACGTATAAAACGCTGCAGAGCGGCGAGATTCAATATATGTAGTAACAATTTAATGTTACTTAGTTCTCTAAGAAAAACTTCAAATCTTTTAAGGGAATGTAATAAACTAATTTAAAAAAAATCAAACAAGCTTCTTTATTGATGAAACTAATAAACATGTGAATATAATAATTATAAGGGTTTGTAATTATTTTTATTAAGGTATAAAATTAATTAATAACAAGCCTTACAAAATTAATTTCATATTTCATACACAATCGTCTTTGTCATTATATATTTCACGAGAAGTTTATATTTTTTTCACAACATAATTCGTCATCAGCCTATTATAGCACACTGCTAAGGCCTCACTTAAGGCCTCTTAAGTTATAATTGTGAAATTATAAGTCCAGGTTTCCTCACAATGTTTTTCTTCACCGTCCGGCAGTGGTGTCTAACTACTCTCAGAAAGTACATACGGAGACTCGGAAAAATAAACTTATATTTAAGGTATTTGCCAAGATCGAACCCCAGCCCTCATGCACGAGATGCGGACCCTTTAACCACTAGGCCATAAAACATAATTAACGTTAAACATTCAAAAAGACAAAAACCTGTAGAAATACTCTTATATATTCTTCTTTGATTTTATTGGTAGCCTTTCCAAATGATAATTTGATTGATATTTTGAATGTTATACAAAAAATTTTGTATAAAACTATTATTTTTATACGATAAATTTAATACAAACGAAAAATGCGTCGTTGCACAGTGTTGCTAATGGTTCCTAGACTTTGGAGATAATAATCTTCAATGGATATATATTCCTAATGGTCTCTGTAATATTCTTAAAAGATCTTTATATCTTCCATTCATCTCACCAGAGACTTGAGAGTGTTAATGTAATCAAGTTACCAGGATATTCAACTCTCTATACTCAACTAACGTATGATTAAAATATTCGCTACGTGGAAGTGAACTTTGAGATAGCAAAAGTTTTCAGCCATCTAATTATTAAGGTAAATCTGTAATGAGTACATTTTTTTATAAATAATAACACATACCTATTTAAAGTGTAGCGTCAAAAAGTCAGTTGTTTATATTTTTTTATTAGTATTTTTTTCTATTAGTTTTAATTTTTATTTTAACAGAATCATAACTTTATTATTATAAAAAACATGAACAAAGTTCGCTGCTGGTGTAGTGACACTTCACATACAGGCTGGGCTGTACAATTATTAGTAGTATGATAGTTCGTCAAACATTCATTTACAATTCCTATTATTATTGAAATATTTTACTTTTATTTAATAAATTCCAATTAAATTTGGGATACAAATAAATGAAGCCTA
The DNA here is from genome assembly GCA_916720795.1 of Danaus chrysippus. Classification (NCBI taxonomy): domain Eukaryota; kingdom Metazoa; phylum Arthropoda; class Insecta; order Lepidoptera; family Nymphalidae; genus Danaus; species Danaus chrysippus. The sequence goes on from CAKASE010000044.1 coordinate 11,173,510, forward strand.
AAATAAAAAACTGGCCATGTATATGCCATAAACCCTAATACGAGGTCCATTTATAGAAGTATAATCAAAAACAAATGGCAACTTGTGGTTTGACTACATAAAAAGCGTAAATTAAAAATTAAAAGTCTTTTTGTCTACTGGGCGTTTCTACAACCAACAAGTAATTAATAAATTAATAGCTAGCGATCTACCCTTAACACTATAACTCTTACTGAATGTACAAGATTCATTAAAATATTCTGTGTTAGGGTGATGATCATAAAAATGAATATATTTCACAAAACCCTTTGCTTTATATGAGCTGGCGCACATCCAAAATACATAGACGAATATTTTTTCCAGAAACCTAGTTTGTAGTTATATACAGTTTCAAACTTATCTTGTCCTCAAATTGACATGAAAATTATAAAATACTTTACTAGAATAACTTATTATTATACAATCTATTACCTAAAAATTCAAATGTTGTCTGATAAATATCTTTGTAGTACTAGTACTCTGACATCACGATTAGAGCCAAATTCATCAGGTGATTTGTTCATCTGAATAATTAACTAATTATTTAATATTATTCACTAAAATTCTGAGAGTTATTTCATACAGTATCGATTCTACAAATAACTTTTTAAAATGATATAATAAGTCATTTTAGAAATATATAGAATTGTTATTTCCGCCAACACAAAATTTCACTAAAACGTTTTGAAATAATTTGACTCGTGTTGTATGCTAGATGATAAGTTTATACTAATTACTCAAAATGGATATGCAGTTAATCTCTTTGGTATAACATACATAGTCCCGTAATTAGCTGACATCTGATGTACCATTAACAAATTATCATGATACAGCTAAGTACATCAACATGTAGTCTTCATTAATGCCATAACTAATTCTATTATCGTCTTACTTTACTTTAACAGCAATGGAGACATCAAGACACACAGTAATGGATCAAAAGCGTCTAAACATAATAAAATCAAATCAAATCGAATATATTTTAACAATGTAGCTGACCATTTAGAAAAAAAAACATAAATCAGTTTTAAAATAAACTTGTCTCTTTCATCTCAATCATACTGAACTTTTATGACTGGATACGTGATTGAATGTACATATAAAATAAAACATAGGTGAAATTTCTCATTCTTGAACTATTGTTTCTACTTTAAAAATAAAAATTATTTTTACAAAAACAAAATTTACAAATATCTATAGTATGACACAAGAATCTGACTGTAAACTCTAGTATAAAGGATTTAAAATAAAGACCAGTGTAAGGTCATATGAAATATTATTTTATGTTAACTTTCACGTTACTTGCTCTGGCTATAGTCCAAAATATTTTTCTGCAACCAACATCTTGCTGAGCCGAGCGAAATTCATTCACAAATAAAGTATAAAACGTCAACATTGTCTAGATACATAAAACGAGTTTCAAGAATAAAAAATAGTTTTTAAGAAAAGCTTCGAGGTTGTGGCTTTTATTGATTAATTTTATAAATAATTAATATAAATTTTACCGCACCCACTTTATTTAGAATATATATTTTTTTCAAGCGGAGATGTGAGTTAGCTTATCATAGTAGGTAATGTTCCAATATTGAATAGGATTTCATGATGTTCTATTGTCATATATTTTTTAATATACATATGTTCCATTAATAAAAAGTTATATTATAATTAGAGTAGTTTTGATGGAATTCTTAAATGGGTGTTTTAAATTTACAACTGATGTATTGTATGTTTAGATGACATGAGAGGAATCGATTTTGAACACTGGACAAATTCGGGCGACAACATAGTCACCATACTATGACTTATTATTTGTTGAGTTATAATTACAAGGCTCACTTCAACTTACAACGACCATATTTACTATTTAGATTTAGAAACGCTACAACCCAGGCCATGAGTTTTGTTGACATCGAGACCTTACAGAATTCTTATTACCCGTTTATTAGTAATGTGTACATCTGTTACAGAGTAATCTCAAATACAGGGTGACTGGTGAATTACTATCGATATTTGAGGACGTGATATTTGACGATCATATATGACAAAATAAAAATTAATATAACATAAATATTAATAAACATCTAAGTAAAGTTAACCAAAAGTTATGTAATTAATTACGCATCGTATGAACACCCTACAGATTAGGTATACACACACACTCACACAGACGCGGCGGCGGCGTAGTGTTGTATCAGCACGCCGCCGCACGCGTCCACACTTGGAACGTGTCAACACTTTATTTATTTATACGGAAATTTTGTCAAAAATTAAGTACCTATTTTTTTTACATAATTCGAATGAGAATCATGTACCGAGTATGCTCCTTAAATATTGATAGTAATTCACCAGTCACCCTGTATATGTACAAAGTATCCTGCAATAGTACATTCACATCGACTATAGTCAAGACGTCATTTCTGGGTTAAAAGAAAAGAGTGCCGTGTCGCTTTACTTTACATGGTACTTCGGCCTAGGGAATAAAGTACTCCATCGCTTCACACAGCTAAAAGTGTTAACTGTATGTTTGCCTCTGTGTTTTTTCAATCATACTTTGTATGTCCTTTAGAATAGAAAGTTACTGAGGTAGAGGGTTACCTACCAATGGTTGAAATGATAGTCAAGAAATATCCAGTCACAATTAATAAATGGAAGAAGGTGGTTTTTGTTTCAATAACACTTGCGGCTCGCATAACCATGGGCGCAATATTTGGAAACAATTTTAAGTTAAGTTTTAACTACAGCTTTACCTGTACTTTTACTAATATTAATTGAAATTTCTTCAAGTTATTGGAAGTGATACAATTGTTGTATAATTGTTAAAGGCTAAGATTAATTTTACTTCTGGAAGAAAGCTCATATCATTTGTTCAGTAAATTATTTAGGTATATAAATGAAACATTATCACTCCACCACGACACTAGTTAATGTTTTCACAAATCTTAAGTAACAAAGAAAAAAATATTGAAGGGGAAGGACAAAAATTAATTTCAATATACAAAAACTAAGGTCCTCGTACTATTTTACTATCATGAAACAGAACCATATAACTTTATCCGTTTCAATTCAATAGTATAATGGCTGCAAGCTGATTATAAACTCGAGGTTAAATATTATTTATGATACGGTTAGAGCTTGAGTTTGGCAAATAAATAATAAATAGTATTTTCAATTATGGTTTCCTATGCATTTTAGGATAATGGTTATAAAATTTAATCTATTAATTAAAAGGATTAGTTTAGTAACACACGGAATAGTTATCTTTGTCTTTGACCTTCACAAATTCCTAGTATCACAATGGGTTCAATTTTAGATATCCAAATATATTGTAAAATAGATATGAACATATCATATTTTGTCTTGTCTTTTATACGTCGCTAAACGACTTCTCTAATATTAGTTATTTTTATGTAGTCTGCGTTTAGTTTGTGTTTAATTTGATGTTTAAGTATATTCTAGGTTAGTTTTTATTTGATAAAATTTTATTACTTTTTTATTTAATTGATATATTACTTATTTGATTTTACTTATTTTTTTGGTAAAATAAGATATTTTATATAACTGTTACTTATTAAGTTAATATTACTAATAGCCAATGACTAATCCTATTCTCTTGTATTTTATAGTTTTAGGAGTGCATCCTTTGATAAAAATACAGAATCTTTGAAATTATTTCTGAAATATGACTAAGAAAGAAACTGTAGAAGTTAATAATATATTCTTTTAAGACGGTTTTGAATGTTTGAACATCAGATTTAACAATTGCAAATAAGAAAGTTACTCTTTTCATGCTTGAAGAAGTGAATAGCTAAGTGTACGCTCCGAGCATTTTTTTACAATCCAATCTTAAGTTCTGTTCATGGAGGGTGATGGGAGTTTAAATTGCGATCACTTTGATAAGTACAAACGTGGTCTAATTTGATAGAAATGTTTTAAGACCGATAATTAAATTCATTGCTCGTATGGAATCTGAGAATGATTCCTTAAAAGACTAATATGTAGAATGACATTTTGTTTTTAGAATAAGGTTTATTTATTTAACTTAACATTCTATTATTGACTACTATTTTTATGTGTATGTTATTATTTATAATATTAGTTTCAAATATATACGTATCATTATTTTGGTATCTTCACACATATTTTAATAGACATAAAAAACTCCTAATTAGTTTACTCCTAAAACAGTTTGTGATCAAAAGTGAGAATATACGTTTCCTATTAGTTTTATAAATTTCATTCAATATATATTTATCTTATGTTACAAAACTATGTTAACAGTAATATGCTCAGTTATAGGTGTATCTAAAAGACGGAGTCTTTGAAGGAGTTTTGTTAATTGGGAAGACTGAACCTTGTTCAAGTCAACCTCTCGAAGGCACAAGTTAGAACGTTTTCCACTTAAAGGCCTCATCTAACATATAACTTCAAAATTCCAGAACAGAACCCTTAAATTCTTTAGACACTGGATCCCTTGTGTTCTATTTTCTACACAATGAAAATTGTTCTGAGCAATTGTTCTACATAGCACCACTACCAGGCTTTTAGAAATCTACATTTAGTTTGCTATCTGAAGAGCTTTCATATAAAATTTTCCTTCCTGATTTATAATCAATTGAATTATATGGAATAAGTTAAGAAATTTATTTCATAAAATAAGAGAAGCGGTGTACTGTGAACATTTCAGACAGTTCGAAGAATAAGAAACTATTAAATAATTACAGAAAACTTTCCTTTTGTATGAACATTTTAATAAATAAACTGCAACTTCTTTAGGAGGATAACTAGGAAATATTAAAGGTATCGATTATACAAAAATATATACTAATATTTTGAGAACACGTCATCGTCACATGGACCAACATTCACACATAGTAAAGGCCTTGTATCGATGTAAAGAAATTCTTGATTTAAACAATCAATAAATATTATAATAACGAGATTTTCATCTTTCAAATTTCGTCTAATATGTATAATGAACAAAAATACTTGTATAAATAATAATGAAATATATTTAAAGCATAGAATATAGAAGCCATAAAGCAATAAACAAATAGATTTTCAGAATTAAACACATCGTTCCGTGTTTCTACGTGCTCATGAAAAACATATTTAACTTTTAAACTATTTAAGCGAAAGGCACGTTCCAGTAATTCATTTCGAATGATTAAATTCTAAATGAGTGTATTTTATTAACTAAACATACATTTCAAAATCAAAGCTTGTTTTAATTATAGTAAACCTTGCGTACTTATTTAAGAGCCGCCTAAAATAATACTACTAATACATTTTTTATATAAAAATCACGAGCAAATTAATATATAAGAGAAAAAGTATATCAATTATTTCTTCGTCATATCTGATTTTCTCTTTATTTTTCAAATATTATGTACTACATTCACTGGCTACATCTAATTTATTTCATTATAATCTCAACTACTTTATGTTTATTTATATATAAAACATTCTTTACATCCAGTAGATTTACAAGTAAAATTATAACATTCACATATTTTGAGCTCGTGAAGTACCCAAATATCGAGCTTTTTTTTGTACCCAGCTTTTTTCAAATGCGCCAAAACTGTTTTGTGATCAATTCCCAGTTCTTCAGCTACGTCGTAACTACTGATATGTCGATCTTGCTCCACTTTTTCAAAAATGGCATCCATTTTATCCGTAATAGGGCGACCAGAGCGAGGTGCATCTTTGACATCAAAATTTCCAGATTGAAAATGCCTAAACTAAATTTGCGCTACTCTTACAGACACTGCACTAGGTCCATAAACATCGCAAATTTTTTTCGCGGCTTGCGTTGCATTTTTACCTTTTTTGTAGTAAAATTTTAAAATGTATCTAATTTCTTCATTAGATTCACTCATCTTGACAGTACGGAAAACAAACGAATATCACACATTTGCCTAATTTGTATTTGGAATTGTTCTTAAAAAATTTAACTTTCAATTTAAATTCCCGCTCTTACAAATACGTATTTACCGTAACAATGTCTGCAATCTTACAGTTTGATACTTTTTGATCATGTAATTAATTTTTATTTCAATCGTCATATTTTCTATAATATTAAGCCAGTTTTCTAAATGATCCTCCTAAAGGATAATCATATAGTAAGATATATTATATAATAGGATATATAATCTATATAGGCATATATAAGAAAGTATTGTTTGTATTGAAGTAGTATCGGTTGTATACAACTTACGAACTATATACCTGTATTAAACTATAGGTATTTAATATAGGATTGTAAGTGGTTACGCACGTAAGCAATAAAGCGGCAAGAAATGAAAACGAATCACGAAAATGAAAACGTTGTAAGGCTGCAAGTGTATGAGCTAATTAAAATATTTAAAAAAATATATGTCACATATACTAAAAAAATTTAAGCAAGTTTTGCGTGTCAAAAGGCTGTGTTATCTATCATTAGCTAATGACCAGGCGTTATTTTGCACACGGCACTCTTCGATGCAAAATCGTTATCTTAATGATCTAATGCTTCATTTAGATGTCTTTTCTTGCTTAGTCGCCACAGTTTTACTATTTATAAAAATTACAGGTTGACAGAACCACGAAATGGACATAGAATACTTTTTATTTCGGACAATAGCAAAAATAGTTATTAAACAAAATCCAAATTTGTACCTGGTTACTGTCTCTGAGATATACAGAGTTTACAAAGTTCGTCAGGTCCGCGATACATTTCTAATTCTGAAGATGACGCAGTCAAAGTCACGGGTAAAAACTAGTTTGATAATATTTATTGATGTCTGAACAAACTTAGTCAGACCAAGCTTATTATAATGAATATACAAATTAATTGGTACAATGATTGGCAAAACATATTTCTTTTTTCTATTGTTTGTTTTTACTGACTAATAAAACAATTGTAATTAAAGTAACATGTGTTTTATACAATTAAATAGATTTTCATAATTGTGTATAATATATTAAAAATAACAAAAATATTTAAAACATATCCAGTTTGTTGTATAGTAATGTTATGCATCTATTATTGTGATTCGATTCGAAAATTTATAATACATTCTTTTGAGCGAGTGTAATGTTCTAGTTTCGATATATCCCAGAAGATTGGAGTAATGATTTCAAATATTTAGTTTCACATGTATCAGTGTAGTCGATAAGTTGATAATGAAACAAAATATAGATACTACTCTTAAAATTATGTTTCTCCTAACCCCGTAATATGTTTTTGAAATCTGAAAAACATTCTGACTGTTTGTAAAACATTTAACAGGATATCTCTTTTAAATAATATGGTATTGCAAAACATTGTTTTTCAAGTCAATTAAGATATTTACATATTTTAAGAATATATCTATGATAAATATAAATGTTCACTAGTAGTAATCCAATGTTTCTATAGTACGAGTTACAATTGATTTCTGATGATAGATTAAACACACGTACTTCATAAAGCGGCTATTTTATTATATAAGAAAACTGAATATAATATAAGTTTTTCAGTTTCAAAAACATGCAACAAATTTTACCCGACCAGTTTTTAAAAGAAATCCTTGAAGTTGTTTGAAGAAAGCGTTTTTGTTGCCGGACACTATGCTTGTTCTTTGTCAAAGGAATCCAATTTGAACTCAAATATTTGTTCAGAATTATTCATAAGTTTTTGCTTAGTGGCGTATGGAGTGGCGATAAAAGTTAAAATTAAATATATATCTATAATAAAATAAATTAAATTAAAAATCCTTTTTTTATATCTTAAAATGATCAGAAAAAATATGTTACTTATTTTTAAATATAAAGCTTTGTTTAGTATAATTAATCGAATAAAATTAAACTTAAAATACCTATATATTTTTTTAACTATCAAAACTGCATTAATTTCAAACATGTAAATAAAAAATAAATGCGTTTTTTATTCCAAACCAGAGTCAAATCTCTTGTATTATAGAAGATAATGATTTGACCCTTTCTTTAAGAGCAAAACATTTAGTAGACAATAAATATTCAGCACACAAGGACTCGGGCTAGTAATTGTATGTGATTTCAAATATGAATGAGATCTTTTTTGTTTTTATAACTTCCATGAGCGATTTTTATTCAACATGGTATGTAGTAATCTTTATATATATGTATAAAAATTTCGTGTCACATGTGTCCGCGATGGATTCCTAAACTACTAAACCGATTTTAAATTTGATTTGCATTCCGTGTGCATTTTGATCCAACTTGAAAGATAGGATAGCTTACATCTCAATTTACAATATTATTTTATTGCAAATTATTTGTCTATTAAAGAAAATTGTTTGTCATTATTACAATTATCTGTTGACTGAGTTAAGTATTCAATAGATGGCGCTATGTTAAAAATACAAACGTGATATATGAGCGACTATATATATATTTTTAGTTTCGAAAGTGGAACTTTATTTAAAAAAACAAATCAACGTGAAATCAGTCTATTTAATTACAATTTCCAATTAAACAAAAAGTTATACCTAAGCCAAATATTGCGAACTTCAATAATTAAATGAGTTTAACACAATTAACAAATACAAAATGGCTTACGTGACCCAACAACGGCCAACACTGATTATCACTAAACGTCCGTACACTACAAGAGCCCGCCGAGAGGTGAGCCTGCTTCTCTGTTAGCTAGCAGCTAGCATTGAGTGGCACCATGGTGACGCCTACCTCGATCACACCATGTGGCACCAGCGACGAACGGCGCCAGACCGTCGCTACTCAAGAGCACACCATGTATTGTCACTTGTCAGCAACTCACGAAATTCCTTACAATATTTTAATAATAGCATAACCACCACGAGTTTTTGAGGCTAAGGTATAATATAAATTTATTTATTAAAAAAACCTAACAGATATTTCTTGATTATATGGCGATAAGAAGTTCGCCGGGTCTTCTAGTTATATCATAATCCTAATTACTTTTTATTTACCATAGTAAGCGTCTTGTTCGTTTTAATAATTTTTGATTATCATATGAACATTAAACTAATATGTTCTAACCCCAGAATCTTTGAGAAGAACAATATAATGTTATTGCGGTAGAAATATATATAAAAATGAATTGTTTTTCAAACGATCTAAATGGGTGTGAAAATGACTTTCATAATGTAAGTTTAATAGATGAGTAGTCGAGACTCGAGGAATCATCTCGATGTTATTCTGCAAACAAACATTAAATATGCAAAAAATATAATTCAAATTTTCATTTATATTTTCATCAATTATACAACACATTTATCAATAATGTATTTTAAACTTGTCTTCCTTGTTATATAAACTAGCTAGCTTCTGAGCTATTAACTACTAAATTGTGATGAATCAGTCTTACCAATTAGTAAATATTAACTTAAAATAAATTAAGGTTACTGAAATTGTTGAAATGGAATATCATAGTTGTATGGAGGATATAACATTGGAACAATATTTTGCTTTGTTAAAAGAAACATTACCACGTGATTGAAATTATTGTCATGAATTGTTTTAAAATGTATTTATTTATTCACTGACTTTTAAACTGAACATATTTCCCAATAAACAGTGATGTTTAATTATATAATCTTCTCTACACTAACTTTTTATGTTGCATTTTTTGTTTTTATCGGAATCGACGCAGTGTTTTAAATAATGAATATTCACGAAGTAGTTTTAAAAAATATTATATAATTCAAATTTATGAGAATAAAAACCTAAATTATAATTAATTGAAGACATGTTATGAATAAATACCACTGATAACTAACATTGACTCTTTAGATTAAATGCTGTTTACAACAAGTTTTAATTTTTATATAACATCATTCTCTTATTACACTATTGAAAATATAATATAAAGATTGAAATAATTGTAAGATAATCTTCGTTTTTCAACTTCTTTTAGAAAACTTGTGCTTTTAGAAAACAGGTCGAGTGTCACACATCCCTTCCGGCCCCACCAAGGACGGTTGGACGGCTCGTAGAAAGAATTTACCTGCGACATAAAAAAAAGGATTAAATTGAATAATAGTAAATAATTAAATAATTGTTGAGATTACAATCGTCTTATAAATTTTGAAACAAAGATATTTATCGGAAAACATTCAAGTGTTAATAGATTATAGAATAATAATCAATTATTCTATTAAAGTATTTTATAATTTTCATTTTAATTTTAGAGTACCTAAGTTAAGTTTGAAACTGTATATACAAAGCTACAAACTAGGTTTTTGGAAAAATATTCTTATATGTATTACGGATGTGCGCCAGCTCATATAAAGGAAACGGTTTTGTGAAATATATTCTTTTTTATGATCATAACACTAACACAGAATATTTTAATGGATCTAGAACATTCAGTAATAGTTATAGTGTTCAGGTTAGTTCGTTAGCAATTAATTGATTAAATACAACGCACGGTAGACGAAAAGACTTTTAATGTTTAATTTACTCTTTTTATTTGTTATAATAATAATAAAGTTATGTTACTGTTTTTATATAAAAAATACAAGTCATAGAATAAAAGATTAATAGAAAAATATAAACAACTGACTTTTTAATGCTACACTTTTAATTGGTATGTGTATAACAGCTCTCATAATGTATAAATGTATTCATTTTAGATTTACCTTAATAATAATAATTATACGGGGGAAACTTTTACTATCGCAAAGTTCACAGCTAATGTTTTAAACATACGTTAGTTGGTATCGAGAGTTGAATATCCTAGTATCCTAATGACGCCGGGAGTATTGAACGCTTTCCAAGATAACCCTACATGATACATACCACCAGCAAACACTTAGCTGTTCCAACTTCCTACCAGCAGATGTAGCGAGGTTTTTCAGTATCTTTACCTCATCTTACTGAATTACACTGTTCTGGGATAGTCATCTGGAAAACATTGAGATAAAATTTTAGCAATGCTGGCAATAAATCATAAATAATAGTTGACCATTTTAGTGCCAAAAGGATGTAAAATTCTCGTATGTGATGCAAAAATCTTCTATGATACTCATTCTTCATTTCTTAACTCATTGAATAATATATTATATGTTATATTCTCGCGTGAGTCAAACGAAATTTTAATTTTTCCCACCTATTTTAATATTGAATACAAATGAGAGGCCAAAACCAAGAAAATAACTTATAAATCTACTCATACATGAAAAGGGCAACCTCAAGATACTCTATGAAATAACATCTACTTTCTTTTCCCTTTCTCTTAGATGATTGATGATGATGTATTTAAGGTGATATGAATTTGCACTTTAACGAAATATTAGGCAGACCATTCAGACTTCTAGGATTTTTAGTTACTAATACTAGCTGCCCCGCAGACTTTGGACCGCTCTATAATGAAGAAATATCTCTAACCTTTTTATCTGAATGAAGTTAATTTCCTTATTCCTCAATGGAGTTTTGCCTGGTTCAACCTGATAAACATTAATCACTCAGTTTCCACTTTTACATATCAACAGCATATTGGTGACAGACGCTAACATATTAAGATGTGATTGACCTCAACTACTCCAACTATAAACCTGTATGAATAATAATTCATTGAATTAACTTTTTTGATAGTTTCAGAACCTAAAAACATTTTTTGTGATAAAATTATATAAATTACTTAAAGCTATGATAAACATTAAAAACTTAAATTTTTTATTTACCTGTAACTGGATTTATCATCTTCACTAAAATATTCATATTCATATGTTCAATGTGTTTCGGACACAACGCTGATCAACTTGTCTTCCTGAATCGCCCATGAAACTAATTTGGAAAAATTTATAGTCACTGACCGGCACTGGTGATAACTAATATTAGTTCAATGATATATTTGTCCTTGAATCTGCAAAGGTAAACATTCCTTTATTAGATATACATATTGAAAAGTGAATTGTTCAAACCACCAAGTGACACTCAAAATACTTTGTGAGCACTACCATTTCCCCCATCAACTTTTTTAACACAATTCCTTCTGGCTACTTAAAGTAATTCACAGAGCTACAAATGTACTTCAAGCCATTTCAAATGATACACCATTACAATTAAAAACTGTCAACAATAGTAGTAAATGTGTTTCAATACACTTACCTTAAAAGTTAGCATAAAAGTGATTGTACTGTAGTCCATTTCTGTTATAATCAAATGCAACTTTGGGGGTTAAAAGCAACACTTCTATATTGTTGGTTTCGGTTCCATCGATTCCGTTTAACTTCATTCCACGTTTCACTTTGCTCATCAGTTAGACTTGCACTTCTTTAATCTATTTCTTTGACTTGAGGCATTACGGGTTCTGCGATTTAAGTTTGAACGTCTAATTGCCGGCATGGTTTGAAACAAAAATTCAACTGAAAACAAAAATACTAATAGTATTCTATTCCTATTCTTTTGTATCAAAATTGTCTATCAAAACTTTCCAACACTATAATAATTTGACTTAGGTACCTTGTTGAACAAACACTTCAGAAAAAAACAAGCAGTACAAATTCTCCTGTAGAAACCAATGTGAAAATTACACTAAGAAATGTTAAATGAATTATGTAGGTATTTTTTATTATAACTCCGGCCACAAATAGTAAAACTGAATATATACTCCTACAAAACAACACACAAAAAAAAAAACTATTTACTGTTTGCAAACAATTTGAAAGAATAACTGAACTTTTATGACAGAGACAATAGTTTATCATAGACTAATATATTATATAGTCACACAAACGTCAAGCTCAGCTTAATATGTATCGCGCATTTAAAAGTAACTAATTTTAATTATGTAAATCATAATTATTAACAAAAAAATGAGTTCTATTTTCATTGTAGTGCTTTGTAATAAACGATGTTTTTTGTTTGATTACCTGGCGACAAAAATCCTCCAACGACGTATTCTGTGCTCCTACGCACACCGTTTTGATAGATATGATTGAATTTGAACTTTGTGAAGCGGCAAGAAAGTGCCAATTTACTTTTTGACGTTAGGAACACACCTGCATTTCTTAGATAACAGTGATTGCTTGTAATTGAATATGAACTATATCTAATAGCAATAAAGCTCAAATTGATTCTACGTTTTAGTTAGAAAACGTTTGTATGTGAAAAAGAAAAGGGTTGTTTTAAGGGATTTCCCGGCAATTATTCGATTTTTTCTCGTCGTAAGAACCATCCCTGGACTTCAACGAACATTTAAAAAAAAGAATTGGCCAAATTGGTCCAGGCGTTGTTGAGTTATGCGCTTACCAACACATTTTGCGATTCATTTTTATATTATAAAATAAATAACAAATCATTATAAATACATTTTTGTTGTTCCTTTAGTTCAAAGGACAAAAATCGATCATAAGAATATAAGCAACTATGACAAACTTGAATTTATCATTTTATATATCATAACAAAATACACGATAGTTATTAAGTAGTCATACTATCTTCATTTGTAACTTTATTTCCTTTATATTCTTAAAAAAATGTAAGGTCATTACATTCTGTATTGCATACATATTATAATCATTTTGCATGCATTGATATAATTTGCGACCTCCGGTACACTTTCCCCTTGCTTTTTACTGTACATTATTTATTTGAATTTAAGTTCAAGTTATTCAAAAGGCCTTGTAACAATTTATGTATTTATCAAAGAAAATATTTAAAAATATTGAAACGCATATTTTTTTACGTTTTTTTGGGTTATATGTTGTAAGAGTGTTTTTTTGAGAAATGTCCACATACATTATATTTGAGATCTATCACAAAATAATATTCACATTCATAGTATATCATAAAGTCGTGTTAATAGTGTTGTGGGTGATAGAGGAGTGAGTTTTGTTGCTCATGTTGGTATTAAGTATTTAGGTTCTGGTAACTGTTAACAGTAATCGCTATATAAACTACTATTTAAGTGTATAGATCATCGTACATTAGTCGTAACTTCCTCCCTTGGTTAGAACAGATTGTTAAACTAACTACCGGCATAACGCTACAACAATACAGTGCCTTTAAATGAAACTAAGTTTTTTAAATAAAATAAACTTGAACTCTAGTTACTCTTTTCTTTTTTTGAGTTTTTTTTATTGATGAATGTTTTGCTACAAAGTTAAAGAAGCATCAGGAAAATGTCGAAATAAAAATTAAAAAACGTGTAGTATATCAGAAAAACTTAATTCATTTTAATATATACACGTGAAAATATATTTTTCTGTGTCACGTATTATTTTTTAAGTCTATTTTGTAGATTTAGATTGTGTCTTTACAATTTGCGACAACTCACGACTATCTACATATGTATGTATACATATATCCTTTAGGTAGGACTTCGTATTGTTATTAGATTCATTGCAAAAGTTACAAAAACACCAGAACATTTTTATATTTATATAATAAGTAAATTGGTGATATTTATTTGTAAAAAAATATGGGAGTACAATAAATCTTTTAAAAGCCGAAATGAATGTTAAGCATTATCACGCCCATCTCATAAGTTCTTTGAAATCATCAAAGAGGTTTAGTGACGTTCTTAAGAGAAAGCAAAGAATCCAAATCAAAGGGAAAAATATATAAAGAACTTTAGTTCTTTGACAACCGATATTTTCGTCCAACTTATTGTTGTAACATATTTATATTATAATTAACCAATATTATTTACAAGATCCTAACAAATTTCTTCTATTTTATGATTTAAATTTAATTTTAGATGTTGTAAGGGAATAGTTTGATTCCAAAACTTAGTTACAAAATAGGTCCTTTTCATGAAAAGATTGAATTTCAGTAACAGCGTTAATAAAGCCTATGATTCCTTTTACGAAATTCAAAACATTCCTTAATTGGAGTTTCTTAGATTTCTAAGAAACTTACTATTACACAATCTTCTTAAATTTTCTAAAACGAAGACCAAACTATAAAGAACTTTTTATATATCTGAGTTGTTATAATATTCACTAAATGAATCATTGCACATAATGTTTAAGTAATAATTGAACTCAAACTTTATAGATTCTTTCTCTCAAATTAAAAGTACATTCAATTATTTACAAAATCTTTGAAATTTATTTTTCAACTTGATATTATAGAAGTTCCAGAATCTTTATAAACATAACAAACACAATGTACAGTGAATAAACTTAGTTACAGAGGATCTCAGATCATAATGAGCTTCTATAGAAACTGTGAGAAGTGTCTCATGATGATGTCGTCAGTGTCATTAATTAGGTGACACTCGAGTTAGTGTAGGCTAGAGTGATGTTTATATGGAGTTTATAATTACTTGAAATCTTAAAAAAGGTTTCTATTAAAAAATGCATTTCTTTTAAATTGACTGACAGTTAAGCAATAACAATAACATGACTGGGATCGTAATAATGTCTAGGCATTATAATTAAAATTAATATGTAGAATAGAAGTTGATATTTTATGAACCATGTAATTGTCTTCTTTTTTTGCCAATAAATTTATCTTTTCTTATATTGATAAAAAAAAAATATCAAACGATCTATCAATTATATTAAGTTATTATATCAAATTGTTTTAATAAAATAAATTGAGTTCAGTATCAAAATTATTTATGTTGGTGTAGTATAAGAAGTCATTATGTCTTCAACTACGAACTAACAGTGCTGAATGACGAGAGCCTCGCTATATATAAAAGGTTGGTGAAACAAAGGTAGCGGTCTGTTTTTGTCACGACCGGTAAGTTATATCTGTGATTTATTATGAGCAAAGATCAGAACTTATGTTTGAGGGATAACATTAAATATTATTATTTTTAAGACAACGATTGATGAAATTGAAAATTGGAATATTGTTTTGAGGAAAATAAACAAGTGAAGTCATTATCTAATAAACATTTTGGGAACATCTTTTCAAATAAGGAAGTAATTATAATGGTAGCATAATTAATAACACTACATAATTCAATTATGCTGTTATTTTTAATAAGATAATTGATTCTCCGTATGCAAATATATAAAATATCATTATAAAGACGTTAAACATCACTGTTATTGCAATTAAATTTATCCAATAGAATATTCACAAATAATATATTTATAGTTTTATTCAACATTACATATATATATATATATATATATATATATATATATATATATATATATATATATATATATTTAATAACATTGTATACTTACAAACATAAGAAATTCTATTATTTAATGTTCTGTATTTATTTTAATTTATTAATATGTTTTCTGTACATATAATAGCCTCATACACTTAAAGAGTTGATATCTGTAATTCAATTGACACTACGGGGTTTAATTTTGAGATTATAAAGACGTTTATTATAATACTATTAATAAAGCAAACAATAAAATATTTGAAAGAAATGAAACATCTACGTCAAATAGATAATTTACAGAGAAATTTTGAAACGCGAAACGGATCGAAAACACCGCTTATACTCGTAATGACACTTAAATAATAAGTGAAAATTTCATCATCATCATAATTTCAGCCGAAGGACGTCCACTGCGGTACATATGCCTCCCTAAGGATCTCCACGACGACCGGTCTTGTGCCACCTGCATCTAGCGGATTCCCGCGACCTTCACCAGGTCGTCGGTCCACCTTGTTGGGGGCCTACCCACGCTGCGTCTTCCGGCTCGTGGTCGCCACTCAAGAACCCGTTGGCTCCATGGGGCATCGATTCTACTAGCGATGTGTCCCGCCCATTGCCACTTAAGTGTTGCAATTCTTAACTGTTGAAATTTACTACTATAAAACTAATCATTCCAAGATTACAGTTAGAGTTACTCGGAGAAGTGATTGAATAATTTAAAATCTATGTTTATAATAAATACAATTCCAAAAATAATTAATACGAGTTAAAAAAAGGAACGTAAAAGTGATACTTACATAAATATTTTAGTAAAATATTATAAAAATCTAATTATACCTTCTAAGTTACACAAAGACGGTATAACTTCATTAAGTATATATAAAGTTAGACGTGTTTTGAAGTTATATGAGGGCAAGTTATTCATAGAAAATAAAATATTTAAAAACGATATTAATTCTAACGAGGTATCTTAGACAACTTAATAAAAGCAATCTAAACGTGATCTGTTTAAATTGTATATTTTTCATGTTCTCGTGTGTTTGTTTTCTTAAATTATGGAATATTTTTTTCATAGAAATAATAGATTGAAAATAAATCAATATCATTTCTAAAAATGATTCGTTTGATCTATAGTAGTACTCGTATAAGAAATTTATCGTTCAAAGTTTTACCATCGTTTCTAATAAAACAAAACCTTCAAGCTCCGAATTTAAATTGATTACTTTATATCTTATGTGACTCCATCTTAAACTCAATCTAGGAGTTTTACTGATCAATGAAGTTAGTATTTAGTATACATTTGTAACAACAGAATGTGACGGAGCATCATTAAGTACATGTACTTTTTCAAACTTATAATATATTGAAGACAAACATTTAATGATTATATTTTAAAAAGTGATATTTTATACTACTGTTTATGCATTTAAAATTTCTCAATCCAATATCTTATCTCTTATTGCAAAATTATTGCAAAATAAATTAATAACACTATAGGTTTATTTTAAACTTGGCTCTTCTACTATTAAAACAGACGAGACTCAAAACATAAATTCAATAAACTTCTTATGCTGTAAGAATATAAGAACCTTAGGATAATGTTGTTTTATTATTTTATAAATAGTTCATACATTATGGAAATGGAATAAATAAAATATTTAGTCCGTGAAGACGAAGAAAGGAACAGGAAAAATATATTTAGAAAAATGACGAACGTTCCTAATTGATGCGATGGTAGAAGAAAAATTTTACTTAATATTTTTTATAAAAATATTGATTGAGTATGAGTCATGGAAAACAATAAATAAGATTTCAATGACAGTAATATTTTAAAATATTTAAGTTTTCAGCATCCGAAACTGTTCAATTACTGTTAAAATTAACATAAAAGATCGGTTTAAAACATTATATAATTTCAAGATTTAACATCTCATGATGGTTGCTAGTAGGTACTTTAAATTGTCTCCCATGGTGACTGAAATGATTGTTACAAAGTACGTATTTCTATTTAGAAAAAAATTCTAGGTATCCAAGCTTGTTATGTGAATTTTCTTTTAGTAAATTAAATAATATAAATTTCAAAATATATCTGGTGTTCGTTTTAAATAGTGAGTTAGTTTTTCTAACAATTGAACGCTAATAGCGGAGTGCACCTCCGAGTATGTATGTGTCCATTGAACGAGTTCACAGTAACGTGTGTGAACTACATAGTTGAAAATTGTGTGCTCTCAATAGATAAGCTGCGTTAATGGACCGTGATAGAGAATTGAATAGCAGCTCGCTGATATAAGAGAACTGTAATTTTCCAAACGTATGTTTTGAGGATGAAACAGTTTTAGAAACATATATTTATAATTGGCTTGTCACTAACAGGGTTAGAATAAAATTAATAAATTTTATGATATTACGAATAAATAAATGTGTGACCATATTCAGCTTATATGATTATTTATTTAACTCTTCGAATCCTTCGTTTTGTGACTTAAATCAAACCTCAGGCTATCAATACCTGCTAGCAGCTCAAACAACAGAAGCCAGAGTTGGTAAATTGTAAAATTTCTCTGTAAAGATCAAATAACAATTGTTATGTGGATGATATATTTGGGGAATTCGTTTCAGTGTTGGTGCCTCATGTTACGTATGACGTTCGTTCGTCGCTCAAAATCAATCTTAAAAGTTCATCGTAATAAACTCTGCTGGTGATAAATTTACGCTGGAGGTCTTAATAATATTAATATTTCTTACTAGGAACCGACAAAATCAGACTGTTCTTAATTTCATAATTTTATTGATGTATTTGTAAATTTATAGTGCAGTATATAAATACTGTCGTCTTTCAAACAATTATAATTTGATTAAGTTTACTATAACTTTATTAACTACAAGCGTAGATAGAAGATATATTTACAATCGTAACTGTAAAGTTAGTAAGAGTCAGTCATGTTTAACGTCTCATGTTTTGTCACAAGATTTGAAAGACACATTTAATTCACTAAATATTTATATATTATAAAACTAGATATGTATATAATATATACGTACATATCTAGTTTTATATATTAAGTATATACCTACTATATATTTAGCTATTTACGGTCAGACGAAGGTTCCTGCCAAACTATCATACTGGTTAGACATATATAATATTAAAAGTTTCATATCTAATACTTATAACTTAAACCTGACACTACATGATAACCTGATCTTAGTAAAGCAACAGTGGATAGTTGTTGTCAAGTAACTACGGATCGAAAATGGGCTGGCTCGACCGGGAGAGTACCACCCCTCTCACAGATGTTCGGCGTGAAGTACTCGGTAATGGCTGCATTTCGTCCGATGAGTGAGAGTATCGGTTGTCCTCTCCCACAATCAAGGTCGGCAATGCATCAACAACATCCGTTATGTTGCACATGTCCTTGGACGCGATAATAATGAAATTTGAAAAATACTAACATATTGCTTGTGTGACTTCGAGAATATTTTAAATCAAACGACCAGGTTTAGGCAGCAGTAGCAGCAGCATTCACAATATGATGTTTTATTTATACAAGTCTCCGCGATGTTCGAGTATTTTCAATATTTCTTTCACGTTTGTAGCACTCAGCAAAAGAAAATTCTATAAGTGGTCGTTTTAATGAATTATTTATTTTTAATATTCACAAGATAAAACGCCAAATAAGTATAGATATATAAAAATACTAGATAAAAAATCGTATATTATATATCCATCTATGTATGTTATAAAGAACAAATAAGTAAGTTTCTAGTCAAAATTTTGTTTGCCAAAATTTTTTATTCTGAACGATATTAAACTCAATGTTATTGCAAATTTTCCGCCATTCAATATGAGTATATTGATTATTGAAAGCCTTTTCATACTAATTTACACTTACGCGTTTAGAAAGCCTTAAAAGTGAAGCAGTAGTGGAAGAGTACATAGGATCTATACCAAAATATGTATATACTTAAGTTTTAGAAATAATAAAATTTAAAGTTTTAGTATCAAACAGTAGCAAACGTAGCTCATTATATGACAATATCTAGTATCACTGCGATAATTTGTTATTAGTACAATAAGGCTAATTAGTTTGTAATATAAAACTCTTATAGATGGATGTACAAATTTTATGTAGTTGGTTTATTTTTTGTTTAGAAGATCAACAATTTCACATAAAATTATCATAATGGGAATATATTCATATTCATTTGATATTACAGATACTATTTAATACACATTTCTGTTCAAAATATTCAATAAAATATTCCCTTCGGAGTTTTTGTTATAACGACAAAAGTCGTCCACAAGTCACCTCGTTACGATTGGAATATCTTATGAAAAGATTTAGAATCGAGTATTGAAATTTTCGAATGTCTCCACACGTTGTTTACAATTGTATCATAAAAGAGATATGACTTAACACGATTATATTAATGTTACGATTACTTTTTGTTTATTAATTTAGAGTTACTGTTTATATTATATGTTTATATTATCTGATTAAAAACGAACTGAATTTTAAAACATTATGTATTGAACTTCCTTATATAATCCCGGTAATGGTTACCAATAGTGACAATTACCAAAATTATCATTATTGTTTTTAAATGTTTTTGGATGACAGCTTATAATATATTAATATCTTTTTAGTGCAAAAAATATTTCATTTTAATATTATTCCCGTTAAATATTTTCTATACTTTAAAGTGATACTTTTTAATTATTTTTTGAAAGTTTTTAACGGTATAAAATTTTTCAGTTGATTCAAAAGATATATTTCAAACTTAAAAGATCCATCTTCCAAAGTTCTTTCAATTATATGTAGAATGGTAATTGTCAGTCATATTATCTAATATAAAACTTTCTCGTGTCACGGTGTTCGAACTTGAACTCCTCCGAAACGGCTCGACTGATTTTCGTGATCCTTATCGAGGATACTAACCAGGGGGGAGAATCGGCCAACTTCTATTTTTCATCCCCCTAAATGTTAAGGGTAGTCCACCCCTAAATTTTTGTTTTTATTTTTTAGGCAAAATTTTTTGTTTTTATTTTTTTATGACACAGCATACAAAAATATATACAACCCTTAATTTTCACCCCTCTGAGATCAACCCTTATTTTTTATTTGTTAATTAAAAACTTTAATTTTTTGGCAAATTTATTTTTTTATTTTTTGATGACTTACAATAAAAAGTCTCATATTACTCTAAATTTTTCACCCCTCTACGATCAACCCCTATTTTTTATTTGTTAATTACAAACTTTAATTTTTTGTCAAATTTTGTTTTTATTTTTTTATGAAACAGCCTACAAAAATACATACAACCCCAAATATTCACCCCTCTGAGATCAACCCTTATTTTTTATTTGTTAATTAAATATAGAAATTGAATAAATAAAGCATTAGAATAATAAACACTTTGTTTTTGGAATAATTTTGATTTATTAATATACCAATGAGAATTCAATGATTGACAGAACATTGTCTGTAGAGTCAGATATATATAATAAAGAAAATAACATCATTCAAATAAAAACTAACATATATTTCTTGATTATAAGGCGGTACGAAGTTCGCCGGGTCAGTCCTATTTCAATATAAAAACTTCTAACAAAAAACTTTTTGCAAATCATTTCACTATAATGTTTCATTGAATTCTTTTAAGTCAATGTTTTTGTAAAATTGATCACCACTTAATTACATATTTCTTTCGTTGCTATCGCCTTCTTCGATAAAAAAATGTAATGATTTCATAAAAATTCTTAAGAATATGACAAATAATTAATCATAATTTTTCTTTTATGACTTTCGCAAGTTAAGACTATTTATCGTGTTGTAGCGACCAGAGAAATTCACTTGAATGTTTGTCTTTACTAATTGATAACAAATACTTTTATATCACATCTTTTTTAACGAAGTAAACATTTTTACAGTAATTAAAATTTCTCAGTATTGGTGCTAGCTGTTCGCGTTGTATTTAAAATGTTTTTAGAGTTGCCAAACTGTTATTTATTAAAGTCTTTTATCCCAGCAATCGTCAATTCCGGATAATTAAACAAAAAAATTGTATAAGAAAATAGTTAAATGAGTTATAAAACAGTATATGTATGTGTAAATAATATATGTAACTAGTTATATATCACGGTATAGTGTTATAATGTTTCTATGCAATAGGAAACGTAGGTGCTTTATGTCATGTCACAATTTGTCACAAAAACAATTTTATAAGATGCATATACGGGACTCAAGAAGTTTGTTAGAACAAAGTTTACATTTTTATCGAGTAAGTTTTCAAACTTCAATTCACTCTGTCTATGTTTAATTTGTAGGAACGATAATAATTATTTTAATAGTGTGGAAAAATCCTGCAAGATTTATAGCACTTAGTTTTTGCAGAAAGGAAATATTTACTCTATTGATGACGAAGAAAAACTTTGAAGTGTAACAGTATAATACAGTCACCCCTGTGAGGAGCTTTTTAATAATAGTGAATCAATTAATCAAGCTTAAAGTAAGTAATTGCTGTTCAAGCAATACCATTTTTCACATTCCATTTTTCTTTGCACCTTTCTGACAAACCTTAAAAGTGTTTACACTTTGTTTTAATAAACGAATGTGCTACTCAAGAAGGAGCCAGTCAAATAGTTTTGTTACGTGGCTAATGAACAGACGAACTTTAGAATAACTTAGGAAGATAGGAGAAGACAAAGGCAACATTTAAATTTCATTTCAAATTTGTTCTATACAAGTTGCATGTTACAATTGATGAAAATGTTTATTATTACGTTTTGTTTCAGAAATTAGTTGAAACAAAACTTTTCTTATTATGTTTTCATGAAGTAAAATAGATTTGATTTTATCGTTTGCTCAAAGCAAAGAATCATTTTCATTTATTTTGGAATTTTTTGTTCCTACTGTAAACGATTTCACGACATCTATAACGTTATCGATATTAGCAAGTTAACAATTTTAAAGTGTTTATAGTTTACTGAAAGCAAACTGTTCTTGGAATAAACCGTGATTCATAGTTTCACTCTGTTCTGGTGTTCTATGATCTATTTTACTTCAAGTACATCAATTTCTTTAACATTCAACATGGAATTAAGTTTTCTCTCCTTTCATAATTTTGTTGTATTTACATTATAAAAGTAGTAATTTTTTTTAAGTCTTTTATGTCAAAGGACGTGTAAATTCTATCAGGTGTGTTCGGTCGCTGTTGGTACTTAATTTATTCTTTAACACTTTTCTTCATTAAAACGAATTATTCATGCATTCAATAGTAGTAAGAGATAGCAATTTCATACAACATTAAAATATCTGTCATGAATGTTTGAATATTGTTATTAGTTTTAATACGTAATATAAATTTTCAACATGTTAAAACCTTTTGTTGTTCTGCTGTCTAAATGTAAATAATTATATTTATTTACATTTACTCGTAATCCCATAATTTACACTACTAATTAAATTGATACATAAGTAAACTAAAATAATATGTCACAAAGTCCTTTTACGGTTACTAACTGACCAAATAAATTTATTATAGTAGATGTATAACAGAGGGATCACAACATCCTAAATTGTTATACAGGAGAAACAATCGCTCGATTTCAATAAAAATTGATTCAAGATAAGGGTCGGGTTCAAATAAAAATATATATTCCATTTGTATGAGGTAAAAGTAGTTACAAATAATAAAAGTATAAGGGTTTAATAAGGTTTATAGATTCACCACAAGGGATGTGTTATTTATTTATATTCTCTATTTAACAGACACTGATTAAAGTGGATGTACATATACATATGTATATGAGATTGTTTGTTGGAGGATTCAATTGGTCACTTAATTAAGTTCGGTATTATTACTAAGAAGAATTATTATAAAGGACGAATATCTTTTTAAAAGGATTAATATGAACTGCATGTGAAAAAACAGTTCCAGTGAAACAAAACATCTGTTTAGGCTCGAGAAATATTTTAATTAATAAAAAATAGATTGACATATAGATAATATTAGATTATCATGACTAGATGGTGTATATTTAGTGTATTTAAACTGACAGATATTGGGTTAATTGAAGAACACAGTTACTACAAAAATATAACTCAAGTAAAGTGAATGAGATCCAAACGAATATAAATAGTTTTCTCTGAAATACACAATATAAAAAGTGTATGTTCACTTTATTAAATTGATAAGAATAAATACTGTTGAAGACAAACTAATAAATGGCCTCTCTCAGTATACAAGTATTTCTACGAAACTCTCGAGGTTACTGTGAATCATTAATGAATATAGTATAAAAATATAAAACACTTTTGATGTGACTGTAACTGAAGTTTTTAATATTCTTTGAATCTACGTGTTTATTGAAATAACGTATATTTTAAGCGATTTATTTGAATGATTTCAATAACAAAGTTAATAAATAATAGCAGGTTTTATTTTATGTATTAAAAGGATCAAGGATCTATTCTTTCTTATAATATATGTGAGATTTTTATTTAAAATTCTGTTCCTTTGTAATAACTTTTCATTTTGAAAGTTGATAATCATATTGAATTCTAATTGTAATTATAAATAGATATTGAATGCCAAAAAAATTATTGGATTAAGTATTTTGGATGTTCAGAGCTATATACAACTTGTATTTGAATAATAAAGTGTAACACGTAACTGATGTCAAAGTTTCCTTATAACTTTAATTGAAACATTCCATTGGCATCTTCCACGTCTTGGGTCCGTGTGAGCTCCGTGTTTGGAGTCAACAAAGTAGGACATTAAGTTTAAATACAAATAAATGGATTTGCTAAAAAGGTCTCTAAAATATATCTGAACTTAATTAATAAAAATAAGAAAACGAAATTGAAAGTCAATTAATTATAAAACAAAATGAAAAATATATATTCGGGACTAGAAATAATTTTTTTTTACCTCGTAATACGTAATTAGAATATCAATGTTATTGACCTGAAGACGCCTCTTGCTTATTTAATCATATTCTCTCAATTATGTAATTTATTGAGATTTACTTTGAGATCAAATCACTAGTTTTATATAAAAAAAGACAAATTGTGTATTTTTTTTCATATCATTGGTTTTTATAAACCTCTCTGAAATAACAAAATAAAAGCATGATAATCTTAGATTGAGTCACAGTCTATAAAGTGATCTTGTTTAATCTCGTCGACCGATCTGGCCCTTTCGGAACTTCTAATAAATTAACTGTAAATTCTGACCTTAACTTTGATCAGAGTGTCCCAAAGGCTTGTATCATGTTAAGATCTTGCAAGTCACTACTGAATCTTGTCAAAGTTTCATTGAGTTGATTACATGTTGCTTGTAAACTTTGCTAAAATGGCTACTTTGATTTTAAACAGAAATAATCTAGCTTTCTAATAGTGAATTCTTAGTACTAGTGATTTTCTTTTATTAATACTAGAGATTTGTTGAGCACTAATGAATAATGTGTAAAAGTAATGGGCCAATAATTTTGGCAAAAAGCGGGAATTTTTGACGGAGACTAAAAGGAAATATATTATTTTTTTTCAATCTCTACCTCTATTTCATATATTTCAAGACTTGACTTGACTTGAGAAAGACTTTTCGATTATTTTGGTCCTTTCATTATTTACATTTCTCGGTTTCCTATACAAATCTTTAAAAGAATGTTGTTTTTGTAGTTGCGATAGTGGATAATTTTGCACTTGAACTTGAAATTTAATCTGAAGGAAATAGAGATACTTAAATTTAAAGAAAAGGGTAAACTGAAAGCATTTTTACATAAAAAAGTATAGTATCGACCAAACTGTAGGTATCGTCAACTTGTGTTTTTTAGTTTGGTAATTTTCTTCAACATAAAAATCAATCGGTTGTATTTTATTGGTAACCGCTAGAAATAGCTATGTAGTTTCCTCTTTAAAACTTTCGAGGCACATTCACAGTTTTAAATTGCGGATAAGTGACAGTGCCACATACTTTTTACATAATTATTTGACAAATAAGAGTAAGTTCATTTTTATTCACTTTACTGAATTATTAATATTTACTTATTTATAAGAGTAATTCATGAATCTAATATTTTTTAATTATTTTTTTTTTCAATATTTCTAATGTCACTAGATACTGAAGTGTTGAAATCTGATGTCTTGACATGTGTGGCTATTATACCATGGTGTTACTGAGATATGACTTACTTTAAAATAAATTTATATATAAGTGTTGTATTTGCTAAGTTGCACGAGAGGAACGGACGACTTTCACCCAATAATAGCATTTGACTTGATTGATTTATTGTTCCTGAAATTATTTTTATAATGCATATAAAAGGAATAACAGTTTTAGTTTTGTAAGCAACAAGAATACTTTTCTGAATAAATATCCCTTACATTTACTTTCCTTACTTGTTGACTACCAACAGCATATAAAAGCTGAAACTGAAAACTCACTAATTTCTTTATTAAAGATCCGAAACTTAATTTGGGCTCAATGTATACCAAACGTAGTAAGTTATGGTACCATAATCTAATATAATACAATTGTTACGTTCAGTTGCTGACTTATATTGAACATTATCTTATTTCTAGTATTTAATATTATATCATAATACAGATACTATTCTGTTAAAGGAGCAGTGACATTATAATATATTAATATTATGCGACGTCACTCACAAATATTTGATGCATAATAATTATATTAGTGTTTGTATCGTATATCGTAAAACCCTAATTTAAATAAAAATCTAATAAAAATATAGTATAAGTTATTTTTGGGAATTAAATTTATCGTTATTATTATTAATTACTTATCTTAATTTTTGTTGCAGTAAAAGAATTATAATTTCCTTACAATTTTATAAATATTTTATTAATAATCTTAAAATGTCTTTCATTTAAAGAAATGATTTTAATAGTCATCAATATGTAGATTCCATTACAAATTGGTTATTTACAAATGTCCTTCGTATTAATATGTATCTTTTATTCCAAAAAGACTTGAATGTTCACTACAGTAAGGTATTATTTGCAATGCGAATAGACTCGACTTTTTATTCAGTGAGGATTCAAACAATATAACTGGTTAATTACCAGTATCTTTTCCATAGCGCAATTTTCTTTTTTCTTCATCTCCCATATTAGTCAAAGCATCAATTTAATAATAAGTTTGGTTACAACAGTTGGTATGATGGTCAAGTGGTCGATCGCGTAATATAATCTTCTATGAACACATCTATTATAAGGGTAGATATCAATACCCGATAGTTAAATAATTATTATCTAATAAACGAGTCTCAAGAAAGTTCCTTTGTTTATTTTATTGTCTAGGCTTGTATAGATGTCAATCTAGAATGATTTCACACATTAATACACCACCATAATATTAGTTTTATTCGTAGTGTTATACAAATATTGTAATAATGTCATGTAACTTATTATTTGTTTCTTTTTGTTTTTCTTAAGTCTTGTAATGTTGTTTTCACCTTTGCGAATGTTTTTATGATAGAGATAGAATAATTTTGAAAGTGTTATAACAAATCAGTGTCATATGTTTTAACTTTTTATTTAACGACTCAACAAATAATCAAAAACATACTTAACCTCTCGTAAACACTCTTAAATACCTGCAAGACAGAAGTATAATTGTCGCCATTGAAAGTATGTATGACATTAAATAATATAATGTTAATCGATTTTATATTATAATCTTACTAGTAATAGTCCAGTTAAACTGATCAAAAAAATAAATTAGTATTTAATCAAACAGATTTACAGTCCCAATGACCGTTTCCATAATAAACAAGCTAATTTACTAACAACTTTAGAGTCAAACGAAGGTCTGGGAATAAACAACGCTATTAGAGAGTCTACATTTTAATGTGAGACATTCTGTTTAATTTATCAAGCCCAAAACAAACGTTACAGAATAAATTATTCAAAGCTTCTAAAGAATTGAAACCATTCACTTCCCTGAACTTCTAATTCTTACTAGTACATATATACATTGTTTCTACGTATCTCCAATACTTTACTGTATTTAAAAATATTTTTATTCGAACTAATTAAGGATATCAAAAACCAATTTTATTTTACTATAAATACTGAACTTAGCTCTCTATCAAAGTATTGCTTGTAATAATAAAGTACAATTTTATTTTTTCATATTTTATATTTGAATCAATCGGAACTATCTAACTTATTATCTCTCTTATATAACCTTGTAAGACAAAAAAACAACAAAACTTTTTCTAAAAATATTTTGCGTATAATATTTATTGTAATTCTAGTATATTTTCTAAAAATAATATTTTCTGATATATATGTTAAAATAACAGCACCAATTTCCACAAATATGTTTTAAGTCGATACGTAACGTTTTAAGTCGATACGTAACGTAAATATTTTATTTTCACAATGAAATATGTACGTGTGTAGTAAAAACATTAAATTATTTTTTTTATTTGTTGGTAGAAACTGGTTTATTTCAAGTTATTGAATTAGTTCCAGTTTATAGTGACAATTCTATGAAGCAATCGCATCCAGATCAAATCCCGAAATTATCGATAGTAAAGCTTATCTAAAAAAACAATTGAATCAAACTTTTTTATTATTAATTTCATGTACTATTTACAAAGATATTTTAAATATTAATTTTGAGGAGATAGCCCCATTACACCTTTTTCAGTCAATCCTACATCAAAAGTTTAATTTTAAGAAATAAATTATTGCACATAGGATTGATATTCAAATTAATATTAAGTAACTCACTAAAATAAACCTTATACAGTAACTCTTATTCAATATTAAGAAAAAACTACATTGTGTAAGACATAATTTGGATAAGGAAATATAAAAGAGGTTTTTAAAAGAAGTGTTTCAGTTTGTAAAAAAAGTATCCATTAAAGAAATAGGTTTTAAAGTTGTTTCTTTTGTTATAGACTTGCAAATAATAGTAATTTGTTGATTTGAATCTGCAACCTTTTATGAATTATGGGAATAAATAAACTTTTTGACACAACAGCAACATTTTTGGTTTTATCAATTAAAAAAGGATTTGTTATCTTGAGAAAACTCCTATATGATCGTTACTCCAGTGCTGAATAATTAAGTTATATCTTCATCAAAGCACAAAATTTAATTTGAATTAACACAAAAAAATACCGTAGGGATTATTAATTATTGCTTATGTACCTATATTATATAAAATACTACTGAATGCTAAATGCCTTTTAAATGTATTGGAAAATTGTATTTTATTACAATGAATAAACAATTGAAGAGCGGTGTCACAAAAAAATCTAAATAACTATTTAAATCTATGGACGTTTACATGAAAACACTATTTTTTGTTATTTTTTTCTCGGTTTCTAAGGTAAAAAAAATTAAGGGTATAAAATAATTGATTTATAGAATTTTGTTATTTAAATAACAAATTGTAAAGAGTCGAATAAGTGTACAGGAATTAAAAATAAAAACAGTAAGTAAAACAATATTGTATTGGAATGTAAAAACGCAAAAGAAATGAAGTTTATTTGAAAACCTGAGGATTCATACCGAAAAGCATTTTAAGCGGTGAACTTTAATTGCAGTATTCGGTAATAAATTAGGTAACAAAGTTAAAGTTCCAAAAGCTCCTCTAACAAAAAGATAAAGTATTGAGAGACCAACCAACTTCGTCGTTGGACTATTTATATATCCACAGATTATTAAAAGCCGCAGATATTTTCCAATAATAAATTTGTGTATTATTGAAACCGGCATTTTTCAATTTATTTACAATTTATGATTTTAACTTTTCCCTTATATATTTTTGCATGACTGTCTTGTAAGTGAACTAAAGGTTCTCCTAACTTTATTAAATAGTTTTGAGTATTTGTATATAAAACCTGAAATACATTAAGGATCGCTGCCCATAACTTTCTTCAGGTCAATATCTTACGAACTTTCACAAAGTACCACTTGAACTCATTATATTTGAGCTCTCTATTATATTTGTTCTGAACGAATCCGTATAACAAAGTGGAGAGACAGTTTCCAGAATTAGCAATTATGGCAATAAGAAGTATTCTCTGTGGAATATTTTATGAAAAATAAAAAAGAAAAATCTTGAATTTTTATCGCTGCAAAGTGCTGTTTGTTTCTAATGGCGGTTCTAAGAATGGATATTATTAATTTCATTCATAGCAGGTATTGTATAGATGTACACTCTATACTACAAATGTCTTTTTATCGACAAACGTTTTGTGATTCTTTGATTGTATTATTTAAAGTCATATATTATTTATACTGAACTCGTTTATTTGAATTAAACTCTAATAGAGATTCTTCATTTAAGTTGACATAAATTTATTCAACAAAATAAACAGTTACATGTTTTGTCTTCAATATGAACAATTTAAACTAGAAATTTTAAACTCATTTTTTCTGTGAATAATTGTTATATGGTTGACATTATAATATGCTTCTTTACAGTTAAAATATATTTTCACTGATTTAATAATCTTCTATATATATAAAAATGGATTGCTGTTCCTTAGTCTCGCTAAAACTCGAAAACGGCTGAACCGATTTGGCTAATTTTAGTCTTGAAATACTCCTGGAAGTCCAGGGCAGGTTTAAAAGGTGAGAAAAATTGGAATAATTGCCTGGAAAACCCTAAAAACAGCCCTTTTCTATTTCCCATACAAACGTTTTTTTTGACATTAGATTTGACAACTAACAAATATGTCAATTCTGTTTGATTGAAACAGGAAAAACCTGATTATTTATGGCCTGTAAGACGGAATAGAGTTCGCCTGGTCAGCTATACCTACATATATTACTCTTGACCAAACTAACGCGGACGAAGTCGCGGGCAAAAACTAGTATCCAATATAAATTAAAATAAAATATAAAGTGCGAGTAGTTTTTTGTTTCACCAAAAATAATCCGTATAGAAATATCTATAGAATAATATTTGATATCTATCAAAATTCGAATCTACATATATTTAATTCTATTCTTAATGTCCACACAATATTGAACAACGCTGACATCATATACTCACACATTTCCAGAGTCCTCTACAAACAGTAATGTTCGTCCGTGTCATCCCGCTAACATGTTGAGACATATCTTTGATTTTGTTAACTTTGTGAAAACTGTGATGTATGAGCGGAGGCTTATTAAATTTAGCAAGTTCATATGTGAAGAAACACATTTTTATAAACATTTTTGTAACTTATTAATCTCCACCAGATATTTTCTAGACATATTGTCATAAAAATGAATTGAAATAAAATATTTTAATACAATGCTTCATTCATTCCTTCATCTGTTATAATGGCAAAACGTAAGATTTTTTTGTTCGAATATATTAGATATAATGTTATTTTAAATACAATATAATTTTACTTCAATATCAATTCCTTTTATATTTTTACAATAATCAAAATATTTTGACATCTCGTAACAAGAGAATAAATTAATTTGATTGAATAAAAGTAAGAAAGTACTTTATGGCTGCTATCGCTCTCATGTGAATCTCTTAATTTGTGAATGACTCGATACATAAGAGTATAAGAGTAATAAAGTAACAAAATTAATAAGGAGATGATGTGAAACGTATTGTAATATTAAACATATCTTTGTTTATTTCTTAATTTTTCTCTCCATTGTTACTTGTATTAATAAATAAAAAAAAATCTATTCAAAATTCTTTAAAGTATTTTTTACTTTAGTTTACCTTTTTTAATTTTGTTTTATTGATAATTGTTCCAGATATTAATCGATACAATATTTTCCTAATCAGATTCTGTAGTCAAACATTTCAAAGATTCTTTACCTTTTTCTAAAATATTATTTCTATTTGTTTAAGATTATATATATTTTTAATTATTGAGGTATTTTAATTAAAACAAAAGGTGAAGCTGGGAACGACGGATTATCAATTCTTCTTTTTTTGTATCACTTCGATAACAATCCATCTCTATTGATTTTCTAAAACAATGTCAAAGTTCTATAAATAACTGATCGAAGTTAAACAGTCTAGATGCACTTTTGTAGTGGAGCAAATTTAATGTTGCCATATTTCTTAACATTACCTATCCACTGTCGGGGCGTCAGCTAGCTAGAGATATTAGGGTCATCCTTGTTGCTTAAATCATATTATAATTTCGGTTTCTATAAATTAAAACTATCTATCGTTCTAAATATTATGTATACGATACACTACTAGGTTGTTATATAATAAATAACTGTTTTGTCTTTTAGTGCTATTTGTAAAGTCACAGACTTCAATAAATTTATGTTCATCTTCGGGGGATTACTGATTTTAAAAATTTATTCGATTAAACTGGGATGGATATAACTCTACTGGAATATTTTGTATTCATTATATACGATGTATTTACTAGAATTTATTTTAAACTGTTATTTATTAACTATAAAGGAATATAAGGAAAACGGTATAATTTCGACCCCATTGATGTTGAGGTTAATATACTTTTATAATCGGCAAATTGTATAAAAATTATATATAAAATATGTTTAAAAAAATCTACATATATATATATTTCAGTATTGAAAAGACTTATTCGAAACAATTCATCACAAAGCTTAAAAACTTTTGAGCCTTATAGACATTCCAATTAAACAAATTAATTATATGTGATACCACTCAGATTAATACGGAACATTGCAATAGTATTATTTTTAATTTTAATATAATCCGATTAGGAGATCAACTGTTTAGATAGATCACTGAGAGCATTGATCAATAAATCGATAAATCAATAATCAATAAATCAATATTAATAAAGGAATGACTTGTTGAAAAACATTTAACAACTTAAAATGACAGCTAGCATTTAAAATAATGTTTTTTGTTCATTTATCATTAAGCCCTTCTGTTTTCCATCAAAGGTTGTTTATGAGACTTTTGTAGGTACCTTAAAATTTTGCTAAAACTATTTTTTTACATTTGACATCCTTTTTATAAAATAATATGTAATTAGAAATTCCTGCCAAATAACAACATCTATAATAATCATAAAACTTGACCTAACCGGTGTCCTAATTAGGTATTTCTACGAAATATTATCATAATTATTAGATCAATATAATGACTTCAAAATCATCAAGACATACAACATACATATTATATGTTATAAATAAAATTAAAAATAATTGATCATACCACTTAAATAATTCGCCTTTTTGAATGAGTAAAGACGGGTTTTCATCAACACCTTTATTAAATATTGAGTTTCAAATAACATTCAAATAAATGATTTGCTGTAATTTAAGTCAATCATAGACATATCTAAAATTAAATTAGTTGTTTTGCAATGTGTTCCTAATCATCACAATTTTTATAATACAAAATCCTAGTACTATTTTGCAAGATATAATATAGATTTTGAAAACAATATTGCTTGGAATGAAACTAATATGATTTTATTTTAAAAATTTACACACTCCTGACGTTATAAATTTTAAGAAATAATATTATTTTAAAAAACTACTACTTACTTTGCAGCAACCGTGACCACGGACACATGAGATGTGAATCTTGTTTTGACCATATTGTATACCGCTTTAAGCAACATTTTATTAGAATCAAGTAATTATTAATTTAAGTAATATTATCAATCGTGTACATGTAACTTGTCATCAACCTATCAGAAGCCCACTGCTGAGCAAGGCCTCTTTCTATCATTGAGAAGGTTTGAGCATTAATCACCACGCTTGCTCAAGACGGGTTGGTGATTTCAAACTTATAATTGTGAAACTATAAGTCCAGGTTTCCTCACGTTGTTTTCCTTCACCGTATGTCAGTGATGTCTAAATATTCTCAGAAAGTACATATTATGACTCCGAAAAGTCACATTGGTACTTGCCAGGTTTGAACCCGCACCCTCGGCAACGAGAGGTGGGCCCCTTAACCACTAGACCATCACTGACATGTAACTTATGTACATATATATTTACTGAGTGTAAATTTCTTTAAACATTCAACTTAAAATTAAACATTTTTGTGTTGGGAGATATGTTTAAGTTGTTAAACACAATTTATCTTAAATGTATTTAACTTAACTTTGTAAGTTTATAAGTAGAGTGGAATGTTGAAGGAGTCAGAAGTTCACAAGTAACACATCAACTAAGTATATGTAAGCTTCTTTATGAGGGAATTTCTACAATTTCAACTTCGAGAACAAAGTTGTAAGATCGAGGTGGATATAGTATTTCCTATTTAAGGAGCTAAGTTTATTTAAAAATCTTGTGATGTTCTTTTGTTGCGTCTTGTTAGATTAGATAAGATAGAAAACAAAAAGTAATCTGAGTAAAAAAAACTATGATTAAAATTTATAAGCCAGCCCAATTTGAAACTTAAATTTAGTTTACGTACAAGTTGGTATTGAAGTTGTTGATTGGAGTTGTTAAATTTTAATAACTGTCATACGATATCTAATGCCGTGTTAGTAATACGACCAGATTATTTAACCAGATTATATTTTTTATGTAAATTTACAGCTACTAGAGTTACACTACATAAATATAAAACACATAATGTTATAAGAACCTGCGGAGTCGACAGTCATGACAGCGGCTGCTCAGCAGAGCTTCTCAGCGTGGCAGATAGTCGCCTTGTATAAAGAGCTTGCCGAGATGTGGCGCATGTAGCCGAGCTTTGGTCAGCAAAAGCTGAACACAGCGATGTCCGCGGAAGCCGACCCCAGCCCAGATGAGGAGGAAAATGGGGCGTTCCAGCAACGCTTTGACGCTCTCGAGGGTGGGCTGTTGCGAGGTAGGCGGCTCCCAGCTCATTAGCGGCTGCAGTGACTTAGCTGCAGGCCAGAAACCGAAAGCGAAACGGCACAGTGGCTCAACTCGCTGGTGAACCAGTCGGAGTCACACCTGTCTTGTTGTCAATCCAGTCACAGGGCTGGCACGTGCACTGCCAGGTACACTGTGTATACTGTATACCGGGTATACTGTGATTCACGGCAGCAGTTGTCAAAGCGGCCGACCGCCGGGTGGAGGACTAGGCTTATCGCCGTCCAGATAAATCCAGATGCAGGGCTGGCTCTCTACCGCCTAAGCTGTTGTTCTCGCCACCTTTGCCTTTGTTCACGTCACCCCGTTACTGTTGCTACCGCTGCTAAGTTAAATCAAATCCAATTGATGTATTTTAATATATAAAAAGGAATATTTCATATCACACAACATTTTCTTCTAGAATTCCAAACTCGTTGCCAACTTTAAGCCAATTTTACAATTATATGACGTCCGTAATAATAACTTAATAATTGGATTATAAATCCGATTACTCACTTAATGATTTAATAGGAAAAAATGTTAATGTAGAGGTTTAAAAAAAATAGGGTGAAAAGGTTCATAAAGATGTTTAAAGCCTGCAATTTATTTATCATATTATTTGTGTTTTTCGTTTATATACAATCTCATTCTTATTTACAAGCGGCGCCTTATTCCAACTTGCTCGATTATAATCTTTCTTAGCTTTTTATTTTGAATTCTTGAATATATGAAGTTACTGGAAACCTTTGCATTGAAATAGTTTCTTTGTCTCTTCTACGTGCAAATCCTGTCCTGTGTAGCGTATTGCTATCATTTTATATCAGTTAAACAACATAAAAAAAACGTTCAAAAATAATTTGTGACCTCAGGCTTAAAACGAATATACTCGGAAATAAGGACTGTGTGTAAACGCTTACTTTCGTTATTATAACAGGATACATTTTAGACAACGTGCATAACAATTTCATGATATAATTCCTTCATCCCCTTTTTACCAACTCCCCTAGGAACAAAGGTCATAATTTTTCTTTAATAATGCTGTTGCATAAGGATAATAAGGATCGGAAAAGTTTGTGTATATGTTTCATTCCAATTACAATTAGGAGGTTTCAAGGAAAAAGTGAATAGATTTTTACGACAATAATGCGTACTTACTATCTGCGGCTACACTTTCACTTACCATCAATTTCGACAATAGAAAAGCACTTAGAAAATAGAAAATCACATAGAATCAGATTAATGAGACTTATTAATTATTTACATTTAGAATATCCAGATGTACAGTGTTATTTTTTTATTATTAAGTTTAAAGTTATAAGCAAATAAAACATTAGAAACTACAGGTCTGCTTGCTTAATATTTTGTGCAATTTGAGATAATGTCTTTTATCTTAATGTCCTAGGTGTTGTGAACAGACTAAACTTGAAGCATTGATTTGATTGAGAATCTTTTTAATAAATCTATTTATTTTTATTTTCCAATACAACGTCAAAACTGTTATATGCATATCAGAGCTAATCAATTGATAAAAAGAATTATTTATTATAACTGAATTGAATAAGACAAGGTATGCTAACTATTATATTTTATTATGAATATTATTTAAACCATTAATGCTACAGACATAAAATGTCTGACCTTTATTTCCAAATGTATTTATACATGAAAGATTTTCTCTAAGAAAAAGTACACATTTTAAATATTTTTGTGTTTTTTGTAATGAAATGTGCGTAAACTTACCAAGTCATTTGTTAGAAATAATTTGAATACTTTTGAAGGTTCATTTATTAACTAATTGTTGCAGTGCAATAACTTCATTTAAGAAGTTTCGGAAGGTGATATCAAATTTTGGAGCATTTAGAAATATTTAAATTCGTATTTAATTTTTACGCAAAAATTCCACATTTTTCATGACACTCAAGTAGAAGAATATCGTTAAACTTAATAAGTAAATGAAAAATACTTTTTAATAGCAAATGTAAAGTCTAATTAGTAAACAAGTTTATACTCTGAATTCTGGTTAAAGGACTCGTAGCTATAATAGGAAATAATATAGTTGTTCATTAATATATGTAAGTGTTATTCAATAAAAATAGAAACATTAGTATTAACAAACTTTTCAGGTGCACGGAACTCTGAACTTATTGCAATAATCACTGGCAGTAATCATACAATGTGGGCAAATGTAATTTTGGTAAGCGGGGCAATGGCTTTTGGAAGCATAAGGTTAATATACCTTTCGTGTGGGAAAACTTTTTACTGTCACGCGGATAACCCGCTATCCTGTTCCTATGTAATTGAACTGTATATAATATTTCATGTTTAATTAATAAATTTAAACAATCTGAATGCCTTTTCACCAGTGACACATTAAATCTTTGCAATAACATTTTCAGTTCGAAACGACCATTTTTCCATGCAGGTTGCTTTTGTTATATTTTATAAATTAAATTATTGCTCTTATTCTTGTGTTACAATATTACTTGAAGTTTTCTTCGTATTATAAGACTATGGTTAACTTTTACTATCATTGTTGCTTTCAGATGACTGGTCAACAAACAGATACAAAGTTTTTACTGGAAATATCCTAAATTTTCCGCCTATAAAACTCATGAATAAGCAATAATAAATACAAAATCGACTAATAAACGTAAGTCACGATATTACTACCCCAGCCATGACGGTGGGTCATAATTTCCTATTTTCTTTGGTATACGTTTCTCTTTCAGTTAACGCAACATTGATAAGGTAACTAATGAAACACAGGTCATAGCTTCTGCTACAGTAGCGTTCAAATCAAACGACCGATGTGGACGTAAAATACGTTTTAAACTATCTCAGGTATTTATAATCTCGTGTTGCTATTATCGAATTAACTTTAGCTAGTTTCCTTAAGTAAGACAAAGCTCAATTAAAAAATTATTACCTATTGCAAAATAATTTTTTTTTTCAAAATTTTAGGGCCGAGGTAATTTAGATACAAAAATAGATAAAGTATTTTTCCTTTAAAAGTCTGTTGACGCATCAACATTGTAAGTGAAAGCGACCGCCAGGACTCTCAAAACTACCCCATTGTTCTCTACAAGGCTTTCAGTTGAATGTCTTTCACGATAAAGTTGTTTATTAAAACATTTTATTTAAAGGTTTTACAATATATATTTTTTAACTCTAATCTTGTTATTACTCTACATCTAAGTACTAGTATTTTATAGTAAATATATAGAACAACAATAGCTTTTTGAAAG
Source organism: Danaus chrysippus (assembly GCA_916720795.1). Classification (NCBI taxonomy): domain Eukaryota; kingdom Metazoa; phylum Arthropoda; class Insecta; order Lepidoptera; family Nymphalidae; genus Danaus; species Danaus chrysippus. The sequence continues at coordinate 11,211,630 of CAKASE010000044.1, forward strand.
TCAAAAATCATAAATGAATTCGATAAATCTTTTTAAAGAGAAAATCAGACATGCATATACTAACAAACAAAGGAACAAAAGCATTTATTAAATCCAACGTTAGAAAGGTTGATTAATAGATTAATTAGATAAATAGAGAGATTTAATTAATAGATTGCATAGAGGTACCGTTGACACCTAAACATCTGCATTGCATTGTATTTATAATAAATGTATTCGAAAATTACATCTATATGTATATAAAAGAAAGTCGTGTTAGTTACCCCACTTATAACTTTTTATCCCGTTCGACAGCATTCCCTTGGGACTTGACATGAAACGTCAGTCACTAAATAAAACGTGGAATAACGAAACACAATTGACAGCTATGCAATTGACGTATAATGACAGATATGTAATGACGTAATGATGACAATTAGATATTTGTAAGAGATCTACTATATAAAAATAAGTCCGGTTTTCCATCCTGACGCTGTAACTTGGAAAGGTCTCGAGCTCCGTGAGGTTTATAACAAATAATTTCAACAGAAAAGCGGGAAAATCTTTTTTCACATACAGCGCCATCATACATAACATGTACTACAAATTAATATTTTAAGTAGATTACACCGGTGCATGATACATTGTTTGACAGCTACTCATTGTTCTTTGCTCAGTTAATTTCATATGACAAACGGGTATTGTGTTTGTAGTTTGAACTCTTAAAACCATTTAGTATTTGCGGGATTTCGAAAGTATGCACCATGTGGTAAATTTTACCCGGTAGCGCCTCCCTTCGAGTTAGTCGCAAGTCCCAGGCACTGTTGAAGCTTCTCTCTCTTCAACGCGATGGACCCTTCACCTGCACGATGATTCCATTGAATACTAAGAGGCTGCGTCTCATATGAAAATATAATATAATGATTTGGAAGCTTCTTTTTGAATAATAATATCTTTAACTATTATTAACTTTCGTCCCCTACTTCCTCTGATAATCACTTTTATAATTTGTTATTATTTAAAGACTTTTATTGTCGGATAAAAGATACAAAGTTAAATTAATTTATTATAAAAAAAATATGTATGCATGTAAATAGCCTATTTTTTATAATTTTTATGGTTTTTAAAACGTAAGGATAACTCGGGCTAAATATAAAATGATATAATACATAACGTAGTCTCCATAAATCTTACTTTTATACATACATACGTATATTAAACACAAGTACGAGATTAGAAATCTGTTAATACTGCTAATGTATATAATACATGTTTTGATTAAGGAGGTCTATTAGTCAATTATTGTATCAGTGTTATTCACTGATGAGCCTTCATATAAATATTAGAACATAATTGATTAATACAGGAATATTGATTATAAAAATAAATTAATAAATGTTACTAGTAGGTTCTATTAACTTTTAAGCATGTTAAATTGCTGTCTCAATCATATTATAATTTATAGAATATTCTAAAAATTATTACTATGTCGTTAAATGTATTAAAAATATGAAATATTTAATGAAACCCACATATGTAATTATTATAAACTTTATTCATTCACCTAAAATTAATTATATTTATTTACTTATTTTCAATAAATACTCTCTATATATATAAACTTAGTTTTACTTATTTACAAGACACACGCGCAGGCAATCAAACACTTAAGAACCTATATACATACTCGTACCAAATATGTATATGCATATTAAAAGTTTAAAGAGCATATTATACAATATAGAGGTAAAAGTAATATTTGTTGTATAAAATTTTTGCTTATTATATACTTTTGGTTGATTTATAATTTGATATCGTGGATGCTGATAAAAAATGTTTAAAAATATTCATTAGTATTCGGGTTGCTACACGTTAAATGATTTTTTTTATTTGAACATCCAAAACAATAAGTTTCCGGTTATTCTACTCATAATATGTATGTTAGTGGAAGTTGTAAAATGTTTCGATTTAAAATTGATGTACTGACATTTTAAACAAGAAGAAGAATGCATGTCAAGACTAACTACAGGTCTGTGTACATGTAACTTGTAACTAAAGGCCCGCCGGATAAAAATACGAAGACACTTATACTAAGCATTAGGAACATAATTTTGTACATAAATATGATGCGAGGAAATGTTATTGGATGTATGCTTGATGACATGTTGACCTGGATCTTGAACTAAAGTTTAACATTTATGTAATATATACATTCTTGAACAAAATTAAAGTTTACTTCATTTTAAGGTTTCTTTAAGTAAACTATAGCTGAAACACGTTGCTGTTACAATTCCCTGTGGAACAATAAATGTGAAAAATATTCAATAAGCATTGTATACGTCACTCTGGCGAGTACTTAGAGATAATTACAACATATGTATTGTTTCAATATTTATAAACGATGAAACTTACATATTAATTAACCGACTCATTGATAATGCTATGTATAACAATGATACTAAATTAAACTGGTTATATGTTAAGCACTACGATGTATATATCTTGTTATATTTTAATAACTAAGAAGACAAATGAACAGACCCCTAAGTGATCATCAATCTCATTGTGTCACACTAGTTTTTCACGGTTCTTTGGAGACTGTAGAGATCGTTACCTTAACGACCAACAAGAATTGATTTTATAAATTGTCTGCCGCCTGAGTTAAATGGGAACTTTTATAATTAACAAAACATAATAATTAAAATTTTTCATACATTAATTTTCTCAATAAGTATACCAAAATAAATAGATGCTTAAGCATCCTTCAACAATTCTCAATGAAAAACTATTAAATTCTGTGAAATTTTTGTGCCGTTTGGCTAGTTTCCTTAATTTTCCTTAAAATTTTAAACATTATAACAGTTTAAGGAAACCATAAAATCGCGCATTCTTTTATTACAATTTATATTGTTCATAAAATATGTCAAAATAACAAACACAACAACTTTTTTGGATCGAAATAATGTTTTGTATTTTTTATTGCTTGTTTTATCTTTGAACATTCCGTGAAATAATCGAAGAATATAAAGAAAATATTATAGTGTTTTATTTAATACTATCATTATCAATACTCTCACTCAGCGACGCGACGTATGTGGGGACGTGATGACATTTACTGACAATTGTTATAAATGGACAGCAAATTACGATATATGTACATAGTAGGAGACACTTTGAGACGAGAGTATGTGCATTTTATCTTTCACTCAATTTTATCGTAAATAATTTCAATAAAAAAAAAAACAAATTTAAGTAGATTGGTACAACGTTAAGTAACTCCGTGTTTATAATAAAGTGATAACGATTGCTCCATGTTACATTATTTCAAAATTGTAAGAAAAATATTAAAAGACTGATACACCATGAAAAATTTTTTTGTTTCAATCTGGTTATCATTCATTCATCGGCGAGTCTCTTTGTCACTATACAGGCTGAAAAACAAAACCAATTAGAGAGATGGAAAACCTTCCATATGGAATTATTTTTTAGAATTTATGTTTGGTTTCTTAATAAGTTATGAAAAAGATTAAAGATTTGTCATTTTAATTAATATTCTCTAGTTTCTTATTTATTATTTATTAATACTGTAAGCACAAATAGTGATTTATAAGTTTAAAGTAATATTTTGTAGAATTTTCATTTTAATAAAAAAAAGCAATTTACACTGGTGATATTTTACAATTGTATTATAAAATTTTACCGAGTCAGCTTCTGGGGCGCTACAGTGGAGCTATGCAAAAGGAGTGTGTCTCGTCTTACATTAGAGCACAGAGAGTGAGAGCATTTATTGAACTGTCACAGATTATATTTACATGTAGAATATGCATATGCATCGACTCAATATGGAAAGGCCACATTTAATAATTAGTTTAACATTGACAAATTATATCGTGAGCTTAAATACCAACAAAATAGATCAATTAACAACGAATTTGACTGTTCCCAAGATTATACTAATATAACAGAAGTAATGCTGCAAATTAAAACCGAGAACTTTATTACTGTAAGATTAATCCAGTAAGTAATTTAGTAATTCAGAACATTTAAATGAAAGTTGTAGAAGTGAAAGTTTGAATTTATTTATTTACTTATAAGCATAAGAACATTGACTCGAAGGTAAATTAGTTGGCATATATGTATTTCTACTTTATTTCATTAACGAAATAAAATAAATGAATATTTCTTAGACTAAAAAAAAATACGAGTTTTAAGATTACTTTATTTGAATTTAGATTAAAGATTGCTCAACAGATGGTTTTGTTTAAGTTAAATAAATACAGCCTGCTCGGTTAATTTAATTAATTTCTTTATAAAATTCCTTACCAATAAACACTTGGACTGTTAACAGTGTCAAAAACTATAAGCAAGGAGAATACTGGAAACATTTTTGGTTATTGGAAATCAAGTTTTGTTAAGGAACTTTGTCGCAAGTAATATATATTTCTAACACTACTTCATATACAGATACGTATTTATGATTAACCCATGGAGATTAACAACTCTTTTGTTTGTATCCCAAATAAAAGCCTTTTAAATAATTTTAGAAAGACATCTGTATTGGTTATATTCTATTAAAACAGTATATTATTCCTTCAAAGAAGTTGTTTCGTATGAATCTAGTTTTAATGTTATTTGAAAAATTGCATGAAGTGTACATACAAAACTTGGGTTGTCTTTTGTGTATAATTTTAACAGTCCTAACTGGAACAACACGGGATTCAAACAGATTTTCAGAAAATTTACACACTTAAAATATGTGTCGCAAAGTATTCGTATTAAAAAGTTCATTATTTACATCTCGTTATTATAATTTAAAAAACTATGTGAGTTTGTCTTGTGCCACAATTATATTTTACTTCAAAAATCTTTTATGTACGAGAAATTCTTAAACATAAATTTTATTTTATTTTAAAGCATCACTTTATTTAGAGAAAAAGAGTATATTTTACAAAAAAAATCTATGCGGACGGTAGTGCGCCGGCCAAGTTCCAGCAACAGGCCGCGTGTTGAATTAACACTAACTTTAGCAAAGTTATTTAGTGTCATGAAAGTCACTAGGAACTAATGTCGAACTCGTAACGAGCTAACTAAAAGAGATTGAACGAGACGTGTCATAATAAAACCATGTCCTACATACAGTACACATGTAGACCATCTTACTGCACCTCTACGTCATTGTTAAAACATTTGTTTTACATCGTGTTTACTATGTTGATCAATGTTATTATGTTTAGTTCCAAAGCTACTTAGTTTTTTTCTAACCTTTATGTCTTCCTTACCTCCAATTTTCTGATTAATTATTTCTTGTATATAGAAGTATGTATCTGCAGCACATATTTCATATGAGTAGGATATACATACTTACGTGTGTTCGACGGTTTATTTTAAATAAATAATTAATCTGTTGTATACTACAAACTAATATTATTCTGGCATTTTTTTAAGCCACAAGCAAGTTTTATGTCATTTATTAAAAGACATACTGCTATAATTTATATAATTTTGACATCAATTATTACTTTATAATAATAGCAATAACACGTTTAACGTTTGAATTTGATTTGACATCAAATGACAATTGTCGGAATCTTATTTATGTGACAGAATGTTTTATAGTATTGTTATATTGAAAATTTAATAACAAAATATCAACTGTTTTTATAGTTTATTTATAAATTCAAAGACATTTAATAAAAATACTAGTTTCAATATATAAATTCGAAATAAACTAGTCTCGAAAGTAATTAAAACGGGAACTCTCAATATGTTTTCTGTGTCACAGCTGAAAGAAAAAAGCTAGCATTTCTGGACATATTCTCAATATTCTAAGTTTCTTTTAAGTGGATCATCAATATTGTTAACTGACGTCTAAATGAATTATAAAATTGATATTCGACTGAGAAATATGATTTTGTTGTTGTTTTCAAATAAGGACAAAATTTAATAAAAAATGAAACGTTTTATCAAAAGAATTTCGGAAAAGAAGGCTTTAAAAATAGTATACAATGTTTTCGAGGACCCACACCCTGTTATGTTACGCTCAGTGGTATTTTGAAATTATTTTATTTTTGTGCTCACCTTCATAATGATATTACCAATTAATACATATATTAATATGTTTTTGTTGCCTGGGTTTGTTAATGAATTCACTAACTGTTAATAGATACGCTTGAAACTGACATAATACTAAGTGAAGTTTGAAATTTTCGTTTTCAACCCAAGGCAATGAATCAACATTTATAAAAGCAGGTTTATTATTTGAACAGCTGTTGAGACATATACCAAGCGAGGCAGACTATTTTCAGCGTTGTTGGCAATAATTACATGATACTTACACTAATTAAAAATTAATTTGTTACTAAAATTTTAAAACATTGCTAAGTCAGAAAACATTATCTAATTTTAAAAGAATTAGTTAACACTACAAATAACTATTTAGTGACCTTACAAAGTTTAGGTGTCAAAATTGTCACCTTGGATGTGATAATACAATTGTTCTTTATGACGCTCACTTGTCGAAATTAATTATTAGTGACATTCATTAGAAAGCGATGAACGGTAAAACTCTAATTACGCTTTATCTTTTAAGAAGTAAATATTAGTTCATCAATGCTCCTTGCATGTGTGGTTAAACAGCGCATCCATAGATATATCAATTGTATTCGTCATGCAACACAACCAAGCATTCAGCTGATGGGCCAACTATCACAGGCTCGAGTAAGGGCTTGTAAATCTTTCTTGCGTAGTGGAGTTGACTATACCGGTCCATCTTTACCAACAAAAAGGTGAGGTCATCATATCACAAAGAGATATATTTTATTACTTGTCTGTATGGCGATGAAGGCTATACATTTTGAGATTGTGAGTGACATGACTTCACAATCGTTCTTAGCCGCTTTAAAACGATTTTTTTAAAGTTTTAAATTTTGCAAGCGGTAACGGAAAGAATAATTTGTATAAATATTCCCAAAATAATTTATTTTAAACTAATTTATCGATTCACAATGGTAGAAAATATTACTGAATTGTTTTGTATTATCGTGCTAGTAAATGAACAGTTTTATCGTGTCATTTTTTTTTATTTTACACCACTCACCTTAATTAAACTTTGAACACAAAAGTTGGTCCTATTTTTAGCAGAATGTTTTCGATGCTATTTGTGTAATAGTGTTAATGTGTTGATTTGAAAGGATTCAACAGTTCAAACAGATCGATAGACGTTACTGATAACTTTACTGTGATCATAACTAAATAATTAAATAAGCTTCGCTAATCTTACGCCGTATGCTTAAGGAAAATAAATCATTTTGTTTTTCAGTTAAATCTTTGACAGTTGTAAAATATTCAAAAATATTTTTAGAAAAAAGAAACTTTTGTTAAGCATACAACTGACCAACGATAGTTATCCTCATAAGTTATGAGATTGCAAATTCAATTCTACAGGTTTAAAAATTTTCATTATTTGATCACGATGGAATCAATGAAGGAAAGTTAAATGTTATGACAAAAATTTTTACTTTTATGATTAATAAGTATAAACAACAAAAACACATAATAACCCCATAAAAACTTTTATATACATACATACATCGCACTGAATAACGTGCCGAAGCAGAAGATATGATTTAGTAACCAGATGAACGACTTAAAATGCTGTACAAAAAATCTTTCTTTCCCGTTGACTGAAGTTAATACCACCCACAACTGAGTACCTTAACTCTGATGGTAATATTCATGTTCTGACTTCTGAGAACAAACAGCACAAAGTCTTCTCAATTGGGAAAGTTGAAGTGATTCTCAAAGTCTTGTTCGCCAGTGCATCAAATCATTATGGTAAAATTGTTTATATACATATACCATTTTGTACATCATTCTATTTTTTATGCATGTATATTCAATAAGATATTTCGAAGATAGAAATATATTTACTTTTTGCAGATATATGCTGAAATAGTTTACTAGTTTATATAAAAGTGTACTTAGTTTTAATAAGTTCGACCATGTTTCCTTCTTCCGCGCTCAACTTAAATGGCTGCCTATTCGATTTCGCCGTGATATGCACATCCTTTCAGTCCTATTCAATATTCTTACAAACCCTAATACTCCTGAATACCTCAGCTCCCGCCTTAACCTACTTCCCCCTTCGACCCGCTCCAGGCGTTCTTGCGTCACTACGATGCTTGATGTGCCTCGGAGTAACAGTAAATTTCGACTTCGGTCGTTCACAGTACGAGCTCCGTTACTATGGAATAAACTTCCTAAATTTATACAGGACAGTACTTCTATTTATATATTCAAAAAACGCTTTAGACAGCATTTCCTGGCCCAAGTTTACCCTTATTCATAAACTGATCTTTTCATATATGTATTTATGTATTATATTGTTTTTACGTATATATGTATATGTTGATATGTATTTATTTATGTATATATGTGTATGTATGTGTATGTATGTTTATTTATATAAATATTATTTTACAAGTATATATTTATTTTATAATTGATATAAACAGAAGTCTGCACTGAATCGCCCGCTGTATGACTCTTATCACTCACCTCCATAGATTGACTGGAAGAGATCTCTTTTAGAGATAAGTCCGCCTTTTTGTATGTTTTTTTCTTTTATGTTATTTTCTGTCATGTTTTAGTGCAATAAAGGATATTATATATATGAAATATATTAGTACTATTTACAGTAACATCACATTTTAAAATTATGTTAATAATACTGTTTCTAATTCAAAAGATACTTTTTTGTTTCCAAAGCTTATCTCCTTTCAATACAATTCTCATAACTTTGTAGTCTGATCGTTGTTAATATTTTTAAATTATTCATTTGAACTCTCAAAGTATTCCTGCAGATATGCCTGCCTTAGTATCGACAATTCTCATCTCTGAATATTGGTTGACACTTATCTTTCCTTTTTTTTCTACTTCTTCGGGCCTTCACCAGATTCGTAGTAACCGTTATGTTTGGACAGATGAAGACTTACAATATACATATATTCGTTATCGTACTCTTTGTTATAATATTGATATTTAACAAGTTTCTGCCCACTGAGCGGTTTGTCTTTTCATTCATAACAATGATTGGATCTCTTACAAAAAGAAAGTTCTATTCGGTGTATTTTATAAGCTTGATGTTATTTTAGACTATTTTGCTTCCTTATGCACTTTCCTTACTTCAACAATTGTTGCCGTGCAATCTATTTTCAAGCCATAATGAATTGAGCTTAAAATAATAATTAATTAATAATGTTCGAGTATCAGACGGTCCATGTTGTTTAGTTAATTGAAAGTCGCCAGAATTTTATTGTTGAGACAAGTTTTGTACTAAATTAAATATATTTTGAAATAACCAGAATATTAACTTTAGGCACATGTTGATATCGGGTAATATAATATACCTAGAAAATTTAACAAACCTAAATATTGATGAGATTATATGTCGTACTGACGTTGTTACGTACACGCGTTGAAAATTTATACCCACTGAATTTTTCAGTATAAAATTAGATTTATATTTTTCGTCCGAAATATTTTAAAATATTCAATTTAATAATAAAAAAAGTAATTATAGAAAGTGTAATTAATATTTTCAAGCAATACAGCTTTAAAGTTAAGTACAATTATTTTAATTTCTTCAACTAGGAAATCGCAGATTCATCTTTCTTCTGGCCTTCTCTCTTCTTTTCATAACAACCAGTAGCCACAATTATTAAACCTAAACACAGACCGAAACATTCCTTATTACATTTTTTTATACATTGATGCTAAAGATTCGAAGAATTTGTATTAAATATCCAGGAGTCCAATACTTTTTATATAAAATTTCACTTCAATTATACTGCACAGTAACGTAAATTGCGTATTCCCATTAGTATTATGAATAGATCATTTATATGTCCGTTAGATACACATATTGTAAAAATATATTTAAAAAAACTGGTCTTCCATATTGGATATGTCCGCTATTTTAACAAGGATTACATAAATAATATATAGATACACATATGATAGGTACAGATATGCATTGACATCTAAACTGAATTTATACGTACAAATTTCAACTCCAGAGCATGAAGATATCTGATTCAAACTGAGTTGAATTGATTTCATTTCAAGCATTTGAATTGAATTCATACGAAGTAATAAGATATATTGTAAATTTAATAAAATTATGTAAAAATAAACAGAATGTAAATTAACTTATAATGTATATTTTATCTCTAAATGTATATTATTATTTCCTATAATCTTATATTTGTACCTTATATTGTTATCTTGTTGTCACATCCATCTCATGTCATGAAGATAGCACTCCCATAGTTGGTTTGTGTTCTGGAGAATAAATTCTCGATTTATATGACGGATGAATCATAATGTTTCTCCGATAGTTTATTTATTAAAGTTATCAAAATATTTTCAAGGCATGCAGAACTATTGAAAATGTATTTAATTGAAAATTAATTTTGTGTGTTTGGATGAAAATATTGCGCTTCAATAAAACTACTATAAGACAGAACTATAACAGAATATATTCTGTTTTTTCAAGTTACGTCCTAAAAATGAAAGATTGTACGATGACAAACTTTTTAACAATAAAAATTATTTCAAAAGTAATAATAAAGTAAAGAGTAATTATAGTTTATAAACTATAAAAATAAAAATCAAATATAAATACAAATACCATAATACCATAAATAAATACCATATTTTTCTGAGATTTTTATATAAAACCACAGTTTTATTGAAGGAATTCGATAAAAAAGCGAGACATTATTAATCAGTATGAGTATGTAAACATAAAATATAATTTGCTTTATTAGGAGGCTGTATCTCGTTACTGGGAGAAGAATACAAAACCTACAGAAGCGTTTTCTGATAAAGTAGCGATATTGTTCAAATACTTATCTTATGACACAAGGTCACAGTCGCACATTACCCTGATTTATTACTAAGATGCCAATAAACTATGACAGCAATATTTTTGTGTTAATGTACGAGTGTCGCCTATCAAGCTTGGCTATGTACTTTGTTGTTATATACGAGTAATATTCTTCCCCCAGCTGTGAACTTGTGGTGTGATATTGAAATTGATAATATCTTTTTATTAATGTTATATTATCTTCTTCTTCTACCTGGAAATTTCCCAGCTTTAGCCAGGGTCTGCCTTACATGTTGTGAATAGTTTTACGACCGGCCCGCCTGCCTGACATTAACCCTCTTTTGGGAATCAGCATTAATCCGTGATGTCTAAATAATCTTAGAAAGTACATATGATTCGTAAAAATCATACTGGTACTTGCCCGGGCCAGGATCGAACCCGCGCCCTCGTGTATGAGAGGCGGGCCTCTTAACCACTAGGCCATCACTGACTCTTTTATTTTTTCCGAAACAAAGGGAAGAATCTTTTGGCTATTCTTACTTTAAGATAAAGCTAATTTTAAAGCTATTTATTATAGAATCTATTTTGATACGTATAAAATATAAGTTTTATAAATGTAAAATTTTAATTAATTATGGAACCAATCAGTACATTAATTGGATGTTTCTAATATAAAACCACTGAAATACAATCAAATGTTTCAAGAGTTCATTAAATCTTCATTTTCTGAACATAATTAACTGATGTATGTAATTTAGATGAAATTATGTATTTATTGTTATGTAAGTAATGAAATAAAATTGTATACATGATTTATTTTATCACTCGCATTAAATACAGTGAAAGCCTCTGTAGAGGTTGCTATTGCATTACAGTCCCTTAAGATACAAAACGTTTACTTTTCATAACCTAGTATTCGTTGTATGATAATTAATGTAAAAAATTACATTATGTTGAAAAATAAATATTGTAGGAGGTGGAGCACAGTTGTGGTCAAGTAACTGTAGCTCGAACACGGGCTGCCTCGACCGGGGAAGTACCACCCTCTCACAGAAGATCGGCGTGAAGTAGTTTTTAACCCCTGCGTTTCGTCCGATAAGTGAGAGAGCCGGTTGCAATTTCCCTTTTTCCATCCATCCCTACCCCTTCCTTTTTAATTTAGTTTTTTACGTTTTTCTCCCCCTCTTCCCAAACCAAGGGTGGCAACACATCCGCAACATCTCTTATTTTACAAATTTTCATAGGCGACGGCACCACCTCCATCAGCTAAGCCGTCTCATATAGCATAAATAATAACTGAAATAGTTTATGAAGATCACGTCCTTAGTGATAAGATTTTTTTTTTATTTGGACAGTTATGACGGCTTTAATGGGTTAGTGCTAAGATATCTATATATACTTACCGATTATACCGATTATAAAATATTATTTTACTTTTTCTGTCCATTTTTTAAAGTTTATAAATTTCTCTGAGCAAACAAACTGTGTTTCAAAAAAAATAATTAAAAAAATCTTATATAAAAACTTGACTCGGTAACAAGTGGCGTAAATGTTTTGTTTAGAATACGGTTTGAGCCTAAAGTATACGGCAAATGAAAGTAAGATTAATGAATTACCTATAAAAGTTACAAAACATTTTAGATTTGTCTAATTAGAGAAACAGAATTAACATCTATTTTTAGCGTTGTATAAAGCTATATCGTCAAGTCCTGAGATTTTTTTATCCTACCTAAAAAACTATAAATGATCCCTGTACCTACAGTTAGTCGATGAAAAAAGCGTATTTATAAATAAAAATAAGAGCATGAGATAAGCCAAAGTATGCAGAAGATCATTCGATTTGTGTAAAGTAGACACTGTCGTCGTGGAAATGTGCAATTTACAATGACATGGTAAATAGACATTGCAAATATTTTGAAATACTGTAGTTGTAGCTTTCTGATAAACTTCTCAAAGGAAATATTGTGGCTAGTAAATTATAGTCTAAACAATTAATTTATATGATTTAAACCATATTTCTTTACATCAAAGAACGTACAAACTACATAAATACAATTTAAATGAAAACATTGGAATCTAATATTATTACATGTAATTGACAAATGAATTTATAATTATTTGGCCTAACTTTTCTTTATTTTGTTGTATTAATAAAAGAAGAGGAAGACTGTAATTTTTTCTTCCATATTATGTTAATAACCTTACATATATAGAGTATAATTAGCTTCAGATATTGGATTATTTTTTTTATTTTTAAAATTTATTACAAAGTTCCAAATTACAAAATTTTTATTTCTTTAAAGTATTATTGACACACCGAAGTATTCCATAAATAAAGATATTTGTACGAGTATCTGGAGACATACTTCGTCACTAATGAATTGCAAAAATAGTCCGAGTTGTATGAATACATACTTCACGACGCTTCATATGTCAAGGTAGGCAAGTGCATTGATTCAAAAACTCGTCATACAATTTTCGTAATACCATTGTAATATACATATAAATGAGTATAATTTAACATTAATTTATTTATCAGTTTTTAATTGATTGATTGATTGTTTTTAATTGATTGAAGTTGTATAATTTAAATATTCTGTTTTAATTTCACAAAGAAAAAACGACTCCAACAATTAAATCTTATATAATCAATAAATTTAAACTAAAATTCTTTCGAAATATCGATGGGAAAGCTTAGTAGGGCCTTATGTAATCTTTAGTGGGAAATTCAAAAATTAACTGTCTTTTATTTATAAATGAATAATAGAGCAATTGCTGTTTTAATTCACATAAATTTCTAAGTAAATTCTAGCACGTTGGCACTCAGTATTAAGCTATCGGGGACGTCACGTAAGCACCGTTATATTTATTTGAGTATACACTTCATACTTTTACAATTATTTGAACTTTTAGTTTTTGGAAAAAAGGAAATAAACCATTTAAACTTAGTAATAATAACAAAAGAAGTCAGTACACGTTCTAGTCACTATAAGATTCAACTTGACATTTAATAATCATACGTTGTTGTATTCTGTTAACGTATGTGACTGAACTGACACGATTTCACGATCTAGTTTATATTTAATATTACTTATATTGATATCATGAGATAATGCACCAGATTCAATAAGTAATTTAATGGAAATACTTTTGGGTGGATGTTGGATTTGAACTTATCACTCGTGGAGGTTTGTTGAATCAGGATACTCATATGAGAAGTTTTGGTCCAGAGAAGTGAAGGAAGCAGTGGCGGCTGTACCTTAAGTGCACTCGTGCGCTGAACCACCAATTCAAAAGATTTAAAAATTACAAAATATTACTTCATCTTTATTTATAAATTACTATTTTAATATTGTTTTTTTTTAACATACAAAAACGTATAAAAAATTAATATTCCAATTATGGTCAAAAAGTTTGAGCGCTTCAATAAACTGATATCGTGCGCTTCGGCGAGTGCACGAGGACTGCTAATACATCTTTTATGGAATAGGAGTTAATACGCCTGACGCGTGAAACAAAAGATAATTCATAGAAATGTACCGAGTAATGAGTCGGTTCTCTAGCGCCGCACGTGCGGGCGAACATTACCGAGACCACCCGATATATTACGAATTGGAATTGAAAAGAATCAAAACTTTTCTCCGAAATACTATGCACTTGCTAAATGCACATTCTGTGCTTAGCATTGAAAAAAAAATTATACAAACAATTACCCATTTTAATAAAAAGGTGATTGAACATTTAGCTTCTGAAAAATGTCGTCGCATTGATTTAATGTATAAAAAATATACATATTTCATGTCAATTGTTGTTTTGTTACATTTTCTAATTTTAATATTTTAGTAAAGTGCACCACCAGTTCGGTAACCCACCAGCCGCCACTGGAAGGAAGACTCGAGTTCTGTTGCCACCATTCTATCGACGGCGAATGTGATACTGGATCTCGACAATAGGTGCAGCCATCTCTCACCTTAAATAGATCACTATTGTAGATATGTCTTAAGTAATCCAAGGTATACAAATTGGGTATTGTATAATCAATTGAAGCACTGCGGTTGCACGTGAGAAAGATATATGTAATAGATAATACAAACGACATCTTAATCTTATTGACAGGCAAAAATCAGTATTTCTCTAGAATAATTTAAATTTAGTTAATTATGTACTGCACTATATTTTATGACATAAATAGTTACGGTGATTCGATTGAACAGATTAATTTATATTATACAATTACAATTATTGACTGGTCTTTCTTTTTATTTCAACTCTTTATTGGAATGCACGAAACGTCTGTGTACATATTTTGTAAACATTTGTTAGAGGGAGAAAGCATTGTAACATATAGAAAATATTGTCTCAGTGAGTCCAATTTGTTAGGTAATTATGTATTTGATGATAAACATGTTTCAACGCAAGTCATTTATTAGCTCGCTCTTCAATGAGCACAAACCCACCAATTACGTTACAATGTTCCAAATTTATTACCATCAGTTTGATGCTGGTTCACATATTATATTGATTACATGATGTTTTCTGGTGCTTCAAATAAAGAACTTTAATGTACGATACCTTTGGGGTTTGTGATTTATTATATTGAAATAAATACACTCCTCAGACCTTAAGTACGTTGCAATAGTAAGCTTGTAGGTAACATTCGAATCATTTCTTTAAGAAAATTACTCATACACACTAAAACAAAGCTTTTATTTTCATAGTCTTTGCCTGTCATCTATTTAAAAGGCGCAAAATTACTAAATGAAATAGATTTCATTAAAGTAGCAAGTTCTAATTAGCTCGTTTAAATAAGTTATTCAATTTGAAATCCTTTATATATTTCAAAGGGAATTTAAATGAATGACTTAGATGTGGGTAGATTCTTACAAAAAACATCATTACTTTTAATATTTTAAACATTCAACTACACACTTGAAAAAGAAACCAGTAATATATTTTATTCAAAACAAGGTTTGTGAATTTTTTTTTATATAACAATCACACAATTTTAAGGTCTTTCTTAATAAAAACAGATAAATGTGTTGAAAACTGACGTCCTGAAAAAAAATTATTGATTGAGTAAGAGTCTCAATATTTACTGAATTTTGAGGTGCTCGAGAAGGTTACCTCCTTATATGTGTCTCCGAATTATTGTAATTATGTACAAATCAAACTTATGTGATATGGAGCCACTGAAATTAGAAATATATATAGTTTAAAAAAACACCTCAAACAATGCTACGATGACAAAGATAAACTTCTAAAAGCTTTTCTTTCTCAATATTAGAACAATCCCAATATTTTATGATCCATTAAATTTTTATAAGTGATAGGAAAACATTGTGTTCCAAAAAAGTGACTGTATCAAAATGAATACGTGAGGGTTAGACGAAAATAAAGAAATAATAAACTAAAATTAATTTTAACATCTGCACAATCTTAATGAAGTATAAGTATTATCAACTATATTAGGTAATATTGTTACAGAAAGGCCAAAATTAATGACAAAATTCCTTTTATGGGTGTAAACAAACCATGTTCAGATTTCTTTACTAGAGTCATATCTATCTTATATAACTTCTGATTTAATTATTATTCAGCAGGTCAAACACTTTTGGCGAGATAGGGTGAGTCCTAAAAATTAAAATTAATAATATAAGTTACTATTACATGAAAATGACACATATTATAATTTAACATATGTACTTATAAAACCAAATAATTTATGTTTTATCAAAAAACATTTAATTATTGTAAATATTTTCTTCCTCAAATATACAGACTCTTTATGTACAGATGAGGATTAAAAACGATATAGAATCTTATATGAATATAATATGGGTATGTTTTTATTTTCAATAGTTTATTTGATCTTTGATAAAAAAATTCAAAAAGATTAACCTGATATCCTAGTCATGTTAAATGCTCTCCAATTTTATCATCCAAAAAATTCAAAAGCTTTTAACGATGATAACACTTTATAAAAATCAATTCAATTAACTAAAAATTATAAACATTATGTACATATTCTAAACTCAATATTTAATTATTAAGTAGTTAAATTTATTATTATATAAAACACTCAAAATATATTTGAAGAACCATACATTCAAATATATGCTAACCGTTAGTTTTAATGAATAGAAAATTGTAAGATGGTTGTTTACAAATTCTTTGGGAATGAGATAACTGGACTCTTATATGTGGTATGTATGATGCAGAGGGAAGTTATGAGACCTAGTCAGTAATAAATAATATGAGAACGTAGTATAAAGTGACGTATGGATAGACAAGCCCTTTGTTGAGGTAAAGTACAGAATAAACACTTATAGTCACTTTCGATTTCAATTAGTATATTCCTGAATAAATTATAAATAATTTCAGCTCGTAGTGACACCAACATGTACTTGAATACAAGAATGTATATACACGTAATTACGTATCTATAATCTAGATAAGAATCAGAACACACCTACTTGGTTACATATCTGAAGACGATTAAGTAGGTTTTTTAAATGGAAAAAAAGTAATTATTAATCACAGTAACACCTTACTAATCCAATACTGGATAAATAGAGTATTTATAATTCTGTGTTTGGTTTGAATGAGATACAACGAGCACAAATAAATGTTATTTACGTTATTTGGACACCTGAACACGCCTTAACCCTACTTAAGCCCTGAATAAATCTAATCTCACACGTCGGCACTTAGTAAGTTGTTATCAGAAAATTTGTATAAACTGCGATTTGTTTAATCTGATTTAGCACTTTACCGACACACAAGAAGTTAGTTATTGTAATGAGACTAAATATTAAATACTAAAACCATAACATGTCAGTTAGTTAAATAAAAGAAGATTTAATCGATACCTCCCACGTAAGTTCTTGTATCTCCAAAACTATAATTTTACAGTAGAGCGTTTCAAAGATTCAAATTAAACCAAAATCTGCATTATTGATGCATCTTTTTAAAATTTCGTATTTAAATTTAACATAATAGTCTTCTTAACTACGTTAAAATATATTTTAATTAATATGCCTATTTGAGGAGACATTGTTGTTATACTGTTCATACTACATTTTACTTCGGAGTAGAAGTTAAAAAAGGCGTTGTATCTGATACTTACAATATTATACCGCGGCGCCCAGGTAGCATCACTTGTGGTATATCATAGTTACAACTGTATACGTTGAAAAATGTAAGTCTTACTCTGTTGTATGTAACTCATACGTGGCGCGAGCACTTGATTTTACCCACCTTGCGCCCCGCGTAAACAAATGCATAGGCATAGTATACATCAGTTTAATCCGTTTGGTTTGAAAATTACACCATAATGCGTCTGACAAATCCTTTAAAAATAGTAATTTTTTTATTTTTTTAATTTGAATGGATGTAATGATCCATAATAGGATATTTTTTAGAAAAAAAGCAAAATAGCATTTTAGTTGCATACAACAACTTACGTGGGAGGTATCGTTTTGTTAGAATATTTCAAATTTGGACATACTTTAATTATGTCTCTCATATTTATGTAAATAAGAATTATATTTCTTTATAAATAATATTTGTATTTTTAAATATGTTAAACAGAAAGACGAATGTTGACTACTATTAATATAGATCGTCGTCCTCATCAACCTATCAGAGCCCACTGCTGCTGCTGTGCAAAGGCCTCATCTCACATGAAGAGGTTTGAGCATTAATCACCACGCTTTCTCAAGACGGGTTGGTGATTTCAAACTTATAATTGTGACATTATAAGTTCGGGTTTCCTATCGATGTTTTCCCTCACCGTCTGTCAGTGGTGTCTAAATACTCTCAGAAAGTACATATGACTTGGAAAAATTACATTGGTACTTGCCAGGGTTGAACACGTGCCCTTATGCATGATGACTCATGAGAGGCGGGCCTTTTAACCACTCGGCCAACACTGACTATATTAATATAGACACCCTGTTAAAAATACTTGTTTACAAGATGAGTCACGTTGACCGAAGGGCTTTTTTGGAAAATATAATTTAAAAGAAAAAATAACGTTGAATAAATAAAATATTAAGATTTTTTTTCTTATCACTATTTATCTCGCAATCAAAAGGTTGTTTAAGACATAAACACTCTACTAATTTTTAATATCAGTTTAAAAATCTTTTTATGAGGTCATAGTCTAAAATTAAAAGTAATATTTTGTGTTATTAATGAAGTTGTTAAAAGTTTTTTTTTTTGAGACTGATATGATTTTGTATTCCAATATTTCACAAATGCCTATCATCGGATTATTCAGACGGATTGCATCACTAGTAAAAAAATCAGACCATCAATAGAATTGAATACATACTTAGAATAAATTACTTTATTGAAACAAATATCGAGACACACGATTGGTTTAGACATATGTATAATTAAGGCTTAGCTTGACAAAATAACCCTTAAGCAACTTGTAATACAATCATAATCATTTTAATACAGAGACATTACATTCTTACGAGTATGTTTGAAGCAATATCAGTAAATTGTATTTTGATATTAAATAGAATACAATTATATGAGAATAAAGTTCCGTTGCTGTCATAAAACTATTGATGAAGTATTTATTTCTCAAACAACCCACACTTATGATTAGAAACACAATATTGAATATAGTTTACATATCACAAAGCTGTTACCGTCTGTAATAATTATGATACTGTTGTGAAATATCTATTAGACACTCAATTGCGTTAATAGTACAAAAATAGTAATACATATATGGGAATCGTAGGCTAATATTTAGGTTTTGATTTAGATACCTAATCTATATATACAATACCCGAATTATTAATATTTTTTTTTGTTATAGAAAGAATTGTTAAGTTATGATTTTCTTTAAAATAAAATGATGAAAGAAAGTATACTGACTGTGAGTTTCATAATGATCGTTAACCCATTTACATAAATGCATTGAGAAGTAAAATTTTTTTTAACACTTATTTGTTTGATTATCTCAGTGTTTAATTATTTTAATTCTTTGTTATGAATTTATTAATTTTTATTCACTCATTTATCTGATAATAAGTTCTTAAAGTGCTACTTATAAACCATTAGTGTCAAATGTAACATATAGAAAATAATAAAGAGAGTAATGTACAGAGTTCCTACTAAGTAAATAGATTAAAGATTTATTTTAGATTTTTGTAGCTTTTACTGTGAGAATTGCTTTGACAATTATTTCTGTGTATCACCTCCTGTTACTCCCCATCTTACACTTCAAGTCTGAAAAACCGAGATCGAGAATTTCAAATATATGCTCACTTGGAGCTCTTACTTGAACAATTCCGAGCCATTTCTATAAAAATTTATATATAAATATCCGCATTTTAAGAAATGTTGTAAAGGATTGCAGCAAAAGATATTCGACTTTATTAAAATTGTCATACATTTTATTTGACCAACGTGACTTAAATAATTATTTATTTATTCAAATAAAAATGTTTAACAATAATTTTAACGTGTTCTCCCAAAAGAAAAAACATAAGTCAATCGATCTATCGAAGGTATTAGTGGACAAAATATAATTTTCACAAAAATGTATTTCACAGAGCTTTTCAGATTCTATAAAGAGCTGACAGAAACCTCTTGAGACTTAATTAATTCTTGATAGTTGTAGAGTCTACTTCTTCTACATACCTGAATATTTTTTGAATGCAAAAAATATATATTTTTTACATTTGCAATAGAACCAGTCGCGAAGGTAGAAGGAAATCTATCACATAGGGTTTGTTTTCTCTCAATTGTAAATTGTGTTCCGAAACTAAAACTTATCAATTTAACTCCAAAATGATATTTTAACAGCAAAACGTTATAGTTTCTTATGCTTTTATTAAATTGAAAATGTATTTGTTTGAGAGCATTTTGTTTATTGATTCAGTATCAAAAATTGATAATCTTAATTCAATATCTATGCAATATGAGTGCAAATGTATGGAATATATACTTAGAATTTTGGACTTCATAGATATTTTACTCTATAGAATTTTCCAGAAGTTGTTCTTTAATATGGGCAATCAACAAAGTGTCAGAACATATAAACTGAGTTGCACAAATTTTACTACTGACACTATAAACTAGACTATAGGAAACAGCGATAAGGTAAATAGCGCTGTTACAGTCACATTTATATACCTACAAATCGTTCGTTGTTTTAATTAAAAAAATTAAAGCTATGTGTTTTGTAAGTGTTGGTTATTATAATCAAATGATATTTAATAAATTTTCTTAACTTGATGATAGTTTCGATGTACCTATATAAATAAAAATTTTCATCTCTTCTGCCCGTGATCACGATTGCTGCAAGAAATCGGAACTTCGTGAATATGTTTTAAAATAATAAAAAACGGGTAGCATATCTGAAAATCTTACCCTTATTTAAATGAATACATGCGAAAGTCTTAGATATCATTAATTATATTTTTTTCTATTTGTCCTTTATTAGGTTATTTCGTACAAATCTATAATAACACTGTAATGTTATTGTAAAGCCTGCCATCCTTTTTGTTTTTGAACGCTACTTAAGGAATTAAAGGATTTATTAATTAAAACTTTTCACATGCGGTAACATTAAAATAAACAAAAAGAGAAATTTCAATTATGTCTTAACAGATCTGGTAATATAAGTCAATCTTCTATTATATTATATTAAAACTACCTAAGTTGGTATAAAATGGCGATAGCATAGTAGATATTTATTAAAATAAATAAATAGTACTGGAAGAAAAAGGACAGATTGTTACTAATTTATTGATTGTTTGTTAAGTCAGTACGATCGTTAAGCGCCCTTATAGATAATCGGTGTTTTCATTGATAAAATACAAAAGATACTTTAATAATAACGGTGATCATACCATAGGAAATAGTAAATACGTTTTCAAATGAGCGCTTTCAATTAAAATCCAACTTTTAAATGAAGACTAGTCCTCATTGAAAGCAACAGTCGACCGTCGCTATTACCCTAGTAACATAATATGTTAAACAAGATCACTTCATTAATAATCATGAAATAATATTAACAATCAGACTTGTATGTAAACTTATATTAATTCTCTAGTTATATATGCATGGAATAATACAAAGGATGATTGGTATTATGAATATCTCCTTGAAATCAAATCATTATATAACAATATTATTTACATCAGTGTAAAATTAAACAATTAAGTGGGAAAAAGAATTTGTTGAATGTTTCTATTCACTTACACACCTACGTATGGTCTGAAATCACGTAACACCGAAACCCGTTGACAAACTACTTTAATACATATATGTTATTGAAGAAGTTTGGATTTTGCGTTTGAAGAAGTTTCATCAGGATTTATTCCAGTTTCAATTGCATCTTAAATGGCAATGGTTTATTGAATAAATTTTCAGAAGGTTATAATTCTTCGAATTGATTGGATAGAACTTAAAAGTTATTTCAAAGATATAAAAATTAAACTGTCTTAATTTTTACATTAAAAATACAGATTTTATAAAAGGAATGGGAAAATTAAACACCTTATAAAAGTGATTCTAATATATTAATTTTTTTAAGATTGTGTTTTACTAATATGTAATATAAATTGTAATGATTGGCTTAAAACCAATATTATGTATGAACTTACATAGTTGTTTCCTAACAATTGACTACGAGAACAATACAAAAACTACAACATAAAACTTATCAATAAAGATTTTATTACTTACAGTTTAACTTTATTTTAATGAAGCACTAAAGCCCAAGTTTTAGTTGGTTTAGTTTAGATTATTTATAAAATAGTAAAGAAGTGTATTTAAAATCACCAAGGAGGTTATGAATGTTCTTATTCAATTTGCTTTAAATAGTAGATATTTTTCCTTTATTTATTTTTTTCCGGATTTATTTTATATCTTTGTCTAACTTAAGTCATTCTAACGGGTGTCCCAACTAGAACGCAATTTTTAACTTTGGCGCCATTTTAAGCGTGATTGTTTGACATTTGAACAATTGTTATTATTTGCTTGTAGAAGGTACAAGGTTTGTAAAAATGGAGCGCTACACGAATGAACAACGAATTCTCATTGTAAAATTGTTTTACCAAAATGGTGAAAGTTTTGCGGCTACAGTTCGCAAATTACGATCATTTTGGAGTCACTCAAAAAGAGTCAAATGTAAAGAGATTAATGAATAAATTTGCCGAAACTTGGTCTGTTAGTGATGTAAAGATAACAACTACGCAAACAGTCAATGGTGTTCGATATCGTTACCAGTTTTTTCTAGCCTAGAATCGAAGAAATGAATATGGACGGCATGTGGTTTCAACACGTCGGCGCCACAGGTCATACAGCCAGAGAAACAATTCAATTGCTGCATCAGTCATTTCCCGGTCGTGTTATTTCCCGTTTTGGAGACCAGAATAGGCCGCCGAGATCTAACACCTTTATATTATTTTCTTTGGGGTTTTTTGAAGTCGATGGTTTACGCGTATAAGCCGACGACGACTCAAGCCTTAAAAGAGGAAATTGGACGCTGTATTAATGAAATACCGCAGTATTTATGCAAAACGGTCCTAGAAAATTTCATTCAAAGTTCGCGCGTGTGCCTGCAAAGCCGCGGCAGCCATCTGCACGATATCTTGTTCCATACATAACCTCATTCTATCTACTTTACGATATAATAAAGTTTCACGATATTTTTTTTTAATATCTGTGTTTTATTTAAAATTTAAAAATTGCGTTCTAGTTGGGACACCCTTTATTTACTTTATATTATTATATGATACAACCAAGTTACAATTTGATAGGAACATACAATATACATATGTATAATCTTTAAATAAGTGATGTAATTATCGGATATTTTATAAAAAAAAACATAATTGACCAATTCTTTGTTGATAATAAACTACAGTTCTCATATATAATGAAATCTTGGAAATTTATAAAATCACTCTGTACTGGTGAAGGCGCTCATATATTTAAAGTACTTTTCAAGAAAGTGAAAATAATGTAAAGCGTAACATTATAATAGAAAATGCAATACTTTACACTTAATGACGTTTCATATCTATTAAATGATCGTACGGTGAAGGAGAAACCAAAACTGCTCGCTTTTTCTTTTCGCCTATAATTCATGTCTTGACAACAACAACAGTCGCTCACCTGACTACGTTTCTCTTGTGATAGAAGTCCGAATTCTCCAGTGTATTGATGTGAACAAAGCTAGAGACCACGATGGTATTCCAGCCTTACTAAGTTCAACAGGTGCCCCTTGCTAGTTTCCTGTTGTCATACAATGGGTCCCTCTGTCTTAAATGACTGGTATATTGCCTAAATCTTGAAAGTGTTGAATAAAATGTAGAAAAATAAATGAAATTAATATATTTTTTTGATTATACTACACGTATTTTATTATGGTAAAAACTAAATACGCCCGACGTTTCCGTTACTTTTCAGCAACCGTGGTCAAGGGCAGACGAGATGTATAAAAAATTATAAAATTTATCTGAATATTGGAACTATGAAGAAAATTAAAAAAATATTTAGTTATTCTAGAAACTAGAATTTCAATATTTTATTATTCACCTTTGTTGCCTATCCTGTAAGACTGATAAATTCCCAAGTAATTATGTACTGACAGTTTTAAAGTTACTATATATTGTATACGAGATAGTTTTCTGAGATAATTAAATTCTGAGATAGTTTTAGTATTAACCAGCAGATTAAGATAATTTTTTTGTAAACAACTTTATTTCATATCAAGATTCTATGTTAGCTTAAATAACATCACTCTCACTAAAATGTAGTGAATAGTGAATAGACTAATAGAGAGAGGTCCTGCGGTGTGGTCACGGACATGGGATTTTATATTTTTTAAGAAGAGGTTCCCATGTGTTAGACAGATTCCAGCCATCTTCTCTATTGAAACTGGAGTGTTTTTTAATTTCAATAGCTTCGCGGATTAACCTCGGTATATACCTGTCTTCACGAGCGAGGATATGTGGTTTATCAAACCGAATGTAGGGGCCTGGTTGCTCCATTGACCTCGGAACACCGTAAGCACATTCTGCCGGCATCCAGAGCAGTATGCCAGAAAATTAAGAAATCGATGGCGGTAGATGATCAATAACAAAACCAACAGACAGACATTCACATCTCGTCTGCCCGTGATCACAGTTACTGAAAAATAGATGAAATGACGGGAGTATGTAATTTTTTACAAAAATAACGCACGCGTAGTATATCCGAAAAATATTACTTTCATTTAAATAAAAAGATAAAAAAAATCTTATTAGTTATTAATTTTAAACCATTCTTTTAAGTTGATTTATAAACGACATATCAAAGGAAATAAGTGATTTTTTTATTTCATTCAAACCATTTTAGTATTTATTCACTGTCTAAGCCTTCCATGGACTACCATGAAGATTTCAAATCTACAATTAGCCAAATCGGTCCAGTCGTTGTTGACTTTTAGCGAGACTAACGAACAGCAATTGTTTATATATATATATATATATATATATATATATATATATATATAGACAACATAATTTATTTGATTATTAAATAAACAACCATGGATCAGAAGAAGATAGTAATACTACATATAAATATATTTTTACCAGACATCAAAATATTTTGTATAACTTTGTTCTAAAAACGTAATTCTAAAGTTAAAGAAGCTCTCATTTTTATTGGTTTTGTTCAAGACCACGTAAACAATTATTTCAAAACTTAAGCTTTCATAACTTTGTAAACGGAAATGTATAAAGTGATTAAATAATTTGGCTTTGAGAATTTATATTAATACTTTTTATTATGGTAAAGTTTGACTAATGAATTAATTTCAGAACTTTTTATGTGAATTAGCGTCAAGATCCAGAGATGTACGAAATTATTTCTTGTAAACATTTAACTTGTAAAATGATCACAGTCGCATTTTATTTCACCTCAATAACTCATAATTTTGACTTTGAGTATTTAGTCTCCCACTATGTACATAATACATGAAAATATACACAACATATAAATGTTGATTAATGGTTTTTCTTGTATTGTCCCTCATCAAAACAAGCGACGTGACTTTAATAAAAGTATTAAAGAAAAATGATACCATCTGTTTTTATTAATGTTGTCGGTTCCATGTAAACGTTACTTTCACTTACGAGCCTTGGGGGTCCTTAGCGGCCGATTGAAGATAACTTTGCAAAGCATTGGTTTGATAAATATACATAAACTTTTATTACTTAAAAGCTCACTTCTGACACTATTCATATCTTTTTCAAGATACGTTTTAGGATAACATCTTTAGACAATACTAAAAGACGAAATTTATTACTGTTAAAATCCCCGATTTCTCAGTAATATATAACATATGCAGGTCTCCCGAGTCTCGTAAGAATGTGGAGTGAATTTTCGCAGATTACTCATTTAAAACTTCAATACCTAACTAACTGAACTAACTTTGAAATACTCTCAGCATCGATAAATGTTCTACGTTTATTATGTAAAAAATATATGTATAAGTTAACAATACTAATAAACTTTAAAAACAAAGGTTATTAAAGTGCTATTGGAAATTTAAATTTTATTAATTATCTAAGTCAGAAAGCCATTTCTTTCGTTCTTTAGCAATTAATCACGCTTACAATAAGTGGCACCTTCTCAAGCGACAACATTTTTCACATAACATCTTTGTAAAGACTTTCATTACGATACTTAGTGATATTCAACTTTGGTCATTTAGAGTGACTAACACGTTTGATAAAAATCTTCTCAAAGGTTTAATTATTAAAATTACAAATATAGAATTCTCAATTAGCAATTAAACGATAGGTCATTTGGAGTTTTAATATTTCGGTATGTGTTTTATATATTTGAGCTTACGAGTAGCACTACTAAAGGTATATTTAATAATATTTGTTTTCACGAGTTTAGTTTATTTTAGAGAGAATGACAAGCAAATAGAAAATAAATATAACCAAAACATTATTTCAAATTAGCGTTTAAAATTTCTTGATACCTTAATGATTAGCATTATTAGCAGCTGAATTGACTACAAAAGTCCTAGCTCGAAACCAAGGCGAGATATTTCAACTATTAAATGCATGAAATTTGTATGGGACTTTAAATTACAGTGAAGATACTTGGTGCGCGTTACGACTTAAATCTAAATACTATTCCATATTTTATAAAACATATACAAGTAAATGTTTATGTGTATTTTAAGATGTTTCATGTATAGTTGTATTATATTATGAAAATGTTATTATATATGTATATAATACACAAAATATAAATATGTATAACGTATAGATTAAATAACCGTAAATATGCCATATATAAGCCGTAGGTTATAGTTGTATTGTAAGACCGTCAGTAAATTGTACTGTAAGACCATTAGCTCTTTACAAATTTTTTTTCAGGTGGTAGAGCCTAGCTGTGGTTAAGTTACTACAGCTCGAACATGGGCTGGCTCGACCGGGGAAGTACCACCCTCTCACAGAAGATCGGCGTGAAGTAGTCAGTAATGACTGCGTTTCGTCCGATGAGTGAGAGAGCCGGTTGCCCTTTCCCTTTTTCCCAAACTTTCCTAGTATTTCCTTATTCCCACCCCTCCCTATCCCGAAAAAGAAAAGGTTGGCAACGCATCCGCAACATATTTGTTGCGGATGTCCATGGGCGACGGTAACCACCTTCCATCAAGTGTATAACATAAAAAAAAAAAACATAATAAATAGTATAACATAAAAAAAAAAAAAAAACGATTTCTACATCGTTAATTTGCTGTGCCGCTGTAAAGGCTGATTCCATTCTATTCTATTAAAATTTGTGAATAGAATTAATTATACCAAAAGCAGTATCTTATTTCATGTGTGCTTTGAAACTTTTTAAAAAATTATAATAGTATGAAAAATATAATTTTAAACTACTTACATGGTGCCATAACTTAATTTATACATTTCTCATATGTAGTTCGTTAATTTTAAGTAATTTAAATCTTTTATCAAATTTCTTTGAATTCCTTACAAAGTGTACCATATATTTAAGTAGGTAAATATTTCTTTACTATTTCATATGTACTGTTTTGCTTAGCCAAAATATTCCAACATCTATCGTTTGTCATTACCAGACATATGCTTATCATACGTACTTTTCATTTGCCAAGTAGTTCTTACTCGTCATTAGTGCCGTTACATAATCGCAACGCCTTATTCGCCTGAGTCGTGAATCAACTCTTATGAGACGTCAAGTGTCCATCTCAAAGAGGCATGATAATATTATGATCAGTAACAATGTCAATCGCAATGTGAAATCGGAAAAAGATGTAGAAGATGTCTTTTAAATCTATTTAAATAAATAACAAATTATAATTTATTCTTTTGGTTAGATAATATTGAACACAAACTTAACAAACTTAGCAGTATTAAAATTTAAGTAAAGGAATGTTTGAGTTTTAGAATTCAGATTGTTTAACAGATTGAAAACGAATCAATTCAAGTATTTAAGTAATTTTTATCATGAATTAATAAATTCATAACGTATTTTAGAAAACTACAACAATTTTATTTTTCTGAAGACATATTCGAGTTTGATTTAAACATGCTATTTTTAAAAAGTTTTTAAAACCCACAGATGTATTTTGTATATTTTTACTGTTTTAATAAAAACTAAAACATGCTGAAACGAGATCTGTAAACATTTAGCTTTTGTCAGGTGATAATATCTCATACATGCTATGAGGTGTCAGGTGCCCACTGTTATGTTATTTTAAATAGATTTTTCATCTGTTTCTGTCAAATGACTGCTTAAGTCCGGAGACTGAGTTTGAAACAGACTCTTTTAAGTATAATTTAACTTTCTTAAGGCTTAATGTACATTAAATACTAGTATTTAGATTAGTTTGTGCTGGTGATCAAATGCAGTGTGCTAAATAAATTTATCAATGCATTTTACTTTATAATATCTTATAAAAATCTGATCTACATTTTGACGATACGGAATAGAATAATTCAAAATTATGAAATACGAGGAAAGGTAAGCGTATAGGTCTTTAATATCTTGCCATTCTAGAAGTATAGTTCAGACTATTATTATACATAGAAGCCGTTTAAGACAGTCACTTCTATGATGAATGGGGCTTAACTCAATATGTGATTTACTATAGGTAATGATAATTAATTTATTACCTGATGATTGCACTACATATTCGGAAGTAATAGATTGCACCCTTAAGTAAATTATGTGATTAATTATATTAGAATCCGTGAAAAACACAATGGGAAGTCAGTATGCTACTTACTAATATACATCAAACAATTCTGGTTGCCTTTTATCTCACGAATATATTTTTTAACTCTTTTCAAATTATTATAACGGGCAGGATAGATAATAATTGACATATCTTGTATGTAGCAGACTTGCTCGTTTATGTATTTTTAAAAAAATAACACTCTTCGCATTTACCTCAAAGGTGTATTTTTGCTTATACAATTATTGTTCTCAAATTTATTTAAACACGTAAACCTTTGCATATTAGAAAACATTATCACTAAATTAAATACTTAAATAGTTAAACATACATTGTAACATCTTGGTGTCGCTGGATTGTTATATTTAAGTTCACAGGACACCGATTTATCCCTTTTTGTCGCAAAACCCGTCCCGGTTCGTAATTTTAAAAATAAATTCCTTGAGATTTGCTACAGTGAGTTTCATTTGCATATTGTTGGTGATGGAAATTCAGTTGGGGCTCGTAAACCAGAGTGCTATTTAGCGTAATATGTTAAAGTGAAAGGCACATATAATATATAATTTGAACAAACATAATTGTAAATCGTTTATTCGATGTAATTTGTATTTGCCTGTATTGTGAACTTACACAAATTTTTATTAAAAAGTGCGAATCTTTTGAAAATTTGCCAGTTGATGGCCACACACCAGCTACTTCTGTCAAATATATTACGACTAATAAACTTGGTCCAAGTTAACATTTTTTTTTGCTCTGACACTTTAATGAGTACTCGGGGCTTCCGAATTATTAATTTTATTGTGTACCTACTTCATTACTTACAAGTAACATCTATGTATAATGATTTATATTAATACTTTTAACATTAAACAAGTTTTAAGCGACATAGCAAGTTCGAATAAAATTATTATTTATATTTAAAATTTACATTAGCTTAGGATTTAGAAAAAAAAATATTATCTTAAATCAGAATAAAAATAATTTAAAGTTGTCTATCGTTTTCAAAATCTGATCTGTGTTGATAAGAAATGAGAACACTTATGAATCTATTATTAAATCTGATTTTAAACTTGTAGGTCTGTAAAAGAGTTTCATAGTTTATAAAATTATTAAACAAATAGTTTTAAGATGGCCCAGGTTCTTAGATCAAAGTAAAGTTTTGTATAAAAACAACCATTTAAATCATATTTCAATAAAACAAAGCTATTAATAGTAGACGTTTAAAAATATAGAATGTACTCACAATATAAATCTATATATTTATTGCATAGTATTTGAGGTTTTGTATTGTAAATAATATTTTCTTTACAGATAGTGTTTCTGATCTGGAGATTAAATTCGTTAACGTCGCTAAGTTTCATACGTGTAAGACGGCATATTTTTCTAAGACCAACTCGAAACTTTCATCGAAACTCAACTCACAATGTGTCAGACAATAGAATCAAAATTAGTCTAATCATAATTATTATAATCGTAATTCGACTTTCTTTCTTTTTTCTAGATTCATCAAATATATTGCTATGAATACTCACATACTTATATCTGATGTCTCCTGAATGTCTAAAATATTATGATGAAGAATATCAATAAAGTCTAAGTTTTAAAGTAACAGTTTTTAAGTAGCTAAAGTTTAAAAACATTTGAAACAAAATCAAGGCAGTTACTGTAGATTTTATAACTACACTATAACATAACTTGACAACCTTAGCAGGTTGGAGACGGTACGAATCATTTTGTTCTTTTATATGGACCGTGGAATTATTTATAAACTTTAAAAGCATTCATTAAAAATAAACAAAGAACTCTTTAATGACCACCCTTTAGGGGTTGTAGAAGCATTTTTACAGGTGTTATTGTATAAATATAATGTAATATGTCTATGGTATATTAAAGCACTTATATCTGTGGTGGCTGGGATATCTACTAGGATCTATTGGCGAGTCACCCCGCCTTAATGAATGACCAAGTGATATGAAAATTTATTATTGTATTTCTGTCCATCTAGAATCTAAATTAATTAATTTTAAATTTAAATGTTATATTTTTTTAGGGCCTTACAAAGAAAAGTGTAAATTTATTTGAATAATGTTAATACTAATTTCACCATACAATATTTTACTTAGGATGATTGGAAAGTATATAAGCTCATTATTTTAATAACCATCAAAGGAGCCTGAGTTTGCAGTGCTTAAGAACCACTACAAAGAGTGTAGTACTATACCTTTAGTACGAGTTTTTATTTAATAAACAAGTTCAGAGTTCAACCTTTTTTCCTTATCTGTGTAACGTATACAAGTGAAAAACGTCGGAGCTAAGTCAAAGGTACAACCTCGCACTAAGGTAATACTGTTCTCATTTGAAACGTCTCCTTTTCATGTACATACGTCTGTGACAGAGTGCCCTTAATAAGGTGACACTCATGGTAGTGTAAGGTACCTTATAGTGAAATAAATAATTAGCATAGTAAAGTGTTTTACATATCGTAAACTATTAGACTATTTACAGAGATGCGTTATGTTTTGAATATCCCTTTTTCAAGTTATAAAGTTAATTTTTTCTTTGTAAAAGTAAGTAGTCTCTGGTCAAGAAAAACACTGTAAATAACTGCACTAAAATGAAAGTTTTATACTAATTAAAGATTTAATAATTATAAGATTCTTGTTTCTTGGTCTAGCGTCTAGCGTCGTGTCTTCGAGATGACCATTCAACAATTTCCAATCAAAATGAACATTCAATAACTACTTCATATACGATATTATATAAGGAATATAATGTTTATTTTTATTGAAAAAAATCCAGACCAGTTAAATACAAGTTTTCTACAGATTTTGAATAGTTTAATATATTATTTTTTTTCACATAACAAGTTCCTCTAGGTCTTTAATAAAATACAACAGTTAATATAATTCTATCACAGTTAGTTCTCAAAGCCTTTGTTTTTTATATAAATTAAATTTTCATACTAACATTAAAGTTATAAGTGGCTATCAGAAAAGCTCTACTATAGATATGCTTGTAAAATGTTATTACCAACATAGTACGGGACACTTACTGCGACGGATGAGGGCCGGATCCGAGACGATAACACGGAACATAGAGACATTTAGCTTTACATATTAAATTTACTTCTTCATATTAAAGCTTATACATATACTATTTGGTTTTAAAAATTATATTAAAAAGTATCATTCTTTTATTATTAATACTAATAATACTAATAATACTTTTGTTCTGGGACAGCTTTGCTTCTGAAATTTAATGACTGAAAAAACTTATTTTAGACAGTGGGGTTCGGCAGTAGGCTTACAATTATATCGGGACGAATTTTGAAAATGGCCCTTATATAGAGAAATATAAAGCATACCTTGCTGTAAACCCGGTTTATTTTTTGATTGTAAGGTATTTATATGTATGAAAATGATTTCATATATCAAAGAAACGAATGTACTTAGTAACAAGATGATGTGTAATATATGAGTTGAACGCTTTAAGAGAAAAATACATTAATTTTATGACACGTTTACACGAAGTAATATTTTAAAAGGTTCAAGAATTAAATGTGTAAAAATTGGTTTAATTAAATTTAAATCTTTGAGAATCTCGGGGAAATTCTCTGACATTAAGTTTAAGCAGAATTCAACGCGAGGCGAATAATTTAACTTTAAAATTTAAAACTTTACTTTAAAAGTTACAAATTTTCACATAAAATAACGTAATATCTTAAAATTAATATTAAATGAAATTAAATGTTCCTGATATTGAATTTAATAATAGTTAGACTATAACAAGACTATAGAGGTGGTAGAGCCTAGCTGTGGTCAAGTAACTACAGCTCGAAGATAGTCTGTCTCGACCAGGGAATTACCATTCTCTCACAGAAGATCGGCTTGAAGTAGCCTTTAATGGCTGCGTTTCGTCCTATGAGTGAGAAAGCCGGTTACCCTTTTCCTTTTCCCATCCTTTCCTGCCTCTTTCCATTTTCCTTCCTTTCCCACTTTTTCCTCCCCCTATTCCCCAATCAAGGGTGGTGACACATACGCGACATAAGAAATGTTGCGGATGTCCATGGGCGACGGTACTATCTCCATCAATAAGGCCGTCTGCTCAGTTGCCCACTTTCTAATAAAAAAAGAAGGTTTTTCTGAACTTTTATTATTTAATTAAAATCAGAGTTTAGAGCAGTGATTCCCAAAGTGGTCCAGGTGGACCACCAGGGGTCCACGGGAGACTTGCTGGGGGTCTACGTAGGCGTGAACAAAAAATGGGGGTCCACGAAAATTTATCTGCTTTTGTTAGTAAAGAGCAAAAATTTAAGCATAGTTTTTATAAGGCCCTACCTACATTGTTTTAAGTACCTAACTAAGCAGATAATATTTTAATATGGTAAGCGACTGTTACTTGTCTAAACTTGCGTATTCGATATTACGTACAATTTCGTGTACAGACTTGCAAAGCGCTATCCGCCCGACCATGCTTAATGCTTGTTCAGACATCAACTTGATCACCACTATAAATACTTGATGCCAAAGGCAAACTCATACATTTGTTTCCAAAATTTCTAAAATTTTATTTTACCTATCGGAATATAGAGACAGAACTCAGAAGTGACACAATTTTTATTTTCTTGGCGACTTTAAGAATGTGGTAGAAATGTAGCAGCAGGGGGACCACCGAAACCAGTAAAATTTTGAAAGTGGTCCACGAGAAAAATAAGTTTGGGGACTACTGGTTTAGAGAATAATACTTAAATTTTGGTATAGTCATGAACATTGGTTCATTGAACACAAAGTACCATACCATAGTCCTCCACAAAAACTTATCGTAGCTATATTGATCATCTGGAAAAAACGTTAGTTTTTTACATAGTTTTATTACAAGACGTTATAAAATTAACAAAAAATTTCTGGTGATACTTTAAAAACATATTATAAACATTAAAAGTAAGCCACTTTCAAAGTTTGAATATTTATGATCGAACTACATTTGTGAGTTACAACAATGTCATAATAGTTGTATAAACCTGTTTATATAGTTTCGAGAATCAACAACGCTGCGTTTATTTTGTAGCGATTGCTTTCGTGGAAACAAAATCCTTTGAAAACTTAATATACGCGACCAGGATGGACCCAAGTTGAAGGCTGGACATCTGGCCCTTTTCTGAACTGATTTAACAAGAGACTAATATAGAATATTTAGCTCAATTTAACTACTGTAACAAGATTAACATATGAAATTGAATTCAAGACCTACGACAGTGCGCATTTCATATGAAACATCGGTTTGTAATATTACAAGATAAACGACATAGTTCTAACCATCTCAGATATTGAATTTTTGTTAAGTTCTATTTTCTTGAAATGTATATTAATACTTTGAAAAAAATTTGTTCCATATAAAAAAGGAACATTAATGTTTTGTTTCTTATCTTCTTTTATTTAATACTTAAATTCACTTGAATAAAGTCTATAATATTCATAAGTCTAATATTTAAATATCTGATCCTAGTTCACTTTCAATTTATACATGTATTTAAATTTATTAGTTTTCGTTGTTGTATGTTTAGAGGTTTATGTTACATCAAAATGGATTCAAAGTTTTATTAAAGGTTCATATGTGAAAGGTTGATATGTTTTTATTATAAGTTTTCAAGGCCAACCTTAAAGTAAGGTAATAAATATGTATTACTTTAATATACAGGCTACGAACACATTATATTATTAAATGAAATACTCGTAAGTAACTACATTAGTGTGACCATTTTAAAATAATGCCATGTAGACTATAAGAGTGAATGTTTATATGGAAATTAATAACAAAAAAGTTATCAAATTACCTGTAGTTATTATCATCTATACTATAATATTATGAAATATTTTATTTAAAAGAGTGACGTCACGTTGTTTGTTAAATTTTATTAAAGATATTAAACTTACAAACTATGAATATCTTCAATAAAATAAAATAATTTCAATTTTAACAAATTTTTATTGTTATACAAATAAGCCAAATACTTATTTTATCGACCATCAGGTTTGTATGCAAATTTAGAATTGAAAATCAACGAATACCGAAAAGGCATTTAGATAGATTTAGATAATCGTCAGAAAGTTAAAAATTTTGTCGATTAGTAAATTTTGTCAATGTCCAACAGAAATAGTCAGGAAATAAAAACAAATCAATGAAACAAGAGGTTTCCAAAATCCTTAAGAAACGTCTGAAGAGTTTTTATTTCTGTCCAATGTTATTATCTTATTTGATTTGAGCAAAGTATGGAGTGCAAATTATAATATGTAATGTATTTCATAAAAATTATGTTGTTTGTATTAGCGCAACTTAATTTAGCAGACTACTGTGTGCTTACATAGTTACGAAAGTATTTGCCAAACTATTTTAATTGAGGTCTAAGTTCCTTTATTTAATCTTACTATAAGAACATTAATTTAGTGTATGAGTAAATATTAGGGATAATATTTCATAAAACCTCATATGTTTATAGACATAAATATATATATCTCCGTAAATAAATTTGCCCTTTCAGCTATAATAACTATTTATATTGAATGCCTCTGATAATGACGTTTCAATGTTAAATTATTTCGATTTCTTAACCAGAATCTAGTATTTTATATTACATTTCCTTGATTTTTTAAACGAACGATAAAGATAGTCGGTTATTTCTTATTGAATTTTCAATATTTCAATACTATAAAAGCATTGTCTGCCACATAAATAATATCCCGACCCTTGTCACTTGATGGCCCGTCAAGTCTAAATTCAAACGTTAAACGTTTTATTGCTTTATAAACTAATAATTGACATCGGACTTACATAAAACAATAAGTTATATATATTTTTAATATTTTATAAGTGACTTGTTTATTAAAAGTTACGATACAATATTAGTATTTTTTTAACATAAAATATCTAACACTGCCTTTAATAGTGATTGTCATTTCGTAATAGATTCTTTCTTAGTATTAAATAAGTCCATCTAATACATAGGTGTACAACTTTGCTTCCGCCGTTTTGCAATAGATGGTTGTAGCGGTAAGTGGTAGTCGAAATAAATAGATCGTTGATGACATACAATAAGCTTAGGCATTTGTAAACATAACGCCATCGAAATATTAGTCGATTTGTGTCTGCATCATAAAGTTATTCTCGATTAAACATGTCAGCTTACGAGCCAAATTCTCGTCATTTGCGGGAGGTTTTAATTTTCTGCTTTAATATGAAGAAATCTGCGGCTGAAGCTCATCGAATGCTCTCAAATACCTATGGTGAGGCTGCTATTAGTGAAAGAACGTGCTGAGAGTGGTTTCAACGCTTCAAGAACGGTGATTGTGACGTCGAAGACCGGCATGGCGGTGGAAGAGAGAAGGTTTTCGAAGATGCAGAATTGGTGGCATTACTTGACCAAGACTCATGTCAAACGCAACAATAATTGGCAGGATCATTGGGAGTGATGTAACAAGCCATTTCAAAATGCCTGAAAGTCATGGGAATGTTTCAAAAACAAAGAAATTAGGTGCCGTACGAGTTGCAGCCGAGAGATGTTGAACGGCGTTTGTTTGCTTGTGAATAGCTGCTTGCAAGGCAAAGACGGAAATGATTTCTGCATCGCATTGTGAGTGGGGACGAAAAATGGGTTCATTACGATTATCCCAAGCGCAGAAAATTATGGGGATATCACGGCCATGCTTCCACGTCGACGGCCAAACCGAATATTCACGATTCCAAGGTATGCTCTGTATTTGGTGGGACCAGCTCGGTGTAGTGCATTATGAGTTGTTAAACCGACTGAAACAATCACAGGCGATAGTTATCGAACACAATTAATACGTTTGAGCCGAGCATTGAAAGACAAACGGCCGCAATACAACGAGATACATGATAAAGTGATTTTACAGCACGACAATGCTCGACCCCGTGTTGCGAAAGTGGTCAAGACATACTTGGAAACGTTGAAATGGGAAGTTCTACCCCACCCGCCGTATTCTCCAGACGTTGCTCCCTCGGACTATGACTTGTTTCGATCAATGGCACACGGCCTGGCTGACCAGCACTTCCGGTATTATGGAGAAGTTAAAAATTTGATCTATTTGTGGATCGCTTCAAAAGATGACCAGATTTTTCAACGAGGGATTCGTATGCTGCCCGAAAGATGGGAGAAAGTAGTGGCCAGCGATGGACAATACTTTGAATCATAAATGTATAACCAGTTTTTTACAATAAAGCCTCGAATTTCGGAAAAAAACGGCGGAAGCAAAGTTGTACACCTAATACAAACACAATTATATCGTAATCGCAGAACAAACATACACACACTCACATACAACAATAACATACAAGAACAAACTGAGATAGAAACCTAGCATGAGAGATACCAATAAAGAAGTCCCAAAAGTAAGGAAAACTAAAACAATCACCAGGATACATAGTAATAGTGAACACGCTATATGAAAAATGTATTCATTGTTTTGTTGTAACCGGGGATACGGGAACAGGTCATTTCAAGTTATCGAGCGATAAGGATTTCTACAAAAGTATTTTTATTGTGACATAAAATATTTTAATATTATAAAGTCACGCTATAAAGTTACTCTATCCGATATTTTTTCGGATCAAGTGCGCGAATTTTTTATTATACTTTTGTTTTGATACGTACTTATAGAAGTATGAGGTGATTTTTTTTAATAAATATTTAGAACCACTGTTGGAGGTACAGTTCATGACTTGATTTTCAATATTCAGCTTTACTTATAGTAACGTCTTACAAAATAGTAAGAGACAGTATTAAAGGCTGATACTTAAATGTTGCCATAACGAAACGACCATGATTCAGTATTTTAATCAATTATAAGCAGTTATAAAAAATTCTAGGGATGATACGTGATAGATAATATGCTGCAAAACATATTCTTAAGGCGGAACAGTCCTGAAAAAATTTCCAAACTCTTCTTGCTCTACTAATTATTGTAAAAAGCATAAGAAAAGAAATTTAATTATTCAAGCACGTTTAGACTTGAGCAAAGTAAGAAATAAACAATCTGAAAATAGACAACGATATTATATATACTCGTACATAGTAACTTGTTTTTGTGTTCTACCTAAACAATGTGGTTAGGTTTAGTGAGAAAAATAGAAGCTATAAAGTGATAACAATTTTATAATTGAGACCACATATAATACTTTGAGAACGTGCGATTTGATGATAAAAATTTAGAAGCAAAATTTTAACAGAAATAGCTTAGTTATATTTTATGAGTACTATCAAAATTATAAAATGTATATTAAAACAATAAGAACACTAGATCCTTGTCGCTGTAGTCTCTACAACCACGACCGGATCGCGTACGTATGACTGTTCTGTACACGCTCTATTAACTTTTAATTTCCTGTCTCATATTCTCTTTTACCGTCTATTATTCTCCTTTCAACAAACTTAAATTGATTGTTAGTGCTCCGCTTTGAGGTTTATAACGAAACTATCGAACCCAATACTATATCATTAAGACTCAAGTTTATTAATTTGCTCATGTTTACGTAATGTTCTTACGACGTAATAAGGTAGATTAATGTGGAATTAAAAAAAGTGAACGAGATATTATTAGTGTAAACAATTATATGAATCACTATTTTAAAAATTACATTTATACTGTATTGAGTTATTGACAGACATCTTGACGGGCTTACTGAAACTTCTGTATTCGATGCTCACTGTGTTTAAATTAAACTGTTTCACTGTCAAAAGCCACTGTTATATTATTTGTTCGTCTTTGTTATATTTGATACTCAGGGTTACAGGGACAGTCGATGTAGATCCGTTAAGGGCGCATAGTATACAGTATTTCGAACTGATTCTGCTTTGAGATCGTACCCTAAACCTCACAATTTTCCAGATATGCAACTTCCATTTTTTTTTCTTCTTAATAAAATAACCGAATTGTCTGACATTAAATCGAATACTTTGAAATTTATTTGTATAATTCGTATTATTATTTCCATTTTACAAGTAAAGTATAAGATGTTTTATGACCTCAATTACCAAAATTGTAAGTAAATTAACTGAATACGTTATACGGGGCCCTTGTAAGTTAAAAAAATAATACCATTTTAATAAGTTTAATTTTCTTTAAAGGATATCCAAAAAATATGTTTCCCAAATATGTTTAAAAATATGTATTTACATTTTATCATTTATCCAAGCAGGTACCGCAAACAAGATATTATATGTATTTCAATAAAAATTTGCAACATTTATTTTTATGTTACTAAGTCGGTTATTGGGATCATAATCATATAACTTGTATAATTATTAAATTTCATAACAAAATATAATGATAATGTCACTAACACTGTACAACACTAATATAACTATTATAAATGATGTAACCGAAGTAGATGTATTAAGGAACTTCACAGTCTGCTCCGGAAATTGTCAGCTTCATAGTTAAATTGTACTTCTTATGCAATAGCAAAACGGCAGCTTCCTATCCACAACATAAAGTGATTATATCTATTGTATTAATTCATGTACGGTAATTAAAAATCAATCCCTCATTATTATACAAATTTACTTTATGTTTATTTTTAAGAGGTGATGTGCTTTCTGTCCTATAAAACCTACTTGTTTACTTATGACAATAATTTATTACAAAATAAACAATAATCAAACTCAACTTTTAACAAATAAGTAATCCAAAAAACTGTCGTAGAATATATTGACATATACACAACTCCCGTTCCGTGAAGATAATGAACTCGGTCTGTGACACTTATATATTTAATAGTCTTGTTAAAAATATAGCTATGATTCACTTGTTTATACAAATGAGAATACTCGCGGTGAACCTGAAGTGGCACACGACTATGATTCGTTAGTTTACCATGAGAGAAACACGTGGAGTGTTGGTGTTATTAATTTGAAAATGATGTTGTTGAAATTCCTTATTAAATTTAGATGTATTTCTTCTTTTTTAGTATATTAATACAATATTGAATGCCTTGACAATGATAAAAGTTGGTTAGCGTTTAGTTTAATAGTAATATAAGTATTTATTTTAATGTTTTATGATCTATTTCTTAATCTTTCAAACCTACAGTACTACAAGTTACAACTCCAGACTCGTCCTCTCTCTGTCAATGATCGTGTGTCGCTGATAGTGAGACGTACAAGTATCAAGGACGAACGAGACTCAAACCTGTTCCATGTACTCTTGATTTACTTGTATTAATTAAATATATGACAAGAAATAAACATAACAAATAGAAAAAAAAAAGATTTTATTAATTTTATAAATATAAAATTAAAAAAAATAAACCAGGTGAGATATTTAATTTTAGATTAATAATAATATTTGTTTTATCATTTTAATTTTTACCGTAAGATTAAATAAAAACACTGTATGGTTTATCACTGGACTGAAAGTCTAATATAATACTAGCAACTTGAACGTTTTTAAATAATGGAAAAGTATAAAGAATATTAATGAACCACAGCTTGTAGTTGATCATCGACAAACGATTTATTAGTGAAGGGTAGATCTCGTGAGGTTATGTCAAGGTCAAGGTAACCTAATTGCCCAATCATCTTACGATCTATATTTCATAGTAATTTTTGACGAAAAAAGTTTACTGACACCAGACTTGCCTGATATTGTAAAAAGATTTCAAGTTTATTACGTATGGTTTTCTTGTTCGTTTTTATTTATTTTATTAGATTCAACACAAAGTCAAAAATACAGGATTTGCACCCATAATAAATACTTGTTAATAAATCGCTTACAAATGTAATAAAATTATGATTTTCATTTAAGTTTTGAATAATTGTATTCCTACGAAGCATGTGCAACACATGACAATGTCTAGATTGTACTGTTGATTGCAATTATTTGCGGTTAAAATAAAGTTTACAAAAATATTCCATACATAAAATGATTTTTTGGACATTCATGCTTAACAGCACTGTAAATAGACTGTCGTTTTTATATGTAATATTACCAGCTGACCCGGCGAACTTCGTACCGCCTTATAATCAAGAAATCCTCAAAAAATAAAAAAAAATTGCCAAAAAATTAAATTTTTTAATTAACAAATAAAAAATAAGGGTTGATCTCAGAGGGGCGAAAATTTAGGGTTGTATGTATTTTTGTAGGCTGTGTCATAAAAAAAATAAAAACAAAAAATTTTGCCTAAAAAATAAAAACAAAAATTTTGGGGTGGACTACCCTTAACATTTAGGGGGATGAAAAATAGATGTTGGCCGATTCTCCTCCCTGGTTAGTATCCTCGATAAGGATCACGAAAATCGTTCGAGCCGTTTCGGAGGAGTTCAAGTTCGAACACCGTGACACGAGAATTTTATATATTAGATTAATATATTAAAACAACTTTTGTGTTGGGTCATAATATAAAAATATAACTACAGTTTTCATGACGATTACATCTCCTTAATGTTGTAAAAGTACTTAACACGCCAGGTACAATAAATACTCAGAACATAAATCTTTAGCTAAACTGTAAAGTCAGGAAAAGTCAGTTTTATTGTTTTTGTTTGTGTAACAGGCGAGAATAAATATTATGGATTTCTTTTAAAACTTGTTAGAAACTTTTGAATATTCTAATTTTGTTTCGACTTGGATTTAAAAAGAGGAAGGTAACTTTCATGGAAATCCCAAACACCATCTGTTATGTACTAGTCAACGAATACAAAATATAAAACATACAGTTTTTTAAGAACTGTCTACTTCCTTATAAACATTCGGTCCTTAAGATCCAGAAAAAATATGTTTTTAGGTAGGCATATATCCAATCATATATGGAAATCTTTAGGCTATTTTTATAAGAAACATGAATATACTTATACAATTAGTAAGTACCTATTTAGTTTTAACAATAGAATACAATATTTAGTAAGTATTTAATTTTGAATCATTAAAATCAATATTTATCAATTCCTAACATGATGTGGTAACAGATAACTTACCTTTCTATTGAAAATTATCATTAACTCGAAGAAAAACAATAAATAAATAAATTTTAAGGATTTTAAGAAGTTATTTATGGTGAATTTAATTTTTAAACAATTTCTTCCTGGATATTTGTGAACTTCAATTCATACATACATAGATAATATTTCTTTGACCCTGTAATAGTTGTAGATATTAAGTGTATGTACATATACGAGTATGTAATCATCAATAATTAGTATCGAAATACAAAGAAAACATTTAAAATGAGAATATTGTGTCGTAGTGAAAGTCACTATTGGGTTTTTGTTTAATGTCTCCGTCAACTGTCTTATGTTATAAAAATATTCTCTATTTGGCTGGTTATGTGTCAACAAAGAAAATTACTTCCTAATTTGCTGACAAATCCAAATAAAATGATCCGATATCACAATTTACACTATGTCCGTTAAAACTAATACCGTCAATATATATTGGCTTAGTTTTCATGAGGCTGTTATTAAAGGTTACCTAATTGTAAGTTCTCCATGAATGAAACATAATACCGGGGAATTCATTGCAACTACATCTACTTGTATGCAGAACTTATCCTTCCATATAAAGTAGCCAGATGATTTTTAATTAAGAAATAGTTGGCAGTAGATAACAAATAACAAAACCAACTGACAGACATTTTCATCTCGTATGTCGGTGGTTTAAAATAATAAAAAATGCTTAGTACATCCGAAAATGTTACTTTAATATAAATAAATACTCGCGTAAATCGTATATACCATTACAATTTTTCTAAGTCCCAGAAAGGGGCTAAGGAGCAGACGGCCTACCTGATGGAAAGTAGTTACCGTCGCCGATGGTCTTCTACAATATAAGCTGTGTTTTGAACCGCGGCCAGCCTTGTTTGTGGCGAAGCCACCAGAACACTTGATTTATGAAAGAACACCTGCCGTAGCGCTCTAAGAAAACTCCGGACTGAAGACCATTCCACATCTTACATGTGCTTAGAAAACTGATCTTGACGTACTTATAGTCCTGCAACTGAAAAATTGTTACCCAAAATGAACGTACTTATGTAATTCAAATTGAGTTGAATATAACCTTAATGAAGTCGGTTGAAAATTAGCTCTAAGTATAACGAGTAAGCATTAATATTGGATTTAGAATGACTTCATCTTATTGTGTGAGTTATTGTGTGCTAACACTTTCATTTAATGCTACCATATTGAATATGCCGCGAGTTGGATAACGGATGACGTCATAAAGATGCTATCAAAACTGAATTTTTATACAAAATTTCAGCATAATCGTTTGGAGACATCTGCTTCAAAATTAACTCGTACTTTAAATGTACATATGAGTATAACGCTGTAAGTAAAAAAAAAATAGATCTTAAATCCCTGATTTTTTAAATGTCGAAAAAGAAATTTAAAAGGAGTAAGGACGCCGCTCAACCGATTTGCGTATAAACAACAAATAATGTCGAATTGGAAGTTAATAAAAGTATTTATAAGTACTTATATATTACCTGTTTTAAAGAATCTTTTTTAATATAAAATTTTAATTAGCATCAATGCATGGAGTGTGTGTGAACAGTTTCAATATCCTGTGAAAGACATCATGTGACGGTCGCGTCAAGACGTTTTAATG
This sequence comes from Danaus chrysippus, assembly GCA_916720795.1. Lineage (NCBI taxonomy): Eukaryota > Metazoa > Arthropoda > Insecta > Lepidoptera > Nymphalidae > Danaus > Danaus chrysippus. The sequence goes on from CAKASE010000044.1 coordinate 11,255,353, forward strand.
AAAGTTGTGAAACCAAAAATGTTCTTGCTTATATCCTTTATATTCCACTTGTAAAGTAATATTATATGTTAGTATCCATCTGAACAAACCTACATAAAGATGTTGACGAGGCGTTAAACATGCAATTTTCATTTATTACTATCTAAGACGTTTTATAAAATCATCACGTTTATTTTTTTTTCAATAATTTAAAGTTATCTTAGATTTTAACTAAACTTTACTAAATAGATACATCCCTTAACTAGGAGATTTTATAGTAAATGATAAGACAGATTTTCGTTTGATATTCAGAAACAGTATTTGTAAATAATAACAATATGGCTATGTAAACTTATTCTATTACAATCATTACTTTTCAGCATTGAATCTTTGAGGAACAAAATTATTGACTTAAACATGGAAGATAAAATTTAAGTAAAAAAAAAGTCATTGTAAGGTAAATAATGATCACATTGTAAAGAATTCGTTGAGAACTCGGTGTTGTGGGAACATTATTTTATATTCATGAGTATTAAAATCCAGCGCCCTTTGCTATTGTATATAAACTTTATAAAAACTGTTATAAACATCACACTCAGGTTAACACAACAAGTCATTTTGTGAATACAGTCTCCAATATATGTATGTAGTTATTAGCATCATCGTTAATTTGACTGTTGTTAGTATGTAGTAGAATGTGGTGCTTTATAATAAAAAAAATCTTATACTATTATTATCATTGAAACTACAGCTATATATACATATATATATATATTGAGAGAGGGGTGAAAGATCTGTCCACACGTCAATACTTTGCAGCAACTGAAACTTCGGGAGTATGTAATTTAAAATAATAAAATAACACGTAATAATCACAAAAGATTAGTTTCATTTAAATTAATAATATTCCGTGAGATAGCAAGCCTCCTTTCTTTAGGTTGATTACAAAAATAAGAGTCACAATAACCGATGAGAGATCTCATATTCCCAAATATTATTTGAGTTTTATATTAATCTCAAGTTATCCTTTGATATGAACTGTTACATTTGTATTAAATATTTTATTTAATATCGATATAGAGAGTTTGTTCGAGTCACGTCGACTATTTTCACGGTCTCGTATTCTGAATAACAGGCTTTGACTTCAAACGCACGCAAACGTAAAAAATGCCACCGTAAAAAATTCTAAAAAGAAGTCACTTACAAGGCCGCTTTTAATGTGTAAATAATGTTGTATTTTTTCTTTGTAAGGGAACACTAGCGCATTAAGTGTGTGAAAATTTTATTTTCTAAATATGTACTTTCAATAAGAAACCAAAATAACTGTTATATACACGTATATCACGAATATTATACATATTTATGCTACATAGTAGTACACATTCACAAATACTTCACACATATTGTAGATAGTGTTATTCACTTAAGAGTACTTTAGAATGAGTGACTGGCATCGAAATGTTTCCTCTTTTATGATTTGAGAAATGGTGTGAAACTCTGTTAAGATTTGTTTCTATACTTGCGAAAATAATTTATGTAACATATATAAAATAAATAAATATGGTACACTTGATTCAGGGATCCTTCTTATTAAATACCAATTTTTTCCTAAACTTAAGTGCAAGATACAGTTTTTAAGTCTGTGTTTGTTTTATATTTATAATATTTTATCCTAAAACTAGCTTTTGCCGCGACTGCGTCCGCATGGAATAGTGACTTCCGGCAGATTTTTGGTTCTTCTCACATAGTTCCCGTTCTTGCGGGGTTTTCGGAATGGTTGAGTTCCCGTAGAATTTCCAGGATAAAACCTATGTTTTTTTTATTCACAATGAAGTACTCTTAACCAACAACATATTTATTTGTTTATTTGAATAAAGATGAATATTATTATGTTGATACAACTTAAAGAAATTATTTCGACCAAATTAGGTACCATAAAAACGGTTTTTGTGAGTTAATCTTAAAAGATAGACATATACTGTCGCGCACTGTTTTTTAGATCATTAAAAGAGCTATTATTCTTTACTCATATTTTTTGTGTATCTTGAACCGTTTTCACGGCGCACGCAACGGAAGGCTTCAAAGATGAAATAATTTCTCCCGCTTTTTACACATTTACCACTATATCTTTGCTCTTATTAGTCGTAGCGTGATGTTATATAGCCCACAGCCTTCCTTTATAACTGGACTATCCAACACAAAAAGAATTATTCAATTCGAACCCGTAGTTTCGGAGATTAGCGCTTTCAAACAAACAAACAAACAAACAAACTCTTCAGCTTTATAATATTAGTATAGATATCACTTCTTTCCGCTTATTTGTGGAGTCGTAAAACTTGACCATTTCTGTGTTATGACTCAACCCTTCATGTAAAGGGATGCCCTTAATATTTATACGATTTAATCGTCGATAGTGGCTTTCACCTTTTCCACTACAAGTGCTATTTCATGTTTCTCAAGTTTCTATACTACTTTGTGTTACGTTATTTGATATTATATTTTCTTAACTCGCTCATGTGGGACAATAGTGTTAAATAAATTCACATCAACTATCAATAATGTCTGTTGAAGGATAACATATTACAGTCGTAATATATTTTATCTCCGAAATGCGTAAATTATAAATGATTTCTGAAATATATTAACGTTCCCGATGCGTTAAAATACCAGGGATATCTCTGACAACAAATCAGATTTATATCCGATTTAACTTTAAATGAAAAACTAAATTGTTGTAGTCATGACATAACATAAGAGGTTCCGACATACACGGATGTCCGTACGTCGTTTACAGCTATGTTAGAAAGGAAATATCTTATTTTATAAGTTAGTCCTTTGAAAGCACTTCGCTGTTCATCTATTTTATTTATAAACGGATTTGTCAACATTTCTAAAAAGCTTTTACTTATCTTAAAGTGTATGTACTTACATTTATTCTTGTGGAATCTCGCAATTAAATTGAAATCGATATCTTGAACCGTTTGAGGTAATATATTTATATGCACTTTAATTTGAAGTGCAATGATGTCACAGTATATTAATTGATGACAGATTTGAGATATTAAATTGACATCTACACTATTAGATCAAATGAAAGGAACTCCCGAAATTAACATGAACAAAAGGTCACTTTTAATTTTTTTAAATTAATGTGGGCATCAACTTTTTATGTAAGAAAATACATATTCCGTAAACAGATGAAAAATTCTTAGCTACCATAAAAAGTGTTACGTTAAAATGAAAAGCTATTGGGCTGATATATATTTTTATTATAAAAATATTTTCTCTACATAGGCTTCTGTTAAAGAATACAGGTATCTTGTAAACAATCAGAAGTAAAGTCGAAGTATATTCATTCCGCAACAAGTAAACACTATGACAAAGTATATTTTATGGATACAATTAATTTTATCATTACATCACCGTCGGGGAAGTTTATTTTGATTAACAATTTGATAAAAGGTCAAGTATTCGAGACTCCAGGAGAACTGTAACAAGATGTTTCTAAAATTATTACTTGTGTGATGTCAGACTCGCAAAAAATCTGTAGGACAAGAATCAGCCATGTGTTAATAAGAAGTTTTTACAAACGTTTGTACATATACGAGTATATGTTGGTTCTATAATTCTTTGGAATTTTTCAACTCAAAAACAACTTCATTCAAACCGATTGATCTGATATATTGTAACTTATATACGAGTATGTGTAGTTTAAATGATAATGCAAAATATATCACTCCTATTATTTTTTTCATAATAATGTGAATAGACACGCAAGCGCATAATACTTTCTTTTCACAACCAATATCTATAGTTAATGATGATTTATCGCGAAAGTAATTTTATGTGAAATGATTTCCGGGCTTCGTTTTATTTAAAAAAAAATGTGTCATAAAAAATAAATTAAATTAGTTCCTTGATACGATTATGTGAAAAGAAACCTGTGACATATATGTATGTATATGGATAGTTTATTTTCAGAATACTGATGTAACTTAGTTCCTAAACCTTAGTGCCATCAGCAACAAATAATTGAATTTATTGGTTGCTCTTGATCTGCACTCTAGCCTCTAGGGTATTTATGGAAATGGATTTATTTATCCTTAAAAATTAAATATGTGCTCTTATAAAAGTAAAACGTGTATCCTTCATGTATTTTACAATTTATATTGAAAACAATAATATGAATCCAGACAGGGTTAACTTTATATTATGACCCATCTTCAATGATGTTACTACATAATAATTATAAATAACATAACAATCTGTCTTTATGATAAATCTCATATTTATCATGGCGTGTTTTAATACGTTATGCCAGAAGCATATTATATCTTCTTCTAACCTGCTGGTAATAGTTTACATATGAACTAATTGCGTTATCCTTAATCACGTAACATAAAACTAATGCAAGACAGTTCAGTGTTATTTATTTTTTCATCTATCTAATTATTATTAAACGTATTTAAAAGAAAAATATCCGAAACTTTAAGATTAGTCTTACTGGATTGAATAGAATAGAATTTTGTTTTCTAAATATATTATCAAGTAACTGTTCTAAATTAATCATAAACTTTAAAATTTTGTAAATTAATTGTTTTGTCGTATTATGGGATAATTATTTGTTGTTCATCATAACTTAGTGTAATTTTGCTATCTGTATTCCTGCAATAAGCAAGTGTAATTGAAAATATAGTTTTGTTACTACTTAGGTCTTAGTGTATTAAGAATGCTCATGCCCTATATTTAAATACAAAATATTTATAATGGACCAATAGGAATATTACCGTATTTTATAACACGCTCATTTTCATGTGCGATACAAGCTGATAAGCAGAGATATTATTATATAATGAGATTGTGAGTACACATTGTGCATATGCTCTCAGCACACCGATAATGACGTCATCAACACTCTATGTGGGATAAGACATATGTGATGTACTCGAAGAGATTCATGCATTGCTTTGTATTTGATTTCATAAAATAGATTTGGATTGTATGTAACTTGCTGACTGTTATTATGATGATTGAAAATGTATTTATTTTAAATATTCAGTAAGTAAAAATGTTATCAGACACACACCTCTGTGTTAACATAACATTACTTTGTATTCTTTTATGAAGTACTTACCTGAACTCACTCCATAACAACATATTTACACTATACAAATAAAAATGCAATCTATAACAGTGAAGTTTATTTATATTTTACTGTTATTTCATTTATTAACTTGTTCTGTAAAAGCTGTCAAGGATAATGCATTAACTTACTCTGAGTGTTAATCGAATGTTGTAGCTCCCCAGAGAGACATCAATATTTATATGATAATGAAATTAGCTTCACATTAACAGTATAGTTCCGAAAAATAAAAGTCCTTTTGCAATAAATACATTCAAATTCTTTTATAAATAATAAAAAAAATATTAACGATTACGAGTATATAACATGGACTTTTAAAGTAACTATTGTTTATGCTTGTCCTTTTTTTACAAGTAACGAAGAGTGATTCACTAAATCCCATCTGGTAATGTTTAAAAATGAAGTCATAGATGATATATGCAGTACATTAATGTAAGTTTATTTAGTTTCGCCTTGAAGACAGCCAAATTATATTAGGAAAGAAATACAAACACAAGCGAACTGTTAAAATTCTTTCTTTAAGCATTAGTGTCTTTGTGCTGGTTGACTGACAATAGGAGTGTGTTCTCTGTCATTAGTTTCGGGCACCTTGTTTGAGAAGCATTGACATTGATCTAAAAACTTCGTTCCATTATTCGAACTCGTTGTATCTTTGAGAGTGAATAAATAAATATCAAAATGTGAGCTAAACAAGATTATCGAAACAGCAAGACTAGCTATGCCCAGAGGAGGTAAGACTTGAACACTTAAGGGACACACGATAGAAGTCACAAGATACAACCAACAGATACTCTCGACCGATAGCGAACTGGACAGACAGAGTCCAAAGATTGTTTACTTTTTATATATTGCTACAAAGAAAATACTATAAAAAAAAGAAATGTTTCATGGATGTGAGTAAAACTTTTAAAATATTGTATAATATTATATTATTGCTTAAAATGAAGTAGTGTAAGAATGTCAGTTTAGACTGACACGGCCATCTCATCGAGAATTTTTGAATTTAACTTGGACTACATATAAATGAATTCCGTCACATTATTAGATATTGAGGCCTTCACATATGTATACGTATACATACGTTTTGACCGAAACAAGATTATGATATTAATCACTTTTATGATAGTTTAAAAATATTATGAACGTCACGAAGGACATATGTTTATTAATGAGTTCACCCACGGTCTTCTTGTATTATCAAAATTTAAATAAAATTTTATTTAAAACAAACAATTCAGTAATGTTAGTTTTTATATGACGTTAAATGGTGTCTGCGGAAAGATTCGTTTTATCTAAATCACTTTTGACTGGAGTCTAAGAGCTTCCATTATATGAAGAAGAAAGAACATGTTAAATTATTTTATTTATCTTTGAAGAAAGATTTATATTTTTAAGAACATTTCATACAAAGGAGGAAACAAAATACAAGAGTTATTGCTGCTTCACTCGTTCAGAAGAGATTGATTGATTTAAACGCGTTTTTATTCAAGTGTATAGTAAAGCCTTCACTCACTTAAGTAATTTAATATGTCCAATTAACTTTTTAGCCCAAAAAGTGTTTTAAATTTAAATATTAAAAATTTCATAAAAAATCTACCTCAATAAATTACTATGTTTTGTAACATAGCATGTTTTTAATCATCACTAATTAGTACTTAAAAAATTATAAATAGTATAAGAATAAAGTAATACATAAAAATTTCCATTATTAAAACTATATTCCGAGTAGCCAAATCAGTATAAGAGCTACTTACAAGTAACAATTATATATTTAATTGATTATCGTTAAATAATCAAGAAAATCCGAGGATGAAGTTAGAACAATTTGAATTCTATATTGTTTATTTTAATTTTGTTCTGAATGAACTGAATTATACAAATTGAATTAATGAAACGTTACATTTATAATATGATGCATCTTTTGTAATATACGACTTAACCGTTAATTCTCTCAGGTCACCCTAACGAGGTGTTTCATTCTATTCGATACTAATTAAGAGAACAATGAGAATAATGCTTTTACAGATCCACGCTCTCAGTGGTACAAACTATAAGATGAGGTCAAACTTGTTTTAAGATATATTTTAGTAAATTAATAATAATAATCAGTTGAAACATTCTTTGCGTAATATTTGTATTATTTTCTAGTATACTTAAAGGTAGTTATCTAACTTATGAAGTTCCTAAGTCACTGTTCCTTAAGTTTTTATAATATTTTTAATAATATTGTGAGACGAAACTTCTCAGCATTCCATGGATTCGGCGTGCCGATGCCGAGTCCATCGCGTTGGACCCGGCATCGGCACCGGCATATATATTACAGAAATTTTATAAAAATAATAAATTTCTGTAATGGCGGATTCTAGCCTCACGGGTGGGACGCTTATTTCATCATGGGAGTCAGTTCAGTAGCTTGGGTCTGCATCTAGGTATACATTTTAAGCACTCAGATTGACAGCTTTGCATCTTTTCAGATCCAAATCAGCATAAGATTCCTTAATCAAGTTTGCCACTTAAAACAAAATAAAAAATATTAATATACTATTATTTTTAAATTATCGTGCAATTTTAAGTATTTTGTATCGATATATATAATAATTTAAAAAAAAGAAAAACTTTAAAAAAATTACATCAAGGTTTACTTTCCTATAGAATCACCCTAATATATATTTTTCATTTCGCTAGTACCTTGAAATGTATTATAATAAACTAAAAGCAGTATTATTCACAATATATTAATTGTAAAATAATCAACTAATGATTAAATTTACTGATTCCACGTATTCAGATAAAGACATGTCACCGGAAAATAACAAGACTCGTAAGTTGATCAATTTTCTAGGTAGTTGATCAACTTTCGGAAAATAATAAACGGCACGTGAAATGTACTATGTATTTAACGCATTGAATTTTAGGTAATTGGTCAACTTACGGTACCTAGCCGTAATTTAATAATTAACTATGTGCTACAAGTAAAATCATCCACGAATGGGCCAATCGTTGCCCAGTGTACTATTTGACGTACACTATTATCCGTAACTTAATAAACAACCTAACCTTACCAATCAGCGTACACCTTGCCTTTATCGGATGATTTAACGGCAAGACGCCGTAAATTAATAACTTACTAAAATAGTACATTTCACGTGCCGTTTAATATTTTCCGAGAGTTGATCAACTACCTAGAAAATTGATCAACTTACGAGTCTTGTTATTTTCCGGTGACAGGCATAAATAATGCATTGCGTTTCATTTTATATTTCAAATTCATCTCCGCTTTTAAGTAGATATTTATTTTTTTACAATAATATTACAGACTTACATTCTTAAAACCATATAAAGCTTATTAATCTTGTAAAGTTTTACTTTTTTGTCTTAAACTTTAGGTGTTTAGTGTCAAAATAAAATGGTGACAGTTACAATAAAGGTAAATAAGGTCCTTCATAGTATGAACTTTTATTCCAACAGGAAATTTGCACAGTGACTAATTTTTCATCTGTAATATATCCTAATTTATCTTTGATGGTACTCGTACACACAAAAATTATTTGTAGTCCGGATAAAATTTCATCTACTATGAGTACGAATACGAGTATTTCTTTATTAAGATATTTCATTTCGTCCATTTAATTCGTCTTTCAAAAATATTAATATTGTCAAATAACAACTCGGACAGTAGACTCAAAGTATCTGTTATATTACATTCCGTATTCAAGTAACATAATATTTTATTCACACACATATTAACTCGTTGAAACTCGGAGCGCATAATATTATCAAAGCAGCTTCTTTAATATCAAAGCGCCGAGAGGAAGTCAAAAGCGTAAATTGCAACACGGGTTCAATAAAATATTAAAGTATTTGTTGACTAATTTTCATTCTAAAATCAAACGTAAAAAACGCTGCAGAGCGGCGAGATCCAATATAGTAACAATTTAATGTGACTTAGTTCTCAAAGAAAAACTTCAAATCTTTTAAAATAATGTCATAAACTAATAAAAAAAAATCAAACAAGCCTCTTTATTGATGAAACTAATAAACACGTGAATATAATAATTATAAGGGTTTGTAATTATTTTTATTAAGGTATAAAATTAATTAATAACAAGACTTACAAAATTAATTTCATATTTCATACACAATCGTCTTTATCACTATGTAATTCACGAGAAGTTTATATTTTTTTCACAACATAATTCGTCATCAGCCTATTAGAGCCCACTGCTAAGGCCTCACTTAAGGCCTCTTTCTCACGTGTAGAAGGTTTGAGTATTAATCTACACGCTTGCTCAAGACGGGTTGATGATTTCAAACTTATAATTGTGAAATTATAAGTCCAGGTTTCCTTACAATGTTTTCCTTCACCCTCCGGCAGTGGTGTCTAAATACTCTCAGAAAGTACATACGGAGACTCAGAAAAATAAACTTATATTTAAGGAATTTGCCAGGATCGAACCCGAGCCCTCATGCACGAGATGCGGACCCTTTAACCACTAGGCCACACAACAAAATTAACGTTACACATTCAAGAAGACAAAACCTGTAGAAATATTCTACTGATATAATCTTTGATTTTATTGGTAGCCTTTCCAAATGATAATTTGATTGAAATTTTGAATGTTATACAAAAAATGTTGTATAAAACTATTATTTTTATACGATAAATGTTACTAATGGTTCCTAGAATAAGAGAGAGACAAAAACCTTGGACCTTGGAGACAAAAACCTTCAATGGATATGTTTTCCTAATGGCCTCTGAAATATTCTTAAAAGATCTTAATATACTCCATTCATCTCACCAGAGACTTGATAGTATTAATGTAATTATGTTACCAGAATATTCAACTCTCGATACCCAACTAACGCATGTTTAAAACATTAGCTACGTGGAAGTGAACTTTGAGATAACAAAAGTTTTCCCTCGTTAAATTATTAAGGTAAATTTGTAATGAATACATTTTTTTATTATAAATAATAGTATGCACATTGTTTATATTCTTTTTATTGGTTTTTTGTTCTATTTGTTGTAATTTTTATAAAAACAGAAGCGTAACTTTATAATTATAAAAACAAACATGAACAAAGTTCACTGCTAGTGTAGCATGCTAGCAGTGACACCTCACAAATAGGCTAAGCTGTACAATTTTCAGTAGTTTATAATTTTTATTATTATTGAAATAATTTACTTTTATTCAATAAAGTGAAATTAAAGTCGGGATACAAATAACTATTTATGATTACATAAAAAGTTTAAATTAAACTTTAAAAGTATTTTCGTCTACCGGGCATTTCAACAACCACCATGTAATAGTTACAAATTAATCAATTTATTGCTGGTTATCTAACAGTAACACCTATAACTGTTTCTGAATGTTCTAGATCCATTAAAATATTCCGTGTTAGTGTTATGATCATAAAAATGAATATATTTTACAAAACCGTTTCCTTTATATGAGCTGACGCACATCTATTAATACTAAAATGTTTTCGTATAAATATCTTTGTTTCACAATTTATTAGACAGTTGTTCATCTAAACAATTATCTAATTGTTTAATATTATTCAATTAGATTCTGAATATTGTCTCATACCCTATATATTCATTAACTTACTTTTTACTGTGTTTCAATAAACTATTTGAGAAATATATAGAACTCTTATTTCCGCTACCACAAAATATCACAAAACGTTTTGTATACTAGATAATAATTTTATACCAATTACTCAAAATGGATATGCTATTAATCTCTTTGGTAAAACATATATAGTCCCGTAATTAGCTGACATCTGATGTACTATTAACAAATTATCGTGATGAAGCAACATGAACATGTAGTCTTCATTAGTGTCATAAATAATTCTATTATAGTCTCACTTTAACAGCAATGGAGGCATCAAGATACATAGTAATAGAGCAAAAGCGTCGCCACATAATAAATTTAAATCAAATAGAATATTTTTTTAACAATGTAGCAGACCATTTCAGTCAGTGGTGGCCTAGTGGATAAAGGGTCCGCCTCTCGTTGCCGAGGGCGCGGGTTCGATCCTGGTCCGGGCAAGTACCAATGTGATTCTTCCAAGTCATATGTACTTTCTAAGAGTATTTAGACATCACTGATTAATGCTGATTCCCAAAAGAGCGTTGATGTCAGGCAGGCGACCGGTCGTAAAAACAAATAACCAAAAATTATTCACAACATGTAAAGCAGACCCTGGCTATAGCTGGGAAATTGCCAGGTAGAAGAAGAATGTAGTAGACCATTTAGAAAAAAACTTAAATCAGTTTTAGAGTGAACTTGTCTCTTTTATCCTAATCATACAGAACTTTTATGACTGGATACGTGATTGAATATAGATATAAAATACAACAAGGGTGATTTTTGAATTCTTAAACTATAATTTATACTTAAAAAAAAACAACAAGATTAAAAGTAAATTAAAATAATTTTTTTCAAGAAGATTTACAAATATCTGTACTACGACACAAGATTCGGACTGTAAACTCTAGTATAAAGGATTTAAAATATAGACCAGTGTAAGGTCATGTGAAATATTATTTTATGAGAGCTTTCACGCTACTTGTACTGGCTATAGTCCAAAATATTTTTCTGCAACCAACATTTTGCTGAGCCGAGTGAAATTCATTCACAAATAAATTATTAAACGTCAACATTGCTCAGTTAGATAAAAGGTCTTTCAAGAATAAAAATAAGTTTTGAAGAAAAGATTGGAGGTTGTTGCTTTTATTGATTCATTTTATAAATAATATAAAGTTTACCGTAACCATTTTATTTAGAATATCCATGTTGTTTAAGAGGAGATGTGAGTTAGCCTATCATTGTAATGTTCCAATATTGAATAGGATTCCGTGATGTTCTATTGTCATATATTTTTTAATATACATATGTTCCATTAATAAAAAGTTATATTATAATTAGAGTAGTTTTGATGGAATTCTTAAATGGGTGTTTTAAATTTACAACTGATGTATTGTATGTTTAGATGACATGAGAGGAATCGATTTTGAACACTGGACAAATTCGGGCGACAACATAGTCACCAGACTATGACTTATTATTTATTGAGTTATAATTACAAGGCTCACTTTATATGGTACATCGGCGGAGTGAATAAAGTACTCCATCGCTTCACACAGCTAAAGATGTTAACTGTTTGCTTGCCTGTGTTTCTTTCAATCATAATTTGGATGTCCTTCAGAATAGAAAGTTACTGAGGTAGAGGGTTACCTACCAATGGTTGAAATGATAGTCAAGAAATATCCAGTCACAATTAATAAATAGAATAAGGTGGTTTTTGTTTCAATAACACTTGCGAATGGCATAACCATGGACGAAATATTTGGAAACAATTTTAAGTTGAGTTTTAACTACAGCTTTACCTGTACTTTTAATAATATTATTTGAAATTTTTTCGAGTTATTCGAAGTGATACAATAATTGTAGTAAAATTGTTAAAGGCTAAGATTAATTAAAGTCAGTGGTGGCCTAGTTGTTAAAGGGTCCGTCTCTCGTTGCCGAGATCGCGGGTTCAAACCTGGCAAGTACCAATGTGATTTTTCGGAGTCATATGTACTTTCTGAGAGTATTTAGACACCACTGACATACGGTGAAGGAAAAACATCTTGAGGAAACCTGGACTTATAGTTTCACAATTATAACTTTGAAATCACCAACCCGTCTTGAGCAAGCGTGGTGATTAATGCTCAAACCTTCTCCATGTGAGAAAGAGGCCTTGCTCAGCAGTGGGCGCTGATAGGCTGATGACGAAGATTAATTTTACTTCTGAAAGAAAGCTCATATCATTCGTTCATTAAATTATTTATATAAATGAAACATTATCACTTCACCACGACACTGGTTAATTTTTTCACAAATCTTAAGTAGGTAACAAAGAAAAAATATTGAAGGAGAAAGACAAAAATTTATTTCAATATACAAAAAATAAGGTTCTCGTACTATTTTACTATCATAAAACAGAACCATAAAACTTAATCCGTTTCAATACAATAGTACCTATTATGGCTGTAAGCTGATTATAAACTCGAGGTTAAATATTATTTATGATATGGTTAGAGCTTGGGTTTGGCAAATAAATAATCAATAGTATTTTCAATTATGGTTTCCAATACATTTTAGGATAATTGTCATAAAATTTGATGGTCTTATAATTTAACCTATTAATTAAAAGGATTAGTTTAGTTACACACGGAATAGTTACCCGTTTTGTCTTTGACCTTCCTAAATTCCTAGTATCACAATGAGTGCAGTGTTAGATATCCAAATAGGTATATTGTAAAATAGATATGAACATAACATATTTTGTCTTGTCTTTTATACGTCGCTAAACGACCTCTCTAATATTAGTTATTTTTATGTAGTCTGCGTTTAGTTTGTATTTAATTTGATGTTTAAGTATATTCTAGGTTAGTTTTTATTTGATAAAATTTTATTACTTTTTTATTTAATTGATATATTACCTATTTGATTTTACTTATTTTTATGGTAAAATAAGATACTTTATATAACTGTTACTGATTAAGTTAATATTACTAATAGCCAATGACTAATCCTATTCTCTTGTATTTTATAGTTTTAGGAGTGCATCCTTTGATAAAAATACAGAATCTTTGAAATTATTTCTGAAATATGACTAAGAAAGCAACTGTAGAAGTTAATAATATATTCTTTTAAAACGGCTTTGAATGTTGGAGCATCAAATTTAACAATTGCAAATAAGAAATTTACTCTTTTCATGCTTGAAGAAGTGAATAGCTAAGTGTACGCTCGAGCATTTTTTTTTCAGTCCAGTCTTAAGTTCTGTTCATGGAGGGTGATGGGAGTTTAAATTGCGATCACTTTGATAAGTACAAACGTGGTCTAATTTGATAGAAATGTTTTAAGACCGATAATTAAATTCATTGCTCGTAGGGAATCTGACAATGATTCCTTAAAAGACTAATATGTAGAATGACATTTTGTTTTTAGAATTAGGTTCATTTATTTAACTTAACATTTTATTATTGACTACTATTTTTATGTATATGTTATTATTTATAATATTAGTTTCAAATATATACATACGTATCATTATTATGGTATCTATCATCACACATATTTTAATAGACAATAAAACTCCTAATAAACAGTTTGTGATCAAAAGTGAGAACATACGTTTCCTATTAGTTTTATAAATTTCATTCAACATATACTCATCTTATGTTACAAACTATATTAACAGTAATATACTCGGTTATAGGTGTCTCTAAAAGACGGAGTTTTTGAAGGAGTTTTGTTAATTGGGAAGACTGAACCTTGTTCAAGTCAACCTCTCGAAGGCACAAGTTAGAACGTTTTCCACTTAAAGGCCCCATCTAACATATAACTTCAACATTCCAGAACAGAACTCTTAAATTCCTTAGACACTGGATCCCTTTGTGTGCTCAATTTTCCATATATTGAGAACAGTTCTCAGTAATTGTTCTACATAGAACTACCACCAGGCTTTTAGAAGTGTATATTGAGCTTGTTGTCTGGAGAGCTTTCATATAAAATGTTCCTTTGTGATTTATTATTGAGTTAAGAAATTGATTCCACAAACACTAGAAGCGGTGTATTGTAAACATTTCAGACACGTCGAAGTATAAGAAACTATTTAATAATTATAGAAAACTTTCCTTTTGTATGAACGTTTTAATAAATAAGCCGCACTTCTTTAGGAGGATAACTGAGAAATTTTAAAGCTATCGATTATACATAAATATATACTAATATAATGAGAACATATCATCATCACATGGACCAACATTCACATATAGTAAAGGCATTGTATCGATGTAAAGAAATACTTGACTTAAACAATTAATTAATATTATAATAACGAGATTTTCATGTTACAACTTTCGTCTAATATGTATAATGAACAAAAATACTTATTTAGATAATGATGAAATATATTTATAGCACAGAATATACAATTATTTCCTCACCATATCTGATTTTCTCTTTATTTTTCAAATATTTTGATCTACATTCACTGGCTACATCTAATTTATTTCATTATAATCTCAACTACTTTATATTTATTTATATATAAAACATTCTTTACATCCAGTAGATTTACAAGTAAAATTATAAAATTCACATATTTTGTGCTGAGTATATTTATTACGTATATTTATAAATTCGTCTCCTGTAGGTAATATTAACACTCTATTAAAGAATAATAATTGTTCTCAAATATAATTCAGGTGAAATGTTTATTTAAGTGTAGGATGAATGAAAGACGTCAGGACGAGAGATCGATCGACATCTTATTAAGCACTTATTTTTAATTTAATTTAACAAGACTTTCTATTCTTGTCTCAAGTGCAGCATGTGATAATTGGAGCAAATAAAGAAATAAATTATAATTTTTATAGTAATCATTGAAACCAGCTGTTAATAATTTCGGGAACAACTATTACTAGTAAGTACAATTTCTTCAGTTAAATTAAAAGTGTAAAGTTTTGTATAAAGTAAAAATAAAAATAATATGTCAAAAACCAAAACTAAAATTTAGAAACAGGCAAAGATGACATCTTTATGATAATACAAACATCGTTAAATATTGAATGTACCTACTTACACAATTTTTAAAGTCAATGTGAGGGAAATATTTAATGAGATACTTAATGTGAGTAAACTTAATTGTGAGCTCGACTTTAAGGACGTTCGTAAGAAGGTTACTGTATAATTACCAAAAATTATATTGAAAAGATTAAATTGATTAAAAGATTCAAAACTCCCACTCTTACAGTATTTACAGTAACAATGTCTGCAATCTAACAGTTCTTGATCATCTAATGCTTTTTGATCATGTAATTAATTTTTATTTCAATCGTCATATTTTCTATAATATTAGCCAGTTTTCAAAATGATCCTCATAAAGGATATTCATATAGTGAGATATAATATTATATAATGGGATATATAATCTACATAGGTACCTATATATAAGAAAGTAGGGTTAGTTTTAAAGTAGTATCGGTTGTATACTACTTACGAACTATATATATTAAACTACATATATTTAATGTATGATTATAAGTGGTTACGCACGTAAGCAATAAAGCGGCAAGAAATGAAAACGAATCACGAAAGTCAAAACGTTGTATTAGACAGCAAGTGTAGAAGCTAATTAAAATATTTAAAAATATACATATATGGCCACATATACTAAAAATATTCAAGCAAACCTAAGTGTCGCACTTGATTGTTCTGCGCGTGAGTCTCCACCCAGTCTTTAGCGAAGACAAAAGACGGTGTTATCTATCATGAGATAATGACCAGGGGTGGCCTTCGTTTGTTTTGCACATGAAACTCTTCGATGCAAAATCGTTATCTTAATGATCTAATGCCTCATTTACACGTCCTTTATGGCTTAATCGCTACAGTTTTACTATTTATAAAAATTACAGGTTGACCAGAGCGGACATGGAAAACTTTTTATTTCGGACAATAGCAAAAAAAATTATTAAACAAAATCCAAAGTTGTGCTTGTTTACTGTCTCTGAGATATACCTACAGAGTTTACAAAGTTCGTCGGATCAGCTATACTTTTCTATTTCTGAAGGTGACGCAGCCAAAGTCACGGACAAAACAAACTTAGAACAAGCTTATTATAATGAATATACAAATAAATTGATACAATGGTTGGCAAAACACATACGTTTTTTTCTATTTTTATTTTTACTGACTTCAAACAATAGTTTAACAATAATTAAAGTAACATGTGTTTTATACAATTAATTAGATTTTCATAATTGAGTATAATATATTAAAATTAACAAAAATATTAAAATTATATGCAGTTTGTTGTATAGGAATGTTATGCGTCTCTAATTTTATTTCGATTCGAAAATTTATTTCACATTTTTTTGGGCGATTGTTATGCACTAGTTTCAATATATCCCAGAAGATTGGAGTAATGATTTCGAATATTTAGTTTCACAAGCAGTGGCGGCGTAAGGCGTGGGCGACGTGGGCAACCGCCTACGGCCTCGCGGTACAAAGGGCCTCGCGCCTCAAAAAAATTTAAAGCCAGAATAAAAAAAAATCTTGTTCTTCTTCCTGGCAATTTTCCAGCTATAGCCAGGGTCTGCGTTACATGTTGTGATTAGTTTTGGCTATTTGTTTTTACGACCAGTCGCCTGCCTGACATCAACCCTCTTTGGGAATCAGAATTAATTAAACCTATTTTAATAAGAATAGTGTGTTCAATGTTTCAATAATATTTAGTGAATTAATAGATATTGTTTAAGTATATTGATTGCCCCCGAAAACAGTGACATTTTTTAATTGTTTTTGTTTTCTTTGTATTACATCGGTACCTGTACTCGTCTATTTTACATAAAGTAAGAAATATTTAATTGATAATAAGTATGTAACGCAGTAATTACTTGTATACAAAATACGCTTTTTAATATCTTTTGAAGGCAAAGCTTTAAGGGTAAAAAACGTATCTACGTTTAAGTTTTTAAAACTAGCAGGTACTCGTAGTAAGAGCTTCAGGTTTCCATAGAATAGAGCCTCGCGAAATCTGTCTTGCCCACATCAAATTTAGGTCTTGCCCCGCCACTGTTCACAAGTATCAGTCGAGTCGACAAGTTGAAAATACACCTAAGTCTGTTTTTACACGGTCTTTTTGTACACGGTTTTGATACAACACGGTTTGAAAATTGAATATTTTTAATTTTTTTACACGATTTTATTCCATTTAGCACGATTTGAAATTTTATATACTTAAATTTTTTTTGTCAAATTTAATTTTTGCGAAGTATGTTCATATCACAAAGAAGTATTTATGAAAGAAAAAAGTCTGAAACCATATGAGTTCATTTTTCAAAATGTAGATGCCGAACGAGCAAGAGAAAGTCCAGTTCAAAATTATTCCAGCGATGATAGTGAATGTATAGGCGTTCGAAGCAAGCGAATGCGAATAACTGATGACGACAGCAATTAAATTTATGTTGTTGTATTTATGATAATCACTTATTCTATTTTATTTTATTTTTTACATTAAAAATTGAATAACCTATTCTTTTCGTTCACAACATAGTTTTTTAATTCCTGAACTTGCCATACATTTAATTTATATTACTTTTAAGAGTGCATATCTTTTTTATCATTAATTACTATGCTTGTGAAAATAAGCATTATATATTTGATTTAATAAAATAAACATGAATTCTTGTTCTTAAAAATTCTTGTTTTTCACTAATTTTAATAGGTTTTAGAGATTAGGAACAAATCACCCATTTTTGTATAAGATCAATGTCTTTTTTTACACGGTTTTTTTACACGGCTTCTTCTGGAACCAATCTACAATCACACGTACACACACGTACTTCATAAAGTGGCTATTTTATTATATGTATAAGAAAACTGAATATAATATCATAAGTTTTTCAGTTTCAAAAACATTGAACAAATTTTAGCAGACAAGTTTTTAAAAGAAATCCTTGAAGTTGTTTGAAGAAAATGTTTTTGTTGCCGGACACTAGGCTTGTTCTTTGTTAAGGGAATCCAATTTGAACTCAAATATTAGGAGAGAATTATTCATAAGTTTTTGCTTAGTTGCTTATAGAGATTAGTTAGAGGCCATAAAAATTAAAATTAAATACACATCTATACCTACATATGTATAAAAGAAAGTCGTGTTAGTTACTCCACTTATAACTAAAGAACGGCTGAATCGATTTAGCTAAAAATTGGTAGGGAGGTTGTTTAGAGTCAGGATATTGCAATAGGATACTTTTTATCCCGTTCGACAGCATTCCTTGGAAACTTGGAATAACGAAACACAATTGACAGCTATGCAATTGACGTATAATGACAGATATGTAATGACGTAATGATGACAATTAGATATTTGTAAGAGATCTACTATATCAAAATAAGTCCGGTTCCACGGTTTTGCATTCGTTGTAAAACATGTACTACAAATCAATATTTAGTAGATGGCGCCGGTGCATGATACATTGTTTGACAACTACTCATTGTTCTCTGCTCAGTTAATTTCATGTGACAAACCGGTATTGTGTTTGTAGTTTGAACTCTTAAAACCATTTAGTATTTGCGGGATTTTAGAAAATCATTGTTTTTCACATGGGCGTTATACATATTTTGCGTGTTCACGAGTTTGGAAACCATCCGCTTTATTTGTGTTAAAGTTAGACCAAAATATAAAAAATGTGGTTTACAAAGGACCACATCAATGAAACGGATAATTTGCGGACACGTATAACGCTTCGATTCGGTATCTACTTTGGATTCACTTTCGTTTACTTAGAGAAGTTCAACTAAATAACACTTTATTTTTGTAATCGAAATTACTGTTGTGAAATGAAATAAAAATTTTCCTTTTCAAATTTAAAACAAAAAAAAATCTTTATCTTTTAATCACCAAACGAAACGTTATATAAAAGCCTTCTGGTTGCGAAACGGAGTTCGCCGGGTTTACTAGTAATAAAATAAATTAAATTAAAAAAAAAAACTTTTTTTTATATTTTAAAATGATCAGAAAAATATGTTACTTATTTTTAAATATAAAGCTTTGTTTAGTATTATTAATCGAATAAAATTAAACTTAAAATACCTATATATTTTTTTTACTATCAAAACTGCACGAATTTCAAACATGTAAATAAAAAATAAATGCGTTTATTCCAAACCAGAGTCAAATCTCCTGTATTTTACTTGAAGATAATGATTTGACCCTTCCTTTAAGAGCAAAACATTTATTAGTCAATGAATATTCAACACACAAGGACTCGAAGTAGTAATTGTATGTGATTTCAAATATGAATGAGATTATTTTTATTTTTCTGACTTTCTTGCAATTTTTTATTCAACATGGTAGTAATTACATATATCATAATCCTTATTAGTATTTACTTAAGTAGTAAGCATCTTGTTCCTTTTAATAATTTTTGATTATTATATGAACATTAAACTAACATTTTCGGACATAAGAGTCTTTGAGAAGTATAATGTAATATTTTATTGCCGTAGATATATAAATTTAATTGTCTTTTAAAGAATATAAATGGGTATGAAAATGACTTTCATAGCGTAAGTTTATAGCTGAGAAGTCGAGACTCTAAGAATTATCTGAATGTTAGTATTCAAACAAACATTAAATATGCAAACAATATTATTCAAATTTTCATTTAAAAGTTGATCAATTATACAACATATTTAACAATAATATATTTTAAACTTGTCTTCCTTGTTATATAAACTAGCTAGCTTCTGAGCTATTAACTACAAAAAATTGTAATGAATTAATCTTAACAGTTAGTAAATATTAACTTAAAATAAATTAAGGTTACTGAAATTGTTGAAATGGAATATCATAGTTGTATGGAGGATATAACATTGTAACAATATTTTGCTTTGTTAAAAGAAACATTACCACGTGATTGAAATTATTGACATGAATTCTTTTAAAATGTATTTATTTATTCACTGACTTTTAAACTGAACATATTTCCCAATAAACAGTGATGTTTAATAATATAATCTTCTCTACACTAACTTTTTATGTTGCATTGTTTGTTTTTATCGGAATCGACTCAGTGTTTTAAATAATGAATATTCACGAAGTAGTTTTAAAAAATATTATATAATTAAAATTTATGAGAATGAAAACCTAAATTATAATTAATTGAGGACATGTTATGAATAAATACCACTGATAACTAACATTGATTCTTTAGATTAAATGCTGTTTACAACAAGTTTTAATTTGTATATAACATCATTCCCTTAGGTATTACACTATTGTATAATATGATATCAAAATGAAATAATTGTAAGATAATCTTCGTTTTTCAACTTCTTTTTGAAAACTTGTGCTTTTAGAAAACAGGTCGAGTGTCACACATCCCTTCCGGCCCCACCAAGGACGGTTGGACGACTCGTAGAAAGAGTTTACCTGCAATATGAAAAAAAAGGATTAAATTGAATATGTAATAGTAAATAATGAAATAATTGTTGAGATGACAATCGTCTTATAAATTTTGAAACAAAGATATTTATCCGAAAACATTTAAGCGTTAATAGATTATAGAATAATAATCAATTATTCTATTAAAGTATTTTATGATTTTCATTTTAATTTGACGGTAAGATGAGTTTGAAACTGTATAAAGCTACTATGTTTTTGGAAAAAATATTTGTATATGTATTTTGATAATTTTGGTTTTGTGAAATACATTCATTTTTATGATCATATAACACTAACAAAAAGACTTTTAATGTTTAATTTACTCTTTTTATGTAGTCGAATCACATGTTGCCATTTGTTTTTGCTTTTACTTCGATAAGTTGACCCCGTGTTAGGTTTTTTGTTTATTTTAGAATATATAATTGTATCCCAAATTGGATCTGACTTTATTAACTAAAAATAAATTATTTCAATAATAATAGAAATTATAAGTAAAAATTTTTCAAACTAACAAACTACTGAAAATTGTACAGCACAGCCTCTTTGTGAAGTATCACTACATAAGCAGCGAACTTTGTTCACGTTTGTTATAATAATAAAGTTATGTTACATACTGTTTTTATTTAAAAAATACAAGTAATAGAATAAAAGATTAATCAAAAAATATAAACAACTGACTTTTTAACGCTACACTTTTAATTGGTATGTGTATAACAGCTTTCATCTAAACTAATATTATAAAGAGGTAATATTTTTTTGTTTGTTTGTTTGTTACGAATAGGCTCAAAAACTACTGGACCGATTTTAAAAATTCTTTTACCATTATGATTGTACATACATCTTTCCAAAGTAACATAGGCTATATTTTATTTTGAAAAAATTAGGGATCTTTGCGAAAACTTCGATAACCTAAACTACGGTCGATAAAAATCACTATTGAAATACCTTAAATCGCGTGCGCTGCAATAACTATTGATGATGGAGCAAAATAATGTACTACGATTTTGTTGACCGCATTATTATCTACAGGAAAGTCCGCGGTAGTGTATATCTAAGTATTATAGTTACGCCAATATAAAAACTTTTATAGTGTAACAAACTATTTAAATCGGCAACGAAAATAAGATGTCGATATTCATACCATGGTATTTATACTTATCTAAATAACTTACTTTTCATTTAACAGTAGTTCAATACCTTTATATTGCTGTTTAAATTATTTTAATCGGATACTCCATTTACAAGATATAGCGAGTTTAAAAATTTGGGTAACTTAAAAATTAACTAAGCGTTTCGCTGCATCGTCTCGCGATGTTGATTGTGCGTAGCTGAACTGCGCATGTCCATGTAATGTCTATTGTGAATAAAATTGTCTTCGACATAACTTAATTTCAACAAAAAACTTTAAAGATTACAATGATAAATAACTCCGAAACAAAACCAACTCGCTCTCTGCGCTGGCCGGCGCGGCGGGAGAGAGGCGGTACTTGCGGGCAAGCCGGGAGGGGGGTGTAACTCCGCGAGATACCATGCCGCGCGGCTCATTCCCGCGGTCGGCTCCATACTGAACGGTTGAATGCAGCGCTAAATTATTTATGCGATATAATTATCATCGTAATATTACTTTTTAAACACAGTTTCATTTTGTAGTTGTTTTCTATATACATAGTATGTACTTTGTTTTACGATAGTATTTAGTTTCACAATAATAACACTTTTTTTTAGTATATGCAGAAGTTCTTTAAAATAATTAAATTTACTGTAAAAATTGTACAGATACAGTTTGGAACTCGAAAAAAAAAAAACAGGTTTTATCCCGAAAATCCAGCAAGAACGTTAACTATGTGGGAAGAACCAAAAATCTGCCGGAAGTCACTATTCCACGCGGACGAAGTCGCGGGCAAAAGCTAGTAATGTATAAATATGTATTCATTTTAGATTTACCTTAATAATAATTAAATGGGGGAAACTTTTACTCTTACAAATTTCACAGCTAATGTTTTAAACATAAGTTAGTTGGTATCGAGAGTGGAATATCCTAGTAACCTAATGACGCCGGGAGTATTGAACGCTTTCCAAGATAACACTACATGATACATACCACCAGCAAACACTTAGCTGTTCCAACTTCCTACCAGCAGATGTAGCAAGGTTTTTCGGTATCTTTACCTCATCTTACTGAATTACACTGATCTGGGATAGTCATCTGGAATACATTGAGATAACATTTTAGCAATGCTGGCAATAAATTATAAATAATAGTTGGCCATTTTAGTGCCAAAAGGATGTAAAATTCTCCTATGTGATGCAAAAATCTAATAGGCCACTCAGACTTCCTTTCTAAACTCATGGCATAATATATTGTATGTTATATTCTCGTGTGTGTCAAACGAAATTTTAATTTTTCCCACCTTTTTTAATACTGAATACAAATAAGAGGCCAAAACCAAAAAAATAAATTATAAATCTACTCATACATAAAAAGGGCAAACTCAACATACTCTATGAAATCATACCTACTTTCTTTTCCCTTTCTCTAAGATGAGATGTATTTAAGGTGATATGAATTTGCACTTTAACAAAATATTAGGCAGACCATTCAGACTTCTAGGAATTTTAGTTACTTACTAGCTGCCCGGCGGACTTTGGACCGCTCTATAATGAAAAAATATCTGTAACCTTTTTATCTGAATGAAGTTAATTTCCTTATTCCTCAATGGAGTTTTGCCTGGTTCAACCTGAAAAACATTAATCACTCAGTTTCCACTTTTACACACATATCAACATCATATTGGTGACAGAGACGCTAACATATTAAGATGTGATTGACCTCAACTTCTCCAACTATAAGCCTGTATGAATAATAATTAATTCATTGAATTAACTTTTTTGTTAGTTTCAGAACCTAGAAACATTTTTTTGTGATAAAATTATATAAATTACTTAAATTTTTTATTTACCTGTAACTGGATTTATCATCTTCATTAAAATATTCATATTCATATGTTCGATGTGTTTCGGACACACGCTGCAGTTGATTGTTACACCTGTGTAAAACAATATTGTGGTTATCCACATTTTCACCCACAATGACAATAGTGACTTCATCGATTCTTTGGGCATTAAAATGTCTTATTACAATTTTGTGATTATCAGATGGCATGTGATCTAATGCAGTCTTAAATAATGCAACCAATGGGTTGTGTCGATGGAATAATAATTGGAATTGTTTCACAACTGGTCTTTTCACAGAATAGTTGTGTGCACAACGCTGATCAACTTGTCTTCCTGAATCGCCCATGAAATTAATTTGGAAAAATGTATAGTCACTGACCGGCACTGGTGATAACTAATAAGTTCAATGATATATTTGTCCTTGAATCTGCAAAGATAAACATTCCAATATTGAAAAGTGAATTGTTCAAACCACCAAGTGACACTCAAAATACTTTGTGAGCACTACCATTTCCCCCATCAACTTTTTTAACACAACTCCTTCTGGCTACTAAAAGTAATTCACAGAGCTACAAATGTACTTTAAGCCATTTCAAATGATACACCATTACAATCGAAAACTGTCAACAATAGTGGTAAATGTTTTTCAATACACTTACCATAAAAGTTGGCATAAAATTTATTGTACCTACTGTAGTCCATTTCTTTGTTATAATCAAATGCAGGGTTAAAAGCAACACTTCTATATTGTTGGTTTCGGTTCCATCGATTCCGTTTAACTTCATTCCACGTTTCACGTTGCTCATCAGTTAGACTTGCTCTTCTATTTCTTTGACTTGAGGCATTACGGGTTCTGCGATTTAAGTTTGTATGTCTAATTGCCGGCATGGTTTGTAACAAAAATTCAACTGAAAATAAAAATACTATTATTCTATTCCTATTCTTTTGTAATAGTATCAAAATGGTCTATCAAAACTTTCCAACACTATAATAATTTGACTTACCTTGTTGAACAAATACTACAGAAAAAAAACACGCAGTACATATCATAACTCCGGCCACAAATAGTAAAACTGAATATGTACTCGTACAAAACCACACAAAAAAAAGCAATTTAATGTTTGCAAACAATTTGAAAGTATAACTGAACTTTTAAGACGGAGACAATAGTTTATCATAGACTAATATAATCACACAAACGTCAAGCTCAGCTTATGTATCGCGAATTTAAAAATAAGTAATTTTAACATTACATGATCATAATTATTACCAGCAAAAAATCAGTTTTATTTTCATTGTAGTGCTTTGTAATAAAAGATGTTTTTTTTTTTTGATTATCTGGTGACATTAAATTCTCCATGACGTATTCTGTGCTCCAACGCACACACGCACACCGTTTTGATAGATATGATTGAATTTGAACTTTGTATAGCTGTAAGAAAGTGCAAATTTACTTTTTGACGTTAGGAACGCACCTGCATTTCTTAGATAACAGTGAGTGCTTGTAATTGAATATGAACTATATATAATATCAATAAAGCTCAAATTAATTCTACGTTTTAGTTAGAAAACGTTTGTATGTGAAAAAGAAACGGGTAGATTTTAGGGTTTTCCCGGCAATTATTCGATTTTTTCTCGCCGTAAGAACCATCCTTGGACTTCAACGAACATTTTAAAAAAAGAATTGGCCAAATTGGTCCAGGCGTTGTTTAGTTATGCGCTTACCAACACATCTTGCGATTCATTTTTATATTATAAAATAAATAACTATCAACAATCAGCTTCATACCTTTCTTTTAATTCCCAACTCTGATTTAGAACATTCTGCTTATTTCATATTATCATCTATCATGTCATCATCTTCTAAGCTAAGTTTGGTTTGACTCATGGGATCGTAACAAATCATTAGAAATACATTGTTTGTTGTTCCTTTAGTCCAAAGGACATAAATCGATCATAAGACTATAAGCAACTAGCAACTATGACAAACTTGATTTTATTATTTTATATATCATAACAAAATACACAATAGTTATTAAGTATTCAAACTATCTTCATTTGTAACTTTATTTCCTTTATATGTAAGGTAAAAATGTAAGGTCATTACATTCTGTATTGCATACATACAATCATTTTGCATGCATTGATATAATCTGCGATCTTCGGTACACTTTCCCCTTGCTTTTTAATGTACCTTATTTATTTGAATTTAAGTTCAAATTATTCAAAGGGCCTTGTAATAATTTATGTATTTATCAAAGAAAATATTTAAAAATATTGAAATACATATTTTCTTACGTTTTTGTTGCTCATGTTGGTATTATGTATTTAGGTTCTGATAACTGTTAACAGTAATCCTTATATATAAACTACTACATATTTAAGTGTCAAGATCAACGTACATTAGTCGTTACTTCCTCCCTTGGTTGTAACAGATTGTTAAACACACTACCGGCATAACGCTACAACAATACAGTGCCTTTAAATGAAATTAAGTTTTTAAATAACATATACTTGAACTCTAGTAACCCTTTTCTTTTTTTGAGATTTTTGTATTGATGAATGCTTTGCTACAAAGTAAAAGAATCATCAGGAAAATGTCGAAATAAAAATTAAAAAGATGTAAGTAGCAGGTATATGAGAAAAACTTAGTTTATTTTGATATATACACGTGAAAATATATTTTGCTGTGTCACGTATTATTTTTTAAGTCTATTTTGTAGATTTAGATTGTGTCTTTACAATTTGCGACAACTCACGACTATCTATGTATACCTACATATATCCTTTAGATAGGACTTCGTTTTGTTATTAGATTCATTGTAAAAGTTACAAAAAAACCAGAACATTTTAATATTTATATAATAAGTAAATTGGTGATATTTATTTAAAAAAAATATGGGACTACAATAAATCTTTTAAAAGCCGAAATGAATGTTATGCAATACCACGCCCGTCTCATAAGTTTGTTAAAATCAACAAAGAGATTTAAACTTTAAAGACGTTCTTAAGAGAAAGCAAAGAATCCAAATCAAAGGGAAAAATATATAAAGAACTTCAGTTCTTTGACAACCGATATTTTCGTCCAACTTATTGTTGTAACATATTTATATTATAGGTAATTAAACAATATTATTTATAAGGTCCTAACAAATTTCTTCTATTTTATGATTTAAATTTAGTTTTAGATGTTGTAAGGGAATAGTTTAATTCAAAAACTTAGTAACAAAATTGGTCATTTTCATTAAAAGATTGAATTTCGGTTACAGTGTTGATAATTCCTTGAACGAAATTCAAAACATGCCTAAATTGGAATTTGTTGGAAATTCTCATTATTATACAGTCCTATTAAATTTCCTAAAACGAAAACTTAAACTTTTTATATATAAGACAATATAAACTCTTTCATTTATGAGTTGTTTTAATAAACATACAATAAATAAATAATTACCTACATAAAATAATGTTTAAGTAATAACTGAACTGCGACTTCGAAATTGTTTATCTCACTCAAATTAAAAGTACATATAATTATTTACAATATCCTTTGAAATTTATTTTCCATCTTGATATTATAGAAGTTCCAGAATCTTTATAAACATCACAAACACAATGTATAGTGAATAAACATAGTAACAGAGGATCTCAGATCATAATGAGCTTCTATAGAAACTGGGAAGTGTCTTGTGATGATGTCTTCAGTGTCATTAATTAGGTGACACTCGAGTTAGTGTAGGCTAGAGTGATGTTTATATGGAGTCTATAATTACCTGAAATAAAAAAGATTTTTCTATTAAACAATGCAGTACTTTTAAATTGACTGACAGTTAAGTATTAACTGTATTAAAAATAAAATAGTAACATGACTGGGATCGTAATAATGTCTAGGTATTATAACTAAAATTAATAGAATAGAAGTTGATATTTTTATGGACCACGTAACTGTCTTCTTTTTTTGCCAATAAATTTAACTTGTCTTAAATTGATATAAGAAAAGATCAAAAGATCTATCAATTATATTAAGTTATTATATCAAGTTGTTTTAATAAAAGAAATTGAGTTCAGTATTCATGTTGGTGACGTATAATAATTCATTATATGTTCAACTACAAACTAACAGTGCTCTATAACGAGGACCTCACTATACATAAAAGGATGGTGAAACAAAGGTCGCGGTCTGTTTTTGTCACGACCGGTAAGTTGTGTCTGAGATTTATTGTGAACAGAACTTATGTTAGAAGGATAAGATTAAATATTATTTTCTTTAAGACAACGATTTATGAAATTGAAAATTGGAATATTGTTTTGAGGAATGTTAACAAGCGAAGTTATTATCTAATAAACATTATGGAAAAATCTTCTCAAATAAGGAAGTTATTATACCGGTAGCATAATTAATAACACTACATAATTCAATTATGCTGTTATTTTTAAGAAGATTATTGGTTCTCTGTATGGCAATATACAAAATTTCATTATAAAGACGTTAGGTAAACATCACTGTTATTGCAATTAAATTTATCCAATAGAATATTCACAAATAATATATTTATAGGTTTACTCCATATTACATATATAAATATATATATTCAGAACATTGTATTCTTACAGACGGAAGAAATTCTATTATTTAATGTTCTGTATTTATTTTTCTTTATTGGTATGTTTTCTGTATAAGATCTTGATCACATTAAATTCATAATGACAAACATACACACACCCCCACACACACACACACATACAGATATACACACACACACTCACATACACACAATCATGCAAACACGCACCTATTGGATTCCCACCCGTACCTTTATATTACTTTAATACTATAAGTTTTACTTTTATGCTGATTTTACTTTTGTCTTCTAGTAAGAGACGAAACTTCTCAGCAATCCATGGATTCACCGTGCGGGTGCCGGGTCCATCGCGTTGCAGGGAGAAGAGCTTCAACAGTGCCTGGGACTTGCGACCCAAGTGTAGGTTTAAGGGGCCCCTTAACTAACGCGCGTTATACGCTCACCTCCACTGTCCAAGCTCCTCTCCCTACCTAACCAAATTTGAAAAGAACCTACTAGGGCTGCCTTCGATGTACGTTCCAAGAATGCATTAATGTGAGTTCTGGACAAGCCCAAGTCCTTTAGTAGGTTATAGAGAGATTTCGCTGTTATACCTCTCGCTCCCACCTCCACCGCGTACAAATCTACTACGAACCTATTTCGAGTGAGTTCGTTTGTGAGCTCGTAATAT
The DNA here is from genome assembly GCA_916720795.1 of Danaus chrysippus. Taxonomy (NCBI): domain Eukaryota; kingdom Metazoa; phylum Arthropoda; class Insecta; order Lepidoptera; family Nymphalidae; genus Danaus; species Danaus chrysippus. Next base: position 11,284,688 of record CAKASE010000044.1, read on the forward strand.
TTGTTGACCTTGATGGTATGGTCTTTGGGGATGTTGGTTTCCCAAGGGACTGTAAGCTCTATCATCACTACGCGCTTTAAAATTCGCGAAAACAAAAATATATCCGGTCTGGAGGCCGACGCACAAATGTCCTCGGGGAATATGTTTAAGATACCTGTGTAATCCTATCTTGGTTTTAATTTTATGTTATGTAACAGTTAATATAGAAATTTATGTATAAAAACTGTTGGATTACCAAATAAATAAAATAAAATAAAACAATCATTGAAGAAAATTTATTATATTGCATTATCTTTAAGAGTTAGATAAATACACTTAAAATTATGTGAAAAATAATAATTTTATTTAGAAGAGAATATCTGATAAGTTATAACAAGGCAAATTTTACGAGGAACAGGAGGAGTGAACTAGGTATGTGATAAAAGTCATAAAATAAAACAAATAATTTTAATGGAATATTTTATTCCTCTGCAATAATAATTAAAATGTCGTCTAGGAACTGTGCAGGGGGTACAATGTTACTAGTTACTATCCCACAATTCACACAGGGATCCATCGTTTCAGTAATATCAAATCCACAAGCCGGCGAAATAATCCAAATTAACAATTCCAAGTCAAACTTGCAGGCGATCGTCGGTGTCCAATGTAAAAGCAAGGGTCGTAAAACGTTAGGCGAGTTCGGACTTCGGAGTCGGTAAAAAACAAAGCAGTGTTCATTGAAAACGTAAAATGATCGGAAGAGTACTCGAAACGCATCAAAAAACACGAAACAACAAAACACGAACATCTGGCATGGTAATTGTTAAGTGTGAATGTCATGTTGCCATAGACTATATACTGAATGATTTCGATCGATATGGAATCGATAATCGAAAAGGATGTTTTGAAATAATATTCAATATTATTATTATATTAAAACACGTTATTAAAAGTTATTTTTATTGAATTGTAGACATATATGGTGTAGTTTAAATGAAGTTACTATAAGTTTAGGAGTGAAGTTTTTATTTTGTAGTTAAATAATCGAATAATCATTTTTTATTTAATTAATCGTTAATCGATTGCTTCATAAAAACAGTTACATATTTGCATATTTCTCCACTTGTAGATTGAGAATTTATGCAGATTTATTGGTATTTCATACAAAAAAATAAAGTAATTTTTTAAATCAATTTGAACTCATTAGGTTTAGAGATCTTTATTTCCAAAAAGACACAAAGTCACTTACATGGAAACAAAAACAAAAAAAATAAATTACATTTACTTTACTCATTACATTTTGGGCCCACCAGTTTCCATCTCCTTTACTACAATGAAACTAATCGTTCCAAGAATACAGTAAGAGTTACTCGGACAAGTGATTGAATAATTTAATATATGTAAGTAGATGTTTCTAATAAATACAAGTACACAAAGAATAAATACGAGTTATAAAAAAAGGGACGTACATATAAGTGACACAGAGTATTTCAGAAAAAAATTATAAAAATCTAACTATATCTTCTTAGTTATACAAATATGAAAGACGGTATAACTTTATTAAGTACTAGCTTTTGCCGCGACTTCGTCCGCCTGGAATAGTGACTTCCGGCAGATTTTTGGTTCTTCCCACATAGTTCCCGTTCTTTCGGGGTTTTCGGAATGGTTGAGTTCCCGTAGAATTTTCAGGATAAAACCTATGTTTTTTTTTATTCTCAATGAAGTACTCTTAACCAACAACATATTTATTTGTTTATTTGAATAAAGATTAATATTATTATGTTGATACAACTTAAACAAATTATTTCGACCAAATTAGGTACCATAAAAACGGTTTTTGTGAGTTCATCTTAAAAGATAGACATATACTGTCGCGAACTGTTTTTTAGATCATTAAAAGAGCTATTATTCTTTGATACATATTTTTTGTGTATCTTGAACCGTTTTCACGGCGCACGCAACGGAAGGCTTCAAAGATGAAATAATTTCTCCCGTTTTTTACACATTTACCACTATATCTTTGCTCCTATTGGTCGTAGCGTGATGTTATATAGCCTACAGCCTTCCTCGATAACTGGACTATCCAACACAAAAAGAATTATTCAATTCGAACCAGTAGTTTCGGAGATTAGCGCTTTCAAACAAACAAACAAACAAACTCTTCAGCTTTATAATATTAGTATAGATATGTAAGGTTAGTGGTGGCCTAGTGGTTAAAGGGTCCGCCTCTCGTTGCCGAGGGCGCGGGTTCAAACCTGGCAAGTACCAATGTGATTTTTCGGAGTCATATGTACTTTCTGAGAGCATTTAGACACCACTGACATACGGTGAAGGAAAACATCGTGAGGAAACCTGGACTTATAATTTCACAATTATAAGTTTGAAATCACCAACCCGTCTTGAGCAAGCGTGGTGATTAATGCTCAAACAGGCCTTGCTCAGCAGTGGGCGTTGATAGGCTGATGACGACGATGAGAAGGTTAGACGTGTGTTGAAGTTATATGAAGCTGTTATTCCAAGCAAATGAAATATTTAAAAACGTAATTAATTCTCACAAGGTATCTTAGTCAACTTAATAAAAGCAATCTAAACGTGATCTGTTTAAATTTAATATTTTTCGTGTTCTCGTGTGTTTGTTTTCTTAAATTATGGAATAATTTATTATTATATAAGATAGATTGAAAACAAATCAAAATCGTTTCTAAAATGATTCGTTTCATCTTAGAATAAGAAATTTATCGTACAAGGTTTACCACCGTTTCTAATGAAACAAAACTTTCAAGCTTCGTATTTAAATTGATTACTTTATTTCTTATGTGCCTCCAACTTAATCTCAATCTACGAGTTTTACTGATCAATGAAGTTAGTATTTAGTTTACATTTGTAACAACAGAATGTGACAGAGCTTCATTAAGTACATGTATTTTTTCTAACTAGCAATATGTTGAAGACAAACATGTAATGATTGCATTTTAAAAAGTTATATTTTACACTACTGTTTATGCATTTGAAACTTCCCGGCTCAACATCTTGTACGACTTATTGCAAAATATAGTAATAACACTATAGGTTTATTTTAGACTTGGCTTCTCTACTGTTAAAACAGACGAGACTCAAAACATAAATTCAATAAATTTCTTATGATGTAAGAACATTAGAACCTCAGGATAATGTTGTTTTATTAGTTTTATGAATAAAAAGTAAAGACGAAGAAAGGAACAGGAAAAATATATTTAGAAAAATTACAAACATCCTAATTGATGCGATGTCAACGGTGATAAAAAATTTAAATTATTATTTTTTATAAAAATATTGATTAATTATAAGTTATTATAAGAACAACAACAACATTTCAATGAAAATAATATATCTTGTAAAATATAATCGAAGAAATAAATCCCCACACTTTAGATTTTATCTGAACTAGGTTTTCAGCCCCCGTAGCCGCTAAATTACTGTAAAAATTAACGTAAAAGATCAGTTTGAAAACTGCATATAATTTTAATATTTAACATTTCATGACGGCGCTAGTATTTTAGTTTTTTCTCTGATGCGATGCGATGCGACTGAAATTATCGTTACAAATATTTTTATTTGGAAAAAATTCTACGTTTCCAGTCTGTTATTTAAAATTTCGTTTAATAAATAAAACAATATAAATATAAAAATAACTCTGGTGTTCGTTTTAATAAGTCAGTTAGTTTTTCTAACAATTGAACGCTAATAGTGGAGTGCACCTACGAGTAAGTATGTATGTGTCCATTGAACAAGTTCATAGTAACGTAGTAGTTCACACAAGCTAGTTGAAAATTGTGTGCTCTCAATAGCTAAACGGCGTTAATGGTCCGTAATAGAGAATTGAATCCCAGCTCGCTGATATAAGAGAGATGTAATTTTACATACGTATGTTTTGAGGATGAAACAGTTGTAGAGACATTTATTTACAATTGGCTGGTCACTAACAGGGTTAGATTAAAATGAATAAAGTTAATGATATTACGAGTATATAAATGTTAAATGAAAATATGTGAATGATACACATGAGACGAATTTTTTTTTGGGTTATAAAATGTTAAAATAACATAAACAAGTTTATACATATTTTGTGAATCTCTTCGGTAGTAGCAAATAACAAAAGTATTATTATTATTATTCTCATGAATAAACATACTTTTGATATCAGAAAACCTTATTTGTAGTATCACAACATTATCATCATCACCATCAGCCTATCAGACGCTTACTGCTGAGCAAAGGCCTCTTTCTCATATGGAGAAGGTTTGAGCATTAATCACCACGCTTGCTCAAGACGGGTTGGTGATTTGAAACTTATAATTGTGAAACTATAAGTCCAGGTTTCCTCACGATGTTTTACTTCACAAAGGCTGGCCCTTTAACCACTAAGCTACCACTGACTTGTCTGTTAATAAAACGAATGAAAGTTATAGATGAACCATTAATGGGTTTTGGTTCTACTTTCTTCTAAAAAATTCAGACCTATGTAATATTTTATTTACAAATCATCCTTTTTTATCTGTCTCTCAGTCATGAGAAACAGTAAAATAATTAAATATATTTTCCAAATGTTGTCTCTGAAGGAAAACACTAGGAAGGTTTTAGAAACTGCCAATACGAACTAACTTACAAGCCTTCTCATCATAATTCTAGGAAGCTTTGCTCAGCTCCGGAGATTCATTTAAATTCAATGTTTATGTTTGTATTTAAAAAACTTTTTAATGCATTAGTTGTTAAGAACATCACGTTAACAAGAACTACACTGTTTTTCTTGTAAAGAGAGAATAAATAAAATACAACACTTAATCGCAATTATATACAGGTTTATTATACAATATTATTTTACTGAAGTTCCTTGTTGATTTATATTATATTATTTTATGAAATGTTTTATTTTAACGATATGTGTTATTTAATAAAATTAAAGGTATTTACTTTCTCATAATGTTGATATCAGATTTAAAAGAAAAACGATGATATTTTTGTATTGTCATTTACTTGTAATGTTTAATTGACATTCAACTATTTGTGGAGCGCTGAAGTAAAAGTTATTAATACAAAATGTGTAATTAAAAGCATTGCATGGAATTCTCATTGGTGTCACATGTATTAATATTTTAAAAATTGTTATATGTTTAATCCAATATGTCAATTAAAAAATAAATCTTACCGATAAATAATTCATATCCTTCCCTTTCTTATACATACTATACCTATGTACCTATATCATTCGCGCTCGAATAGTGGAATATTTTGCCAATGTCAACGTTTTTATTTCTTGGACGAATTATAACTTTGAGTGCTGTGTGGAGGAATAATGAAGGAGTGATCCTTTCCTTTGCTGTTTTATTACTAAAGAAAATGTCACTCAAATTTTGAACTTAAACAACTAATTTTTGAAATGACAGCATATTTGAAATTTGTCAGATTACACTACGAACACTTTTAATGTGAACTATATTTTACAAGTTTAAATACATTATAAAGTAGTTTAGTATCACAATACTTGATTTTATCCAACCAATATTATAAAGGGTTAACTTCACATATTTATTAATGTATATACATATATTTGGACGTCATATATGTGAAATAAGAAATAACCAGGTAAATGACATCATTTACCTAAACTTAACTCAAAAATGTATGTACCTTTGAATAAATGTTAAGGCTGCATTAATTCAAATAGTTATAGTTTTTATAAATGATATATTTAAAATCCCTTTGTATATTTTAAAGTCTTCTTATCCTAAACAACATTTAACAAACATATTAGGTTAACAAACAATTATTGCTTGAAGTAAGATTGAATATTTAAATGAAATATCTGAATTTAACATAGAAATCCAACAATAGACGATATTCTCTAATAACATGTTTGTTGTATTTATCGCTTAAAATTAAAAACTTATAATGAAATCTACGTCATATATTTAAATGACTTTAATAAATCCTCGAGTTTCGTGTTCGACGCAATAAAACAAGTAGTTCTAAAAGCCATATTAATTGAGTTATGAAAATAAAATGACCGGCATTTTTAGAATTTTTCATTCGTTAATAAAACAGTTTTAAGTTGGTTGCTTCAACCCGAGCGAAAGTATATGAAAGATTTTAATATTTTCAATATAATAATAAAAAATATTTATAGCTTGGAACTTATATTCAACTAATAAACAGTTTAAATTAAAAATAACAAAGAGAGTGCCGATATATAAGACCAAAACTTATTTTATCAAGGCAACTTATGTTCGGTTCCTGAAACATGAACTGACTTAGATATGATATTCACTGACCTGGCATCTCGTATTTGATGTTACATTAGTAACATTAAGTTAAAAATATATGAAAAAGTAGGTTGTTACATTCGTGCTTCTCGAATTAAATAGCTTTAATGCAAATATTATTATAAAGTTATCCGTATGTGAGAGGGCGGTGCTATTAATAAATCAGTTAATTATAATTGGAAAGTTGGTTTATTAATATAAACTGTTGTTTATATTTTAACATTTATTAATATATGAAGGGAAGGTTTAAATTTATATTTTCTAACAGTTTAACTAGAGAATATTTCAATAAAATCCATATATATATATATGCGCATTTAATTTATTATATAAATAATCAGACCAATATTTATAAATATTGGTCTGATTGACATAAAGGTTATGTTCTATTAAAAAATAATAATTTATTTTTTTGTCTAAAAATCAGTCGCTGTTAATAACGTTAACTTAAATAGTTCAAGTGTCGATCAGCTTTTAGTAAAAAAGTCAAAATAAAATATATATATTTATAATTTTACTTTTTTTTTCACGGTCATCCGAAGATTCCGGACAAACTACATATAATACTGGTAAGACATATGTATAATACTGAAAGTTTCATATCTAAAACTTATAACCTAAACCTGACACTACATGATAACCTGATGTTGTAAAGCAAAAGTGGTAGAGGATAGTTGTGGTCAAGTTACTACAGCTGGAACATGTGCTGTCTCGACGGAGGAAGTACCATCCTCTCACGGAAGATCGGCGTGAAGTACTCGGTAATGGCTGCGTTTCGTCCGATGAGTGAGTATCGGTTGTCCTCTCCCACAATCAAGGTCGGCAATGCATCAACAACATCCGTTATGTTGTAAATGTCCTTGGGCGCGATAATTACCTTTCATCAGGTAGGTACGAGAGCTCGTTTGTAATCTTTGAAATAATAAAAAAAATACTAACATACGGCTTGTGTGACTTCGAGAATATTTAAGATCAAACGTCCAGGTGTTCATTTCGTTTAGTCAGCAGCAGCAGTATCATTCACAATATGATGTCTTATCTATACAACAGCGATGTCTCTGCAATGTATGCGTATATTCAGTTTATCTTTCACGTTCGTAACAATATACAAAAGAAAAGTCTATAAGTGGTCGTTTTAATTAATTATTTATTTTAAATATTCATAAGATAAGACGTCAAATAAGTATAGATAAATCAAAATACTGGATACAAAATCAGATAGAGCTGACGGTCCCTTGGGAAAACAAGGTCAACAAATATTACGAGCTCACAAACGAACTCACTCGAAATAGGTTCGTAGTAGATTTGTACGCGGTGGAGGTGGGAGCGAGAGGTGTAACAGCGAGGTCTCTCTACAACCTACTAAAAGACTTGGGCTTGTCCAGAACTCACATTAATGCATTCTTGGAACGTACATCGAATTTGGTTAGGTAGGGAGAGGAGCTTGGACAGTAGAGGTGAGCGTATAACGCGCGTTAGTTAAGGGGCCCCTTAAACCTACACTTGGGTCGCAAGTCCCAGGCACTGTTGAAGCTCCTCTCCTTGCAACGCGATGGACCTGGCACTCGCGCGGTGAATCCATGGAATGCTGAGAAGTTTCATCTCATTTGCAAAATGTATCTATCTAAGCACATCTTCTTCTACCTGGCAATTTCCCAGCTATAGCCGGGGTCTGCCTGGCTATAGCTGGGAAAGCGCCAGGCCTAGCGCCTCTCGGCCTCTCATCTATCTAAGCACATATTATGTTATAAACGATAAATAAGTAAGTTTCTAGTCAAAATTTGGTTTACCTAAAATTTTTAATCTAAACCATATTAAACTCAATGTTATTGAAAAATATAAATTAAGTTATCCTCCATTCTATATGGGTATATTGATTATTGAAAGCCTTTTCATTCTAATGTACACTTACGCGTTTAGAAAGCCTTAAAAGTGTAGCAGTTGTGGAGGAGAACTTAGGATTTATACTAAAATATATATTTAAGTTTTAGAAAAAATAAAAATTTATAGTTATATAATAGTACAGTAGAAAACGTAGCCTATGTTATGGAAATAACTAGTACCACTGCTATAATATCTTACTAGTACATATAATAAGGCAAATAAAACAGAAAATTAATTTGTAATATAAATATTGCTATAGATGGATGTAATGATTTTGTTGTACTTGGTTTATACATTTTATTTAAAAGATCAACAATTTCGCATAAAATTTGATAATGGGAATGTATTCATCTCCATTGCTTATTACAGATGCTATATTTTAATGCATATTTCGTTTCAAAATATTCAATAAAATATTCCCTTCGGAGTTTTTGTAATAACGACTAAACTTCGTCCACAAGTCACCTCGTTACGATTGGAATATGTTATGAACAGATTTAGAACTGAGTATTGAAATTTTCTAATGTCTCCACACGTTATTTACAATTGTATGATAAAAGAGTTATGACTTGACACGATTATTTTAATGTTACGTTTACTTTTTTTAAAATTTCCTTTAGAATTAGAATCAAAGTACAGAATATAGTCACCCGTTTGTTAATTTATCATTGCATCAATTAATTGATTCAAAGTAATTCACAAAAGAAGCTTGCAGCTTATTAAAACTAATATATACAAAATAAATAATTTTGATTTTTAACTAAATAATCTTATATTGTTTTGTAAGTTTATGCTTTTCTCCATCAATAGTGACGATATGTAGATTAATTTTACTTCAATATTCATTACATTAAATTAAAGATTTGCTTAAATTTCTATTATATTTTAAATCCTAATGATTTTAAAAATATGAGGTCGTTTTCAGTAAAAATAATCTTCTTCTTTTTCCTGGCAATTTCCCAGATGTGGCCAGGGTCTGTCTTGCATGTTGTGAATAGTTTTTTTTTGGCTAATTGTTTTTACGACCGGCCGCCTGCGTGATATCAACCCTCTTTGGGAATTTTCATTTTTTTTAACTTTTCAGTAAAAATAATATTTGTTGATATCACTCTGAAAACTGTTGCCTTTCACACTGCACCTACTATTTTGATGTTCACTATAGCACGTTCTATTTAACAATGGTCTTTTTAATACAAACTGGACAATATAAAATTAAAGTTAAAATAAAATAACATGTATTCTATTTATATATAAGTATTGAATAAATAAATTTAAAATAAAAACCTGTACAAAACAATTTACAAAACAATTTACAAAAAGGACTTACATAATTGATATTATAAAAACTTTTAAATATCTACTAAATGTTTCTTAATAATGTCACTCTCTTCTAACTGACATAGTAGCATTTAATTTAGAATACAATTGGTATCAAGGACAAACTACACATCTACATCCATATATTATTACAAAATATCGCTTTTATGATAATAGTAGTGTTTTTCATGAACTATTTTCAATTCCAGCTGTTAACACCGTTTTGATATTAAAAAAGTTGCTTTTTAAAATATCCATGCAAAGTTTCGTCGAGTTAATACGTATGTGAATAAAATATTATGTTACATGAATACAGAATGTAATATTCAGGGAATTTCAGCTCGCTTTAGAATAACTATTGCGAACAAAGTCCAGGTTCATATTATAAAACAATGTAGTAAGTGTAATTGTAAAAATATTTAAATTTTGAACTTGTTATATTAAATTTTACTGTAGCTTTTTAATGTGAGTCCAATTCATATTTCTATTTTAAATCATAAACTTTTGCCTTCACACGTCGTTCTCATACGTTTGGACATATTCAATACTGTTTTTAAGATGTATTAGAGCTCAAACACTAGATGTGGTCAATCAATGTGGATAAAAAATAATATATATTATATTATTGATATTCTATAACTGTCGTACAAAATGGTTAAATTAATAATAATACAGTTAATGTTATGCGTAAGTCATATACGTAACTAGTTATATATCACGGTTATTGTAAAAATAACAAAAAAAAAATAGTTTTATATTAACTATAGTTACATTATATGATATTTTTTTATATTTCAATAATTAAATTGTTAATATGAGATAGGTAACTTGCTTGCTCTATGTAGTGTTATAATTTTTAATTACAAAAACATTTATAACATGCATATACGGGCCTCAAGAAATTTATTAGAGTATAATTCGCACTTTAATCGAGTAAGATTTGAAACTTCAATTCACTCTGTCTTTGCTTTAAATTTGTTTTATTTGTAGGAAAGATATTAATGATTTTAATATTATAGAATATTATAGAAAAAACAATCTACCAGATTTATAAAAATTAGTTTATGCAGAAGGTGAATATTTACACTATTGACGTAAAAGAAAGACTTTGAATTATACTGTTCTTTTTAAAAACTGTGAATCAATGAATCAAGCTTAAAGTAAGTAATTGCTGTTCAAGCAATACCATTTTTCACATTATATTTTCTTTAAACTTTCTTGAAAAATCTTTAAAGTATTTACTCTTTGTTATATTTATACTTATAATATAAACGATACTATATACATATATAAAAATACATATGTATAACAAAAATAATTAAACTGTGGAACTCAAAAAGGAGCCAGTTAAATAGTTTTGTTACGTGTCTAATGAACAGATGAACTTTAGAGTAACTTAGGAATGCAGGAGAAGACAAAGGCAATATTTAAATTTAATTTCAAATGTATTCTATACGGGTTGCATGCTATCACTTAAGAACTTCGTGCCTTAGAATAAAGTTTGAATTATGTCGTTTGAGATCATGAAAATGTTTAATATTACAATTTGTGTCAGCAATTAGTTGAAACACAACAGTTATTACATTTTCATGAAATAAAATATTTATCATTTTATCGTTTGCTCAAAGCAAAGAATTAATTCCATTTATTTAGATTTTTTTTTGTTCTTATTAGAAACGATTTCACGAAATTCATGACGCTATCGATGTTAGCAAGTTAACAATTTAAAAGGGTTTGTATAGTTTACTGAAAGCAAACTGTTATTGGAATAAACCGTGTTTCATAGTTTCACTCTATTCTGGTGTTCTATGATTTATTTTTGTTCACGTACAGTAGTTTCTTTGAAATTCAACATGGAATTAAGTTTTTTCTTCTTTCGTAATTTTCTTGTGTTTGAAATATAAAAGTAGTCAACACAAAACTTCTATGTCTTTTTTGTCAAAGGACGCATAAATTCTATCATGTTAATTATAAATTTTAAAATAAACTCTTTAGTAATAATGAATTAAAAATAATGTCATATCTGTTTGAAGTTCCTTAATAATAATCAGGAATATTATTGAGGTGAGGTGTACCTTAAGAACAAATTAAAGAAAGAAACTCATAAAAAAATAAGAACTTAATATAATACAATGATTGTGAAGTACATGCAGACACGTGATTAAAATAAAGAACCATATTTTATGTTTTTACTCAGGCAAATTATTTGTTAAGACACATGCCCACTGACGATCAACTCTTATTCTTGGAATAGCTTTAAATGAATTCTACTTATAAAGAGAGAGTTGATACTGGTTACACTTTATTAGTATTTGATTGAATTTTGTTGATTCAAATTATATTTACAATATATTTTAAAAGAATGATTAGTTCAGAGTTGGAGATTTTTTTATGTCGAATCCAATATTTTATCAAACAGCGCCGAGAAGAAAATTAATAAATTTGCTTTGATCATGGATCTTAAATTGTTTGTTATCTAATAATGTTTTAAAACAGTTTTTATTAAATTGGAAATATGATGAGCGATGTGATAACAAGCGTTAAATTTAAATTTTATTAACATTTTCAGAATGTTTGTTCCTCATAAGCTAATTTCTTAAGTGAAAATATTTCCTTAATTGACTGAAGATGTCTAGAATTTTCTATTAATAATAAATCCTACTAATTACTTTTTTCTAGAAAAATAAATTTAATTGAAAATTTATTTTAATCCAAGCGTTACAGGGTGCCATGTGTTTAACATGTGTTTGTGCTGTCATTAAGCATATACTTAATAATATAAAATCATATGTATATTGGCTCAGGAACCAGTATATTTATAGCGGCTGATGGCTTTCGCGGTGGTTTTAGTGAGTAGTGTCCTGTCCAGGCCGAGTCCCACACATCAATTCGGGCCCCACCAAGGTTTGTTCGACGGCTCGTAAAAAGAGTTTACTTATTTATTTAGGTGTATTCTACCTTGGAGACTTAGTGCTGGTTCACGTTGACTCGCGGGCGGGGTGGCGGGCACGGTCACGAAATATTAAACATATGACGTGATTTGCACGTGACATGCACCCCTCAACAGAATAATTAATTCTTATAATGAATATTCTTCCAACGGCAGTATCGACATCTTTGCCCAAAACCAGCCAATTTTTGTGAAGCTCTGTAAAGGTCTCATAGTAGAACTTTAAAACCATTTTAGTCATAAATTAAATTATGTCAACCCTTGTAGATTTTTGTTGTTGTATTTAAATTTAATTTTATGTTTTGTTTAATTATCTATAGGTAATTTTTTTTTTAATTTTAGTAAAGATATAATTAGGTTAGTATAGTCTTATCTTAAGGTCAATATTGTTTACACCTGTAATGATTTATTCATCTAGATTTTATACCCTGTATCTACTGCTTAGTGAATGTGTTAGTGATAAGTCGATGGTGTAACTATTTCCAATAAATAAATAACTTAACTCATAATAGCTATACATTTTATACAACAGGGATATAATATCAAAATATTACAGAGAGTCGTGATGTTTGTTTAATCTTTTCAAACACGTAAGTGATAGTAGTATAGAGAGCCAGACTATTAAGATAGTTTGTAATAATTCATGAATCATGAATAAATTTATAACTGTTTAAACAAACATTAATATTGTCAGAAGAAACAATAGAATGAAGTTTTGTGTGTACGTGTACAATTTGGTAACTATTTTATTACTGAACAGAATAATTTTATGTATTACGACCATTTAGTTTTGTTGATTAATATTTTAATAATTATTTTAAAGTCAAATAATTTATACTACTAATTTAATTGATACATAAGTAAACTAAAATAATATGTCACAAAGTCCTTTTACGGTTACTAACTGACCAAATAAATTTATTATAGTAGATGTATAACAGAGGGATCACAACATCCTAAATTGTTATACCGGAGAAACAATCGCTCGATTTCAATAAAAATTGTTTCAAGATAAGGGTCAGGTTCAAATAAAAATATCTATTCCACTTATACGAGGTAAAAGTAGTAACAAATAATAAAAGTATGAGGGTTAAAAAAGGTTTATAGATTCACCACGCGAGATGTTTTTTTTTATTTATATTCTCTCTATAACAGACACTAATTAAAGTATATCTACATATATATTCAACTGGTTACTCATTTAAATTAAGAATTGTTATTTAGAAGAACCATTTTTTACTTTTTAAATGGCTTAATATGAAGTGAACGTGAAAAACCAGTTCCAGTGAAACAAAAATATCTTTATGGGCTCGACAAAATTTGTAAGACATATTACAATCATAATAAACAATGTTAATATTATTGAAATATAAAAAAAAATTACAAATAGGTAGATAATAATATTAGATTATCGTGTCTGGATGGTGTATATTTAGTTTCATTAAACTGACAGATATTGGGTTAATTTAAGAACACAGTTACTACAAAAATATAAATCCAATAAAGTGAAGGAGATCCAAATGAATATAAATAGTTTTCTCTGAAATACACAATATAAAAAGTGAATGCGCACTTTATTAAATTGATAGATCTGACTCATATATGAGATTTTTATTTAAAATTCTGTTCCTTGATAATTACTTTTCATTTTGTAAGTTACTGGTTAAAAATCCTATTAAACTGAAGAAGTGAGTACTCTATCTATATATAGAATACCAAGATAATCATTGCATTAAGTGAAAACTTAATGCAATGATTTTCGAAGTGATATAAGAAATATTTAAGAAAATGATATAAGAAATTATATTGGATGTTCAGAGCTACATACAACTTGTATCTGAATAATGAAGTGTAACACGTAACTGATGTCAAAGTTTTCTTATAACTTTAATTGAAACATTCCATTGGCATCTTCCACGTCTTGGGTCAGTGTGAGCTCCGTGTTTGCAGTTAACAAAGTAAGACATTAAGTTTAACTACAAATAAATGTACTTGAAGTTCAGCTGGTCGTATCTAGTTTATCTTTTTCATGTTTCTTAAGAAGTTATGTACTATTTTACATCTTAGCATATGTACATAATGTTTCCTAGTTTTTTTTTTCATGACGATTAATAATACAACATTCATGGAAATAAGTATGTTACTATTTCTCTTTTTCGTATATCCCTAAGTAGATGTCTAAAAGATAACCGAACTCAATTAATTCAAAATTAAAAAATAACATTGAAAAATAATTAATCATAAAATAAAATAAATAATATATTAAACTTTATATTCGTGACGAAACATGTTTTTTATCATCGTAATTAGAATGGCAATGGTATTGACCTGATGACCCCTCTTGCTTATTTCATCACAATTTCTTAATTACATAATATATTGAGATTTACTTTTGAGATCCCGATCAAATCAATAGTTATATATATATTAAAAACGGAATAATTTTGCGACTTAAAAATGCCTGTCTTTTTTCATATCATTGGTTTTTATACTCGTAAACCTCTTTGAATATGACAAAATAAAAACAAGCCAAGGTAGTCTTAGATTGAGTCACAGTCTATAAAGTGATCTTGTTTAATCTCGTCGACCGATCTGGCCCTTTCGGAACTTCTAATAAATTTACTGTAAATTCTGACCTTAACTTTAATCAGAATGTCCCAAAGGCTTGTATCATGTTAAGATCTTGCAAGTCACTGTAGAATCTTGTCAAAGTTTCATTAAGTTGATTACATGTTGCTTGTAAACTTTGATAAAATGGCTACTTTGATTTTAAACAGCAATAATCTAGCTTCCTAATAGTGATTTCTTAGTACTGGTGATTGGTTTTTCTTAATACTAGAGATTTGTTGAGAATTAATGAATAATGTGTAAAAGTAATGGGCCAATAATTCGCTTAAAGCTGGATATAAAAGCGGTAAATGCCCTGAGAAAGACTAGTCGAGTATTTTGGTCCTTTCATTATTTACATTTAACTGATTCTGATATAACTGGCTGAAGAGAGCTGTTCATGCTTTTAGTATGAGATGTCTGTATTACATTTTTTATCAGCTACTTTTATGTGTAAGAATAGAAAGTAAAGAAACATATTATTCATAGATATTCTTAATTAAGATTTATTTAATTAAACATCAAAAACTTATTATTTCTAAGACTCTTCGAAGATTGTATAGAACAGTTTGAGAGATTTAAATAATAGATTTGAAAAATTATGTTAAAATCAGTATGGAAGAACAAAACGTGTTCTACAAAATATTCAATTTAATTTATTAGAAAAGCAGTTTTTTTAAATCTTTAACATAAATATCAAATTTCAAGAGTCATATTAGTTGAAATACTAAGATATCTTACATAATATGTTTCAAATTCTGTAAATATAGAAACCCAATTGTTTTAAAAATTTGCTAAGTTACACGAGAAAAACGGGTGACCTTCACCGAATAATAGTATGTAACTAGATTGATTTACTGTTCTTAAAATGTTTTTTTCAATGCATATAAAAGGTCTAAAACAGTTTTCATTTTGTAAGCAACACGAATACTTTTCAGAATGAATATCGCTCATATTTTCTTTCCTTATAAACTGACTACCAACAGCATACTATAACAGCTGAAGCTGAAAATACACTACAATAACTCCCACGTAAGTTGTTGTACGCCCCAAAAGTGCTATTTACCTTTTTTTATATCCATAAAAAGTAAAAAAACAACAAAAACACTATTTTTAAAGGATTTGTCAGATGCATAATGTTGTAATTTTCAAACGCGAACTGATGACACTGATGTACATATACATATGTATGCCTATGCATTTCTGTACGCTGGACGCGGTGCAGGCAAAATCACGCGCTCGCGCCGCGTATAGGTTACATACAATAGAGTAAGACTTATGTTTTTCAACGTATACAGTTGTAACTATCATATACCACAAGTGATGCTATCTGGGCGCTACGGTATAATGTTTTTAGTATCAGATGCAACAACTTTCATAGCTTCTATTACGCAGTAAAATGTTGTATGAACAATATCTCCGCAAATAGGCATACTACCTAAAACATCTTTTAACGGAGTTAAGAAGAATGTTATGTTAAATTTAAAGACGAAATTTTAAAAAGATGCATCAATGAATGCAGATTTTGGTATAATTTGAATCTTTGTAATGTTTCTTGAATCTACTGTAAAATTGCAGTTTTGGAGATATGTACAACAACTTACGTGGGAGGTATTGACTTGTTTATTTATTTATTAAAGATTTCAATTTAAGAACAAATGTTAAGGTGCTGACTCATATTGAACATTATCTTGTTTTTGTTATAGAATATTATATGTATCATAATACAGATACCATTCTGTTAAAGGAGCAGTGACATTATAATACATATATGTATTAATATTGTGTGACGTCACACACAAATATAAGATTCAAAAATTATATCAGCGTTTAATGGGCCGGATATCCTAAAATGCTAATTATAATAAAAATGTATTAAACATGTAGTATGAGTTATTTTATGGGAATTAAATTCATCGTTGTTATTATTATTTACTTATCTTAGTTTTATATCCAGTAATAGAATTTATTTTCCTTACAATTAAAACGAAAATATTAAATAAATAATCTTCGAATGTACATACCTATTTCATTTAAAGAAAGTATATTAATTGTCATCATTATGTAAATTCTATGTATTATAAATTGGTTATTTACAAATGTCCTTCGTATTAATTTGTAACTATTATTCCAAAAATACTTTAATGTTCACTACGGTAAGGTTGAATTTGCAATGCGAATAGACTCGATGTTTTATTTAGTAAGGATTCAAACAATATAAAAGGTTCATTACCAGTATCTTTTATATAGCAACGTTTTTTTTCCTCATCTCCTATATTTGACAAAATATTACTTTAGTTATAAGTTTGGTTACAATATATAACATATGTATATTGGTCAGGTAGTCAGGACGATCATGTAATATAATCTTCTATGAACACATCCATTATTAAGGTAGATATAAGTACCCAATAATTAAATAATTATTATCCAATAAACGAGTCTCAAGAGAGTAAGAAAGTTCCCTAGTTTATGGTGATTTTATTGTTCTGAAAGGCTTGTAGAGATGTCAATCTAGAATGATTTCACACATAAATATACTACCATGATTTCAGTTTTATTCGTAGTATTATACAAATATTGTAATAATTTCATCTTTCTTCATGTTTCTTTTTGTTTTTCTTTAGTCTTGTGATGTTGTTATTACCTCTGCGAAGGTTTTTATGATAAAGATTTAGAATTATTTTGAACGGTTTATAACATATCAGTGTCATATGTTTAAACTTTTTGTTTTACGATTTCACAAATAATTTGAAATACTTAACGTCTCGTAATAACTCTTAAATACCTGCAAGACAAAAGTCTAATTGTCGTCATTTAAAGAACGTACTTATGTATATGTTTAACTTCACAATTAATGATTCTTGATTTTAAATTGTAATGTCACTAATAACTATCCAGTTATTTACAGAAATAGACAAACTTCACTGTGTTAAACTGCTCTATATAAAATAATTAAAATATAATCAAAAAGTTTTACAATCCTAATGACCGTTTTTGTAATAAACAAGCTAATTTACTAACAATTTTAGAGTCAAACGAAGGTCTGGGAATAAACAACGCTATTAGAGAGTCGACATTTTAATGTGAGACCTTCTGTTTAATTTATCAAGCCCAAAACAAACGTTACAGAATAAATTATTCAAAGCTTCTAAAGAATTGAAACCATTCACTTCTCTGAACTTCTAATTCTTACTAGTATCTTACGTATCTCCAAAACTTTACTGTATTTAAAGATAATTTTATTCAAACTAATTAAAGATAATAAAACCAAACTTTATTTTACTATAAATACTCAGGTCTCAATCGAAGTAAAATTTACATTGCTTATAATAATAAAGTACAAGTTTATTTAATTTCATATTTGAATCAATAAGAACCATATAACGTATCATCATTCTTATAAAACATTGTAGAAAAAAAAGAACACATTTTTCAAACACATTTTTCGTGTGATTTTTATTGCAAGTAATTCTAATATATTTATACGTGCATAAAACAACAACACAAATTCCCACAAACATGATACCGTTTTAAGTCGGTAGGTAACGTTAATACATATTTTATTTTCTCAGTGGAATAGTAAAAACATTAAATCCCTTTTTTATTTGTTGGTAGAAACTGGTTTATTTTAAGTTATTGAATTAGTTCCAGTTAATTACAATTCTATGTAGCAATCGCATCCAGATCAAATCCCGAAATTATCGATAGTAAAGCTTATCTAAAAAAAAACAATTTAATCAAACTTTTTTACTATTAATTTCATGTACTATTTACAAAGATATTTTAAATATTAATTTTGAGGACTTAGCCTCGTTACACCTTTTTCAGTCAATCCTACATGAAAAGTTTAATTTTAATATATAAATTATTGCACATACGATTGATATTCAAATTATTATTAAGTAACTCTCACACTAAAATAAACCTTATATAATAACTGTTATTCAATATTAAGAAAAAACCTAATTGCATAAAACAGAACTTGGGTAAGACAATATAAAAAAAAAAATAAAAGAAATATTTCAGATTGTAAAAAACCTGTTTGTTTAAGAAATAGGTTTTAAAGTTGTTTCTTTTGTCACAGATTTGCAACCTTTTATGAATTAAGGGCTAAAATAAACTTTTTGATGCAAGAGCAAACTTTTTGACACAAGAGCAAAATTTTTTGTTGAGAATACTCCTATATGATCGGGTCTCAAGTATTGAATAATAAAGTTTTTCTTTATCTGAACTAAGTACTTTTCTATTACCGAAATTGATGGTAAGTTAAAGTGTATCCTCAGATGGTAGGTAAGTATTATTGTCGTAAAAATCTATTCACTTTTTCCTTGAATCCTCGTAATTGTAATTGGAATGAAACATTACACAAACTTTTCCGGTCCTTATATGTTGCATAATGAAAGAGAAATTATGACCTTTGTCCCTAGGGGAGGAAGACTTGCTGTGCTTTTTATCCGTTGATAATAAGGGCATGTAGAAATTATATCATGCAAATGTTATGCACACTCTCCAAATTGTATCCTATTAAATAACGATAACATGAATTTTTAACACAGTCCTCATATGTCCGACTATACTGGTTTTTAACCATGAAATCACTAGTAAGTTTTGATCGTTTTTTATGTTGTTTAACGCTATTAGGTGACATCAGTTAGTTAATGACATAACATGATAGCAATACGATACACAGGACAGGATAGAAGAGACCAAGAAGCTATCTCATTGCAAAGTAAAAATCCGAAAATACATATTAGTTTCATTTAAATCAGTACTCGCGAAAATTATAATCGAGGCAGTTCTGTTAAAGTCCTGCTCGTAAATAAAAATAGAATTGAATTTCAACGAAAAATACAAATAATATGCTAAATGAATTCCAGGCTTTAAACATCTTTATGGAACTTTTCACCTTATAAAACTTTTTAATAAAACCTCTTCAGTAATTTTTTTTTCCTATTATATCATTAATTGAGTTCTCGGATATATTATCCAATTATTAAGTTATTATTGTGGACGTCATATAATTGCAAAGTTGGCAACGAGTTTGGAATTCTAGAAGTAAAACATTAGAATATCAACGAATTTTCTAATTGTAGGAAGAAATTGTACAACTGAAATAATTTAAAAACCCCAAGAAAGTTTAGTTAGACGGTTTTTAAACTTAAAATAAGTAAAATTAATGATTGATTATTATTTTAATAAAAACGAATAAAATATCTGGAGTACTACTTTAGTTTTGATATGCGAGTTTATTATTTAAACATAATATAAAGTTTTAAAAGAATTGGATGGTTTTTTGTTATTACATTTAATTAAATGAATAATGTTTTTAAGTAAATTTTATTCTTGCTCTGGAAAACCCAAAATTATAGTGAAATAAATTAACATCCGGCGTACATTTTTGAATGATATACCTATTAGAGGGAATTAGACGTTTCTTGAACTAATTAACCTACAAAATCTGCATCTCCTTTAAATATTTTACAGTCAAAGTAAATTAAAACTAGCCAAGACGCGTGACATTTTACAAAAAATGTATATATATAATTTTCCCAAGGTAGGAAGAGAGGACTTTGTACATAGTTATGGAGCGAGGCTTCATCGTCTCCAGGGGGTAACGTAACTAATTCAGAACCCCGAGGTTGTTTCATAAAAAATCCCTCCCAAAGAACTTAACCTCACACTTTAAGGTTGAGCGGTAGTGTACGTATTTATTTTATTCTCCAAAAACTGGATCTTCTGAGAAGCGGAATTTTATTCCTAACATGTCACTGTAGAATCAGTTGACTTTCGCAGCTTCTTTTATTGGGGGCTGTGACTTATTTTACTTTGTATCCCCCGTTCTCAACCCCCGGAATTCACAGATCCGACACTCGAATTTTCTATTCCCAATTATTAATTTGGAAAACCCAATATGAAGAAACCCAGGGCGTCACGGCATTTATACTAGAAGAGAGTAAAAGAATGTAAATATGTATTACAATCGTCAATTTGAATGGTCTGAATTGGTATTGAAAGCACAGGAGTTATTAGAAGTTATAATTATATTTGTTAAACCTCCCTCAGTTCTGAGTGTGTTTCTCAAGCCATAAGTGTTCCCGCTAGATAGGCCGCTGGCCTTGCTGTGGACCTCCAGAAGACGGACTCCTGTCATAATCATCGAAACCGCTAACCATTCATACTCGTAATCGGGTAGTATTGTGATCGTTGCAACAGCGGTTTTAGTGGCGAAAAGCTAAGCGCGCTTCTTACTGCATCGCTGCCGCTGCTCCTTTTGCCGGTGCTTCGTCGCCTCTTTCATTATATTTTTTTATATTAGTATAAATAAGAGAAGAGTAAAACTTTTTAACATAATATAATATAAGTCCTAATTCAAAAAAGTCACCGACGGTAATTGGAATGCAAAAAGTTTTTAATATTGAGTGGAATACCAGTAATGCGACGATATATTTTATACATTGTCAACTTTTATAAAAGTCGCAATAACAAAGTTCAAAAATATTTTTTCATGAAATTTTGTTAATCTTAGAGCATTCGTTACATATTATTTTGCCAGATATTATTATTATCGATCAATTGTAGTTATCGTTATAATATTATTATGTGTTTTATATTTATGTAGTGTGACTCTAGTGACTGTAAATTTTCTTTACAAAGTAATGTAAGTTAAATAACCAGATCGTGTTACTAACAAGCCATTAGATATCGTATGACGGTTATTAAAATTTAACAGTTCCAATCAACAACTTCAATATTAACTCGTATATAAACTAAATTTATATTTAAAATTTGGCTGAACTATCAGAATTAAGCTAATCATTTTAACTCACATAACTTTTTGTTTTTTACCTTGTCTGTGTACTAATTATGAAAATTATAACATCATCGATCAAGATGATACCATCATTGCGAGTTCATGTTTTAAATATAAAGATAGTCTTAACATTGAAGGAGTTTTTAAATAAACATAGCTTCTAAAATAGGAAATACTATATCCACCTCGATATTATAACTTTGTTCTCGAAGTTGAAATTGTAGAAAGTAGAAATAATAAAGTTTGGCTTAAAGCGGTATACAATATGGTCAAAACAAAATTCACATCTCGTGTGCCCGTGGTCACGGTTGCTGTATAGTACTACTTTTTTTAAATATAATTTTAAAATAATAATATTTCTTAAAATTAATAACTTCGGGAGTGTGTAAATTTTGAAAATAAAAATTAGCAAATCATTTACTATATTTGAATGTTATTAGAAACTTAATATTTAATACACGATGTTGATGGAGACCAGCCGGTACTATTTTAGAAAGGCAATTATTTAAGTGCTGAGATAATTATTTTTTTTAAATTTAATTTACATCATTTATAAGTATGTTGTAGGTATGTCTTGTTGATTTGGAAGCCATTATATTGATCTAAGTATGATAATATTTAGTAGAAATTAGGAAATCAGTCAAGTTATATTATTATAGATGTTGGTATGTGGGAGGAAATTCTAATTACATTTTGTTTTATAATAAAGATATCAAATATGTATATAAAACAAAAAACATTATTTTAAATGCTAGCTGTCATCTAAAGTTCATTCAGTGTCATTCCTTTATTAATATTATAGGTTTAAATAGTTATACGTATAGTACTATAAACAGTTGATCTCCTAATAGGATTATATTAATATTAATAATAATACTATTGCAATTTTCCGTATTAATCTGAGTGGTATCACATATAATTAATTTAATTGGTGTGTCTCTGAGGCTTAAACGCTTTTAAACTTTGTTATAAATTGCTTTGAATTAGTCTTTTCAATATTGCAATAGAAAATATTTTTACATTTTTTATATTTTTATGTGTTTTTATTATACAATTTGCAGAATATGAAAGTTTTATTAAATTCCAATTTTTATTGAAATGTGGTAGAAATAATTTTTTTTTTGTTTTATTCCTAGTAGTAAATAAAATAACAGTTTATAATAAATTCTAGTAAAAACATTGTATATAATGAATGCAAAATATTGAAGCAGAGTGATATATCTCCCAGTTTTCTCGAATATTTTTTTAAAATTTGTAATCCCCCGAAGATGAACAGGAAATTGAAGTCTGTGACTTTACAAATAGCACGAAATGACAAGACAGTAATTTATTATGTAACAATAACATAAGGTTAGTTTTAATTTATAGAAACCGAAATTATTATATAATTTGAGCAACAAGGATGACCCTAATATCTCTAGCTAGCTGGATGGCTAGCTGGCTGTGTCGCCTCGACAGCGGATAGGCAATGTGAACAAATATGGCAAAGTTAAATTTGCTCCACCACAAAAGTACACACATGTGTATGAATCTATATTGTGTAACTTCGATCAGGTAAGTGCACTGATTTGTAGAACTTTGACATAGTTTAAGAAAATCAACAGAGATGGATTGTTATCGAAGTGATACAAAAAAAGAAGAATGGATAATTCGTCTTTTTCAGATTCACTTATTGTTTAATACACTCAGCTTTGAATAGATTTTTATTCAATTTATTATTTGTATTAATTTGAACATCTGGAGAATTAAAATATATATAATCTAAAAGAACTATTATAATTTGTCGAAACCAAGATGCGTTATAAAGTATGTAAAGAAAGAAGTTTAGTAAAGAATCTTTGAAATGTTTGACTACAGAATTTGATTATGAAAATATTGTATCGATTAATATCTAGAACTATTCAAGTCAAGTCAATAAAACAAAATGAAAATAGGGTTCTTCATTTTCAAGAATTGTTGAAGAGATTTTTCTATCTATTTATTATTTCAAGAAACAATGGAGAGAAAAATAAAGAAATAAACAAAAATACGTTTTATACGACACAATACGTTCAAGTCATATTATTATTAATTTTGATACCTTATTACTCTTATACTCTGTGTATTGAATCATTTACAGATTTAGAGAACTCATATAAAAGGGATAGCAGCCATAGAATACTTATTTTTAACATATTATTCTCCTTTCACTAGATGTCAAACTATTTTGATTATTGTAAAAATTTAATAGGAATGCATAAACTAAAATTATATTTAATATATTCAAACAAAAAAATCTTACGTTTTGCCATTATAACAAATGAAGGATTGAATGAAGGATTGTATTAGAATATTTTACTTAAATTCATTGTTATGACAATATGTCAAGTAAAAACCTGATTGATATTGATAAGTTTTTAAAATGTTAATAAAAATGTGTTTCTTCAGATATGAACCTGTTGAATTTAATAAGCCTCCGCTCATACATCACAGTTTTCATAACGTTAACAAAATCAAAGATATGTCTCAACATGTCAGCGGGATGACACGGACGAACATTACTGTTTGTAGAGGACTCTGGAAATGTGTGAGTATATGATGTCAGCGTTCTTCAATATTGTGTGGACATTTAAGAATAGAATTAAATATAGATTCAAATTTTGGTAGATATCAAATACTATACCATAGATATTTCTGTACGAATTATATTTGGTGAAAAAAACTACTCGCCCTTTATAGTTTATTTAGCTTTATATTTGATTTTATTAAAGCAGTGAATATACATTTTAACTCTAAACAAGCATATTATAATGTCAACCATATGACAATTATTCACAAAAAAAATCAGTTTTAAACTAGGTACTAGTTAAAATAATTGTTCATAGTGAAGAAAAACACGTAACTGTTTATTTTGTTGAATATATTTATGTCAACCTAAATGGAGAACCTCTATTAAAGTTTAACTAAAATAAACGAGTTTAGTATGTATAAATATATATGGCTTTTAATAATAAAATCAAAGAAACATAAAACTATTGTCGATAAAAAGACATTTGTAATATAGATAGTACATATGTATATACAATACCTGCTATAAATGAAACTTGTAATATCCATTCTTAGAACTATCATTAGAAACAAACAACATTATACAGCGATAAAAATTCAAGATTTTTCTCTGTTACTTTTCATAAAATATACCAAGGACAGTATTATATACACTTCTTATTGCCATAATTGCTAATTCGTGAAACTGTCTGTCCATTTTGTTATACAGTTCAGTTCAGAACAAATATGTAGAGGGCTCCAATACAATGAGTTCAAGTGTTACTTTGTGAAAGTTTAAAAGAAGTTGAGCTAAAGTAAGTTACCGGCAGCGATCCTTAATGTGTATTAGGTTTTATATACAAGTATTCAAAACTATTGAATAATGTTAGGAGAACAATACGAAAATATGTATGATGATAATAGGTTAATTCTGAGTGTTATAGAGAAAACGACTTTAAATTTAAATTATTATTATTAAATGTAAGGAAGGGCACCAAGTTAACGCATATATAAAGGCAGAATTGGATGGGTTGTTCGAGTGGAACCGTAACAGGTCATGAGTATGTAATTATATTGTTATCAAAAATGAATGAAAAAAAAAAAAAAAGTTTAAGAAAGAAGGGAGAAGCAGGAATACTAATAAATTACTTTATGTAAAAAATAAACGATAAAATAACGTCTGATAGCGACGTTTCGATGGGAAGGATGAGATACCATCCCCGTATTAACTTGATGCATCAATTCGTTAAAGGTAGCCCCATTACATATACGGCCCTTTTACCTACCACATTTACGTCACATGTGAAGGCTCCATTAACCCACTACATTGTAGGTATGTATAAAATCTTTATATATATATATATATATATATATATATATATATATATATATATATATATATATATATTTACTCACAAATAGCATACACACTCTCTTTCTTTAAATGGGAAGACCTTACGCAGCTGTTATGCTCTGTCCTCTTCTAACGCACGGCCCAGTTGCTTGGGACCTCTCATTCGTACATATTCACTCGCGGCAATATTTTACTTTTTAAAATTCGACAACCCTAATTTAGGACCGATTTTTCGCAGGCAACCCTATTTTACCGTGTTCATAATTAAATAATCTTTATTTTCATTTAAATTTGATTAAATTATCAGACCGGTGCAAAATGCTACTATCGATGTACCTGTTTATCCTGGCAACCCGAGAGTTGTGACTGGAAAAGAATAGGCAACCTAACGTTTTCATATTCTATGGGCTCCGTACTTTCGATTGGTGTGGAATTTATCTAATAAACAAACCGGTGAAATATTTGAAAAAAAATCTATTTTTAATTGTTAATTAATCATATCCTGGACTAAAATTTATGAGGCAACCCATATGTAATATAGTTATTGACATATTAAATTGAATATAAAATATGTTTCATCAAATAAACATCTCGGTGAAGGTCGCCTTATATCGGGATCTTAGACCAAGATTTTACAAGGAGCGGTCAGTGCTTGTACCAGAAGGTTTGTTTAATAAATTTGCTATATCATGAACAGATCTTTACTGGAAATATTGTTCAAAGTAATTATTTCACTAGAAATAAACTAATTTTATATTTTTTTCATTCGTCATAATTCTTAAATCCGATGAACTTATATTATGTTCTTAAGAGTGAACTTTTCAATATTGTAGTCTAATTTGTATCTTTGCCAGAACGTATTGTTGACTCTGAAAACTTTAAAAGTAATTCGGGACCGTAAAGGTTTTGATTGGAAACTAGAATCGAAGGGACAAAGCAGATCATTCTGAAAACTAGCTTTTAAACATGCTGATATTTATTATAAAAATAAGAAAACTGACTTCACAGTAGTCAAGAAAAAAGTCACATACAACATAAAACATTCATTGTTTAAGTTAAGGAAATTTGAAAAAAAAAGCTGAACACAAGTAAAAGCACACTCTCAAAAGCGATGAGGTGTTTATGTCTACTATACTAGACCCCAACTATAATATTAGATTAAGATAATAAGAGAAAGTTTTTGTTAAAGACTCTATTATATAATTCTTAAATACATAAACTTTTTCCAATTTAATTTGTAATTTATACTTAGATACTTGTTTCAACCGTACCATCTAAATATTAATTACGGTTATTAAGATAAAATTAATTATTCAGGTTGCATGATTTTAATCATTCAACATTCACCGTCTTTACTATTTTGAGTATTTGAGAGATTCGAGTTTACACTTCGTCAAACAATTATGACATTGAATCTGCAGATTGGGGCTGAATAATTATTATTTTTTAATTATATTACTTAAATAAAAATCCTTAAATCTGCGAATAGAATTTATGTTATTAAGAAAGTAATTGATTTCAGTTAAGTAATCTTAAATAACTTTGAGAGTAAATAAAATCGAATGCAAAGAGAAAAATATGAAGGCATTAAATGTAGTACAAAAGTACAAGTAAAAGAACCAAGTATGTGTATTTTGATTTGAATTTTAAAAACAACTTTTTAAAATAATCGTCATCAGCCTATCAGAGCCCACTACTGAGCAAAGGCCTCCTTCTCACATGGAGAAGGTTTGAGCATCAATCACCACGCTTGCTGAAGACTGGTTGGTGATTTCAAACTTATAATTGTGAAAATATAAGTACATATCACGATGTTTTCCTTCACCGTTTGTCATACATATGTAAATACATAAAACAAATTATTGAAAATATTATTGCTGAAAATAAATGTTTACCGAGATTTTAATATACATTATGTTATTATTAAAAAAACATAATCCTACATTATGGTAACGTTAATTTTAAATTAATTAAAACATGAAGTCTTTGTCTACGTCAATTTTTTTATTTGACCACCACTTTTTTAAGTTACATCAAAACTACAGTCTATTACATAATGCTATCACAGTATAAAAAAAGAAAAATTTGAAATGTTTCGGTTTTACATTAATTAATTATTTCTACAGTAAATTCTAAACATTTTTTTGCAGGATGTTTCATAGAATCAATGAGGTAGAAACATTTATCAATTACTTATTTATCAATGAGGTCTAAACATTTTTTCGCAGGATATTTCATAGAATCAATGTAGATCCATTGTTCGTTTGACGGCAATGACAGTCTGTATATTTTGAAACATTTATAGTTTTTGTTTAAAGTACAATTTATGCTTCTATTTTACATTAAAAAAATGATTCGTTTAAATTAGAATTTAGTCCTATGAATGATATACTACATTCATTTTCCAAACTGTACCATTCGGCCTCATTTAAAGATATTTTTTTGTTAAGCTACCATTGCCAAGTTTAAGATCACGCTCAAAGTTTCAAGTGAGGTTCCATTCCTATCCATGATTGCAACGCAGCCGAGAACTTGTCCGATAATTCATTAATGGTTTGACAGCTTCTTTAATTAAAATTCAAATCTTATATGGTCCGAAGGGTGGATAAGTTACATAAAATCATAATTTTATTTCAATGTGCAGTCCCGAAAATGTAAGGCTTAATTACAAGTCTCAAAAGAAAACTTACTGTGTGCTACCGAACTACGAAAAATATATGATATTATTTTTTCATTTAAAAAAAGTATTCCAATATGACTTCCACAAGTGCATTTAAATTTGAAAGCAAATGTTAAGTTGAAACTTGAATTATAAATTAAATGGAACACAGAAAGTGAGACATATATTCAAAATGACCAGAATATGTCAATGCGGCTTATGGATTATCACGATTCAGTCGCTTTACCAATCAAGTTATAGCGCTGTGACTTGAGTTGATGAATTGTGCATTCACAGAATCATTATGTTTGTTAAATTAATATAAAAAATATACTAGATAGCTAAATATGAAAAGTAAAAAAAGAATAAACTAAATAGTGAAAAACAGCTGTAACTAATACAATAATTAGACTATTTATGTATTCATTATTTAGTATATTCCTCTCCAAAAAGGATCGTCAGTTATAGAATCTTTTGTTGACTCGTAAAATTGCAAAACTATATAAGGGAGAAACTAAAATCAGAAATTGTAAATAAATTGAAAAATGCCGTTTATCAATAATAAATTTATTACTGGCAAAATATTTGCGGCTTTTAATAATCTGCGGATATATAAATAGTCCAAGGACGAAGTCTGTCGCTCTCTCAATACTTTATCTTTTTGTTAGAGCAGTTTTCGGAACTTTAATTTTGTTACCTAATTTATTACCGAAATTACTGCAATTAACGCTCACCGTTTAAAATTCTATCCGGTATAAATTCTTAGGATTTCAAATAAATTTCAGTTGTACGTCTTTTGTGTTTTTACACTCCAATACAATCGAATTGCATGTCATAGAATTGATATTGATGATTGTAATGGTTATTAAAACCAGTCAATTAGAGAAAATACAATAGATACAAATGTACTATGTAACATCATTGTGGTATTGAAATAAAAAAAAAACTAAACCAAAATAAAAACAAAACCAATAGAGAGAATGTTTCATGTGATATCATCAAAATTTTATGAAGGAATTAAATAATACCTTAATTTTAATAACTGTTTACTAAAAACTGTTTTATGACAAGATGAAAAAATAAAAATAATAGAAAAAGTGAAAGAAATACCTTTTCAATAGCAAATGTAAAGTCTAATTTCTAAACAAATTTATACTCTGAATTCTTGTTAAAGGACTCGTAGCTATAATAGGAAACAATATAATTATTCATTACATAATATATGTAAGTCTTATTCTATAAAAATAGAAACATTAGTCTTAACAAACTTTTCAGGTGCATGGAACTCTGAACTTATAGCAATAATCACTGGCAGTAATCACACAATGTGGGCAAATGTAAATTTGGTAAGCGTGGCAATGGCTTTTTGGAAGGATAAAGTTGATATCTCTTTCGAGTGGGGAAACTTTTTAGGTTCACGCGGATAACCCGCTATCCTGTTCCTATATAATTGAATTGTATATAAAATCTCATGTTTAATTAATAAATTTAAACAATCTGAATGCCTTTTCACCAGTGACATATTAAATCTTTGAAATAACATTTTCAGTTCGAAACGACCATTCGGCCATGCAGGTTGCTTTTGTTATATTTTATAAATTAAAATTATTGCTCTTATTATTGTGTTACAATATTACTTGAAGCTTTCTTCGTATTATAACGTTATGGTAAACTTTCACTATCATTGTTGCTTTCGGATGAATGGTCAACAAACAGATATAAAGTTTTTACTGGAAATATCCTAAATTTTCCGCCTATTAAATGCATGAATAAGAAATAATAAATACAAAATCGACTAATAAACGTAAGTCACGACATTACAAGCCCAGCCATGATGGTGAGTCATAATTTCCTATTTTCTTTGGCACACGTTTCTCTTTCAGTTAACGCAACATTGATAAGGTAATGAAACAGAGGTCATAGCTTCTACTACAGAAGCGTTCAAATCAAACGACCGATGTGGACGTAAAATATGTATGTTTTAAACTATCTCAGGTATTTATAATCTCGTGTTGCTATTATCGAATTAACTTTAGCCAGTTTTCTTAAGTAAGACAAAGCTCAATAAAAAAATTGTTACCTATTGCAAAATATTTTTTTTTTTCAAAATTTTAGGGCCGAGGTAATTTTGATACAAAAATAGATAAAGTACTTTTCCTTTAAAATACCAAAAGAAACGTTTCATCTTTATTTATTATAAAAATGAGTAACTGAAGTTTTAAGACGTTATATGTATGATCAAATAGAAATATGTAAGACAAATTCTATAATTGATTAAATTATATTGTTATTATAGTTTAATATGTAACACTTATGTTAATGAGATCTAAGATTTTCGCGGGCAGACGAGATATAATCTCGTCCCGTGATCACGGTTACTGAAAAGTAGCCGAATCGTCGGGAGTATGTAGTTTAATAATAATAATAATATTTATTTGCTCCGAATGTAGGTACAGAATATAGGTGTATATAATAGAATCTAGTATAAGTTCCAGTACATTCTACCTTAAGGCATGCAAATGTTAGGCTTAAATTATAAATTAAAATTAGAAATTAAAATTAAACAATACAATTATAATTATAAATTCATATTAATCAAAATTAACAACGAAAGATGGATACATGATTAAGTTATATAAAGATACATTTTTTATTCATTAATTTATTACAATATTATGTTTCGTCCATTAGGTAATCATTTATTGAGTAATAACATTTGTTGACTAGAAGGGAAAACAAAAGTTTTTTAAATTTTACACAAGTTAAGTTCTTTATTTCGTTCGGTAATTTATTGTATATGATAGGGGCCATGGTCAAAATGTTCCTTTTCAACAAAGTAGTTTTGTAATTGCCTGTACATAAAAGATTATGATACTGAGACCTCAGATTTATAGCACGATTTCTCGCTTCTCTCAATGAAGGGAAAAGGTGCTTATTTGTTTTTACAAAGACCGCGACTTCATATATATATAAACAAGGAAATGTTAAGAGCTCATATTTCCTAAAAATCGGTTTACAGCTGTCCGTGACCTTCAAATTGAAAATACATCTAAGGCATCTTATAATCAAAAATAAAAAACGCGAAGTAAAATCCCAAAATATTAGTTTCATTTGAACTCTAATATTTCCTAAAGGCATAATTTATTCAAAACCAATCTATTAAATCTTATAAATTTAATCCAATCACCTAAAATATTTTATGTTTGCCCTAAAATATGACGGGAATTATTATTTTAAATGACAAATAAAACATCGACGAAAACTATTTCAGATAATTGCTAAAATTATAATAAAAACTATCGATACTATTTCTTTCATTAAGAAATATTAACAGATTGAATGAAGTATTTTTTTAAATTAGCTATATTATTAGATAACTGCGGCTTTAAATACTAGAAAGTACTTTTAAATTAGTATTTGTATATTAAATTCAAAAATATGTAATAAAACTACATATTTACTAATAATAATTAATCTATAAAAGAAATATGTAACGTATATTCAAGGAAGCTATAAATAATTTTATTGAAGCAAGTCTTCACGATCATAGCAGATAGCGATTTCATTCTTACTATTCTATGTTTGGCAGGGTGAATATTGATACACATTGGCAATCTTCCACGAAACAGTCATCAGTACAAAGTATGCATTTCCTCTCCCAACTAAGCTAAGCCTTAATTCTACAAAAAGATGATAGGGTCCTTCCTGAAATAGGCCACTATTGTTTAAGTGCCATATGTAATGTAATAATGCGATAGTCTGTTGAAGCATCAACATTGCTAGTGAAAGTGACTCTCAAAACTACCCCATTGTGCTCAAAAAGGCACTCAGTTGAATGTCTTTCACGATAAAGTTGTTTATTAAAACATTTTATTTAAATGTTTTACCTTATATATTTTAACTCTAATCTTGTTATTACTTTACATCTAAGTACTATTATTTTATAGTCAATAGGTAGAACAACAATCGCTTTTTGAAAGTCAAAAGTCATAAATGAATTCGATAAATCTTTTTAAAGAGAAAATCAGACATACATATACTAACAAACAAAGTAACAAAAACATTTATTAAATCCAACGTTAGAAAGGTTGATTAATAGATTAATTAGATAAATAGAGAGAATTAATTAATAGATTGCATAGAGGTACCGTTGACACCTAAACATCTGCATTGCATTGTATTTATATGTAATAAATGTATTCGAAAATTACATCTATTATTTTATATATAAAAGAAAGTCGTGTTAGTTACCCCACTTATAACTCAAGAACGGCTGAACCGATTTAGCTAAAAATTGGCAGGGAGGTAGTTTAGAACCAGGATATTGCGATAGGATACTTTTTATCCCGTTCGACAGCATTCCCTTGGGACTTGACATGAAAAGTCAGTCACTAAATAAAACGTGGAATAACAAAACACAATTGACAGCTATGCAATTGACGTATAACGACAAATATGTAATGACGTAATGATGACAATTAGATATTTGTAAGAGATCTACTATATAAAAATAAGTCCGGTTTTCCATCCTGACGCTGTAACTTTGAAAGGTCTCGAGCTCCGTGAGGTATATAACAAATAATTTCAACAGAAAAGCGGGAAAATCTTTTTTCACATACAGCGCCATCATACATAACATGTACTACAAATTAATATTTTAAGTAGATGGCACCGGTGCATGATACATTGTTTGACAGCTACTCATTGTTCTTTGCTCAGTTAATTTCATATGACAAACGGGTATTGTGTTTGTAGTTGGAACTCTTAAAACCATTTAGTATTTGCGGGATAAATTTAGAAAATCATTGTTTTTCACATGGGCGTTATATTTTGCGTGTTCACGAGTTTGGAAACCATCCGCTTTATTTGTGTTAAAGTTAGACCAAAAAACAAAAAATGTGGTTTACAAAGGACCACTTCAATGAAACGGATAATTTGCGGACACGTATAACGCTTCGATTCGGTATCTACTTTGGATTCACTTTCATTTACTTAGAGAAGTTCAACTAAAAAACACTTCATTTTTGTAATCGAAATGAATTCATTACTGTTGTTAAATGAAATAAAAATTTTCCTTTTCAAATATAAAACAAAAAAAAAAATTCATCTTTTAATCACCAAACGAAATATTATATAGAAGCCTTCTGGTGGCGAAACGGAGTTCGCCGGGTTTACTAGTTTGTAATTAAAATAAATATTACAAACTCACTAATGAACTCACTCGCAATAGGTTCGTCGTGGATTTGTACTCGATGTAAGTAGGAGCGGTAGGCCCCTTAACTCAGCGGGAAGTGCACCCCATATACCAACACTGTCGCTACTGGGTAAAAAATACCACAATAATATTAATGTAAGAACTAGAGTTATGTCATGGATAATTAAATATAACCAATTTTTATATTATATTGTGTTACATTTTCAATTGAACAAGACAGTTGGAAACTAATAAACGCTTGGTATTATATGTAATATTTTAAATTTTAAAACATAGCCCAAAAAACGAAATATTTGCGAGTGTGGCTGGAGGGCTCTTTCTTGTTGTTTTTTCGGAATATTATTATTTTGCTCGCCATTACCACCAAGTAGAATATTATTTTACTTTTCATATATGTATGTAGGCAGGTTTAAGATGGTAGATTTACACTTAATTTGTGGCAATACAAGAGACAACACCTTCAAGTATTCTCTTCTAGGTCTCTTTCGTCACGATTTTCTTTATTAGTCGAACCGTCGAACATCTGTCGAAAGGTATCTAAAACGGCGCTGCCCAAAATTACTTACAAAAATTAATATTTTCGAAAGTATGCACCATGTGGTAAATTTTACCCGGTAGCGCCTCCCGCCGAGTTAAACCTTCACCTGGGTCGCAAGTCCCAGGCACTGTTGAAGCTTCTCTCTCTTCAACGCGATGGACCCTTCATCTGCACGGTGAATCCATTGAATACTAAGAGGCTGCGTCTCATATGAAAATATAATATAATGATTTGGAAGCTTCCTTTTGAATAATAATATCTTTAACTATTATTAACTTTCGTCCCCTACTTCCTCTGATAATCACTTCCATAATTTGTTATTATTTAAAGACTTTTATTGGCGGATAAAAGATACAAAGTTAAATTAATTTATTATAAAAAAATTATGTATGCATGTAAATAGCCTATTTATTATAATTTTTATGGTTTTTAAAACGTAAGGATAACTCGGGCTAAATATAAAATGATATAATACATAAGGTAGTCTCCATAAATCTTACCTTTATACATACATACATATATTAAACACAAGTACGAGATTAGAAATCTGTTAATGTTTTGATTAAGGAGGCGTGTTAGTCAATTATTGAATCAGTGTTATTCACTGATGAGCCTTCATATAAATGTTAGAACATAGTTGATTAATAGAGGAATATTGATTATATAAATAAATTAATAAATGTTACTATTAACTTCTCAGCATGCTAAATTGCTGTCTCAATTATATTATAATTTATAGAATATTCTAAAAATTATTATGTACTATGTTGTTTAATGTATTAAAAATATGAAATATTTCATGAAACCCACATATGTAATTATTATAAACTTTATTCATTCACCTAAAATTAATTATATTTATTTACTTACTAGAAGACCCGGCGAACTTCGTATCGCTCTATAATCAAGAAATATCTGTTATGTTTTTTTATTTATATTTTTGGAGTTTACCTGTAAGTCATAAATCTCCGTGTTTTGAAGTGCGACGAAATGATTGACATATTAGTTAGTTGTCATATCTAATGTCAAAAAAAAAAACGTTTGTATGGGAAATAGAAAAGAGCTGTTTTTATGGTTTTCCCAGTCATGAATCAATTTCTTTCAGCTTTTATACCTTCCCTGAACCTCCACGAACATTTCAAGACTAAGATAACATAAATCCGTTCAGCCGTTCTTGAGTTTTAGCGAGACTAAGGAACAGCAATCCATTTTTATATATATAGAAGATTTTCAATAAATACTCTCTATATATATAAACTTATTTTTACTTATTTACAAGACACACGCGCAGGCAATCAAACACTTAAGAACCTATATACATACTCGTACCAAATATATGCATATTAAAAGTGTAAAGAGCATATTATACAATATAGAGGTAAAAGTAATATTTGTTGTATAAAATTTTTGCTTATTATATACTTTTGGTTGATTTATAATTTGATATCGTGGATGCTGATAAGAAATGTTTAAAAATATTCTTTAGTATTCGGGTTGCTACACGTTAAATGATTTTTTTTATTTGAACATCCAAAACAATAAGTTTCCGGTTATTCTACTCATAATATGTTAGTGGACGTTGTAAAATGTTTCAATTTAAAATTGATGTACTGATATTTTAAACAATCATTAGAAGAATGTATGTGAAGAGTAACTACAGGTCTGTGTACATGTAACTTGTAACTAAAGGCCCGCCGGATAAAAATACGAAGACACTTACGAGTATACTAAGCATTAGGAACATAACTTTGTACATAAATATGATGCGAGGAAATGTTATTGAATGTATGGTAGATGACATGTTGACCTGGATCTTGAACTAAAGTTTAACATTTATATAATATATACATTCTTGAACAAAATTAAAATTTACTTCATTGTAAGGTTTCTTTAAGTAAACTGTAGCTGGAACACGTTGCTGTTACAATTCCCTGTGGAACAATAAATGTGAAAAATATTCAATATGCATTGTATTCGACACTCTGGCGTGTAGTTAGAGATAATTACAACTTATGTATTGTTTCAATATTTATAAACGATGAAGCTTACATAATAATTGTCCGACTCATTGATAATGCTATGTATAACAATGATACTAAATTAAACTGGTTATATATTAAGCACTACGATGTATATATCTTGTTATATTTTAATAACTAAGAAGACAAAGGAACAGACCCCTAAGTGATCATCAATCTCATTGTGTCACTCTAGTTTTTTCACAGTCCTTTGGAGACTGTAGAGGTCGTTATCTTAACGACCAACAAGAATTGATTTTATAAATTGTCTGCCACCTGAGTTAAATGGGAACTTTTATAATTAACAAAACATAATAAGTAAAAATTTTCATACATTAATTTTCTCAATAAGTATACCAAAATAAATAGATGGTTAAGCATCCTTCAACAATTCTCAATGAAAAACTATTAAATTCTGTGAAATTTTTGTGACGTTTGGCTAGTTTCCTTAATTTTCCTTAAAATTTTAAACATTATAATAGTTTAAGGAAACCATAAAATCGCGCATTCTTTTATTACATCCTGAAGATACAATTTATATTGTTCATAAAATATGTAAAATAACAACACAACAACTTTTTTGGATCGAAATAATGTTTTGTATTTTTTATTGCTTGTTTTATCTTTGAACATTCCCTGAAATAATTGAAGAATATAAAGAAAATACTATAGTGTTTTATTAAATACTATCATTAAGTATCAATACTCTCACCCAGCGACGCGACGTATGTGGGGACGTGATGACATTTACTGACAATTGTTAAAAATGGACAGCAAATTACGATATATGTACATAGTAGGGGACACTTTTGGTTCAGCGTTAGAGGAGACCGGAGTGTGGAACTTAGTACTTTTACACGTAAATGATTAAGTGTTAACGAACAATGACTAATGATTAACGAGAGTATGTGCATTTTATCTTTCACTCAATTTTATCGTAAATAATTTCAATAAAAAAAAAAACAAATTTAAGTACATTAATTTTTTTTGATTTTGTCAACCCAGATTATAACAATATAATATGGAACAATGTTAAGTAACTCCGTGTTTATAATAAAGTGATAACGATTGCTTCATGTTACATTATTTCAAAATTGTAAGAAAAATATTAAAAGCCTGATACACCATGAAACATTTTTTTTGTTTCAATCTGGTTAGAATTCATTCATCGGCAAGTCTCTTTGTCACTATACAGGCTGAAAAATAAAACTAATAAGAGAGATGGAAAACCTTCCATTTGGAATTATTTCTCAGAATTCGTGTTTGGTTTTTAATTAGTTATGAAAAAGATTAAATATTGGTCATTTTAATTAATTTCCCTAGTTTCTTATTATATATTAATCCTGTAAGAACAATTAGTGATTTATAAGTATAAAGTAATATTTTGTACAATTTTCACTTTTATAAAAAAAGCAATTTACACTGGTGATATTTTACAATTGTATTATAAAATTTTACCGAGTCAGCTTC
Organism: Danaus chrysippus; assembly: GCA_916720795.1. NCBI lineage: Eukaryota > Metazoa > Arthropoda > Insecta > Lepidoptera > Nymphalidae > Danaus > Danaus chrysippus. The sequence continues at coordinate 11,322,318 of CAKASE010000044.1, forward strand.
TGGGGCGCTACGGTGGAGCTATGCAAGATGAGTGTGTCTCGTTTTCTGTTAGAACACGCTAAAAATATCAGATGGTTTAAGTTCTTACCACGGGCTTCGCAAAAGTAGTACAAAGAAGAATGGAGTCGCTAATATGTAATGCCATTTGACGTTGTATTTTTGAAAGTATGTTTATTTAAAGTACTGCAAAATAAACGAGTTCTTCAAGAGCTAGGTTCTCTTTCATCGTTACTTAAAAGGATAATTAGTGACATAATATTAGTTATAACTACAATATTTTTATCATCTCTATGTCGAGGTTAGACAACAAAGGCTTCATTTGAATAGCTACTACACTATATACGTGTAGTAAGTAAACATTTGACTTAAATCATAACATATTGACTGATAACTTTATTATTAAATGGAGGAGATTTGGTGGAATTAAACTAGACTTGTTGTAACACAGAATCACAGAGAGTGAGAGCATTTATTGAACTGTCACAGATTATATTTACATGTAGAATATATAAATATGCATCGACTCAATATGGAAAGGCCACATTTAATAATTAGTTTAACATTGACAAATGATATCGTGAGCTTGGATACCAACAAAATAGATCAATTAACAACGAATTTGACTGTTCCCAAGATTATAGTAATATAACAGAAGTAATGCTGCAAAATAAAACCAAGAACTTTATTACTGTAAGATTAATCCAGTAAGTAATTTAGTAATCCAGAAAATTTAAATGAAAGTTGTAGAAGTGAAAGTTTGAATTTATTTATTTACTTATTAGCATAAGAACATTGACTCGAAGGTAAATTAGTTAGCATATATTTCTACTTTATTTCATTAACGAAATAAAATAAATGAAATATTTCTTCGACTAAAAAAAACAATATACGAGTTTTAAGATTAGTTTGTTTAAATTTATATTAAAGATTGCCCAACAGATGGTCGTTGTTTAAATTAAATAAATACAGCCTGCTCGGTTAATTGACTTAATTTCTTTATAAAATTCCTAACCCATAAACACTTGGACTGTTAACAGTGTCAAAAACTATAAGCAAGGAGAATACTGCAAATATTTTTGGTTATTGGGAATCAAGTTTTATTAAGAAACTTTGTCGCAAGTAATATACATATTTCTAGCACTACTTCATATACAGATACGTATTTATGAGTAATCCAGGGAGATTAACAACTCTTAATGTTTGTATCCCAAATAAAAGCGTTTTAAATAATTTTAGAAAGATATCTGTATTGGTTATATTCTTTTAAAACAGTTTATTATTCCTTCAAAAAAGTTGTTTTCTATTAATCTAGTTTTAATGCTATTTGAAAAATTGCATGAAGTGTACATACAAAACTTGGGTTATCTTTTATGTATAATTTTAACAGTCCTAACTGGAACAAAACGTGTTTCAAACAGATTTTCAGAACAATTACACATTTAAAATATTTGTCGCAAAGTATTCGTATTAAAAAGTTCATTATTTACATCTCGTTATTACAATTTAAAAAAACTATGTTTGTGTTGTGCCACAAATATATTTTACTTTAAATATCTTTTATGTACGAGAAATTCTTAAACATAAATTTTATTTTATTTTAAACCATCTCTTTATTTAGAGGAAAAGAGTATATTTTATAAAAAAAAATTAACACTAACTTTAGCAAAGTTATTTAGTGTCATGAGAGTCACTAGGAACTAATGTCGAACTCGTAACGAGCTAACTAAAAGAGATTGAACGAGACGTGTCATAATAAAACCATGTCCTACATACTGTATGTATGTACACAGGTAGGCCATCTTACTGCACCTCTACGTCATTGTTAAAACATTTGTCTTACATCGTGTTTAGTATGTTGTTCAATGTTATTATGTTTAGTTCCTACGCTACTTAGTTTTTATTGCTTTTATATCTTCGTTATTACAATCGCAAAACTTTCTGTTTAATTATTTCTTGTAGATAGACGAGACATACTCCTATTATTTATATATTTTTGACTTAATTTATTAGTTTATAAAGCAATAAAACGTTTAACGTTTGAATTTCGTCTTGACGGGCCATCAAGTGACAAGGGTCGGGATATTATTTATGTGAGAGACGATGCTTTTATAGTATTGTTATATTGAAAATTCAATAGAAAAAAATATCAACTAGTTTTATAGGTCACCTAAAAATTAAAAAAAATATTTTTAAAATATGTACTAGTTTCAATGTATGAATTTAAAATAAACTAGTTTCGAAAGTAATTAACACGGGAACTCTCAATATGTGTCCCTTATCACAGCTGAAATAAAAAAGATTATTGACACATTACATTTACAAGGATATTTTAAATTTTCTAATTTTCTTTCAGTGTATCGTCAATATTTCTAACTGACGTCTAAATGAATTTGAAAACCGTGATAATTCGTTAAAAAAGTAATTAATAATATTTTTTAAACATATCTGCACATATGTATTGTTACAGAATTAGTTAATACAATGATACTAAGAGAAGATTGAAGTTATCGTTTTCAACCCAAGTCAATGAATCAACATTTATAAAAATAGATTTTTTTCAGTTAATTAATTATTGGAGAAATAAAATTTCTCTAAGATTTTATCACTTTTTAATTTTCAAGCAAGCGTGTTTCAGCATTTATTAATATAGAGATTTTAATATTTACAGAGATTTTAATCTTCAACTAGTTTTTAAGTATATCAATACATTAAGAGAATATACTGAAGAAGTAAGTTACCTCTCACTCTTTTTCGATTTTAAATTTCACTTCGATTTTAGGGCACAGTGACGCCAATTGCGTATTCCCATTGGTATTGTCAGCAGATCATTTATATGTTAACTAGAGTTACGTCAGCAAATTTTTTGGGTTATCTTAGTCAAGTTCTTCCGTTAGATACACATATTGTAAAAATATATTTAAATAATTGGTCTTCCATATTGGATATACCCGCTTTACAACCAAGGATTTCATAAATGCAGACATGCATTGATATCCAAACTGGATTTTTACAAAATTTCAACTCAATAGCTTGAAGACATCTGACTCAAACTGAGTTGAATTAATTTTATTTGAAGCATTTGAATTGAATTCCTACGAACTAATAACATATATTGTACATATAATAAAATGATGTAAAAATAAACAGACATTTTTTATGTAAGTCGTAATTTTATATAAATTAACTTATTTTGTTATCTCCAATTGTATATTATTATTTCATATATTATAATATTTGTACCTTATATTGTAATCTTGCCGTCACATCCATCTCATGTCATGGACATAGTACTCACATAGTTTGTTTGGATTCTGGAGACTAAATTCTCGATTTATATGAGGAGTTAACATAATGTTTCTCCGGTAGTGTATTTATTAAAGTTATTATAATATTTTCAATGCATACAGAATTATTGAAAATGTATTTAATTGAAAATTAATTTTGTATGTTTGGATGAATATATTGCGCTTCAATAAAACATTCTTTATTAGAAATTACTTCGTAAAATGTATCTAGATTAGGCGTAGTTATAAATTTGGTTTACAAAAAAAAAATCTATACGTTATGTTTATTTTACATTACAAAAGACCATTTAATTTTTAATGTCTTACCATTTAATGACGAAGGAATACATTTTGTTTTTTTAGTTTTCGTCTTGAAAATGGAAGATTGTACGATGACTAACTTTTTAATAATTAAAATTATTTCAAAAGTAATTATAGAGTAAAGAGTAATTATATTTCATACCATTTTTTTCTGAGATGTTTATATAATATATAACAACATTTTAAATACACACTGCGAGAATTAACACAGGAAGACTAGATAATTTTAAAAATGTGTTTTTTTTCTGCTCGTACCATTTTATTTATTCGTTTTAGTTATTGAATAACAATCAGACAAGCATAGAAACTTATCCATTTGTAATATTACAAAGTTGAAACCTGTGTAAAGAGTATAAAAAGTAAAGTATATTTTCAAATAAAAAATATTTAATTAAGGTATACAAGATTAATAATGCATAAAATGCAACTATATTAATCAAACATAAAATATAATTTACTTTATTAGAAGGCTGTATCTCGGTACTGGGATTAAAATATTAAACCTACAGAAGCGTTTCCTGATAAAGTAGCGATATTGTTCAAATACTTATCTTATGACACAAGGTCACAGTCACACATTACTCTAATTTATTACTACGATGCCAATAAACTATGAAAGCAATATTTTTGTGTGAAAGTACGAGTGTCGCCTATAAAGCTTGGCTATGTACTTTGTTGTTATATATGAGCAATTTTCTTCCCCCAGCTGTGAACTTGTGGTGTGATATTGAAATAGATAATATCTTTTTATTAATATCATATTATGGATGATAAATTATTTGTTTGCTGAAACAAATAGTGGAATCTTTCGGCTATTGTTACTTTTAGTCTAAGGTGATTTTAAAGCTATTTTGATAGGTATAAAATATAAATTTTATAAATGTAAAATTACTAATTAATGATGGAACCAATCAGTACATTAATTGGATGTTCCTAATATGAAATAACTGAAATACAATCAAATGTTTCAAGTGTTCATTAAATCCTCATTTTGTGAACATAATTAACTGTTGTATATAATTTAGATGTAATTCTGTATTTAATGATAACATTAAATACAGTATACATAAGTAAGTAATGAAATAAAATTTTACACATGATTCATTTTATCACTCCCATTAAATAAAGCGAAAGCCTTTGTAGAAGTTGCTTTTGCATTGCAGTCCCTTAAGGTATGAAACGTTTACTTTTCATAACCTAGTGTTCGTTGTTTGATAATGAATGTAAAAAAAATACATTATATTTCAAAAAATAAATATTGTTAATTAGATGATTGATGTTAATTAGAGAAAACCAATTATAATTTATCCCTACAGTTTTAGTTTTGCTTTTTTCGTTTTATGGTTTTTATATTTACGACTTTTTAATACTTCGCTTATTATAAGTTCCACTTTAAATGACGTTTAAGCTAAATTTCGTTAAAATTAAAAATTATTTCATTTCGATCCCACAGTATAAGTCAAACAAGATAAACAAATATTGTGTTATTGCGCTCTTTATTTTATTTTCAGCTAACGTCATTGGTGGAAACAAACACAAAAATTTTTATGTGAGAAAACTTTTAGTTTTCGAATTTAAAACGTGATAATTTCCTCGTAACAAATTGCTGTTAATGAATAGACTTACGTTCCTAAATGTATAAATAATTTCCGGACATATCGTGGTGAACATAATATGAACAATTTTCGTTTTTTTTTGTCAAGTAACCCCACCTCAAACATGGGCTGGCTCTACCGGGGAAGTACTACCCTGTTACAGCAGATCGACATGGAGTAGTCTTTAACGGCTGCGTTTCATCCGATGAGAAAGAAAGCCGGATGCTCTTTCCCTGTTACCACCGTTACAACTTTACGATAACTCAAATTCATATAATCATACGATACTTGAACATCAATTTAACTTATTTTTTCTGTATATACATAAAGTAACTAAGTACACTACATACATACATTTAAAATTTTAACAATCTGTCAGAAAAGAGTGCGCCAAACGACTCATGTTTAAATCACTGTACATATTCTACGCTGCCAAGGAAAAGGCAGTACAAATATAATTAATTATACTCAAATATTACTTGTCTGAAAGAGAAGGCTATTTTAAAAATAGAAAATAAAAATGCTTTGTTTAGAATACTGTTCAAGTCCAAAATATACGGCAAATGAAAGTAAAATTAATGAATTACCTGTAAAAGTTACAAAAATACAAGATTTGTCTAATTAGAGAAACAGAAGTAACATCTATTTCTAGCGTTGTATAAAGCTATAACCGTCAAGTCCTGAGATTTTTTTAGCCTACCTAAAAAAATATGAGTAATACCCTATACCTACAGTTAGTCGGTGAAAATAGCGTATTTATAAATCAAAATTACAGCATGAAATAAGCCAAAATACGCAGAAGATCATTCGATTTGTCTAAAGTAGTCACAGTCGTCGTAGAAATGTGCAATTTACATAGACATTGCAAATACTTTGAAATACTAGCTGTAGTTGTAGTTTTCTGTTAAACATCTCAAAGGAAATATTTGTGAGTAATAAATTATAGTGTTAACAAATAATTTAGGTGATTTAAATCATCTTTCTCTACATCAAAGAACGTACAAACTACATAAATACAATTGAAATGAAAATATTGTAATCTAATATTATAACATGTAATTGATAAATGAATTTATAATTATCCACCTTACCTCTTTTATTTTGTTGTACTAATAATAATTGAAGAGGAAGAGTGTTATTTTTTCTTCCATAATATTTGAATAGCCTTACATATATAGAGTGTAATTAGATTCAGATATTGGATCATTTATTTATTTTTATTGTTAAAATTTATTACAATGTTCAAAATTACAATTATTTTTTTTGTTAAAGTATTATTGACAGACCGAAGTATTCCATAAATAAAGACATTTATACGAGTATCTGGAGACATACGTCGTCACTAATGAATTGCAAAAACAGTCCGAGTTGTATGAATACAGACTTCACCACGCTTCATAATATGTCAAGGTAGTCAAGTGCATTGATTCAAAAGCTGTCGTCATACAATTTTCGTAATACCATTATATAAAAGATTATAATTCAGCATTAATTAATTTATCAGTTTTTGATTGAGATTAAAGTTGTATAATTGAGATTAAAGTTGTCATGTGCCCTGTCGTTGACAGATTCGGGGTACATCAACATAGCGGCCGATGACTTTCGCAGTGGTTTTAGCGAGTAGGGGCCTGCCCAGGCCGAGTGTCACGTACCCCTTTCGGCCCCACCAAGGCCGGTTGGACGGCTCGTAAAACGAGTTTCCCTGCGTCATCAAAAAAAAATAATATTAAAGTTGTCTTATGTATTCTGTATTAATTTCACAAAGAAAAAAACAATATTGCAATAATTAAATCTTATATATATATTAAGGAACTTCGTTCGGATTTTTAAAAATAAAATAACAGTAAGACATTTGACAATTTGACTATGCGATATTAATTAAAATGAACAAATATAAAAGGTAAATAAAGGAATGAAATGATAACCTGCTAACTCCAGTTAAACAACAATTAAAGTACTTACAGAGTAATATCCTTAAAATAGCCTTAGACTAATTGCTAAACCAATATTAATAGTCGAAAACCCATGAGCGATGTTGCCTCGACGACGGACCACCAGAAAGTGTCGATGTTTCTTTTTGCGCACTGCTTCTATTTTGTTTCTTTTCCAAGGAGTTCCTAACTCGGCTTCTATTTTGTTTCTTGACCAAGGAGTTTCCTAACTCGGCCTCTCCTGACTCCTGGTCGTCCTCGGCCACATTTTCTCGGTTGTTCAGTAGTAGCCTCGCCTACTGCGCCACCTTCCCGATCTTCGTCTTCAAGGTTTGGTATAGACGATCCGGCCGAAGCACCTTGTCATCCTGAATTTTGAAATAACATCACCATTACTATCGGAAACATTATTGTTTGCATGAGTGTAGTGTCCAAATGTTTTTCAAATAAACAAAGTAATGTAAGCTAAACGGCATCCAAGACAGATAAAGTGAAAATAAAGAAAAAGGTGTGAAATCGACGGTATCCCAACAATTTCACATCCCCACAGTACATTACCATTGTCGGGTGACTCACGCCTTTGAAGGGCTACCAACACCATAGAAGTGCAGCTCATGCCAATGCGACTCACGCAATCGGCAACTTCCATCACTGGCGGCTCCCGTCAGTGGCGACTCCCGTCAGTGGCGACCAACGCTGATGGCGGCTGATGCAACTGAGGACAAACGTTAAGGGCGACTAACGCCCGTGCGACTAACGCACCTGACGACACACGTCAAAGGCGACTAACGCCAAGGCGACAAACGCCTATGCGACTAACGCAACTGACGACACACGTCAAAGGCGACTAACGCCAAGGCGACAAACGCCTATGCGACTAACGCAACTGACGACACACGTCAAAGGCGACTAACGCCAAGGCGACAAACGCCTATGCGACTAACGCAACTGACGACACACGTCAAAGGCGACTAACGCCAAGGCGACAAACGCCTATGCGACTAACGCAAACTGACGACACACGTCAAAGGCGACTAACGCCAAGGCGACAAACGCCAATGCGACTAACGCAAACTGACGACACACGTCAAAGGCGACTAACGCCAAGGCGACAAACGCCAGTAATGAGTAGACTTGCGTCTTGAACTCCCACCCGGCAGCAGGTCAATGAGACGCCTGCGGTGTCTCGAACCTCCACCAGCTGCAGGCCAGCGGGATGTCCCCGTCTCGACAAGTGACGACTCGCGAAACTTGTCACCACTGCTTCTGAGAACAGTCGTTAAAAGAAAATGAGCAAAGTGACAAAACAGTTCAAAAATTTCACCATCGAATACTATAGCACCAGTATCTGGGCACCATTCTAAATTCCATGGCATCACACGTTGAGTGGTTGGTTGAGCTGATTTAAGAGCATTACATTACATTGGATTACAATTTTAAACTGGATGCCAACTAGATTGTGGTGGAAATATTTTAAGGCCCTGACCTTATTTCACTATTGTAATTAATCTCTATTTCATGTACCGCGATCATACACGAATGCGGGATTACGCGCCCCAATACGAAAAATATGTCGTACTCATAACGAATTTTCTCAGGTTGATATTCTACGTCATAACTCTGTCGCGTTTCACAGCAAGTTGCGGGACGTATTATTGAAAAAAGAATAAACCACCTAGCAGTCCTGTTTTTCATTTACATTGACTGGGAATTTAGTTTAGTTTGTTTTAAGTATTGGATATTCTCTGCACATTCGCCATCGCTCCCTTCACATACTAGATTAGGTTTACACATCGCCTTTCAAATTTGTTTATTAGTGAGGTACGTACCCAAGCATCCTCTCATTTTTACTTAGTTATATTTCTTGGTGAGAAATGTTTGAGGACACAGGTATTTTGTCTTTAATATGCTGTATTGTTGTTTATATTTGTTTTGTTATACTCCTGTGATCTGTTTTTTTCTCCAATAAATAAAATGAAAATAAAATTGCAGATGAGTTCATGTAATGATGTAATTGCAGAGCCTCCTCCTTTCTAGCGCTCGGGCTAACCTGACCACCACTTATATGTCTGTCTAAGTTCTCAAATTCGGTATTCAGAAACGAGTATTTTATTTTAATATTGATCGAAAAAAATAGAATTCTACCTTTACCTTTTTTTAGCATTAAAATTCAGAAGAAGTACTTTGTTGATATAAACGAGCAAGTCATCAGAATCAATGAATTCCCGAGGCATATCATTAATTGATAATAGGTTTGTAAACAATAGATGAGTTTGTCAAACCATATGGCATCTTTCAGTATTCGTAGTTCCCTCCTGACGCGGACGTAACGAAGCCTGTGTAGTGAATACAGTCGTCCCTGATTCTCATTTCATGAAGTCGCCATATCAGGGCCGGTGACGAAGTTATGTCATCCTAAAAAATCAATTTAATGGTCAATAAATGAAAACGGATATCTTTCCTTCTCTGTATTGCGAATGAGTGCTCGAAAATCTTTTTCGTCACTGAAATTATTGAACTGGCATATTGGGATCGAGATTCCCTAATGATGCCTTTATCTAAGAGATCTTTCATTATTTCGCTAACTTGTACTATCTTCCCGTAAAATAAATTGTATGGGCGATAAGTTATTGGAATTGAACTAGTAAGTTTGGTGTTCATCTCACCTATACTGTACTGTAGTGGCAGCGGTACACGAGGAAATCCGAGAAAAGTGACAATACAAACATTGGTGATTGCAGATTACTACCTGGCAGAGGGATTTTAATAAAGAGTTTTCGATGGGTGGTACTTGATTAACCTGACTGATCCCCGTGAGTTATATACTGTTGTTGTTACTCTTACATACATTACTCCAACACGATTCAAAACATCTGTCGTTATTCATGCAGGCTGACGGTACTACTACTAGATCTTAAAATGAAATATTGCTGAACTCAATAGTTACTGTATTGTGAGGAAAGGCAAAGGTTTCGTATTCATTAACGTCTCGTAATGTACGTCATGTACTTGGATTGGCAATAAAGTAATTTAAAAAGGTCAGAAGAAATCAGTGATATGTTGTGATCACCAATATTGATAAATATGTTAATCGGTATGCACTATCAACTGCAGGAACCACATCGATATTTCTCACCAGCTTCGGTTAACATATGCTTACATTTTGGTAGTTAGTTAATCTTGATCTATTCTTGACAAAACATGCGTCTTCACAGTGTCCTGTACTTTTAATAAATGTGCGTATTAAGACGACTTAGCAGCGGGAGTATAATTTTATTCTGAAAGTTGTTAATGTTGGTTTGTTTATTATTACAATTCGAAGTTCTGCAGATAAATCCTTAACCAATCGTAAACGTTATAATGTACGTCTCACATTCCCAGCGTATGTCGTGTTCATACATGCAAACAAAATCTTAACGGAGTCCAACTTCTGAGGACAGAGAGGTCTTAAATGAGTTTTAAAAATATCCATGTACGACCATTTGTGACCTATGAATTTAGTTATGTTTTGGCGTCGCCTTTTAAATAAGATGCTTCCCGGGAAAAACACACATGATCTTCCACTGTCCACTATCATTGCGCGATCTACCTCTAGACACAATAAATCAATCAGAAGGATCAAAAATTTACACGCAATAATGAAGCGATTTTATGAGTGCGAGATTCTTAAAGGCTTCTGCCACAATGGTAAAATACGAAACTGACATAGTATCGGGACAGAGAACAGCGAACAGTACCTTGATCGTGAGTCGTAGTCTGAGGGACACCGTTTAAGTTATCTCAACTATTTACGTTTGATGACTCGTTGCCACTATTAACTATGTGATTGTGAACTACAGACACATTTCTTACGACCGATTCAGCGACATTTCCTTATAATTATGTTGTAACTCTACAACACTATTACTAAACTGATCGACAGCTTTGAGTCTTACTAAAATGTTATCCAAATTATCATTCAATGAATCACTACCAAGTAAGTGTGATGCGGGTGCGTGTTGAGAAAATTTACTGCTGCTCGACTCGTTTCTCGATCTACGACAACGTACTCGTGCTATGGACACCCTAGGGTATCTATGTGGGCTAGATATCAATCTATTTTTCACATGGCGTAATCTTTTTCTAATTTAGATCGGTTACGATTCATTTTATTAGACATAATTGTCAAAAAGAAAACAAAATACGGTGGACCAAAGAATTTATAAAAAAGAGATCTTTATCCCACTTCTGAATTAAGGAACTTCGTTCGGATTTTTAAAAATAAAATAACAGTAAGACATTTGACAATTTGACTATGCGATATTAATTAAAATGAACAAATATAAAAGGTAAATAAAGGAATGAAATGATAACCTGCTAACTCCAGTTAAACAACAATTAAAGTACTTACAGAGTAATATCCTTAAAATAGCCTTAGACTAATTGCTAAACCAATATTAATAGTCGAAAACCCATGAGCGATGTTGCCTCGACGACGGACCACCAGAAAGTGTCGATGTTTCTTTTTGCGCACTGCTTCTATTTTGTTTCTTTTCCAAGGAGTTCCTAACTCGGCTTCTATTTTGTTTCTTGACCAAGGAGTTTCCTAACTATATAATCAATCAATGAAAACTAAAAGTATTTCGAAATATCGATGGGAAAAGTTTCGTAGGGCCTTCTATGATCTGTAGTGGCAAATTTAAAAATTTATTGTTTTTATTTAAAAACGAATAATTCCTTCATCATTTCATAACAACGTTGTATTAAATGAAAAATATTATTTGTGAAATAAACTTGTCATAGATATTTCAGTTTCAGAAAACATAATAATGTTGTTTATAAACTCAATAACACAGTAATTTTTAAAGGATAATTGGTGTAAAACAAACTTGAGCTTATTTTATACCATTTTAAGTCAATTTTATCTATGAAACACTGAACCTCGTTAATGTTCCTATACTGAATACATTCCCATAAATTTCTAAGTAAATCTTATCTAGCACGTTGGCAAGCAGTATTAAGCTATCAGGGAGGTCACGGAAGCACTGTTACATTTATTTGATTAAATATTTCATACTTATACAATTATTTTAATTTATAGTTATTGGAACAAAAAAAAAATAGAAAACCATTTAAACTTTGTAATGATATCAAAAGAAGTCAGTACACGTCAGCCACTGTAAGATTTAACTTGACATTTTATAATCATATGTTGTTTTACTCAATTAACGTATGTTACTGAACTGACACGATTTCATGATCTAGTTTATATTTAATAATATTGATATCATGATATATTGCATCAGATTCGATAAGTAATTTAATGGAAATAAGTAATTTATTTTGGGTGGGTTTTGGATTTCAACCTAACCCTCATGGAGGTTTATTCATTCAATCAGGAAACTCATCTAAGAAGTCTTGGTCCGGAGAAGTGAAGAAAGACTCGAGTTCTGTTGTCACCATTCTATTGACGGCGGATGTGATACTGGATTTTGTCTACTGGTGGAGCCCTCTCTCACCTTAAATAGGTCACTATTGTGGATGTGTCCTACTCCAAGGTCTACAAACAGGCGTATTGTATAATCAATTGAAGCACTGCGGTTGCACGTGAGAAAGATTTTTTTAACTCGATGGAGGTTACAGGGCTTCAGTAAGCTGATGAATCCCACATAACCGCCTCCTTCTGCCCACAGTCGGGGAGTTAATTATAAAATCCGGTCCGCCACACAAAGAGAAGTATTTATAAACATATTATTGTGATATTTTAAAAAAAATATATTGTCTTTTATCATCTATTTAAATGATTATATAGATAATCCAAATGACATCTATTGATTAATCTTATTAACAGGCAAATATCAATATTTCTTTGGAATCATTTAAATTTATTTTTTTACTGCACTATATTTTATGACGTGAATAGTTAAGATGATATGATACAATTAGAATAATGGGCAGGTCTTATTTATTATTTCAACTTTTTATTGGTATGCACGAAACTTCTCAGTACATATTTTATAAACATTTGTTAGAGGCAGAAAAGTATTATAACACATATAAAATATTGTCTCAGTCAGTTCAATTTGTTAAAATGTTTCCAGTTGCTATGGTAAAAAATAATGTTAGTTTTATTTTAAAGAAAATGGTGCTTCAAATAAAGAAACTTTAATGTACGATACCTCTGGGTTTTGTGATTTATTATGTTGAAATAAACTTACTCCTCATTTCCTATGTAAGTTGCAATTTTACAATAGCAAGTAACATTCACAACACAAGTTGATAGTCAGTGGTGGCCTAGTGGTTAAGGGCCCGCCTCTTATGCACGACGGCGCGGGTTCGATCCTGGCCCTGGCAAGTACCAATGTGATTTTTCCAAGTCATATGTAAGGTACATATGAGAGTATTTAGAAATCACTGATAAATGCATTCCCAAAAAGGATTAATGTAAGACAGGCGGCCGAGCGTAAACACAATTGGCCAAAACTATTCACAACATGTAAGGCAGACCCTAGCTAAAAGCTGGGAAATTGCCAGGAAGAAAAGAAAAAGTAACATGGGAATCGTTTCTTAAAAAAATTAAAAGAAATATACAACAAAACAGTTTTTTTTTAGTCATTATCTATAATTTTAAATAGATGATAGATAGATAGGCGTAAATTACTTAATCAAATAGATTTTCATATTAAGTAGCAAGTTCTCATTAGCTCGTTTAAATAAATTATTAAATTTGAAATCCTTTATATATTTCAAAGGGAAATTTAATGAATGACTTAAATAAGAGTAGTTCATTACATATAATTTCATTACGTTTAATATTCTAAACATTCAATTACGCAGGTCAAATAGAAACAAGTTATATTTCATTCAAAACAAGAGTTGTCTATGTTTATGTATGTATATGAAATAGTATATTAGAAATATATAATGTTTAAAAAAATATCTCAAACAATTTTAAGATTACAAAGAAATACTTCTTATAACTTTATTTCTCAACATTAGAACAATCCCGATATTTTATGATCCATTAAATTGTAATAAGTTAAAGGATTGGTTAATGTATGATCGGTGCTCAAATAAAGTGACTTCATAAAAATAAGTTCATGAGGGTTAAAAGGAAACAGAGGAATTATGAACTGAAACTAATTTAAACATCTGCACAATCTTAATGAAATATAAACTATTTTAGGTAATATTATTACAGAAAAAGTATAAACGTAATAACAAGACTCGTTTTATGGAGTGCTAACAAACTATGTTCAGATTTCTTTATTAGAGTCGTAGCTGTCTAATACGAGAACTTCAGTATTCAGTAGTGAGATGCGGCGAGTCCTAAAAAATAAAATTGATACCCTACTATAATACGAAGATAACATAACATGTAATACTTTGATATATGTACTTAAAAAACTAAATAATTTATGTTTTGTCAAAAAACATTAAATGATTTTAAATATTTTTTTCTTCAAACCTATTGACTCTTTAAATGCTCTCCAATTTAATCATCTATAGACTATTGAAATTCAAAAGCTATTAACGATGATAACGCTCTTTTTAAAAATCAATTCACTTAACTAAAAATAAAACATATTATTCTAAACTCAATATTTAATTATTATGTACTTAAAATTATTATTATATAAAAGACTCAAAGTATATTTGTAGAATCATACACTCAAATATATGCTGACAGTTAGTTTTAAAGTAATGTTATAAAAGAAAATTGTAAGAATTCTTTGGGAATAAGATAACTGGACACTTACAAGTTGTATGTGTCACAGAAGGAAGTTGACCGACCTAGTCAGTAATAAATAATATGAGAACCTAATATAAAGTGACGTATGGATAGACAAGGCCTTTGTTAAGATAAAGTACAAAATAAATATTTATAGTCCCTTTCGATTTCAATACATAAGTATATTCTTGAATAAATCATAAATAATTTTAGCTCGCAGTGACACCAAAATATACTTGAATACAAGAATGTATACACGTAATTACGTATCTATAATCTGACAAGACCAGAATCAGAAGACATCTACTTGGTTACATATCTGAAGACGATTAAGTAGGTTTTTTAAATGCACAAAAAGTAATTAATTATTATCAATCACAGTAACACCTTACTAATCCAATACTGGATAAATAGAGTATTTATAATTCTGTGTTTGGTTTGAATGAGATACAACTAGCACAAATAAATGTTATTTACGTTATTAGGACACCTGAACACGCCTAAACCCTACTTAAGCCCTGAATAAATCTAATCTCACACGTCGGCACTTAGTAAGTTGTTATCAGAAAGTTTGTATAAACTGTGGTTTGTTTAATGTGATTTAGCACTTTACCGATACACAAGAGGTTAGTTTTTGTAATGAGACTAAATATTAAATACTAAAACCATAACATGTCAGTTAGTTAAATAAAAGAAGATTTAATCGATACCTCCCACGTAAGTTGTTGTATCTCCAAAACTATAATTTTACAGTAGAGCGTTTCAAAGATTCAAATTAAACCAAAATCTGCATTTATTGATGCATCTTTTTAAAATTTCGTATTTAAATTTAACATAATAGTCTCCTTAACTACGTTAAAAGATATTGTAATTAATATGCCTATTTGCGGAGATATTGTTGTTATATTGTTCATACTACATTTTACTCCGGAGTAGAAGCTAAAAACGGCGTTGTATCTGATACTAACAACATTATACCGCGGCGCCCAGGTAGCATCACTTGTGGTATATCATAGTTACAACTGTATATGTTGAAAAATATACGTCTTACTCTGTTGTATGTAACTCATACGCGGCGCGAGCGCGTGATTTTACCCACCTCGCGCCCCGCGTAATCAATTGCATAGGCATAGTATACATCAGTTTAATACGTTCAGTTTGAAAATTACAATATAATGCGTCTAACAAATCCTTTAAAAATAGTGTTTTTATTGTTTTTTTAATTTGAATGGATGTAATGATTCATACTAGGATATTTTTTAGAAAAAAAGGAAAATAGCATTTTAGTTGCATACAACAACTTACGTGGGAGGTATCGTTTTGTTAGAATATTTCAAATTTGGACATACTTTAATTATGTCTCTCATATTTATGTAAATAAGATTATATTTCTTTATAAATAATATTTGTATTTTTAAATATGTTAAACAGAAAGACGAATGTTGACTACTATTAATATAGATCGTCGTCCTCATCAACCTATCAGAGCCCACTGCTGCTGCTGTGCAAAGGCCTCATCTCACATGAAGAGGTTTGAGCATTAATCACCACGCTTTCTCAGTACGGGTTGGTGATTTCAAACTTATAATTGTGACATTATAAGTCCAGGTTTCCTCACGATGTTTTCCTTCACCGTCAGTCAGTGGTGATCGAAGGGCTTTTTTGGAAATATATACTTTAAAAGAAAAAATAACATTGAATAAATAAAGATTTTAAAAAAATATATTATCACTATTTATCTCGCAATCATAAGGTTGTTTAAGACATAAACATTCTACTAATCTTTAATATCAGTTTAAAGATTTTTTACGTTTAAAGATTTTGTGTTATTAATGAAGTTGTTAAAAGTTTTTTTTTTGAGACTGATATGATTTTGTATTCCAGTATTTCACAAATACCTATCATCGGATTATTCAGACGGATTGCATCACTAATAAATAAATCAGACCATCAATAGAATTGAATACATACTTAGAATATATTACTTTATTGAAACAAATATCGAGACACACGATCGGTTTGGACATGTGTATAATAAACACTTAGCTTCACAAAATACTGCTCAAAATAACCCTCAAGCAACTTGTAATACAATCATAATCATTTTAATATAGAGACATTACATTCTTATGTTTGAAGCAATATCAGTAAATTGTATTTTCATATTAAATAAAATAAAATTATATGAGAATAAAGTTCCATTGCTGTCATAAAACTATTGATGATTAATTTATATCGGAAACAATCCTATTTTTTTTGATGACGAAGGGAAACTCTTTTTACGAGCCGTCTAACCGGCCTTGGTGTGGCCGGAAGGGATGTGTGAGAATCGACCTGGGCAGGCCCCTACTCACTAAAACCACTGCGAAAGCCATCGGCCGCTATTTCGGTGTACCCCGGATCTGTCAGCGACAGGGCACACCAGCGACTGGCCGGTCCTGGCAAAGACCGGACTTACTCCCTCGGAGCATGGGGGTGAATTAGGACAACCCCGATGACGCCGGGCTGTTACAGGAGCCGGGTTACCACGCCGACCCCGGCTCGGAACGAGCTTCCGAGCCGACCGGCTCGGAAGCTCGAGGTTGCTATTAGAGGCGTTGGTATCGTCTCCGTCGCACCCCCGTACGTCATCGGAAATAACCCACACCTATGATTACAAACACAATATCGAATACTGTTTAGATATCACAAAGCTGTTACCGTCTGTAATATGATACTGTTATGAACAGTAATTATTTTTATGTATATAGACAACATAATTTATTTGATTATTAAATAAACGACCTTGGAGCAGAAGATGATAAAAAGACAGTAATACTACAATATAAAGATATTTTTACCAGACATCAAAATATTTATACAACTTTGTTCAAAAACGTAATTCTTAAAATTCGTAAAAAGTTAAAGCAGCTCTCCGTTTATTGGTTTTGTTCAAGAATATATAAACAATTATTTCAAAACTTTACCTTTCATAACTTTATAAACGGAAAAAGTACAAGGCGATTAAATAATTTGACTTTGAAAATTATATATTAATATTTTTTTCAAAAAGGAAAGTTTGACTAATGAATAATCAGACATTTTTATGACAATTAGCGTCAAGATCCAGAGATTCACGAAATTATTTCTTGTAAACATTTAAATTGTAAAATGTTCACTGTCATGTTTTATTTCACCTCAACAATTCATAATTTTGACTTAGAGTATTTGTTCTCCCCCTAATACATACAAATGTACACAACATATAAATGTTGATTTATGATTTTTCTTGTATTGTCCCTCATCAATACAGGTGACCTGACTTTAAGAAAAGTATTAAGGACGATTGACACCATGTAATGTGTCTTTATTAATGTTGACGGTTCTATGTAAATGTTATTACGTTTAAAAAAATATACGTCGACAAAACAATGAGTTCCTTAAATATATAGCTATGAGTAAGTTTTTAGAAAATTATAAATTTATTCAAAAAGTGAAAAAGCTATGATAAAATTAAAATTTTGACAATCACAATTTCAGAAAGTTTGAAAACTTCACAATTTGATCACCACTATGTATTAATAAAATTTTAGAATATAAAATTAAAGGTAATCCATTTTATAATAAATAAGGTCTTAAAAATTATTTTACAAGAAATCTTTGTTATCAGAGATCACGTCTCTGATATATATATATATATTTCTACACTATTGGTGATGGGAGAAATTGTTTTGAAAAGATGGAATCTACAGAACAGTTTCAATATTTTTTCAAACGCATGTCAACATGATAGTCAGGTGACTGTGAAACAGATTTCATTTAAAATAATGAAATTCTACATAATATACAACATCTTTAAATTTCATTCTTTCACTGTATAATGATGACGCTGACCCACTCCTAGTGTATTTGCTAAACTTGGTAAAGAAACCACTATATCTTTGTTAGTTTTATTCAAATTGTCGAAAAATTAAATAAATTTATAAAGTATTTCACATCTCGTGTGTCGTCTTTATGCGTGTCTTAATTAGCTCCGGAGACTCGCGAGTGGCTCTTTTGAAAGTCTTGACACACGTTTTACTGAATTTTGAATATGTTAATGTTTATGTAGAAGTCACTAGAAATATATTGGCAAATTTCAAAAGAAAATTAATTAATTAAGCCCGCAGTTTATTATTTAATATTAAAACCAATTAAATTTTCCATGACTGTATTGAAACTTCTTACAACACAAAACTCATGTTCTCTTGGAAGCCCTGGCGGTCCTTAGTGGCCACTTGAAGATCACTTTGATTATAAGCAATGATAATTGTCATTACTTGGACAAACAGAAATAAACCTTTGTTACTTTAAAGCCAACTTCAGACATTATTCATATCTTTTCCAATAGTTTTGTATTAGGATAAAATCCTTAGACAATACTTGAAGACGAAATTTATTACTGTTAAAATCCTGGATCTCTCAGTATATAACTATACACAGACATATGCAGGTCTCACGAGTCTCGTAAGAATGTGGGGTGAATTTTCGCAGATTACTCATTTAAAACTTCAGCACCTACTGAAGTTACTTTAAACTTATCCGAGAGAAGAGGACTTAAGTCTGAACTTACTTTGAAATACTCTCAACATCAATAAATGTTCTACGTTTATTATGTAGAAAATATATGTATAAGTAAACAATACTAATAAACTTTAAGAACAAAGATTATTAAAATTCTGTTGGATATATAAATTTAAATTTAATTAATTAACTAAGTCAGAAAGCCATTTCTTTCGTTGTTTAGCAATTAATCACGCTTACAAGAAGTGATTGCTTCTCCAGCGACATAATTTTTCACATAACATCTTTGTAAAGACTTTCATTACGATGCTTAGTAATCTTCAACTTTGGTCATTTAGAGTGACTAATGTGTTTGACAAAAATCTTCTCAAACGATTCATTCTTAAAATTAAAATATCGAATTCTCGAATAGCAATTAATCGATAGGTCATTTCAACATCATCAGCCTATCAGAGCCCACTCCTGAGCAAAGGCCTCTTTCTCACATGGAGAAGGTTTTGAGCATTAATCACCACGCTTGCTCAAGACGGGTTGATGATTTCAAACTTATAGTTGTGAAACTATAAGTCCAGGTTTACTCACGATGTTTTTCTTCACCGTATGTCAGTGGTGTCTAAATACTCTCAGAAACTACATTTAGATAGACAAGATAGGACATTTGGAGTTTTAATATTTCAGTATGTGGTTTATAGTTGAGCTTACGAGTAGCACTACTGAAGGTATATTTAATAATATTTGTTTTAATGAGTTTAGTTTATTTTAGAGAGAATTCCAAACAATATGAAATTTTATATCAGGTATGTCTCCGCTTTAATATGATATTATTAGAAGTTTTAAAGAATGATAAGTAATAGAAAATTAGTACATATAACCAAAACATTATTTCAAATTAGCGTTTAAAATTTCTTGACGCCACAATGAGTAGCATCGTTATATAACCTCTTGAATACAAACAAACAATTAAAAATGTTTAATTAATTAAGCTTAGATTTTACTTTCTAGTTGTTTGTTCTTCATGCACTGTATTTAAACTAAAATGTATTTAAACCAAAGTGTTAACTTTGTGACTACATGCACACTGTTACTATTTCAGCATGTAGTGGTTGCCTGTAACTGAGGTAGCACATAGCATCTTAATTGTATTAATTTAAATGGTTGTATTTGTATATACTTTGTTGGCGATCCAATAAATAAATAACAGCATCTGAATTGACTACAAAACTCCTAGCTCGAAACCGAGACGAGATATTTAAACTATTGAATGCATGAAATTTGTATGTGACTTTAAATTACTGTGAAGCTACTTGAAGCGCGTTACGACAAACTTCTACTATTACATATTTTTTAAAACATATACAAGAGGATGTGTATGTGTATATTATGATGTTTCATGGATAGTTATATAATATCGTAAAAATGTTATTATATATTGAATATAATACACAAAATAGAAATATGTATAATGTATAGATAGAATAACCGTAAATATGCCATATATTAGCCGTAGGATATAAATAGTTGTATACTGAATATGATATTTCAACTGAAATATTCCCCTTGTAAGACCATTAGCTCTTTACAATTTCTACATCGTTAATTTACTGTGCCGCTGCAAAGGCTGGTTCCATTCTATTCTGTTAATATTTGTGAATATAATTAATAACACCAAAAGCAGTATCTTACTTCATGTGACGGGTGTGCTTTGAAACTTTTTAAAACATTATAATAATATGAAAAATAGAATTTAAACTACGTGGTGCAATAACTTAATTTATACATTTCTCAAAGTTCCATAATTTAAAGCAATTTAAATCTTTTATCTAATACCTTTGACTTCCTTACAAAGTGTACTTAAGTATAAGTGTATTTAAGTAGGTGAATATTTCTTTACCATTTCATATTGTTTTGCTTAGCCAAAATATTCCCATATCTATAGTTTTTCATTACGAGACATGTGCTTATCATACGTACTTTTCACGTCATTAGTGCCGTTGCATAATCGCAACGTCTGAATCACCTGAGTCGAGAATCAACTCTTCAATCAATTCAAATCAAAGTGAATTCGGTAAAGGTTAAAAAAAATTCAACTTACATGGTATCAAATATGTAAATCCATTTTATAAAGATATCTTTTAAATCTATTTAAATAAATAACAAATAAGTATTATATTTTTGGTTAGATAATATTGAACACAAACTTAGCAATATTAAAATTTGACATAAATAATACTCTAGAGATTACTGTTCATAATTTCAGCTCATATTAATATTAAAATTCATATCTCGACTACTTTGATCCGCCACAAAATAGAAGATATTTCTGATAGTCATGGCGAAGGAATGTTTAAATTTTATAATTCACATTATTTAACAGATTGAAATCGAATCGATTTAAGTATTTAAATAATTTACTTCATCAACTTATATATTCATAACGTATCTAAAAATATACAAGAATTTTGTTTTCTGAGGACATATTCGAGTTTGGTTTAACCATAATTTTTAAAACCCACAGATGAAATTTGCATATTTTTACTGTTTTAAGAAAAACTTCAATTAGCTACTTACTACCGTAAACATTTAACTTTCCTCAGTTGATGATATCTCGTACATTTTGTATCGTAAATTTATTTAAACACACCTCTAAAATTAATATACTGTAAAACATTATCACTAAAATAAATAATTTAAAATACATTGTAACATCTTGGTGTCGCCGGATCGTAATATTTTAGTTCACAGCAGGCCGATTTATTTCTTTTTTTCTCAAAACCCGTCCCGGTTCGTAATTTTTAAAATAAATTCCTTGAGATTTGCTACAATGAGTTTCATTTGCATATTGTTGGTGATGGAAATTCTGTTGGAGCTCCTAAACCAGAGTGTATTTATCATAATATTTTAAAGTGGAAGTTACTTATAATAATTTGTGTTAATATATTGGAAATATCTCATTCTATATATTTTGTATTTACCTTTATTGTGAAGTTACATTAATTTTAATTAAAAAGGAATCCTTTGAAAATTTGCCAGTTGATGGCCACACACCAGCTACTTCTTTCAAATATATTAAGGCAATTAAACTTGGTCCAAGTTAACATTTTTTCTTTGTCTCTGACACTTTAATGAGTACTTGGGGCTTCCGAATTAAGTTAATTTTATTGTGTACCTACTTCATTACTTACAAGTAACATCTATAATGTATTATAATAACATTTTTAACATTTAACTAGTTTTAAGCGACATCTTATGAATACTCACATGTATATGATGTCTCCTGAATGTATAAAATATTATGATGAAGAATTTTAATAAAGGCTAAGTTTTAAAGTAATATCCTTAAGTAGCTTAAGATTGAAAAGTTTTGGAACAAAATAAGGCAGTTACTGTTTATATTATATCATAACTACACTATAACATAACTTGACAACCTTAGCAGGTTGGAGACGTTACGGATCATATTGTTCTTTTATATGGACCGTGGAATTATTTATAAACTTTTAAAGCATTCATTAAAAATAAAAAAGGAACTCTTTTAATGATCACCCTTATAAGGTTGTAGAAGTATTTTTACAGGTGTTATTGTATAAATATAATGTAATGTGTCTGTAGTATATTAAAGCACTTATACCTGTGGTGGCTGGGATATCTACTAGGACCTATCGGCAAGTCACCCCGCCTTAATGAATGACCAAGTGATATGAAAACTTATTATTGTATTTCTGTCAGTCTAAAATCTTCAGTTATTAGTTTTATGGAAATATTTTATATTTTTTTAGGCCCTTACATAGAGAAGTGTGAAATTTATATGGATTATGTTAATACTAATGTCACCATACAATATTATACTTAGGATGATTTGAAAGTATATGAGCTCATTATTTCAATAACCATCAAAGGGGCCTGAGTTTGCTGTACTTAAGAACCACTACAAAGAGTCAAGTACAGTAGCTTTAGTACGAGTTTTATTTAATAAACAAACGCAGAGTTTAATCTGTTTTCATTATCTGTATAACGTATAAATGTGAAAAACGTCGGAGCTAAGTCAAAGGTCCAACCTCGTACTAATGTTATACTGTTCACATTTCAAATGCCTCCTTTTCATGTACATACGTCTGTGACTGAGTGTCCTTAATTAAGTGATACTCATGGTAGTGTACGTTTAAGGGTTCCTTATAGTGAAGTATATAATTACCACAGTCAAGTGTTTTACATATTAACTTAACTATCAGACTATTTATAGAGATGCGTTACGTTTTGAATATCCCTTAAATTTCAAGTTATAATGTTTATTTGTTCTTTGTCAAAGAAAGAAGGTTCTTGGCAAGTTGTTCGGAATTAAACTGAAATTAAAGATTTTTCTTGTTTCGTGATCTAGTGTCATGTCTCCAGAACGACTATTCAATAACTTCTAATCGTTTCATTTCGTGACTACTTTTAAATGTGATATTATATTTTTGGAATACATTTACTATTTTTATTGAAAATAATTCCAAATCAGTTAAATACAAGTTTTACATAGTTTAATATTTTTTTACTAAAAGTTTTTAATAAAATAAAACAGTGTTTTTGTAATATTTAAATTTATACACACATTAAGATTTCCAAATCGCTATCAAAAAGACTCTATATTTACTTCTTTTTATTAAATCTTTTTTTTTTTTTATGTGAAAGGTGGCAAACGAGCGGACGGCCCACTTGATGGTAGGTGGTTACCGTCGCCCATGGACATCCGCAACATGTTTGTTACGGATGTGTTGCCGCCCTTCATTGGGGAAAAGAAGGAGGAAAAGGTGGGAAAGGGAGGAAAAGGAAAGGGTGGGAAAAGGGAAAGGGCAACCGGCTCTCTCCCTCATCGGACGAATCGCAGCCATTAAAGGCTACTTCACGCCGATCTTCTGTGAGAGGGTGGTACTTCCCCGGTCGAGCCAGCCCATGTTCGAGCTGTAGTAACTGACCACAGCTAGGCTCTACCACCTAAGAAAATCTTACATACTATTTGCTTTTAAAAATACATTAAGAATTATGAATCTTTTATTATTAGTATGTACCACTTCGGTTCAAGTACGGTTTTGATTCTGAATTTTAATGAATGAAAAAACTTAATGTTTAGGCAGTTGGGACAGTGGGGTTCGGCAATACGAAGTTGATCGGGACTCAATTTCAGAAGTGGCTCTTATGTAGAGAAATCTAAATCAAACCTTGCTGTAAACCTGGTTTATTTTTCAGATTGTGAGGTATTCATACATCAAAGACACGAATGTACTTAGTAAAATGATGCTTAATATATGAGTTGAAAGCTTTAAGTCAACATTACATTTGGTTTATGACTAGTCTGAGGTAGTCACGTTTACACAAAGTAATATTTTAAAAGGCTCAAGAGTTAAATTTGTGAAAATGTAAAAAATGGTTTATTTAAATTTAAACCCTTCACAATCGCGGGGAAATTCTCTCGCATAAAGTTTAAGCAGAGTTCAACACGAGGCGAATAACTGAACTTTAAAATTTAAAACTTTGACTTCTTTCCGAAAAGGAATGTTTAAATAATATTGTTTCTCACACATTTCTACGGAAATGTTTATGATTTTAGCATTTTTTTAATAATTTAATTCTATTATCTTATTAAATATAAATGATAAACCATTAATTGAGTTACAGAAATGTTTTAGATCTTGAGAACCTAAATGAAGCCTAAAGTTGGATTAAAATAAACGTGTTATGTATTATGTGACCGAGAATTTTATTTAAAATATGATTATTTAAATCTTTATTATAATATGTAAACAGTTTTAAAGCAAATATTTGTTTCAAATTAACAGGCTGTTATAATATGGTAAAATTAATATTAAATGTAATATCCCTGATATTAAAAATAATTACAGTTAGACTATGAGAAGGTTTATCCGACCTTTTAATATTTGATTAAAATCAACAAGCAGAGTTTAGAGAATAATGCTTAAATTTTAGTATAGTTATAAACATTATTTCATTGAACACAAAGTACCATACCATAGCGCTTGCTTTCGCGGGAGGAAAATCCTTTGAAAACTTAATGAGTTCAACCAGGAAGAAGCCATGGTGAGGGCTCGACATCTGGTCCTTTGTGAGCTGATTAAACAGGAGACAAATATAGAATATTCAGCTCATCTTGAAGATTGATTTATAGACAATTTAAGTATAGTAATTTAAGTATCTAGACATTGTGACTACTGTAACAAGATTACCATACAAAATTGAATTCAAGACTTACGGCAGTGTGCATTTCATATAAATCAATTTCAGAATATCGATTTGTAATATCACAAGATAAACGACATACCTAGTTCTAACCATCGCGGCGCTGACATCTCAGATATTGAATTTTTGTTAAGTTCTATTTTGTTGAAATTTATTGTAATATTTCTATACTTCTATATAATTATCTTCGTTAATTTTATACTTTAATTCAGTTGAATAAAGTCTCTGTAAATATCTTTTTCTAGTTCACCTTCACTTACCTTCACTTTTTACATGAATATAAAACTTATTAGTTTTCTTTGTTTTACGTTTAGAGTCTTATGTTACAAAAAATGAATTCAAAGTTTTATTAAAGCTTCATATGTTATTATTACACGTTTGCAAGGCCACCCTAAAATAAGGTAAAAAATATGTCTTAGTAACCAAAATATTGTGTTTTTTTATAACGTCATGTAGAATATAAAAATGAAAGTTTACATATGACGAAACTTCTCAGCATTCCATGGATTCACCGTGCGGGTGCCGGGTCCATCGCGTTGCAGGGGGAGGAGCTTCAACAGTGCCTGGGACTTGCGACCCAAGTGTAGGTTTAAGGGGCCCCTTAACTAACGCGCGTTATACGCTCACCTCCACTGTCCAAGCTCCTCTCCCTACCTAACCAAATTTGAAAAGAACCTACTAGGGCTGCCTTCGATGTACGTTCCAAGAATGCATTAATGTGAGTTCTGGACAAGCCCAGGTCCTTTAGTAGGTTATAGAGAGATTTCGCTGTTATACCTCTCGCTCCCACCTCTACCGCGTACAAATCTACTACGAACCTATTTCGAGTGAGTTCGTTTGTGAGCTCGTAATATTTGTTGACCTTGATGGTATGGTCTTTGGGGATGTTGGTTTCCCAAGGGACCGTAAGCTCTATCATCACTACGCGCTTTAAAATTCGCGAAAACAAAAATATATCCGGTCTGGAGGCCGACGCACAAATATCCTCGGGGATTTTATATTGTTTTTCATACGTGTCCATCATTATAGTCCAATCCGACGCCGCTTTAAGGATGGAGTAAGGCTTGACGTTTGATTTTGTAGCCCTAGAGCCTTCTCTCACAAAACCTACTGATCGTTCGTTTGTGGTTATTCCCTTTTGCGCTCTGGCTACCGAAAGACTAACCGCTTCACGTATGACTTCTAGAACCCTATCGTGACGACGCGAGTATTGACCGCTGTCAAGGAGTACCTTACATCCCACCAGCAGGTGCTTAGCAGTTCCAACTGCCTTTCCACAGATATAGCAAGTTTTTTCGGTACTTTTACCCCATCTTACTAAATTACTCTGATCTGGGAGAGTCATCTGGAACGCATTGAGATAGAATTTTAGCAATGCTGGCGACCAATCATAAATTAAAGTGCGCCATTTTAATGCTAATGGGATGCAAAAATCTCCTATGTCTAACCACTCGTTTTGCATTTCTAAATTCATTGCATGGATCTTATATTTATCATTCTCGTCTTGCCGAATAAAAGACTTCAATATATCCGCATCTTGGACTTTCCTATTTGATCCTAACCCCGCTCTGTTACTTTGCGCTCCTATCATAAATTGCTTATGGAATTGAAGTCGTGACTCTAGCTCGGGGGCATCTTCATCTTTTGGGAGCGATGTCACTATGTCATCATGGGATTTCCCCAGGATATATCTCTTGGAAACTCTTAGGTGTTTATAGAGCTCCGATGGCCTTTTTAGACTCATCCCAAAACTATTGCTTCCCCTAAATAACGCCGATGAATCAGCCGTTAGAGCGAGCCCGAGCCACAACTTCAACATCTTTATGACGCCTGCATCTAACTTTGACAAAAGGGTTTTATTAAAATCATAGACGAGGAAAGGCCAATTCAAACGTGAAGTTAAGTAATTCTCGTAGATCCACGCTTTTTTGACGTTACTTATCAGTTGGCTATCTACCTTGTTAAGATCGTTCAAAAAGCTATCTACTATTCCTTCTAAAGATGGAGTACGGCCTATATTATCTATCTTACGACCGAGAAATTTAAATGGTGCATTTTCCGTAACCGTAGAAATGCATTGACCGCCTAACGATAGTCCCGGATCGTATGAGGTGTATCTTGTATTCCGCCTACCAAGACACAGACAGTGACATTTACTGGGTTTTGTCCTCAATCCATCCGTCCACTCACAGAATTTATCCACTTCATCCAATAGTACCTGACAGTGTTTGGGGTTACGTGTCAGTATTGCGAGATCGTCAGCGAAGGCTAAAATGGATTCCGTGTATTTATTATTAAACTTAAACCGATACCCCCATTTTTTCTCGTTACAGATTAATTTGTCTACTAAGATGTTAATTACGATATTAAACGCAATTGGAGATAGACAACAACCTTGAAACAGTCCTACATTATAACTCAAACTTTTTGAAGGGCCTTCTTTAGTTATTATAGAAAACCTTAATTTTGAGTAATACGACGCGATCATATCTCTAACTAGGGGTGGAAAGTTGTACCATCTAAGCGCGAATAGCATCAATTCGTGTTCTATCGACCCGAACGCGTTCTCCAAGTCTATCCAACAAACAGTGATTTGCCGCTCGCTTTTTCTAGCATCTTTTAAACTCTCCGACAGCAAGGTGTTGTGTTCTAAGCATCCAGAAATCCCGGGTAAAAACCCTTTCTGGTGATTTGGCCTAAAATAGTTGTTGCTGAGCATGAATCGCGTCATTCTCGTTTGTAGAACCGAGAAAAAGATTTTCGATATAGTATTTGTTAAAGCTATCGGTCTAGTATCTTTCGGATCAGTAACTCGATCTTTTTTGGGAATGAGGACAAAAATTGCTTTCCCGAAGGACTCCGGGATTTGCTTCCTTGACCAGATTTTACCGTATATATTTAGGAGGTGTTTACGAACCGATGCACATTTTTTAAAGACTATGTATGGGATACCATCGGGTCCCGGTGCAGATTTAGACGACTTCCTCTTGATCTGACTACTTAGTTCCTCTAGCGTTGGTGGAATGCCGTGGAATTCGATTCGAGGAAATTCAGGTTTTTGATCGTTTGGATCCCTATACCGTCTTAAACTTTTAGGCACTTCGTATGTGCTCTTAAAATGGTCGTAAATTTGATCGTTGGTCAAGAGAAGCTGTCCGCGTTCTTTCTTAAAAATGGTTTTCGAATACTCAAAAGGGTTTTTATCGAAATCTACTTCTTGTTTTGCCCGGTCAAAATTACCGCGATATTCTGCAGTTTGCGCCGATATTCCTTGGATTAATTTAAGGATTGACCTTAACGCCCTAGCTAGTTGATGACTAAGGTGATTGTCGCCTAGAGCTTTGGCTATACGTAGATTTTTTATTAATTCCCGTTTTTTCTTCCGCATTTTTAATTTGAACGAATTGTCTTTATTTTTGCGAGCATAACGATTACGTGGTGGATATTGCTCGCTAAAGTAGTCATAAACGGTATTTTGGAAAGTTTCTACCTGCGAGTTCAATTCCTGCTTCGAGCCCGGATGCTCTAACAGGACCGCTAAGTTGTCGTCATGAACTTTCCAAGTCGATTGTTTTAGATTAGGAATGCTAAGACGTGTCCTGATGTTAATGGACTCCTGGTGGTTTCCAGTTAATGGTTCACCATGGGATACATGAGGGTCAACTCTATCCGAAGTGAATGTTGTAGATCTTACCGACGAATGTCGTGCTTCAACCCCATTATGTGTTTTTAGATGTTTAATGTACCAGGCTCGTCTCTTGTAGTTTTTCCCGCACGTAGAGCATTTCAAGTCCGTATTCGCGCCGTTTTCGCCGTTAAAATCGACCGGTGGACAGTTCTTCCGCCCCCCCTCTCGGACTGTCCCAGGGGTATTTTTCTTCTTCGGACTTTTAGCTTTATGTATACCGGGTTGGGCTTGCTAGGCCGTCGCCCTCGGCTGTCTTTCCAGCAGTCATCCGTCTTTCCGGCAGTCATCCGTCTTTCCGGCAGTCAGCTGTCTTTCCAGCGTCAGCCCGACTCTCCGGGCAGTCGTTTTAAATAAGACGAAACTTCTCAGCATTCCATGGATTCACCGTGCGGGTGCCGGGTCCATCGCGTTGCAGGGGGAGGAGCTTCAACAGTGCCTGGGACTTGCGACCCAAGTGTAGGTTTAAGGGGCCCCTTAACTAACGCGCGTTATACGCTCACCTCCACTGTCCAAGCTCCTCTCCCTACCTAACCAAATTTGAAAAGAACCTACTAGGGCTGCCTTCGATGTACGTTCCAAGAATGCATTAATGTGAGTTCTGGACAAGCCCAGGTCCTTTAGTAGGTTATAGAGAGATTTCGCTGTTATACCTCTCGCTCCCACCTCTACCGCGTACAAATCTACTACGAACCTATTTCGAGTGAGTTCGTTTGTGAGCTCGTAATATTTGTTGACCTTGATGGTATGGTCTTTGGGGATGTTGGTTTCCCAAGGGACCGTAAGCTCTATCATCACTACGCGCTTTAAAATTCGCGAAAACAAAAATATATCCGGTCTGGAGGCCGACGCACAAATATCCTCGGGGATTTTATATTGTTTTTCATACGTGTCCATCATTATAGTCCAATCCGACGCCGCTTTAAGGATGGAGTAAGGCTTGACGTTTGATTT
Source organism: Danaus chrysippus (assembly GCA_916720795.1). Taxonomy (NCBI): domain Eukaryota; kingdom Metazoa; phylum Arthropoda; class Insecta; order Lepidoptera; family Nymphalidae; genus Danaus; species Danaus chrysippus. The sequence continues at coordinate 11,352,575 of CAKASE010000044.1, forward strand.
TGTAGCCCTAGAGCCTTCTCTCACAAAACCTACTGATCGTTCGTTTGTGGTTATTCCCTTTTGCGCTCTGGCTACCGAAAGACTAACCGCTTCACGTTAAATAAATATTTAAAAAGTTACCGTATTTCCTAGAGATTATAATGTTTTTATAAACATGACAACAATTCTTTGTAACAACATTAATAGGATTGAAATCACTTCTAGGAAAATTATATGAGACGTTACATCTTAGCATCCAATGGATTCTCCGTGCGGGTGCCGGGTCCATCACGTTGCAGGGAGAGGAGATTCAACAGTGCCTGGGACTTGCGACCCAGGTGTAGGTTTAAAGAGCCCCTATCTAAAGCTCGTTAAACGCTCAAATCCACTGTCCCAGCTCCTCTCTCTACCTAAACAAATTTGAAAATAATCTACTAGAGGCTGCCTTCGAAGTGCGTTCCAAGAATGAATTAATGGAGTTCTGGAAAGGTAAAAGTTTTTTATTATTAACATAAAATATAGGAAATATTTTTAATATTCTCCTGTTAAATATTTTAAATAGTACAAATCAAAATATTGATCCCAATGTATATAGCAATAAAAATATGCATGTAACAACTTTTTTAAGTAAAAAAGTAGAAAACTTTTATTATTGTACGAATTTTAAACATAGTTGACTCCGAGATTCAAATAAAAAGTAAAACACGAAAAACTACATACATAAATATATACATACTTCTAAAACCATTATTATATATGCTACAGAATGGAGACAATAAGTCGAGATATTTATTCATTTACTTTAACGCACGTACAGAATGAACAATGGGCGATTGTAATGAAAGCAAGCATTCCCTAACTTTAATAAGTAGAAAAAATAAAATTACTGGCTGTGACCAATTAAAAAACAAACAATAAAAGCTTTGATGGAAAAAAATAACGCTTTGTTAAATGACATAAATTTCTTTCTGTCCATTATACGTAGTTTATTCAGTAAAAATGCTTTACAGAGATAAAATTGAATGACGAATTGACTGTGATAAGTCATTTTATCATCAACAAGCTGTTAGAACAAACGTGTCATACATAAACCCAGTCGATGAACAGCGGCTTGAAGTAACACACTCTTTAAGGGCGGAGGCTTGTATTATGGACATTGGACAAAAACGAAAATTTTCATCCAATCACTATACTATGATAAGATAAACTGAATAAAGGAAACAAAGTATCCCAATTTTGCTACTGTTACGTACTGATAGTCAGTTTATTATCATGTCAGAGTCCTCAAAGAAAGATAACGTAAGCGACATGAATATTATATGAAGTAAATAAATTTCTATCCACTTCTTTCATTTGGACATCCCATCAAAATCCCATGTATAATAATATCGCAATAAAACACATTTGAGTTCGACCCAGTACTGCATCTGGCCTCTTAGAGGCATCCTTGGGACTGGTGTATTTCAAAAATGTATCGTGCCCGAACTACCCACCCTCTCCAGTAACTCTGTTAAGGCTAATACAAAGGATTATCAGCAATAGTCAAACCGAAATAAAAACAAATTAATGATGAAAGAGCTTTCAAAATCCTTAAGAAGAGTAAGTCTGAAGGACTAAGGTGGGTTTTTATTTATGTTCTATATTATTTTTTTATTTTATTCTGTGTTAAATGTTGAGTGTATTTTATAATATGTAATGTACTTCATTAAAATTGTGTTGTGTGTATTGGCGCAAAATTTGTTATAACACTAATGCGTGAGAGATAGTTACCAAAGTATTCGCCAAACTATTTTGATTGACCACTAAGTTCCTTTATTTATTGTTACTATGAGAGTATCAAACTCAGTCGATCAGTAAATATTAGTAATGACATTTCATACAATATATTTTTAAATGTATAGAATTTAGACAAAATCATTAAAAAGTATAATTGTCTTACGAACCTACAACTTTTAAATTAATAAATCTAACCATAACTGAAACAAACTAGTTTTAAAGAGTTTTAAGTAATTATAATCTTAAATCAAAACATCCTAAACAACTTAAGTTTGATTTACAAAGACAACTGAAAAACCAAATGTCATCTCTTCAACGTCGCTTTGGGTCCGCTCCGGAGTTTTTAAGCTTCGGTTCGAATGAAATGTTGTTTCCCTAAATATATAAAGTTTAAGTTATGATAGCAGTCCCATTGAGTTCCTGTGATAATTACTTTCGACGTTACATTATTTGAAATTAATAAGCAGAAGCTACTAATTTCTATTACATTTTTTTGATTTTTAAACGCTCTATAGAAATAGTTCATATTTGTTATTGAATTTTCAATATTACAATACTATAAAAGCATTGTCTGTTATATAAATAACATTCCGAACCTTGTCACTTGATGGCCCGTCAAGACGAAATTCAAACCTTAAACGTTTGATTGCTTTATACACTAATAATAATATAACATATTAAGAACTAAATTTTTTTTTATAAATATTTTATGACCAAATTGTTCAAATAATATAATAAAATTTCTGACACTGTATTTTATAGTGATTGTCATTCCATAACATAATATTTAATAAGTCCATCTAATACAAACACACTTAAATAGTAATCGCAGGACAAACATACTGCACGCACCCACATACAACAACAATATACAAAAACAAACTGAGATAGAAAACTAGCATGAGAGATACAAATTAAGAAGTCCCAAAAGTAAGGAAAACTAAAACAATCACCAGGATACATAGTATTAGTGAACACGCTATAAGAAAAATGTATTCATTGCTTTGTTGTAACCGCGGTCATGGAAATACGATGTGTTAAGTCATCTAACACCAAAGATTTCTACAAAGTATTCATTATGTCAAATAATAAATTCGCACTGTTAATGCGAAAAACCCAGATATATTTCCGATACGTTCGAATGGAATTCTGAGATATTTTCATGAATATTTACAACTACAGTTAGATTGCCAATATTACTGTTGTTACGAGTAATTGGACAGGTTTTATTCTTCTCCTTTAGTTAGCTTATTACTAGTTCAACATTATCTCATGGTTTATATTATATCGTTAACTCTGGTAAATCATTATTACTAACTCGGACTGTCAGTTATAAATTCTTTTTAAACATTAGTTTTCAGTTTTGGACTTTCAATATAAGTTTCTGGTTTGAAATTAGGATTTATTTTTTAAAAATTTCTGAATGACATATGGTTTAAAAATGACTCTATTATTACTATTATTATTTATTTTGATTGTAATATTAAACTACAGAGCAAATTTTTATCACGAATATTCTGATACACATATTTCTAACATGGAAATATCTATGGATCTGTGTGCAGTCAAAAGCAAAGGACGACCCTAATTTTGTATATGTTCTTTATGCGATGTCTTGTGTCCTCAATTACAGCTGGTATTGTAGCTACCAATTAAATTTGGATGAACAATAACAATACATATTATTATAAATAAGATCTTGTACTTAGAATATATATAGTAACTAATGTTTTTAATTTCTTAAAGCACTGTTTCGTTTTGTCTCACCGTATTATAATAATTAAGAAGAGCATAGCTGACATAATTATTTATCCTTTTTCAAAAACATTTTAAGTTGTTAATGCAAACGTATATGTAAGAAACAGAATGTGGTGAGAAAAATATTTCTTTCGACCAGTTTCTTTACAAATACTTCTTCTAATGTCAATACATAATTTTTTTCTTGATTATGTTTTTTGCCATTGCGAATAGTCGCCACTTTATGAAGAGAATTATGAGAAAAAAATTATTACATTTATCAAGCTTGTTATATTTATTAATTACAATCAAACGATCATCTTTTTAGTGTTCTTAAATTTAATATATTTTATATCTTAATATAAACATAATTAACGTTAAACTTAGTGTATCTATGTACTTCTTAGATGTTTTGTTCGATGTGTTTCTCACAGTTAATTACAGCGTTTAATGAAAATTCCTTAGAATACCAGACGTTGTAAATCATTTAATATAATACTTTTTTTATCAAAAAACTCTGACATTGAATTCGTCGGGGGACTTATTTTACTAGTGGTTTATTGTATATTAATACATTTTAGTTATTTTTCGTAGAATATCAAGTGAATGTTAGCATATAATCACACATTGTTGTTATTTACTAGTAAGTCATACATAGCCAGGTTCACGGCCAGCCAAAATTAAAGGAAAACTACCAAACTTACTTGGACGCACCTATGTTATGTTAAAATTACGTTAAGACTTATAATCTACATATAACTAAGACTGCAAGATCACCCCCGATGTAAGCATATACTATCATATTTATTATGTGGTCTCAGGTATCTTCTGGTTCACAAGGCCTGGTATTCGTTCCGCGTAGTCAGCAGCGTCGTCATATGATATTTTATCCATATAACGTTGTTGCCCCGGCGATATTCAACCAACTTAACATATACTATAATATGTATTATGTCTGCTGTCTTCTTTCGTACTTTGTTGTTTGTAGATCATCTAAATTAATCAGGATTATTAATTAAATTAGGATATTTAGAAAACGTGAGTCGAGTTCAAAACGTTGTGTGAAATATGTTAGTTAAATAGTAATTGACTTTTTTTTATAATTGAACTATAATATGTATAAGTATAATAAAATAAATGCTATGTCATAATTCCAATGCAGACTTTATCACTTGATCGACTATAAGGACATCAAGGAAATACACTTCTGCTGCATTGTGCCAACGCCACAGAGATTGAATCAATTAAGCCGTGTGAATGCAAAACATCACCAACTTGTATAAATTAAAAATTGTACAGAATATTAATTTGTATTTAAAAATATATATTTCAGCCACAATACATGTATTAAATAAAACAATACTGAACTTCAACTTGTTTGATGTGTCTATTTTTGGCAAATTATTAAAATTATCGTAAGTAAAATCTTATATTGTAAAATAATTTCAAATTAAATGTACATTAATTAACCGCTACTGTTGTCCTTGTGGAACTTTAATTAATAACTGACCATTTTATATTCGGGAATATATTGGCCACCAATTTAATAATCAGTGTTCGTCTCTCCTACTGGTATTATTTTTCAAGCTTTTTTAAAGTGACAAAGAGATTCATCGATGAATGATTAAAACCAGAACGAAAGATAAAAAAAAAAATTGTTTCATGTTTCAAATACTAACAATGTGTATAAATTGTGTAACATGAAACAATTGTAACATTTCTATTATAAACAAAGATGGACTGAACATTGTCACATATTATATTGTTATAATCCTGGTAGGCAAGATATAAAGAGAAAAACGAATCGACTTAAACTTGTATTTATTGATTATTTACAATTAACACAAAGAAGAGATGAATTTAAAATGCACATATTGATGAATCATAAGTCTTTTTTCATACACACTTAATCATCTATGTAAGTATAAAAGTACTATGTTCCACACTCCGGTCTCTTCAAACCCTGAACCAAAATTGTTCCATACTGTGTATATCGTAGTTTGTTGTCCATTTATAATAATTGACAGTAAATGTTATCACGTCACCACATTTGTACGTCGCGTCGCTGAGTGAGAGTATTAATAACTATAGAATAAAAAAAACTATAATATTTTCTTGATATTTATGAGATCTTTTTTTCCTCAACCATTTCATATATAGTTCAATGATAAAATAAATACAATATTTATTTCTTTTTTAAGGGAAGCACTTCACAACATTAACATTGTGGTATTAAAATAGCACAAGTATTTAACAAAATTATTTGGAAACGATTCAGTATTTATAAATATCGATGTGTCTTTTGTGTAAATGACATCATACCTGATTTATAAATTCATTCATTAACTTATAATGTTTAATTTTATTATTATCTTAGTTCATACATGTTATTAGATATCTTTTATGTATAAATCATGCTATGTCGACGCATTCGTTTACCTCGAGTAAAATATGTTTTAAGTAATTCCACCAACATTGACTATCTTTGGTTTCTATGAAAGTGTATTTGTTTTACGATCTTTTAAGAGCATTGTTGGTCGTTAACAGTTTTTAAACACACGCGGCAAGAAACCGTGTAAAGGCAGCGAGAGTACGTAGATAAACGATGTACTTAGTTGTGATATTTTCACTTAAGCTGTAAGAAATTAGAACTTGAGGGAAAAATGTAAGAGTTGTTTTTACCTATATTCACAATAGTAGGCCGGTTTTTTAAAATATAACCAGAAACTAAAAAAATGTTAAATTTTACAAATATTTAAATTAACCATTAATATTAGTCTATTTCTGTTTAATATTAGAATATTTCTAGGAAAAAAAAGTTAAATTAACTAACAACAGACAGATAACAAATTTCAAATATATAAATATTATGTATGCAGTATGAATCTATACATAGGTATATAAAAATGTAAAATCTTAGTCTTGAAATGTTCGGAGATTTATGGTTTGAAGGTAAACTCCAAAAATATAAATAAAAAGTTATTTATTTATCGATTGAGGCAGTACGAAGTCTGCCGGGTCAGCAAGTAACAAAATATATATTATTAGATATATTATAAATTGAGGCCTTAATTAAATGTTCTCAACCGAGTACTTATAATTTAAAGGATAAGGATTTGGATAAATAAGTAATGAATCTTTTAAAATAAATAATATTTATTTTACCAAAAATTCAGGTAATTTAATTATTCATTTTGAAGATGTATTGAAGTTTCGTAGTTGTAATTGTTCCAATACGGTGTACAGGCGGTCCTCGACTTACGTCGTTTCGATTTACGTCGTTTCAAGTTACGTCGAACAATGTTTTGACACTATTCCTCAAACATACGTCATTTGTTTCGATTTCCGGCATGTCGGAGAATTCACTTGTCGCAAGGTCAATGTCCGTGAGGGGCGCTAACCGTTTGCCTGACATTGCAGTTACTACTGATGATATTGATGATCTGTTAAGCTCACATTCGCAAGAACTGACTGATGAAGATCTTATTGAATTGGAGGCACAAGTACAAAAGGTACTCGAGTCACAAGAAATAGCTTCTTCTATTAGTGACTCTGAAAAAGAACTTACACTAAAAAAACTTTCCGTAGCCTTTGCAAATTTGAAGAATGCCATGAAAATTTTTGAAGAAAATGATCCTAATTTTGAGAGAAGTTTTAACGTTAATAACAAAATTTGTGCAGCCTATCACTGTTACCAAGATCTGTATGATAGCAAGAAGAAAGAAGCCAAGCAATCTAGAATTGATAGTTTCTTTAAGCCAAAAGTTTAATTTATTATTTATCATTACATATATATAAGTTTTATAATCTTCTATATATATAAAAATGGATTGCTGTTCCTTAGTCTCGCTAAAACTCGAGAACGGCTGAACCGATTTGGCTAATTTTAGTCTTGAAATACTCCTGGAAGTCCAGGAAAGGTTTAAAAGGTGAGAAAAATTGGTATAATTGCCAGGAAAATCCTAAAAACAGCCCTTTTCTATTTTCCATACAAACGTTTTTTTTTTGACATTAGATTTGACAACTAAGTAATATGTCAATCATTCTGTTTGATTGAAACAGGAAAAACCTGATTATTTATGGCCTCTAAGACGGAATAGAGTTCGCCTGGTCAGCTATACCTACATATATTACTCTTGACGAAACCAACGCGGACGAAGTCGCGGGCAAAAACTAGTTATTATTAAAATTAATAACACACAAATACCAAAAATAACTATCAATTTCATAAGTGCATAATATATAATTATTTTAAGAACTTACTTTTAATAATAAAGTACGTCCTTTGTTATAAATGTAGTTTTTATTATTATTTCGAGTCCGTGTGGAACCTAACCCTTGAGTTTTACATGTAAACATATGAAAAAATATGTCTCGACTTACGTCGTTTCGATTTACGTCGCGTATTTCAAGAACCTAACATACCGTAAGTACGAGGACTGCCTGTACCTATTTAAAATGAAGTGATTTTTTAACGAATGACGTAGTCTGTTTTCTTGCCACACTTGATGATTTCATAACTTTTTGTACATAATATCTAATGTCTAAAATCATATTCAACATAACAAATTCAAGTTTAAGATATCGTTTGTTTTAAACATCGTTATGAATTATAAACGATTGAGATGGAAACATAACATGCTTAGGATTTATAGTTTAATATCATTTATTAATTGATTATTGTATTCAAGAATCCTCTATTAATCAATTATGTTCAAACATTAATATGAAGGATTAATAGCACTGATTATAAAGAGTTTTATATTTTTTAAATCCACGTATGAGGTAACATTTATTTCATAGAAAAATAACAAAAATTTAAAGCAGAAATTTGATGTAAAACATATTGCAAACATTCAACGTTGAACTTGCTAAACATTGACAGAAACGAAAAAAAAAGAATTTCAAATGTGTTTTGATATTCTGCTGAGATTCAAACTTTTCAATTTGAAATTAAATTTACTTACAAAATATAGCGATTTATAAATTCTATTTATTTTAGTAAATATTGTAATCCCTACATAATCTATACTAATATTATAAAGCTGAAGAGTTTGTTTGTTTGTTTGTTTGAAAGCGCTAATCTCCGAAACTACTGGTTCGAATTGAATAATTCTTTTTGTGTTGGATAGTCCAGTTATCGAGGAAGGCTGTGGGCTATATAACATCACGCTACGACCAATAGGAGCAAAAATATAGTGGTAAATGTGTAAAAAACAGGAGAAATTATTTCATCTTTGAAGCCTTCCGTTGCGTGCGCCGTGAAAACGGTTCAAGATACACAAAAAATATGTATCAAAGAATAATAGCTCTTTTAATGATCTAATAAACAGTCCGCGACAGTATATGTCTATCTTTTAAGATTAACTCACAAAAACCGTTTTTATGGTACCTAATGTGGTAGAAATAATTTGTTTAAGTCGTATCAACATAATAATATTAATCTTTATTCAAATAAACAAATAAATATGTTGTTGGTTAAGAGTACTTCATAGTGAATAAAATAAAAATAAAGGTTTTATCCTGAAAATTCTACGGGAACTCGACCATTCCGAAAACCCCGCAAGAACGGGAACTATGTGGGAAGAACCAAAAATCTGCCGGAAGTCACTATTTCACGCGGACGTAGTCGCGGCAAAAGCTAGTTTATTATAAAATTAACAGAATAATAGTGATATTTATAGTTGTACATAATAAACTAGTGAGAATAATTAAAGAAAATAAAGAATTGTTTTAGATGCTTTAAGATTTAAATTCAATAACACATTATTGTAAATAAATGATTATTATTGAAATTATTTTTCCTTGTATTCACACAATAATATACCTAAAGTGTATTCCATCTTCTGAATTTCTTTAAAAAGGGTCACCTACCTACTATTAATAAAGGAGATCGAAAGTATTGTATACAATTCTGGGCCCACAATGTAAAAACATGAAAATAGTATTATTTAAAAGGTTCAAAATTAAGAGTTTCTTCATTGAAAATTCTATAGAAATTGACAATCAGATAGCTGAGTTATTGGAGGTTCAGTAAAAGTGAGGTTATATTGCATTATCTTTAAGAGTGCGATGAATACACTTAAAAATATGTGAAAAATAATAATTTTATATAAAAGAGAATATCTGATAAGTTATAACAAGGAAAGAAAGACTCAAAGACATACAGATATCGGTAACAAGTATGGAATTTTAAGAGGAACAGGAGGAGTGAACTATGTGATAAAAGTCATAAAATAAAACAGATAATTTCAATGGAATATTTTATTCCTCTTCAATAATAATTAAAATATCGTCTAGGAACTGTGCAGGGGGTTCAATGTTACTAGTTGCTATCCCACAATTCACACAGCGAGCCATCGTTTCAGTAATATCCAATACACAAGCCGGCGAAATAATCCAAATTAACAATTCCAAGTCAAACGTGCAGGCGATCGTCGGTGTCCAATGTGAAAGCAAGGGTCGTAAAACGTTAGGCGGGTTCGGAGTCCGTAAAAAACAAAGCAGTGGTCGTTGAAAACGTAAAATGATAGGGAAAGCACTCGAAATGCATCGAAAAACACGAAACAACTAACAAGTAACAAGTCAGACTCAGATAACAATGCATCTGGCATGGTAATTGTTAAGTGTCAATGTCATGTCAATAGACTATATACTGAATGATTTCGATCGATATGGAATCGATAATCGAAAAGGATGTTTTAAAATAATATTTAATATTATTATTATTAAAAGTTATTTTTATTGAATTGTAGCCATATATGGTGTAGTTTAAATGAAGCTACTATAAGATTAAACTAGGAGTGAAGTTTTTATTTTGTAGTTTGTAGTTATCGAATAATCATTTTTTATTTAATTAATCGTTAATCGATTGCTTCATAACAATAGTTATATGCATATTTCTCCGCTTGTAGATTGGGTATTTATGCAAATTATTGGTATTTCATAAAAAAAAAAAGGTAATTTTTAAATCGATTTTGAACTCAGTACATTTTGGGCCCAAAAGTTTCAAACATATTGCAAACATTCAACGTTGAACTTGCTAAACATTGACTGAAACGAAAAAAACGAATTTCAAATGTGTTTTGATAATCTGCTGAGATTCAAACTTTTCAATTTGAAATTAAATTTACTTACAAAATAAAGCGATTTTTAAGTTCTATTAATTTTAGTAAGTGTTGTAATCCCTACATAATTTATTATAAAACTAACTGAATAATAGTAATATTCATGGTTGTACATAATAAACTGGTGAGAATAATTATTAAAGAAAATAAAGAGTAGTTTTAGATGCTTTAAGATTTCAATTCAATAAGTAATTCAAATAGTAATGTACTATAAATAAGTTATTATTGAAATTATTTTTCCTTGTAATCACACAATAATATAAAATGTATTCTATCTTCTGAATTTCTTTAAAAAGGGTCACCTACAAATATATAAGAGATATATATCTCTTGAAACATCATAGAAGGAAAAATTAAATAGGTATTTAGCGAATTATTCAAGGTTTAGCAATTTAAATTAATTAAAAGCTATTAATATAGGAGATTATTATTTGTAAGCGAGGGTGCGCGTGCGAGTGTCGCCGTAGTAATACGGACAAGCGTTACACAGCCAGTCGATGCGGAGTGACGACTGACGAACCCGGCGCAGTGCCCCATGAGGATGAAACTGTCATATAATTAACATGTAATAAATTAATGTATAGAAAGTGCTGCCATCTAACGAACAAGCTACAACCACTTTGACACTATTTTCCTTTATAAATTCATAGATGGCGTAAGTAGCTCTCAAATTGATTTGACATTAGGATAAAATACAAATTTTAAATTATTTCAGTTGCTCATTTGCCATTGTTTATTGTGCTGTACGTTCTTTTTCAAACATTTGACCCGGCTTAATATATCATTGACTCCTATTTCCACGCTTTTGACGATTGACCCCGGCCTTTCTCAATTGGACTTTGTTTTCTGCGACTACGATCGACCTCGGCTCTTCTCATTTGGATTTTGATTGCAAACTACGAATTTGGATTATCGATAAATTGAAAAAATGCCACGAAAATCGGCTATTAAGTGTTATTTTCGGTGTGCGACTAAAGGTACGATACTTATTTAGTAAAATCTATATAATAAAAGTATTATTTGTCATATATAGGTATATATACAATCAATTACTACTCTTGTTACATCAATTTCAACCGCAACAATTTATTGACTTCTAATAAAAACATTTCAGGTCCTTTTCATCAATTTCCTAAACCTTAATACCCAAATTTGGAGAAATTCATTCAATGGAAAAATATTTTAAATGAAGACATGAAACAAAAGGAAGATTTTTACATTTATAATAATATAAGAATATGTGGTCGTCATTTTGAACAGTTTTCACTCAAAATGCTGTACCAACTCTATACTTAAGTAAGTATCCAAAGTAAGCAACTTCCCAAGTAGTTATAGGCACACAATACATACTACTAATATAAAAAAAAAACTATAAATAATCAATTGTATTTTATAACTATAGATAATAATATTTTACATTATTATTATTTTACTTTTGAAATTGGTGCTCATAATTAAAGACAAAAAAATTAGATTTAATTGAATATAATGAAATAGGTATACAAGTAATCTTAACATTTTTATGTACTTAAATGTGATTTGATAGATTTATAATGTGTGGTCTTTATTACCTTTTTTATCTAAATAAAGGAAAGTGCCTACAAACAGTATCACAAAATAACTACTTGTGCCACTTCTTTACATAGGTAAACCAAAAACAAAGTGTTCCAAATATGCAGAGATTATAAGTTCACTGGATAACTACAAACCAAAAAAAGTTATTCATAGTTTTTTATGTAATATAATAATGGCAGGATTTAATTCAGTAAAAATTACAAGTCTATTTACATTCAATCAGAAACTCTAAGAGAAACAAGAAAGGAAAATACAATCAAGACAATATGTTATCATTCAATTTTAAGATTTTTCATTTAACTTTTCTTTTAATATATTTATTTGTATTAAAAAAATATTTTATTTAGCAGCATCAACATTTGAGACTGTACACTCATCACATTCTGTTGAAACTGAAAAATGCGTTGATACACAAAAAGAAGACAATGACACATCTTGTAGTCACCACTTGGATTGAAATATGAATCAAGTTCAGCTACAAAGAAGTTCGCCTAATTCCTCTCAATTATTTCCTAAAGGTAAGTCACGGGCATATAACTAAGCTTAAAATTAACTATGATTACTATATTTACTTTTTAATTATAAAACAGCATAAAGCATTTTAAATACAATATAAATTTAAACCACAGATTCACTAGATTTGCAAGTATTGAGATTTGTTTCATATTTTCTTATTAAAAATTGTATTCAATAATTATGTCCATATGTAATTTGTACACAACATAACATGAAGAAAATAAAAATGGTATAAAAAAATTTATTGTGGTACCATCCATTAAAATTGGATACATGACATTCATGCCACAAGGGAGTTATTTTTTGAGTTAAAAAAATATCATGGCGTAAACAGTCTTTTAACAAGAAATTTTAATCAGGATCCCTTAGAGAATTTTTTTTGGAATATTCGAGGTAATGGGATCCGTAATGTGTCTCCAACTTGCTCTCAATTTGTTGTTGCATACAAAGCTTTACTTGTAAATAATTTAACTTCGCCACATTCCATTGGTGCAAACTGTGAACATGACAATAACAACATTTTAAAACCATTCTAATATAGTGTATTATGTATGCAGTGTCCGCTCAGCTGGCCAGCGGACCGCTAGCGGGGACCAGCGGGGCTACAGGTGCGAGGGCCCGGACAACGCCAACAATAGACGCAGCGCGCATCCTCGATATATATGATTTAATAAGACGTTTGTGCGTCGCAACAAATAAATATATTAAATAAATTTTAAACAATTTATAAACAACTATAGAAATGAATATAAATTTAAATTTACAACACAAAAGTTTGTAATCTTATTCTTAAGTAGCTTCGCTACACGTTTAACTAAACTTTATCTTTAGAATATTGCTCTTCTCATACATGTATGTATAACTGCGGCAGTTATTTTGTTTGTTCATAACTGCAAGAAGCTATTTCTTAATTACATTACAATAATTCGATTTCTTTAGCTACATTTAGTTGTTTTACATGAGGGTCTGTTTAATACATTTTGAAATTCCAGGCTAACCAAAAAATTACTAAATGATTTAATAATTTTGCGTCAAATATGTCCATAAATGGTTAATTTGCTGTTGTTACGCATACTTTGATATATTCAATTATTTGTTATGTCTAATGTGTCGCGATACTTTAAATGATAATAACTTAATTATAGAAATTTCATAATTATTTTCATAGATTTTAGCAACTTGCCTTCTAAGGTGGAGATTTAGTATAGAAACACTGATTAGTATTTTGTAAAGCAGCTTGATAAAAATCACCGCCGTCCTGATTCAGCGGTTGAAACACAGAGATCAAATCTCGTGAGCAGTTTTGTTATGTCGATCCGATTCATTAAAAGAAATTTCTCTTTTCCCGAGAGGACAACCCTGTTATAAAAAATAACATAAATAATAGAAACTAATATAATTATGATTATAACAAATTGCTTGAATGTAAATAATGTTTTCTTTCTAATATTCTGTTTTATTTATAAAGTATTGTTGATAACGAATGACAAAGAAGAAACTACATATTTTGTTTGTATTTGTTCAAGAAAAAAGAAATTTAAATAATAGTGTATTAGGACTCTCGACGTAAAAGTAAACAGTTCTTTATATATGTATATATAATACTTTTTATGTAAGCTGAATCAGAGAGCGAAGTATATTTTTACTAAAAAATATTTTGTAATAAATAGAATTTCCCTGCCGTCACAGCAACAATGGTCCTACAAAAGGCTTTGTCACTCTGGTCCTTGCTAGTTGTTTTCATAAAAAATATTCTGAAAGAATATACTTATATTACCTATACGTAGAGCAAAAAGAGGAGGAAACAGAAAATACTTTGTAAAGCTTGTTTCAGTCAGCTGATTTTCTTTCAAAGTACACTAGAGTTATAATGCAATATATAAAAAAAAAACAGTAGCAGTTGAATCAAATAATCTCATTAAAATACAACTAAACTTATAAATCATACGAAACTTCACTAGCTTTATGTAGTAGGTATAACAGTTAATCTTAACTTATAATTATTACTAGCTTTCCGCCCGCAGCTTCGCCGCGTGGAGTTCGGTTATATCGCGTTTCCAAGAGAACCTTTCAAAAGTCTGGGATAAAAACTATCCTATGTTCTTTCTCAAGGTCAACTCTATCTCTGTACCGAATTTCATTAAAATCAGTTCAGTGGTTTAGGCGTGAAAGCGTAGCAGACAGACAGACAGACAGAGTTACTTTCGCATTTATAATATTAGTAGGGATAGCCGAAAAAATATTCAAGTTTTTGAATGAATATCACAATTCACCTTCTACTTGTGGAGAAGAATTTAATATACTTATAGCATTTTAAATCCACTTTAAGTTTGTCTTTTACTGTTAAGTATATATGTATTATCGACTACAATTTCCTTTTTTTTTTTTAATAATTTGAATAGTCATTTAATAATTATTATCTATTACGTCTTCAATAAGCTAAGCGATATTCTTAGTATACCTTACTTCTATTCACAGATTTTGGGAATTTAATTTAACCCTTATTCAAATATTGGGAAATTATTTCCCACTTGACAGTACCGTAATATTTCTTTATTATTTCTTTACTGGTAACTCTAATCAGTACCAATCCAGGAACAAAATAATTTTACACACTTTTTAAATATTTTACTTGGCAACATTTTGGACAAAATTGCGTAATGTCATCGTATGTTAATGTCAAAGTCACAATTTGAATTTTTTGGTGCACAAAACCGGTTCTCGCAGGACTTTCGAAAATTTTTGTAGAAAAAAATCTGGTAAGTACATAAACAATATATTGATGTAAACTAGACTTATTTTCTGAATGCTTTTTACGGTTTCTGTGCTTTTTGCACTGATATTTCTTGGATTTTATTAGGTTTAATTAGGTGGGAAATAATTTCCCAATGTTCGTTCCTGCTTTGATAAACATCAGTGTCTTTATATATATATAAAATTGTTTGTCAGCTGTAATAATAACGGTATAGGAACTTGTAATACGATAGCGGGTAAGTCAAATTAGTGGCTTTTTGCAAAATTGTGACTGCGTTTATGTGATTTCTATGCTTTATTCCAAACGAAGCCACTTATAAGTTTAAGGACTTTTGTAACTATTTGTGCAATATGCTGATAAAACTACATAATTGCCAACTTTTTATAATTTACTTTCAGCTATTCAAATATGGACGCAAGAAAGGAACGTAAAGTGCTCGCCAAGAAACTATTAGAAGAGGTGGTACAAAATTTAGACGACATTTAGACGACGACGACCTTTCACACAGTTCTTACTCAGTAATGTTATTTTCATATAGTATTTGAAAAGTTCTTAATAAAATATTATTTGTAACATTCTAGTTTCATTTTATTTTTATAATTTTATTCAATCACTCAATCATGTTATATTGAATTTTTTATATAAAAAAAATAAACAAGTAAAGTAGAAGTAAGTAATATGTATAGAATTTGTAGTAAAAATGTCCCAAAAAAATGTAACCATTCCGGATGATGGGAAATAATTTCCCACTTACTTATATTTTGCTTTTCCATACTGGATAATGGGAAATAATTTCCCACCGTAAAACCCCCATTTCCCCTCTTTTTATAAAAAAAATGATGTTTTTTTCGAAATCTACAAAGCCCTTTTACCTAGAAACCATGTTTAATTCATAATTTTATTCAAAAAAAAAAATCCATTTGATTAAGGGTTAAACTACAATTTAACGAAATTTAGGTAAATTAAAATTATTCAACTCCAGTCAGCACATTCAATCTCATAATTGTTTGACGAAGTGTAAACTTGAATCTCTCAAACACCCAAAATAGTAAAGACGGTGAATGTTGAATGTTTAGCTCGTTTCGAATTAATTTGTAAAATGATGCAATTTGGATTCCTAATTCACATTAACGTAATGAATATTTAAAAGGTAAGGTGAAACAAGTAGCTAGGTACAAATCAATGATTAAAATTGCAAAACGTTTGTTCAATTAAACATTTATTAATAGACCACTTTAACTAAAGATATCTTTCAAGAAAATGAAAATAATTCAGAAAATGAGGTACAAATTTTTTCCTTGGGGGTTGTTTACAAAAATTGCTCCGTTTTGTATTTTCAAACCAGCTCTGTTTTTATAGAAGTATATAAATTTGATGCGAGTTATCTTCTGTTAACTTCATTACATCCCCACATACTCTGGCCACTCAAGAGAGTTACATTCAAATGTGTAAACACGAGTATATAAAGTACGCTGAATCTGAATGTCATCTTTCAACACAATTACTGAGAAACTAGCAATAATTAGGAGATCAAATGATATAATTTATTTATTTCGTAATTTGAAACAAGGGATTTTATAGTAAAAAAGACGTGGATGATGACAAAAATAATGGTGTATGAAAAATTCTACATACATATATTATATCAAACAATAAACACTACTACAATGTTGAATTATCTAAATTATGTCTCATTTACTTCTCTTACACTCTTAATGAAACAAATTTGAGAAAAACGATAACATACAAAAAATAAAAAGATAGGTAGATAATATAAATTAAGTATGCTGAACAGAGACGGCGGCGCCAACATACTCTTCTATATATATAAAAATGGATTGCTGTTCCTTAGTCTCGCTAAAACTCGAGAACAGCTGAACGGATTTATCTTATCTTAGTCTTGAAATGTTCGTGGAGGTTCAGGGAAAGTATAAAAGCTGAAAAAAAATGATTAATTACTGGGAAAACCACAAAAACAGCCCTTTTCTATTTCCCATACAAACGTTTTTTTTGACATTAGATTTGACAAGTAACTAATATATCAATCATTCTGTCGCACTTCAAAACACGGACATTTATGGCTTACAGGTAAACTCCAAAAATATGTATAAATAAAAAAACGTAATAGATATTTCTTGATTATAGGGCGATATGAAGTTCGCCAGGACTTCTAGTATGTTATAAAAAAATAATATTATTATATAAAAAATTACAATTCCTTATTAACTAAATAATATATTATGAACAATATTTGTAGAATAAATTATATACAAGACAGAAATTAAAGCTACAATTTAGTTCTATATTAGTAAAAATCTAATTATATATTTACGTTTTCGTATTCATTATTGGATACAAAGGGTTTCTGGAAACTAAACTGATAATTAATTCTTTGGTTTGAATTGTTCTTCTAGAAAAGCAATTGAAAGTTTTGTCATCAGCCTATCAGAAGCCCACCGCTGAGTAAGGCCTCTTTCTCACATGGAGAAGGTTTGAGCATTAATCACCACGCTTGCTCAAGACGGGTTGGTGATTTCAAACTTATAATTGTGAAACTATAATTCCAGGTTTCCTCACGATTTTTTCCGCCACCGTATGTCAGTGATGTCTAAATACTCTTAGAAAGTACATATGACTCCGAAAAATCACATTTGTACTTGCCAGGTTTGAAAGTTTTAAATAATAAAATTAAAGTTACCAAGTACATTAATGTATAAATAGATCCTATATAAGGATACGGAAAAATTAAGGAAGCGAAGCGCGGAGTGATACTAATGATCAAGTTCCAGAAATGATAAGATACAGTGAAACAATTAAAGTCAAAAAAGCGAACAGTAGAATGAGCTTTTGGTTTTGGTCAACTTTAACGAACGAAAGTATCTAAATCTTTCACAAATTTTTCATTACTACAGCTCATTCTAGGTGGTAGAGCCTAGCTGTGGTCAGTTACTGCAACTCGAACATGGGCTGGCTCGACCGGGGAAGTACCACCCTCTCACAGAAGATCGGCGTGAAGTAGCCTTTAATGGCTGCGGTTCGTCCGATGAGTGAGAGAGCCGGTTGCCCTTTCCCTATTCCTACCCTTTCCTACCATTTCCTTATTCCCACCCCTCCCTATTCCTAAAGATGTTGCGGATGTCCATGGGCGGCGGTAACCATCTTCTATCAAGTGGGCCGTCTGCTGGTTTGCCACCTTTAACATAAAATAAAATTTCGTTTATTAATTTTTTCTATACCAGAATAAAAGAAATGCTTTTTACCAGCTAAGTTTGTAAGTTGGCTGTACAAAACAGTTTTAATATTATTTTGTCAAGACTGATAAAAATATTCTCTTAGACAAAGAAAATTACGCGTGAACTTATGAAGGAGCAAACTGATCAGGACAACAAAATATTTTATTTATTTTATGAGTCGGATGCTTTATTCGTCCTACCCTGGCTAATTTTGACGTTGACTAACAATTTGTTTTCTAAATTTAGAAAAAAAAATAACTTCTTTCCTGACATTTTTGTTCAAATTGTCTAAATATAAAATAAAGTTATAAAGTATTTTACATCTCATATGTCCTCTTTATATTAATGTCTTAATTAGCTCCACAGAATGGTGGGTGGCGCTTTTGAATGTCTTGATACTCGTTTTACTGATTTTGAATACATCAATGTCAACACGAACATTAATTCTTTTCTCCTATAAAAATTAAGAAGATATAATTAAATAAAAAAGAATCTATTACATGTTAAACGCATTATCAAATATGCACTGTTTTTAAAGTGCAACATAGAGATAATAATTTTAATTTTTTTTATATTCTCAATACAAACAAGCAGTGGCGGCTGTACCTTAAGTGCACTCGTGCGTTGAACCACCAATTCAAAAGATTTAAAAATTACAAAATATTACTTCATCAATATTTTTAAATTACCATTTTAATATTTATTTTCTAAACATACAAAAACGTATAAAAAAAATAAATTTCTAATTATAATCAAAAAGTTTGTGCGCTTTACTAAACTAATATCTCGTGCGCTTCGGCGAGTGCACGAGGACTGCTAATACATCTTGTATGAGATACGCATTAATACGCCCGGCTCGTGAAACAAAAGATAGTTCATAGAAATGTACCGAGTAATGAGTCGGTTCTCGAGCGCCGCACGAGCGGCCGAAGATTACCGAGAGTCCGATGTATGACGAATTGGAGTTGAAAAGAATCAAAACTTTCATGCACTTGCTAAATGCACTTTCTATGCTTAGTATTGAAAAAAATAATTATACAAACAATACCCGATTTTAATAAGAAGGTGATTGAACATTTCGCTTCAGAAAAATGTCGTCGCATTGATTTAATGTTTAAAAAATAAACATTTTATGTCAATTGGTTTTTTGTTGCATTTTTTAATTTTAATATTTTATTAAAGTGCACCACCAGTTCGATAACCCACCAGCCGCCACTGCAAACAAGATAACTTTCTCTGAACTTACAATTTCTTAGAACAGGTGCCTTATCGAGTCTCTTAAGAACCTTGGTATACCTTCATATTGATGTCATGAAAGCATTAGATATTTCTAAATAACTGTAATACTATTGAAATCCGGACTTAATATTAAAAGTTATTAAACACCTTAACATAGGTCTTGTATGCGTCTCCAGATTGTAGGATAAGTTTTCACCTTATTTCTTTAAAACTTTCACGTATACTGCAATGACTTCAAACATACCCTAGTAAGAGAAGTAAAGTCTTGAGTTAATTAAAATTATTTCAAAGCACCTATAAATGTTCTGCATCGAAGATGTAGACGATAATAAAGATAAATTACGTTAAAGAATAATAAGAAGATATATTTATGGTATATACCTAATATTTTTAATCTTCTATATATATAAAGATGGATTGCTGTTCCTTAGTCTCGCTAAAACTCGAGAACAGCTGAACGGATTTATTTTATCTTAGTCTTGAAATGTTCGTGGAGTTTCAGGGAAGGTATAAAAGCTGAAAAAAATTGATTCATTACTGGGAAAACCATAAAAACAGCCCTTTTCAATTTCCCATACAAACGTTTTTTTTGACATTAGATTTGACAATTCTAACTAATATGTCAATCATTCTGTCGCACTTCAAAACACGGCGATTTATGGCTTACAGGTAAACTCCAAAAATATAAATAAAAAAAAGTAATAGATATTTCTTGATTATAGGGCGATACGAAGTTCGCCAGGTCTTCTAGTTGTAGGGGAGAGTTGGTTATATCGTACTAGCATTTAAATCGTACCACTTCTAAATTTCCCATTTTATGAATATTTTTTTCTACACTGACAATGCCAAAACGTGGCCCTGCACCATCCCTCTTCACCCACTAGTTTAAATCGACGTGAGTTAACAACTGTGCAAGTAATAAAAGAAAAACATTTTTTGTAGGAATTAATGTAAATATTGTCGTACATTCGTAAGGAGATAACTCGTAATCAAGGTAAGCTATGGTTATTCAGTTTTTTTTTATTATTCCACAATTGTATACTAGATTATAGGGAGTTTTTTTTGCGTGTCTAAGTTTTGAGTTTATGCCGGATATTTGCTTTTGTTTTAGAAATGCCTTAGTTGGTTTAATCGTACCACTTGCAGTTGGTTAAATTGTACTGGTACGATTTACCCTACTACCCACCGCAAGTACCTATAGTACTACCGCAAGTACGTATAGTAAGTACTACCCAAGGCCAAGAACAAAAGTTATAAGAGGAAACGATCTCATTCCATCACCAGTAGCGATGATTCAGAAGAGACACTTGTTGTAGAACTAGATGATGATGATGACAGCGATGATTATCTTGAAAATATATGTCGAAAGTACAATTGTTCTTACTAGTTACTACGATAAGAAGGGTCCAAAAGTTGATTGGGTTCAATGCGTTCGCTGTAAACGGTGGCTACATGAGACGTGTACTTCGAATCCAGACATTTGTCATGATTGTTTCCATCAAGAAATATGCACAATAATTATATTACAAATGACATTCTTGTTAACTGTTACTTTATTATTATACATAGTTTACTGTTTTTGTTTGTCACATTTTTATTAGTTATGTTGATTGATCTCATTATCATAGTATAATCATGTTATTTTACTGAGAAAGCTTATAGTTCCTTTGTATAACCTATCAGTTAAAAATTATGTTTCTATTACCTAAAAGATATAAATAATGTTGTCTTATTATGTACTTACCTAACAGTTAAAAATAAATAATTTGATTGAGAATTTTAATGTCTTTCATTCAGTGGTACGACTTAAACACCCATGGTACGATTTAAAAACTTAGTGGTACGATTAAAACGACTAGTCGGCTAAATCGTACCGATGGCAAGCCTCTATAAAAAAGCATTTTTAACAATGTTAGAATAATCGCAAGGATCTGTTCTCTTCTACTTAGGAAGCTAAAATATGAAACTTTATTTTACATATGTATTAATTATTATAAGACGTCTTATAGTCGAAATATTAGAGTTAAAGTGAAAAGTGGTACGATATAACCGACTCTCCCCTATATACAGGGTGACTGGTGAATTACTATCAATATTTAAGGAGAATACTCGGTACATGATTCTCATTCGAATTATGTAAAAAAATAGGTACTTAATTTTTGACCAAATTTCCGTATAAATAAATAAAGTGTTGACACGTTCCAAGTGTTCCAAGTGTGGACGCGTGCGGCGGCGTGCTGATACAACAACACGCCGCCGCGCGCGTATGTGTGAGTGTGTGTGTATACCTAATCTGTAGGGTGTTCATACGATGCGTAATTAATTACATAACTTTTGGTTAACTTTACTTAGAAGTTTATTAATATTTATGTTATATTAATTTTTATTTTGTCATATATGTATGATCGTCAAATACCACGTCCTCAAATATCGATAGTAATTCACCAGTCACCCTGTATAAATAATTGATTACGTCAAAAAGACAATTCTTTTGTATACTGAGTAATTAATCATGCTTACAAGAGGTCATTCTTTTTTTAAGCGACATCATTTTTCACATAATCCTTTTCGAAAGACTTTTCGAAAGATTTAGAATGACAAAGTAAATCAATTAATATCTTATCAAAGTACATATTCATACTTTTTTCAGTATTTATTGAAACTATAAGAATCGTAGACCACAGTTAAGAGGCAGATCTTTTGTACTTCTAATTCCTTGGTTCGCTATTTATAGTTAATCAAGGTAGTACTCGAAGTTAATGATCTTAAACTTCTGATTTAGAAATTAAATGTATTTCAGAGATAACTCAAACTGAATGTACACTGTTTATAATGTATGTTTATATGTTAGGTTACACATATATTGTAACACAGTCGTCATTAAAATAAGTCATCAATTTATTTATTTAATACAAGTTCATGTGAAAATAGTGTGTAAGTTTTCTTGACACACTAATGATTAGCATCGTTATATAACAGCAGCTGAATTGACTACAAAAGTACTAGCTCGAAACTGAGGCGAGATATTTTAACTATTTAATGTATGAAATTTGTATGTGACTTTAAATTACTGTGAATCTACTAGAAGCGCATTACGACTAACATCTACTGTTACATATTTTATAAAATAAACATGAGGGGATACGTAAAACATGTTATGAGTTTTTAAGATATATCTCGTATTCTTATAATTTAAAATATAGCAACATTTATATATAAAACTATATAATTATATATTTAATATAATTTTTCAACTGAGTTATTCCTCCTCAAGGCCCATTAGCTCCTCATAATTTCTACATCGTTAATTTGCTGGGATCGTTAAAACGGTGTATTGTATTTTAATACTCTCTAATTTGTAAATAGAAGGAATCATATCAAAAGCAGTCCTTTTAATGTACGTGGGCTGTTTATTGAATCATATAAAAGAAGAGTTATATCCGCGACATTTTCCGAGCAAAAGCAGATATTTTTATTGATTATATTAATAGAATTAAATACAATTTGTAAGTGAGAAGCACCGTTAGTCACTTTTTATTATATTAGATATTTGAAAGTTATTCAGATAAATTTTAAGACATACTAAATTTAAATTTACCGTGAGATAGGAACCTGTATTGATATACACCTGAGAAGGAATAGTTCCTTGATAATTTCTTTTTATGTTTTTGGGGACTTACATATTTTGTAATTAAAAATGTATATTACTTTATTGTATAATGCTTGTGACAAAAACCTATTAATTACGACATGTCATTAAAAAATAATTTATATTTTATATTAAGAAAGTTATGTTTCCCCGATCGTTACAATCAGTAGGTAAGCAATAAATTTATCAATTGTGTTCTTTTTTTTAGGTTTGGCATTTTCTTCATAATTTTTGTGGGACCAATTCCAGAGTATTCCTCTCTCATAAAAAAAACTCTTCTCTGTAAATAATATTCTTGGTCATACGTTGAAAAACAGGCGTGACGAACTGACAACCTCCCGGTTGAAAAAAAACGCAGTGAACAAAAGGATTCGAAGTGATTTCGGTAACAAATTTTAAAAACTGACTCGTTTTTTAGGCAAAAACTTAAATTTTAGAGACGATAAACGAGTAAGTAAGGAAATTTATTTTAGAAACTTAATTTTTTCAAATATGTCTTACCTTCTTGTATTGGGTTTAGCTTATATTATAATATTATGATTTGTAAATAATTACTTGAATGATGTTCAGAATATGTATATGATGCAATCATTTAATAGTTCATTTATTGATTCATTATTACATATCTTAGTCTCTTATTTGATTTCACGCTAAGTATTTTTGTATTACTAATTTAACTTTAATTAAAAGTATTATATAATATGTAGTTATTTAACTTGAACGAATGTTTATACAATATTACACATACACTAGCGTGTTATTTTATTAAGGTAGATAATTATTTTCTTATCGTTTCATATCACTTCTTTTGCTCAATATTTTCAAGTCCATAGTTTTTCATTACCACGCATTCCCTTATCATACGTTCATTTCATTCGTCAAGTGGTTCTTCGGAGCCGACGACGTCATTAGAGTCGTTGTATAATTTCAACGTCTGAGCTTAACAATGTTTATTAACATTGATGTTGTTTTGCATGAAAAATATTATTATAGGACCGTAGTATGTAGCTGGAGTGTTTATTTTTCGTTATGTTTGTATTCGATTGTAACCTTGGGGATTCAGATCTTTTGCGGCGATAGAGTGTGGAACTGAACAAATATAAAATTATATGATTATGTATTTCTACGTCCATTTCATAAAATGGGTAAAAGATCAAATAATCAACCTTGGCGTGCGATCAAAAGTATTCCTCTTTATAGACTCTTAAAGTATTTAGATTGATAATGAATTTAAAGCAAAAATGTGCCTTAGTCTATAGAAGTACTATTCTTAGTATTCTTATTATTAAATTTTCGAAGTTGATTCCTTAATCAGGCATTTTTAATATTTTCAAATTCTTTTCTTAGACTGAATCTTAGATTACATAATCATATTTTATCTAGAAATAAATATGGTTAATTTTTAGATTAAGTTCACAGGCATAGATACAAAGTCAAGATATTTGGTTCCTTTATGTTGTCTGCTCGTTTAGAGTTAACCAGGAGACAGTCCAGATATTTGAACAGTTCAATTAGTCTGCAGATAAGGGGACTGAACAAGTCAGCAAAGTGCTTTGATGAAACATTTCATTGCATCCTAACCTTTATGTAAGGTGATATCAATCTAGTCTTTGGAACTGTGGAGGTAGACTTAATCAATTAAAGTCCTAATTTGATACTCCAGACAGTCTGATTGAGACGAAACTAATCTTATGACATTTAACGCTATTAAAACAAAAGCATCGCCTTTAAATTGAAAGAAGAGTTGTTTACCTGAAGCTTCCGTTTGCGACTTGCTTGTGTGGGGAAATCCTTAATGTGATAATAGCAACTATGAAATTTTTACTTGTAGTCAGGTGTCATTACAGAGCCGCGGAGGGTTGTAAGTTTCATAATAACGCGATAGGTATTTCTGTCCGTGGCCTGGGGCCGAGATCAGCGGGTTTTTTAGGGTCTTCAAATATTTCATAGGATATTAACTGTATTATTCTCTTTTACTAAGGAGTCTATCAAGTCGAATATCTTATTCATTTAGAATTGATCACCGTTTGTCATAGTTTGGTAAATTAAATAAGACTTTTATCTATTTGTATAAAGTACGAGGTTATTTTTTTTTCGAATTACTGAGTGTTAATAAAATAAGAGATAATAGTTTCTATTTCTTCTTAAACTTAAATACATCAAGCTACATTAAAAAAAATTTAACGAATGGTAACAGAAATCAAAATAATTGCTATATACACGTATGTAAATAAATATGTTTAATAATTTATTGATATATACTTTTGTACCTACATTACATAACATTTTAACAAACGATCTGTATAGCTGTATCTTAATTTAGATGGTATGATATCTGTTAATATGATGTTCTTCTTCTTCTACCTGACACTTTCCCGGCTATAGCCAGGGTCTGCCTTACATGTTGTGAATAGTTTTGGCTAATTGTTTTTTTTTACGACTGGCCGCCTGCCTGACATCAACCCTCTTTTGGGAATCAGCATTAATCAGTGATGTCTATATATTCTTAGAAAGTACCATATATGACTCGGAAAAATCACATTGGTACTTTGCCCGGGCCAGGATCGAACCCGCGCTCTCGGCAACGAGAGGCGGGCCCTCTAACCATTACGCCACCACTGACTTAGGTGCCCAACGTCATATCTTGATTACCTTGAGTCTCAACTGACTGAAACACAAGTGTCATTGACGATCAATTACATAGTTCACATAAATTTATTGTGCGGAAACATCTGCGGTCTAATGAAATAATGAAATCATATTTCTAATTATTACTCAACCTTTTGAGTTCTTTTAATTTTATACAGGGTGACTGGTGAATTACTATCAATATTTAAGGAGCATACTCGGTACAAGATTCTCATTCGAATTATGTAAAAAAAATAGGTACTTAATTTTTGACCAAATTTCCGTATAAATAAATAAAGTGTGTACACGTTCCAAGTGTTGCAAGTGTTGACGCGTGCGGTGGCGTCCTGATACAACAACACGCCGCCGCGCGCGCGTGTGTGTGTGTGTGTGTGTGTGTGTATACCTAATCTGTAGGGTGTTCATACGATACGTAATTAATTACATAACTTTTGGTTAACTTTACTTAGAAGTTTATTAATATTTATGTTATATTAATTTTTATTTTGTCATATATGATCGTCAATTATCACGTCCTCAAATATCGATAGTAATTCACCAGTCACCCTGTACATAATACGTCTTAATCTTAATCAACTGAAGTACGAGTAGTATAGTTTAGGTTGTGTAGAAGCCTTTTAAGACAGATATTTCTGTAATGAATGGGTCTAAACTCAAGATGCGGGTATCTACGAGTAATGTTAAATTATTGTGTGATCATTGTACTACACATCAGAATGGAATAAGATGCGCCCTTTAGTAGATTATATGAACTAATTATATGAGAGTCCTCAATGTTATAAAATGGACAGATAGTGTACTAATCAGTAATAACCATTTAGAAATTATAGACACTAATTGTTATGGTACCTAAATTGAAACGATTCTTGTCATGCATGTTTAAATTTAAAATTTATGACACAAATAATGTATATAAAATATTTATTCAGATAGATAATAATTTATTAAGTATGTTGAAATGAGATATTTTTATATGTCGGCAAATTAATAAATATATGATATAAAACTTTCCATTTACAGTTTCATTTAGCAGCTTATAACTTTGTCCAATGTATTAAAACGTCTTTAAGAGCAAATCCGGAAAATATTCAAACTAAGTAAATACTTTTATAATTTAAAATACATTGTAACATCTTGGTGTCCCCGGATTGTAATATTTAAGTTCACAGCGGACCGATTTATTTCTTTTTGTAGGCAAAACCCGTCCCGGTTCGTAAGTTTACAAATAAATTCCTTGAGATTTTGCTACAATAAGTTCATTTCCATATTATTGGTGATAGAAATTCTAACGGAGCGTCTAAATCAGAGATTGTTTTAATGTACATAATGTTTTTCCCAATAATATCTTGTTTTTATAACAAATCTTTATAAAATTTTAGAATTTCTGTAAAAAAAATTATCAAGATTTCATTATTACCTAGTAAAAATATTATATGTATTTGCCCAATATACATACATATATGTATTACTTGGTATAATTTTACTTACAATATTTTTAACATTTATCCAGTTTCAAAGGACCTAATAGTATTAAGGTTCAAATTAATACAAAAAAACTTTCGTTATAGTTTTTATTAGAATTAAAACTTAAAATAACTTCATAAAATGACTGATGTGATGAAAACCGGCTAAGTTCAGTTTAAACTACATTTAGAACTTATAATTTTAAATAACAACACTTGTTATTGGTATCCAATAGAGCAAAAGAAATAGAGTTTAATACATAATGTCGTTTTGTTCTTATAAATACATATGTCTATAGATTTTGCATAGAAATTATGACTCATTTACATCTCCATTCGTTTTTTCTGCCACAGACAAGCATAATTATTTTATTGAACTTGGCTTTTTTTACGATTATGTTTGTGACGCAATTTTTCTTTACAGAAAGTTTCGTTGTGTCTCTGGAGGCATAATTCACTGAGATCCTTAGAAAATTTTGTAAATATGAAAAAAAAAACTAAACTATAATTAAAATAATTTTTATGATTTATAAACATATGACATTGGAATCACTGGAAGAACATGTAGGTAAAACCATCCCAGTTATAAGATTTGTAATAACAAACTGTTTGTTCTTTATCCTACAGACGCGTACCTTATGTACAGGTTACAGGCTCTTGAGTGTGTGCGTCATAGCAGTTAAATAGAAAATAATTACAAATTTTCTATGGAAAAAATTATTACCAATTGAGAAATTTTTCCTACCTTTGCATATTTTTGTTTTACATCAGTTTATTTATTTTCATATTTCAAAACAAAGTTGCAACAGTTAATATAATTCTATCATAGGTGTTCTTAAAGCCTTTAATTTCGTAATACATTACTTTCATACAATCATTAAAAGTTACTTGTGGCTATCAGCAATACTCTTCTATAAATATGGTCGTAAAATGTTATCACTAACCTGGTCAGGGCTACTTCCTGAGATGGATACGGGACGGGTCCGAGACGACACCGGGACACGACTACTCCGAACAGAAAGACATTTAGCTTTTATTATACATATTTATTATGAACTACTAGTTTTTGCCCGCAACTTCGTCCGCGTTAATTTCGTCATTAGTAATATATGTATAGCTGACCGGGCGAACTCTATTCCGATCTAGAGGCCTTAAATAATCAGGTTTTTCCTATTTCAATCGAACAGAATGATTGACATATTAGATAGTTGTCAAATCTAATGTCAAAGAAAACGTTTGTATGGGAAATAGAAAAGGGCTGTTTTTAGGGTTTTCTCGGAAATGAATAAATTTTTTTCATCTTTTAAACCTTCCCTGAACCTCCACGAACATTTCAAGACTATGATAAGATAAATCTGTTCAGCCGTTCTCGAGTTTTAGCGAGACTAAGGAACAGCAATCCATTTTTATATATATAGAAGATTATATGTTTTTAATGCCACTGCAGCTCGAAAATGGGCTGGCTCGACCGGGGAAGTACCACCCTCTCACAGAAGAGCGGCGTGAAGTAGCCTTATTAGGCTGAGTTTCGTCTGATGAGTGAGAGAGCCGGTTGCCCTTTCCCTTTTCCCCAACCCTTTCCTGCCCCTTAATTTTTTTCTTCCTTTCCCACATTTTCCTTCCCCTGTTTCCTAATCAAGGGTGGCACCACATCCGCAAACTTTGTTGCGGATGTCTATGGGCGAC
The DNA here is from genome assembly GCA_916720795.1 of Danaus chrysippus. Classification (NCBI taxonomy): domain Eukaryota; kingdom Metazoa; phylum Arthropoda; class Insecta; order Lepidoptera; family Nymphalidae; genus Danaus; species Danaus chrysippus. The sequence goes on from CAKASE010000044.1 coordinate 11,381,959, forward strand.
GGTACTACCTCCATCAGGTAGGCCGTCTGCTCGTTTGCCCCCTTTTGCATTAAAAAAAAGTGTATATATAATCTGTGTCTTATATATATAATTACATGACGTATAAAGAAGCTCAACTACTCCCTTCTAAAGATTCAGCGAAGCGGAATTCAAACTTCACACACGTTAAAAATCAAACTTGAAAACACAACTTCTTCATTCACAAGCATTAAAGTGTAAGGAAACTAGATCTAAGTTGATTAAAGATATGAGCATAATAGAATGATCAATATAAAAATAGCATAATCTTATTAATTTTTTTTTTTTTAACGAGGAGAATCTTTTAAAGACTTCCTGCCGCGGGGGAAACACGACAGGGGCGTGTGGGATTTCCACCCCCTAAACCACCTCGGCGTTCTAGGCGCTGTGCGTAGACTAGTGAGCGGGAACGGCAAGCCATACTTCCGTTCACTACGCACGAGTCCCGAAAGGGACTCCGCCTTCGGCAGGGGTATCAGTGGCTGACCACACCACCCCTCCGACTCAAGAGCAGCGTGCCGGGAACGCCAAACACGCCGCTCTTCCTCTAGCCTATGTTACCCGGACGCCGGTTCCCCACCGACGCCCGGAGGCTTCCTCACTGAGTATAATCTTATTAAAATATCATGACTTATATACAACACAACTGTAAAAAAAATATATTAAATTAACCTCGAGTGACGCCGAAAATTTTATCTTATACAAATTTATGAAATAATGTGTGAGACTAAACAAAAGTCAACCATTTGAAGTATTCAGAGGTAATAAAGAATATGTTAATGTATAATATTTGTATGTCAATCATACAGTAAACCAAATGTGATAATACAGTTACAATAACTATTTTATTTAGTATTCGGTGTAATATAATATACTTAATCAAAAATTATTCCCACTTGTGAAAAAAAAATTTAATCTTCAAGCATCTTTAGAATTACATAAAGTAAGAAATAAACAATCTGAATAATAGACCATGATATTTTATATACATACATATGTATGTATTAACATGTTTTTGTTATCTTTACAATTTGGTTGGTTTAGTGAAAGATATTGTTTTTTTCTTTTATTATAGGTGTTAGTGTTAAACATTTTTGTAATTAAAACCACATACGTTGGCAATGTACCAAAAGGAAAGATTTGATGGTAAAATATACATAAAGTAAAGTATATCTTATTTTAGATTCTTAAAAAACAATGTTTATTTTATGAATAATATCAATAAAATGTGATTAATACACTAAGGACAGTACTATACCTTAGTTGTTGTCGTTGTACCCTCTACAACGAGGGCCGGATCGTACATATGACTGTTCTGTACAGGCTCTATTAACTTTTAATTTCCTGTCTCATATTCTCTTTTACCGTCAATTATTAAAAAGTTTTTCATAAGTTTATTTTTCTTTAAAGAATATCCAAGAACTATTTTGTGTCAGATGTTTTACAGATATTCGCCAAAATATTTACAATTTATCATTTATCCATGAAGGTACCGCAAACAAGATTTTATATGTATTTTAATAAAATCTCTTTTGCGGTACCTGTATGTACAAGTATAGACATATTATATTTTAATTTAAACTTATTGTGATCCGATCTGAATATAACACAATAGAAACTTTACAAAGGAGAAGACAGCCCTGATCACCGTTGACAAGTTAACTTATATGTGTTTCTCCCCTCTCCGACCCTCATATCCTCCTGAAATATATTGAAAGGAGACTTTTTGACAGTAATAAATTAAGATTTGAAGAAACATACTTTCATAGTTCTATACTTTTCTCTTAAAACATAATTCAAACACTTTATATCTCATAGCATAGACCCGTTCATTTTATCCCTTTCTTGTATCTTCAATATAAATTTTTGTGCTTTAAGATGAAAATGTAATTCATTTATTTTTTATTGAAAATATTTTCTAGTTGATGTTTTTATTACATATGGTTTGTTCTACATATATATTCAAACTATAATGGTTAAAATGTGATTCATTACTAATGTGAAATGATAGTCTTTGTTTTATTTATTTCATAGTCTTATTACACGATGTCAGATAAAAATGCACCAACATCGACGATCTCCTTTGAGTGAAAGTACCTGTTTATTAGCAAAATTTTATTATTACATAGTACGTAAAACGGGTTAAAAACTAACCTATAAAAATACATTTTTATTTCTTTTTATTTATCTAGTTAAGGAATACAAATTATATAATATTTGAAATAATAACACTTCAGTGAAAAATAATAATCAGCTTGTAAATTTTGCAACATTTATTTATTAATTTCTGAAGTGTAATAAATTAATGTTATACGTAATTACGTTGGTATCTGGGAACATAAGCATATACATAGTTTATATGATTGTAAAATTTTGTAACAATCTATAATGATTATGTCACTAACACTGGCGTAATACAACTATTATTATAAATGATGCAACCGAAGTAGATGTATTAAGGAACTTCACAGTCTGCTCCGGAAATTGTCAGCTTCGTAGTTAAATTGTATTTTTTATACAATAGCAAAACGGCTGCTCAACTCACAACACAAAGTGATTACATATATCTATTATATTAATTCATGTACCGGTATTTAAAAATCCCTTCCTCATTATTTTACAAATTTACTTTTTGTTTATTTTTAAGAGGAGATGTGCTTCCTGTCCTATAAAACCTACTTTTTTACTAATGACAATAATTTATTACAAAATAAACAATAATCAAACTCAACTTTTAACAAATAATTAATCCAAAAAACTGTGGTAGAATATATTGATATATACACAACTCCCGTTCCGTGAAGATAATGAACTCGGTCTGTGACACTTATATATTTAATAATCTTGTTAGAAATATAACTATGATTCACTTGTTTATACAAATGAGAACACTCGCGGTGAACCTGAAGTGGCACACGACTATGATTCGTTAGTTTACCACGAGAGAAACACGCGGAGTGTTGGTGTGATTAATTTGAAAATTATGTTGTTGGAATGCGTTAATATAGTAATATATATTTTCCTTTTACGTGGTTTAAAAAGTTTTAATAATTCGAAAGGTAAGCGTTCAATATAATAGTTATATGACCATTTATTTTAATATTTTTAATGTTTTACGATCTATTTCCTAATCTACCAAAACTTCAGTAGGTACTACAACTGTAGACACGTCCTCTCTCTGTCAATGATCGTGTGTGATTGATAGTGAGACGTACAAGTATCAAGGACGGACGAGACTCAAACCTGTACGATGAACTCTTGATTTACTTGTATTAATTAAATATATAAAAAAATAAACATAATTAATAGAAAAAATAAAAATATTTTATTTATTTTATAAATATAAAAAAAAGAATTAAAACGAGGTGAGATATTAATTTTAGATTGATAATAATATTTGTTTTCTGATTTCAATATTTACTGTAAGATAAAAAAACATTGTAAGGTTTATTACTGTGACTGAAAGTCTAATATAATACTAGCGACTTGGATGTTTTTAAAAAATGGAATAGCATAAGGAATATTCAGGAATCAGAACTTATACATGACCTTTGACGGATGATTTATAAGTGAAGGGCAGATGTCCTGGGGTTACGTCAAGGTCAAGGTAACCTTATTGAACAATCATCTTACGATCTATATTTCATGGTGATTTTTTACGAAAAAAGTTTACACATACCAGACTTACCTGATGTTGTCAAAAAGATTTCAAGTTTATTACGTGTGATTTTCTTCTTCATTTTTATGTATTTTATTAGATTCAACACAAAGTCAAAATATAGAATTTGATTATAGATACATACTTGTTAATAAATCGCTCATAAATACAATAAAATTATGAGATTTTCATTAAAGTTTTGAATATTTGTATTTCTTTTTCCTACGAAGATAGGAGTGTGCAACACATGACAATATCTAGATTGTACTGTCCATTGTAATTATCTGTCGTTAAAATAAAGTTTACAGAAATATAACACATCTCAAAACTACATTAAACGATTTTCAATAATATGAACGATTAAATCTTATAGTAGCATTTCTTTGGCCATTAATTTTTAGCTTTCAGTAAATCTCTGTGATTAGGCTGTCGTTTTTTCTATTTATATCGTTAAAATAACTTGTGTGGGTCATAATATAAAAATATAACTTCAGTTTTCATGACGATTACTTATTATCTCCTTATTGTTGTAAAAGTACTTCATAAGCCAGATACAATAAATACTTAGAACATAAATCTTTAGCTAAACTGTAAAGTCAGGAAAAACTCACTCTGACAGTTTTATTGTCTTTGTTTGTGTAACAGGCGAGAATAAATATTATGGATTTCTTTGAAAACTTGTTAGAAACTTTTGAAAATTCTAATTTTATTTCGACTTGGATTTGAAAAGAAATATAAATCACGAGTAAGATAACTTATGAGGAAATCCTTAACACCATCTGTTAAGTCTACTTAATGTATTTGAAACCACACAGTTTTTTAAGAACTGTCTAGTTGTTTTGGATCTCTAAAATCAATTTTGTAAATTCCTAACATGAGATGATAACAGATAACTTACCTTTCCATTGAAAGTTATCATTAACTCGAAGAAAAACAAAAATAAATAAACTATCAAAAAGAGGATCAATAAAAAAAAAAAAACAAAATTTACAATAAAAATGTGGTCGTATTATGCATTATTAGAAAATGATATCAGAGAATAGATTTTTAAAATTTTATATTTAATATTTACAAATATAAAATTCTTCATGTAGCCATGTTAGTAAATATAATTTACAAATGAGATAGTTTTATAATAAAAGTAGGTTTAAAATATAATATTATACTTAAACACTTATTTAACATAATATTATTGAGAACCCTCGAACTAGTGTTTATCAGAGATGACTACGTGTCTTACATTCCTGTATATTTTAAGGATTTTTCGAAGTTATTTATGGTGACTTTCATCTTTAAACAATGTCTTCCTGGATATTTGTGATCTTCGATTCATACATAGATAATTTTTCTTTAATCCTGTAAACATTGTAGATATTAAATGTATGCATATATATAGTTATCAAAAATTAGTATCGAAATACAAAGAAAACTTCTATAATGAGAATGTTGTGTCGTAGTGAAAGTCAATATAAGATTTTTGTTTAACGTGTCCGTCAATTGTCGTAAGTTATAAAAATATTCTCCATTTGACTGGTTAGGTGTCAACAAAGAAAATCACTTCCTTATTTACTGACAAATCCAAATAAAATGATCCGAAATCATAACTTACACTAGACGGACATAGGTCCGTTAAAACTAATACCGTCAATATATATTAGCTCAGTTTGGAGAAGGCTTTTACTGCTATTAAGATCCGGGGTACGACGCCATAGCGGCCGATGGTTTTCGCAGTGGTTTTAATGAGTAGGGGCCTGCCCAGGTCGAGTCTCACACATTCCTTCCAGCCCCACCAAAGCCGGTTGGACGGCTCGTAAAAAGAGTTTCCCTGTGTCATAAAAAAGCCTTTTACTGCTGTTCACGTAGTCAAAGGTTACAGAAAAACAACGATAACTTGCACAAACCCACGAACGCATATGATATTTTAAAAAATCCTTAAATCGACGTACGTAATTGTAAGTCCTCCATGAATGAAACATAAAACGGTGAAGCCATTGCAACTCCATTACTCATTATATGTTTATACTACAATACTCATAATTTGCCTATTATTCGTAATAACATCCACTTACATCCATATATTTTCACATTTGCTAAATAAATATGCGACAATAAATGTTTAGATATTGCTGAAAGACCCCACCGTGAGATTTATTGTTATGAAAAGCATTTGTCTCGTATATATAGTGAATATGCCTTGGAAAAATTACAGAATCTGAGGTTGGCTAAATTTGTTCTGTGTGATTTTTAAGAGAGTGAGGATTTTGGCTTAGATCTAGCAACACAAGAACAGTAAAATATATTCTTATCGTTAAAGGGGTTTAGACCAGTAGACCATTTTGAGTTGTTATTATATTCTCATGTCTGTTTGTTGGCCGAACTCAATTCTAAATTAAAGCTCTATATAATCTATTCGTTTCTCACGATGTTCACAGTTATTGAAGTTCCAAATAAAGTGACTTATATTGAACATCTTTAGTTCATGTATCACAATAAAACTTGGTGAATTTATAGTCTCAATTTTTCCAATTGAATACAATAATTTTTATTTAATTACAATAATTATTGTTCGTTATTTTAGTCATTATATGCCACATTTCTTTGCGCTACATGCTTTTTACATTGAACGTTGGACATTTTATTAGATTAAATTTATTAAACCTACTATTTATTACATAACGTTATGTTACATTTACTCTTTATGTCACTTTAATTGATTTCAGTTACAAGACAGACCATAAAGAGTAGTTTCAATATCGATTCCTTCTTTTCTTAACTGATGGAAGAAGCTGGAACTGATTAAAATACTACCTGTAATGATCTATTAATTTTAGCCCGGAAGACACCCAAATTAAGGTGAAAGGACGCTTCTGGTAGTGAAAAGGCACGCTTGTGTTTTTTCGGCTTTAAATTTAACAATATCGACAAGTCCCCATGTGGATACTGCCTGAAGAGTGAAATGAAGACGCTCTACCATGGACTCACTTTGAAATGTATTTTTTTGTATGGGTCCCTATTGCAAAGTTTTAAACGAGGCGTTAAAAATGCAACTTTCATAAATGTTTTATAAAATCATCAGGTTTTGTGTTTTTCAAATGATTTAAAGTCATCTTGGAGTTTAACTAAACTTTACTAAATATATTTATCCGAAAACTAGGAGATTTTATAGTGAATGATAAGACAGATTTTCGTTTGTTATTTACAAAGAGCATTAATAAATAATAATGATATGGCTACATTAACTTATTCAATTACAACAATTTCTCTTCATCATTGAATCTTTCAGGAACAAAATTATTAACTAAAATATGGAAGATAAAATTTAAGTCAATACAAAAGTCACTGTACGGTTAATGAAGATTCACATTGTAAACAACTCGTAGAGAACTCGGTGTTGTGGGTACATTATTTTATATTCATGACTATAAAAATCCCTTTTTGCTACTGTATAATATATATATTTATATATACATATATATACATATATATATATATATATATATATATATATATATATATATATATATATATATATGTATATATAGTTATCAAAAATTAGTATCGAAATACAAAGAAAACTTTTATAATGAGAATGTTGTGTCGTAGTGAAAGTCAATATAAGATTTTTGTTTAACGTGTCCGTCAATTGTCGTATGTTATAAAAATATTCTCCATTTGACTGGTTAGGTGTCAACAAAGAAAATCAAATATATATATATATATATATATATATATATATATATATATATATGTATATTTGAGAGAGGGGTGAAAGATCTGTCCACACGTCAATACTTTGCAGCAACTGAAACTTCGGGAGTATGTTATTTAAAAATAATAAAATAACGCGTAATAATAACAAAAGATTAGTTTCATTTAAATTAATAATATGCCGTGGGATGGTGAGCCTCCTTTCTTTAGGTTGATTACAAAAAAGAGAATCACAATAACTGAGGAGAGATCTCATATTCCCAAATATTATTCGAGTTTCATATTAAACTCAAGTTATACTTTGATATGAAGTGTTACATTTTTATTAAAAATTTAATTAACATCTATATAGATAGTGTGTTCCAGTCACGGCTTTGACTTCAAACGCCCGCAAACGTAAAAAATGCCACCGAGAATATTTCTAAAAAGAAGTCACTTAAAAGGCCGCTCTTAATGTGTAAATAATGTTGTATTTGTTCTTTGTAAGGGAACACTAGCGCATTAAGTGGCTGAAAAAATTACATGCTGAGTTTTTTTTTAAGAACCATACTCAAACCTGAAAATGGAATTTTATTTTCTAAATATGCACTTTCAGAAATAAACCAAAATAACTATCATGAATATTATATTTACGCTACATAGTACTACATATTCACAAATACTTCACACGTATTATATGTAGATAGTGTTATTCAACTAAGAGTACTTTAGAATGAGTGACTGGCATCGAAATGTTTTCTCTTTTATGGTTTGATAAATGGTTTGAAACTCTGTTAAGATTTGTTTCTATACTTGCGAAAAGGATTTATGTATATCTATACAAATATAAAGATGGTAGACTTGATTCAGGGATCCTTCTTATTAAACATATGTATATTTTTTTTCTAAACTTAAGTGCAAGATACAGTTTTTAAGTCTGTGTATGTTATATATTTATAATATTTTATCCTAAAATATCACTTCATTCCTAAAATATCGCTTATTTGTGGAGTCGTAAAACTTGACCATTTATGTGTTATGACCCAACCCTTCATGTAAACTGTAAAGGGATGCCCTTAATATTTATACGATTTAGTCGTCGATAGTGGCTTTCACTTTTTCCACTACAAGTGCTATTTCATGTTTTTCAAGTTTCTATACTATTTTTGTGTTATTATTTGATATTATATTTTCTTAACTCGCTCATTTGAGACAATAGTGTTGAACAAATTCACATCTTCTATCAATAATGTCTGTTGAAGGATAACATATTACAGTCTTAACATATTTTTCCCTGAAATGCGTAATTTATAAATGATCTCTGAAACATATTTACGTTCCAGAGGCGTTAAAATGCTAGGGACATCTCTGACAACAAATCAGATTTATATACGATTTAACTTTAAATGAAAACTCAATCCTTATAGTCATGACATAACATAAGAGGTTCCGAGATACACGGATGTCCGTACGTCGTTTACAGCTTTAAGAAAGGAAATATCTTATTTTAAAAGTTAGACCTTTGAAAGTACTTCGCTGTTCATCTATTTTATTTATAAACGGATTTGTCAACATTTCTAAAAAGTTTTTATTTATCTTGAAGAAAAGCTTTTATTTATCTTGAAGTAACTTGTATATGTATTTACATTTATTCTTGTGGAGTTTCATAATTCAATTGAAATCGATATCTTGAACCGTCTGAGTTAATATATTTATATACACTTTAATTTGAAGTGCAATGACGTCACAGTATATCTATTGATGACGGATTTTATATTTTAAATTGACATCTACACTATTAGATCAAATGAAAGGAGTTCTCGAAATTAACTTGAGCAAAAGGTCGATTTAAATTTTTTTTACTTACATTTATTAAAGTGGTCATCAACTTCTATTTTAGGAAAGATATATTCCGTAAGCAGATGAATAATCGTCAGCCACCACAAATAGTGTATCGTTAAATGAACAGCTTTTGGGCTGATATTTTATTTTTTTCAAAAATATTGTCGTTACACGGGCTTCTTTTAAAAAATACATCTTTTAATATACCAGAAGTCGAAGGAAATTCCTCCCGGGTCAAGTAAACACTATGACAAAGTATGTTTTATGGATACGATTCATTTTATCATTAAATCAATGTCGTGGAGGTTGATTTTGAATAGCAACTTATTAATAACAGTGAAATGATAACAGGTCAAGTATAAGAGACTCCAGGAGAACTTTAACAAGACGATACTAAAATTATTCCTTGTGTGATGTTAGGCTTGCAATAATCTGTAGGACAAGAATCAGCCATGTGTTAATAAGAAGTTTTATAAACGTTTGTACATATACGAGTATATGTTGGTTCTATAATTCTTTGGAATTTTTCAACTCAAAAACAACTTCATTCAAACCGATTGATCTGATATATTGTAACTTATATATTAGTATGTGTAGTTTAAATGATAATGCAAAATATATCACTCCTATTATTTTTTTTCATAATAATGTGAATAGACACATTAGCTCATAATACTTTATTTTGACTACCAATATCTATAGTTCATGCTGATTTATCGCAAAAGTAATTTTATGTGAAATGATTTCCGGGCTTCGTTTTATTTTAAAAAAAATGTGACAAAAAATAAATTAAATTAGTTCCTTGATAAGATTATGTGAAAAGAAACCTATGACATATATGGATATGGATAGTTTATTTTCAGAATACTGATGTAACTTCGTTCTTAAACCTTAGTGCCATCAGCAACAAATAATTAAATTTATTGGTTGCGCTCGATCTGCACTCTAGCCTCTAGGGTATTTATGGAAATGGATTTATTTATCTTTGAAAATTGCATGAATTGAATTAAAAATAAATTATTTATTCTAGATATATCACAATTTTTATTTAATAAAATAATATAAATCCAAACAGATCTATCCATATTATAAACCCGTCTTCAAAGATGTTTCTACATAATAATTATGTATAACATAACAATCTGTCTTAATGATAAATCTCATATTCATCATGGGCATGTTTTAATACGTTATGCCAGAAGCATATTTCATCTTCGGATGACCTGCTGGCTGCTGGTAATAGTTTGCGTATGAACAGATTGAATTATTCTTATTCACGTAACATAATACTAATGCAAAATAGTCCAAGGTTATTTTATTTTTTCATCTATCTAACTCATTGATGTTTTAAAACTGGTCAGGGTTAAGAAAAAGTGGAAGGCCCCAAGCATCATCTTACCCTAGAAAAAAAAAACATTTATTAGTTTAAAAGCACTGTACTGTATGTGTTTGTTTTGGTGTGAAATAAATATTGTGCTCTATTTGTAACAATTGGCTAAATTTATGGTATTTAATTATTTGTTACTTCCGAAAATATGTATTATGTATGATGGACATCTTATTTGCTATTAATTTTCTGCTGTTGTTTCTATACTCCAATAAACTTTAAGATTAGACTGTATTGAATAGAATAGAATTATATTTTCTAAAAATATTATTATCAAGTAACTAAGTTAATCGTAACTAGTTCTAAGTTAATCGTAAACTTTTACATTTAAAATATAAGAAAAACATTTTTTACGTCTCTTTATGAAACTGTTAAATTGGTAAATTTATTGTTTTGTCGGAAAATAGAATAGTTATTTGTTGTTGATCATAATTTTTACTGTAATTTTGCTATCTATATTCCTGCAATAAGAAAGGGTAATTACTAGTAAAATAGAGTTGCGTTTCTAATAAGTGTATTAAAAATGTTCATGCCCTATATTTAAATATAAAATATTTAGAATGGACCAATATTTAGAATGGACCAAACCAAGGAATATTATCGTATCTTACATTACGCTCATCAGCTTGTGAAAAACAAGCTGATAAGCAGAGATATTATTATATTTATATTAACACTGAGGTTGTGAGTACACATTGTACATATGGTCCCAACACACCGCTAATGACGTCATCAACACTCTATGTGGGATAAGACATAACAAACGTACGTACGATGTACTCGAAGAGATTCATGCATTGCTTTGTATTTGATTTCATAAAATAATTTCGGATTTTATGTAACTTGCTGACTGTTATTATGATGATTGAAAAATGTATTTATTTTAAATATTCAGTAAGTAATAATGTTATCAGACACACACCTCTGAATTAACATAACATTACTTTGTATCCTATTATAAAGTACTTACCTGAACTCACTCCATAACAACATATTCACACTATACAAATAAAAATGCAATGAAGTTTATTTATATTTTACAGTTATTTCATTTATTAACTTGCTCTGTAAAAGCTGACGAGGATAATACATTAACTTACTCTGAGTGTTAATAGAATGTTGTAGCTCCCCAGAGAGACATCAATATTTATATGATAATGAAATTAACTCCACATTAACAGTATAGTTCCGAAAAATAAAAGTCCTTTTGCAATAAATACATTCAAATTCTTTTATAAATAATAAAAAAAATATTAACGATTGCGAGTGTATAACAGGGACTTTTAAAGTAACTTTTGTTTATGCTTGTCCTTTTTTTATAAGTAACGGAGAGTGATTCACTAAATCCCATCTGGTAATGTTTAAAAATGAAGTCATAGATGATATGTGCAATATATTAATGTAAGTTTATTTAGTTTCGTCTTGAAGACACCCAAATTATAATAAGAAAGAAATACAAACACAAGCAAACTGTTAAAATTCTTTCTTTAAGTATTAGTGTCTTTGTGCTTGTTGACTGACAATAGGAGTGTGTTCTCTGTCATTAGTTTCGGGCACCTTGTTTGAAAAACATTGATCTAAAAACTTCGTTCCATTATTCGAACTCGTTGTGTCTTTGAGAGTGCATAAATAAATATTAAAATGAGAGCTAAACAAGATTCTCGAAATAGCAAGACTCGCTTTGCCCAGAGAAGGTAAGACTTGAACACTTAAGGGAGAGACGATAGAATTCACAAGATACAACCAACAGGTACTCTCGACCGGTAGTGAACTGGATAGACAGAGTCCAAAGATTGTTTACTTTTTATATATTTGTATTTTTTTTAAAGTAAAGAAAATACTATAAAAAAAATACAAATGTTTCATGACTGTCAGTAAAATTTAAAATATTGTATGATGTAATATTATTGCTTCAATTGAGGTAGTGTACGAATGTCAGTTTAGACTGATACTGCCATCTCATCGAGACTTTTTGAATTTAACTTGAACTATAAATGGATTCCGTCACATTATTAGATATTGAGGCCTTTACATATATATATATATATATATATTGAGCTCAACAAGATTATGATATTAATCACTTTTATGATAGCTTAAAAATATTAAATAAACTAATATATAAACTTATGTTTATTAATGAGTTCATTCACTGTCTTCTTGTGTTATGAAAGTTTAAATAAAAAAAAAATTAAACAAATAAATCAATAATGTTAGTTTTTATATGACGTTAAATGGAGTCTGCGGAAAGATTCGTTTTATCTAAAGCACTTTTGAGTGGAGTCTGAGAGCTTCCATTATATGAAGAAGAAAGAACATCTTAAATTATTTTATCTATCTTTGGAGAAAGATTTATATTTTTAAGAACATTTCATACAAAGGAGGAAACAAAATACAAGAGTTATTGTGGCTTCACTCGTTCTTAAGAGGTTGGCTGATTTTAACGCGTTTTTATGCAAGTTTATAGTAAAGCCTTCACTCGCTTAAGTAATTTAATATGTCTAATTAGTTTTTAACCCCAAAAATGTTTTAAATTATATTAATTATTTCATCAAAAAGGCAATACTAATTGGTACGTAAAAAATTATAAGAAGTCGTCTTTTTAAACTGGTGATGTCAGATAGCACTATATATTGCTTTTGATGAACTTTCAAAGTATATTAGTAAGAAATAATAATGTTCATTATTAAAATTATATTATGTATGTAGCCAAATCAGTATATGAGCTACTGACAATTATACAGGGTGACTGGTGAATTACTATCAATATTTAAGGAGAATACTCGGTACATGAGTCTCATTCGAATTATGTAAAAAAAAATAGGTACTTAATTTTTGACCAAATTTCCGTATAAATAAATAAAGTGTGGACACGTTTTAAGTGTTCTAAGTGTGGACGCGTGCGGCCCCGTGCTGACACAACACTACGCCGTCACACGCGTGTGTGTGTGTGTGTGTTTATACCTAATCTGTGGGGTGTTCACACGATGCGTAATTAATTACATAACTTTTGGTTAACTTTACTCAGAAGTTTATTAATATTTATGTTATATTAATTTTTATTCTGTCATATATGATCGTCAAATATCACGTCCTCAAGTATCGATAGTAATTTACCAGTCACCCTGTATATTTAATTAATTATCTTTAAAATATCAAGAAAATCCGAGGATGGAGTTAGAACAAATTGAATTCTATATTGTTTATTTTAAATTTGTTCGGAATGAACTGAATTATATTAATAAAATTAATTAAACTTTACATTTATTATATGATGCAGCTTTTGTAATGAACGACTTAACCGTTAATTCTCTCAGGTCACACTAACGAGGTGTTTCATTCTATTCGATGCTAATTAAGAGAACAATGAGAATCTAAGCGCACGGTAGTGCGCCGGCCAAGTTCCACAGGCCGGCGCATGCCGTGCACTATATTTACACGAACCGTTTCGACCCACTTTTGACCCCCCTGTAGCTCAGTGCCTTTTGCAAGTACAGAGATAAAATTTTACCTACGTAATCATATACTAGTACTAAAGCAGTATGCCAAATTTCATAGATAAAGCTTCAGTAGATCCTGAAATATGACCCTGTTAAAATAGCTAATTTTGGCACTGACTCACTGACAGGTAATCAAAACCTCTAGGCCACTTCCCATTGTTTTAGCATTATGAAATTTGGTACACAGGTTGTGTGTTATATGTAGATTAACAAAAAATTAAGAAATTTAAGAAATCGGTCAAGCGTGAGTTGCCTCAATTCTAAATATCGAATTTTTAATAAATTCGACCCATTTTTGACCCCCTGTAGCTCAGTGTCTATTGCAAGTACAGAGATAAAATTGTACCTACGTAATCATATACTAGTCCTAAAGCAGTATGCCAAATTTCATAGATAAAGCTTCAGTAGATCCTGAAATATGACCCTGTGAAAATAGCTAATTTTGGCACTGACTCACTGACAGGTAATCAAAACCTATATATAGGCGCTCAGCTCAGCACAATAAAATACATAATAATGAAATATTAATAATTAATAATATGAGTACATCTATCAATCGGTGATAAATGAAACTAAAAAATAAAAAATAAATATAGTTTAAAAAAAACTAAAAAACACGCTCCAATGATGAAAGAAACCGCGTGGAAACTAATTTAACCTTTACAACCTTGGAAATCAATTTAATTTAAATTGTTTAAAATAAACAACAAATGGTATTATTGAATTAAAAGCGTGGGGCGCTTCTCAAGAAGTGATATATGAAGCTCATCACGCTTTTTTTCACAAAAATACCATTTATTGTTTGTTAATTTATTTTTAAATTAATATTATTGTGAAAAAAGTGTGGGGCGCTTCTTAAGAACTGATATATATATAAGGGATATAAAATATTGTCATGTATACATAATGCACACTGTATAACTTAATTAAATATTGCTTACCTAAAAAATCAGGTTTCTATTGTTATAAATTACTTTCGATAGATGGCGCTAGCGGTATAATTGAATCGCGATATTGTTTTGTCTGCAGTATATATGAATGAAAGTCGATAAGGAATCGATGGTCATTTCTTTCTATTTCTTTCTACACTTATGTCTTGATATCTTATATATGGTTACGATTACGATTAAATGGATCACTGATTTGACTTGCTAAAGGATTAATTTTGATATTGCTTATTGATTGATTACTTGTGTGTGTTAAAAGCACAAATTCACTCTATTTTTTTTCTACTATTCATTTACCAACGATGGAAATTGTACATCTTTCGGTGGTTGGCGGAGATATACCACATAGGGTAATTCCTATGCCATCAGATGGTAGCTGTATGTTTCATGCTGTAAGTTATGCATTGTACGGCTGTATAGTACGATTGTATGTACGATTTATTGAAAAAAAGTATTGAAATCTCACCAAAAACATGCCTGTTTAAAAGGGGGCCAAGTTCCAATCGGCTAATTGTTTGCCTAAAAAAGGGGTGAAATCCAATCTAATGCCAAGTTTAGATGCACTTTGAAATCGATCATAATCATCTTCATCAACAGCATGATCCACTGGTAAACATTTGCCATTCCCAAGACTCGCCACCACACCCAGTCCTCTGCCTTCCACATTCAGCCACTACCCGCCACCTTATTCACGTCAACGGTCCATCTGGCCGAAATTCACTAAATACCATACACCCAACTTAAAATATGGTATAGTTGTGAAAATACGTAGGTGCTTGGTTAAAAATATCTAAAATTATAATACTTCTCAATTTGAACTTGGCAGGTTTTTGTGCTGTACGTAACACTTAATTAATTGTATCATTTATTATTTAGTTATATAATTATTTATATTTATATAATTTAAATATTATATAATTTAAATAATTAAATTGACCTGCCAAGTTCAAATTGAGAAGTATTATAATTTTAGATATTTTTAACCAAGCACCTACGTATTTTCACAACTATACCATATTTTAAGTTGGGTGTATGGTATTTAGTGAATTTCGGCCAGATGGACCGTTGACGTGAATAAGGTGGCGGGTAGTGGCTGAATGTGGAAGGCAGAGGACTGGGTGTGGTGGCGAGTCTTGGGAATGGCAAATGTTTACCAGTGGATCATGCTGTTGATGAAGATGATTATGATCGATTTCAAAGTGCATCTAAACTTGGCATTAGATTGGATTTCACCCCTTTTTTAGGCAAACAATTAGCCGATTGGAACTTGGCCCCCTTTTAAACAGGCATGTTTTTGGTGAGATAATGCTTTTACAGATCCGCGCTCTCAGTGGTACAAACTATAAGATGAGGCCGAACTTGGTTTAAGACATATTTTAATAAATTAACAATAATAATTAAAATATATTTTTTGTGTTATGTATATTTGTTTTATTTTCTAGTATATTTAAAGGTAGTTATCTAACTTATAAAGTTCCTAAGTCACTGTTCCTTCAGTTTTTATAATATTTTCAATAAAATATTGTTATTATAAAATTTATTAATATCTGTAATATATATTTTTTCATTTCGTTTGTAACTTGAAATGTATTTTAAACGTATTAGAGTGGTCCGGTATAATTATAGATAATAAACTAAAAGCAGTATTATTCACAATATATTAACTGTAAAATAATAATCAACTAATGATTAAATTTACTGATTCCACGTATTTAGATAAAGACATTAATAATGCATTGCGTTTCATTTTCTATTTCAAATTCATCTCCGCTTTTAAGTAGATAATTATTTCTTTTTTTAGAATAAATTACAGGCAACATTCTTAAAACCATATAAGGCTTATTAATCTTGTAAAGTTTTCCTTTGTTATCTTAAACTTTAGGTGTTCAGTGTATAAATAAAATGGTGACAGCTACAATAAAGGTAAACTACGGTCCTTCATATTATGAACTTATATTCCAACAGGAAATTTGCACAGTGACTAAATTGTTTATCTGTAATATAATATCCTTATTTATCTTTGATTGTACTCATTCACACAAACATTATTTGTACTCCGTATAAAATTTTGTCGACTACGAGAACGAGTACGAGTATTTCTTTAGTAAGATATTTTGTTTTGTCCATTAATTTCGCCTTTCAAAAATATTAATTATTGTCAAATAACTACTCGGACAATAGACTCAAAGTATCTGAATATTACATATTCCGTATTCATGTAACATAATATGTATTTTATTCACACACATATTAACTCATTGAAACTCAGAGCGCTAATATTTTCAAAGCAGCTTCTTTAATATCAAAGCGCCGAGAGGGAGTCAAAAGCGCAAATTACAAACGGGTTTAGTAAATAATAAGTATTTGTCAACTAATATTCATTCTACTATAAAACGTGTAAAACGCTGCAGAGCGGCGAGATTCAATATAGTAACAATTTAATGTGACTTAGTTCTCAAAGAAAAACTTCAAATCTTTTAAGGGAATGTCATAAACTAATTTAAAAAAATCAAACAAGCCTCTTTATTGATCAAAATAATAAACATGTGAAAATAATAATTATAAGGGTTTGTAATTATTTTTATTAGGGTATAAAATTAATTAATAACAAGACTTACAAAATTAATTTCATATTTCATACACAATCGTCTTTATCACTATGTATTTCACGAGAAGTTTATATTTTTTTCACAACATAATTCGTCATCTAGAGCCTATTAGAGCCCACTGCTAAGGCCTCACTTAAGGCCTCTTTCTCACATGGAGAAGGTTTGACCATTAATCTACACGCTTGCTCAAGACGGGCTCGTGATTTCAAACTTATAATTGTGAAATTATAAGTCCAGGTTTACTTACAATGTTTTCCTTCACCGTCCGGCAGTGGTGTCTAAATACTCTCAGAAAGTACATACGGAGACTCGGAAAAATAAACTTATATTTAAGGTATTTGCCAAGATCGAACCCCAGCCCTCATGCACGAGATGCGGACCATTTAACCACTAGACCACACATCATAATTAACGTTACACATTCAAGGAGACAAAACCTGTAGAAATATTCTACTGGTATAATCTTTGATTTTATTGGTAGCGTTTCCAAATGATAAATTGATTGAAATTTTGAATGTTATACAAAAAATGTTGTATAAAACTATTATTTTTATACGATAAATGTAATACAAATTCAAAATGCGTCGTTGCACAGTGTTGCTAATGGTTCCTAGACTTTGGAGACAATAATCTTCAATGGATATATATTCCTAATGGTCTCTGTAATATTCTTAAAAGATCTTTATATCTTCCATTCATCTCACCAGGGACTTGAGAGTGTTAATGTAATTACGAGTAGGTTACCAGGATATTCAACTCTCTATACTCAACTAACGTATGTTTAAAATATTCGCTCCGTGGAAGTGAACTTTGAGATAGCAAAAGTTTTCCCCTATTTAATTACTCGTATTAAGGTTAATCTGTTATGAATATATTTAAAATTATAAATAATATTATAACACATACCTATTATAAGTGTAGCGTTAAAAAGTCAGTTGTTTATATTTTTAGGATTTTTTTTTTGTATTAGTTTTAATTTTTATTAAAACAGAATCATAACTTTATTATTATTAAAAACATGAACAAAGTTCGCTACTGGTGTTGTGACATTTAATACACAGGCTGGGTTGTACAATTTTCAATAGTTTATTACTTTGAAAATATATATTTATAATTTCTATTATTATTGAAACAATAAACTTTTATTTAATAAAGTGAATTAAATTTTGGGGTACAATTATTAAAATGTATACTAAAATAAAAAAAACAATACAGGCTTATATGCAATAAAATCTAATACGAGGTCTATGTATCAAAGTAAAAGCATAAACAAATGGCAACTTGTAATTTGACTACATAAAAAGCTTAAACTAAACTTTAAAAGTGTTTTTTCTACTAGGCGTTTCTACAAGCACCATGTAATTAATCAATTTATTGCTAGTGACTTCACCTTAACACTATAACTATTACTGAATGTACAAGATCCATTAAAATATCCTGTGTTAGTGTTATGATAATAAAAATGAATATATTTCACAAAACTGTTTCCTTTATATGAGCTGGCGCACATCCAAAATACATATACTAATCTTGCGTGATGATGCGTGATTTTTTTTGTGATTTGTGATGATGCGTGATTTTTTTGTCAAATAGGATACTAGATATAATTGTTAATTTCTATACTAATATTATTAATAACCAATGGCTATTTTCTTGTATGTTTTAGTTTTAGAAGTGCCTCCTCCGATAAAAATACAGAATATTTGAAATTATTTCTGAAATACGACTAGGAAAGCAAATGAAAAAGTTCATAATATATTCCTTTAAGACGGCTTTGAATGTTTGAACATCAGATTTAACAATTGCAAATAGGAAAGTTACTCTTTTCATGCTTGAAAAAGCGAATAGCTAAGTGTACGCTCCGAGCATTTTTTACAATCCAGCCTTAAGTTCTGTTAATGGAGCGTGATGGGAGTTTAAATTGCGCGCACTTTGAGAAGTGATGACATACGAGTGTGGTCTAATTTGATAGAAATGTTTTAAGACCGACAATTAAATTCATTGCCCGTATGGAATCTGACAATGATTCCTTAAAAGACTAATAGAATGACATCTTGTTTCTAAAATGGGATTCATTTATTGAAATTAACATTATATTATTGGCTTACAAACATGTTTATCATTACTTAAACATTAGTGTGTAGGTATATGTAGGTATTTATAATATTTGTTTGAAATACATACATCTCATGATAATTATTTTGGTTTCATAACATTTTTTAATTCATGATTTAACAGACAGATAAAACTCCTTATAAACAGTTTGTGATCAAAACTAATACGTTTCCTACTAGTTTTATAAATTTAATTCAATATCTTATGTTACAAACTATATTAACAGTAATACTGTATATGTATCTATATGCTCGGTTATAAGTGTGTAAAAGCTGAACATCTTGTAAGGAGTTTTGTTAATAAGGACAACTGAATCTTGTTCAAGTTAACCTCACGAAGGCACATGTTAGAACGTTTTTCACTTAAAGGATCCATCTAACATATAACTTCAACATTCCAGAACAGAACTCTTAAATTCCTTAGACACTGGATCCCTTTGTGTGTTCTATTATCTATACAATGAAACTGTTCGTAGGAATTGTTCTACATAGTACTACCACCAGGCTTTTAGAAATGTACAGGTTGCTTGTTATCTGGAGAAGTTTCATGTAAAATGTTCATTTCTGATTTATAATTAATTGAAGGATCTGGAATAAGTAAAGAAATTGATAAAACAAACACTAGAAGCGGTGTATTGTAAACATTTCAGACACGTCGTATTGATGTAAAGAAATATTTGACTTAAACAATTAATTGATATTATAATAACGAGGTTTTCATGTTTCAACTTTCGTCTAATATGTAAAACTAGCAAAGTTACTTATATAAATAATGATGGAATATATTTATAGCACAGGATACAGAAGCCTTAAAGCAATAAACAAATAGACTTTCAGAATTAAACACATCGTTCCGTGTTTCTACGTGCTCTTGAAAAACATATTTAACTTTTAAAACTATTACAGCGAAAGACACGTTCCAGTAATTCATTTCGAATGATTAAATTCTAAATGAGTGTATTTCATTTACTAAACATACATTTTAAAATCAGAGCTTGTTTTAATTATAGTAAACCTTGTGAATTTATTTAAGAGCCGTCTTAAATACTACTAGTACAACTTTTTCTATATAAAAATCACGAGCATATAACTACATACATTAATACATATGTAAGAGGTGAAAATGTACGTATAAAGTAGGTACCTATACATCAATTAATTATTCGCTCGCCATATCTGATTTTGTCTTTATTTTTAAAATATTTTATTCTACATTCACTGGTTACATGTAATTTATTTTATTATAATCTCAACAACTTTATATTTATATATAAAAACGATCTCAACATCGGGTAGATTTACAAGGAAAAATTATAAAATTCATATGAAGTAAGCCATTTATAGGTACTCCTGACAAATGGATACGGAGTCAATATTATTATTTTTCATATTTGTACCGAGTATATTTATTACATATATTTATAAATTCTTCACTTATAACATTAACACTCTATTAAAGAATAATCCGTGTAAAATGTAAAGCAGGTGAAATATTTATTATAGTGTAGCAATGTATAGAATAGTTAGTCTTTCTTTACGATTAAAGACGTCAGGACAAAACAGAGAGCGATCAACACTTTATTAACAGCTTCCTTTTAATTTACTTCAACAAGAATTTCAACAATTACATCTGTTCTGTTCTGCGGCTTGTTTTGATATTGAATGTGTCATGAAATTAAATTTGAGTCAAAAACAAAAACTAAAATTTAGAAACAGGCAAAGATGACACCTTTTGTGAAAATGCATACGACGTTAAATATTGAAAAATAATAGCATAATGTAATTGTGAGCTCGACTTACTTTAAGGACGTTCGAAAGACAGTTACTAGTTACAAACTGAAGGTGACGCAGCCAAAGTCACGGACAAAAACTAGTTTGATAATATTTATTGATGTGAAACGTAGTGAAACCAGGCTTATTATAGTGAATATACAAATAAATTGATACAATGCTTGGCAAAACATATACCTTTTTTTTTGTTGTCTTTACTGACTAAAAACAATTGTAATTAAAGTAACATGTGTTATACAATTCATTAGATTTTCATAATGATGTATAATATATTAAAACTAACAAAAATATTTAAAACATATCCAGTTTGTTGTATAGGAATGTTATGCATCTATTATTTTGTTTCGAATTAAAAATACATTCTTTTGAGCGATTGTTTCTCGTTTCGATATATGCCAGAAGATTGGAGTAATGATTTCGAATATTTCGTTTCACAAGTGTCAGTCTAGTCGACAAGTTGAAAATGGTACAAAATAGAGATGTTGCTCTTAAAATTATGTTACTCCTAACCCTGTAATATGTTCTTGAAATCTGAAAAACATGCTGACTGTTTGTAAAACATTTAACAGGATATCTCGACCTAATGATATGGTTTTGCAAACATTGTTTTTTAAGATAATTAAGATATTCACACCTTTTAATACTATGTATATCAATGGTAAATATAAATGTTCACTAGTAGTAATCCAATGTTTTTATAGTACGAGTTACAATTATTAATTTCTGATGATAGACTAAACACACGTAGCTACTTCATAAAGCGGCTATTTTATTATATAATAAAACTGAATATAAGTTTTTCAGTTTCAAAAACATGCAACAAATTTTAGTAGACAAATTTATAAAAGAAATCCTTGAAGTTATTTGAAGAAGGCGTTTTTGTTGCCGGATACTATGCTTGTTCTTTGTCAAAGGAATCCAATTTGAACTCAAATATTTGTTCAGAATTATTCCTAAGTTTTTGCTTAGTTGGTTATGCAGATTAGTTAGTGGTGATAAAACATAAAATTTATTATATATAAAATAATAAATTAAGTAAAAAATATATTTTTTTATGTTTTAAAATGATTCGACAAAACATGTTGCTTATTTTAGTAAAAAAACAAATTAATATTCTTTTCTATGCCGTCAGTATATAAAGCCTCGTTCAGTATTAATTAGCTCATCATTAACAAGTAGTTCAGCATAAAATAAATGTATTTTAAATATATTTTTTCAAAAAATCAAAACTGCACGAATTTCAAGTAATATGTAGTTAAAAATAATGAAATAAAAAATAAATGCGTTTTTTATTCCAAACCAGAGTCAAATCTCTTGTATTATAGAAGATAATTATTTGACCATTTCTTTAAGAGTAAAAAATTTAATAGTCAATGAATATTCAACACACAAGGACTCGGGCTAGTAATTGTATGTGATTTCAAATATGAATGAGTCTTTTTCGTTTTCCTGACTTTCATGCTTATTTTATTCAACATGGTAGTAATTTTATCATAATCCCTATTACCACTTATTTACCATAGTAAGTGCTTCGTTCGTTTTAATTATTTATTGATTATCATATGAACATTATAAAAACATTTTGTGAACCCAGAATCTTTGAGAAGAATATAATATTTTATTGCAATATGAAATTGAATAGTCTTTTAAAGGATCTCAATGGGTGTGAACATGACATTCATAACGTAAGTTTAATAGACGAGTAGTCGAGACACAAAGAATTATTTGGATGTTATTCTTTAAACAAACATTAGATATGCAAATAATATAATTCATATTTTCATTTATATTTTGATCAATTCTACAACATATTTAGCAATAATGTATTTTAAACTTGTCTTCCTTGTAAAATATACAAACTAGCCAGCTTCTGTGTTATTAATTCCAAAAAAATGTGCTGAATCAGTCTTACCAGTTAGTTAATATTAACTTAAAATAAATTAAGGTTACTGAAATTGTTGAAATAGTAGGTATACCAAAGTTGTATGGAGAATATAACATTGTAACAATATTTTGCTTTGTTAAAAGAAACATTACCACTTGATTGAAATTATTGACATGAATTGTTTTAAAATGTATTTATTTATTCACTGACTTTTAAACTGAACATATTTCCCAACAAACAGTGATGTTTCATTATATAATCTTCTCTACACTAACTTTTTATGTTGCATTGTTTGTTTTTATCGGAATCGACTCAGTGTTTTAAATAATGAATATTCACGAAGTAGTTTTAAAAAATATTATATAATTCAAATTTATGAGAATAAAAACCTAAATTATAATTATTTGAAGACATGTTATGAATAAATACCACTGATAACTAACATTGATTCTTTAGATGAAATGCTGTTTACGACAAGTTTTAATTTTTATATAACATCATTCTCTTATTACACTATTGAAAATATTATATCAAGAATGAAATAATTGTAAGATAATCTTCGTTTTTCAACTTCTTTTAGAAAACTTGTGCTTTTAGAAAACAGGTCGAGTGTCACACATCCCTTCCGGCCCCACCAAGGACGGTTGGACGGCTCGTAGAAAGAGTTTACCTGCAATATGAAAAAAAGGATTAAATTAAATAATAGTAAATAATTAAATATTTGTTGAGATGACAATCGTCTTATAAATTTTGAAACAAAGATATTTATCCGAAAACATTTAAGCGTTAATAGATTATAGAATAATAATCAATTATTCTATTAAAGTATTTTATGATTTTCATTTTAATTTGACGGTAAGATGAGTTTGAAACTGTATAAAGCTACTATGTTTTTTGAAAAAATATTTGTATATGTATTTTGATAATTTTGGTTTTGGGAAATACATTCATTTTTATGATCATATAACACTAACAAAAAGACTTTTAATGTTTAATTTACTCTTTTTATGTAGTCAAATCACATGTTGCCATTTGTTTTTGCTTTTATTTCGATAAGTTGACCCCGTGTTAGGTTTTATGGCATATAGGACTGGTTTTTTGTATATTTTAGCTAGCTGTGCCTAGCTAAAATATACTAGCTGTGTGTTAATAAGTCGAGAGACTTATTAACACTATGCAATTAATGGTGCCTATGTATGTATAAGCATAGAATAGTGTTCGACGTGATTCTTTAATTTCACATATCTTTTTTATTTATGAACCGATTGACATGAAACAAACACTTAAGCATAACTGAGGCATATCACAATATATTCGTGAAAACCGCATCCAACTCGAATCATCCGTTTCTGAGATTACCGTGAACAGACAAACAGACAAAAAAAAGTAAAAAGTAAAAGTAAATAACCCTTGCTATTTTTTTTTATTTTTATTTTAAATGTACAGACAGCACCTTTCTACAATTTTATTATATGTATAGATAATTGTATCCCAAATTGGATCTGACTTTATTAACTAAAAATAAATTATTTCAATAATAATAGAAATTATAAGTAAAAATTTGTCAAACTAACAAACTATTTAAATCGGCAACGAAAATAAGATGTCGATATTCATACCATGGTATTTATACTTATCTAAATAACTTACTTTTTATTTAACAGTAGTTCAATACCTTTATATTCCTGTTTAAATTATTTTAATCGGATACTCCATTCAAAAGATATAGCGAGTTTAAAAATTTGGGTAACTTAAAAATTAACTAAGCGTTTCGCTGCATCGCGTCGCGATGTTGATTGTGCGTAGCTGAACTGCGCATGTGCGTGCAATGTCTATGAGCAAGGTAGCCGCGCGGCGCAGCTAATAAAAAAAATACTATTTACATACTAACAATTTAACAATTCTTACAAATTTCTAAAGTAATAGGTTTTTAGTGTTATACTTTTACAAAATGATGATTGATCCTCACAGAATCTAACAATCCCTACTAATATTATAAATGCGAAAGTAACTCTGTCTGTCTGTCTGTTACGCTTTCACGCCTAAACCGCTGAACTGATTTTAATGAAATTTGGTACAGAGATAGAGTTGACCTTGAGAAAGAACATAGGATAGTTTTTATCCTAGTCTTTTGAAAAGTTCTCTTGGAAACGCGATATAACCAAACTCCACGCGGGCGAAGCTGCGGGCGGAAAGCTATAATGTATAAATGTATTCATTTTAGATATACCTTAATAATTAAATGGGGGAAACTTTTACTATCGCAAAGTTGACAGCTAATGTTTTAAACATACGTTAGTTGGTATCGAGAGTTGAATATCCTAGTAACCTAATGACGCCGGGAGTATTGAACGCTTTCCAAGATAACCCTACATGATACATACCACCAGCAAACACTTAGCTGTTCCAACTTCCTACCAGCAGATGTAGCAAGTTTTTTCGGTATCTTTACCTCATCTTACTAAATTACACTGATCTGGGATAGTCATCTGGAATACATTGAGATAAAATTTTATCAATGCTGGCTATAAATTATAAATAATAGTGGGCCATTTTACTGCCAAAAGGATGTAAAATTTTCCTATGTGATGCAAAAATCTTCTATGCCACTCATTCTTCATTTCTAAACTCATTGCACAATATATTGTATGTAATATTCTCGTGTGTGTCAAACGAAATTTTAATTTTTCCACCTATTTTAATATTGAATACAAATAAGAGGCCAAAACCAAGAAAATAAATTATAAATCTACTCATGCATAAAAAGGGCAAACTCGAGATACTCTATGAAATAATATCTACTTTCTTTTCCCTATCTCTTAGATGAGATGTATTTAAGGTGATATGAATTTGCACTTTAACGAAATATTAGGCAGACCATTCAGACTTCTAGGATTTTTAGTCACTTACTAGCTGCCTGGTAGACTTCGTATCGCCCTATAATGAAGAAATATCTGTAGCGTTTTTATCTGAATGAAGTTAATTTCCTTATTCCTCAATGGAGTTTTGCCTGGTTCAACCTGAAAAACATTAATCACTCAGTTTCCACTTTTACACACATATCAACATCATATTGGTGACAGAGATGATAACATATTAAGATGTGATTGACCTCAACTTCTCCAACCATAAGCCTGTATGAATAATAATTCATTGAATTAACTTTTTTGTTAGTTTCTGAACCTAAAAACATATTTTGTGATAAAATACATATATAAATTACTTGAAGCTATGATAAACATTAAAAAATTAAATTTTTATTTACCTGTAACTGGATTTATCATCTTCATTAAAAATAATACTTGTCTTCACCTTTCCAAAATAAGATACAATATATTGATATATGTTCTATATGTTTCGGACACACGCTGCAGTTGATTGTTGCACTGGTTTAAAACAATATTGCGGTTATCCACATTTTCACCCACAATGACAATAGCGACTTCATCGAGTCTTTGGGCATTAAAATGTCTTATGTGTTTGATAAGAATTTTGTGATTATCAGATGGCATGTGATCTAATGCGGTCTTTAATAATGCAACCAATGTTTTGTGTCGATGGAATAATAATTGGAACTGTACCACAACTGGTCTTTTCACAGAATAGTAGTTTGCACAACGCTGATCAACTTGTCTTCCTGAATTGCCCATGAAATTAATTTGGAAAAATTTATAGTCACTGACTGGCACTGGTGATAACTAATAAGTTCAATGATATGTTTGTCCTTGAATCTGCAAAGGTAAACATTTCTGTATTACAAATACATATTGTAAAGTGAATTGTTCATACCACCAAGTGACACTCAAAATACTTTGTGAGCACTACCATTTCCCCCATCAACTTTTATAACACAATTCCTTCTGGCTACTAAAAGTAATTCACAGAGCTACCAATGTACTTTAAGCCATTTCAAATGATACACCATTACAATTGAAAACTGTCAACAATAGTGGTAAATGTTTTTCAATACACTTACCTTAAAAGTTGGCATAAAATTTATTGTCCTGTAGTCCATTTCTGTTATAATCAAATGCATCTCTATAGGGGTTAAAAGCAACACTTCTATATTGTTGGTTTCGGTTCCATCGATTCCGTTTAACTTCATTCCACGTTTCACGTTGCTCATCAGTTAGACTTGCTCTTCTATTTCTTTGACTTGAGGCATTACGGGTTCTGCGACTTAAGTTTGGACGTCTAATTGCCGGCATGGTTTGAAACAAAAATTCAACTGAAAATAAAAAACACTATTATTCTATTCTTATTTTTTTGTAATAGTATCAAAATGGTCTATCAAAACTTTCCAACACTATAATAATTTGACTTACCTTGTTGAACAAACACTTCAGAAAAAAACACGCAGTACAAATTGTCCTGTAGAAACTAATGTGAAAATTACACTAAGGAATGGTAAATGAATTATGTAGGTATTTTTTATAATAACTCCGGCCACAAATAGTAAAACTGAATAATATATACTCGTACAAAACCACACAAAAAAAACAATTTACTGTTTGCAAACAATTTGAAAGAATAACTGAACTTTTAAGACAGAGACAATAGTTTATCATAGACTAATATAGTCACACAAACGTCAAGCTCAACTTATGTATCGCGCATTTAAAAGTAAGTAATTTTAATCGCGTTAATCATAACTATTAACAAAAAAAACAGTTCTATTTTCATTTTATTGCTTTGTGATAAACGATGTTTTTTGTTGGATTACCTGACGACATTAAATACTCCAACGACGTATTCTGTGCTCCAACGCACACACGCACACAGTTTTGATAGATATGATTGAATTTGAACTTTGTGTAGCAGTAAGAAAGTGCAAATTTACTTTTTTACGTTAGGAACAAACCTGCATTTCTAAGATAACAGTGAGTGCTTGTAATTGAATATGAACTTTATATGGAAGCAATAAAGCTCAAATTGATTCTACGTTTTAGTTAGAAAACGTTTGTATGTGAAAAAGAAAAGGGTTGTTTTTAGGGTTTTCCCGGCAATTATTCGATTTTTTCTCGCCGTAAGAACCATCCTTGGACTTCAACGAACATTTTAAAAAAAAGAATTGGCCAAATTGGTCCAGGCGTTGTTAAGTTTTGCGCTTACCAACACATTTTGCGTTTCATTTTTATATTATAAAACTAGCTGCTGCCGGCGGCTCCGTCCGCGTGAACATCACAGTTGTTCTCTGTCACTAAGGCCACTGAACCCGAACTGCTTCCACTTCATGGTTCAACCCGTGAATTTTCGGAATCGGGTAATCGGCATTATGTAATCGGATAATCGGGATAAAAAGTAGCCGAAGTCATTTTCCTGGGCTTCATTTATATACATACTAAAATTCATCACGAACGGTTTAGGAATTAAAACTTAACAGACTGACAGTTACTTTCCTATTTATAATATTAGTAGGGATTAGAAAAATAATACATAAACACTGTTATAAAATACTAAATTATATAGTTGATATTTGTTTAATAACACAAAAAGGATAAAGTTATAAATGGAAGCAATTTATCCCTACTAATATTATAAATGCGAAAGTAACTCTGTCTGTCTGTCTGTTACGCTTTCACACCTGAACCACTGAACTGATTTTAATGAAATTTGGTACAGAGATGGAGTTGACCTTGACAAAGAACATGGGATAGTTTTTATCCCAGACCTTTGAAAAGTTCTCTTGGGCGAAGCTGCGGTCAGAAGGCTAGTTATAAAAGTACCACATATCTTTTTAATATAACGGTACCCTTACAAATATCTAATCATAATATGAGGCGACTGTAGTGTACACAATGGGAAAAGAGTACGTCCATGTGTTTTAGCCTAAAGTGAATGGAATTGCTCACATGTACCCAAAGTGCACACTCGCCATGTATGACATAATCAATGGAATAGAAATATCTAGCACTCCACGAACTTATACACTGAACGAATCTCTTTTTTTTCATTCTAGTTTTATTTTGAATAATTAAAAATATGCTACTTTTAGTCTGTCATTTTATAAGCGAGTGTTTTTGTAATTCTTTTAAACATTTAATCATTTATTTTAAACCGACAATAATTGAAGTAAGAGTCTTTATATGTCTCTATATAAGAACAATATTGTATTATGTTTTACAGATGGTGTTATTGGACTGTGCTTGAGATTCATCCATCAGGAGATGACGGCTGATCATCAAGTGGTAGATGAAAACTAACAATGAACCAAGTATTGATGAAACATAGAATTATTTGAAGAGGAGAATGACTCGGTTAGTGTAACATATTAGAATAGAGAAGACTTGAAGTATCAACTGTAGCAGTCTCCAGACAATATAAGGAGTGTGTTCACTATAAACATGTACAGTACGAGTTTGATGTGTCTATTTATATCAAAGAACCTCCTGGAATGTACGTATACATAGAAAGATAATTTATTTTTAATTTATTTAAAACAATTTAGAGCTCTCCTACAGAAACATCTTCCTCAATCAAAGTACTCATAGTTTCACTACCGTCGTATGTTTTCACTACATGGTCTGTACATCGATCATGAAATATATGTTTGTTTCAAAATATAAAGATAAGTAAAGTTAATGATATCCAAACAAATCTTTGTGAAGGACCGCAGTCTTAAGAAAATTATTATTTTCTAAACGCTATATTTGGCGAAGGCTTATTAATTTGATAGTTTGGTTTAATTAATTCATTACTATTTTTATTTTAACTTTTTTGTTGTTAATCTTTGACCACATCCTAAAATATGTGCTATCTTAAATAGTATTATTTTTAACGTTCCAGGACTCGTGAGAATATATAATTCAAGATGAGGGTCGAAGCTGTTGGTGGAGCGTCTGTTAGGACGTGGTCTGCGGACGAGAGGAAACCTTCTATGAAGAGAAGTGTATGTAGCTGATGTACGATAGTAGTGTGACGGTATGTACTGTTGAATATTTAATATTATTCTGTTATTGTTTAAAGTACCTAAGGGTGAATATTTTTTGAGTTCATTTATTCAATACTTTTATTAATGTCTAGCTTTTGCCGCGACTGCGTCCGCGTGGAATAGTGACTTCCGGCAGATTTTTGGTTTTTCCCACATAGTTTCCATTCTTGCGGTGTTTTCAAATTGGTCGAGTTCCCGTAGAATTTTCAGGATAAAACCTATGTTTGTTTTATTCAAAATGAAGTACTCTTAACCAACAACATATTTATTTGTTTATTTGAATACAGATTAATATTATTATGTTGATACAACTTAAGCAAATAATTTCGACCAAATTAGGTACCATAAAAACGGTTTTTGTGAGTTAATCTTAAAAGATAGACATATACTGTCGCGGACTGTTTTTTAGATCATTAAAAGAGCTATTATTCTTTAACACATATTTTTTGTGTATCTTGAACCGTTTTCACGGCGCACGCAACGGAAGGTTTCAAAGATAAAATAATTTCTCCTGTTTTTTACACATTTATCACTATATCTTTGCTCCTATTGGTCGTAGCGTGATGTTTTATAGCCCACAGCCTTCCTCGATAACTGGACTATCCAACACAAAAATAATTATTCAATTCGAACCAGTAGTTTTGGAGATTAGCGATTTCAAACAAACAAACAAACAAACAAACTCTTCAGCTTTATAATATTAGTATAGATAAATAACTATCAACAATTAGCTTCATACCTTTCTTTTAATTCCCAACTCTGATTTAGAACATATTATCATCTATCATGTCACCATCTTCTAAGCTAAGTTTGATTTGACTCATGGGATCGTAACAAATCATTAGAAATACATTGTTTGTTGTTCCTTTAGTCCAGAGAACAAAAATCGATCATAAGACTATAAGCAACTAGCAACTATGACAAACTTGAATTTATTATTTTATATATCATAACAAAATACACGATAGTTATTAAATAGTCATACTATCTTCTTTTGTAACTTCATTTCCTTTATATTCTTAAAAAAATGTAACGTCATTACATTCTGTATTGCATACATATAATCATTTTGCATGCATTTATATAATCTGCGATCTCCGGTACACTTTCCTCTTGCTTTTTACTGTACATTATTTATTTGAATTTATGTTTAAGTTATTCACAAGGCCTTGTAACAATTTGTGTATTTATAAAAGAAAATATTTAAAAATATTGATATACAGGCAGTCCTCGTACTTACGGCATGTTAGGTTCTTGAAATACGCGACGTAAATCGAAACGACGTAAGTCGAGACATATTTTTTCATATGTTTACATGTAAAACTCAAGGGTTAGGTTCCACACGGACTCGAAATAATAAAAAAAACTGCATTTATAACAAAGGACGTACTTTATTATTAAAAGTAAGTTCTTAAAATAATTATATATTATGCACTTATGAAATTGCTAGTTATTTTTGGTATTTGTGTGTTATTAATTTTAATAATAATTATAAAACTTATACATATGTAATGATAAATAATAAATTAAACTTTTGGCTTAAAGAAACTATCAATTCTAGATTGCTTGGCTTCTTTCTTCTTGCTATCATACAGACCTTGGTAACAGTGATAGGCTGCACAAATTTTGTTATTAACGTTAAAACTTCTGTCAAAATTAGGATCATTTTCTTCAAAAATTTTCATGGCATTCTTCAAATTTGCAAAGGCTACGGAAAGTTTTTTTAGTGTAAGTTCTTTTTCAGAGTCACTAATAGAAGAAGCTATTTCTTGTGACTCGAGTGCTTCCTTTTGTACTTGTGCCTCCAATTCAATAAGATCTTCATCAGTCAGTTCTTGCGAATGTGAGCTTAACAGATCATCAATATCATCAGTAGTAACTGCAATGTCAGGCAAACGGTTAGCGCCCCTCACG
This sequence comes from Danaus chrysippus, assembly GCA_916720795.1. Classification (NCBI taxonomy): domain Eukaryota; kingdom Metazoa; phylum Arthropoda; class Insecta; order Lepidoptera; family Nymphalidae; genus Danaus; species Danaus chrysippus. The sequence continues at coordinate 11,414,242 of CAKASE010000044.1, forward strand.
GACATTGACCTTGCGACAAGTGAATTCTCCGATATGCCGGAAATCGAAACAAATGACGTATGCTTGAGGAATAGTGTCAAAACATTGTTCGACGTAACTTGAAACGACGTAAATCGAAACGACGTAAGTCGAGGACCGCCTGTACATATTTTCTTACGTTTTTGTGGTTATATGTTGTAACTGGCGGTGTCCTCCATCTGTGAGACGGTCATGTCCACGAAGGAGGCATCTGAGCGGGAAAGGGAGAGGGAGAGGTGCGACGGAGGCAATTCCAACGCCTCCAATAGCACCCCTGTGTTCCGGGCTGGGGTCGGCGTGGTAACCCGGCTCTAATGAAAGCCCGGCGTCGTCGGGGCGGTCCTAATTGCCGGGATCGCCCCCATTCTCCGAGGGAGTAAGTCCGGTCTTTGAGGACCGGCCAGTCGCTGGTGTGCTTGTCGCTGACAGATCCGGGGTACACCGGCATAGCGGCCGATGGCTTTCGCAGTGGTTTTAGTGAGTAGGGGCCTGCCCAGGCCGAGTGTCACACATCACTTCCGGCCCTACAAAGGCGGGTTGGACGGCTCGTAAAAAGAGTTTCCCTGCGTTATCAAAAAAAAAAAGTATTTTGTTACTGAACAGAATAATTCTTTATATTACGACCATTTAGTTTTGTCGTTTTATATTTTAATAATTATAAACTCCTACATCATTCCAGTGTACGCGCGAGTATAAGTTAGTGACGGAAATTAAGCCTTAAATAGATAAATAGTTGTGTTCAGTCACTGTTGGTACTTTGTTATTTCTTTAACACTTTGAATTACTTTTGAATTATGCATTCAATAGCAATAACAGATAACAAAATCATACAACATTAAAATATCTGACGTGAATATTTGACTATTGTTTAGTTTTAATAATAATTCTCAATAATTATAAATAATTCGTAATATTAATTCTCAACATATTGAAACCTTTTGTTGTTCTACTGTCTACATAAATGTAAATAATTATAAAAGCTAGCCCATAATTTATATTACTAATTTAATTGATACATGAATAAACTAAAATAATATGTCACAAATAAAGTCCTCTTTGGAACTGCAAAGTTTGTAAATTTTAAACGGTTACTAACTGACCAAATAAATGTTTTATAGTAGATGTATAACAGAGGGATCACAACATCCTAAATTGTTATACGTGAGAAACAATCACTCGAGGTCAATAAAAATTGAGTCAAGATAAGGGTCGGGTTCAAATAAAAATATATATCCCACTTTTATCCTCATAAAAGTAGTTACAAATAATAAAAGTATGAGGATTTAGTGAGGTTTATAGATTCACCAGGCGAGATGTTAACATTTTCTATATTTAACAGACACTAATTAAAGTGTATGTATACATAGATATGAGATTGTTTATGTAACGATTCAATTGGTTACTCTTTTATGTTTAGAATTCTTATTTAAAAAAAACATTACAAAGGACGAATATATTTTTAAAATCTTAGATATGAAGTGAATGTCAAAATACAGTTCAAGCAAATATATAAATAATTTTCCCTGAAATACACAATATTAAAAGTGTATGCGCACTTTATTAAATTGATAGGAATAAAAACTGTTGAAGACAAAATAAGCAATGGCTCTCTCAATATACAAGTATTTCTATGAAACTGTCGACGTTACTGTGAATCATTAATTAATTATTATAAAAATATAAAAAACCGTGATGTGACTGTAACTGAAGTTTTTAATATTCTCCGAATCTAAATGTTTATAAAAATTACGTATATTTTAAGCAACTTACTTTAATGATTGGAATTATAAAATTTTATAAATAATGGCAGGTTATATTTTATGTATAAAATAATTTAATATAATATTTTCAAGGAATGTCTGTCTGATAAGGTCTACATTTATATATTATTGAACTAATCGTTTTTTATTTTACATCTTACATGCCCTTATCTAATATTAAAATGTTAAGCAAATAAACATATTATTATGTATTAAATTTTAGAGCTTAACTTTATTAGAATATCTTGTATTCTTCTTGTCAATTAATTCCTTATTATGCTTCAGCATGTTTGAAAAGTCTCCTGCATTATGCATTGTTGCCGGACCTTTGATCTATAATATTACCAGCTCTTTTCCAGTTTTCTACTTTTGACGACGTTACTTAGTTGCATTTGATCTATCACTAACTGGTTATGTGGTTTATTTTTAAAATTGTCGACTGTTCATTTCAAGGTATTAGATGGTTGTCTTAAGAAAACTAAACTCTTAAATAAATAAATAAACATAGCTTAAAAGGGAAACTTATTAATAAAGTTTAAATTTATTTATAATTATAATTTTCAAATATTTGCTTCATCACTTAAAACTAAAAAAAGAACTCAGATTATTTCAAATAAATTTATAGATCAAAAAATTTAAAACTTAATAAAAATGTGAAGTTTGTTTCACACATACTGCTGTTGAAAGTTTTAACATGTTACGTTAACATTAAGTTCACGCTACCAGATCTTTACTAAAGGAATCAAACAGACAGATTGTTATTAATGTGATCATTGGATGATGTACAGTATATATTGACTATCTATTCTTAGAACATTCTAAGAATAGATAGTCTAAGAATCCTTGAGTAATCTTTTAAGCCGTTAAATATAGTGAGCACAAGACTAGATGAACTCTTTTGGAATTACCGCAAACAAAATGAAATTTTTATCACCGCAAATTGAAATTTTGATCACGTCACATCACATCACATTTTGATAGGTATATGAGATTATTATTTAAAATTCTGCTTCTCGATAATGACTTTTCATTTTGGAAGTTAAAGGTCAAAACCCTATTAAATTGAAGTAGAGAGTACCCTATGTATGTATACAGGGTGACTGGTGAATTACTATCAATATTTAAGGAGCATACTCAGTACATGATTCTCATTCGAATTATGTAAAAAAAAATAGGTACTTAATTTTTGACCAATTTTCTGTATAAATAAATAAAGTGCGGACACGTTCCAAGTGTTCCAAGTGTGGACGCGTGCGGCTACGTGCTGATACAACACCACGCCTTCGCACGCGTTTGTGTGTGTGTGTGTATACCTAATCTGTAGGGTGTTCACACGATGCGTAATTAATTACATAACTTTTGGTTAACTTTACTTAGAAGTTTATTAATATTTATGTTATATTAATTTTTATTTTGTCATATATGATCGTCAAATATCACGTCCTCAAGTATCGATAGTAATTCACCAGTCACCCTGTATAATAACTATAGAATACCAAGAAAATCATTGGATTAAGTTTTCTTATATTGGAAGTTCAGAGCTACATACAACTTGTATCTGAATAATGAAGTGTAACACGTAACTGATGTCAAAGTTTTCTTATAACTTAATTGAATCATTCCATTGGCATCTTTCACGTCTTGGGTCCGTGTTTACAGTCAAGATAGTACGAGTAGTTAAGTTTAAATATAAATAAATGGACTTGAAGTTCAGCTGGTCTCTTCTAGTTTATCTTTTCCATGTTTTCATTTTCTGAATCTACCCCTAAGAAGATCTCTAAAATATGTATATCCGAACTCAATTAATCAAAAATTAGAAAATAAAATTGTAAGTTAATTATTAATTATAAAATAAAATGAAAAATATATTCGGGACGAGATATAATTTTTTCTTTTACCTCGTAAAATGTAATTGGAATATTAATTTTATTGACCTGAAGACTGTTTAAGATTGTTTATTTAACCATATTGTCTCAATTATGTAATTTAATGATATTTACTTTTTTGAGATCCCGATCAAATCAATATTTTTTTATAAAAAAAGACAAATTCAGCAATTTAAAAATGTGTGTAAATTTTTTTCATATCATTAGTTTTGATACTCGTAAACTTCTTTGAATATGACAAAATAAAAACAAGCCAAGGTAATCTTAGATTGTGTCACAGTCTATAAAGTGATCTTGTTTAATCTCATCGACCGATCTGGCCCTTTCGGAACTTCTAATAAATTAACTGTAAATTCTGACTTTAACTTTGATCAGAATGTCCCAAAGGCTTGTATTATGTTAAGATCTTGCAAGTCACTGTAGAATCTTGTCAAAGTTTCATTAAGTTGATTACATGTTGCTTGTAAACTTTGCTAAAATGGCTACTTTGATTTTAATCACCAACAATCTAGGTTTCTACTATTTACTATTTAGTGTTAGTCATTGGCTTTTATTAATACTAGAGATTTGTTGGACGATAATGAATAATGTGTTGAAATAATGGGCCAATAGTTTCGACTATTAGCTGGGAATTTTGACAAAGACTAAAAGGAAATATATTATTCTTTTCAATCTCTACCTATACCAAAATTAAGTAAAAATATAGTAAAAATTAAATTTAGGTCATTTTTCTTTCACTTTCGAAGTGGACTTCTGATGTATAATATTAAATTCTAAGCGAAATCATTTTCATAGATATACTTTTAAAAGTCAGGCTTACTTTACCGACAAATACGAAAATATACATACATACTCCTTGACAAACTATATTTAAATGCTTGCCTCGTATATTTCAAGAGGATGGATTGTGGTGAGCGGTAAATTACTTGAGAAAGACTTGTCGACTATTTTGGTCCTTTCATTATTTAAATTTCACTGTACAATAAAAAAGGTTGGAAATAATGGTTATATAATATACTTATATACATTTAATTACCAGCTTGAAGCTTATTTATTTTCCATCAAAGAACTGTCAGATGTTTTGTTTTCATTGAAACAGAAAATTGTTAACATTTATTCCTTAACTATTAAAATATTTTACGAATTACTTAATTTTATTAACAGGTTGTGACCAACATCAATTTTCAATCCTTTAAATATATTATGTGACTACTTCTACGAAATAATATTTTTAAAGGAGCTTATGATAAAAACAAATGATAAAATAGAATTGATACGTAATTTTAATTCAACTAATTTAAATTATTTTATGTATATATTTTAATACAACGTTAAATATTTATTTTTTCATTAATATTATAATAAGGGAGTTCTCCTTGGTCTGACACAGGGTCATGAAAAAGATTTAATAAAATATACATTACGTTCTTGAATTTAATCAAATATTCAAATCCATATTAACCTGCACGAACAAATTACAAATAAAAGTTTACATTTGAACCTTTTATGTTGTATTCTGTATCATTTAACTTCCAATCATTTTACATCATTATTTTAAGGTTCAAATCATTTTACATCATTATTTAGACATTATTATTAAAAGAAAGTAACAGCGAATTATTTTCTAGATTATCACTTCAAATGAAGTTGACAAAATATCAAATTTCCTAAGACTACTCATTTTGTTGAAAATCAATTTATTATGTTAACATTGAAGTGACGATTCAACTAAAAGAATTCGGTCCCTGTTATACACACTCCCCCTTTCACCTTAAATTGTATTTGTCCTGTCCTGTGAATCACTTTTAGTTTTTAGTTTTTAGTTTAATTTTTCATTCAGTATTTAATTTTTTATTTTATTTTGTAAGTTTACCTTTTAGTATTTTATTTCTTTTTTATATTTTTATTAAAATTTATTGGTTTTGTTTATACTGCGGCTCGCGCTGGGTTTGCATGATGTATCTACCTGTAATTGTTTGTCACACCTAGTTGTAAGTTTTGTGTATTGTGTATTTTAAGTATGTAATGATGTGTACAAATGTTGGTAGATCAAATTAATAAATAAATAAATTTAAATCTTGAATAAAAAATATGGTTTGATATTAAATAACCGAATCTCTAAGACAAACTTTTTATATAAAATGTATTGAATAGACGTTGAATGTAAGTGATTCCGATATAACTGACTAAGGAAGGAAGTTCATGTTTTTAGTGTGAGATTTCAGTATTAGAGTTTTTTTATCAGATACTTTTATGTGTAAAAATAGACAATAAAGAAAGATATTTTTCATAATCTTTCTCAGTATATATGTAATTATTGTTTAATTCAACAACAAAAACTTATTATTTGTAATACTCGTCAAAGATTATATATAACAGACTTAGAGATTTAAATTTAAGTCAGGTATGCTAAGATCAGTATGAAAGAACTAATGAAAAAATATCACTAAACTTAACAAGATTAATAAAATTTGTTCTACAAAATATTCAATTAAATTTATTAAGAGATACAGTTATTTCAAAATATTTAAAATAAATATGAAATTTATATTAGTTTAAATATTAAGATAACATCTCAGACAGTATGTATAAAATTCTGTGAAGATAAAAAAAAACAATATTGTTTCAAATATTTGCTGCGTTACACGAGAGAAACGGACGACTTTCACCCAAAGTATGAAACTTGATAGATTTATCGTTTCTGTAATGGTTTTTATAATGCATATAAAAGGAATAAAACAGTTTTAGTTTTGTAAGCAACAAGAATACTTTTCTGAATGAATGTCCCTTACATTTTTTGTCCTTATAAACTGACTACCAACAGCATATAACAGCTGAAGCTGAAATCACACTACTTTGTTGATTAAAGATTTAAAACTTAGTTAAAACTCAATGTATACCAAACGTAATACATACGTATGTATAATACAACATAATACATACATATATAGTCTAACATAATATGTACAATTGTTACGTTCAGTTGCTGACTTATATTGAACATTATCTTGTTCCTGTTATATAATATTATCATAATACTAGAAGACCCGGCGAACTTCGTTTCGCCCTATAATCAAGAAATATCTGTTACGTTTTTTTATTTATATTTTTGGAGTTTACCTATTAAAGCCATAAATCTCCGTGTTTTGAAGTGATTAGGAATGATTAATAGTTAATATGAGAGTTACACTGAGCTAGCAAAATAATAATTGTCAACGTTACTACTACACTTGATGCACAAACAATAACGATGGCCGACAACTGTGTAGGGAGTGAGAGAAGTCTAATTGTGTGAGAGAAACAGAAGACCGGCTTCGTTCTCATCCCTACTCCGTGCTGTTTACTGGGTCAGAAGTGACACCTGTAGATATCTGGCGGGGATAACTTATTAAATGACGATTGATCAGTTATCGACCGGAGATGAAAAATGATTAAATTACTAAAATAGCTATTAAAAAATAAGGGTTGATCGTAGAAGGGTGAAAATTTAGGATTGTATGTATTTTTGTACGTTGTATCATAAAAAAATAGTAATTAAAAATTTTGTCTAAAAAATAAAAAAAAAAAAATTTAGGGGTGGACTACCCCTAACATTTAGGGGGATGAAAAATAGATGTTGGCCGATTCTCATAGCTACCGAATAAGCACAAAAAATTTCATCAAAATCGGTCAGGTTGTTTCGGAGGAGTATGGGCACGAAAACTGTGACACGAGAATTTTATATATTAGATAGATAGCAATCTGTTAAAGGAGCAGGGACGTTATAAAGACTTCATATTATGCGACGTCACACACAAATATTAGGTGTATATAGTAAAATCCTAAATAAAATAAAAATGTTTTAAAAATATAGTATGAGTTATTTTTTAAGAATTAAATTCATCTTTATTATTATTATTTTCTTGTCATAGTTTTAAAAACAGTGAAAAAAGTATAATTTTGCATACAATTATAATGGAAATTATTTTATAAATAATCATAGAATGTATTTCATGTAAAGAAATGGTATAATTGAGTTTAATAGTCATCAACATGTAGATTCCATTACAAATTGGTTATTTACAAATGTCTTTCATATTAATTTGTATATATTATTATTCAAAAAAGACTTGAATATTCACCACGGTAAGGTTGAATTTGCAATGCGAATAGACTCGATATTTTATTCAGTAAGGATTCAAACAATATAACTGGTTAATTACCAGTATCTTTTCCATAGCAACGATTTCTTTTTTCTTCATCTACAATATTAGTCAAAGTATCTCTTTAGTTACAAGTTTGGTTACAATATTATTTTGGTCAGGTGGTCAGGGCGATCGTGTAATATAATCTTCTACGAGTATGAACACATATTTTGTAAGGGTGGACATCAATACCCAATCTTCTATATATATAAAAATGGATTGCTGGGAAAACCATAAAAACAGCCCTTTTCTATTTCCCATACAAACGTTTTTTTTGACATTAGATTTGATAACTAACTAATATGTCAATCATTCTGTCGCACTTCAAAATACGGAGATTTATGGCTTACAGGTAAACTCCAAAAATATAAATAAACAAAACGTAATAGATATTTCTTGATTATAGGGCGATACGAAGTTCGCCGGGTCTTCTAGGAATTAAATAATTATTATCCAATAAACGAGTCTCAAGAAAGTTCCCTTGTTTATGATGGTTTTATTGTCCTGCCAGGCTTATATAGATGTCAATTTAGAATGATTTCACATATTAATATTAATACATAATTTCAGTTTTACTCGTAGTGTTATAGAAATATTGTAATAATGTCATATAAGTTATTCATTATGTTTCTTTTTGTTTTTCTTTAGTCTTGTGATGTTGTTATCACCTCTGCTACCATTTTTATGATAAATATAGAATAATTTGAAAGGGTTATAACAAATCAGTGTCATATGTTTAAAACTATTTATTTTACGATTCCACAAATAATTAAAAATACTTAACCTCTTAACTCTTGAATACCTGCAAGACAGAAGTCTAACTGTCGCTACTCAAAGAATGTATGTCATTTTAGAATTAATTATTCTTGATTTTATATTATTATCTCACTAGTAACTATCCAGTTATTTACAGGAATATTCACACTTCACAGTGTTAAACTGCTCTATAAAAATAATTATTTAAATTTAATCAAACAGATTTTCAACTCTAATGACCGTTTTCATAATAAACAAGCTAATTTACTAACAACTTTAGAGTCAAACGAAGGTCTGGGAATAAACAACGCTATTAGAGAGTCGACATTTTAATGTGAGACATTCTATTTAATTTATAAAGCCCAAAACAAACGTTACAAAATAAATTATTCAAAGCTCGTAAAGAATTGCCACCATTCACTTCTCTGAACTTCTAATTCTTACTGGTATGTACGTATCTCCAACACTTTACTGTATTTAAAAATAATTTTATTCAAACTAATTAAGAATGTTAAAACCAAACTATATTTTACTATAAATACTGAATTTAGGTCTCACTCGAAGTAAAATTTACATTACTTATAATATGTAATAAAGTATTTTTTTTTTTCATATTTTACATTTTAATCAATAAGAACTAGTATCTAACGTATTATCTCTCCTATATAACGTTGTAAAACCAAAACCAACATTTTTTAAAAATGTTCTGCGTGTGATTTTTATTGTAATTCTAATATATTTATACGAGCATAAAACAAAAGTACAAATTCCCACAAATATAATTTATCAATTAAACAAAGATTTGTTATCTTGAGAAAACTCCTTTATGATCGTTTCTCCAGTGCTGAATAATTTAGTTTTTCTTTATCTGAACTAAGTGCTTTTCTACTACCGAAATTGATGGTAAGTGAAACTTTTTATAGGAAGAAATTGTATGACTGAAATAATTCAAAAACCTCAAGGTTAGCTGGAGGGTTTCTAAACTTAAAGTAATTAAAATTAATGATTGATAACAATTTAAACAAAGACATAGAATATATCTGGAGTACTACTTTAGTTTGATATTCCACTTTAATATTTGAACATTATAATATAAAATAATATACATAATATTGTTTTTAATCCTAAAGTTTCACTCGAGTATTTTCCTGAGTTAAAAGCATTTCAAACGCACAAATATATCAAACGAAAATAGGATTTGAAACGAAAAGCACAATTTTAATATGAGATAAAAAAGATAATACACTTCTTGGTAAATCCCCTTGTAACTTATGTACTTTCATGTTTTCAACTGTTGACTGGTTTAATTCCTTTAGTCGGAAAATAGTTGGTAAACTTATAAAGAAACTGTATTTTTTAAATTTTTACAATGATAAGACAACGACTCGTTGCAATAAAAATTGAGATAACTGTTTATTTGGTAAGCCTGGTATTGGTGTTCATGATTACAAAATACCATTTAAGGATATTACCGTCAAAACACATTTTAGCCGTGAACCACAAGACAAGTTCTTGGCATTGAAGTCCCCGAGGACTAGCAAGTTGTGGCAACGAAACCCGTTGACGACAACTTAGCCCGGTGTTGACAATTTTATAAATAATGTAAGTTAAATAATCAGGTCGTATTACTAAGAAAGCATTAGATATCGTATGACAGTTATTAAAATATAAGTTTCAATCAACAACTTCAATGTCAACTTGTATATAAACTAAATTTGTGTTTCAGATTTGGCTGACTTTTCAGTTTTCAGTGTTAAACTTTTTTTTTATGTCAAAGGTGGCAAAACTGCAGACGGCCTACTTGATGGGTAGCAGGGACGGTCGCCCAAGGATATCCGCTATATAGATGTTTCGGATACGTTGGGAAACTTTGATTGTTGAGAAAAAGGGAGGGGTGGGAATAAGAAAATAGCAGGAAAGGAAAGGAATAGGGAAAATGCAACCGGCTCTCTCAGTCATCGGACTAAACTACCAGCCACTAAAGGTCGATGTTCTGTGAGAGGGTGGCACATCCACGGTCGAGCTAGCCCATTTTCTAGCTGTAGTAACTTGACTACAGCTACGCTCTACCACTTTTAAAAAAAAACTTTTTTTTCAAGGCTGATTACTTTTCGTTTTCTATCTTATCTGTGTACTAATCATAGAAAATTTTAACATCATCAATCAACATGATACCATCATTGCGAGTTCATGTTTTAAATAAAAAAACGCGACAAAAAAAAAACATAAGGTTGTAGGAGTTTTAAAATAAACATAGCTCCTAACATAAGAAATACTACATATATCCACCTCGATCTTAAAATTTTGTTCTCGAAGTTGAAACTGTAGAAATTCCCTCATAAAGAAGCTTACATATACTTAGTTGATGTGTTACTTGTAAACTTCTGACTCCTTCAACATTCCACTCTACTTATAAACTAACCAAGTCAAGTTAAATACCTTTAAGATAAATTGTGTTTAACAACATTGAGAACAAGATGCATATTGCTTAAACATATCTCCCAACACCACATTGTTTAATTTTAAGTTATAATGTTTAAAGAAATTTAACTCTCAGTAAATATATACATAAGTTACATGTACACGATTAATAATATTATTTGAGAACCTACAACTAGGTACTTAAATTGATAATTTCTTGATTATAATAAAATTTTACTTAAAGCGGTATACAATATATGGTCAAAACAAAATTCACATCTCGTGTGTCCGTGGTCACGGTTGCTGCAAAGTAAGTAGTAGGTTCTTAAAATATAATTTTAAAATAATATCTTATAATAAATAACGTAGGGAGCGTGTAAATTTTTAAAATAAAAAACATATTAGTTTCATTCAAAGCAAAAGTGTTTTGAAAATCTATATAATATCTTGTAGAATAGTACTAGGATGTGGAGTAAAAAAATTGTGATGATTAGGAACACATTGGAAAACAACTAATTTAATTTGAAATATGTCTATGATTGACTTAAAATACAGCAAATCATTTATTTGAATGTTATTAGAAACTCAATATTTAATAAACAATGTTGATGGGGACCATTCGATACTGTTTCAAAAAGACTAATTATATATTATTTAAGTGGTATGATGAATTATTTTTAATTTTATTCATAACGTTTATATGGTTGTTGTATGTCTTGATGATTTTGAAGTCATTATATTGATCTAATAATTATGATAATATTTTGTAGAAATACCTAATTAGGACACCGGTTAGGTCAAGTTTTATGATTATAGATGTTGTTATTGGGCAGGAATTTCTAATTACATATTATTTTATAAACAGGATGTCAAATGTAAAAAAATAGTTTTAGCAAAATTTTAAGGAACCTACAAAAATCACATGAATAACCTTTGATGGAAAACAGAAGGGCTTAATGATAAATGAACAAAAAACATTATTTTAAATGCTAGCTGTCATTTTAAGTTGTTAAATTGTATTCAACAAGTCATTCCTTTATTAATATTATTGGTATAAATAGTAACGGGATAACACGGACGAACTGTTTGTAGAGGGTTCTGGCGATGTGTGAGTATATGATATCAGCGTTGTTCAATATTATGTGATCATTTAAGAATAGAATTAAATATAGATTCAAATTTTGGTAGATATCAAAAAATATTCTATAAATATTTCTATACGAATGATTTTTAGTGAAAAAAACTACTCGCCCTTTGTATTTTATTTTACTTTTTATTTGATTTTATTAAATCAGTGAAAATATATTTTAACTGTAAAGACGCATATTATAATGTCAACCATATAACAATTATTCACAGAAAAAACGAGTTTAAAATTTCTGGGTTAAATTGTTCATACTCGTAGTGAAGACAAAACACGTAACTGTTTATTTTGTTAAATAAATTTATGTCAACTTAAATGAAGAATCTCTATTAAAGTTTAATTCAAATAAACGAGTTCAGTATAAATAATAAATGGCTTTTAATAATACAATCAAAGAATCACAAAACTGTGTCGATAAAAAGACATTTGTAGTATAGAGTATACATCTATACAATACCTGCTATGAATGATACGTTTAATATCCATTCTTAGAACCACCTTTAGAAGCTTTTATTTTTCATGAAATATTCCATAGAAAATACTTCTTATTGCCATAATTGCTAATTCTGGAAACTGTCTGTCCACTTTGTTATACGGATTCGTTCAGAACAAATATAATAGAGAGCTCAAATATGTATAATTTATTTATTTATTGAAGCACACTTATTTAGAAGTTATATTAAAGTCTGATATATACGTCAATTACAAGTGTACATAGCATTCATTGAGTATGTATATTTATTTTATAAGTAATAATAGTTACAGTTACAGACCAAATCTTCTATGTATATAAAAATGGATTGCTGTTCCTTAGTCTCGCTAAAACTCGAGAACGGCTGAACCGATTTGGCTAATTTTAGTCTTGAAATACTCGTGAAAGTCCAGGGAAGGTTTAAAAGGTGAGAAAAATTGGAATAATTTCCGGAAAAACCCTAAAAACAGCTCCTTTCTATTTCCCATACAAACGTTTTTTTTGACATTAGATTTGACAACTAACTAATATGTCAATCATTCTGTTTGATTGAAACAGGCAAAACTTGATTATTTATGGCCTCTAAGACGGAATAGAGTTCGCCTGGTCAGCTTTACCTACATATATTACTCTTGACCAAACTAACGCGGACGAAGTCGCGGACAAAAACTAGTTTAAAATATAATGAGTTCAAGTGGTACTTTGTGCAAGTTCGTAAGATATTGAGCTAAGGAAAGTTATGGGCAGCGATCCTTAATGTATTTCAGGTTTTATATACAAATAATCAAAACTATTTAATAATGTTAGGAGAACCTTCAGTTCACTCACAAGACTGTCATGCAAAAATATATAAGGGAAAAGTTAAAATCATAAATTGTAAATAAATTTAAAAATGCCGGTTTCAATAATAAATAAATTTATTATTGGAAAATATGTGCGGCTTTTAATAGTCTGTGGATATAAATAGTCCAACGACGAAGTTGGTTGGTCTCTCAATACTTTATCTTTTTGTTAGAGGAGCTTTTAGAACTTTAACTTTGTTACCTAATTCATTACCGAAATTACTGCAATTAACGCTCACCGCTTAAAATGCTTTTCGGTATGAATCCTCAGGTTTTCAAATAAACTTCATTTCCTTTGCGTTTTTACATTCCAATACAATATTGTTTTACTTACTGTTTATATTTTTAATTCCTGTACACTTATTCGACTCTTTACAATTTGTTATTTAAATAACAGAATTCTATAAATCAATTATTTTATACCCTTAATTTTTTTACCTTAGAAACCGAGAAAAAAAAACGAAAAAATAGTGTTTTCATGTAAACGTTCATAGATTTAAATAATTATTTAGATTTTTTGTGACACCGCTCTTCAATTGTTTATACATTGTAACAAAATACAGTTTTCCAATACATTAAAAAGGCATTTAGTATTCAGTAGTATTTTATATAATATACATAAGCAATAATTAATAATCCCTACGGTAATCTTTTGTGTTAATTCAAATTAAATTTTCTATTGAATATAGAATCAGATTAATGAGACTTATTAATTATTTACATTTAGAATATCCAAATGTACAGTGTTATTTTTTTATTATTAAGTTTAAAGTTATAAGCAAATAAAACATTAGAAACTACAGGTCTGCTTGCTTAATATTTTGTGCAATTTGAGATAATGTCTTTTTTCTTAATGTCCTAGGTGTTGTGAACAGACCAAATTTGAAGAATTGATTTAATTGAGAATCTTTTTAATAAATCTATTTATTTTTATTTTCCAATAATACGTCAAAACTATTATATGCATATCAGAGCTAATCAATTGATAAAAATAATTATTTATTGTAACTGAATTGAAACAGACAAGGTATGCTAACTATTATAATTTATTATGACTATTATTTAAACCATTAATGCTATAGACATGAAATGTCTGAGCTTTATTTCAAAATGTTTTTATACATGAAAGATTTTCTCTAAGAAAAAGTACACATTTTAAATATTTTTGTGTTTTTTCATTCATTTGTCATCAAGTCATTTGTTAGAAATAATTTGAATACTTTTGAAGATGCATTTATTAACTAATTATTGCAGTGCAATAACTTCTTTTAAGAAGTTTTGGAAGGTGATATCAAGTTTTGGAGCATTTAGAAATATATAAATTCGTATTTAATTTATACGCAAAAATTCCACATTTTTCATGACACTCAAGTAGAAGAATGTCGTTAAACTTAATAAGTAACTAAAAAATACTTTTTCAATAGCAAATGTAAAGTCTAATTAGTAAACAAGTTTATACTCTGAATTCTGGTTAAGGGACTCGTAACTATAATAGGAAATAATATAGTTATTCATTAATATATGTAAGTGTTATTCCATAAAAATAGAAACATTAGTCTTAACAAACTTTTCAGGTGCAATGAACTCTGAACTTATAGCAATAATCACTGGCAGTAATCATACAATGTGGGCAAATGTAAATTTGGTAAGCGGGGCAATGGCTTTTTGGAAGGATAAAGTTAATATACCTTTCGAGTGGGAAAACTTTTTGCTATTACGCGGATAACCCGCTATCCTGTTCCTGTGTAATTCAATTATATATAATATTTCATGTTTAATTAATAAATTTAAACAATCTGAATGCCTTTTCACCAGTGATACGTTATATCTTTGAAATGACATTTTCAGTTCGAAACGACCATTTGGCCATGCAGGTTGCTTTTGTTATATTTTATAAATTAAAATTATTGCTCTTATTATTATGTTACAATATTACTTGAAGCTTTCTTCATATTATAAGATTATGGTAAACTTTCACTATCATTGTTGCTTTCAGATGAATGGTCAACAAACAGATATAAAGTTTTTACTGGAAATATCCTAAATTTTCCGCCTATTAAACTCATGAATAAGCAATAATTAATACAAAATCGACTAATAAACGTAAGTTACGATATTACTACCCCAGCCATGACGGTGGGTCATAATTTCCTATTTTAATTTGGCACACGTTTCTCTTTCAGTTAAAGCGACATTGATAAGGTAACTAATGAAACACAGGTCATAGCTTCTACTACAGAAGCGTTCAAATCAAAAGACCGATGTGTATGTAAAATATGATTAAAACTATCTCAGGTATTTATAATCTCGTGTTGCTATTATCGAATTAACTTTAGCCAGTTTCCTTAAGTAAGACAAAGCTGAATAAAAATTTTGGTACCTATTGCAAAATACTTTTTTTTTTCAAAATTTTAGGGCCGAGGTAATTTTGATACAAAAATAGATAAAGTACTTTTCCTTTAAAATACCATAAGAAACGTTTCATCTTCATTTATTATAAAAATGACTAACTGAAGTTTTAAGGCGTTATATGATCAAATAGAAATATGTAAGACACATTCTATAATTGATTAAATTATATTGTTATTACAGTTTAATAACACTAATGGTTACTGAGATCTAAGATTTTCGCGGGCAGACGGCGGGCGAGAAAATCCGAAAATATTAGTTTCATTTGAACACTAATGTTTGCTAATGGCATAATTTATTCAAAACCAATCTATTAAATCTTATAAATTTAATCCAATGACCTAAAATATGTTATGTTTGCCCTAAAATATGACGGGAATTATTATTTTAAATGACAAATAAAACATCGACGAAAACTATTTCAGATAATTGCTAAAATTATAATAAAAACGATCAATACTATTTCTTTAATTAAGAAATATTAACAGATTGAATGAAGTATTTTTTTAATTTAGCTATATTATTAGATAACTGCGGCTTTTAATACTAGAAAGTACTTATAAATAATTATTATATGTACGTATATTAAATTCAAAAATATGAAGTAATACTATTTACTAATAATAATAATTAATCTATAAAAGAAATATGTAACGTATATTCAAGGAAGCTCTAAATAATTTTATTGAAGCAAGTCTTCACGACCATAGCAGAGAGCGATTTCACTCTTACTATTCTATGTTTGTCAGGGTTAATATTGATACACAGTGGCATTATTCCACGAAACAATCATCAGTACAAAGTAGACTGCGGTTAAGATCGTTGAAGTGGGAAACTTTGCATTTCCTCTCCTAACTGAGCTAAGCCGTAATTCTACAAAGAGATGATAGGGTTCTCCTTCCTTCTGAAATCCTTCCTGAAATATGCCACTATTGTTTAAGTGCCATATGTAATGTAATAATGCGATAGTCTGTTGAAGCATCAACATTATTAGTGAAAGCGACCGCCAGGACTCTCAAAACTACCCCATTGTGCTCTACAAGGCCTTCAGTTGAATGTCTTTTAAGATAAAGTTGTTTATTAAAACATTTTATTTAAAGGTTTTACAATATATATTTTAACTCTCATCTTGTTATTATATGTATAATATGTAGAACAACAATCGCTTTTTGAAAGTCATAAATCATAAATGATTTCGATAAATCTTTTTAAAGAGAAAATCAGACATGCATATACTAACAAACAAAGGAACAAAAGCATTTATTAAATCCAACGTTAGAATGGTTGATTAATAGATTAATAAGAAAATAGAGAGAATTTATTAATAGATTACATAGAGGTACCGTTCACACCTAAACACCTGCACTGCATTGTATTTATAATAAATTTATTCGAAAATTACATTTGTAATTAAAATAAATATTACAAACTCACTCACGAACTCACTCGAAATAGGTTCGTCGTGGATTTGTACTCGATCTAAGTAGGAGCGGTAGGCAAGCCCCTTAAACCTACACCTGGGTCGCAAGTCCCAGACACTGTTGATGCTTCTCTCTCTTCGACGCCATGGAGCCTTCCCGTATGGTGAATCCATTGAATGCTAAGAGGTTTCATCTCATATGAAGATATATGTAATAAAATGATTTAGTAGATTACTTTTGGATACTAATATCTTAATAATTAACTTCCTATGATAATGACTTCCATAATCTGTTATTATTGAAAGACATTTTCTTAATTCAAAACGGAATTCGAACTAAATTATTTCAAGTATACAATACCTCTAGAATACGCGCAGCTAATTAAACGTTGCTGAATATCTGGCTTCCTTATGTGGAAGTATGAATTTAATGTATAAGTGTATGGAGTACATATGTGTATTGAAAATTAAAGAGGAGCATCAATACCAGAGTCAAGGAATATGTCTGAGATATTAAAAATAGGGAAGTGAGGTCAGCAGTATTTGAAAATTGAGTGGACAAGAAAAACTATTACATCCCATTTAAGAAATTACAGATTCTCGCTCGTAATGATAATTGTATATCGAGATTAATCCAGGAGATTTTTGTAATTAAAAAGTAATCAAATTTTAATAGAGAAGATCATTAACGATTATCCAGGTCTTAGGAATTTTTTATCAAAAACACACGTGACCATATCGTCACACACACAGTTTTCGTGCATCCAGCGGAGTACACGAGAAAATTAAGAAATTGTTGTTGTTAGATGACAAATAAGACTTACTAACAAACACTTTCATTTCATCTACTGGTAATCATGGTTTCTATAAAATAAGAATAACGGGTGCTACATATAATGTGATATAATAAATAACGTAGTCTCTAAAAATCTTATTTTTATATAAATCTTTAACACAAATTCGCGATGAGACAGAATATGTTAATGTTTTGATTAAGGAGGTCTATTGGTCAATTATTGAATCAGTGTTATACACTGATGAGCCTTCATATAAATGTTAGGACATAATTAATTAATATATCGGATTTATTACACATTCGTTATTTTAGAAGAAAGGGGCGCCAGCCTCGCTGACGTTACAAATGTCACTTCTTCTAGTACGGTCCATGATATTTTAAAATGAAACTGCTATTGTTCTTAATGCTCCTGTATTTCTCAAAGATTCTTCATATTAACCTACTTCAATGATACACACTCACTGAACTCTGAATTATCAATCCTGAATTCTCAATTCTGGAGTCCTCCGCCGGGCATCCAGACGTCATATTTATAACAAGATTCAAACATAGTTCTATTCTCCTTTGATTTCGTTTTACTTTTAACAATAATCATAAATACTAATGAGGTTTTAATAAGAATTGATGACAGCCTCAAATTATTTTCAAGTCGCATCCGTTATTAAAGCTGGTAGCGCCGATAAATACAATAATATTGATTATATTAATAAATTAATAAATGTTACTAGTACTTTTAACTTCTCAGCATACTAAATTGCTGTTTCAATCATTTATGATTCCTAAGGACTGGTTTCTAAGACAAACGATATATTTACATTAATCTGTTACAAATTTAAGTAAAACTATGTGTTTCGTATTTACGATTTTATCATGTTAAGTTTGTCACCTAGTCTGATTGTTAGTACGGTTATTGTAAAGTTGTGAAATCAAAAATCATGGTTTAATTCAAAAGTAATAAATTGATAAGTGCTTAAGGGAAGATACCTTAATTCCTAATGATTCAATACAAAGTAAACATTAAACATACTTCTTTAAACTTTAAATCATCATAAACTAAATCTATTACTCCTTCTTGTCATTTTAAAGATCGCAATTATAATTTATAGAATATTCTAAAAATTGTTACTATGTCATTAAATGTGTTTATTAATTATTTAGAACATTTAATGAAACCCACATATGTAATTATTATTAATTTTATTCATTCACCTAAAATTAATTATATTTATTTACTTAGTTCCAATAAATACTCTCTCTCTATATATAAACTTATTTTTACTTATTTACAAGACACATACGCGCAGGCAATCAAACACTTAAGAACCTACATATATACCCGTTTAAAACTTTGCATAAGCTTAGAACGATGTTTAAGCAAAATAAAAAGTTTAAAGAGCATATTGTACAATATAGAGGTAAAAGTAATATTTGTTGTATAAAATTTTTGCGTCCATTTTCATGTCTCATCCGTTATTAAAGCTGATAGCGCCGATATATACATTCTTGAGCACAATTAATGTTTTCTCTATTGTAAGATTTCTTTAAGTAAACCAAAGATGAATCATGAAACACGTTGCTGTTACAATTCTAATTTGAATAAATATTGAAATGAAATTTAGAAATTTTTAAAACAGTTTTGATTAAACTGTTAGATTTTTGATGTAATAACTTATTGAAAATAATATTTTTATGCATAATTTGTCTAAAATTAATATTTCTTTCTTCAATAATTTTATGTAACAATTTTTTTTTGTTAAATGTATGTAAAAATAGTTCACACAGAATACATTGCTAAATGACAGCTGATGCGCAGCACTATCTCACTCGCACTCGCTCAGATATATGTTCCTCGCGCTCGCGCTTATAATTTAGGGGTGCCTGGTAGGGGTTGCCACCCGACTAAGTGCCTGGAAATGGACAGCGTGATTTCTAAGATTATGACGATGAAAATATATCAAAGCTGAATTGTACATACTATGAGGAAAGTGAAAGACAATTTTATACACTTTTAGAACCTGTTACCTACCAAAGCCACCGCGACAGAAGTTTCATAGGTGCTGATCGTGACTACCTGTATTGGGTACATCTATGGAAAAACTTTCAGCTTTTGTAATTTAACAAAGGCCTGGCTGGCCCTGGCTCTTGCTCTAAATGTGAAGAATATCCAATAAGCATTTTATACGTCACTAAGGCGGGTACTTAAAGATTACAACTTATCATCATCATCATCAGCCAAAAGACGTCCACTGCAGGACATAGGCCTCCCCCAAGGATTTACAACTTATGTATTGTATCAATATTTTCAAACGATGAAGCTAACATATTAATTGTCCGACTCAGTAATAATGCTATGTGTAACCATGATAATAAATTAAACTGTTTATATACTAAGCACTACAATGTATATACATTACTATATTCTTATAACTCAGAAGATAAGGGAACAGACCACTAGGTGATCATCAATCTCATTGTGTCACACTAGATTTTCACGGTTCTTATGAGACTGTAGAGCTGACCAACAAGAATTGATTTTGAGAATTGATTTTGTAATTGCTACCTGAGTTAAATAAGAACTTTTAGAACTAAAAGAAAATTAATGATTAAAATTTTTCATCCGTTAATTTTTTCAATAAGCATACCAAGATAATTAGATGTTTAATCGTCCTTCAACAATTCTCAATGAAAAACTATTAAAATCTGTGAAATTTTTGTGTCGTTTTGGCTAGTTTTCTAAATTTTCCTAAAAGTTTTAAACATTGTATCAATATAAGGAAACCATAAAATCTCGCAATTTTTATTGCATTCTGAAGATACAATTTATATTGTTCATAAAATATGTCAAAATAACAAACACAACAACTTTTTTGGATCGAAATAATGTTTTATATTTTTTATTGTTTGTTTTATCTTTGAACATTCTGTGAAATAATGGAAGAATATAAATATCAAGAAAATATTATAGTTTACATAAAATACTGTCGTTAATAATACTCTCACCCAACGACGCGACTTATATTGCGGTAACATGATGACATTTACTGCCAATTGTTATAAATGGACAACAAACTACAATGTAGTACTAACTAAACTACAATGTATGTAGTACTGCTAAGCTGACACTTTTGGTTCAGCGTTTGAAGGGACCGAAGTGCGGAACTAAGTACTCTTACACGTACAAAGATTAAGTGTTAACGAACAAAGACTAATGATTAATGAGTGTATACGTTGTATCTTTAACTCCTCTTTATAAAATATAATCAATAAAGACAAGTTTAAGTGGATTTGTTTTTTTTAAATATTTTTTTAAATCAGATTATAACAATATAATACATATGTTACAATGTTCAGTAACTCAATGTTTATAATGAAAAATGATAACGATTGCTTCATGTTACATAATTTAAACACATTGTTTGTTTGAAAAATATTAAAAGAACTTATAGAACATGAAACATAATTTTTTTGTTTCAATCTGGTTATCATTCATTCATAGGCGACTCTCTTTGTCACTATACAGGCTGAAAAATAAAACCAATAAGAGAGATGGAAAATCTTTCATTTGGAATTATTTCTCAGAATTCGAGTTGGGTTTTAATTAGTTATGAAAAAGATTAAATATTTGTTATTTTAAGTAACATTCCCTAGTTTCTTATTTACTTTATAATATAATACTGTAAGTAGAAATAGTAATTTATAAGTATAAACTAAAATCTTGTAGAATTTTCACTTTTATTAAAAAGTAATTTTTTGGTGATTTCTTACAATTGTATTACAAAATTTAACCGAGTCAGCTTCTGGGCACTACGGTGGAGCTATTCAAAAGGAGTGTGTCTCGTTTTACATTAGAGCACGCCAAAAATATCAGATGGTTTAAGTTCATACCACGGGTTTCGGAAAAGGAGAAGAAGAATGCAGTCGTTATATGTATATGTAATGCCATTTGACGTTGTATTTTTAAAAGTATTTCATCGTTACTTAAAATCATCATTAGTGACATAATATAAGTTATAACTATTATATTTTTATCATCTCTATATCGAGATTAGACAACAAAGGCTTCATTTGAATGGTTACTACACTACATACATACATGTAGTAAATAAACATTTGACTTTAATCATAACATGTTGACACATTATGTCTTGAGTTTGTATACCAATAAAAAAGATCAATTAACAACGAATTTGACTATTAACAAGATTTGAATACCATAACAGAAGTAATGCTGCAAATTAAACAAAGAACTTTAATACTGTAAGATTAATGCAGTAAGTAATTTAATAATCCAGAAAATTTAAATGAAAGTTTGAATATATTTATTTATTTATTAGCATAAGAACATTGACTCGAAGGTAAATTAGTTGGCATCTATTTCCACTTTATCTAACTAAACACACACTTTATATAAAATAAACATTTGGACTGTTAACAGTGTCAAAAACTATGTATAAGCAAGGAGAATACTGCAAACATTTTTGGTTATTGGGAATCAAATTTTGTTAAGGAACTTTGTCTCAAGTAATATATTTCTAACACTACTTCATATACAGATGGGTTTTTATGTGTAACCCAGGGAGATTAACAACTCTTAATGTTTTTATCCCAAATAAAAGCATTTTAAATAATTTTAGAAAGACATCTGTATTGGTTATATTCTATTAAAACAGTTTATTATTCCCTCAGAAAAGTTGTTTTGTATGAATCTAGTTTTAATGCTATTTGAAAAATTGCATGAAGTGTACATACAAAATTTGGGTTGTCTTTGTGTATAATTTTTAGCAGTCCTAACTGGAACAAGACGGGTTTCAAACAGATTTTCAGAACAATTACACCCTTAAAATGTGTGTCGCGAAGTATCCGTATTAAAAAGTTCATTATTTACATCTCGTTATTACAATTTAAAAAAACTATGTGAGTTTGTCTTGTGCCACAATTATATTTTACTTTAAATATCTTTTATGTACGAGAAATTCTTAAACATAAATTTTATTTTATTTTAAACCATCACTTTATTTAAAGAAAAAGAGTATATTTTATTAAAAAAATTGAATTAACACTAACTTTAACAAAGTTATTTAGTGTCATGAAAGTCACTAGGAACTAATGTCGAACTCATAACGAGCTAACTAAAACAGATTGAACGAGACGTGTCATAATAAACCATGTCCTACATACAGTACACATGTAGGCCATCTTACTGCACCTCTACGTCATTGTTAAATCATTAATTGTCTTACATCGTGTTTACTATGTTGTTCAATGTTATTATGTTTAGTTCCAATACTACTTAGTTTTTATACCAATTTTCTGTTGATTTATTTCTTATATATAGAAGTATGTGTCTGCAGCACATGTGTCATATGAGTAGGATTTACTTACGTTTCTTCGAAGGTTTAATTTAAATTTTAAATAAATAATCTGTTGCATATTAAAAAACTAATACTACTCTGGCTTTTTTTTAACCCACAAACAAGTTTTATGTCATTTATTAAAAGACATACTGCTATAATTTATATAATTTTGACTTCAATTATTACTTTATAAAGCAATAAAACGTTTAACGTTTGAATTTAGACTTGACGGGCCATCAAGTGACAAGGGTCGGAATCTTATTTATGTGACAGACAATGCTTTTATAGTATTGTAATATTGAAAAATTAATAACAAAATATTAACTCTTTTTATAAAAATCGCTTAAAACTATGATGAAAATATCAGCTTCAATGTATGAATTCGAAATAAACTAGTATCGAAAGTAATTAAAGCGGGAACTTTTATTATGCGTCCCTTATCACAAATTAAAAAAAAAATATTTATAGAAAAATTTATAGAGATATTTTCAATTTTCTGATTTTCTTTTAAGTGGATCATCGATATTTCTAACTGACATCTAAATGGATTTTAAAATCGTGATATTTAATTACACTTATTTAAAATATCTGTACATGTATTGTTATATAATTAGTTAATAGAATGCATACTTACGTATTACCACAAAATTTTACATTATTTCACCCAAATTTAGCAAATTAAACATGTAGCACATAAGTATTTAGCTGCAAAAGTAACTTGTTTTAATTATACAGATTCGGAAAGGAAGACTTTAAAATTAGTATAAAAATTTTTTTGAGTATCTCACCGCATTATGCTCAGTGGTATTTTGGAATTAGTATATTTCTGTGCTCGCTTTCATAAAAATATTATAATCAATTAACTGTTAATAAATACGCTTGAAACTGAAATGATACTATGTAAAGTTTGAAGTTGTCGTTTTCAACCCAAGGCAATGGACCAAAATTTATAAAAGCAGGTTTATCATTCGAACAGCTGTTGAGACATATTCAGATATAGGCAGATAATTTTCAGCTTTGTTGGCAATAATTACATGATACTTACATTAATAAAAACTTAATTTGTCATCAAACTTTGAACACATTGCTAAGTCAGAAAACATTATCTAACGAATCGGTTGATGGTTTAAAGGAATAAGTTAACACTATAAATAATTATTTTACTACTTTGCAAAGTTTAGGTGTCAAATTGATATTTGCGATATGTTATTTATATAATTGTGCTTTATAAATCTCACTTGACGACATTGAGTATTGATGACATTCATCAGAAAGCGTTGCACGTTAAATATCAAATTTCGCTTTATCTTTGGGTCTAACTAATATATTGATTCACAATGGTAGGAAATATAAATGAACTGTTTTGTCTTTTCGTGTTTGTAAATTAATAGCTTTAGTGTGTAATTGTTTTTTATTTTACAGCACTCACCTTAATTAAACTTCGAACACAAAAGTTGGTCCATTTTTAACAGAATGTTTTCGATGCTATTTTTGTTATACCGTAAATGTCATGAATCTGTTGATATGAAAGGAGTCAACAGTTCATTCAGATCAATAGATGTTACTGATAAGAAACTGATAACTTTACTGTAATCATAACTAAATAATTAAATAAGCTTCGCAAATGTTAAGTAATGTGCTTAAAAAATAAAGAATTTTGTTTTTTATGTACATTTTTGCCAGTTGTTTTGTTTATCCAATCTTTACTTAAATCATGCTAATTAAATGCTTATTTTTTCCCGTCAAGAGTGAAATAAGGAGACAAATTTTCAAAGATGTGTTCTAATGCAACTGATTTCATTAACAATTTTTTAGTTAAATATTTAATAAAAAAAAAATAATTGTTAAACACACAACCGACAGCGACAGTGTTAGTTATATCTATAAGTTATAAAATTTCACGTTCAGGTACAGGTACAGGTTTGAGTATTAACAACATAATAACCTCATTAAAAACTTTTATATTGATCGTAGTGAATAATTTGCAGAAGCAGACAACATGATTTAGTGACCAGATGAACGACTTATAATGTTGTTGCTTTATGGACTCTCAGAAAAGAAAAATAAAGCCGTCCTTTCCCGTTGACTGAAGTTAATACCATCGACTACTGAGTACCTTAATTCTAATGGTAATATTCACGTTCTGACTTCTAAGAACAGCACAAAGTCTTCTCAATTGGGAAAGTTTAAGTGATTCTCAAAGTCTTGTTCGCCAGTTCTACAAATCATTATGGTAAAATTGTATACAGACTAGTACAGTTTAGGTCCGGAAGACTTGCAATATATATTCGTTCTCGTACTCTTTGTTACACTACAATATTGCTATTTAACAAGTTTTTGCAAACTCAGCGGAGCGTCTTTTCATTGATATTGATCTTTCACAATAAAATCAAGTCAAATTCAGCAGAGCTTAAAGTAATAATTAATGATGGTCGAGTATCAGCCCTTCCGTG
This sequence comes from Danaus chrysippus, assembly GCA_916720795.1. NCBI lineage: Eukaryota > Metazoa > Arthropoda > Insecta > Lepidoptera > Nymphalidae > Danaus > Danaus chrysippus. The sequence continues at coordinate 11,440,157 of CAKASE010000044.1, forward strand.
TTATTTAGTTAATTGAAAGATGCCAGAATTTTACTATTGAGGTATATTTTATACTAAATTATATATTTTTTTTGATATGAACACAATATTGACTTTACGCACATGTTGATATTGAGTAATATAAAACTGATAGAAAATTTAACAAACCTAAATATTTATAAGACAATTATGATTTCGACGGAGGTGGATGCAATGAAACCAAAATTATAACTTAAATTTAATTATAAAGTAAGTTACAACTAGGTTTGCGACTATGTTGCACAAAAGTTGAAAAAATAGTGACATTAAATCTAATGAAATTCTTACAAGAAATATTATAATCTAAAAACGTAAAAGAAATATAAAACCAAAAACTGTCTTCACACGGAACTGCTGAGTCAGACCCGTGTAGAATATACGAGTTTACCCAGAAGCTAAGGCGTCCTCTGATTACACCGTATAAAGATAATTATATTTTAATTAAACAACCACTTATTACACCGTCACATAACAAGACTGTGTGTAGTACCGATGGTGTTATGTACACGCGTAGAAAAGTTAAAACTATTGAATTTTTGAGTATAAAATTAGATTGATATTTTTCAGAAGAAATGGCGGAACAAAACTGGTGGTGTGTTTCATCACTTTCATTTCCTCTTTTATAATGTATCTGCTATAGTGTCGTTATAAGTTATTGTAACATTGTAAAGTGAAGATTCGTGATATTATGAATTTATTAAAAAAAAAGAACTTTTGAAATAAAAATATTGTGAAACTGTTCTTTATAATACTTGTAGCCGCTTTGTAACCATTAAAAGTTTACAATTTTTCTTCCTATTTCTTCGGATTTTAAAATATTCCCTTTAATAATAAAGAAAGTGTTTATAGAAATTGTGCTTAATATTTTCAAACAAAACAGTTTTAAAGTTAAGTAAATGTCAAATATAATAATTATTGTTTTTAATTTCTTCAAGTAGGGAATTTCTTAACAATCTTAATGAAGTATAAAAATAAAATATATTAAGGTACTATTATTACAGAAAGAGGCTAAACGTAATAACGAGTTTCTTTTTATGAACTGTTAACAAACTATGAACAATTTTTTTTTATTAGAGTAGAGTAGAAGATGACACGTCTTCTTCTTCCTGGCAATTTCCCAGATTTAGACAGGGTCTGCCTTAGGTACAAGTTGTGAATAGTTTTGGCTAATTGTTTCTATGACCGGCCGCCTGCCTGACATCCACCCTCTTTGGGAATGCATTTATTAGTGATGTCTAAATACTCGGAAATCACATTGGTACTTGCCAGGATCGAACCCGCGCCCTCATGCATGAAAGTGGGGCCTTTTAACTATTCGTTTGATACATATATTGTAGAAATATATTTAAAAAACTGGTCTTCCATATTGGATAGGCCCGCTATATAACCAATGATTTCATAAATGCAGACATGCATTGACATCCAAACTTGATTAATACAAAATTTCAACTCAATAGCTTCAAACTGAATTGAACTGATGTCATTTGATGTAATTCAATTGAATTCATAAAAACTAATAAAATATATTGTAAATTTAATAAAATGATGTAAAAAAAACAGACAATCTTTATGTAAGTCGTAGTTTTATATAAATTAACTTATAATGTTAATTTTATCTCCAAATGTATATTATTATTTCCTATTTTATAATATTTATACCTTATATTGTTATCTTGTTGTCACATCCATCTCATGTCATGAAGATAGCACTCACATAGTTTGTTTGGATTCTGGAGACTAAATTCTCGATTTATACGAGGAATTAATCATAATGTTTCTCCGATAGGTTATTTATTAATGTTATTATAATATTTTCAAGGTATGCAGACCTATTGGAAATGTATTTAATTGAAAATTAATTTTGTGTGTGTTGATGAATATATTGCGCTTCAATAAAACATCTTTATCAGAAATTATTTTTAATGCCTGACCATTTAATGACTAGGGAATATAATCTGTTTTTTTCATTTTATGTCCTGAAAACGAAAGATTGTACAATGGCTAACTTTTTAATAATAGAAATTATTTCTAAAATAATTAAAGAGTAAAGAGTAATAACAGTTCATACCATATTTTTCTGTGATGTTTATATAAAACCACAGTTTTATTGAAGGAATTCTATAAAAAAGCGAGACATTATTCATCAACAATGAAATCAAGATGAAAATTCTTGCAACATAACAAAATTTGGAAATACACACTGCGAGAAATAACACATTAAGAATGGGTAACTTAAAATTTGATTTTATTTCTTCTCATACCATTTTATTAAATTGTTAGTTAGTAACTACACCCAATAATTAAAAAAAATCTATTTGTAATATTAATAAGTGGAAACCTTGATAAAGATTATAAAACATCAAATATAATAATTTATTTTTCAAATTAAGGAAGTATAATATAATTATGGACACAAATTAAAACTGCAGTAATCACAGTTTTCAGTATGAGTGTTATGAGTGTGTAAATATAAAATATAATTTGCTTTTTAAGAAGGCTGTACCTCCGTACTGGGAGTAGAATACAAAACCTACAGAAGCGTTTCCTGATAAAGTAGCGATATGTTCAAATACTTATCTTATGACACAAGGTCACAGTCACACATTACTCTGATTTATTACTAAGATGCCAATAAACTATGAGAGCAATATTTTTGTGTGAAAGTAAGAGTGTCGCCTATAAAGCTTGGCTATGTACTTTGTTGTTATATGTGAGCAATTTTCTTCCCTAAGCTGTGAACTTGTGGTGTGATATTGAAATAGATAATATCTTTTTATTAATGTCATATTATTATAGATGATAAATTATTGGAGTTTTCCGAAACAAAGGGTGGAATGTTTTAGCTATTGTTACTTTTAGTCAAAGCTGACTTTAAAATTGTTTATTATAGAATCCATTTTGATACGTACCTACCTATGGAACGAATCATTACGTTAATTGGATGTTTCTAATGTGAAATAACTGAAAATGCAATCGAATGTTTCAAGAGTTAATTAAATCCTCATTTTATTAATACATATAATTAACTGTTGTATGTAATGTAGATGAAATTCTGTATTTATTGTTATGTAAGTAATGAAATAAAACTTTATTCACTATTCATTCTATCACTCGGATAACGGATTAAATAATCGAAAGTTACCTAGTGTTCGTTGTTTAATAATAATTAATGTAAAAAAAATATATTATGTATTTTTCTTAAAATAATTCAAATAATAATTTATGAAAATCACACCTGTGACAAGATTTTTTATTTGGACAGTTACGTCGGCAATAGTTATTTAACTTAAAAAACCCACCAATTACGTTACAATGTTCCAAATTTATTACCATCAGTTTGATGCTGGTTCACATATATTGATTACATGATGTTTTCTGTTTAATTTGTTTTTACACGAAAACAATTAGTTGGAATATCTGTCAAATTAATTAATAGCTTAATACGATCATAGAAAATAAATATCATATGAAAATGTTTCCAGTTGCTATGGTAAAAATAATGTTAGTTTTATTTTAAAGAAAATGGTGCTTCGAATAAAGAAATTTAATGTACGATACCTTTGGGTTTTGTGATTTATTATATTGAAATAGACTTACTCCTCATTTCTTATGTAAGTTGCAATTTTTCAATAGCAAGTAACATTCAGAACACAAGTTGATAGTCAGTGGTGGCCTAGTGGTTAAAGGCCCGCCATTTTGCACGAGGGCACGGGTTCGATCCTGGCCCGGGCAAGTACCAATGTGATTTTTCCGAGTCATATGTTTTTACTTTCCAAGAGTATTTAGACATCAATGATTAATGCATTTCCAAAAAGGATTAATGTCAGGCAGGCGGCCGATCGCAAAAACAATTGGCCAAAACTATTCACAACATTTAAGGCAGACCCTGGCTAAAAGCTGGGAAATTGCCAGGAAGAAGAAGAAGGAATTAAAAGTAATGTACAACAAAACAAAATAGTTTTTTATAGTCTTTATCTATAATTTTAAATAGATGATAGATAGATAGGCGTAAATTACTAAATCAAATAGATTTTCATATTAAGTAGCAAGTTCTAATTAGCTCGTTTGAATGAGTTATTTAATTTGAAATCCTTTATAAATTTCAAAGGGAAATTTAATGAATGACTTAGATAAGAGTAGTTCATTACATAAAATTTCATTACGTTTAATATTCTTAACATTCAATTACGCACGTGAAATAGAAACAAGTTATATTACATTCAAAACAATGTCTTCGTCTCAAATGATTGTAAATATTTTCTTCCTTAACCTTCCTATACTCGCGCGTTGGTCTGTGAGACCGACGAAACACATTTTCGTAATTATTTTTATGCAGGTAAATCCTAAGAAGTTGAGTTCCTTGCTAGCTGCCGGATTTGTGGCTAACTTCGTTTTAGTGCACGCCGCGCGTTCGGGCGAAACACACGTGTTGTAGCACTCGTCACCAATCGGTCCACGAGACCGACGCGAGTATAGGTGTAACTTTTTGTGTAAGTATTAATATAATTTATTTCGTGCATTTGTATATTTTTTGCGGACTTTGATTACTTTATAAAGTATATATAGTAAAATATATGTATGTATGTTGCTCTATATTATATTTTGACAAATTTTATCATTCTTTTTTAGGTTTTAATCCATATCAAAATGGACGATGATCACATCAGATTGTTGCTGGAAGAATTAAGTTCTAGCTCAAGCTATGAAGACGAAAATGATAGTGAGGTGGAAGATAACGTGGAGGTACAAGAAGAGACATATGATACCGAGCAAGACGATGACAATGACGAGATATCTGAGGAAGAACATAATGAACGATCCCATGATTTTTACTTAGGAAAAGATGGACAGACAAGGTGGAATAAATCTCCTGCCTCAAACCCAACTAGGCGACGTGCTAGAAATATAGTTACTCAACTTCCAGGCGCTAGAGGAGAAGCTAGAAATTTGAAGGAACCAGGTGAGCTGTGGCGGCTTTTTTTTTCGGAGGGCACTATCAGCCTGATAGTAAAGTACACTAATGAACAAATTAATCGCATGAAGCATAATTTCACAAGAGAGAGAGACTGCGCCGATACAGACAATATTGAAATTGAAGCTTTTTTAGGCCTTTTACTATTTGCTGGAGTCAGAAGGAACGCTCGTCTAAATGCCAAAGATTTTTTCAGAACTGACGGGTCATCCCCGGAGATATTTCGTTTGACTATGGGATTATCCAGGTTCTTTCTATTGATGCGTTGTCTCAGATTTGACAGTAAAGATACACGAGAAGAGAGAATACAACTGGATAAACTGGCACCTATTAGAGAGTTGTTTGATATAGTTGTGGGAACGTTCAAAAAATATTACAGCGTGTCTCAGTATGTTACAATTGACGAGAAGTTAGAGGCTTTTAGAGGACGTTGTAACTTTCGCCAGTACATTCCATCAAAACCCAACAAATACGGAATCAAAATTTATGCGTTGACAGATGCCAAAATGTTTTATACCCATACCATGGAAGTTTATGTTGGGAAGCAACCAGACGGTCCATACCAAGTTGATAACTCCGCTTTGGCTTTGGTTTTGCGATTGAGTGAAAATATTCACAATACTGGGCGTAATATCACATGTGATAACTTCTTCACTAGTATTCCATTGATAGATAAGCTTGAGTCTCAACACAAATTGACAGTTATTGGGACAATTCGTAAAAACAAACGAGAATTGCCTAAAAATTTCACGGAAATACGAGGAAGAGCCGAAAAATCTAGTTTATTCGGGCACCGTGGCAATTGCAGTCTTGTATCCTATGTACCAAAAAAAGGCAAAAATGTCCTTCTCGTATCCAGCATGCACGATGATGCCCAGATCAATGAAGATACAGGTAAACCGGAAATTATAATGGACTACAATAGAACCAAAGGTGGAGTAGATACCGTAGACAAAATGTGTGAGACTTACAACGTCGCACGTGGGACAAATAGATGGCCAATGGTGATATTTTATAGCCTAATGAATGTAGCGGGTATAAATACGTTTATAATATACCTGCAGAATAACCCTAACAAGAAAATTAGCCGTCGAGTCTTCCTTGAAGCCTTAGCATACGATTTGATCAATCCGCAACTTAGACGACGGGCTCTCATTTCATCCTTGCCGAGAAGCATAAGACTCAGGCTCACCGAAATATGCAAATTAGATGGACCCGAGTCTGCAGCAACATCTTACAATAATAAAGTAGGTCGTTGTGGATACTGCTCTTCGAAAAAAAACCGCAAGACACGTTACAACTGTGCCACCTGCAAAAAATACTTTTGTTTGGAGCATGCTGTAACCGTATGCCCTGATTGCTATGGCGAGGCTCAAAATTAAGTCAAACATAGATAAATATGTTTATTGATATGTTTGTTGTTATTAATAAGAAGTTTAATTTGTTTTTAAAAAGAAGTTCAGATTTTATTTTAATTTTTTAGTACTTAAGAAAATAATCTCAAATTTTAAGACTGATTTGTGATAAAACTATAAGTTGGTAAAATAATTAATAAAATAACTTTTAGTTATACTGTTTTGTTTCATTACATCCTAAACTTTAAAATAATAGTAATACTTTATGTGTTTCTTGTTAAAAAAAATATGTTGTAGGGGTACAAACTATCGGTCTGTGACACCGTGCGCGAGTATAGGTGTTACAAAAATTGGCGCGAGTATAGGAAGGTTAAACTAACTGACTCTTTACAGGTGGGGTTAAAACTATTTTTTTAATTGTATTTTTAATAGTTCATGTGATCTTTGATAACATAAAATCAAAAAGATAAACCTGATAATCTAGTCATGTTAAATGCTCTCCAATTTTATCATCCACAGATTATTGAAATTCAAAAGCTTTTAACGATGACAACAATCTTTTTAAAAATCAATTCACTTAACTAAAAATAAAAAACATTATTCTAAACTCAACATTTCATTATTATGTTGTTAAAGTTATTATTATATAAAAGAGTCAAAATATATTTGTAGAACCATTCACTCAAAAATATGCAGACGGTAAATTGTAAAGTAATTTTACGAGTAGGAAATTGTAAGATGATTGTTTAAAAATTCTTTGTGAATAAGATAGCTGGACACTTACAATTTGTATGTGTGATAGAAGGAAGTTGTGAGACCTAGTCAATAATAAATAGTAAAAGAACGCAGTATAAAGTGACGAAGAGATAAACAAGGCCTTTGTTGAGATAAAGTACAAAATAAATAGTTTTAGTCACTTTTAATTTCGATTAGTACTCTCTTGAATAAGCAATATTTAATAATTTTAGCTCGTAGCGATACCAACATGTACTTGAATACAAGAATGTATACACGTATATACATATCTATAATCTAGATATGAATCAGAACACACCTACTTGGTCACCGATCGGAAGACGATTAAATAAGTTTTTAAATGCACAAAAAGTAATTATTAATCACAGTAACACCTTACTAATCCGTTACGTTATTTGGACACCTGAACACGCCTAAACCCTACTTAAGCCCTGAATAAATCTAATCTCACACGTCGGCACTTAGTAAGTTGTTATCAGAAAGTTTGTATAAACTGCGGTTTGTTTAATCTGATTTAGCACTTTACTGACACACAAGAGGTTAGTTATTGTAACGAGACTAAATATTAATTACTAAAACCATAACATGTGAGTCAGTTAAATAAAAGAAGATTTTGTTAGAATATTTCAAATTTGGACATACTTTAATTATGTGTGTCAATTTAATGTAACTAAGAATTAAATTACTTCATTAATAATTTTTGTATTTTTAAATATATTAAACAAACACGAATGTTCACTACTATTAATATAGTTACTTGTTTAAAAATACTTGTTTAGAAGATGATTCACATATATCAAAGGGCTTATTAGAAAGTAAAGTTTAAAAGAAAAATAACACTCAATAAATAAAATATTTAAAATATTTTAATTACCATTATTTAACTCGCTATAAAAAGTTTGATTAAGACATAAACATTCTACTATTTTTCATGACAAGCGTATAATATCTGTTTAAAGATATTTTATGAGCTTATTATGTAAAATTCAAAGTGTTTTTGTGTTATTAATGAACTTGTTTAAACTAATCGTTTTTAAAACTAGGATTTGACTTTGTATTTCAATACTTCACTAATATCTATAACGGAAGAATTCAAAAATATTGCATCACTAATAAATAAATCAAACCACGTGGAGTAGAATTGAATACACACTTCGAATAAATTACTAAATTGAGACAAAAATCGAGACGCACGACTCAGTTGGACATGTGTATAATAAGGGTCCAGCTTCACAAAATACTGCTCAAAATAACTCTTAACCAACTTGTAATACAATCATACCTAATCATTTTAATATAGAGACATTACATTCTTATGTATGAAGCAATATCAGTAAATTGTATTTTTATATTAAATAGAATACAATTATATGAGAATAAAGTTCCGTTGCTGTCATCAAACTACTGGTGATGTATTTATATCGGAAACAACCCACACTTATGATTAGAAACATAATATTGAATACAGTTAAGATATCACAAAGCTGTTACCGTCTGTAATAATAATGATACTGTTATGAAATATCAACTAGATAATCATTTGCGTTAATAATACAAAAATAGCAATACATATACCTATGGGAATCGTAGTCTTATATTTACGTTTTGATTTATAGTTTATCTTAATTCTCGACTTATTTTTTTTTTTTTGCTGTAGAAAGAATTGTTTAGTTATGATTTTTTTTTAAATTAAAATAATAAAAGTAAATATATTAACGGTGTGTTTTTATAACGCTCGTTAAAACATTTACATAAATGTATCGAGAAATGTAGACTTCGTTTAACATTTATTTGTTTGATTATATCAGTGTTTAGTTACTTCAAATTTTATTTACTTATTTATCTGATACGATGTTCTTAAAGTGTTACTTACAAACTTTAAGTGTCAAATGTGAAATAATAAAGGAAGATTAATTCCTTTATTATTTTGTATGTGAGAAGAATTACATTAGCAGTTAATCTTTACATTAGTACAGAGTTCTCTTCCTACTATGTTAATGGATTAAAGATCTATTTTGGATTTGTGTAACGTTTACTGTGAGAATTGCCTTGACAATTATTTCTGTGTATCACCTCCTGTTACACTCCCCACGTTATACTTCAAGTCTGAGAAATCGAGATCGAGAATGTCAAATATATGCTAACTTGGAGCTCTCACTTGAACAATTGTGATACAATTATTTATATTAATATCCATATAAGAGGTGGTGTAAAAGATTGCAGCAAAAGATACTCGAGTTCATTCAAATTCTCATTGAATTTATTTGACTAACGTGACTCAATTTATACAATACTAATTTATTTATTCAAATAACAATATTAAACAATAATATTAACTTGTTAACAAAAAAACATAGGTCAATAATATTTTATCGGAATTCTATCGAAGGTATTAGTAGAAAAAATATCAATTTCTCGAAAATGTATTTCACAGAGGTTTGCAGCTGACGATTCTGTAAAAAGCTGACAGAAACCTCTTGAGACTTAATTAATTCTTGATAGTTGTAGAGTCTTTATACCTACCTAGTCAGTTGTGGCCTAATGGTTAAAAGGCCCGCCTCTCGTTGCCGAGGACGCGGGTTCGATCCTGACCCGGGCAAAGTACCAATGTGATTTTTCTGAGTCATATGTACTTTCTAAGAATATTTAGACATCACTGAGTAATGCTGATTCCCAAAAGAGGGTTGATGTTAGGCAGGCGGCCGGTCGTAAAAAACAATTAACCAAAACTATTCACAAGAAGAGTTGTAGAGTCTTTATACATGAATATTTTTTTAATGCAAAAAATAATATATATTTTACATTTTCAATAGAACCCATCACGAATGTATTCTTACAAGTAGAAGGGAATCTATCACATAGGGTTAGTTTTTTCTCAATTGTAAATTGTGTTCCGAAACTAAAACTTATTAATTTAACTCCAAAATAATATTGTGATAGCAAAATGTTATAGTTTCTTATGCTTTTATTAAATTTTAGATATCATAAATTATTTTTCTAGTTGTTTATTCTTTTATTTGATCATTTCGTACAAAGCTATAGTAACACAGTAATGTTGTTATTTTAAATCCTGATATCCTTTTTATTAATTAAAACTTTATACCTGCGATAACATTAAAATAAATAACAAGAGAAATTTCAATTATGGAAAACACATCTGGTAATATAAGTTACATTTGTAAATTCAAGGCGCACAAGTCAATCTTCTATTAATTATATTTCATTAACACTGATTAAGTTGGTGTCATTTTTTACATTTTTATTATATAAAATGGCGATAGCGTAGTAGATATTTATTAAAAATAAATAATACTGGAAGCAAAAGGACAGATTGTTACTAATTGATTGATTGTTTGTCAGTAAGATCATATATTGGATCAATAATCATGGTTCTCATTTATAAAATACTTTACTAAGAAATAGTAAATACGTTTTCAAATGAGCGCTTCCAATAATTAAAATCAAACCTTAAATTAAGTGCAGTCCTTATTGAAATCAACAGTCGACCGTCGCTATTACGATAGTATCATAATATATTAAAAGAGATCACTGCATTAATAATCGTGAAATAATATTAACAATCAGACCTTTATGTTATATTATTGAGGTGGTGAAGGATAGCTGTGGTCAAGTTATTGCAGCTCGAACATGTGCTTGCTCGGCCGGGAAAGTACCACCTTCTTACAGAAAATCGGCGTGAAGTAGCCTTTAATGGCGGCCTTTTTCCCTTTCCGGTTACCCTTTCGCTTTTTCGACCCCTTTCTGCCTTTTCCCACCTTTTCCACCTCCCAGTCGCCCCTCCCCAATCAAGGATGAATGCATCAGAAATCTGAATGCGTTATTGTATTGGATCCGTAGATCGCTTTAATAATAATGTTATTATAATGTTCATAATATAATTAATACTTATAATGTTCGCTTAAAAAATACACATAAACAATGAATGTTAAATTTATAAATGAATGTTAAATTACACGTAGTGTAAAAGTGTTTCTAATATATTGACTTTTTAAGACTGTGTTTTACTAATATTATGAATTATAATGAATGGCTTGAAAACAAATGCAATGTATGAACTTACATAGTTGTTTCCTATAAGAACATTTGACTATAAGAACAATACCAAAAACCACAACATAAAACCTGTTAATAAATATTTTTGGTCGTTTAACTTAATTTTAATGAAGCACTATCACTATAATATGTGTTAAAACCATTATGGGCTCGTAATAAAGAAAGGAGTGTTATCAACTTAGTAAAAAAAGTGGTAGATACATAGTTTTAAAATGTTAAAAAAAAGAGAATTTATAAATCACCAAGGTCTTTATGAACCTTCTTATTCTAGTTGCTTTTAACGGTAGATCTTTTCCCGAGAGAGTTATTTTATATGTTTGTTATTTAACTTAAAAAAATTTACGTACCTTACAATATAATATGTTACAAGCAAGTTACATTTTAATCGAAACATATTATTTATAATTTTTGTCATATGGTGTAAGTGTCGAATATTTTACAAAGAAAAAATTATTTATCTGTCCTTTGGCTTTGATAAGCTACTGGTGTTTGTATATTGTATGTATTGTGTATATTTTAAATTTATAAAATCACTTTGTATACATATGTACATGTAACATTTTTAAAAAAGTAAAACTAATGTCAAGCGTAACGTTATTATATAAAATGCGATAACTTACACTTAATGACGTTTCATATCTATTAAATGATCGTACAGTGAAGAAAAAACCAACGCTGCTCTCCTTTTCTTTTCGCCTATAATTCATGTCTTGACAACAACAGTCGCTCACCTGACTACATTTCTCTTGTGATAGAGGTCTGAATTCTACAGTGTTTTGATGTGAACAAAGCTAGAGACCACAATGGTATTCCAGCCTTACTAAGGTCAACAGGTGCCCCTAGCTAGTTTCCTGTTGTGATACAATGGGACCGTATGTCTTAAGTGACTGGTATATTGCCTAAATTTTGAAAGTGTTGAATAAAAACTTACAAAAATAAATGAAACTAATATTTTTAGAATTAAACTACGCGTATTTTATTATGGTAAAAACTACATACGCCCGACGTTTGCGTTACTTTTCAGCAACCGTGGTCAAGGGCAGACGAGATGTATAAAAAATTATAAAATTTATCTGAATATTGCAACTATGAAGAAAATTCAAAAAATATTTAGTTATTCTAGAAACTAGAATTTCATTATTTTATTATTCACCTTTGTTGCCTATCCTGTAAGACTGATAAATTCCCAAGTAATTATGTACTGATAGTTTTAAAGTTACTATATATTGTATACGAGATAGTTTTCTGAGATAATTAAATTCTGAGATAGTTTAAGTATTAACCAGCAGATTAATATAAAATTTTTGTAAACAACTTTATTTCATATCAAGATTCTATGTTAGCTTAATAATATCACTCTTATTAAAATGTAGTGGATAGACTAATAGAGAGATCCTGCGGTGTGGTCACGGACATGGGATTTTATATTTTTAAGAAGAGGATCCCATGTGTTAGATAGATTCCAGCCATCTTCTCTATTGAAACTGGAGTGTTTTTTAATTTCAATAGCTTTGCGGATTAACCTCGGTATATACCTGACTTCACGAGCGAGGATATGTGGTTTATCAAACCGAATGTAGGGGCCTGGTTGCCCCATTGACCTCGGGACACCGTAAGCACATTCTGCCGGCATCCAGAGCGGTATGCCAGAAAATTAAGAAATCGATGGCGGTAGATGATCAATAACAAAACCAACAGACAGACATTCACATCTCGTCTGCCCGTGATCACAGTTACTGAAAAATAGATGAAATGACGGGAGTATGTAGTTTTTTACAAAAATAACGCACGCGTAGTATATCCGAAAAATATTACTTTCATTTAAATAAAAGGATAAAAAAATTCTTATTAGTTATTAATTTAACACCATTCTTTTAAGTTGATTTATAAACGACATATCAAAGGAAATAAGTGTTTTTTTATTTCATTCAAACCATTTTAGTATTTATTCACTGTCTAAGCCTTCCATGGACTACCATGAAGATTTCAAAACTACAATTAGCCAAATCGGTCCAGTCGTTGTTGACTTTTAGCAAGACTAACGAACAGCAATTGTTTATATATATATAGACAACATAATTTATTTGATTATTAAATAAACAACAGTGGATCAGAAGAAGATAAGAAGATAGTAATACTATAATATAAATATATTTTTACCAGACATCAAAATATATATATATAACTTTGTTCTAAAAACGTAATTCTAAAGTTAAAGAAGCTCTCATTTTTATTGGTTTTGTTCAAGACCACGTAAACAATTATTTCAAAACTTTAGCTTTCATAACTTTGTAAACGGAAAAAGTATAAAGTGATTAAATAATTTGGCTTTGAGAATTTATATTAATACTTTTTATTATGGTAAAGTTTGACTAATGAATTAATTTCAGAACTTTTTATGTGAATTAGCGTCAAGATCCAGAGATGTACGAAATTATTTCTTGTAAACATTTAACTTGTAAAATGATCACAGTCGCATTTTATTTCACCTCAATAACTCATAATTTTGACTTTGAGTATTTATTCTCCCACTATGTACATAATACATGAAAATATACACAACATATAAATGTTGATTAATGGTTTTTCTTGTATTGTCCCTCAGCAAAACAAGCGACGTGACTTTAATAAAAGTATTAAATAAAAATGATACCATCTGTTTTTATTAATGTTGTCGGTTCCATGTAAATGTTACTTTCACTTACGAGCCTTGGGGGTACTTAGCGGCCGATTGAAGATAACTTTGCAAAGCATTGGTTTGATAAATATACATAAACTTTTATTACTTAAAAGCTCACTTCTGACACTATTCATATCTTTTTCAAGATACGTTTTAGGATAACATCTTTAGACAATACTCAAAGACGAAATTTATTACTGTTAAAATCCCCGATTTCCCAGTAATATATAACTGTACATAAACATATGCAGGTCTCCCGAGTCTCGTAAGAATGTGGAGTGACACAGACACTCACATCTCGTCTGCCCGTGATCACGGTTGCTGAAAAGTAGCCGAAACATCGGGAGTATGTAGTTTCTAAAATAAAACGCGAAGTAAAATCCGAAAATATTAGTTTCATTTAAATGTGGAGTGAATTTTCGCAGATTACTCATTTTAAACTTCAACACCTAACTAACTGAACTAACTTTGAAATACTCTCAGCATCGATAAATGTTCTACGTTTATTATGTAGAAAATATACATATAAGTTAACAATACTAACAAACTTTAAGAACAAAGATTATTAAAATGCTATTGGAAATTTAAATTTAATTAATTAACTAAGTCAGAAAGCCATTTCTTTCGTCCTTTAGCAATTAATCATGCTTACAATAAGTGATTACTTCTCCAGCGACATCATTTTTCACATAACATTTTTGTAAAGATTTTCATTACGATGCTTAGTGATCTTCAACTTTGGTTATTTGGAGTGACTAATGCGTTTGATAAAAATCTTCTCAAACGATTCATTCTTAAAATTACCAATATAGAATTCTCAACAAGCACTGAAACGATGGGTCATTTGGAATTTTAATATTTCGGTACGTGGTTTATAGTTGAGCTTACAAGTAGCACTACTGAAGGCATATTTAATAATATTTGTTTTTACGAGTTTAGTTTAATTTAGAGAGAATTCCAAACAATAATAAATTTTATATCAGGTATGTCTACGCTTTAATATGATATTGCAAGTTTTACAGAATGGCAAGCAAATAGAAAATTAATATAACCAAACATTATTTCAAATTATCGTTTAAAATGATTAGCATCGCTATATAAAAGCTGCTGAAATGACTACAAAACTCCTAGCTTGAAACCGAGGCGAGATATTTCAACTATTAAATGCATGAAATTTTTATGTGACTTAAAATTACTGTGGAGCTATTTGTCTGGAGCGCATCTACTACATCTACTATTACATATTTTATAAAATAAATACAAGTGGATGTGTATGTGTATTTTATAATGTTTCATAAATAGTTGTATATACTATTGTAAAAATGTTATTATATATGTAGATATATAATACACAAAATATAAATATGTATAATGTATAAATAGAATAACCGTAAATACGCCATATATTAGCCGTAGGGCATAGTTGTATAGTGAATATGATATTTTAAATAAAATTTTCCCTGGAAGACCATTAGCTCTTAACAATTTCTACATCGTTAATTTACTGTGCCGCTGTAAGGTCTGGTTCCATTTTATTCTAATAAAATTTGTGAATAGAATTAATTGTACAGATAACAGTACCTTACTTCATGTAGGGTGTGCCTTGAATGTTTTATGAAATACTATAATTATAAGAACAATACAATTTTAAAGTACATGGCGCCATAAGTTATATTTTCCATTTCTCATAGTCCCATAGTTTTAAGTATTTTAAACTTTGAATACATTCAAAACAAAAGGTTTTTTTTTAAATTAATTTAATTATTTCATATTAATTGATGACATCAAACCACAACTGAAAGTTAATTATTGTTAAATTGAGCCAATATTTATAATTAAATTTAAAATCTTAGCTTTTCTATGAAAAGTAAATTACATTTGAAACGTAACTAATACATTGTCTGACATTTAAAAAAAATATGAAGTGTTATAAAACAGAAAGTCAGACAAAGATTAATAACTCATAGCTTTAAAAAGAACTGTATTCAAAATTTTGTTATATTTATTTCTTATAAATATGACTTCTATATATAACTTTAAACTTTATATTAAAATACAAACTATTCGTCAGTTATATGATTCAAAGGAATATTTAATTAATATAATAACTAGTAGAGAGACTGGCTTGATGAAAATCAAACATCTTTTAATAATTATTTACAAAGTCTACAATTTATTTAAGTAGGTTAGTATTTCTTTATCATGTGTTATTGTTTGCTTTGGCAAAATATTCCCATGTTCATAGTTTTTCATTACCAGACATATGCCTATCATAAGTACTTTTCATTTGCCAAGTGGTTCTTAGACGTCATTAGTGCCGTTGCTTAATCGCAATGTCTGATTCTTAGTTATGAATAATAACATCGTTTCTTGTTACACTGATGTCCAAATTTTTGATACAAAATCATACATATGTGGCTGTCTACTTGTATCATGTCCAGTGGCGGCTGGTGGATAATAGAACTGGTGGTGCACTTTACTAAAATATTAAAATTAGAAAATGCAACAAAACATAACGAAATGTCAAAAACGGCTCAATTCGTCATACATCGGGTGCTCGGTAATCTTCGGTCGCTCGTGTGGCGCTCGAGAACCGACTCATTACTCGGTACATTTCTATGAACTATCATTTGTTTCACGCGCCAGGCGTATTATTTCGTATCTCATACAAGATGTATTGGCAGTCCTCGTGCACTCACCGAAGCGCACGATATGAGTTTAGTAAAGCGCTCAAACTTTTTGACCATAATTAGGAAATTTAATTGTTTATACGTTTTTGTATGTTTAAAAAATAAATATTAGAATGTTAATTTAAAAATAAAGATGAAGTAATATTTTGTAATTTTTAAATCTTTTGAATTGGTGGTTTAGCGCACGAGTGCACTTAAGGTACAGCCGCCACTGATCATGTCATATTTATAGAAGATATTTACGGAGTTTCTTGACTACTAACATTCTCTTCGAATCAAACAAGCTAGTGTCCATTTTATGCTGATAACGTGTCAAATGAACAAATGGCCCATTTGGTTGACAAGGAAATTTTCAGTTAAGTTCATACAAATAAAAACATAAAGTTAAAAGCAGAAATGACCAGTCTTAGTTTTGCTTTAGAAAGTCATATATTTTTAACTTTTATGCTCTACGTTTTTTAGCTGACATGGAACGTCACTCCATATTGTACTGCACTTACGTAAAAAAGGTCTCTATCTTTATTAAGAAAATATTTCTGACAGTAATGGTGAAGTAATGTTTAAGTTTTAGGATTCCGATTATTTAATAGATTGAAATCGAATCGATTCGATTTACTTCATCAGCTAATAAATTCATAACGTGTTTTAAAATATTACAAGAACTTTGTTTTTCGAACACATATTCGAGTTCGATTTAAATATTCTATTTCTAACAAGTTTCTAAAACACTACGATGAAAACACATATCTGTAAATATTAAACTTTTGTCAGATGATGATATCTCATACATGCTGTGACGTGCCTTATTTTGAACAGATTGTTCAACTGTTTCAATGGTTTTCTGTAGATAATGACCATTTACATATAACATGATAATTGCACTACAAATTCGTAAGTAATAGATCCCTTTAGTAAATTATGTGACTAATTATATTAGATTCTTTAATAAACACAATGGGAAGTTAGTATGCTGCTAACTAATAAACATTTCAAAATTCTTTGCGTCTTAATATTCACCAAACAATTCTGGTTGCCTTTTATGTAGTAGTTTTATGTAGTAGTTTTTTAGTATTTAAATTTATTTTAATAGTTTCTGGAAGAACGATGCTGACTTTTTGTAGGAATTGAGAACAGTTTTGAAAATTTTACTATATTAAATCAGAATAAAAATAATTTAAAGTTGTCGATTTTCTTTTCAAAATCTTATCTCACTTGATAAGAAATGAGAAAACTTATGGAACTATTATTAAATCTTATTTCAAACTTACAGTTCTGTAAAAAAGTTTTCTTGTATGAAAAATTATTAAACAAATAGTTTTAAGATGGCTCAGGTTCTTAGATTAAGTTGGACTGGTGGCAACGTAAAATAACCATACATATATATCATATTTCAATAAAACAAAGCTATAATCACAATATAAATTTATATGTATACTGCATAGTATTTAGGGTTATGTATTGTTAATAAGATTTTCTTTACAGATAGTACTATGTATTTCTGCTCTGGTGGTTAAATCGCTAAAGGTCGGGAAATTTCATACGTGGAAGACGGCATGTTTTTCTAGTACCAACTCGAAACTTTCATCGAAACTCAACTCAAATATGTCTGACACTATAATCACACTAATTCTAATTTTACTTACTATAATTGTATTTCGACTAGGCAAGTTGGAGAGGCTAGGAATCATTTGTGTTTTTTTATATAGGCCGTAAAATTGTTTATAAACTTAAATCTCTTATTTTATAATAATCTTACTTACTTAATTTACCATCCTTTAAATAACGAGATCGTCTGACAGACAATAACATCTCGTCTGCCCGTGATCACGGATGCTGTAAAGATCAAAAATAAAAAAGCGCGTAACTAGTAAATCCGAAAATATTAGTTTCTTTTACCTCCCTTTTTTGGGTCGTGCAAGCATTTATAAAAATTAAAACTTATAGCCTCTACCTTAGTCTACATGATTTCTCCGATGTTAGGATAGCAATTCCATTCCATACCTTGTTTGGTATCAGGAATCTTTTAGTTCACACGGCTTGGTGTTCGTTCCGCGGAGTCAGCAGCGTCACTCGCTATAACATATTTTACCCATACATCGATGTTGCCCCAACAATTTTCATTTATTTTTTTATATGTTTTATGTACGTAACATAAGTGTTATTATTGATATATATGTGTATGGTATATTAAAGCATTTGTATCTATTGTGGCTAGGATATCTACTAGGACTTATCGGTGAGTCACAGCGTCTTAATGATTCTCCAAGTGATATGAAAACTTATTACTTGCATTTCTGTTGTTCAAGAATCTATATCAATTAGTTTTATGGAAATATTTTTATTATAGTTTAAATGAAGACATTTTCTAGGGACTTACAAACGGAAGCGTGGAGTTCATATGGATTATGTTAATATTAATTTCACCATACGATATTATGCTTAGGATGATTGGAAAGGGGTCTGAGTTTGCTATACTTAAGAACCACTACAAAGAGTCAAGTACAGTAGCTTTAGTACGAGTTTTATTTAATAAACAAACGCAAAGTTTAATCTGTTTTCATTATATGTATAACGTATAAATGTCAAAACCGGGGGAGCTAAGTCAAAGGTACAAAATCGTACTAAGGTTATACTGTACGCATTTGAACTCCTTTTCGTGTACATACGTCTGTGACTGAGTGTCCTTAATTAAGTGACACTCATGGTAGTGTAGGTTTAAGGGTTCCTTATAGTGAAGAAAATAATTACCACAGTCAAGTGTTTTACATATTAACTTAACTACCAGACTGTTTACAGAGATGCGTTACGTTTTGAATATTCCTTAAAGTTAAAGTTATAATGTTTATTTGTTGTTTGTCAAAGAAAGAAGGTTCTTGGCAAGTTCTTCAGAATTACACTACAGTAAAAGATCTTTCTTGTTTCGTGATCTAGCGGTGTGTCTCCGGGACGACTATTCAATAATTTGTAATCGTTTGATTTCGTGACAACTTTTAAATATATTATATTTATGGAATACATTGTAATATTTTTATTGAAAATAATTAAAAATCAGTTAAATACAAGTTTTTAATGAAAATTTCTGGGATTTCATGCCTTTAAATAGTTTAATATTTTTTTTACTAAAGGTTTTAATAAAATAAATTAGTTAAAATAATTTTATCATAGTTTGATCTCAAAGACATTGTTTTCGTAATATTTAAATTTATACACACCTTTAGATTTCTAAATCGCTATCAGAAAGGCTCTACTATAAATACAGTCGTAAAGTGTTATTACCAACATAGTACGGGACACTTCCTGAGACGGATGCGGGACGGATCCGAGACGACACCGGAACTCGACGGGACGGAACAGAAAGACATTTAACTTTTATTATATTCACTTCTTTTTGTTATAGGTATTTGGTTTTATAAAATATATTAAAAAGTATTAGTCTTTTATTATTTGTATATATAATACTCCGGTTCAGGTACGGCTTTGATTCTGAAATTTAATGAGTGAAAAACTTAATGTTGAGGCAGTTGGGAGATCGGTCCTCAATTTTAGAAGTGCCCCCTATGTAGATAAATGCTAAGTAAATCTTGCTGTAAATCTGGTTTATTTTCTGACTGTGATGTGTTCATATGCATGAAAATGATTTCATACACCAAAGACATGAAAGTACTTAGTAAAAAGATACTTAGTATGTATATTATGATAGTTTTATATATGAGTTGAAAGCTTTAAGTCAACAATACATTTGTTTTATCCCCAATCTGATGTAGTCATGTTTACACAAAGTAATATTTTAAAAGGTTCAAGAGTTAAATTTGTGAAAATGTAAAAAAATGGTTTATTTAAATTTAAATCCTTTACAATCTCGGATAAATTCTCTCGCATAAAGTTTAAGCAGAGTTCAACACAAGGCTAATCACTTAACTTTAAAATATAAAATTTGTCTTACTCCATCTTCAGAAAAGTAATGTTTAAATAATAAGGTTTCTCACACATTTCTATGGGAATGTTTATGATTTTAACATAATTTATTATTCCAATAATTTAATTCTGTTGTCTTATTAATCATAAATCAAACCATTTATAGAGTTTCAGAAATGTTTTAAACCTGAAGAACCTATATGAAGCTTTAAGTCGGATTAAAATAAATGTGTTATTTATTATGTGGCCGAGAATTTTATATAAAATATAATTTCACTTAAATCTTTATTATCATATTTAAACAGTTTTAAAGAAAATATTCGTTTCAAATTAACAGGCCGGTATAATATCATAAAATTAATATTATTACAGTTAGACTTTAAGAAGGTTTCTCCGAACTTTTAATATTTAATTACAATCAACAAGCAGAGTTTACAGAATAATGCTTAAATTTTAGTATAGTTATAAACATTGTTTCATTGAACACAAAGTACCATACCATAGTGATAGTTCCTCCATAAAATCTGTCTTATCGTAGCTATATTGAAGATTTGGAGCGATGAAAACATAAGTTTTATAGTTTTATTATAATGCGTTATAAAATTAACCAAATAATCTTAGTGATACTTTAAAAGCACATTATAAATATTATTAAAGCCAATATTAATTTTTTAATATATATGATTGAATTACATTTGTGAGTTACAACAATAACATACCTAATATTTGTATAAACCTGTTTATTCAGCGTTGAGGATCAACATCGCGGCGTTTATATCATAGCGCTTGCTTTCGCGGGAGAAAATCCTTTGAAAACTTAATGTGTGCGACCAGGAAGAAGCCATGGTGAGGGCTGGACATCTGGTCCTTTGTGAGCTGATTAAACAGAAGACAAATATAGAATATTCAGCTCATCTTGAAGATTGATTTATAGACAATTTAAGTATAGACAATGTGACTACTGTAACAAGATTAGCATATGAAATTGAATTCAATTACGGTATTGTGCATTTCATATGAAACCAATTTCAGAATATCGATTTGTAATATTACAAGATAAACGACATAGTTCTAGCCATTGCGGCGCTGACATCTCAGATATTGAATTTTTGTTAAGTTCTATTTTGTTGAAATTCATTTTAATACTTTGAAAAATTTGTTCCATATAAAAAAGAACATCAACGTTTTGGTTCTTATCTTCTTTAACGTAATACTCAAATTCATTTGAATAAAGTCTGTTTAAATATCTGTTCCTAGTTCACTTTCAATTTATACATGTATTTAAAACTTATAAGTTTTCGTTGTTGTATGTTTAGAGGTTTAAGTTACATAAAAATGGATTCAAAGTTTTATTAATGGTTCATATGTGATAGGTTAACATGTTTTTATTATAAGTTTTCAAGGCCAACCTTAAAGTGAGGTAATAAATGTGTATCATTTTACAGGCTACGAACACATTATATTATTGAATAAAATAATAAACTACATTAGTATGACCATTTTAAAATAACATCACGTAGACAATAATAATGAATGTTTATATGGAAATAAATAATAAAAAAGAGATAGAAGAGATAGAAACCTAGCATGAGAGAGACCAATAAAGAAGTTCCAAAAGTAAGAAAAACTAAAACAATCACCAGGATACATAGTAATAGTGAACACGCTATATAAAAAATGTATTCATTGCTTTGTTGTAACCGCGGTCACGGGAATAGGTTGTTTTAAGTCATCCAGCGACAATGAGTTCTACAAAAATATTTTTAGTATGAAATCAATTTTAAAATAATGAAATCGCGCACTCTATCCGAAAAACATGGTTTTGTTTCGATACGGCGTGGAACTATGAAGTATTTTTTTTATAAATATTTAGAACTACCGTTAGACTGTCAATATGAATATTAATCTTCTCCTTTAGGTAGCTTACTATTAGTTCAAAATATTTTTTTGGTTTATTTAATAAAATGAACACTGGTAAAACTTTATTACTAACAGTGTCAGTTTAAATTATTTTTAAACTTTAGTTTTCATTTCGGGACTTTCACTTTAAGTCACTTAAGGTTTGATATTGGAATTATAAATTGTTAAGGTTGAGAACAATAGGTGTCAAAATTACTTGTTTATATATTTTTTTGTTTTAATTGTTATACTAAGCTGACGGTACAATGTTTGTCAGGAATACTCAGCGATGCATATTTTTAAGGTCGAAATGTCATGTTATAATTTTCCAAGCTCTTCTTGCTCTAATTAGATCTGTGTGAAATTAAAAACAAAGGACGACCCAAGTTTTGTATACGTTCTTTATGCGATGTCTTGTGTCTTCAATTACAGCTGGTGTCGTATCTACAAATTAAAATAAATTGTAGGTGAATCATAAAAGTAGTGTAATTAAAAATAATACAATGCCAGGTTAGCATAAATATTAAATAGTTTAATTTGTAAAATAACGTACTTGTTTTTTACTCACCATGTTATAAAGATTAGGATGAGCACATCTGACATATTTTGTATCATTTTTTGGAAAACATTCAAAGTTGTTATGCATATGTACTTATATTTATAAAACAGTTTGAGTTGAGAAGAAATATTTCTTTCGACAATTGTTTTAAGAAATATATATTTTTTAACAAAACATCAAAAGCTTCTTGTTGTTAATATTTTTTGCTTTTACTAATGGTCCAACACTTTAATGGTATAAAAAAGGATGTTTTAATTAAATTATTATCGGTAGGCAATCAGTGGTGGCCTAGTGGTTAAAGGGCCGGCCTCTCGTTGCCGGGGGCGCGGCTTCAAACCAGGCAAGTACAAATGTGATTTTTCGGAGTCATATGTACTTTCTGAGAGTATTAAGACACCACTGACATACGGTGAAGGAAAACATCGTGAGGAAACCTGGACTTATAGTTTCACAATTATAAGTTGGAAAACGCCAAACCGTCTTGAGCAAGCGTGGTGATTAATTCTCAAACCTTCACTATGTGAGAAAAAGGCCTTTGCTCAGCAGTGGGCGCTGATAGGCTGAAGACGATGATGACGATAGTAGATGTTGTATCAGAGGCTTTATTCATTGTGTCTCTCAAGTAATTGCAGCGTTTAATTAAAATTCATTCAATTGTGGTATACCATTTAACATTATACTTTTTTATTAGAAAACTTTGACATTGAATCTTTCAAGGTACTAATTATAGTAGATGTTTATTACACATAAATCCATTTAAGTGGAATATTAAAAGTCAAGTGAACGTTGGTATAAAATCAGACATTGGTTTATTTCGTAGTAAGTCATATAGGGTGAGGATATTTCTAATATATTTTTAGGTCGATTCTTTCACACATCGTTGAATAATAAAACAAACAACAAAATTCACAATATATTACTTCATTTCAAAGAAGTTGTAGCGTTTATTATTTTGATATATTTTATGAACAATATAAATTGGACGTTCAGAATATAGATAGATAGATAAAAAAAGAATGTGCAAAAGTATGGTTTGCTTAAACTGTTAAAATGTTTAAATTTTTAAAGGAAAAAAATAATGGAGAGTATGTAGCTAAAACAACACAAAAATTTAACAGAAACGAATAATTATTTCTCTTGGAGGTTTTTTGAAGAACAATTTCGAATCTATTTATGTTCATATATTTATTCAGAAAAAAAACAGCATAATATATTTAAACCAGTAACATTAACTGTCTTTGGCATTATAAATACTCATTGAACTCACGTGGCAGACAATTTATAAAATCAATTCTTGTTTATCGTTAAGGTAACGATCTCTACAGTCTCCAAAGAACTGTGAAAAACTAGTGTGACACAATGAGATTGATGATCACCTAGTGGTCTGTTCCCTTATCTTTTAAATTATTAGAATGTACTATAATATATGTATAATGAACACATTGTAATGCTTAATAAACAATTTAATTTAGTATTATTTTTATATACAGCATTACCTTTTACTGAATAATAAATGTTAGTTATAAACTTATCGTTTTTATGAAAGAGTCGCACACTTAATATGTAAGCTTCATCATTTGAAAATATCATACAATACGTACTTAAGTTGTAATTATCTCTAACTAAACAGAGTGACGGATACGATGCATATTGGATATTCTACACATTTATTGTTCTACAGAGAATTGTAACAGCAACCTGTTCCAACTATAGTTTATTCAAAGATATTTTATAGGGAAGTAAACTGTAATTTTAGTCAAGAATGTATATATTTTATATTTATAAATGTTCACTTTTAGTTCAAGATCAACGTCAAGATGCCATCTCGTGTCAAACATCCAATAAAATTTCCTCTCATTATATTTATGTACGTAGGTAGGTATGTTGTTAATTCTAAGTAAATCCTATTCATATTTTTATCCGCCGGGTCTTCCATAGAGCTCGTTTTCTAACTGATTCTCGAGATATTGCCGCATAACGTTTAATTATTTAAACAAAGTTTAATATATTTAAATGGTACCTTATGATTATTGAAAATATATTAATGCGACATTAAAACTTCCATTAAAATATTACAAGAAAAGTTTTATAATTGAAAACCTATTATTTTTGATATTTTAATAAAGTTCGGCACGTAACGTGTAGTGATCCGAATACTAATGAATGTTTTAAATATCTTTCATCAGATTACACGATATAAAATTATTAGAAAAGTCTACAAAAATATTATAAAATTTTATACATCAAATAGTAGTACTATAACAATATTGTATAACATGCTCTTTAAACTTTTTTATTTTGATTAATCTTCGTCCTAAGCTTATGCAATATTTTATAAGGGTATATAGGTTTTATAGGTGCTTGTGTGATTGAGTGACTGAGTGTGTGTTATTTGTGTCTGATTGTGATTGTGTTTTTGTGTGTTTGTGTGTGTGTGTGGGTGATTGTATGTGTATTGTGCAATTGTGTATATGTGTAGATAGTATCTATTTTATTTAACGAAACCACAAAATATAATGTGGGCTTCATTACACATTCTAATCCTTTTGTATTTTTAAGTTTTGTTATTTAAAAAATAATAAATAGATCTATTTTATTTAAGAATTTTTTTTTTCTCAGGGGAAATCTGCTCACAGATACCCGGCCGAGCGGGGACTTGACCGGGTTATGTGGGGTTTAGACCCACTAAAGCCTCTGGGTGTTCCTCTTCCACGCCACCTAGGCAGGGCCACGTTATTTCGAGTGCTTGCCTAGCGACCCTGCCGGCGCAAGTCCACTCCGGACCTCGGACTAGGGGGGACAAATCCCCCCCGCAAACCACCACCGCGAGCCGCCCCTGGAACAAGAGGGGCTAGCACCGCACTGATCCTATCAACGGGTGACAGAAGTCCCCCTCTGCCACCCAGGATCACTTCGCCCGGCGCTTAACCTACGGCTGTAAAGGGGTCAGATAGGCTCGGAGCCGGAATTTAAAAATAATATTTATTAATAATAATGTGTAGAACTTTTTATAAAAATTTCTGATGAAAAGAACTATTATAAGTATATTATATTAACTTTTATAAGTATGATAGATTTCAAATTAAAATAAGTGATCTTTTAAAGGTTGATCGTACTTTCAGTTGAACATACTTCATGTTTACTAAAATTTAATCAAAGAATTCTATGAAATTCATAGAATTATGATATCTGAGACTTTGCGAGTACATATCTATATTATCATATTATTCTATTTCATGCCTTGCAGTAATGGTCAGACTAGTTGATAAACTTAGCATAATAAAATACAAACATTTATTTAAACTTATAACAGGATAATGTAAAAAAATATTGTTTGTCTTAGAAATCATTATGATAGCAATTAAACATGTCGAGAAATTAATAGTTTCAGTAGCATTTATTAATTTATTTATGTATTCAAGAATCCTGTGTTAATCAATTGTGTTCTGACATTAATATGAAGGATTAGTTATTAGTTAATACACTGATTCAATAATTGACTAATAGGCCTACTTAATCAAAACATAAACAATATAAATACGTCTCAGATCATGAATTGTGTTAAATATTTAAATGAGAGTAAGATTAAGTTGAAGACTAAGTTATTAATAATATCTTTGTATAGTTTACACGCGTTTCAGTTACTTTATAGACTCCGCGATCACTAGCAGAAGAAATAAAGTGTGTTATTGAGTCTTTTTATTTATCATCTAATGCTAACAATTTCTTAATTTTCTCGCGTACTCCGCTGGATGTACGAGAAATCCCATAGCTTTATCTTGAGGACAAACGGTATGGTCACGGACATTAGAATTTGTATTTTTGAAAAGAGGCTCTTAGAACCTGGATAACTGCCAGTGACCATCTCTATTTAAATTTGGATGCTTTTTGATATTAATAGCTTTTTGATATTAATTAGTCTCTGTACTTATAATTATTTTCTTTAGCGTGGATTTGTGGGTTCTTAAACGGGATGTAATAACTTAACTTGTTCACTCTATGTTCAAATACTACTAACCTTAACACAACCCTTTCTTAATATTTGAGATATATTATTTGATCCTTGTATTGATGGTCCTCTTTAATTGTTCAATGTGTGTGTTTTCATTTACTTGTATATTAAGGTCATCGTTCCACACAATGTAGCCGGTATAAGGCAGCGGTTTAGTAACTCTGTATATTTTGTAGGCAATTTATTATCTTTTAACTTATTTTACAATCTCAATATTATGAAAAACATAATAAATATGATTGATATAAGAATATTAATTCCTGTTCCAATTATTACTAGAAGAATAATATAACAAAATAATGAAAAGTTACATGTTTCACTTGTATTATCAAATTTTATAAAATCATTTCATTTAAATGTGTATCTTTTATATTAATTAATTAATTATTAATTATTTTTAACCGATAAAAGGCAGTAAACGGACCATCTGATGGTTAATGATTCTAATTCAAAATTAAAGTTTAAAAGAAAGGGGTTATTTTCAACGCTTTTAAATAAAACTACTCGAGTATGTTTTCGTTATTGGACCCGAAGCGACATTTTGAGATCAGTTAGAGTTGTAACAACTTTACCAATAGTAATAATAAAATATAAGACAGTAAGAGTCTATATCTATTAGAAAATAATCTCTAGAATCTAGATATACTTACAACCGTTGATAAAGTATAAAAATATTTTATGTACACTGGAGACCAAGATAGAGTGCAGTACTGTTACAGTTTGACAAAGAAGGACACTCATTTTTCAAAATTTTCATCTTACTCATTTTTCTTAATTAATTTCAAGGAAATTTAATTTCAATATGTTTTTTACTTATTGATAATAAAGCGAACATAAAGAAAAGCAGTATCAAAACAACTTGATTACTTGAAACAGTAAATATTAATTGTAAATGTTATTATACTTAAAATAAATTAGTTCGGATTCCTTTTTGAATAAAAAAATGTATTTGATTAATAACAGATTATAAAAGACATTATCAAAGAAGCGGGGGATGAAAATTAATATATGTAGATATTATTATCCAAAAGTAAGCTTCTAAACCATTTTATTATATCCACATATTATGTTGTACACGTTTAATTAAAAATGTTATTTTCAATTGTATTAATTATAAACACAATGCAGTTCCGATGATTATGTGGCACTTGTACATCGTTGTAATCTATTAATTAATTCAACCAGACTGGATCTAATTAATAAGCCTTACTAACATTCAGTTTAATAACAATTCTAAGTTCCCTGATTCTTTTGTTCCTTTGTTTGTTTGTGTGTGAGTATCTGATTTTCTCCTTAAAAAGATTTAAGGAATTTAGTTTTGATTTTTCACTTTCAAAAAGAGTATTATTGGTCGACCATGTAAAATATTTCAATGAACAACTCTGTCTTGATAGACCGCACTGAGGGTCGCTTTCACTTGCAGCTATTAACCTACAACTTTTCACTCATTTCACTTTCATTTTCACACCCGCAATAGTGATCTATTTCAGGCAGATTTTAAGCCTATCCTGCCTTTACAGTATTAAGGCTTAGCTTAGTTAGACGAGGATCTGCAAGGTTTTATATTTCCAGGATCAAAGCCGGAAGGTACTTTACACTGATATAATTGTTTCGTGGAAGAACGCAATCACTCTCTACTACAGTCGTGAGGACTTGCTAGGGCTTCAATAACATATTTCTATAGCATCCTTGGATCTATTGAATATTTCTTTTATATTCTTATTGGAAGAAAATTAAAATTTTACTTTCAATCTAATAATATTATTAATGAAGAAGTTGTATTCTATTTTTATTCTATTGTATTATTGATATTGGTGGAATTTATTTGAAATATTTTTATATCGATATTTTATATGTCATTTAAAATTATTAATTCCTGTGATGATTTAGGGTAAACATAAAATATTTTAGGTGATTGAATGAAATTTATACAATTTTATCGATTGGTTTTGAATTAATTACTTTATAAATAAAACATTAGTGTTATTGAACAAGAATGACTCTTACATGTTATTATTATGTAAATTAAATCAATTATTGAGTGTATCTTACATATACACAGTCATATATCGCCTTAAAACTTAACTTACTTATTTCTATAATATGTATATATGACACAAATAAAATATTTTATCTATTTTTGTATAAAAACAAGACCCCTCATCCCTAACATAATGAAAAGTAAATTAATTTAGGAATAGTTAAACAAATCTTTGTTTTGCTTAAGAAAACTATCTAGAGATAATTCAATACTAACAACACGGAGCATAAGTGATGTAGAGAATTTTAAACATGTATTACTTTTAAATCGTTTGTATTATTTGCACGCTTTCTAACTTCCAATAGGAAGTTACGAGTTCTATTTCATTAGTTACCTTATATCAATATCGTGTAAATTGTAAGATAAACGTGCGCCAACTGAAAATAGGAAAATATGACCCAGCGTCATGGCTGGTGTACTAATATTGAGACTTGCTGCATTACTCAATTTTATATTTATCGTAACTTATTAATGATTTCAGTAGACGAAAACATTAAGGATATCGTCAGTCAAAAACTTCATAGCTGTTTGTTGACTGTTCATTTGAAAGCAGCGATGAGATTGAATGTTAACAAGAACCTAGTGATACGAGTTAAGATTCAGATGATATCGTTCTCACCTCCGTATCACAACAATACTAACATACATTATACAAAGTAACATACAAGGAAACAACCTGCACGGCCGAATGGGCGAACTAGATCTCAAAATGTTATTTCAAAGTTCTGATCCATATCTGGTAAAAGACTGATTTGGATTATTGAAATTAACTAATTACACATGACATATTATGTATTATTAATTACTTAGGATTAGGATAGCGGGTCAAACACATGACGATAAAAAGTTTTTGCACTGGAAAGAAATGTTAACCCTATCCTTTCAAATATCCACTGCCACATGTTCTCACATCTTATGATTATTGCTAAAATTACAAAGTTCCGTGAACCTGAAATTAAAATAAGGGTATTTTTTTATGCCTTGATTGATTATCGATAAAATTATGTGCAATATTACTTCCAGCGTCGTCTTCCTATTATTTATATTAGGTCATTGACGCGGGTCTAAACGTTTGTTAAACATTGTTTGAGAATTGATAAAGAAATATGGAACCAATTTCTAAATTGAATGATTAAAACAATTCTATGATTATTCAGTCATATAGTACTGACTATAATACCATCCCGACTTAAGGTTTTAGTACATAGGAAAAGATCATATACAATGCTAATAAATTTAAAAAAAAATGTATTTACTGTTTTTTATGTTATTAAATGTTTTGACACTTAAGAGTATTACAATCTGTTTATTGTTATAAATATTGTTTTTTTTTTAAACGAAAGTCAATAGATTAGCTCTGATATTCTCTGACGTATTGAAGCATTCGCAAAATGAAACGAAAAAGATTTTCAATCAATCATATTTTTTAAATGTGGTTTCTTCCCAAATATACAAACACAACTCCACATACCTTTTATGTTGCTATGGAAAATAAAATAAGGCAAATTAGTCCAAGTTGTAGTTCCAAAATTTATGAAATAATCAAAATAGTCGACAAGTCTTTCTCAAGTCATTTAGCGCTTACACCAATCAATCCTCTTGAAGTATATGAGGAAAACATTTAAATATGGATTGTGAAGGAGTATTTTTGTCAGCCGACTTTAAATAAAAAGCAAGCCTGACTTATAAAAGTCTCTCAATGTGATAGATATCGATTAGAATTTAATATCACGGACTTCACTGGAATCTACTTCGAATGTGAAAGAAAAATTAACTCATATTTTATATTACCTGTTTTTTAACTTATTATTGGTATCTATAGATATTGAAATACATATTATATTTCCTTTTAGTCTCTCTCGAAATTTCCAGCACTTAGTCCAAACAATTGATCCTTTTCTTATACACATTACTCATTAGTACTAAGTTGTAAGTGGTAGGAAACTAAATTGATGCTGATTAAAATCAAAGTACCCATTTGAGTAAAGTTTACAAGCAACATGTAATCAGTTTAATGAAACTTTGACAAGATTCTACAGTGACTTGCAAGATCTTAACATGATACAAGCCTTTGGGACGTTGTGATCAAAGTTAAGGTCAGAATTTACAGTTAATTTATTAGAAGTTCCGAAAGAGCCAGATCGGTCGACGAGATTAAACAAGATCACTTTATAGACTGTGACTCAATCTAAGATTACCTTGGGTTTTTTTTTTATTTTATTATATTCAAAGATGTTCATGAAAATCAATGATATCAAAACGAATAACACGCATTTGTAGCTCGCAAAATTTATATTTTTTACATAAAAACTATTGACTCTTTTTGGATCTCACAGTAAATCTAAATAGAAATATCAAAATGAGATAATGCAGATAAATAAGTAAGAGGCGTCTTCATGTCAATAGAGTAATACTCTGAGTCTGTAGAATCGTGGTTATAATTTAATAAAATAAATTCCCTGTGTTTTAAACCATTACATATATTTGAATTAAATATATTTTTTATTATTTATTACCGTTCAATTTATTTATTTTTTCAATTTATTTATTTAAAACGATTTATATTAGTCTGGATCTCCTTCAGATTATTTGATTTATATTTTGTAGTGTTAACTGTTTACTTAAGTTTACGACTGTCTGTTATTTTGTTCGATTATACTAATACACAAATTAAAACCGATAATTTAATGTAGTTTTATATATATTTGAATAATTTTAAGAGAAAAACTTCGTATCCACTTATTGTAGTATTATAACTTATTACTTACCAGTTTTTCTCGGGCCTCTATGTGAACGTCGTCAGAACCACGTTCATATTTCGCAGAAACTGTTCTTTCGTATTCAGCTCGTATCTAGATTCTTAAAAAAACATTCGTCCTTTGCAATGATTCTTCTAAATGAAAATTCTTATCTCAATACCGTAACCAGTTAAATCCTCAAACGAACAATCTCATATTAATGAATGAATTAGTTGCCTCTTAAATAGAGAGTATAAATAAATAAAACATCTCGCATGTTCAATCTATAAACCTTATTTAACCTTCATACTTTTATAATTTGTAACTACTTTTACCTCTTATAAATGGAATAGATATTTTTATTTGAACCCAACCCTTATCTTGAATCAATTTTATTTGACCTTGAGCGATTGTTTCTCCTGTACAACAATAATTTAGGACGTTGTGATCCCTCTGTTATACATCTACTATAATAAATTTATTTGCTAAGTCAATAACATTTTAAAATGTATAAATATGGAGTTCTGAAGAGGAGTTAATAAGTGACATATTATATTATTTGATTCATATATTATTTTACTTATTAATATAATTATGTAGTAGTGTTTAAAAGTAAATAAAAGTATTTATTAACATTTAGACTACACTAGCTCCAAAAGTTTTTAATATGTTTAGAATTTATATTACGAACTGAAACTAATAACAATATTCAAACTTACACGTCAGATATTTTAATGTTGTATGATTTTATTATTTTTATTACTTTTGTATGCATGTTTAAAAAAGTAATTTCTTTTTATAAAAAATGTTTTAAACAAATAATAAAGCAAAACCTTTAATGATAAAAATGTGTTAAATAAATAATAAACGAACAGACAAACGATTTATCTATTTAAGACTTAATTTCTATCACTAACATACTATACTACCTCGCTGTAATCTTTTGTCTTTATATCCCTGTCATATTCAAAAGTGAAGATAAAACAAAACAATACTAAATTGTTTATCTTTATTTTTCTTTACCCTATATTAAGGTAAATGATGTTTCTTATAAAGAGACCACTAAAATTTATCATTTAAATACTAGACTTGTTCAGTCAACTATGGAAATATTATTTTCACTTAAGAAATTAGCTAATAAACAAATTAAATTCTGAATCTGTTAATAAAATTTTAATTTAACTCTTGTTATCGCATCGCTCACTTATTTTCTAATTTAATACAAACTGTTTTAAAACATAAACAAAAAACAAACAATTTAAGCTTCGAGATCAAAGTTAATTTATTAATTTTTCCTCGTCGCTGTAACATAATATAATATTCGTTTCAAAATTAAAAAGGCTCTTTTATTTTTATAGTTTTATGACTAATATTTTTTTAAAATATAATTTTAATATATTCTGAAACCAACAAAATTCAATGAAGTGTAAATAAAAAGTAAGTGTTAATAATACTCATTTAATAAAAACACTTTATTTTGATCACATATTTCTGTGTACTGGTCAATCTTTATACTCTATTAAGATACAGTTAATAAATTATTAATTGATTCATTTATAACTTCCTCTCTTTATTCTCTTTATTTTCACTTTAAGACTGAATGGTTTATTTTAAAAATTATAACTAACACGATAGGATCTACACGTTCTTTGACAAAAAAGTTTTTTGTTTACTACCTTTATATTTTATACACAAGAAAATTACGAACGGAGAGCTAATTTAATTCCATGTTATATTTCAAAGGAAATACTGACTTTGCTAATATCGATAACGTTACGAATGTGGTGAAATCGTTGCAAGTAGGAACATACAATAAAAGATATTTTCAATTAATTATTTGCTCATAACGATAAAATCATATTTTTTTACTAACTTCTGATACAAATTTTAATATTAAATATTTGTATGACTTCCTACGACATTAACCCAAACAATATACTGAGGTAGAAAGTTATTAAGTGATAGCATGCAACTTGTACAGAATACAACATAATTAAATTTAAATGTTGCCTTTGTCTTCTCCTGCATTCCTAAGTTATTCTAAAGTTCGTCTGTTCATTACACACGTTACAAAACTATTTAACGCCTTTTCGGGTTTCACATTTTAATATATTTTTTTATATCTATATACATATATAAAATAAAGGATACTTATAAAAACCAAGAGTAAACACTTTTTGGGTATGTCAGGAAAGTGTAAAAAAAAATACTATGTAAAAATGATATTACTCGGAAGCAATTACTTACTTTAAGCTTGAGTAATTGATTCACAGTTTTTCAAAAGACACAAATTTCTTTAAAGTTTTTCTTTAGCGTCAGTAGAGTAAATATTTATTTTCTACATAAGCAAACTGCTATAAATCTAATTATGTAGGGTGGCAACCGGAGGTTCCAGGAAAACTAAGAAACATACTTATATGTATATTGTAATAAGAACTACATATATAAACTTATAGCATACACCTAAGACTACATGATTGCTCCGATGTTAGGATAGCAATGCCATTCCATAGCATGAGTGGTATCAGGAATCTTCTGGTTCACACGTCTTGGTGTTCGTTCCTCAGAGTCAGTAGCGTCACCCGTTATATTATGATATTTTATCCATACAACGATGTCGCCCCGGCGATAATCATTTCATTTTTAATATGTAGCGCGTACGTAACAATGTTATAAGATTTTTTTCCTTTATACTAAAGTTGTTAATATTTTTCCTACAATTAAAACTTTAAAAGAAAGACAGAGCGAATTGTAGTTTGAAATGTCAGTTGATAAAAATGTAAGCTTGGTTCTAAAAAAATTTTTTCAAGATCTATGTGTGTATTTTATAGAATCGTTTGTAATTACAAATTATGATAAAACAAACAAGGTTTTTCTGCGTTTTAATAAACATGCTTTATTTAAAAACTAGCTTTTGCCGCGGCTTCGTCCGCGTGGAATAGTTACTTCCGACAGATTTTTGGTTCTTCCCACATAGTTCCCGTTCTTGCGGGGTTTTCGGAATGGTCGAGTTCCCGTAGAATTTTCAGCATGAAACCTATGTTTTTTTTATTAATAATGAAGTACTCTTAACCAACAACATATTTATTTGTTTATATGAATAAAGATTAATATTATTATTTTGATACAACTTAAACAAATTATTTCGACAAAATTAGGTACCATAAAAACGGTTTTTGTGAGTTAATCTTAAAAGATAGACATATACTGTTGCGGACTGTTTTTTCACGCTTCAAAGATGAAATAATTTCTCCCGTTTTTTACACATTTACCACTATATCTTTGCTCCTATGGGTCGTAGCGTGATGTTATATAGCCCACAGCCTTTCTCGATAAATGGACTATCCAACACAAAAAGAATTATTCAATTCGAACCAGTAGTTTCGGAGATTAGCGCTTTCAAACAAACAAACAACAAACAAACAAACAAACTCTTCAGCTTTATAATATTAGTATAGATATCATAAATTTTAATTCTACTGATAATAAAACTATAAACATTTTAAACAAACCAAAATTTTTCAGATCTAATTTATAACAATGAGTAGCCGTGAACACTATAGTTATAATTATTGTATGAACAAACATGATATATCAAGAAATATATGATTATCATTTTGTACTGTTTAAAAGTTACATTATTATTTTATTAAACTATTAATTTAATCTTTGTTTTGTTGCGTTTTATCTGATGAGTGAGAGAGCCGATTACCCTTTCCCTA
Source organism: Danaus chrysippus (assembly GCA_916720795.1). Classification (NCBI taxonomy): domain Eukaryota; kingdom Metazoa; phylum Arthropoda; class Insecta; order Lepidoptera; family Nymphalidae; genus Danaus; species Danaus chrysippus. The sequence continues at coordinate 11,475,588 of CAKASE010000044.1, forward strand.
TTCCTGCCGTTTCCTTATTCTCACCCCACCCTAATCCTAAAAAATCAAGGTTGGCATCGCATCCATTGGATTTCCATCGTTGAATGTCCAGTTGGATGTCCATGGGTAACGGTAACTACTACCAACTAAGTAGGCCATCTCCTCGTTTGGCAGCTCTCACATAAAAAAGACATGAAGAAATAATAAACGAAAAAAAAAAATTATATATTTATATATTTACCTATATGGTTAAATATTTTGGCTATATTTAAGACTTCGAATTGCCATTGGACGTATAAATGAAAAAAAATTGGAAGATTGAACTTTTAAGTTTTAATATTGCCTTTCAACCATGTCATTAACTTTACACCGTTAAATTCGTTCCAAATATATTATGAAAAGTATTAGTTTGAAGTATACAAACAAATTAACACGAATAATATTAAATTCAAGTTCTTTATTGATTGAAATCAATCTATTATTTTCAATCATTATGATTGACCATAGCAGTTGTTTGGATTCTAATACATCTCATACGTCATTTTAACTGTTTATGTCCAATAATGTGAGAACTTCGTGTGTATGTTACAGTCTGTGATTCAAAATATAAACAGTGAGTTGGACTCCACATTAAAAAAAAATAATAAAATACGTTTAAAATTTAAACATTTTTTCTATTACAGTTATTACATTGTTTCATAATATGAACCTGGACGTTGTTCGCAATAGTTACTCTAAAGTGAGCTGAAATTCCCTGAATATTACATTCCGTATTCATGTAACATAATATTTTATTCACATACGTATTAACTCGAACCAACTTTGTATGGATATTTTGAAAGGCAACTTTTTTAATATCAAAACGGCGAGATGTTATAAGCTTGAATTGAAAATGATTCGTGAAAAATCCTACTATTATTATAAAAGCTAAATTTTGTGAGAATGTATAGAATTATGTATGTAGATATGTAGTCATTTCTTGACACCAATTTTATTCTAAATTCAATACTGCTATCTCAATTAGAAATGCTTTGTTGTTTGGATGACCGGTCAATCAGATAGATAGAAAGATAGTGACATTATTAAGAAATATTGGCTAGTTATTTGCCTTAAAACAGTGAATAAAATTAAATGTTGTTTAAAATATAGAGTGATAAAACATTAGCTTCTTTTGGAAAATTAAAGCTCTCAGTCCCTCTAACATTAAATTTAAAGGGGGTCTTTTTCGAAGCCCTTTAAATTTCAAGAGTAAACTGCTTTAAAAAGGGTGACATGAGAACATTGCTTTTTACTCGACTTGTCAGACACATTGTCAGGCTCCCTGAAGATTTTCAAGAAAAGTCTTGTAATGTTTCCACATATGAACGGCAAAATATGTAAAAAAGGCATGAAGAAATAATGTTATTTCTTCATGCCTTTTTTACATATTTTTAATAATTGTCCTTACTTCAGACGAAGTTAATGAGATTTTTTTTTGATAATACAAACTATTTAATACGAATTTTATTACTTAAACTTGAAAGTTGTGGACATCGAAGACCGGTAACTTACAGTTTTTGACAAAGCGGTTCATCTGAAATGTGTCTGATGTATATCTTGAGTATGTAGGTAAAAAGCCTGTCGAAATAAAACAGTACAAACAGTAAAAATGACTTTATTATCCACTACACCGAGATTTGATTCATTAAGCAGATTTGGAATATATTGTTTCCCGGAATAAATTTCAAAGTTTTAAGTTATTCTAATATATGTGAGTTAGTGTGTATTAATTAAATTTATATAAATTTACAATTGTACATTATCAAATGTATTTTAATTCTTATTTAAATAGACAAAAAGCATAAGTAGTTACATAACATGGGTAAGTATAAAAATAAGTATTAAGTTATAACACATTATAAAATTGTAACCCGCGTGTGGAGACATACAAACATTTCAAAAGTCAGTTCTAAATCTTTCACAGGATATTCAAATCGTAACGAGGAGACTTGTGGACGAAGTTTTGTCGTTATTACAAAAACTCCGAAGGGAATATTTTATTGAATATTTTGAACTGAATTCTGAATTAAATATTATCTGAAACATTAAAAGATTAAAATATTTCTATTAAGAAAACTTGTTGATTTCTAAAAAAAATTGTAATAGAGAAATAAAAATAATAATAATATTATATCAAATGACAAACTAATTTTTCTGCTTTTTACTATCCTTATTAAATTTATAAGAAGTGATACAAGTTATTACTCGTACTATAATTTAGGCTACGTTTACTATTTTATCTATACCAGCCTTAAAATTTTGTTATTTCTATAACATAAGTGTATATTTTTTGTGTGTTTTATACTCTTTTTACTTGAGCTTTCAACGCTTTCTAAACGTTTTAGTGTACATTAGTATCAAAAGGCTAAGGCTATAGATTCATAAGGAATGGAGGAATCCTTTCTTTATATTTTTCAATAGGCATTGAAATAGAATGTTTAGTATGATACAGAATTTTTTCTTTAAGACAAGCTACATTTTGACAAGAAACTCACTTTTATATTCTATAGCAAGTTCTTAGATCCAGTTGCAAATATAATATCTGATTTGGTATCCAGTATTTTGATATACATATCTTTATTTATTGGGATCTTATCTTGTGCAGATCAAAATAAATATTTTATTGAGATGAACGGGGAAGGATGAATTCTACATACAAGTAGATGGAGTAGCAATGGGTTCGCCGGTTTCCCCCGTTGTCGCAGATATATTCATGGAAGACTTCGAGGTGCGAGCCCTTAACTCTCCTACAATAAACCCTTAATTTATAAACGCTATGTGGATGACACTTTCACAATATTAAATAAAAACAAAACATCTGCTTTCTTGAACCATCTTAATTCTATCAATAATAAGATCCAGTTTACTATAGAATTAGAGGCAAATAATTCTTTAGCTTTCCTTGATATATTAGTCATCAGGAATCCTGACAATACTTTGGGACATACTGTTTATAGGAAACCCACACATACGGATAAGTATCTCAATGGTAAATCACACCACCACCCTATACAGTTAGCTACCGTTGGTAAATCTTTGTTACAGAGAACACAACACCTTTGTGATGCTGACCACCTAGAGGCCGAGCTGCAGCATGTAAAACGTGCTCTGACCATCAACAGTCTGCCCGTGCCTCGCCAGCATCGCAAGAACCAGATGAAGCCACCTACAGTTGAGCGACAACCTGCAATTCTACCATATGTAAAGGGAGTTACTGACAGAATAGGCAACATCTTGAAGAAGGTTTCAATCAAGACTATTTATAAACCACATAAGAAAGTGAGCCAATTCTTGAGACCAATCAAGAGTAACATTCCTTTACAACAAGCGGGTGTATATAAACTTGATTGTGACTGTGGCTTGTCATACATCGAACAGACAAAGAGAAGCATCGGTACAAGGGTTAAGGAACACATTTCAGACGTCAGGAATAGGCGCGCGTCGAAGTCAGCAGTGTGCGAACATGCATTGGACAAACCAGGCCATTACATTAGATTTGATAAACCACAGATCCTCGCTCGTGAAGACAGATATATACCAAGGTTAATCCGCGAGGCTATTGAAATTAAAAAACACCCAAATTTCAATAGAGAAGATGGCTGGAACCTATCAAACACCTGGGATCCTCTTCTTAAAAATATAAAATCCCATGTCCGTGACCACACCGCAGGACCTCGAGATACCGTAAGCGCATTTTGCCGGCATCCAGAGCGGTACGCAAGACAATTAAGAAATCGATGGCGGTAGGAGATAAAATGACCAGACCAACTGACAGACACTCACATCTCGTCTGCCCGTGATCACGGTTGCTGAAAAGTAGCCGAAACGTCGGGAGTATGTAGTTTCTAAAATAAAACGTGAAGTAAAATCCGAAAATATTAGTTTCATTTAAATGTTTCAGTCGTATTTTCATTTTTCAAAAGAGTTATCCTGATAATGAATTTTATCTCCTTGAAATCATAATATTATCGAAACATTATTTAAATGATCATTCATGCAATTGTTGTGAGTTCAATCATAGGATTGAGGTAAACTTTTAATACTTTTATATTGAAGTTTTATGTATGGATTTTGATAAAAATATATGTATACAAGTATGTATATTTTTTTGATATTTCATATGTTTCTTTTAAAGCCTTTTATATTCTTAAAATAAACAAGTTTCATATAAGTTCACGCACTACATACATAAATAAATAAATATACTCCAAGAAGTACTTATAATATTTATGATAAAATATTTAAGCTTAGATGAAAGCTTAAATAGATTAGAATATGAGACTGTTTCATTACTTCTTTCATGCTTTAAGACTTAAAATTTATAATATAAATATATCCATATCAATACTGATAAACCAATAGAACTGTCTGACTGATTTTTCCTACTTCAAAACTGCGATGGTCAATATATCTTCTACCTATTAATTATTGTTGTAAATAACGTTAGAATTTTCACGATAACTTTATAATTCTATGAAACATTACGTATGTAAAATAAAGACGTTAAGGACCCGTAGTTGTTCTTGCTTTTTTACCAGAAAGAGACAACAATATCAATAAGGACTTCGAAGATAATAATTTACCACTAGTGGATTTAATTAAGATAAACTTTTATGATTGACTTGGACTTCTGAAGTTATATAAATCATGCGTAGTGTATACTGTATGGCCGTAAAAAATGAGAACAAACATCATTGTACGGAGTTTCTCAACTAAAATCACCAATATACAATAGATATTGTTACTCGATCTTTACAGAGAAATTCTGCAAGTTGCCAACTATGGCCTCTATTATTTCATCAACTAGAAGGCATCGATAGCCTTAACTTTGATGCAAGTCTCAAAATGAAGGATTTGAAGAGTTAAATATATAATCATTTTAAAATAATCCGATCACCCTTTCGAAAAAAGAAGGAAAAAATCGACTTTTGTATTATAAATGTGATTATTTAAAATAAAATTTACGTATTTGTGAATATTCATGAATTCTTCGCACCACATCGGGTTTAAACGTTTTGAAAAAACATTTACAGACATTTGACTTAATTATTTAAATATTTAACAGACAGGCAAAAATCTCGTTAATTTCATTACAATTTTTTTGATATGTTATAATATAATTAAATATATTTTTTTGACGTGTAAATTATGTTAAATATGTATTATTGTTATTCTCATTTATAATTTTCAATGTATTAAATGTTATATTTATAAACAGTCTAACATTATTATTTTATTTGTGATATAATACAACGAATCTTCTCAATAATCCATGGATTCACAGGGAGGGTGCCAGGTGCATCGTATTGTAGGGAGCGGAGCTTTAACAATACCTGGGACTTGCTACCCAGTTGTAGGTTTAAGGGGTCCGTGACGTACGTTATACGCTCATCTCCACTCTCCAAACTCCTCTCTCTTCCTAAACAAATTTAAAGCGAACCTATTGGGGCTGCCTTCGACGCCTGTTCCAAGAATAAACTAATGATAGTTCTGAAGTCTTTTAGTAGGTTATAGAGAGATTTAGCTGTTATAACCCTCGCTCTCTATAACTTCTGGCACTTACAAATTTAAGACTAAACAATTCTTAGTGAGTTCATTAGTGAGCTCATTATACTTGTTGCCCTTGATCTTTTGGTCTTTAGAGCTTGGTCTTTATAGAAGTTGGTTTCCTAAGGAACTCTATAAGCACAATGTTCTTTTAAATTCGCGAATATAAAAATAACAGTCAATCACACAAATAAAAAAATATATTGAATGTCTATTCTCTCCTTGAACCATCACTTAATATAAATATAAACCTTCCCTTCATGTATTAATAAATATTTAAAAATTAACTACAGTTTATTTATTAAACGCAACTTTCCAATACATAATTAATTAACTGAATATATTATTAATTACACCGCCCTCTCACTTGCGATATGTTTGGGGAAATATTATTAAAATTAAAAGAAAATTAATTAATACTTTAATATTTAAATGTCTTTTCTGTTTCGTTTTATTTTTATAATTTTTTTTTTATTTTATTAATGTAAAATATGGATAGTCGCCTTAGTTTTATCCCCCACATCGATCCCGGCGTCGGGACGTGACGACCCCATCGCCCACTGGTGTATTCCGGTGCAATCAGTCACGGGGGGGAGGGCTGGGGGTACAGCCCTGGGAGTAAGACGGTCACGGATCTGGCAGGAGGCTGTCCGTGGCTGTCTTGGGGGGGAAGGGGATACTCGGGTCTCTCCGGAGGCCTGAGTTCGCTTGTGGTCGGTCGGTTTCCGCTCTGTCTGCCGTCAGGCGCTTGCGCTCGTCGGTGGGTGGTTGGAGACTGGCCGCGTGGGCTTGGGTGGGAGGGGTAAGGGGTTAACCCTCTCGCGATTAAGCAAGCCCGCCAGGCGGGGGGACACTCCTGGTCACTTGGAGTGAGCCCTCGGGGGGGAGGTGGCCGTTCACGGCCCGCCGCCGGATCGTCGCGGATGCATGCTTCGGCGTTTCCCGTGGCGATCCACTTGGCGGCAACGGAGAGTGACCGCTGGTGTTTTAGTGGGTAACATGGGCCCTTCTGGCCGTGAATCCCACATAACCGCCTCCGTCTCCCCTAGACGGAGGGGTAGGTATAAAACCTTTCACCGCGATAACAAAAAAAAAAAATCCCCCACATCGATTGAGGTTTAGAATTAGCAAACAGATCTCTTGGTTTTGTTATGCGCTGCACTAAAGACTTTAAGAAAACTGAAACCGTTTTTATGATCTCTAATCAGTCTTGTACGTAGTAAACTAGAATACTGTAATAACATCTGGTCACCCTATAAAATAATTCATATCACAAGGATTGAAAATATTCAAAAGCGTTTCTTGCGCCAAATATCATTTAGATTTAAACTAAACCTTAAAGATTGTATCGAGAGGTTAAACTACTTTAGCGTTTGCAGTCTCGAAAACAGAAGAAAAATCTTATCTATGTGTCTTTACAAACTTTTAAACAACAAAATTGAATATCCAGATCTCTTGAATAGATTTTTATTTCGAATCCCATCAAGAGTTCCTCGTTATCCTTCTAAACTATTTCAAGTTGCAACGTATAGGACTCATTTATGTAAAAACTCACCAATACCCAGAATGGCGACGTTATATAATAACACTTCTAAAGAAATAAATGATTTAGACATAAGTTGGTACAATTTAGGCAAAAAAAATTTGCCTTTTTAAGATAATCCATTAATAATGCATGCACAGTTAAAATTATAATTTAAATTAAACTTGGATTGTTTGTTATGAATTAATTTATGATATTTTTTATAGACAATTATGTACATATAATATATATTTTCTTAGCAGACCCTGGCTAAAGTTGGGAGATTGCCAGGAAGAAGAAGAAGAAGAATATATATATTTTCTTCATGATTGATTTTAGAATTACACATAGTGCATTTTTTTAAATAACAATAAAAAAAAATATTTTTTTAAATTTAATTTTGTGATATTTTAAATCTTTGTGTTATATTGAATATTGTATTTTCTGTAATAATGTTATTAGTTATGTCAATGTTATTGATTATTATGAAATGTTTGATTAAATTTATTTTTATTACTTTTTAATTTTAATCTTGATATACTACAATTATTATATTTTGCATAATGTGATAGCCTATAATTAAAAGGACATTTAAGTTATTGTTAATAGTTTGATTATGGAATGAATGTAAAAATGTTTTCTTTTGTTGGTTATCCAAATAAATAAATAAAAAAAATAATAAAAATTAAAAAAATATCTCATTTAAGATAATAAGGTAAAAATATATGTAATCCTGTTTTGCAGATTACAACAAAAAGAGAATGAGAGATTATAAATTAATTCCGATAGAGGATAAAAATATTAACCAAGTTATTTATGTAATGACACCTCTAATGATTTCAATGTTTAATTAAAGGAAATCGGATTTAAATTATAAGCAGGTAGTGTCGTTCATTTTAAGTTGTAAAATTTGTTTGCTTAATTCAAAAATACAACTTCACAGTATTTATAAATTTTTCATTCAGTACGTTCATGATATTTTAAATGTTCACAAATAATTTGTATTCACTTGGACCTTATAAAAAATATTTTAAAACATGGATGTGAAAATCGACTTTTTTCTTTATTTAAATAGTTTTCATTCATCAGTATCATCAAATCATATCACACGGCAGATACGCTATGTCAAGAGAGCAAGTATCATAATATCGAAGTTTATGTTGCAGGCAGCGAAAAAAGTATTGGGTTTACATTTTTGCACTCTCTTCGACATGTTTTATTTATGCTATGTTTGCTTCTATTATTAATTGTCCTCAATTAGTATTCTGGATCAAATTATATCATTTCTTTTAGTTTTTCTACTTGAATATAAATTTCAAGTATTAAATATTAAAAATGTATGTACGAAACAAATTTTTGAGTTTATTAAATATAAATATGTTATATTGACGAATAAAAAATTCAAAAATTGCTGTTAATTTTGTTTTAATAACTTTATTAATGGCTTTAAGAAGTAGTCGTTTCATTGGGTATTTATGTTTAAATCTTCTGAAATAGTTTAAAGACGTTATTTTCGTAAATGGTTATAAATTTCAAACGAAAAATATAAGATAGAAGAAGAAACATACTTTATTGCACTCAAAATCATAGGAATTAACATTACAAATAAATACAGAAAATTGAAGGCAAGGGCGGCCTTATCACTAAAAGCGATCTCTTAGTGATAAGGCCGTATATGTTTATATTACTATGATAGTATGCATTTATATATTAAATTCAGATAATTAAAGATTCAATCTTTCTTCTAGCAATTATAATAATTAAAGTTGAACTCAATTACCCGATTATTTCTTTACTCACATTTTCCCACGTCTAAAGAATTATGAATGAATATTAAACATGTTTAGGTGGTAGAGCCTTGCTGTGGTAAGTTACTACAGCTCGAACATGGGCTGGCTCGACCGGGGAAGTAAGACCCTCTCACAGAAGATCGGCGTGAAGTAGCCTTTAGTGGCTGCGTTTCATCCGATGAGTGAGAGAGCCGGTTGCCCTTTCCCTTTTTCCCACCCTTTCCTACCATTTCCTCATTCCCACGCCTTCCTAAAAAAACAAGGTTGGTAACGCATTTGCAACAAACATGTTGCGGATGTACATGGGCGGCGGTACTACCTTACACCAAGTAGGCCGTCTGCTCGTTTGTCACCTTTGACATAAAAAAAGGTAGTGATATATATACACTATTGGTTGGATAACATCGCGTTTTGATACTAAACTACTTTATAAAGTGTTTAAACTTGTCAAATATGGTTAATATTCAAAGTGTTTATAATATTGTCTGACAAATTTCAAATAGTAACGCTGTGTCATTTACAAATCAGTTTTTTATTTCGTAATTTCAGTCATATTTTATTGTATTGTTACAAGTAATTCGCTTATTAAAAATAACAAAACGAAAATATCATTGTTATTTAGCAAATCCGATGTCGACATTATGATCAAATATTTAACGATATTTTTATTAAATAATACATGCCATTAAAATAAAATATTTCAAAGAATAATGGTCAACATATTAAGATTATCATCTCTAATCCCACTTTATGAAATATTAATTACAAAATTAAAAAGGAACTTACTAACATAGTATAATGAAGCTGTATGTAGTTGAGTTCAAGTATTGAAGTTTATTTATTGTTTCTTTACAAGAACAACAGTGTACTTTTAATGAACTTGGTGTCCCTTACAAGTAATGAATGTAAAAAGTTTTTGAAAATCAGAAAACCAATTGTATCCTTTGAATTTTAAAGGAAATTCCGGATTCCCATCGCTATTTTATGATATTCACTCCTAGTATTTTCCTTCAGAGCATCTGGACCAATGTATTTATACTTTATTCTAAATTTTCTCATGCCTTGGGTTTATTGTACTGATAGATAGTAAACATTGTTTGGAAAATGAAATATTTCACTGATATGAAATGTTTAAAAGAAAATAAAATCAATTTGTGTTAACAGTTCATCTTTTAATAATTGTATTCGATTAATTATCAGACCAAAATCAACCCATAAAGTATATTGCATCTATATATAGATGCGATATACTAAATAGAAAAACGCAATTATTAATCTTTGGTCTACACTCTAGGACTAAAGTCAAGTCCGTTAGGAAAAAATTGTTCATAGAAATTGAAGGGAATATAACAAGCTTCAGAATTGAATAACGCTTTACAACTATGCTAAAAAAACAAAATAAATCTTTGGACATCGGAGATTTAGAAGATCAAATGTACGCTTATTTCATTAAAATATTTAAATTTTACTACCTTAATAAATCTATATATGTTAAAAATTTATGTTATTTACACTATTTATAACAAGAATAGCTGTTTCGCTATAATTTGAATTCGTTCCACCAAAAAACAAGTTGCTACTAAAATCCGAGATCTGTTTATTTAATGCCTCTAAATCGAATAGTTCATCTTCACAGATTAACTATACTGTGCTAATTATGAAACAAACGCGGACAAAGTCTCGGGCAAAAGCTAGTATCTGTACAGAGACAGAATATAAACTAAACAAATTATTAGGATTATATAAGTGCAATAGAATAATTGCTGTGATACTACGAATAAAATTTTTGGACAGAAAATGTATGTTAATGTTTTAGAATAATAATAACACTTCAGCATTTACATGCAAAAGAAATTCATAAGTAAACTTGTATATATTATTAAATATTTTTAAACTTTAATAAATTTCGCTTCACGCTTATCATTCACATATTCTCCAATAAACATTAATAAACTCATAATATCATAAACTTGTTTCACTTTAATCTTAACTTGCTAGTGACAAGCCAATTATAAATAAATGTTTTTAAAATTGCTTCACCCTCAAAACATACGTTCGGTAAATTAAAGCTCTCTTACATCAGCGAGCTGGGATTCAGTTCTCTATCACGGTCCATTAACGCCGTTTATCTATTGAGAGCACACAATTTTCAACTAGTTCACACACGTTACTATGAACTCGTTCAATGGACACATACATACTCATAGGTGCACTCAGCTATTAGCGTTCAATTGGTAGAAAAACTAACTCACCATCCAATTTTAACATCGGAAAAATTTTATTATTTTTATACTGTACTTATTAACTTAATGAAAATTCACATAATAGACTGGTTGGATACATTGTATTTATTTTCATAATTTGCGAAATTTGTACCAATGAGTCGAGTCGCGTCAGGAGAAGATGTATAATATGTACTAATAACAGATAAGCTGCTAACATGAGATGTTTATTTTAATTGAAATCATGTTGTTGTTTTACATGAATCATAATTAATTGATATTACTATATAAATTATGTACTAAAATTTTTCATTACCCTTGAGATCGTATTAAATTAGGAATGTCCGACATTTTACTAAATATATTTTTCATGCGCCTTTCTTCTTTTATCGCAGTTAATATTATACTTTTCCATTTTAATAATATATCAGTTATTTATAAGTTTAATAAAAACATTTTCCTTAATTTCTTATATTCTTAGTTCCATAAGAATTTAATTGAATTTATATTTTGAGTCTCGTTTATTTTCAGTGTAGAGAAACTTGGTTTAAAATAAACCTATTGTTTTATTAATTTATTTTACAATAAGCATTCTCTGAAGATATATAGCGTGGAATTTTCAAATCCATTTAACAGTAGTAGGTATAAAATAAAACTTTTTAAAATTCAATTATCACATGTTTATTTTCAACATATTTAAAGTAATAAAAAATACATATACCTCAATAAAGCTCTGTCATGTTCTGTTGTTATAAATGTTAACTAAACTCTAACTTCTTTGATCAGTTAAAATCTTAAAATGAGTTAAAGTTGGAGTCGAATAAGAAATAAAGTAATCAATTTAAATTCATAGCTTGAAGGTTTTGTTTCATTAGAAATGGTGGTAAAAGTGTGAAGGTTAAATGTCTTATTCTGAGATCTAAAGCAAACGAATCATTTTAAGAAATGATTTTTATTTATTTTGAACCTACTATGTCTAAGAATAAATTATTCCATAAATAATAAGAACACACGAGAACACGAGTAGTACACATTTTAAACAGGTCACGTTTAGATTGATTTTATTAAGTTAGCTCAGATACCTTCTTAGAATTAATGACGTTTTTTTAAATTTTTGATTTGCTATGAATAACTTACGTTCATATAACTTCAATACACGTCTTACCTTATATATACTTGATAAAGTTATACCATCCTTGTATAACTAACAAGGTATAATTAGGTTTTTATAAATTTTTACTGAAATATTATAGATCTCTTATGCGTTACATTTTTTATGAGTCTTATTGATTATTTTCGTATTTGTATTTATTCAAAATCTTTTTAAAATTATTCAATCACTTTTTCGAGTAACTCTTTCTGTAATCTTGGATCGATAAGTTTTATCTTAGTTAATTCCCATTTATGATTTATTTATTTCGTAATTGCTTTAATATAAGAAGTGTCATACATCGAAACCGGTGGTTTTAATCCTTATTGCGTTTCATAATTTCTTTGTAAATCATTTATTACTTAGAAACTATTATATTTTTTTAACAATTATAGTCAGTAAGATCTCAAAATTAAATCCAGAGTAAAGTTTAATTCAAAAATGACAATCTTATTTTAAATATCAAAAATAATATTTAAATAAATAACGAGTTACACATAATAACCGTTTAGGGGAATGAGCCTTGTGTATATTTGTAGATATAATTTATAACCCAATTGTCTTCAAATATTGTGATTGAGATCTTAAACAAAAACATATAAAAAAGTAAAATAATTACAGAACATTAAATAATAGAATTCCTTTCGTCTGTGAGCTTTCAATGTTATCCTTACTTATATTATAAATGTGAAAGTAACTCTGTCTGTCTGTTACGCTTTCACGCCTAATCCACTGAACTGATTTTAATGAAATTTGGTACAGAGATATAGTTGACCTTGAGAAAGAACATAGGATAGTTTTTATCTAAGACTTTTGAAAGGTTCTCTTGGAAACGCGATATAACCGAAGTTCACGCGGGCGAAGCTGCGGGCGGAAAGCTAGTTGAATATATATACGTAATGTAAGATATAACTATATATATATATATATATACTGTTTTACTATTGACTTCTTCTACCTGGTAATTTCCCAGGTTTAGCCAGGGTCTGCCTTACATGTTTTGAATAACTATGGCTAAATGTTTTTACGACCGGTTGACCGACCGGCCTGAAATCAACCCTCTTTGGGAAAACATTAATCAGTTATGTCTAAATACTCTTAGAAAGTACATATGACTCGAAAAAATCACATTGGTACTTGCCAGGGCCAGGATCAAACCCGCGCCCTCGTTAATGAGACTCGGCCCTTTAACCACTAGGTCACCACTGACTTACTGTTTGTTAAGGATTCTTGTGAATATTTTTATTGAATAAATTTACTTGCAATAACAGTGATGTTTTACGTCTTAACTGGTATATTATATAAATTCATAAAAAGAAAATTAAAATCTTCATAAAAATAACAATAAAATTTTACTTATTATAACTTCTTTAATTGAAAATATATTTTCCTTTATTGTTTATTAGGTACAATCGCTTCTTTAATTTTATTCAAAACCGATTTCCACTGTTTGATATCATATCGTTGTCTTAAATAAAATAATATTTAATGTTATCCCTCAAACATAAGTTCTGATCTTTGTTCATAATAAATCACACATATAACTTACCGGTCGTGACAAAAACAGACCGCGACCTTTGTTTCACCAACCTTTTATGTATAGTTAGGCTCTCGTGATAAAGTACGACAATTAGTTTGTAGTTCACCATATAATAATTTATTATTCGTCATCGACCTGAATTTGCTTCCATTTTTTTTACACGGCTTGATATCATTGATATATCCTTAAACGTTTTCTTATTTCAATATAAGACAAGTTAAATGTATTAACAAAAAAGAACCATATTTTGTGTCCACTACAAATTATTAACTTCTATTCTATAAGCATTATATTAATCAAAGTACCTCGAAATTGTTAATCATCTCAATCATGATACTTCTTTTTATCTTTAAAACAAGAAAAATGTCTATTGATTTATAAGAACGGCACAGTTAAATAAAACTTTTTTTTTTATTTCAGGTAATACAAACTCCATATAAACATCACTCTAGCCTACATTAACTCGAGTGTCACCTAATTAATGACACTGAGGACATCACCACGAGACACTTCCCACAGTTTCTATAGAAGCTCATTATGACCTGAGATTCTTTGTAACAAGGTTTATTCACTATATATTGTATTTGTTGTGCTTTACAGATTCTGGAACTTTTAATTGAATGCACTTTTAATTTGACTGGTAAAATCAATTTGGGCTTTGAATTTTAAGAATAAATCATACATTTAATAAACCAAACTCATCTTTATATAGCAAAAGTATATTATAATTTGAATTTTTGTTTTAGGAAATTTAATAAAACTTATTAATAGTGTGGTTTTAAAAGCGTTTTCTTACAATATTTGAAATTAAATTAAAATCATAAAATAGTTAAAGATTTTAAATTTGTTGACGTGTATGAATATTAATTAGTTTCAACAAAAAGTTGCATAACTAACTCGATTTTCAAAGAACTCAAGTTCTTTATATATTATCCACTTTTATTGTGGTTCTCTGCTTTCTCGTATGAACGTCGTCATAACTCTTTGATAATTTTAACTAACTTGTAAGATTGATATGATACTCCATAGCTTTATTTCATTATTTTAAACATTTATAGAATTCTCATAAACTTTTTATAACTAAATATCTCCAATTTACTCATTATATTTATTTTTAAATGGCTTGGTACCTTAGTTATTCTTGCAGTGGATCTAATTACAAAACAAAGTTTTATCTAAACAAGATATACAGTTTTATCTTAACAAGATATACATTTCATTAACTTTTTAGCAACCTTGATCACTTTCAGATGAATCGAAACATTCATTAATAAGAAGAAATTCAATAAGAAAAAACGACTGATTATCCGATAAACTTAGCTTCATTTAAAGGCATAATATTCATCTAGACTTCCGAATAGTAAATATATGGGGATTACTGTTAACAATTATATTATTAGAACCTGAATTCTAAATACCAACATCAGCAACAAAGCTCATTCTCCTATCACACACAAAACTAAAAATATAACCACTCTCACCGATAGACGAACTGATATATTCTAAGGTAGAGGTAATTGTCAGCTAATACTTATTAAAACGTTAATATTATAAGTAATCATCATGATATTCTATGAATATGAATATTATTTTGTTATAGACATAGCAAATAATTTATTTGGTCATTTATTACGCACGCAAAATATTCTTATTACATACGATTATTATCAGCAAAGACAGAACAGAATTCATATTTCCATACTTTAAAATACGTTTACTTTATAATTACTTAAATTGTAACAAAAAATATATAAATACGTTGAACTTAAATAGAAATATATAATGAAAATTAATAAACAAAGTGGTAGCAAGCAATTTTTCAAGGTGGTAGAGCCTAGCTGTAGCCAAGTGATTGCAGCTCGAACATGGGCTGGCTCGACCGGAGAAGTACCACCCTCTCACAGAAGATCGGCGTGAAGTAGCCTTAGCGGCTACGTTTCGTTCGATGAGTGAGAGAGCTGGTTGCCCTTTCCCTTTTCCCATCCTTTCCTACCCCTTCCCTTTTTCCTCCCCTTCCCATTTTTCCTCCTCCTCTTCCCAAATCAAGGGTGGTGACACATCCGCAACATGTCTTATGTCGCGGATGTCCATGGGCAACGGTACTACCTCGATCAGGTAGGCCGTCTGCTCGGTTGCCCCCTTTAATATAGAAAAAAAAAGCAAGGCGAATATAACAAAAGTCGCGGATTATAATCGTGGGTGTATCACTAAATATTTTATTCTTATTTCTTTTATATTTTAACACTTGATTTACAACCTAAAATACAGAAAAATCTCAAATACATGCAATATAACAATAATTACATTATAATATTTAATGGAATATTAAAGAAATAAAGTTATCAAACAAAGTATGACCATTAATTACAATAGTGTATTTTGAAACAATTAATGAAGAATAAATTCGAGTTTGTCATCATTGCTACTAATTGCTGTAGCTGACCGGCTTTTGTTCTTTGAAGTAAGGGAAAAAATAAACAAGAATTTCCAAAGGTTTGTTGTGATATCATGATTCAAAATTAGGTTTGATAAAAGATGAGATGACAAAATGAAAGAAGCCAAATGGTGTAGACCGATAGTAGAGCATTAATTGAAAAATGTAAATCAGATTGTAGATAGTAATAAACAACTACGAATGCCAGAAGACTGAATAGTGTGGCCGATATCACGATGATGTACAACTCATATCACCTTAAATACATCTCGTCTAAAGAAAGTGAAAAGGATATATAGACGATTATTATTTCATGGAATATCTTTAGTTATACGTTGTTCTCTATATATTAATTTATTTTCTTTGTAGGACTTAGTTACTTTGTCGTGTATATTAAGTTTCAGAAAACCTTTGATCCTTCCTTTTTATTTAATATTAAAATCACTGGGGAAAGTTAATAATTTGTTTGACTCATACGAGAATAAAATATACCTAACATTACCACAAAATTGGGATTGACTATAATATTCATCAAAAAAGAATATAGAGTATAAACATAAAATTATTTATATGAATATTTAAAAATACTTTTTGAATATAAAGAATAAAAATGCTAAGCCAATTCCAAAAAACAAAAGTTTTTGTAAAGAAGATTAAAGGATCATCATTGTTTTTTTTTTGTTAATATTTTCAATCTAAAAGTAAGTTAACATATGCATTTATAAATAAAAATACATTTAAAAGTAATTCATATCAAAATTTTCCATCAAGTGTTTATTTTTATTTTATAACAAATCAAAATCCATTCAATACTAAGTTTGGAGTAAGTTACTAAAAGGCTAAGTAGTGTGTATAACGAATAAGACTGAAGTTTGAAAATACATGACTGATACATATCGTAGGAATGTAAATAAATTATATACTTTGCAAATATTTGTTTAAAGTGCAACACCCAATAGATGTCTTTTCTTTGCTAACCTCGACTTCTCTTTAAAAAACATACATTATTTATTAAAGTCAATTTAATTCATTAAAAAATAATCCAGTTTTATATTTACTAAATACGAGTACATGGATTAAGGTAAATAAATAAAAAAATACTTGAAGATCAGAAGTACTATAAATAATCTCATTCACATTTGAAATCAGAAACAAGTACTCGCTCGAGTCCTTGTGTACTGAATATTCATTGCCTACTAAATGTTTCTACTATAACACCCGAGATTGGAGCCCGGTTGGAAACTATAAACTGATTGTTTTTTTATTATTAATAGGAACATGTTTGATTACATTTCATTGTGATAAGAAATAATACCTAAAATAAATTTTTATACAATTAATAATAATACTAAGCAAAGGTTTATTTTGACGGCATTCAAAGAATTTTTTTTCTTTCTCAAATAAACAACATATTCTGTCTGATCTTTTAATTATTTTTTTTTCATTTATTATGAAATATATTTAATAACACTATTTTTTTAAAAACAAAACATAGTTTTTAGAAATCTTTATCATTAACTAATCTGTATGACCAACTAAAAAAAAATTATGAATGATACTGTACAAATATTTGAGTTCAGTTTGCATTACTTTAACAGAGAACAAACATACTGTCCGGAAACAAAAAGGCTGTCTTCAAAGAACTTCAAGGATTTATTTTAAAAACTTGTTAAGTAATATTTGTTTCATGTTTTGAAACTGAAAAACTTATGATACTATACTCATTTTTATAAGTTCAACTTTGAAATACTTATGAACAACCTATCATGAGCAATTTATTGTAGCTACTTTAAAAACATTGACTTACTTCTCTTGTAAATTTTTTTACACTACAAATATGGACTTAAAACCTATAAATTTCTGAATTGACTGATAAAGTTTTCAAAACCATATTATTACAAAGTGATATCCTGTTATATTTAAAAAACAGTCTTCCATGTATTCCAAGTTTTAAGAACACTTTACGGTATTAGAAGTAACTGTACTTCTGTACTTCTATGAGGCTTTCTATCATGTAAAGCTATAGTGGTTATTATATCTCAATTTTTGTTTTATTTAAAATTAACACTATTAATTTAACTGAATTTGTTCTAATAATTGTTATTTAGAAAAATTTATAACTATTTTAAGTGGTTAATATAAGAATTATAATTTATTTCGTTATTTTCATCGTCATCTTTATTGTATCAGCATGCTCTACGAAAGTGGAAAGCGTTATACATATTAAATCTCATCGATGTCAAAACAAGTCAATGTCAAAACAAGCCACAAAACAGAACAGATGCAACTGTGTTGCAAATGCTGCAATTGAACACATATTGGAAATTCCTGTTAAAGTAAATTAAAGTAAGTTGTAAACACAGTGGTTTAGTTCTCTGTTATGCATTGACGTCTTTACTCATAAAGAATTATTCACTATTCCCTCCGTTCATACACTGTTTTTAAACTTTCACCTACATTATATTTATGACAAGGATTATTTTAAAGTAAATTTTCAGTATTATAAGTAAAGGATTTATTAATACATATACTAAATATACTCGGTACAAATATAAAAAAAATGTTCAATCCGAGCCCACATGAAAAGAATATAAAGTGCTTATTTCATATGTATATTATAATTGTACGTTTTAATCTACATGATGTTGATATTGTTTATATTTATATATAAATAAAGTAGTTGCCATGACAACAAATAATATTTAATGTGACCAGGGAATTGAGATCAAAATATGTGGAAATAAAGAATAAATTAGATAAGGCCACAAAATTATATATTTCACATGTACATTTTCTCTTACTACATACTAACTTATAGTTATTTGCTCAAAGAGTTTATAAAAAAAGTGTAATTAATTTTATTTAAGGCGATTCCTAACTAAATACGCAAGGTTTACTATAATTAAAAGCAGCTCTAGACCGAAATGTATGTTTAGTAAATAAAATACACTCATTTAGAATTTTATCATTCGAAATGAATTACTAGAACGTGCCTTTCGCTTTAATAGTTTTAAAAGTTAAATATGTTTTTCATGAGCATGTAGAAACACGACGCGATGTATTTTATTCTGCGATTGTATTTTTTTATTGCTTTAAAACTTGTATATTCTTTATAATATAAATATTTAATGATTGAGTACTAAAAGCCTAACGGTAGTGATATATGCAGCAATTTTTAATTCTCATTGTATAGACAATAAAATACAAAGGGAGCAAGCGTCTCAGGAATTTAAGAGTTCTATTCTGGAATGTTGAAGTAATATGTTAGATCGAGCCTTTAAGTGGAAAACGTTCTAACTTGTGCCTTCGAGGGGTTGACTTGAACAAGATTCAGTCTTCCCAATTAACAAAACTCCTTCAAAAATTTTCGGCTTTTAGACACACCTATAACTAAGCATAATATATACATACAGTAATACTGTTATTTGAGTTTGTTAATAAGATTAGTATATTATATAAAAGAAAATAAATGAATCTTATTCTTTTAGGAAATCATTAACAGATTCGATATTAACAATGAATTTCATGTTACGTCTTAAAACATTTGTGAAGAATTAGACCACGCTTGTATATCAACACTTCTCAAAGTGCGAGCAATTTAAATCCTCATCACGCTCCATTAACAGAACTTAAGGCTGAATTGTAAAAAATGCTCGAAGCGTACACTTAGCTATTCGCTTTTTCAAGCATGAAAAGAGTAACTTTCTTATTTGCAATTGTTAAATCTAATGTTCAAACATTCAAAGCCATCTTAAAACAATCTTTTATTAACTTCAACAGTTAGCATAAAGTATTGCGAAGAAAAATAGCCACAAAAGGTTATAAAATGAAACGTGAAGCCTAACTAGAAGACGAAATATTTCATGTAATTATTTTTTTTAATTCATATGTTTAATTACAAAATCGTTAAATTTTAAAACAATTTCTCTAAAACACATTGAAAGCCGTAATTGAAAATATTATCCATTATTGATTCGGAAAACTTAAGCTCTAACCATATCATAAATAATATTTAACATCGAGTTTATAATCAGCTTGTAGCCATTATATTATTGTATTAATACGGATTAATTTAAATGTTACTGTTTTATGGTAGTATATTATTACAAGTACTTTAATTTTTGTTAAATACTTTACTTTGTTGTTTTTCCTTTTAAATAAATTAATTCTATATTACTTAAGATTTGAGATAAACTCGTGTCGTAGCGAGGTGATCATAATAAATTTACGTTTCTTCTTTCTTTACCGAACCACCAATTAAGGAAATGCCACACAGGGAGCTTCTCTTTTATCCCAAAAGTAATGTGAATCATCGACTGTCGTCGATTTGAATGTGCTATTACGCGTAAAAGTTAATAATTCATATACTTGCGGTTACTCTATCACTGTGGTCCACATTGCTTTTAAACAGGTAATGAAGATTCTGCGAAGTTTGATGTGAACAAAGATAATGCTCTGATAATAAAGTTTCATAGCAGATAATGTGAATAGGAAATATAGCAGATGGAAATTAAACGAAGGTTTGTGATCGCAACTTAACGTAAAAAATATACATACAAACTGACTGTTGCAGTGCAGTCTCGATCTGGTGAATACGTAGACACCTGAACCAACCCAGAGAGTGAAATCGGTTCCTCTCTTCACATTCAAATACACAATAACATATTTAAAAAAACTCTTTGAAAAATCTTGTTCCATTTACGTTTAATATTGCCAATAGATTTTTGATTATCTAAGTTGATTAATTGTATTATGTTGTATTTTTCATCTACATTTAATTACGTGAGTAAATGAACCGAAACTGAACTCAGTATGATTGAGATGAAAGAAACAAGTTTAATTTAAAACTGATTTAAGTCTCTTCTGAATGATTTGATACATTGTTAAAAAAATATTCGGCTTGATTTAATTTATTATGCGGTGACGCTTTTGCTCTATAACTGTTTGCCTGTTCTCCATTTCTGTTAAAGTCAGACTATAATATTATTAATTATGCCATCAATGAAGACTACATGTTGATGTAGCTGTAATATGTTAATGGTACATCAGATGTCAGCTAATAAGGGACTATTTGTGGAGAGAGTTTAATTGCATATACATTTTGAGTAATTGGCATAATATTATCATCTTGCATATAACACTAATAAAATCAAATCTCTACTTTGTTTTGATAACTTTTGGTGACTAAAATAACAATTTTATAATTTTGGAAATGATTTTTTATATTCTTTTAAAAAGCTTTCTAAGGTATATATTATATATGAGAGACAATTCAGAATTTATTTAATTATACAAAACAGTTATCTGAACACATCGTCTAATATATTTGGTGATAATCGTGACGTCTGAGTACCAGCATCATTTAAAGAAGGTTTTATGACATGGAATGATTACAACTTTTTTATTTTATTTAATCGATTACATAATATGTGGTTCTTTTACAAAATTTCAAGTGTAATGTATGTGTTAGATTAAGGGCAAGTTAAGTTTAAAACTATGTATTATGTACCATATTCATAGCTTCAACCAAGTTTTTAAAAAAAGTATTCGTATTTGTATTTTGGATGTGCGCCAACTCATATAAAGGAAACGGTTTTGTGATATATATTCATTTTTATGATCATGACACTAACACAGAATATTTTAATAAATCTAGCCTATTCAGTAATAGTTACAGTGTTAAGGTTACTTCCCTAGCTATTAATTGATTAAGACAGACTTCGATACAATTAAATGATGTATTCACGCCGCTTGAAGAAACGTCGAGATAGATGAGAATCCTCTAAATATTAATGATGATTTTTACAATTGACCACATGGTCAAATCATAAGTTGAAATGTATTGGCTTTTTCACTTCGATAATTTGACTCTGTATTAGGTTTTATGGAATACACTATACTGGCCTGGTATACACTATACATAAGTTATAATTGTATCCCAATTTAAATTTGCCTTTATTGATAAAAAGTAAATTATATCAATAATAATAAGGATTATAAATGGATGTTTGCAAAACTAACAAACAACTGAAAACTATACAGCTCAGCCTGCTTGTTTGTTTGTTTTTATAACAACAAAGTTATGCTTGTGTTTTAATAAAAATATTAAAGAATATTTATTTTTTGTAAAAAATATAAAATAACGGATTTATTGTGCTACACTTTTATCGGGTAAAAATATAGTCATTACAGATTTACCTCAATGCACACGTTTAAATAAATTAATGCAAAAATTAAATGGTAGAAAACTTTTTCTATCTCAAACTTCATTTCTATGTAATGAATATTTTAATCATACGTTAGTTATATAGAGTAGCGTTTATAGAGTTGTATATCCTGGTAACTTGATTACATTACGCTCTCAAGTCTCTGGTGATATGAATATAGGCCATAAAGATGTTTTAATTGTTATGAACATGTATCCAATGAAGATTCTTGCCTCCTATATCTATGAACGATTAACTGACGTATGTAAGGACACAAATAATAGTTAAGTTAATGAAAAGATATAAATTTCTTGTAAAATACAATGTATAGAGGCGATTGTTCCTGAGACTTGAAATTAATTTTGTACGTCTTTTTATTATACTTATCAAAAGTAATTAGATACTCATATAATAGGAGGAGTATGTATTGATGTGTTTCTTTGTTTCCTTGATGGATGGTTTTTTGAATTTTTAATATTAGTTTATGACATTATGTACTGAAACCATTTTAAGAATCTCGTCCCTCTGCAGTGTTTTAAAAATTTGATGTTAGAATGAATATTAGTTAACAAATACTTTAATATTTTACAGAACCCGTTTGTAATTTGCGCTTTTGACTTCCTCTCGTCGGTTTGATATTAAAGAAGCTGCTTTGAAAATATTATGCGCTCTGAGTTTCAACGAGTTAATATGTGTGTGAATAAAATATTATGTTACATGAAAACGGAATGTAATATTCAGATACTTTGAGTCTATTGTCCGAGTTGTTATTTCAAAATATAAATATTTTAGTTAGATGAATTTATCAGAATGTTACGTACTCGCTACATATTAAAAATAAATGAACATCGCCGGGGAAATATCGTATGGATTAAATATCATATAACGGGTGACGGTGCTGACTCTGCAGAACGAACACCGAACCGTGTGATCCCAAAGATTCCCGATACCACACAAGCATTGTAATTGTATTGCTATCCTAACATCGGGGCAATCATGTAGTCTGAAGTGTAGGTTATATATTAATATGTATTTCTTATTACAAAATACATATACATACAAGTTAGTTTCGTCGTTTTCCTGGAGCCTCTGGTTGCCACCTTATCATACAAAAACAAATAAAATATCTTAATAAATAAAATATTAGAATGGCAATTTTTAATAAAAAAGTGTTTAAATACATATTTGTAAATAATATATTGTTACACTGATATGTACTCGTAGGAGACGAAATGATATATAGAGCAGAAATACTTTTTGAGTGTATGAATATAATCAAAGATGGATAAGAACACATTATAATATATAAAATTGATGGTGCAAGAAGGACATTACATTAAAGATCATATTCATCATTCTTTATTATTAATGTTTTTGACTCTCCAACCATCTTAAAGTTGAAGATAACAAAAATTACTTTTACAGATTTATTCGCCTTATAAGATTTTTATGATAATATTTAATATAATTTATAAAAATAAATTCATATCAAAAGCAGAAATGCATTTTGAAATAGAAAATTAATTTCATTATTTTTATGTATTCATAAAAATGTAATCACTGAAATATAATTATTAGTAAGTTATATCATAGTAAATATTTTGTGATTAAAACTGCTTTTAGTTTATTATATATAATTACCCAACTGCCCTTCTATTATGGTGAAAATGAATTTCAAATTATAAGCGAAGTGAAAATGAAGTCAGTGGTGGCTCAGTGGTTAAAGGGCCCACCTCTCGTCACCGAGGGCGCGGGTTCGATCCTGGCCCGGGCGAGTACCAAAGTGATTTTTCCGAATCATATGTACTTTCTAAGAGTATTTAGACATCACTGATTAATGTTGATTCCCAAAACAGGGTTGATGTCAGGCAGGCGGCCGGTCGTAAAAAGCAATAGCCAAAAAAAAACTATTCCCAACATGTAAGGCAGACCCTGGCTATAGCTGGAAAATTGCCAGGTAGAAGAAGAAGCGAAGTGAAAATATGACAATTATGGAAATAATTTTTTTTCATAATTACAGTCGTGTTGACAATAACATGATAACATACTAAACAGTGACTTAGGGGCTTCATAAGTAAGATAATTCACTCTAAATATATGTATATACATATATAAAAATGTCTTTAAAGTATTATTATCATTTTAGTAAAATATGTCTTGAAAAAAGTTTGACCTCATCTTATAGTTTGTACCACTGAGAGCGCGGATCCGTAAAAGCATTATTCTCATTGTTCTCTTAATTAGCATCGAATAGAATGAAACACCTCGTTAGTGTGACCTAAGAGAATTAACGGTTAAAACGTTCATTACAAAAACGATTAATTAATTTCATTTACATAATTCAATTCATAACACTTAAGAATTAAGATATTACTTAAGATATTAGAATAAAATAAATTAAAAATTACTCATTACTTCGTCTTCAGATTTTCTTGATTATTTAACAATAACTTATTAAATATTTATGTTATGACTGGTACGGAATCCAGAAATATAGTTTTTACAATGCACCTAACTTCTTTGTTTTAACTATTTACAATACTTCCAAACTACATAAAAAATGTATAAAAAGAGTTAGGTGACGTTTGTAGTTTAAGAAGACGAAACCTCATAATTTTATACGGAAGAATTAGTAATTCCTAAAAACCGGTGCTTATGTTAACAAAATTGAAAATGATCATTTATCGAGGAAAGTGTTCGAAGGCAGTCATTACTTGTTATCAGACACTTTTACCCAATAAAGAATTGAGACAGATGACATCATTATTATATTTAAAAAAATTGGACTAAAAACTAATTAGACATATTAAATTGCTATAGCGAGATAAAACAATATATAAAATAAACTTGAATAAAAATGCATTTTAATCATCCAACCTCTTAAAAACGAGTGAAGCAGTTGTAACTTTTGTATTTGGTTTCCTCCTTTGTATGAAATGTTCTTAAAAATATAAATCTTGATAGATAAAATAAATTAGATTCTTTCTTCTTCATATAATGGAAGTTCTTAGACTCCAGTCAAAAAAAAAATGTGCTTTAGATAAAAAGAAAGCTTTCCGCAGACACCATGTAACGTCATATAAAAACTAACATTACAGAATTGTTTGTTTATATAAATTTGTACTTAAATAAAATTGTACTTAAATAAAGACAGTGGATGAACTCATTAATAAACATAGTTTATATTGTTCCTGACGTTCATAAATGTTGTAAAACTAACATAAAATGTATTATTTTTTTATTTCATTAACTTTGATTTATTATAAACGTATATCTGTAAAGTCCTCAATGTTTCTAATGTAATAATGTGACATGATTAATTTATAGTTCAAGATCATTTCAAGAAGTGTTGAGAAGATTACGCTGTTAATCTAAACTGACCTTCTTACACTGCCTCGTTTTAAGCAATAATATGTCATAAAATAATTTATTAAAGTGACAGCCATGAATCGCATGATTTTTAATACTATTTTCTATTCTATTCAATATGTTTCTGTTCTGAAAACTGCTATCAGTATATCCTAAGCCTTTAATTTCCAAATTATACAAGCTTTGGTTGCTGGTAGAATAATTTTATCCACTTTTTTATCAGCTGCAACCTACATGCACGGCAAGCCTTCATTCTCTTATTATAAAATTTATTCGCTTCCCACGAATGAAGACTGTTTCGTGATGACCACAGAAATAATTTAAATAGTTTGCTGGCGTCTATGTTTCTTACTAATTATAATTTGGCTGTTTTTTAAGGCAACAGTAAATAAAATTTCACTGATGTATTGTAATTATTATCTAAGGTTATACTTTTACTTGTTGCTGGGTCGGGTCGGGTCTCAGGTGAATAGAAAAAAAAGGAAAAGCATAAACACTAGTTACCTTAAATATCTTAGTTACACACTCGTAATCATTCAACATTTATCTAAAATAATCTTATTATTTATAAAAGATATTTATTAATTACAGGACATTTATTCGTCGCAATTTTACTGTTAATGTGGAGCTAATTTCATTATCATATAAATATTGGTGTCTCTCTGTGGAGCTACAACATTCGATTAACACTCAGAGTAAGTTAATTCAGTATCGTCGCCAGCTTTTAGAGAACAAGTTAATAAATGAAATAACTGTAAAATATAAATAATCTTTATTATAGAAGCTTACATTATTATTTTTATATTATGAATATGTTATAACAGACTAAGTTTAAGTAATCACTCTAAAATAACATAGAAAGTTATATTCTGTTAAGCTAGAAGAATTAGTCTACTGACATAAATACTTACTATAAATATATTTAAAATAAATATTTTTCAATCATCATAATTACAGAAAGCTAGCCAGCTAAATTAAATGCAATTCTATGTTATAAAATCAAATACAAATCAATGTATGAATCTCTACGAGTACATCACATTTGTTATATACATGTCTTTTCCCACATAGAGTGTTGATGACATCATTATCGGTGTGCTAGCAGCATATTTACAATGTGTACTCACAACCTCAGTGTATAATAATATCTCTGATTATCAGCTTGTTTCACTCACGCCGGGGATAAGTAATAACAACAAATATTATAAAATACGATAATATTCCTTTTGTCCCTTTGATAATTTTTTGTTTAAATATAGCGCATGAAAATTCTTAATATTTTACTTATTTGTTACAAAAACATATTTTTATTCTATTCAATCCAGTAAATATTATCAGACTTAGAAATTGGCTTCGATCATAACGCATTATAAAGTGTTCACGATGAATATGAGATTTATTGATAAAACATAATGTAAAACAGCACGTAATGAAATTTCAAGGAGTAATGTAACCAACCAATAAATTTGATTGTTGGTCAACATTGATACTAAGGTCCATGAAGTAAGTTACAATATTTTTTCAAGGTGGTAGAGCCTAGCTGTAGCCAAGTGATTGCAGCTCGAACATGGGCTGGCTCGACCGGGGAAAAACCACACTCTCACAGAAGATCGGCGTGAAGTAGCCTTAGCGGCTGCGTTTCGTTCGATGAGTGAGTGAGCTGGTGGCCCTTTCCCTTTTCCCATCCTTTCCTACCCCTTCCCTTTTTCCTCCCCTTCCCATTTTTCCTCCTCCTCTTCCCAAATCAAGGGTGGTGACACATCCGCAACATATCTTATGTCGCGGATGTCCATGGGCGACGGTACTACCTCCATCAGGTAGGCCGTCTGCTCGGTTGCCCCCTTTAACATAAAAAAATAAATATATATTACTCTGAAAATGAACTACCTATATAGGTTTACCTCCATATAAGGAACAGATATAATTTACTATATATGTCGCAGAGTTTTATTTAAAAAAAAAAGAGCTTGGATATATTTAATTAATAAAGATAAAACATTGTGAATTATAGATTCAGTCGATTTTATTCACTTAACTTTCATTTTAATCTAATCGAGTGGAAACCAATTTAAGAAACAAATATTTTATCTTGGATGTTCCGCCATGTTGAATATATGTAGTATTAATTCACAAATCTAACCATACATTGTAATTCAAATTAAACATTTGTATAATAGTTTAAGCTCAAATAGTTGACGATATTGACTTCAATTAAATTGCGGGTTTCCACTAGAATAAATATTGCTACGTACACTTCAAGATAAGTAAAAGCTTTTAAGAAATGTTGACAAACCCATTTATAAATAAAATACATAGATGAACAGCGAAGCGCTTTCAAAGGTCTAACTTTTAAAATAAGATATTTCCTTTCTAACAGCTGTAAACGACGTACGGACATCCGTGTATCTCGGAACCTTGTGTTATGTGATGACTATAAGGATTTAGTTTTTCATTTAAAGTCAAATCGCATATAAAACTGATATGTTTTTAGAGATATTCCTGGCATTTTTACGCCTTTGGAAAGCAAATATAGTTCAAAGATCATTTATAATTTACGCACTTTGGAGAAAAAATATATTACGACTGTAATATTTTATCCTTCAACACACATTATTGATAGTTGAAGTGTATTTATTCAATAATTTTGTCTCACAAGAAAGAGGTAAGAAAATAAAACATTAAATAATGTAACGCAAAAATACAATACAAACTTTAAATACACGAAATAGCACTTGTAGTGGAAAGAGGGAAAAGTCACTATCGACGATTTAATCGTATACTTATACAGGGCATCCCTTTACATGAAGGGTTGGGTCATATTACATAAGTGGTCCAGTTTTATGACTCCACAAATAAGCTAAGTGAAGTGACATTTCTAGGATAAAATATTATAAATTTAAAGAGAAGCAAACTTAAAAACTGTTTCTTGCACTTACATAAGCTTAAAAAAAGAAGATAGCAATTGCGAAGAATCCCTGAAACGAATGGAACAGGTTTTAATTTTTCATTTATTTTAATATATACAAACAAAAATATAAAGAAAAAGTGTTTTAAAAACCTATTGAATGTTATAAATTTTAAACAATTTGTCAAAAAAATATAAGAGGAAATATTTGGAGGCCAGTCACGCATCCTAAAGTACTATTAATTGAATAACACTATCGACAATACGACTGAGGTAACTATGTAGCATATATATAATTTTTCACAATACATATATTCATAAACAACAGTCATTTTCATTTCTTGTCAGAAGTGCATATTAAGATAATAAAATTCCAGTTTTCGGTTTAAGTAAGGTTTTACGGAAGGAAAATTCAGCATGAAATTATTTCAGCCACTTAAAGCGCCAGTATTCTCGTACAAAAGAAAAATACAACATTATTTACACATTAAAAGTGACCTTTTAAGTAAGAGACTTCTTTTAAGAAATATTCTCGGTGCAATTTGTTACGTTTGTGTGCGTTTGAAGTCAAAGCCTGCTATTCAGAATACACGGCCGTGAAAATAGTCGACGTGACTGGAACACAATCTCCATATTGATGTTAAATGTTTAACACAAATGTGAAAATTCCTATCAAAGGATAACTTGAGTTTAAAATAAAAATTAAATAATATTTAAGAATATGAGACCTCTCATCAGTAATTGAAAATATATTTTTTTACAGTCAACCTAAAGAAATGAAGTTGACTATCTCACGGCATATTATTAGTTGTTTGCAATGCGTTCGCTCTTTGTCACTTTTGAACCAATATAATTTTTGTCAAGATAAGATAACTAAATTGCACATAAAAAAGTAGAATTAATTTAGCAAACAAAATAGATTACATTACATTTCTATGAAGTTACTGTCGTTACGTTATGAAACTAGAAAAAGTACAAAGTTAACCTAAATAATTAACAGGTATTCTTACCCTTTTATATTTTAAATACGTTAACGTTTAACGTTTCTTCTGTTGCTTAAAATATTGCCGTTTCCAATACACGAATACACGGAGAACTCACGGTCTCGAGCTGTACTATTATAATAATAGTGATATATTTTCTAATTATGGAGCAACAAGTTCTACTACATATGTATATATAAACAATAATCAAATCAAAGATGACGCTAATAGATATATTTGAGTCCATGTTCACAAAATGACTTTGTTGTGTTAACCTGAGTGTGATGTTTATAATAGTTTTTATAAAGTTCATATACAGTAGCAAAGAGCGCCGGATTTTTATACTCATGAATATAAAATAATGTTCCCACAACACCGAGTTCTCAACGTGTTATTTACAATGTGAATCTTTGTTTACCTTACAATTACTTTTTTCTTGACTTAAATTTTATCTACATATTTTAGTTAATATTTTTTTTCCTGAAGGATGCAGTGCTTACAAAAAATGATTGTAACTGAGAAAGTTTATGTTGACCTCTTATAATTATATTTTAATACAATTTCTTAATAAGAAACTAAAATATAACTTATCATTTAATATAAAATCTAGTTTAAGGATAAAACTATTCAGTTAATTATGTTCAGTTAAACTCTAAGATAAATAGCCTTTAGTAATTAAAAAAAGAAAAAGCCTCTGATTTTATAAAACATCTTTGCGTAATCTGGTAGAGCCTGTTAATTTTACTCTTCAGAATACACATGGGGAGTTGCCGATATGTTATCAAATTTTAACCCAATAAATCTATATATATATAAAAGAAAGTCGTGTTAGTGACTCCACTTATAACCCAAGAACGGCTGAACCGATTTAGCTGAAAATTGGCAGGGAGGTAGTTTAGAACCAGGAAATTGCAATAGGATACTTTTTATCCCGTTCGACAGCATTCCCGTGGGACTTGACATGAAACGTCAGTCATTATAAAACGTGGAATAACACAATTGACAGCTATGCAATTGACGTATAATGACAGACATGTAATGACGTATGGATGACAATTAGATATTTGTAAGAAATCTACTATATAAAAATAAAAATATTTAGGTAATGTGTTTGCAGTTGGAACTCTAAAAACCATTTAGTATTTGCGGGATAAATTTAGAAAATCATTGTTTTTCACATGGGCAGTTATATTTTGCGTGTTCACGAGTTTGGAAACCATACGCTTTATTTGTGTTAAAGTTAGACCAAAACACAAAAAATGTGGTTTACAAAGGAGCACTTCAATGAAACGGATAATTTGCGGACACGTAGGTATAACGCTTCGATTCGGTATCTACTTTGGATCCACTTTCATTTACTTAGAGAAGTTCAAGTAAATAACACTTCATTTTTGTAATCGAAATGAATTCATTGCTGTTGTGAAATGAAATAAAAATTTTCCTTTTCAAATATAAAACAATAAAAAAATCTTCATCTTTTAATCACCAAACGAATTGTTACATAAAACAAAGCCTTCTGGAGGCGAAACGGAGTTCGCCAGGTTTACTAGTAATACATAAATAATATTTCGTGTATTTTTACTGCTAAAAGCAATCTCTTCACCTTGGATACAGTACACCGACGGCCTTCAGATAGTAGTTACCTCAATAGGTATAATACTTCACAGGCTTGGACTCCGTGGACTTGAAAGCAAGGCTTATTGGTAACTGCAAACTGTTTAAATCGTATCTGGCCAGCTTTGAGCACAAGCACAAAGTATTCAGTCGGTTGATTTTCTAAGAGATACACTTTAAAAAGTGGGCGCAGTTATTACATCCTTTAATTCCTATGTCTTCTTATGAGCAGAGAAACTACTAATCCTCGTTCTTTGATAGAATAACTTCTTCGCATTTCCTTTCCTCGTGTGAACAACTAAGGATTGGAACAGTTTGTACGCAGATGCGTTGAAATATGATGTGTTGAAATATGTATATGATAGACTGTTACTGAGATACTATCTCAGCACTAAAAAAAAGCACTAGCTTTCATCAACTCCAGCTTATTCCGTTGACAAAAAGTCGATTCAATATTGCAAAACAGGAAATTAAAGATACCCTTACTACTCTTTAGCTTGTCTTGTAACTGAAATTGCAATCGAAGTAACTTAAAAATATGTGTTACATAACGTAATGTAATAAGTAGTAGGTTTTATAAATATCATCTAATAGAATGTCCAAAACGAAAATGCTTAATGTACAAGTCTAAACCATAATGCACATGATGACTGACAATAAAACGAACGACATTATTATATTCAATTGGAAAAATTGAGAGAATAATTTTAAAAAATTTTATTGTGATATATAAATTAAAGATATTCAAAATTTTGTACTTTAGTATCTGTGAAAACGTGAAAGATTTAACTTAAATAACTTTTGTGGCAACCAGATAAAATGGTTTAAATTCCCTTAAACGAAACAAACATATATTTTTTTATGCTTGTCTTGCTAAATCAAACAATTAAACCTTACACTCTTAAAACTTACAGTAAATAATCTTAGCAAACTTCAACTTCTTAGATTTTTCCGAGTCATATTTACTGTATAAACGAGACAAGTGGTTTTCATAATAATAAATCTTAAGTCGGGGTATTTCAGCGATATCTAAACATTTATTGTCACGTATAAGAAATTTTACTAGCAAAAGTAAAAATGTATAGGTGTAAGTGGATGTGGATTCGAATAATAGGCAAATTTGTTTGGAATGTGTATCCTTTACATTACATACCTCTTATCTTCTTCTATCTATATATATAAAAATGGATTGCTGTTCCTTAGTCTCGCTAAAACTCGAGAACGGCTGAACGGATTTGGCTAATTTTAGTCTTGAAATACTCCTGGAAGTCCGGGGAAGGTTTAAAAGGTGAGAAAAATTGATTCATTACTGGGAAAACCATAAAAACAGCCCTTTTCTATTTCCCATACAAAAGTTTTTTTTGACATTAAATTTGACAACTAACAAATATGTCAATTCTGTTTGATTGAAACAGGAAAAACCTGATTATTTATGGCCTGTAAGACGGAATAGAGTTCGACTGGTCAGCTACACCTACATATATTACTCTTGACCAAACTAACGCGGACGAAGTCGCGGGCAAAAACTAGTAAAATATAAAACATTAGCACACTCGATGACAGTTAAATTAATTGCGTAAAAGTACAATGTTAATGTTAGATAATATTTATTTAAATTTATTATATAAAAATAATGGTCTTGATTTAGTTAATAAAACTGTCAAAAGTTCAAAACAGTCTGGCGATAAATTTTATAAGAGTTAACTCTGAAATGAAACCTCTTGAAACGTAAACTCAATTGTTATTATGTATGTCACTTATCGTAGAGGCAATTTTAGCATCTTTTTAATATTTTTAACATACCCAATGTTTTGAAAAATTTATTAATAATTTTATTGATCATCAGTTTGATTATTTTTTTTTTATGTAAAAAGTGGCAAACGAGCAGACGGCCCACTTGATTGTCAGTAGAGACCGTCGCCCATGGACATCCGCAACATAGATGTTGCGGATGTGTTGCCAACCTTACTTGTGGAGGAAAAGGGGGGGGTGGGAATAAGGAAAAACAAGGGAAGGTTGGGAACAGGAAAAGGGCAACCGGCTCTCTCACTCATCGGACGAAACGCAGTCATTATTGACTACTTCACGCCGATCTTCTGTGATAGGGTGGTACTTCCCCGGTCGAGCCAGCCCATGTTCGAGCTATTGTAACTAGATAAAATGGTTTAAATCTCTACCCTACTTTAAGGCTCTACTCTACTTTAAGGCTCTACCACCTGTAAGCTAGGCTCTACCACCTGTAAAATTATGGTCCATTGATAAGGAGAAATCAGGACCTGTTGGATTACATGTAGGTATTGTAATTAATTATTTGATACATGTGGTTTTCTAAGGCTGCGAAAAAGTAGAGAATGATATAAACCACTTTAGTAATGAAAAACTGTTGATAAACATTAAATTATACCAAATGAACATGACTGGGGGAGAAACGTTCAATCAGTAATATTATTGTTTGCTTTATATCTATTATCGTGTTTGTTGTGGGTAGCGGATATCCTTTATATAATTTTCAGTTTAAGTTTTGATGTTTAATAATCTTACTATAAATTACAAAAAAAATATAATCTTATGTACCATAAAAAATCCGATACATCTACTGAAATTAACTGAAATACAAAAAAATTATATTTGATTTATTTATTTTTTTAAATGCAAGTTTTCATGAATTTAAAAGATCATATTCCCCAAGGATAAGACTATTTTAGGCTTGTTCATAATTAAAAAGTCATTAGCACTATACATTTCACATAAAACCTATCTTGTAAAATCGTCTTATAGAAAGTCTAATATAGAAAGATATACGACGTTCCTGGTACCGTCTTGACGCGACCGTCATAGGACGTCTTATTTTGAATCTGTTCACACACTCCTTATATACGAATTCAAAACATAAACATATCATTGATGTTTACTTTCATGTTGAAATTGACTCAGCAAAACTGATTTTTATATATTTTATATTCGACATTATTTATTATTTATCGGCAAATCGTTAGAGAAGCGTCCTTCTTTACTCTCCTAAAATTAGACGACTTACATTTAAGAAATCATAGCTTTGAGATCTTTTTTATTTAAGT
This sequence comes from Danaus chrysippus, assembly GCA_916720795.1. Taxonomy (NCBI): domain Eukaryota; kingdom Metazoa; phylum Arthropoda; class Insecta; order Lepidoptera; family Nymphalidae; genus Danaus; species Danaus chrysippus. The sequence goes on from CAKASE010000044.1 coordinate 11,509,965, forward strand.
TGCAACGTTAAACGCAATACTCTATGTACATTTGAAGAACGAGTTAATTTTGAAGCAGATGTTTTCAAACGATTATGCTGAAATTTCAGTTTCGATGACAACTTTATGACGTCATTCGTAATCCAACGTGGTGGCATACTCTATATGGTAGCATTTAATGAAATTACTAGCCCGGAATAAATCCAACAATAAAACGATGTCATTTATAATCAGTCTAAAACCAATGTACTCGTAGCTTACTCGTTATGCTTAGTGATAATTTTGAACCGACTTCATTAAAGTAGATATTCAACCCATCGAGTTAGAATAACGTAAGCATGTTCATTTTGGATAACAATTTTTCAGTTGCAAGACTTTATGTGCATCGCTGTTGTGTAATGATCTTCCACCCAGGGTTTTAGTAGAGAGCTGCAACAAGGGGTCTTTTAAAAATCAAGTCGGGCGATGATAACTACTTTCTATCAGGTAGGCCGTCTACTCGTTTGCCTTGTTGGGTCATAAAAGTAAATAACAATGATATACAGGACTGTCGCGAGTATCTATTCATTTAAATAAAACTAGTATTTGGTTCTTCCACATAAGGTAGCCAGATGTACGGCAAAACTGTAGGCATATTGTTATCTTTTAACTTACCTCTTACAATCTGGATGCAGTCAAGAACAGGTAGAATAGGGAATAATGACTGTACATACATCGAAACTGACCATACTGTTGTTGTTTGTCAATTTTAGATGATTTATATAATTAACAAACTGTAGGAATAATGTAGGTATTATTAACAAATGATTTAGGGGCCCCGTAGTGGTCATAATATCTTTGAAAGTTTGTCCAGTTTATAAATTGATGAGACAATCTGGGTCACAATAGGGTGTAAGGCAACATATTGTTTATATGTAATATTTTAGGTTACCCATAGTATTTTACATCTGACTTGAGTTTTATTTTATATTTATTAAGGATTCGTTAGTGGTACATGACAAATAATGAGACCAACTGACAACCATTTTCATCAGGTCTGAACATGATCACGGTTGCTGTAAATGAACCGAAACGTCAGAAGTGTGTATATAGCTTAAAATTATATCGTTTTCCTTATCTAATATGGCTACATAACCAAGATGACGGACTAGTTATTTTTAAAATCTATATGTCCTTTAAGAGGATATGAAAAAGCTAGTTAAGAATAAATAGACAAAGTTAAACTGCTAAAATAAATTATATATATGCCTTTAATATACAAAATGCTGTATTTCTATGAATCTGACATTAAAGGACTTTATTACTTAAAAAAAACCACAATTTACACGAGATTAACGACACTTGTTTCCAGATAAGCTCGCATAGAAAAACAAGTAAATTAAATAATTTATGGGCTCAAATATAAAAGATGGAGATATGGTCCAAAAAATATAAATATTATGTTGAATGAAATTGTCATCAATGGTTATCATCTGGTACTTAAATTGAGACCAGTAACAAAAAGATATTATTACTGTTGGACGTTTTTAAAGCAATTTATAATTAACACAATATCAAAATTGTGAGACACTGAAATGTACTGTACTTTGTTATATTGCGTGTTTGTGGGTTTCGTACTCATATTTATACATAAAATATATTTTTATATTACTGTCCCTTTTAGTTTAGTCATATTGGAATCCTAGATCCGGCCCAAGGGTCTACCATTTTTTATTTATTACTTAGATCGACTGTTATCATACGTCCGTAACCCAGAGAGTGATACATTATTTTATGGATTACATTTAAGAACTCTGACTACCTATTAATGACTGGCATAATCATATTAAATAGAGTGGAGTATTTTACGAGGCACAAGTAACTATATATCCTATTAGTACCAACAGAACTGCAGAAAGTCATAGGTTCGTGCCTATAATAATCTATAATAAAACTTTACTTTTACTTAATTTTATAACCTTGTTCTCAGATCTTCAAAACAACCAAATTTTTAACAAATCACTTATACATCTGACTTTATAATTTATTGGCTTTACTTTTTTCGTTTCTTTTCATTTTTGAGTAATTTAATATATGATTAAATATCAATACCAACCTGATATTGGGTCTATCTTGTAGTCTTATGTAAATTTAAGACATGAAATTTTTAAAATTATACACATTTGTACATATGTTTAAGGAAAATATCTTTGTTAAAAAGCAAAAGCCTTCTCCAAACCAAGCCAATATATATATAGACGGTTTTAGTTTTAACGCACATAGTATACACTGTGATTTCGGATCATTTTATTCGGATTTGTTAGCAAATAAGGAAATGATTTTCTTTGTGGACTCTTAGTTAGCCCAATAGATAATATTTTTTTAACACAAGACAATTGAGGTGTTAAACAAAAGAATGTTGACTTCAAGATTACGACATAACATTCCCGTTTAAAAAGGTTTCTTTGTATTTTATATTAATTCTTGATAACTATAGTTAGAGTTATTTTATGAATGATGTGTATAATGATAATGTGAGTCACCTTAGTAATATTACAGATAATAAGACTTCATCGATGAAGGTATGTTCAATTTAAGTTTTGACTCTTTTAATAATCTCAATAATTTTTATTCGCAATATTTAATTAGAAGTAATGTCATTAATAATAAAGAAACTTATTTGGATTCAATCTTTTATTTATAATTAAGTGTCTCCGATATATAAATTTTTCAAGTATTGCAGTCTGTAGTCTTGTTAGTATTTCTGACTGAAACAAAAAGATAACTGCACTCCCATTCGCCACCTTCGCATCCAGTCGTTAAGAGAAGTGATCAGTGGTCGTACAGTGAAGGATACGTATAATTTCCGAGAATTTAGACCGTAAAGTGATTCAATGAAACAAGAAACTTTCAATGGATTGAAATATATACACCGAAACTATCTTGACTTGGGGTTTTTAACTGTTATTCAACAATATTAGACAGTATCTATTTAAAATCAGCAATAATTTCAGAACTAAAGGAATTTGTTATGTATGAATTAAAGTACACATTTATTAACATACACATGAATTCCGCTTTGTAGAACTCCTTAAATCCTTAAGTAATAAATTGTGTACAACATTTTTATTCATAGTATCTATATTCATTTATCAAAATACATTGTTAATTTTTTTGCCCACTCGGTTTGTTTTATGATAATTAAAGCCTGAACAAAACCATAAATCAGGTAATATTTGAAATATTTACCTTTGTCTTTCTATCACTGTATTATTCACAAGATAGTATATTGTTTGATGTTTATATTATACTTGTCAATATAGTTATTAATTATAATTTATACAATAGTGAGGTAAAGTCCTACAGAAACATTGCGTTGTCATTCATACATATGTCAAACAAGTGTTTAGTATAATATGTTTTAAAATAAATTAATAAAATGTTACTTGATGGCTAAATGAAAAGTTTTATTTTATTAAACATTTAAAATATAACAAATTAAATAAAGTAAATCTATTCGCTCTTGTGATTATATAAACTGAGTATATTTTTTAAATAAAATATTGTGTATATTCCTGAAAAGGTTTTACCAAAAAAATATATACATAAGTCTGGTTTTGGTAGTATTCATCTGAATGTTTTTTTGTGTTTTTCTTCGGTTCAGTGATAACTTACAATATACAGATAATTTTCCTGTAAATTTATCATATAACAAATTTACAAATATTATTGGTTTTATAGCTTTCAAAACTAAATACTAACATTGTTAATGTATGTCGGTATTTGTTATAAAATTATATATCTGATTGCATAATCTAGTTTATAAACATATACTTTAACTGGTATGGAGCATATGGACGATATATTTATAAGCAAGTAAGGAGTTCTTGAAAAACTGTTTCTTCAAATACATCAAGTAATACATAACAGATGGTGTTTGAGATTTCCATAAAAGTTATCTTAGTCACGATTTATATTACTTTTTAAATCCATGTCGAAATAAAATTAGAATTTTTCAAAAGTTTGTAACAAGTTTTAAAAGAAATCCGTAATATTTATTCTCGCCTGTTACACAAACAAAAACAATAAAACTGTCAGAGTGAGTTTTTCCTGACTTTACAGTTTAGCTAAAGATTTATATTTCAAGTATTTATTGTATCTGGCTTATCGAGTACTTTTACACCAAAAGGAAGATGTAATCGTTATAAAAACTGAAGTTACATTTTTATATTATGACACAACATATGTTATTTTAATATATAGATATATAAGAAAGGTTTATTAAATTCCAAAGAGGTGCCACTAACAGATTCATTTGGATATACACATGTATTATATAAAATCTTTTTCTTTATTTCTGTAAACTTTATTTCAACGGCAGATAATGATAATGGACAGTACGATATATAGATATTGCCATATATTGCAAGCGGTTGTCTTGGTAGGAATAAATATATTCAGAAGTGAGCGATGATAAAATAAAAATAGACAGAATAATTGTACGTAATGCACTTGAAATCTGTATGACAACGTCAAGTTTTTCCGGTGTCAGTAGACTTTTTTTAAAAATTACTATGAAATAGATACTCTTGTAAAGTTTCTTACAGCGTTTGAAAAATTAAGTAACCTTGACCTCGACATAACTCCAGACATCTGATCTTGACTAATAAATTTTGTGTCTATTATCACGAAGAAGCTTAGACCTTAATTTTATTAAATGTTACTGAATATACTTTTCCATTATTTAATAATGTCTCAGCTGCTAGCTCTTTAAGTGAGTTTCAGTCACAGTTATAGCCAAACAGTATTTTTAATTTTAATTAAATAATTAAATTGGAAAACTAATATTTTTATAATGCTTAAATTAAGTAGCTGACTTTGTGTAAATTATTATTTTTTCAATTAGTTGTATTTGTTTTTGTCATTAATACTTACTTATATTAAGAAAGAGTACATCGAACAGGTTTGAGTCACGTCTGTCATTGATTCTTGTACGTCTCACTATCAACGACGCACGATCATTGATAGAGAGAGAAGGTGTCTTGTGTTGAATGTACTTCAACAGTTTTGAAAGTTTGAAAAATAAAATCTATAACAATTTTTAACAAAGATATATGTATATAATTTCTGATAAATGACTTCAGCTTTTTATTAACATGAATCTTAACTAACCTTAAATAAGAAAAATGCAGCGGTTGATTATAAAATGATTCATTAATGTTATAAAGTTAAAAAACATTTTGTAAGAAGGCGACAATATAAAACCTCTCTTCGGCATTTTGATACCAGACTTATTATACAATTTGCCTGCGACTCTATCATAAGACATTAAAAGTTTTAAAAAAATGCTTAAATTATGTTACACGATAATTTATTTCTGTAGATTCTAAACATTTACTCTTTTTATAAATCTAAATTAATAATAAGTAAATTTCAACAGCATGTTTCTCTCGTGTTAAACTAACGAATCATAGTCGTGTGCCACTTCAGGTTCACCGCAAGTGTTCTCATTTGTATAAACAAGTGAATCATGGCTACATTTATAACGAGACTATAAAACATTAGAGTCGCAGACCAAACCCATTACCTTCACTGAGTGTAAGATGTGGATATACATCAATTTATTATAGGACCGTTTTTTCTATTGGTTACTAATTATATGAGGAGTTTCATTATTATTAAATTCGTAATGAAATAATGTTTGAACTATTAGGAAGAACCTAGTAGAAGCATATCTCTGAAAAATAAACATAAATCATATGTCTATAATAATAAAGAAGGGCTGTGTAATTCAGTAGGAAGTAATACAACAAAGATAATCACTTTATGTTGTTGGTTCGAAGTTCCTGTTCTGCTTCTGTACAAGAACTACAATTTAACTATGAAGTTGATAATTTCCGGAGCAGATGAAATGTTCCTTAATAATTTTACTTCGGTTACATCATTTATAATAGTTGTGTTACGCCAGTGTTAGTGACATAATCATTACAGTTTGTTACGAAATTTTACAATCATACAAGCTATACGATTATGTTCTCAGATAACAACGTACTTACATATAACGTTAATTTTTTATACTTCGTAAATTGATAAATGAATGTTGCAAAATTTAAAAGGTTTTTATTATTAAGTGACGTGTTGTTATTTAAAATATTACATTACATATAAGTTTTCCTAACATTAATTTATTATCGATATGATTTTAGATTTTGTATCCAGGTATCAAGAAGGTATTAAATTGTGAGTTTTAGTCGAAAGAGACTATTTGAAGGATACTTGAACATTTGTTCTAGCAGAGTGAATTGAGATTGAATCAACTAAGGTTTGTTAGAAGGAGAATAATAGGTCTTAGAAGAGAATATGATCAGAGGCAATTAAAAGTTAATAGAGCGTGTGTAGAACAGCGATGTGAACGCAATTCAGTAGTGGTTGTAGAGAATACAGAGACAAGCGGTGACTGACTTTAGTGTATATACAATTTACAATTTTTCTCAGAAGAATATTTACATTCTTATCATATTAGATTTTTTCTATATACTTAAAACAATAAATAAAAAAAAACGTTCCATTCTTTTTTAGTAGTTAGTGTGTATTTCAAATAACTTTCCATTAACTCTTTCGCACAAACAGGAATAAGTGTTACATGTCACCGCACTGAATACTAAATAAAATAGTAACTGTAACTGTATTAGCATAAATGGCATAACTGTATTAATCAAATGAATATTTACATATACTTTATTATTTTTCTAGTATTTGAAATATGTCTTTATTTAGTTTCACATAATTTTTGTTAAATTTTTAAGAGATAAAATTTCTTAAAAGATAAAGAAGCTTCTATCTATAGTGTTATATAACTTATATTTTTTTTAAATCGATAATCCTACTTTTCAACCGAACATTCTATTATAGTCATATCTTTAATCAACGTAGTCCTAGTTTAGTTTGACTTTAATTCTTGTGAAGGAAGAGGTCGTGTTTTCAAGTTTGATTTTTAACTTGTGCGAAGTTTGCATTCCGCTTCGCTAAGTCTTTAGACAGCAGTTGAAGTACTTTACAAGTCATGTGTGACACAGATTATTATATATGCACTGATAATACATACAGAAAAAAAACATATACGGACTATTAAGTGCTTTTTACACAAGAATGCCTACATGAGAATAATAGTTTGTATTGTTTGAATCTATTTAACTTAGGGGAAACATTTATTAGAAATATTATGAAGATATCCGAGTGTGACATCATTGAAAAATTGTTCATAATATTAAAACGAATTTCAATATATAACTATATAACTAGAACTTAACAAAAATTCAATATCTGGGATGTCAGAGACGAGATGGCTACAACTACGTCGTTTATCTTATAATACATATTACAAATCTATATTTAAATTTTGCTTTTGCAAACAAGATACATAATGCCATGTTATAATTTCAGTCGGTTGGATTTATATAAATTACATTTGGCTGATCATTCCATATAGTTTTTTAGAAAGAGAGTATACCGAGAAAAATATATAAATTTTCCTCTTTAGAAATTATTTAAAATCAATTCCAAGAGGAGATTTCATTACTGTGTCGTTCTAAAAGGAATCCAGCGACACTCCTGTTGTTGAAAAACATAAAGTATATACACTTATTAAACTGAACATGTTTATACATTTTATATTTATACAATATTTTTTATATAACGCGTAAATATGTACATATTTATACTTGTAGCTTAGTATTTTAAATTATTTCATACTTTTTTCTTTATTACTTCAAGCTTCTCAAATCTTGTGTTTTAGTTTATTATTATTTCATTTAATTCTAAAAGTAATTATTGGATATTAATAGACATTGAATATACCTTCAGCAATGCATCTCATATTTATTAACTTCAACAAACAATAAGGTGTCATACATTCAATGTAATGATGGAATTTATATTGAGATTCAAAATGAAGCGTTATTCTCAGAACAGTAATTATTAATTTTAATTAAATATCTGGATGGTTTCCGAGGAACTTTAATAAAATTTAATGATAAAATAACTTGTGAGTGATATTTCGATGCAATCTTATTATTTCAATAATAGTTAAGAACTTTTTCTTTCACAGTTAAGAAATTTACGCGAAGAATACCTCTAGAGTCAAGTCATTCTTTCTGTAAAGAGAAATCCCAGCAAAAAGATAAATGTAAAAAAGCAGAGCCAAGATCAATACAAAAGCTTTGCTTGGCTGTAGCCCTCGCAAAAAGAAAAGAATGGAGATCTAAATAAGTTCCGTTTTCTATGTACAATTGAAATATGTATTTACAAGAACAAAATAGCACTATGAATAAGGCTAAAACTTTTTCTTATCTATATCAGATACCTATAATAGTGATGTTATTCAAAATATAAGATCTTAATGTAGGTTAGATTGTATGTAGCCAGTTTTCATTATACCTATCATACATTGTATGAAGTTATTAAACTTTATGATTCTGTTAAAATCTAAAATAATAGTTTTATTATTAATAATAATTCGAACTTTAATAGTTGTTCGAGGTACAGTTTCAGACTTGATTTTTTATGTTCGGCGTAACTTAGAGTTATACCTTACAAAATAGCTGAAGCCAGTATTTCTAGTTCTCAGATACAAGTTGATAATTAAATATTTGCTATTACAAAAGTATATTATATTTAGCACGGTGTGGATGACGTTACTTTTAACATTAGAATTATATCGCTTCCAAATGGGTATTTTTTTAAAATATTGTGAGTAAATTGGGACCAAGTTAAATATATTTTCAAATACATATAATATACTTACTAGGAAATTATCAACACTTTATTATATTTTAATAAATTATAAAAAAAAAATCTATAAAACCAAAATATCAATAAGAAAAAGATACAAATATCTAAATCAAATTTATAAAACTCTGATTTACAACATTATATGTCATCCATCAAACAAGCATGTTGTCTTTACTGTGCACCGTATAAAAAATTCGAAAACAGTTGTAAAAGTGTAAAGTTAACCGCGCTTTTGTTAGCAATCCATAGAACTAAAAGTGAGTCATAGAACGAACAGTGTTTTGCAAGTAAATTACTGCAATAATTAAAGTTAAAGTGATTGAAAAACACATATTGTAATAAATAGTGCAAATTGTTTTGTCTTCCTACCTGACTTTAATAAAATTAATTACGATCAGCACTACGCGATGAAGCATTAAGGAACATTCGACACACTCGTTAAAAGTGTTTTGGTGTATTGGTGCGAGAACTTGTGTTTCATCGAGAAACCAGGGATCGATCCCGGTCGAGAATTTATCTTTTATTTTATTTTTTTTTATTATTTTTATTTTTTTTTTCCTTTTTCTGAATTATATTGCTTATTTAATACAAATTCTACCGTGGAGAAATTACTGTGAAAAGTGGAACAATATGGTTTTTACTTGCAATATTTGTACTGATAATATTGCAGTGACACAGAAGCGAATTAAGTGCAGTCACTGCCTTTTATACTACCATTCCGAATGTGTTAAAATTGGTAAAGATTCAGTCGGTATAAGAGCACATTGGAAATGTCACAATTGCAAAATTAAAAACAGTAAAGTGGCCATTCCGGAGGTCGACAAGAGGAAGAAAGCCAATAAATCACAAGTTCAAACAGAAAGTGAATCTGATAAATATTCTACTTCTTCTTCAACTACTAACACGCCTAATTTGAATCAAGATCTAACAACAAAACACAAAAATGAAAACTTGGAAGGTACTTTGCTTTGTTCTTCGGCAATTTTAGAGCAATTGGAATCCATTTTCGATAGCAAAGTAAAGCCTATGGTGGAATCAATATTCAACGAACTAAAGGTATCTCTTATTGCGGAAATAAGGAAGGAAATGGCCAAAGAATTTAAGAGACTGGAGGAAGAAAATGCACAGTTACGTATTGAATATGAGAACTTGGATGAAAAGTGTAAAAATTTAGAAGCAAGAATCACACATACAGATTTAGAAGTTTCAGAACTGCAAAAACAAATTGATCACCAACAACAATGGGCAAGAATGTCGAACTTAGAAATCGTAGGATTGCCTGAACTACCCAAAGAGTCACCAATTAGTTTAGTCATTGAGATAGCAAAGCATGCAGGGGTTACCCTTAAACATGATCAGATTGAATTTGCCTCTCGAGTTCAGCCAATGCAAAGTAAGCCAGGTAGACCGAAAACACTTGTTGCAAAACTAAAAAATCGTGAGCTTAAGGATGCAATTTTATCCGGTCTAAGGAAAGTTAGAGGCATTAGTACAACAGATATAGGATTAGGAGGGGATCGTCGCAGATTCTACGTCAACGAACACTTAACCCCAAAGAACAAGCAGTTGTTAAATAAGGTAAAATCTATCGCTTCTGATAAATCATACAAGTTCATCTGGGTCAGAAATTGTTCAATTTTTTTTAAGAAGGAACGAAGAATCACCAGCCTTATCAATAAGTTCGGAAAAGGACTTGAACAAAATAAAATAACATGTTATACATATAAGTATAAGATAGTAAATACCATGTTTTTACAGCTTGTTAAAATTACATTTTGTTACTTTTTTAATTTAAAACTGTATATGGGATACTGTTCACTAAAACATGACAAATTCATAATCACACTTATCACATTTAACACAACAACACACACATTGCTAAAAAATATAAAAAAACATACAGTAAATAATATCATTACATATATAAATAAAAAGAAGCTTATTATAGCTAAATATGCTGCTATTATAATTCGTTCAATATTATCTAGCAAAGATTCTACTACGCATTTTACTGTATATATTCTTAAATTGTTGACGTCTTTATATATGTTTTGGAAATATTCAGAATACACGCACTACATACACATTTCCCATTCACCTGGATACTCATATAGCAAATTCCATGCATTCAAACGACGATACACACACTTAAATAAACCAAATAGTAACTCAGCCATACCAATATCATTCCAATTCTCAATCAGTAAATTGGTACATTCTTACGGAATCAGTCAAAAACTACACACTATTAAATTTAATAAATTGTGGCAGCTTAATATTATGGTACTTATTACGGATACCATCAGGCGCTAATCCCTTAGAAATATTTTACCAAAACGTACGTGGCTTATGTACTAAAACTAGTGAATTTAGACTAAATATTCTTAATAACAACTTCGATTTAATTTTAATTACTGAGTCATGGTTGACAAATGGTATCTATGACCGTGAAATCTGCGACAGCAGATACGATATCCTAAGGTGTGACCGAAATATTGAAACTTCCACAAAAAGAAAGGGTGGTGGTGTACTTCTTTGTGCCCTAAAAAAATTACACATCCAACATCGTAGCGAATGGGCTTGTCATGGTGTCGAATCCCTTTGGGTAACTATACCTAGTGAACATTTGAAAAATCAAGGGCATCGAAACATTCATATTGGGTTAATCTACGTTCCTCCAGACGACCTATTATCATGTCGTCTCGAATCAATAACATCCCGTCTAGCTGAAATCACTTCCAAGCAACCAAATGACTACATCATTCTAGCTGGTGACTTTAACCTACCGAATGTTAAATGGTCAATTAGTGGACCTATAATACAAAATCAAGGACCAGCCAATTTACAAAATGCTACGGAGAATTTCATTGACATATGCAATCTTTCTGATTTGAAACAACATAATACAGTTGACAATAACAAAGGCAGAACCTTAGACCTGATACTTAGTAACATACATTTTGAAGTTAACCACTGCCCCTACCCATTCGTCTTGGAGGACGCGTATCATCCAAGCCTTCAATTCAGTCTCGCCAATCTGCAGATTCGTAACTTGCGCAAGAAACCTGTCATAAAACCTAATTTCTTCAAAGGGGATTATGCAAAAATAAATGAATACCTGTCTAGGATTAATTGGTTTGACATATTAAAAGCAGATTCAATGGGCGCAGTTATCGACACGTTTTACGCAATTTTAAGAGACGCTATTAAAAATTTCGTTCCTATAGAAAAGAAATTCAAGAATAAGTTTCCAGTATGGTACTCCAAACCATTAACCCATATAGTAAAAGAAAAGCTAAAAAAGCACAAACAATGGAAAGTGGGGAAAAACCCTAGAGACTACGATGAGTTTGCTATATTGAGGACGAGACAAAAACATCTTCAGAGTAAATGCTATGCTTCATACATTCAACGTATGCAAACCTTCATACTCAAGGACCCTAAACAACTTTTTTCATTTACTAAATCATTGAAAAGCAACGAAAGCGAATACCCTACAAAACTTACTCTGGGAGATACTATATACACAGATGAACCTTCGATGTGTAGGGGATTCAGTGAGTATTTCGAGAGTGTTTTTATTAAACCTGCAAAGAATTACGACGTAACAAATCAACCTAACATGTCTCAGAACGGATCCATTAGCAAAATCATTATCGAAGAAAAAGAAGTTTACAATTTGCTTAAAATGCTTAGGACTGATAAAGGGCCAGGTAGTGACGGCATTCCACCACTCTTTCTAACCAAGTGTGCTAAAAATCTAGCTAAACCACTTTCTATTATTTTTAACCTTTCCGTTAATGTTTTTTGTACTTTTCCCGACATATGGAAAGAAGCTCTTATAGTACCAATCCACAAAGGTGGTTCTAAAACAAAAATTGAAAATTACCGACCGATTTCTATACTGAACGCAATGGGCAAGCTGTTCGAAAAAGTGGTGTACAGACAAATATGCCCCTTTATTACAAGATCCATTCCCCACGAACAACACGGTTTCATGAAGAGTCGCTCAACGGTCTCCAATTTGGCCATCTTCACAGACTTTATACTGCAAAGCATGGATGAAAGATGCCAAGTAGATGTCATTTACACAGATTTCGAAAAAGCTTTCGACCGCGTAGATCACTTGATATTACTTCATAAACTTAATACTCTTGGGATAAATGGAAACTTGCTTCGATGGTTAACATCTTATATTAAAAATCGTATGCAAGCTGTAGTAACAGGTAGTGCTAGAAGTGACTTTGTACTAATATCATCAGGGGTACCCCAAGGATCCATTTTGGGACCCCTCCTATACAATACATATCTTTTTGATATCGGAATTTGTTTCAAACATTCACACTATCTGATGTTCGCTGACGATAAAAAAGTCTACTGTAAAATAAGATCAGTCGAGGATTGCCTTAAATTACAAGATGATCTAAATGCCCTGACAAAATACTACGCGAAAAACAGAATTACAGTAAACATTAAGAAATGTCATTATATAACTCTGACTCGTAAAAAAACAAAAATTAATTTCGACTATAAAATCAATGGCACGACCATTACTAAAAAATCTACCGTTACAGATCTAGGCATTATAATAGATACTAAACTTTCAATGATTGAACACATTGACGCAGTAGCAAATAGGGCGTACAAACAACTTGGTTTTATTAAGCGAGCAACGCAATCATTTAAAAATATTGAATGCATAAAAATACTCTACTTTGCATATGTTCGAAGTATCTTGGAATATGCAAGTAGCATATGGTCACCCTTATACAAAAATCATATTCAGAGACTCGAATCCATACAACATAAATTTCTCAAATACTTAGCGTACAAAGATTTTAAAATATTTGACAGTTATGAAGAAGCCTGTATTAATTACAAAATAGATTCGTTAGAGCAGAGACGGAATCAAAAGGATATGCTGTTACTACAAGCAATTTTAACTGGTACGATGGATTGCCCCAGTTTGGTGTCAGCATTTTCTCTAAATGCCTCCTCATTTAGATCGCGAAACCCCCATCTACTAGTTGTTCCTAAATGTAACACAAATTATGCAAAAAGTTCTATAAGTGTACGTCTAGCACGAACATACAATAAATTATTTTCTCATTTAGATCTGTTTCACTTATCAAAAAAACAATTAAAGAATCAAATTATACTATCTTACCGCCAAAAATAAACACACACACACACACCCACACGCATACACACACACACACACACACACACACATACACACACACACACACACACACACACACACACACACACACACACACACACACACACACACACACACACACACACATAAGCACACACACACACACACGCACACACATAAAAATACCCATATACCTGTTAATATCCTCTAGTTGCATGTTTTAACAATTATTTTCTTTACATCTACTCTGTTTTTGTTATCCACTTTGTTAAAAATATTATATTAAGCACTTTACAATGTAATCTCTGTGGCCTTAGTTTTAATGAAGTTTTAAAAACTGTACAAATATAATCTGTATACGCTGTTGATTACAAATAAATAAATAAATAAATAAATAAACGCTCCGTCAGAATTTCTATCACCAATAATAATATGGAAATGAAACTCATTGTAGCAAATCTCAAGGAATTTATTTAAAAAATCACGAACCGGGACGGGTTTTCACACAAAAAGAAATACAAATCCGCTGTGAACTTAAATACTGCAATCCGGTGACATCAAGATTTATTCTAAATTATAGAGACATTTTGTTTAGTTTTAATAATTTTCGGAAGTGTTCTTAATACATTGAAGTGTTTTTAATACATTGAAGAAGTATTTCATAAGCTGGATAATAAAAAACTATACTATTTTTCTGTTTTATAACATCTACCACTCTAATATTAAGTTCACATAATTTACTTTAGGGTACGTTGTATTACTTTCGGATATGTAGTGCAATTATCACACAATAAATTAACATTATCCGTAGTGAAACGCATCTTGAGTTAGGACCCATTCATTACAGAAACATCTGTCTTAAACTACTTCTACATAAACTCAAGTATACTACTATATTGTTGAAGATTAAGATGTAGTATGGAGTGTATAAAATTGAAAAGTAAATAAAATTCACAAACAATGGATGCAAATGATTAGAAACATGAGGATTTCATTATCTTATTTTATTCACTGCAATTGGTTACGCACACTACATTTACGTAATTGATCGTCACTGACACTTGTGTTTAAGTCAGTTCAGAACCTATTAATCAAGAACTAACGTTGGGCAGCTAAGAACGTCATATTAAAATATGTAACACCATCTAACATAAGGTACAGCTTTACAAATCTCTTTTATAAAAATGTAATATATCTGTAGATATAAAAAGTTTATATAAATAAATAATTTTATATAATTATGTTTGTGTAAGAATTATTTGCTTTGTTTTCTCTTAGAAGTCCGTTCTACGATTTTAATGTAGTTTGGTATCTGTTTCTAAGTTTCGACCTAAATAAATTTTTGAAAGCAATCCTAAATATTTGATGAGTAACAAAATGAGACAGAAACTATAGTCTCTTCTATCGACAATACGCAGTTTTACAAAAACACGAAAATAATAGTAATAAAAACTGGAATAGAGTGAAAATAACAGAATTTAAAAACTTTACTTAGATTTCATACAAATAGAATATCATATAAATAGTGAAACAATTCTAAAGAAATAAAATATTTGACTTGATAAAAAGCGCTGTACAAAATATAATGTTACAACCACCTACACTACACATACAAATGTACACAACATATAAATTTTGATTGATGATTTTTCTAGTATTGTCCCTCATCAATACAGGCGACGTGAGTTTAAGAAAAGTATTAAGGAGGAATAACACTATCTGTTTTTATTAATGTTGAGGTTTCCATGTAAATTTCATTACGATTCAAAAATATCCATCGAAAAGACAATGAGTGCCTTAAATCTGTAGCTACGAGTTAAAATATAAAAGTTTATAACAAAATAAAATTTTTGACAATAACTATTACAACACTGATAATCACATTTTCACAAAGTTGGAAACCTTCACCATTTTTTTGCCACTATGTATTGATAAAATTGTAGCCAGACTTGTCATATAACGTCAGCAACACGTATTTTTATACTATTGTAAAATAAAATTCACTTTAAATAATGACAAATTATGAGCATATACAACAAGAGAATCTTTAAATTTCCTTTTCTCACCGTCTTGTGATGACGTTGTCTTTGTCAGTTAGTATCTTTGTTAGTTTTACTGAAATCGTTTAAAAATGAAATAAAATATTTCACATCTCGTATGTCGTCTTAATTAGCTCCGCAGACTCGCGAGCGGCGCTCTTGAAAGTCTTGACACTCCTTTTACTGAATTTTGAATATGGTAATGTTTATGCAAAAGTCGCTAGAAATGTATTCTCAAAGTTCAAAAGAAAATTAATTAATTAAGCCGGTGGTTTATTCTTTAATATTAAAACCAATTAAATTTTTCATGACTGTACTCGTAACTTTTAAAACCTCATATTCACTTGCGAGCCTTGGGGATCCTTAGGGGCCACTTAAAGATCACTTTGCGAATCATAGGTTGATAAACAGAAATAAACCTTTATTACTTAAAAGCCAATCAGACACTATTCATATATATTTTTTCAATAGTTGATCAAACCCTTAGACAATAGTCAAAGACGAAATTTATTACTGTTAAAATACTTGGATCTCTCAGTAATATATAACTATACACAGACATATGCAGGTCTCACGAGTCTCTTAAGGATGTGGGGTGAATTTTCGCAGATTACTCATTTAAAACTTCAGCACCTACTGAAGCTACTTTAAACTTATCCGAGAGAAGAGGACTGAAGTCTGAACTTACTTTGAAATACTCTCAGCATCGATAAAGGTTCTACGTTTATTATGTGGAAAATATATGTATAAGTAAACAATACTAATAAACTTTAAGAACAAAGATTATTAAAATTCTATTGGAAATATAAATTTAAATTTAATTCATTAACTAAGTCAGAAAGCCATTTCTTTCGTCCTTAAGAAATTAATCACGCTTACAATAAGTGATTGGTTCTCAAGTGACATTATTTTTCACATAACATCTTTGTAAAGACTTTCATTACGATGCTTAGTGATCTTCCACTTTGGTCATTTAGAGTGACTAATGCATTTGACAAAAATGTTTTCAAAGGATTTATTCTCGAAAATTAGAAATATAGAAATTAGAAATATATTCGAATATAACAGTTAAACGATAAGTCGTTTGGAGTTTTAATATTTCGGTACGTGGTTTATGTTTAAAGGTATATATCACAACTTTTGTTTTTTCGAAATAAATTTATTTTAGAGAGAATTCCAAACGACATTGAATTGTAAAACAGGTATATCTTTGTGTTAATATCTTATTATTGCATGTTTTAAAGAAGGAACATCAAAAGGACAGTTAATACAACTAAACAATTATTTCAAAATAGTGTTTAAGTTTTCTTGACATACTAATGATAAGCATCGTTATATAACAGCAGCTGAATTGACTACAAAAGTTCTAGCTCGAAACCGAGGCGAGATATTTAAACTGTTAAATGCATGAAATTTATTTGTGACTTTAAATTACTGTGAAGCTACTAGAAGCGCATTACGACTAACATCTACTATTACATATTTTATAAAACACACACGAGAGGATGTGTATGTCTATTTTATGATGTTTCAATTATAGTTATATATGTAATATTGTAAAAATGTTATTATATAATATGTATATAATACACAAAATATAAATCTTCTATATATATAAAAAAGGATTGCTGTTCCTTAGTCTCGCTAAAACTCGAGAACGGCTAAACCGATTTGGCTAATTTTAGTCTTGAAATACTCCTGAAAGTCTAGGGAAGGTTTAAAAGGTGAGAAAAATTGAAATAATTGTCGGGAAAACCCTAAAAACAGCCCTTTTCTATTTCCCATACAAACGTTTTTTTTGACATTAGATTTGACAACTAACTAATATGTCAATCATTCTGTTTGATTGAAACAGGAAAAACCTGATTATTTATGGCCTCTTAGACGGAATAGAGTTCGCCTCGGAGCTATACCTACATATATTACTCTTGACCAAACTAACGCGGACGAATTCGCGGGCAAAAACTAGTATGTTAATATATACATAGAATAACCGTAAATGCGTCATATATTAGCCGTAGGATATAGTTATATACTGAATATGATACTTCAACTGAAATTTTCCCCTTGTAAGACCATTATCTCTTTACAATTTCTACATCGTTAATTTGCTGTGCCGCTGTAAAGGCTGGTTCCATTCTATTCTATTAAAATTTGTGAATAGAATTAATTATACCAAAAGCAGTATCTTACTTCATGTGTGCTTTAAAACTTTTTAAAACATAATGAAAAATATAATTTTAATCTACATGGTGCCGTAACTTAATTAACGCATTTCTCATAGTTCCATAATAAGTGTGACATATATTTATGTAGATTAATATTTCTTTACCATTTCATATTGTTTTGCTTAGCCAAAATATTTCCATATCTATAGTTTTTCATGACCAGACATGTGCTTATCATATGTACTTTTATTTGCCAAGTAGTTCTTACACGTCGTTAGTGCCATTGTATAATCGCAACGTCTGATCCGTCTAAATCGAAAATCAACTCTTATGAGACGGTAACTCTCCATCTCAAAGTGAAATCGGAAAAAGAGGTTATAGATAAGGGAAAAGATGTCTTTTAAATCTATTTAAATAAATAAAAAATTACAATTTATTTTTTTGGTTAAATAATATTGAACACAAACTTATCAATATTAAAAATTGACATAAATAATACTCGAGATATTACTGTTCATAACTTCAGTTCGTGTTAATATTAAAATTCATATCTCGACTACTTTGATCCGCCACAAAATAGAAGATATTTCGCATAGTTATGGTGAAGGAATGTTTAAATTTTATAATTCACATTATTTAACAGATTTGAAATCTGTAATTTACTTCATCAACTAATAAATTCATAACGTATCTAAGAATATACAAGAATTTTGTTTTCTGAGGACATATTCGAGTTTGGTTTAACCATAATTATTAAAACCAACGGATGAAATTTGCATATTTTTACTGTTTAAAGAAAAACTACAATTAGCTTACTTACTACTGTATACATTTAACTTTTCTCAGTTGATGATATCTTGTACATTTTGTATCGTAAATTTATTTAAACACACCTCTAAAATTAATACCGTAAAACATTATCACTAGAATAAATAATTTAAAACTCATTGTAACATCTTGGTGTCGCCGGATTGTAATATTTAAGTTCACAGCAGACCGATTTATTTCTTTTAAAGGTTCGTAATTTTAAAAATAAATTCCTTGAGATTTGCTACAATGAGTTTCATTTGCATATTGTTGGTGATAAAAATTCCGTTGGAGCCCCTAAACCAGAATGTATTTAACAAAATATTTTAAAGTGGGAGTTACTTATAATAATTTGTAATACTCGTAATATATTGGAAATATCTTATTCTATATATTTTGTATTTACATTTATTGTGATGTTACATTAATTTTAATTAAAAAGGAATCCTTTGAAAATATGCCACTTGATGGCCACACACCAGCTAATTCTGTCAAATATATTAAGACAATTAAACTTGGTCCAAGTTAACATTTTTTCTTTGTCTCTGACACTTTAATGAGTACTCGGGGCTTCCGAATTAAGTTTCGGTCGTTGTATAATTACATAATCAACGATCACCTTAATTTTATTGTGTACCTACTTCATTACTTACAAATAACATCTATAATCTTTCTCTAGTATTGAATGTATTAAAATGTTATACTTTGCATATGTTCGCAGCTTGTTAGAATATGCATGCACAATTTGGTCACCGCAGTACACAATTTAAAAAGACAGACTTGAAAGCATTCAAATAAAATTTATGGAATTTCTTAGCTACAAAGACCATAAGTTATTTGATAGCTATACTGAGGCTTGCCGACATTATCACATGCATTCGTTAGAGACGCGTCGCAAGCACTATGATATGATGATGCTTTATTCACTTCTGTCAAACAAAATAGACTGTAAAGAACTATTATCTTTGGTACAATTCCGAGTACCAAATCGACGTACTCGTCTGACAAAATTATTTGATACACCGGTGATGAGCACAAAATACGGAAGCAACTGCTTAGTGAATCGTTTAGCCACTACCTATAACGACTCGTTTTCTGACTTAGACATATTCAATATGAAGAAATCAGAATTCAAAAAGGCTTTAAAAAAACAAGTGACATCTTTATTTACTATTAAAACACACAAATGCATACACACTTACCTACACACGACACGCTCCCACCCACACACACACACTTACACATTCGCTCAAACACAACGAACAGTCTTGCTAATTAGATTAGTTATCCATTATTAATTGTACTTAAGTTACATTTATATTTATACTTTTACTTTAACTGTGTAATCCTGTATTAGTCCTAATATTGTTTAGTTATACTTTATCATGTCATTATTATAAGCACTGTTGGATTACCGAAATAAATAAATAATGTTTTATTATAACATTTTTAACATTAAACCAGTTTGAGGCGACATCGTCTGTTCAAATAAAATTATTATTTATATTTAAAGTGTATAATATATCCATCCAGGATTTAGAAAAACAATTACCTTAAATGAGAATAAAAATAATTTAAAGTTGTCTATTGTTTTCCAAAATCTTATCTCTGTTGAGAAGAAATGAGAAAACTTATGAATCTATTACTAAATCTGTTTTTAAACTTACAGTTCTGAAAAAAACAAATAGTTTTAAGATGGCTCATGTTCTTAGATCAAAGGAGAAGTTTGTAAAGAAGAGTTTATTGAAGTTGGACTCGTGGTAAAGTTATACATAAAAACAACCATTTAAATCATATTTCAATAAAACAAAGCTATTAATACTGACATTTAAAAATATCGTATGTAGCCACAATAGAAATCTATATATTTATAGCATAGTACTTGAGGTTTTGTATTGTAAATAATATTTTCTTTACAGGCAGTGTTGTTTCTGATTTTAGGTTAAATTTGATTAACGTCGATAAATTTCATAAGTGTACGACGGCATATTTTTCTAGAACCAACTCGAAACTTTCATCGAAACTGAACTCAGAATGTGTTAGACAATAGAATCATAATTATTATAATCGTATTTCGACTTTTTCTCTTCTTTCTAGTTTCATCAAATATATCACTATGAATACTCACATATATCTGATGTCTCCTGGATATCTAAAATATTATGATGAAGAATTTCAATAAAGGCTAAGTTTTAAAGTAGCTTAAGATTAAAAAGATTTAGAACAAAATAAAGGCAGTTACTGTAGATAGTATAACATAACTGGGCAGCTTGGACACAGTAGAAATCATTTTGTTCTTTTATATGAGGCTTGGAATTATTTATGAACTTTTAAATCACTCATTAAAAATAAACAAAGAACTCTTTTAATGGTCACACTTCTAAGGTTTTGGAAGCATTTTTACATGTGTTATATATTATATGTGTATACATATAATATAATACATATGTCTGTGGTATATTAAAGCACGTATATCTGTGTTGGCTGGGATATCTACTAGGACCTATCGGCGAGTCACCCCGTCTTAATGAATGTCCCAGTAATATTAAAATTTATTATTGTATTTCTGCCTGTCTAGAATCTAAAGCAATTAGTTTAATGGAAATATTTTTATAATAATTTAAATTTTATATTTTTTTAAGGGCCTTATAAAAGAAGTGTGAGATTTATAGGGGTTATGTTCAAAACTAATATCACCATACACTATTATACTTAGGATGATTGCAAAGTATGTAAGCTCATTATTTCAATAACCATCAAAGGGGCCTGAGTTTGCTATACTTAAAAACATTGTAGTGCAAAGAGTGTAGTACTGTACCTTTAGTATGAGTTTTATTTAATAAACAAGCGCAGAGTTCAACGTTTTTTCCTTATCTGTATAACGTATATATGTGAAAAACGTCGGAGCTAAGTCAAAGGCACAACCTCGTACTAAGGTTATACTGTTCACATTTGTAATGCCTCTTTTTCATGTACATGCGTCTGTGACTGAGTGTCCTTAATTAAGTGACACTCATGGTAGTGTAGGTTTAAGGGTTCCTTATAGTGAAGTAAATAATTAGCAAAGTCAAGTGTTTTACATATTAACTTAACTATCAGACTATTTACAGAGATGCGTTACGTTTTGAATATCCTTTAAATTTCAAATTATAATGTTAATTTTTCTTTGTCAAAGTACGTAGTCTCTGGGTCAGCTGATCCCATTTACACTAATATATAAGACCAGTTTTATTATACTTATTATTTTCTATATAATTATAAGATTCTTGTTTCTCGATCTAGTGTCTAGCGTCGTGTCGTTGAGATAAACATCCAATAACTACTTTCAAATATGATATTATATTTATGAAATATATTATGAAATATATTGTTTATTTTTATTGGATAAAATTCTAAATCATTTAAATACAATTTTTCTAGGAGTTTTAAATAGTTTAATATATATTTTTTCACAAAACTAGTTCCTTTAGGTATTTTATAAACTACAACACCTCATATTATTCTATCATAGTTAGTTCTAAAAGTCTTTGTTTTTATATAAATTAAATTTTCATACTAACATTAAAGTTATAAGTGGCTATTAGAAAGGCTCTACTATAGATATGGTTGTAAAATGTTATTACCAACATAGTACGGGACACTTCCTGTGACGGATGCGGGACGGATCCGAGACGACACGGAACATAAAGACATTTAAGTTTTATTATATTTACTTATTTTTATTAATTCTTACATACTATTCGGTTTTAAAAAATATATTAAAAATCACTCTTTTATTATTAGTATATAATATTTCGGTTCAAGTATACCTTTAATTCTGAAATTTAATGAGTGAAAAAACTTAATGTTGAGTCAGTTGGGACAGTGGGGTTCAGCAATACGAAGTAAATCGGGCCTCAATTTCAGAAGTGGCTCTATTGTAGAGAAATCTAAATCAAACCTTGTTGTATACCTGGTTTATTTTGTGAGGTGTTCATACATCAAAGACACGAATGTACTTAGTAAAAGGATGCTTAATATATGAGTTGAAAGCTTTAAATCAACATTACATTTGGTTTATGACTAGTCTGATGTAGTCACGTTTACACAAAGTAATAATTTAAAAGGCTCAAGAGTTAAATTTGTGAAAATGTAAAAAATGGTTTATTTAAATTTAAACCCTTGACAATCTCGGGGAAATTCTCTCGCATAAAGTTTAAGCAGAGTTCAACACGAGGCAAATAACTTAACTTTAAAATTTAAAAATTTGACTTCTTTCCGAAAAGGAATGTTTAAATAATATTGTTTCTCACAAATTTCTACGGAAATGTTTATGATTTTAGCATAATTTATTTTTCCAATAATTTAATTCTATTATCTTATTAAATATAAATGATAAATCATTAATTAATTAATTTTATGTAAAATATAATTTCACTCAAATCTTTATTATCATATTTAATCAGTTTAAAAAAAAATTCGTTTCAAATTATCAGGCCCGTATAATACCATGAAATTAATACTAAATGTAATATACCTGGATATTGAAAATTGTTACAGTTAGACTATGAGAAGGTTTCTCAGAACTTATAATATTTATTAAAATCATGAAGCAGAGTTTAGAGAACAATGCTTAAATTTTAGTATAGTTAGTTATAAATATTGTTTCATTGAACACAAAGTACCATACCATAGTGCTAGTTCCTCCATTAACTCTGTTCATTGTATCTGTATTGAATATTTGGAGCAATAAAAATATTAATATTATAGTTTTATTACAATGCGTTATAAAATTAACAATAAATCTTGGTAATAGTTTAAAAACAAATTATAAATATTATAAAAGACACTTTAAAACTTTGAATATTTATGATCGAGTTACATTTGTGAGTTACAACAATAACATAATATTTGTATAAACCTGTTTATTCAGCGTTGAGGATCAACATCGCGGCGTTTATATGTATCATAGCGCTTGCCTTCGCGGGAGGAAAATCCTTTGAAAACTTAATGTGTGCGACCAGGAAGAAGCCATGGCGAGGGCTGGACATCTGGTCCTTTGTGAGCTGATTAAACAGAAGACAAATATAGAATATTCAGCTCATCTTGAAGATTGATTTATAGACAATTTAAGTATAGTAATTTAAGTATAGACATTGTGACTAATGTGACAAGATTACCATATAAAATTGAATTCAAGACTTACGGCAGTGTGCATTTCATATAAAACCAATTTCATAATATCGATTTGTAATATCACAAGATAAACGACATAGTTCTAGCCATCGCGGCTCTGACATCTCAGATATTAAATTTTTGTTAAGTTCTATTTTCTTGAAATTCAATTTAATATTTTGAAAAATTTTGTTCGTTACAGAAAAGTAATATTAAATTCGTGCTTCTTATCTTCGTTAATTTTATACTCAAATTCACCTTAATAAAGTCTCTTTCTAGTTCATCTTCACTTACCTTCACTTTATACATAAATTTAAAAACTTATTAGTTTTCTTTGTTTTACGTTTAGAGTATAATGTTAAAAAAATGAATTCAAAGTTTTATTAAAGGTTTATGTTTTTATAACACGTTTTCACGGCCACCCTTAAAATGAGGTAAAAATATGTATTATTTTCATATACATGCCACTACCACATTATATTTTTAATGAAATAAGTAACTCCATTAGTATGACCATTTTAAAATAACGTCATGTATACCACAAAAATGAATGTTTATATTTTACCTACAGGATATAATGTTTTTTTAAACATGAGAGCAGTGCTTTGTAATAACCTTGTTTTTTCATGAAATAATTATTTTATTTCCTTAAATAGCTTTTTAAACGATATGAAAAGGGTAGAAGAAAACTGATAAGAAACCTAAAAACAAAAATCTTTTGATTTTTCTTAAACAAAAACTCTTTAATAATGAAATTTTGCCAAAAGTATAAGCATTCAAGATGTAACATTTTATTTAAAAGACTGACGTCACGTCGTATGTCATATTTTAATAAAGATATTTCACTTACAAACTATGAATATCTTCAATAACATCAAACGGTATCTTTACTGAATTGAACCATCCCAATACTAAGTCCAAATGAACTAACAACTTTTTATATTCATTTAATGAGCCAAACATCTACTTTATTAACCACTAGCTCTGTATGCAAATTTTAAATTTTAACATTTCATATAATATATTTTAGGATTCGGACAAATTCATTCAAAAATATAATGTTTTTGTATCAACCTTCAAGTTATTAATTTTAACCATCCAAACTAAACTGGAACAAACTAGTTTTAAAGAGTTTTAAGTGTTTGTAATCTTCTTTTGTAAAACACCTTAAACAAATTAAAATATATTATTTAATTTACGAAGACACTCACAAATCGCGTCCTCCGCAAAATGGAATAAACATAATGTCATCTCTTCAACATCACTTTGGGTCCGCTCCGGAGGTTTTAAGATTCGGTTCGAATTGAATGTGGTTTCCCTAAATATATATATATGTAAAGTATAAGTATAACAATTACATTTTCAGCTATGATAGCAGTTCTATATTGAGTTCCTGTGATAATTACTTTGGACGTTACATTATTTCAAATTCATAACCAGAAGCTAGTAAATTCTATTATATTTTCTTGATTTTTGTAACTCTATAAAAATAGTTCACATTTGTTATTGAATTTTCAATATTACAATATTATAAAAGCATTGTCTGTCACATAAATAAGATTTCACCCTTGTCATTTGTTTGGCCCGTCAAGACAAAATTCAAACCTTAAACGTTTTATTGGTTTATTAACTAATAATACCTAATATAAAATAATATGAAATATAATATTTTTACCAATGTATTATGACTAAATTGTTTAAAATATCCGACACTGTCTTTTATAGTGATTGTCATTCTGTAACAGATTCTTTATTAATATTTAATAAGTCCATCTAATACAAACACAATTATATTGTAACAGCAGGACAAACATACTGCACGCACTCACATACAACAACATACAAAAACAAACTGAGATAGAAAACTAGCATGAGAGATACCAATAAAGAAGTCCCAAAAATAAGGAAAACTAAAACAATCACCAGGATACATAGTAATAGTGAACACGCTATAAGAAAAATGAGTTCATTGCTTTGCTGTAGGTGAGGTTAAGGGAATACGATATTTTAAGTCATCTACCAACAAGGATTTTTACAAAGTATTCATAGTTCAAATAATAAATTCGCACTACTAATGCGAAAAACACAGATATAGTTCCGATACGTTTTAGTGTAATTAAATGTAGATGAACAATAAAAAACATATTAGGTATTATAAAAAAGATAACTTCTAGTTAGAATACCTAGTAATTATTTTTTTTTATTTCTTAAAACACTGTTTCGTTTTGACTCACCGTATTATAATAATTACGAAAAGCATAGCTCACATAAATATAGGTCCTTGGTCGAAAACATTTTAAGTTGTTAATGCAAACGTATATGTAAGAAACAGAATGTGGTGAGACAAATATTTCTGGCGACCAGTTTCTTAACAAATACTTCTTCTAATGTCAATACAATTTTTTTTTCTTGATTATGTTTTTTGCCATTACGAATAGTCGCCACTTTATGAATAGAATTATGAGAAAAAAATTATTACATTTATCAAGCTTGTTATATTTATTAATTACAATCAAACGATCATCTTTTCAGTGTTCTTAAATTTAATATATTTTTTTATCTTAATATAAATATAATTAACGTTAAACTTAGTATATCTACGTCTTAGATGTTTTGTTCGATGTGTTTCTCACAGCTAATTACAGCGTTTAATGAAAATTCCTCAGAATACCAGACGTTGTAAATCATTTAATATAATACTTTTTTTATCAAAAAACTCTGACATTGCATTCGTCAGGGGACTTATTTTACTAGTGGTTTATTGTATATTAATACATTTTAGTTATTTTTCGTATTCGTTAGCATATAATCACACATTGTTTTTATTTACTAGTAAGTCATACATAGCCAGGTTCACGGCCAGCCAAAATTAAAGGAAAACTACCAAACTTACTTGGACGCACCAATGTTATGGTAAAATTACGTTAAGACTTATAATCTACATATAACTAAGACTGCAAGATCACCCCCGATGTAAGCATATACTATCATATTTATTATGTGGTCTCAGGTATCTTCTGGTTCACAAGGCCTGGTATTCGTTCCGCGTAGTCAGCAGCGTCGTTATATGATATTTTATCCATATAACGTTGTTGCCCTGGCGGTATTCAAACAACTTAACATATATCATAATATTATTACAGAACTAATCATGATTATTAATTAAATTAAGATATTTACAAAATGTGAATCGAATTCGAAATGTTGTGAAAAAAAGCTAAATAGTAATTGTCTTTTTTTATAATTGAACTATAAATGTAATAATGAAAATTCTGTGTCATCATTCCAATGCACACTTTATCACTTGATCAACTAGAAGGACATCATCATTATCATCAGACAAGGTTGGAGCATTTATCACCACGCTTGCTCAAAACGGGTTGTTAATTTCAAACTTATAATTTGAAATGTTAAGTCCAGGTTTCCTCACAATGTTTTCCTTCACCTTCGGTCAATGGTGTCTCTAAATACTCTTAGAAAGTTTATATAACTCGCAAAAATCTCATTGGCACTTGCGAGGTATTATACACCTAAAAATAATCAAAAAGAATCAAATATGTATTTTAATTTTAAAAATATTTCAAGTCCCCTTATTTAAATTAAAAATTAATATTCGTCTATTTTTGTTTAATATTAGAATATTTCTAGGAAAAAACGTTAAATTGACAAATAGTAGATAGATAACAAATGAACACAAATTTCAAATATGTATATACATATATACTTATGAATTACAAAATATATATTACTAGAAGACCCGGTTAACTTCGGATCGCTCTATAATCAAGAAATATCTGTTTATTTATATTTTTGGAGTTTACCTTTAAACCATAAATGTCCGTGTTTTGAAGTGCGACAGAATGATTGACATATTAGTTAGTTGTCAAATCTAATGTCAAAAAAACCGTTTCTATGGGAAATAGAAAAGGGCTGTTTTTAAGGTTTTCATTTTTCCCCGAAATGAACCTCCACGAATATTTCAAGACTAAGATAAGACAAATCCGTTCAGCCGCTCTCGAGTTTTAGTGAGACTAACGAACAGCAATAATTGTTATATAATACATATATAGAATTCTTACAAATCTCTAATTGTCATCCATATGTCATTACATATCTGTCATTATACGTCAATTATATAGCTGTAATTTGCGTTTAGTTATTCCAGGTCTGATTATTTTTTGTTTTATAGTGACTGACGTTTCATGTCAAGTTACACGAGAATGCTGTCAAACGGGATAAAAAGTATCCTATTGCAATTTCCTGGCTCTAACAAGACTTTCTTATATATATATATAGATTATAAATTGAAGCCTTAATTAAAAATTCTCAACCGAGTATCATTTGAAGGACTTTTAGTTTGGATAAACAAGTAATGAATCTTTTAAAATAAAAAATGTTCATTTAAAAGCAAAATTCACATAATTTAATTATTTATTTTGAAGATGTAGGGAAGTTTCGTAGTAATAATTGTTCCAATACGGTGTATTTGAAATTAAGCTACAAGTGCGAGTGAGTGATTTTTTAACGATTGACGTATTCTGTTATCTTACCACACTTGATGATTTCATAACTTTTTGTACATAATAATGTCTAAAATCATATTCAACATACCAAATTCAAGTGTAACATATCGTAATAATTATAAACGATTGAGATGGAAATATAACATGCTTAGGATTTATAGTTTAATATCATTTATTAATTGATTATTTTATTCAAGATTCCTGTATATTCATCAATTATGTTTAAACATTAATATGAAGGACTACCTTTTGCCGCGACTTCGTTCGCGTGGAATAGTGACTTCCGGCAGATTTTTGGTTCTTCTCACATACATAGTTCCCGTTCTTGCGGGGTTTTCGGAATGGTCG
Source organism: Danaus chrysippus (assembly GCA_916720795.1). NCBI lineage: Eukaryota > Metazoa > Arthropoda > Insecta > Lepidoptera > Nymphalidae > Danaus > Danaus chrysippus. Next base: position 11,538,913 of record CAKASE010000044.1, read on the forward strand.
AGGTCCCGTAGAATTTTCAGGATAAAACCTATGTTTTTTTTATTCACAATGAAGTACTCTTGACTAACAACGTATTTATTTGTTTATTTGAATAAAGATTAATATTATTGTGTTGATACAACTTAAACAAATTATTGCGACCAAATTAGGTACCATAAAAACGGTTTTTGTGAGTTAATCTTAAAAGATAGACATATACTGTCGCAGACTGTTTTTTAGATCATTAAAAGAGCTATTATTATTTACTACATATTTTTTGTGTATCTTGAACCGTTTTCACGGCCCACGCATCGGAAGGCTTCAAAGATGAAATAATTTCTCCCGTTTTTTACACATTTACCACTATATCTTTGCTCCTATTGGTCGTAGCGTGATGTTATATAGCCCACAGCTTTTCTCGATAACTGGACTATCCAACACAAAAAGAATTATTCAATTCGAACCAGTAGTTTCGGAGATTAGCGCTTTCAAATAAACAAACAAACTCTTCAGCTATATAATATTAGTATAGATTAATAGCACTGATTCAATAATTATTGACTAATAGATCTCCTTAATCAAAATGTTAATAGAATTAATATGTCTCAAATCATGAATTTGGTTATATAATTAACCTAGTACTTATAAAGAGTTTTATATTTTTTTAATCCACGTATGAGGTAACATTTATTTCATAGAAAAATATCAAAAATTTAAAGCAGAAAGGAGATCAAAAGTATTGCATACAATTCTGGGCCCTCAATGTAAAGACATGAAAATAGTATTAATTAAAAGGTTCAAAATTAAGAGTTTCTTCATTGAAAATTCTATAGAAATTGACAATCAGATAGCTGAGTTAATGGAAGTTTAGTAAAAGTGAGGTTATATTGCATTATCTTTAAGGGTTAGATGAATACACTTAAAACTTAAAAGTATGTAAAAAATAATAATTTTATTTGGAAGAGAATATCTGATAAGTTATAACAAGGCAACAAGGACTCAAAGACATACAGATATCCGTAACAAGTATGTAATTTTACGAGGAACAGGAGGAGTGAACTATGTGATTAAAGTCATAAAATAAAACAAATAATTTTAATGGGATATTTTATTCCTCTTCAATAATAATTAAAATATCGTCTAGGAACTGTGCAGGGGGTACAATGAATGATTTCGATCGATATGGAATCGATAATCGAAAAGGATGTTTGTTTCAAAATAATATTTAATATCATTATTATGTTAATACACGTTATGAATAATAATTTTTATTGTAAACATATAAGGTGTAGTTTAAATGAAGTTACTATGAGTTTAAAACTAGGAGTGAAGTTTTTATTTTGTAGTTAAATAATCGAATAATCATTTTTTATTAAATTAATCGTTAATCGATTGCTTCATAAAAACAGTTATATGCATATTTCTCCGCTTGTAGATTGAGAATTTATGCAGATTATTGGTATTTCATACAAAAAAAAGAAGGAATTTTTTAAATCAGTTTTGAACTCACTAAATTTTGGGCCCAAAAGTTTCAAACATATTGCAAACATTCAACGTTGAACTTGCTAAACATTGACTGAAACGAAAAAAACGAATTTCAAATGTGTTTTGATAATCTGCTGAGATTCAAACTTTTCAATTTGAAATTAAATTTATTTACAAAATAAAGCGATTTTTAAGTTCTATTAATTTTAGTAAATGTTGTAATCCCTACATAATTTATTATAAAACTAACTGAATAATAGTAGTATTTATGGTTGTACATAATAAACTGGTGAGAATAATTATTAAAGAAAATAAAGAGTAGTTTTAGATGCTTTAAGATTTCAATTCAATAACACATTATTATAAATAAGTTATTATTGAAATTATTTTTCCTTGTAATCACACAATAATATAAAATGTATTCTATCTTCTGAATTTCTTTAAAAAGGGTCACCTACAAATAAATTTTATTTAAAATATAAATCTCTTGAAACTTCATAGAAGGAAAAAATAATTATTTAGCGAATTATTCAAGGTTTAGCAATTTAAACTACTTAAAAGCTATTAATATAGGAGATTATTTTTTGTAAGCGAGGGTGCGCGTGCGAGTGTCGCCGTAGTGATGACGGACAAGCGTTACACAGCTAAAGATTATGCGGACTGACGAATCCGGCGCAGTGCCCCATGAGGATGAAACTGTCATATGAAAACGTGAAAGAAATTAATGTATAGAAAGTGCTGCCATCTAACGAACAAGCTACAACCACTTTGACACTATTTTCCTTTATAAATTCATAGATGGCGTAAGTAGCTCTCAAATTGATTTGACATTAGGACAAAATACAAATTTTAAATTATTTCAGTTGCTCATTTGCCATTGTTTACTGTGCTGTACGTTCTTTTTCAAACATTTGACCTGACTTAACTTATCATTGCCATTTCCACGCTTTTGACGATTGACCCCGGCCTTTCTCAATTGGACTTTGTTTTCTGCGACTACGATCGACCCCGGCTCTTCTCATTTGGATTTTGATTGCAAACTACGAATTTGGATTATCGATAAATTGAAAAAATGCCACGAAAATCGGCTATTAAGTGTTATTTTCGGTGTGCGACTAAAGGTACGATACTTATTTAGTAAAATCTATATAATAAAAATATTATTTGTCATATCTTCTATCTTCTATCTATATATATAAAAATGGATTGCTGTTCCTTAGTCTCGCTAAAACTCGAGAACGGCTGAATCGATTGGGCTAATTTTAGTCTTGAAATACTCCTGGAAGTCCGGGGAAGGTTTAAAACGTGAGAAAAATTGGAATAATTGCCGGGAAAACCCTAAAAACAGACCTTTTGTATTTCCCATACAAACGTTTTTTTGACATTAGATTTGACAACTAACTAATATATAAATTATAAAATAAATTAAATAAATAAATTAATAAATATAAATAATATGTCAATCATTCTGTTCGATTGAAACAGGAAAAACCTGATTATTTATGGCCTCTAAGACGGAATAGAGTTCGCCTGGTCAGCTATACCTACATATATTACTCTTGACCAAACTAACGCGGACGAAGTCGCGGGCAAAAACTAGTATAGGTATATTTACAATCAATTACTACTCTTGTTACTTCAATTTCAACCGTAACAGTTTATTGACTTCTAATACAAACATTTCAGGTCCTTTTCATCAATTTCCTAAACCTGAATACCCAAATTTGGAGAAATTCATTCATTGGAAAAATATTTTAAATGAAGACATGAAACAAAAGGAAGATTTTTACATTTATAATAATATAAGAGTATGTGATCATCATTTTGAACAGTTTTCACTCAAAATGCTGTACCAACTCTATACTTAAGTAAGTATCCAAAGTAAGAAACTTCCCAAGTAGTTATAGGCACACAATACATACTACTAATATAAAAAAAAACTATAAATATTCAATTGTATTTTATAACTATAGATAATAATATTTTACATTATTATTATTTTACTTTTGAAATTGGTGCTCAATTAAAAACAAAAAAAATTGATTTAATTGAATATAATGAAATAGGTATACAAGTAATCTTAACATTTTTATGTACTTAAATGTGGTTTGATAGATTTATAATGTGTGGTCTTTATTACCTTTTTTATCTAAATAAAGGAAAGTGCCTACAAACAGTATCACAAAATAACTACTTGTGCCACTTCTTTACATAAGTAAAACAAAAATAAAGTGTTCCAAATATGCAGAGATTATAAGTTCACTGGATAATTACAAACCAAAAAAGTTGTTTATAGTTTTTTATGTAATATAAGAATGACAGTGTTTATTGCAGTAAAAATTACAAGTCTATTTACATTCAATCAGAAACTCTAAGAGAAATAAGGAAGGAAAATACAATCAAGACAATATGTTATCATTCAATTTTAAGATTTTTATTTAACTTTTCTTTTAATATATTTATTTGTATTAAAAAAATATATTTTATTTAGCAGCATCAACATTTGAGACTGTACACTCATCACATTCTGTCGAAACTGAAAAATGCATTGATACACAAAAAGAAGACAATGATGCATCTTGTAGTCACCACTTGGATTTAAATATGAATCAAGTTCAGCTACAAAGGAGTTCTCCTAATTCCTCTCAATTATTTCCTAAAGGTAAGTTACGGGCATATAACTAAGCTTAAAATTAACTATGATTGCTATATTTACTTTTAAATTATAAAACAGCATAAAGCATTTAAAATACAATACAAATTTAAACCACAGATTCACTAGATTTGCAAGTATTGAGATTTGTTTCATATTTTTTTCTGTAAATATTGATGGTAGGTTTTGTTAGTAGTCATTTATGAATTAAAATTGCAATATATTAAAAATTGTATTCAATAATTATGTCCATATGTAATTTGTACACTACAACAAATGTTGACATAAACTTTCTATGCACTTAACATATTACTAATATAACAGCTTTTTACTCCTGAGGTTGTCTGTAAGAGATCACTATAAGTGATAAGACCTCCTTTGCATACTTCTGGTTTTTCTTGTCTTTTGCTTTTATTAATTCTCAACTTTACTTGTATGCAATAAAGAAATTTATCAATCTATCTATCTATCTATCTAATGATAAGGCTTTATGTCTAAAAATAATTTAAATATTTTTTATTTCCAGATCATAATATTTTGCCAAAAGAGTGTGTCGCCACAGCTGACCTGCTGCTTCTTGTAGATAAATTCTTTGACTCATTCAATGGTCATAGTTATCAGGAAGATGATAAATTATATAGGATTGCATGGAAAACGAATTCTCCACATTTCAAACTGTGGGATGAAACATTACCTGTATTAAACTCAATGAGATTTGAAGAAAATAGAAATGATCCCTTAGAGAATTTTTTTTGTAATATTCAAAGTAATGGGATCCGTAATGTGTCTCCAACTTGCTCTCAATTTGTTGCATACAAAGCTTTACTTGTAAATAATTTAACTTCGCCACATTCCATTGGTGCAAACTGTGAATATGACAATAACAAAATTTTAAAACCTTTCTAATATAGTGTATTATCTAGGTACTTATATAGTGCTCGCTCAGCTGGCCAGCGGACCACTAGCGGGGGCCAGCGGGATACAGGTGAGTGGGCCCGGCGACGCGAACTGTAGATGCTGCGCGCATCCTCGATATATATGATTTTATAAGACGGTTGTGCGTCGCAACAAATAAATATATTAAATAAATTTTAAACAATTAATAAACAAATATAGAAATGAATATAAAATTACAATACAAAAGTTCTGTTCTGTTTTATTTATAAAGTATTGTTGATAACAAATGATAAAGAAGAAACTATTTTGTTTGTATTTGTTCAAGAAAAAAGAAATTTAAATAATAGTGTATTAGGACTCTCGACGTAAAAGTAAACAGTTCTTTATATATGTATATATAAAACATTTTATGTAAGCTGAATCAGAGAGCGAAGTATATTTTTCCTAAAAAATATTTTGTAATAAATAGAATTTCCCTGCCGTCACAGCAACAATGGTCCTACAAAAGGCTTTGTCACTCTGGTCCTTGCCTAGTTGTTTTCATAAAATATTCTGAAAGAATATATATTACCTATACGTAGAGCAAAAAGAGGTGGAAACAGAAAATGCTTTGTAAAGCTTGTTTCTGTCAGCTGATTTTCTTTCAAAGTACACTACAGTTATAATGCAATATATAAAAAAACAGTAGCAGTTGAATCAAATAATCTCATTAAATTACAACTAAATTTCTAAATCATACGAAACTTCACTAGTTTTATGTAGTATAATAGTTAATCTTAACTTATAATTATTATAGCCGAAAAATATTCAAGTTTTTGAATGAATATCACAATACACCTTCTAGTTGTGGAGAAGAATTTAATATACTTTTAGCATTTTAAATCTACTTTAAGTTTGTCTTTTACTGTTAAGTATATATGTATTTTCGACTACAATTTCCTTTTTTTTCAATAATTTGAATAGTCATTTAATAATTATTATCTATTACGTCTTCAATAAGCTAAGCGATGTTCTTAGTATACCTTACTTCTATTCACAGATTTTGGGAATTAAATTTAAACTACATTGTCACGAAATTAAAATTAAAATTATTCAACTCAGCAGATTCAATCTCATAATTGTTTGACAAAATGTAAACTTGAATCTCTCAAATACTCAAAATAGTAAAGACGGTGAATGTTGAGTGTTTAGCTCGTCTCGAATTAATCTGTAAAATGATGCAATTTGGATTGCTAATTCACTTTAACGTAATGAATATTTATAACGTAAGGTGAAACAAGTAGCTAGGTACAAATCAATGATTAAAATTGCAAAACGTTTGTTTAATTAAACATTTATAAATAGACCCTTTAAGGCTTTAACTATAGATATCTTTCAAGAAAATGAAAATAATTAAGAAAATGAGGTACAAATTTTTTCGTGGAGTTGTTATTAAAAATTGTTCCGTTTTGTGTTTTCAAACCAGCTCTGTTTTTATAGAAGTACTAGTTTTTGCCCGCGACTTCGTCCGCGTTAATTTCGTCATTAGTAATATATGTATAGCTGACCGGACGAAACCTAATCTGTCTTAAATAACCAGGTATTGGTATTTATTAAATTTTTCCTGTTTCAATCGAACAGAATGATTGACATATTAGTTAGTTGTCAAATCTAATGTCAAAAAAACGTTTGTATGGGAAATAGAAAAGTTCTGTTTTTATGGTTTTCCCAGTAATAAATCAATTGTTTTCAGCTTTTATACCTTCCCTGAACCTCCACGAACATTTCAAGACTAAGATAAGATAAATCCGTTCAGCTGTTCTCGAGTTTTAGCGAGACTAAGGAACAGCAATCCATTTTTATATATATAGAAGATATAAATTTGATGCGAGTTATCTTCTGTTAACTTCATTACATCCACTCATACTCTGGCCACTCAAGAAAGTTACATTCAAATGTGTAACACGAGTATATAAAGTACGCTGAATCTGAATGTCATCTTTCAACATAATTATTGAGAAACTATTAATAATTAGGAGATCCAATTATACGATTTCTTTTTCTCTTAATTTGAAACAAGGGATTTTATAATCTATACTAATATTATAAAGCTGAAGAGTTTGTTTGTTTGAAAGCGCTAATCTCCGAAACTACTGGTTCGAATTGAATAATTCTTTTTGTGTTGGATAGTCCAGTTATTGAGGAAGGCTGTGAGCTATATAACATCACGCTTCGACCAATAGGAGCAAATATATAGTGGTAAATGTGTAAAAAACGGGAGAAATTATTTCATCTTTCCGTTGCGTGCGCCGTGAAAACGGTTCAAGATACACAAAAAATATGTACTAAAGAATAATAGCTCTTTTAATGATCTAAAAAACAATCCGCGACGGTATATGTCTATCTTTTAAGATTAACTCACAAAAACCGTTTTTATGGTACCCAATTTGGTCGAAATAATTTATTTAAGTTGTATCAACATAATAATATTAATCTTTATTCAAATAAACAAATAAATATGTTGTTGGTTAAGAGTACTTCATTGTGAATAAAAAAAACATAGGTTTTATCCCGAAAATTCAACGGGAACTCGACCATTTCGAAAACTCCGCAAGAACGGGAACTATGTGAGAAGAACCAAAAATCTGCCGGATGTCACTATTCCACGCGGACGGAGTCGCGGCAAAAGCTAGTTAAAAATACGTGGATAAAGACAAAACTAATGGCGTATGAAAAAGTCTATATTATATGATTCATTAAACATTTCTACAGCGGTTCAATTATCTAAGATATGACTCATTTCCTTCTCTTACACTTTTAAATAAAGAAATTTGAGGAAAACGATAACATTCAACACAACAAAAAATACGAAGAAAGGTAGATAATATATATTAAGCATAGTGAACAGAGGCGGCGGCGCCATCATAGTATGTAATAAAAAAATAATAGTATTATATAAATAATTACAATTCCTTATTCAGTTATATATGTTATCACTCATAAAAATGATTTATCTCTCAAACGTGGCAAAAAAGCAATTGAAAGTTAGGTAAATTTTTGAGTTCATTTAATAATTTTAATATATAACGTATTTCAAATATACAATTTTGTATGATAAACAACCAACAACACACAGTAACCTCACAATCTAGATAGTTTTTATTCCAACTAATATAATTAACAACTATTTGAACTCAATAATTATTAGGTACATCCATAAATAATTTCAACATTATTTAATACTTACAATTATTATGTATTAATTGAATATAATGAACACAGCAACATAACAGCGAACAGAAGTTGTCTACATCTTTCTCAATCAGGTAGTCCTGAGAACACCCCATGAAGCCAGTTTTCTTCTCAGATTACCTTTTTTTTGGATTCCCTTCTTCTCTCTTCTCAGATTACCTACGAAAAAGGTGAATGCGGTGAAGCGAAACAAGTTTTCACTTCAAAATAAAAAAAATATATATCAACTTCGTAAATATAATAAAATTGAAGTTACCAACTACATTAATGTATAAATAGATCCTACATATATGTATGTATATTGATACAGAAAAATGAAAGAAGTGAAGCGCGGAGTCATATTAATGTTTGCATTCACGTTTAAGAAATGATAAGATACAGTGAAACAATTAAACTTAGAAAAACGTTGATTCACAATATGTTTTCTAAATTTAGGAAAAAAATCACTTCTTTCCTGACATTTTTATTCAAATTGTCTAAAAATAAAATAAAATTATAAAGTATTTTACATCTCATATGTCCTCTTTATAAATGTCTTAATTAGCTCCACAGACTGATGGGCGGCGCTTTTGAATGTCTTGATACACGTTTTATTGAATTTTGAATACATCAATGTCAACACGTACATTAAATCTTTTTCTTTATATAAATAAAGGAGATGTAATTAAATAAAAAAGAATCTATTACATGTTAACCGACTTATCAAATATGTGCTGTTTTTAAAGTGCGACATAAAGATAACTTTATTTATTTTAAATTGTCAATACAAACAAGATAACTTTATTTTAACTTACAATTTCTTAATATAGAGTCTCTTGAGAACCTCTGTGTACCTATACATATTGTTGTTATTATAGTGTTACATTTTTCTAAATGACTAAATTAATACTATTGAAATCCCGGACTTAACATTAGAAAATATCAAACACATTAACATATATAGGTCTTGTACGCGTCGTCAGATTGTAAGATAAGTTTTCACCTTATTTCTTTAAAACTTTCACGTATACTGCAATGACTTCAAACATATCCGAGTGAAGAGAACTAAAGTCTTAAGTTAATTAAAATTATTTCAAAGCACCTATAAATGTTCTGCCTCGAAGATGTAGACGATAATAAAGATAAATTATGTTAAAGAATGTTAAGAAGATATTTTTAATGGTATATATATGTATAAATAATTGATTACATCAGAAAGACATTTATTTTGTATACTGAGTAATTAATCTTGCTTACAAGAGGTCATTCTTTTTTAAGCGACATCATCTTTCACATAAACCTTTTCGAAAGACTTTCATTACGATCATTATCTCGAACTAAATACTTTAGAATGACAAAGTAATTCAATTAATATCTTATCAAAGTACATATTCATACTATATTCAGTATATATTGAAACTATAAGAATCGTAGACCACAGTTAAGAGCCACATCTTTTGTACTTCTAATTCCTTGGTTCGCTATTTATAGTTAATGAAGGTAGTACTCGAAGTTAATGATCTTAAACTTCTGATTTAGAAATTAAATGTATTTCAGAGATAACTCAAACTGAATGTACACTGTTTATAATGTATGTTTATATGTTAGGTTACACATACATACATATACAGAGTGACTGGTGAATTACTATCAATATTTAAGGAGAATACTCGGTACATGATTCTCATTCGAATTATGTAAAAAAAATAGGCACTTAATTTTTGACAAAATTTCCGTATAAATAAATAAAGTGTTGACACGTTCCAAGTGTTCCAAGTGTGGACGCGTGCGGCGGCGTGCTGATACAACACTACGCCGCCGCATGCGTATGTGTGTGTGAGTGTATACCTAATCTGTAGGGTGTGCACACGATGCGTAATTAATTACATAACTTTTGGTTAACTTTACTTAGAAGCAGTGGCGGCTGGTGGGTTATAAAACTGGCGGTGCACTTTACTAAAATATTAAAATTAGAAAATGCAACAAAACATAACGAGATGTCAATCATGGCTCAATTCGTCATACATCGGGTGCTCTCGGTAATCTTCGGCGCTCGTGCGGCGCTCGAGAACCGACTCGTTACTCGGTACATTTCTATGAACTATCTTTTGTTTCACGCGTCAGGCGTATTAATGCGTATCTCATACAAGATGTATTAGCAGTCCTCGTGCACTCGCCGAAGCGCACGAGATATTAGTTTAGTAAAGCTTACAAACTTTTTGACTATAATTAGAAAACTTAATTTTTTTATACGTTTTTGTATGTTTAAAAAATAAATATTAAAATGGTAATTTAAAAATAAAGGTGAAGTAATATTTTGTAATTTTTAAATCTTTTGAATTGGTGGTTCAGCGCACGAGTGCACTTAAGGTACAGCCGCCACTGCTTAGAAGTTTATTAATATTTATGTTATATTAATTTTTATTTTGTCATATATGATCGTCAAATATCACGTCCTCAAGTATCGATAGTAATTCACCAGTCACCCTGTATATTGTAACACAGTCGTCATTAAAATAAGTCATCAATTTATTCATTTAATTCAAGAAATTAAACTGTGAATTAAAACAATTTCATGTGAAAATAGTGTTTAAGTTTTCTTGACACACTAATGATTAGCATCGTTATATAACAGCAGCTGAATTGACTACAAAAGTGCTAGCTCGAAACCGAGGCGGGATATTTAAACTATTAAATGCATGAAATTTGTATGTGACTTTAAATTACTGTGAAGCTACTTGGAGCGCGTTACGACTAACATCTACTGTTACATATTTTATAAAATAAACATAAGGGGATACGTAAAACATGTTATGAGTTTTTAAGATATACCTCGTATTCTTATTGTTTAAAATATAGTAACATTTAAATATAAAACTATTTAATTACATATTTAATATAATTTTTCAACTGAGTTATTTTTCCTCAAGGCCCATTAGCTCCTCATAATTTCTACATCGTTAATTTGCTCGGATCGTTAAAACGGTGTATTGTATTTTAATACTCTCTAATTTGTAAATAGAAGGAATCATATCAAAAGCAGTCCTTTTAATGTACGTGGGCTGTTTATTGAATCATATAAAAGAAGAGTTATATCCGCGACATTTTCCAAGCAAAAGCAGATATTTTTTTATTGATTATATTAATAGAAGTAAATACAATGTGTAAGTGAGAAGCACCGTTAGTCACTTTTTATAATACCTATTAGATATTTGAAAGTTATTCAGATAAATTTTAACACATACTAAATTTAAATTTACTGTGAGACAGGAACGTGTATTAATATACACCTGAGAAGGAATAGTTCCTTGTTAGTTTCTTTTTATGTTTTTGGGGACTTACATATTTTGTAAATAAAAATGTATATTACTTTATTGTATAATGCTTGTGACAAAAACCTATTAATTACGACATGTCATTAAAAATTAATTTATATTTTATATTAAGAAAGTTATTTTTTTTTTTTTTCCAGAACCATAATATTCCAATTTTACACACTTTTTACTTAATGACTTACAAATAGACAAATAATAACTCATAAACTAAAACAAAAACTAAAACAACGACCTTTAATTAATATTAAAATTGTGAGCACAAGCTTGACCGCACAATAACCATTAGCATACCCCTTGATAGTGTGTGTGTATTTTGGACCAATGCTCTAACAAGTATCCTACATTAATGTTCGAGCATGCCTTGACTAATGAGTTATTGTTTTGAGTATATCTCTTCCAGGTGCTCGCAATTCTTACACGCATCAGTGCCCAGAAACCGTGTACTCTCCTTTCAGTGAACATTTCTGATGCGCTACAGTATCTTGGTAGTCCGAACAATAATCGAAATAATTATGTTTCCCCGATCGTTACAATCAGTAGGCAAGCAATAAATTTATCAATTGTGTTCTTTTTTTTAGGTTTGGCATTTTCTTCATAATTTTTGTGGGACCAATTCCAGAGTATTGCTCTCTCATAAAAAAACTCTTCTCTGTAAATAATATTCTTGGTCATACGTTGAAAAACAGACGTGACGAACTGACAACCTGCCCGGTTGAAAAAAAACACAGTGAACAAAAGGATTCGAAGTGATTTCGGTAACAAATTTTAAAAACTGACTCGTTTTTTAGGCAAAAACTTAAATTTTAGAGACAATTAACAAGTATTTATTAATTTGAAAAAATTAAGTAATGTGCACTAAGGTGCATTCTTACTTGTATTGGGTTTAGCTTATATTATAATATTATGATTTGTAAATAATTACTTGAATGATGTTCAGAATATGTATATGATGCAATCATTTAATAGTTCATTTGCATGAAAAATATTTTTATAGGACCGAAGTATGTAGCTGGAGTGTTTATTTTTCTTTCTGTTTGTATTCGATTGTAGCCTTGGGGATTCAGATCTTTAGAATATAAAATTTTATGATTATGTATTTCTACGTCCATTTCATAAAATGGGTGAAAGATCAAATAATCAACCTCTTCGTGCGATCCAAAGTATTCCTCTTTATAAACTCTTCAAGTATTTAGATTGATAATGAATTTTAAAGCAAAAATGTGTCTTTGTCTATAGAAGTAGTATTCTTATTATAATTTTTTTTAAGTTGATTCCTTAATCAGGCATTTTTAATATTTTCAAATTCTTTTCTTAGTATATGAATCTTATATTACATAATCATATTAAATCTCGAGATAAATATCGTCAATTTTTAGATTAAGGCCACAGGCATTTACACAAAGTCAAGATAAAAACATTTTATCTACAATATTTAAATCACAAATGATTATATTTAGTTGTATGAAATAACATCAATGTAACCATTACAAGCTATTTTGTGGATAAAATCTCAATATTAAATTTAACTAAAGCGTATAGGAAACCCTCTGAATGTCTAATTAAAATCAACAATCAAAGTTTTGAGATAACTCTTCATTTTAACTCTGACCGTAAATTCCGTTGTTTCATTAAACTGATGATACCTCATTGTTTGTGTGAGTAAGTAAATGAGAGTTGCATTGCTGAAGATACATTGAATATAAATGTATTTACATAAAAGGATTACTTTTATAATTAAATTGTAATATAAAATAAAATTAAACTCAAATATGAGGTTCGAGAAGCTTTACTACATACAATAAAATGTGGTTTTTCTTTTGTTTGTGTGAATAATAATGAACTTATTATGAACTAATTTGATATATTAATACACAAGAATACGTACATATTATGTACATGTGTGTATGTCAATACATAATAATATATACATTATATTGTTTAATTCAATTGAATTAAAAATTATGAAGTCTTTGATATTTAGCGAATTAAAATACTTAAAAGCTATTAATACAGAAGGAGATTATTTTTCGTAAGCAAGGGTGCGAGTGTCGCCGTAGCGACGACGGACAAGCGTTACACAGCTAAAGTCTATGACTCTATGCGGACTGACGAGTCCGGCGCAGTGGTCGCTCAGCTGGCCAGCCGCGGCTAGCTGGGACCAGCGGGGCTACAGGTGTGCGGGCCCGGACGAACAACAGACGCAGCGCGCATCCTCGATATAAACAATTTAATAAGAAGTTTAATTAAATAAATTTTAAATAAACCAATACATATAGAAATGAATATAAATTGAAATTAACAATACAAAAGTTTGAAATATTTTATTCATAATCTAAGGACGTAGCTCCGCTACAGATATCCCTACTAAAATTATGTAGAAATGCTAAAGTAACTCTGTCTGTTTGTCTGTTACACTTTCACGCCTAAACCACTGAACTGATTTTAATGAAATTTGGTACAGAAATAGAGTTGACCTTGAGAAAGAACATAGGATAGTTTTTATCGCAGGCTTTTGAAAGGTTCTCTTGGAAACGCGATATAACCGAACTCCACGCGGGCGAAGCTGCGGGCGGAAAGTTAGTATTGATTATATAAATAATTAATGTCTGAACATGTTTCGATTCAATAATGTACATACTTATATAATCATTTTAACAATAATGTAGAAAGATGCGGAAATTAAATCTCTTCTTTAAATTGATTTGAAATTATTTTCTTAGAAGGAAATTTCAAAACTTTTGGTTCTTTATGTTAAAATAAAGGTTTTATTGAAGCATTGTGTATTCTAGCAACATGTTCTTGTCGCTAACCCTGTGATAAATAATTAAAAAACTTGCCAATTAAAACACTGATTAAGTTTGAGAGGATGCATGGATGTTTTTTTTGCTAATTCAAGACAAATATACTTTATGGACTTTTTAAACCTTTCAGTAATGTAGCTTACTGATATCTGTACAATATAAATGATAATTTAATCCACGGGTTGTTCTCACGGGAACACATCATTACTATCATATGAAGTATGCTGTGTGGTATAAGATATGTTTATTAGGTATAATAAAAATTACATAATTAAGGCTTAGGACCATTGTCTAAGATAAATTACATAACTAAGACTTAATGATTTCCCCGTGGTAAGGATATCAATGCCATCATATTTTTCGTGTGTTATCAGGTACCTTCTGGTTCATACAGCCACCTGTTCTTTCTGTCATTTCAGCAACGTTACATCCGAATATCTTAATAAAATTCCTAATAAATATTTCCTCGGAGTGTATGTTACACTTAAACAATGCAAACAATTATATGTACTAATGTAGGCACTTTCTTGTTTGAACCACTAAATATTATAAAATTATATGTTTTCAACTGTACATCATATATTCAACAATGCGACGTGTAAAGAAGCTCAACTATTCTCCTCTAAAGATTCAGTAAAGCAGAATGCAAACTTCGAACAAATTAAAAATCAAATTTGAAAACACGACTGTCTTCCTTCACAAGCATTAAAGTTAAAACAAACTAGTTCTAAGTTGAACCACGGCCGGACTGCTTACATATGACTGTTCTGTACACGCTCTATTAACTTTTAATTTCCTGTCTCAAATTCTCTTTTACCGTCTATTATTCTCCTTTCAACAAACTTAAATTGATTGTTAGTGCTCCGCTTTGAGGTTTATAACGAAACTATCGAACCCAATACTATATCATTAAGACTCAAGTTTAATAATTTGCTCATGTTTACGTAATGTTCTTACGACGTAATAAGGTAGATTAATGTGGAATTAAAAAAGTGAACGAGATATTATTAGTGTAAACAATTATATGAATCACTATTTTAAAAATTACATTTATACTGTATTGAGTTATCGACAGACATCTTGACGGGCTTAGTGAAACTTCTGTATTCGATGCTTACTGTGTTTAAATTAAACTGGTTCACTGTCAAAGACACTGTCATATTATTAGTTCGTCTTTGTTATATTTGATATACAGGGTTACAGGGAAAGTAGACCTAGATCGTTAAGGAGCGTATAGTTTGAAGCATCTCTAACTGATTTTGCTTTGAAACCCTACCAAGCAAAGAAACCTCACCAGTTTCTAGATATTCAACTTTCAGTTTTTTTTAGAATAAACAAATTTTTAGATATTAAATCAAATATGTACTTTGAAAATTATGTAGTATAATTCGTATTATTAGTTGCTTTTTACGAGTAAGATAAGATGTTTATGACCTCAATTGCCAAACTTGTAAGTAAATTAACTAAATACGTTATACGGGGCCTTTGAAGTTCAAAAAAAAAAGTTTTTAATAAGGTTACTTTTCTTTAAAGGATATCCAACAAATATTTTGTGTAAGATGTTTGCAAATATGCTCGATAATATTTACAATTTGCCATTTATCCAAGAAGGTACCGAAAACAAGATTTTATACTTATTTAATTGAATCTTTTTTGCGGTACCTATATGTAGAAGTATAAACTCATATATAAATACGTATGTATAGACATATTATATTTTAATTTAAACTTATTGTGATTCGATCTGAATATAACACAATAGAAACTTTAAGAACGAAACGACAGCCCTGATCACTGTTGCTTGTATATGTGTTTCTCTCCTCTCCAACCCTCATATCCTACTGAAATATATTGAAAGGAGAATCTTTGACAGTAATATACAAACATTTCAAGGAACATACTTTCATAGTTCTATAGTTCACTCCTTAAACATAATTCAAACACACTTTATATTTCATAGCATAGACTCGTTCATTTTATCCCTTTCTTTAACGTTCAATATTTTTTTGTGCTTTAAGATGAAAATGTAATTCATTTATTTTTTATTGAAAATATTTTCTAGTTGATGTTTTTATTACATATGGTTTGTTCTACATATATATTCAAACTATAATGGTTAAAATGTGATTCATTACTAATGTGAAATGATAGTCTTTGTTTTATTTATTTCATAGTCTTATTACACGATGTCAGATAAAGAGTGCACCAACATCGACGATCTCCTTTGAGTGAAAGTACCTGTTTATTAGCAAAATTTTATTATTACATACCTAGTACGTAAAACGGGTTAAAAACTAACCTATAAAAAACATTTTTATTTCTTTTTATTTATCTAGTTAAGGAATACAAATTATATAATATTTGAAATAATAACACTTCAGTGAAAAATAATCAGCTTGTAAATTTTGCAACATTTATTTATTAATTTCTGAAGTGTAATAAATTAATGTTATACGTAATTACGTTGGTATCTGGGAACATAATCATATACATAGTTTATATGATTGTAAAATTTTGTAACAATCTATAATGATTATGTCACTAACACTGTCGTAATATTATTATTATTATAAATGATGCAACCGAAGTAGATGTATTAAGAAACTTCACAGTCTGCTCCGGAAATTGTCAGCTTCGTAGTTAAATTGTATTTTTTATACAATAGCAAAACGGCTGCTCAACTCACAACACAAAGTGGTTACATATATCTATTGTATTAATTCATGTACCGGTATTTAAAAATCCCTTCCTCATTATTTTACAAATTTACTTTTTGTTTATTTTTAAGAGTGCTTCCTGTCCTATAAAACCTACTTTTTTACTAATGACAATAATTTATTACAAAATAAACAATAATCAAACTCAACTTTTAACAAATAAGTAATCCAAAAAACTGTGGTAGAATATATTGATATATACACAACTCCCGTTCCGTGAAGATAATGAACTCGGTCTGTGACACTTATATATTTAATAGTCTTGTTAGAAATATATTTATTATTCACTTGTTTATACAAATGAGAACACTCGCGGTGAACCTGAAGTGGCACACGACTAGGATTCGTTAGTTTACTACGAGAGAAACACGTAGAGTGTTGGTGTGATTAATTTGAAAATGATGTTGTTGGAATGCGTTAATATAGTAATATATATTTTCCTTTTACGTGGTTTAAAAAGTTTTAATAATTCGAAAGGTAAGCGTTCAATATAATAGTTATATGACCATTTATTTTAATATTTTTAATGTTTTATGATCTATTTCCTAATCTACCAAAACTTCAGTAGGTACTACAACTGTAGACACGTCCTCTCTCTGTCAATGATCGTGTGTCGTTGATAGTGAGACGTGCAAGTATCAAGAACGGACGAGACTCAAACCTGTTCGATGTACTCTTGATTTACTTGTATTAATTAAATATATGACAAGAAACAAACATAACAAATAGAAAAATTTAAAATATTTTATTAATTTTATAAATATGAAAAAAAAAGAATTTAAACGAGGTGAGATACTTAATTTTAGATTGATAATAATATTTGTTTTATAATTTTAATATTTACCGTAAGATTAAATAAAAACACTGTATGGTGTATAACTGGACTGAAAGTCTAATATAATAATAGCGACTTGAACGTTTTTAAATAATAGAAAAGTATAAAGAATATTCATGAATCACACCTTGATCATCAACAAAGGATTTATTAGTGAAGGGTAGATCTCGTGAGGTTATGTCAAGGTCAAGGTAACCTAATTGCCCAATCATCTTACGATCTATATTTCATAGTAATTTTTGACGAAAAAAGTTTACTGACACCAGACTTGCCTGATATTGTAAAAAGATTTCAAGTTTATTAAGTATGGTTTTCTTGTTCGTTTTTATTTATTTTATTAGATTCAACACAAAGTCAAAATACAGGATTTGCACCCATAATATATTAAATACTTGTTAATAAATCGCTTACAAATGTAATAAAATTATGAGATTTTCATTTAAGTTTTGAATAATTGTATTCCTACGAAGCATGTGCAACACATGACAATATCTAGATTGTACTGTTGATTGTAATTATCTGTGGTTAAAATAAAGTTTACAGAAATATTAAATACATAATATGATTTTTTGGACATTCATGCTTAACAGCACTGTAAATAGACTGTCGTTTTTATAATATTATTAATAAATTAAAACAACTTTTGTGTTGGGTCATAATATAAAAATATAACTACAGTTTTTATGATGATGTACTTTATAAGTGTAAAAGTACTTGATACGCCAGATACAATAAATACTCAGAACATAAATCTTTAACGAAACTGTAAAGTCAGGAAAAACTCCGTCTGACAGTTTTATTGTTTTTGTTTGTGTAACAGGCGAGAATAAATATTATGGATTTCTTTTAAAACTTGTTAGAAACTTTTGAAAATTCTAATTTTGTTTCGACTTGGATTTAAAAAGAGGAAGGTAACTTTCATGGAAATCCCAAACACCATCTGTTATGTACTAGTCAACGAATACAAAATATAAAAAATACAGTTTTTTAAGAGCTGTCTACTTCCTTACAAACATTTGGTCCTTAAGATCCAGAAAAAATATATGTTTTCAGGTAAGCATATATCCAATCATATATGGAAATCTTTAAGCTATTTTTTATAAGAAACATGATAATATCTATACAATTAGTATGTATGTACTTATTTAGTTTTAACAATAGAATACACTCTTTAGCAAGCATTTAGTTTTGAATCATTAAAATCAACATTTGTCAATTCCTAACATGATGAGGTAAGAGATAACTTACCTTTCTATTGAAAGTTATCATTAATTCGAAGAAAAACAAAAAAAATATTTAAATTATCACAAAGAGGTTCAATATTTCTTTTTCGTGGTGTTCAGGGTGTGTGTATGTGGCGTTCATATATACTGGAAATACAAACTTTATAAATGACTCTAAAATAATAGGCATAATTTTTGTAATTGCATTCTGAAGCAGATTGTATTATAACAGCATACTAAAAACCTATGTATTTGAGATATAAGGGGCAACGAACAGCTTGTAAGTCTTACTCACACTACTCGCTAATAACTCTTCAAGTGTGAAAACCGATACATACTTTAAATACAATAACTACATTCAGTAAATTTTATTTACAAATGTTATAATTTTATAATATAAGTAGATTTCAAATATAATATTATACACTTATTTAACATAATATTATTGAGAACCCTAGAACTAGTGTTTATCAGAGCGGACTTCATATCTAACATTCTTGTATATTTTAAGGATTTTAAGTAGTTATTGATGGTGAATTTCGTTTTTAAACAATTTCTTGCTGGATATTTATGAACTTGTATTCATATATAGATATTTTTTTAATCGTATGATAATTGTAGATATTATATATACATATGTATCTTCTTCTTCTACCTGGCAATTTCCCAGCCACAGCCAGGGTCTGCCTTACATGTTGTGAATAGTTTTTGGCTATTTATTTTTACGACCGGCCCCGCCTGCCTGACATCAACCCTCTTTTGGGAATCAACATTAATCAGTGATGTCTAAATACTCTAAGAAAGTACATATGATTCGGAAAAATCACATTGGTACTTGCCCGGGCCAGGATTGAACCCGCGCCCTCGGCGACGAGAGGCGGGCTCTTTAACCACTGAGCCACCACTGAAATTATATATATGTATGTATATCAATAATTAGTATCGAAATACAAAGAAAACTTTTATAATGACAATGTTGTGTCGTAGTGAAAGTCAATATTTAGTATTTGTTTAACGTCTCCGTCAATCGTCTTATGTTATAAAAATATTCTCTATTTGACTGGTTATGAGTCAATAAAGAAAATCACTTCCTTATTTGCTGACAAATCGAAATAAAATGATCCGAAATCACAAGTTACACTATGTCCGTTAAAACTAATAACGTCGATATATATTGGCTTAGTTTGGAGAAGGCTTTTACTTCCGTTTACGTAGCCTAGGGTTCCAGAAAAACAACTATAACTTGCTCAAACATACAAAGGCACATCATATTAAAAATTTCATACGTAAAATGGACGTACGTAATTGTAAGTCCTCCATGAATGAAACATGAAACCGGAGAACCCATTGCAATTCCATCTACTTGTATGTATGTAGAATTTATCTTTCAGTATAAAATAGCCAGATGATTTATTAATTAAGAAATCGTTGGTGGTAGATGACAAACAACAAAACCAACTGACAAACATTTTCATTTCGTATGTCCATGATCACAGTTACTGCAAAGTAACTGAAACGTAGGGCGTATGTAGTTTATAATAATAAAAAACGCTTAGTACATACGTCTGAAAATATTAGTTTAATTTAAATAAATACTCGCATAAGTCGCATATACCATTACAATTTTTTTAAGTCCCAGAAAGGGGCTAAGGAGCAGACGGCCTACCTGATGGAAAGTAGTTACCGTCGCCGATGGTCTTTTACAATATAAGCTGTGTTTTGATCATGACTAGCCTTGTTTGTGGCGGAGCCACCAGAACACTTGATTTATGAAAGACCCATGCTTGATTTATGAAAGACCCATGCTGTAGCGCTCTAGGAAAACTCCGGGGCACAAAAGCACATTCCACATCTTACATGTGCTTAGAAAACTGATCTTGACGTACTTATAGTCCTGCAACTGAAAAACTGTTACCCAAAATGAACGTACTTATGTAATTCAAACTCGATGGATTAATTATCAACCTTAATAAAGTCGGTTGAAAATCAGCTCTGAGCATGACTTCATCTTATTGTCTGCTAACACTTTCATTAAATGCTACCATATTCAATATGCCTCCATGTTAGATTACGAATGACGTCATCAAGATGTCATCGAAACTGAACTTTTATACAAAATTTCAGCGTAATCGTTTGGTGGACATCTGCTTTAAAATTAACTCGTACTTTAAATGTATATATGAGTTTAATGTTGTAAGTATAATAAAAATAGATCCCAAATACATGATTTTTAAATGTCGAATAAGATATTTTAAAGGAGTAAGGACGCCGCTCCACAGAATTGCGGATAAATAACAAATAATGTCGAATTTAAAGTAAATAAAAGTATTTATAAGTATACATTTTTTGCCGATATATTTGAGTACATTTTTACAATTGATATGTTTATAGTTCGCCTGGTATAAAGAATATTTTTTTTATATATATAATTTTAATTTACATCACTGCATGAAGTGTGTGTGAACAGTTTCAATATAAGATGTCCTGTGAGGGTCGCGTCAAGACGCCACCAGGAACGTCGTTTATCTTGTTCTATTACAAATCGATTTTACAAAATATGTTTTATATTAAATTTATAGTGCCTTAATCAAACATAAAATCTTCAATCTTCCTATTCTAAGGGAACAAATTTATTTTTTACTTTGAAAGTCGCCTTTATACATATATTGATATAGATAACACATTTTTCAACACTTGCATTCAACGTCGGATGAAATATTACATATTCATATTAATATTATCATAGGATCTTTTGAACGTAAACTGATAAGTATATCAACTGTTATAATTTTTTCTTACAAACAATAAAACCTAGCTACTTAAAACTTTATGAGTCTATGTTTTTGATATAATTTTAATAATAACTGGTTTTCGTAAACTACATGAGATCATGAAGTATATCGTTCCGAATCAGGTTTTTCGCGATGACCAAAAAACGTAAGTTTTAATGAAAGTTGTGAAACCAATAATGCTCTTGCTTGTATCCTTTTTATTCCACTTGTAAAGTAATATGTTAGTATCCATCTAAACAAACCTACCTAAAGATATTGATGAAGCGTTAAAAATGCAACTTTCATTTATTACTATCTAAGACGTTTTATACAATCATCACGTTTTTTTTTTCATTATATTTATCCCTTAACTAGGAGATTTTATAGTGAATGATAAGACAGATTTTCGTTTGATATTCAGAAACATCCTTAACAAATAATAACCATATGGCTACGTAAACTTATTCCATTACAATTATTTCCCTTCAGCATTGAATCTTTCAGGAATAAAAATACTACCTAACTAAAATATAAAAGATAAAATTTAAGTCAAGAAAAAGTCATTGTGGTGTAAATAAAGATTCACATTGTAATCAACTCGTTGAGAACTCGGTGTTGTGGGAACATTATTTTATATTCATGAGTATAAAAATCCAGCGCCCTTTGCTACTGTATATAAACTTTATAAACTTCACACTCAGGTTAACACAACAAAGTCATTTTATGAACAAAGTCTCAAAAAAAGTTATTAGCATCATCGTTAATTTGATTGTTGTATGTTGTAGAATTTGTTGCTTTATAATTAAAAAAAACTCTTATAGTATGTATTATTATTATACAAAGTACAGCTAAAAAAATATATATTGAGAGAGAGGTGAAAGACCTGTCCACACGTCAATACTTTGAAGCAACTGAATCATCGGGAGTATGTATACATCACAAAATATTAGTTTCATTTAAATTAATAATATGTCGTGAGATAGCAAGCCTCCTTTTTTTAGGTTGATAACAAAAATAAGAGTCACAATAACTGATGAGAGATCTCATATTCCAAAATATTATTTGAGTTTTATATTAATCTCAAGTTATCCTTTGATATGAACTGTTACATTTGTATTAAATATTTTATTTAATATCGATATAGAGAGTTTGTTCGAGTCACGTCGACTATTTTCACGGTCTTGTATTCTGAATAGCAGCCTTTGACTTCAAACGCACGCAAACGTAAAAAATGCCTTCGAGAATATTTATAAAAATAAAGTCACTTAAATGGCCACTCTTAATGTGTAAATAATGTTGCATTTTTTCTTTGTAAGGAAGCACTAGCGCATTAAGTGGCTTAAAAAATTAGATGCTGAGTTCTCTTTTTATAGAAGCATAATCAAACCTAAAACTGGAATTTTATTTTCTAAATATGTACCTTCAATAAAAAAACTGAAATAACTGTTATGTATACACATATATCACTAATATTATATTAGAACTACATATTCACAAATACTTCACACATATTATGGATAGCGTTATTCAACTAAGATTACTTTAGAATGAGTGACTGGCATCGAAATGTTTCCTTTTTTATGTTTTGACAAATAGTTTGAAACTCTGTTAAAATTGGTCTCTTTATATATAAATTAATAACAGTACATTCGATTCAAGGATCTTCGAATTTGAAATCATTTTTTTTATGAATTTAAGTGCAAGATACAGTTTTTAAGTTTGTTTATTTTTATATTTATAATATTTTATCCTATAAATATACTTCATTCCGCTTATTTGTGAAGTCGTAAAATTAGACCATTTCTGTCGTATATGATATAATATGACCCAACCCTACATGTAAAGAGATGCCCTTAATATGGATACGATATAATCGTCGATAGTGGCTTTCGCCTTTTCCACTACAAGTGCTATTTCATGTTTTTCAAGTTTCTATACTATTTTTGTGTTATGTTATTTGATATTATATTTCCTTAACTCGTTCATGTGGGACAATAGTGTTAAATAATTTCACATCTACTATCAATAATGTTTGTTGAAGGGATAACATATTACAGTCGTAATATATTTTTTCTCCGAAATGCGTAAATTATAAATGATCTCTGAAACATATTTACGTTCCAGAGACGTTAAAATGCTAGGGACATCTCCGACAACAAATCATATTTATATACGATTTAACTTTAAATGAAAACTAAATCCTTATAGTCATGACATAACATAAGAGGTTCCGAGATACACGGATGTCCGTACGTCGTTTACAGCTCTTAGAAAGGAAATATCTTATTTTATAAGTTAGACCTTTGAAAACGCTCGCTGTTCAACTATTTTATATATAGAATGTGTTTGTCAAGATTTCTAAAAAGCTTTTATTTATCTTAAAGTTTATGTATTTATATTTATTCTTGTGGAATCTCGCGATACAATTGAAATCGATATCTTGAACCGTTTGAGTTACAATATTTATATACACTTTAATTTGAAGTGCAATGACGTCACAGTATATCCAAAGATGGCAATTTGATATTTTAAATTGACATCTACACTATTAGATCAAATGAAGGGACTTCCCGAAATTAAAGTGAACAAAAAGTCGCTTTTAATT
Organism: Danaus chrysippus; assembly: GCA_916720795.1. Lineage (NCBI taxonomy): Eukaryota > Metazoa > Arthropoda > Insecta > Lepidoptera > Nymphalidae > Danaus > Danaus chrysippus. Next base: position 11,563,424 of record CAKASE010000044.1, read on the forward strand.
TTTTTACATACATATATTAATGAGGTCATCAACTTTTATTTAAGAAAGGATATATTCGTAAACAGATGAAAAATCCTCAGTCACCACAAAAAGTGTTACGTGAAAATGAACAGCCTTTGGGCTGATAATTTTTTTTAATAAAAATATTTTCTTTACACAGGCTTCTGTTAAAGAATATAGGTATCTTGTAATCGATCAGAAGTAAAACCGAAGTAAATTCCTTCCGTAACAAATAAAAGCTATGACAATGTATATTTTATGGAAAAAAACATTTTATCATTAATTTCCTGTTCGTGGAGTATGGAACAGTGGTTTATTATTAACTAGATTAAAATTATAAGAGGTCAAGTATTAGATACTCCAGGAGAACTGTAACAAGACGTTACTAAAATTATTCCTTGTGTGATGTTATTCTTGCAATAATGTGTAGGACAAGAACATCGGCCCTGTGTTAATAAATAGTTTTTTTGTAATTTTATTTAATTTTCTTTATGCATATTCACGAGTATATGTTCGTTCTATAATTCCTTATAATCTTTCCACTCAATTAAAACCCAACATTATATATTCTATGTTATATACGAGTATGTGTAGTTTAGATGATAATGCAAAGATGATTAGCAAAATATCACTCCTATATTTTTATTACTTCCTAATCATGTTAACAGACACATATCTTGTATTAAATTGGTTTTTTTTCTAACAATCCATATAATCCCTGACGCCTTGATAAAAATATGTGAAAAGAAACCTGTTACATATACATATATGGATAGTTTATTTTCAGTATACTGGTGTAACTTCGTTCATGAGCCTCAGTGCCATCAGCAACAAATAATTGAATTTATTGGTTGCGCTTGATCTGCACTCTAGCCTGTAGGGTATTTATGGAAATGGATTTATTTATCCTTAAAAATAAAATAAGTGCGCTTATAAAAGTAAAACATGTATCCTTCATGTATTTTACAATTTATATTGAATACAATAATATGAATCCAGACAGGTCTAACTTTATATTATGACCCATCTTCAATGATGTTTCTACATAATAATTATAAATAACATTACATTCTGTCTTAATGATCAATATCATCTTCATCATGGGCATGTTTTAATACGTCATGCCAGAGGCATATTTCATCTTCGGATGACCTGCTAGTAATAGTTTGCATATGGACTAAGTGCATTATCCTTAATCAAGTAACAATACTAATTCAAAACATTCCAAGGTTATTTTATTTTTTCATCCCTCTATCTCATTATTATTAAAGGTATTTAAAAGAAAAATATCCCAAACTTTAAGATTAGTCATACTGGATTGAATAGAATACAATTGTATTTTCTAAAAATACTATTATCGAGCAACTGTTCTTAATTAATCATAAACTTTTAAATTTGTAAAATAATTGCTTTGTCGTAAAATAGGATAGTAATTTTTTGTTCATCATAATTTTTAGTGTAATTTTGTTATCTATATTCCTGCAATAAGCGTTTTAAGAATGCTCATGCCCTATATCTAAATACGAAATATTTAAAATGGACCAATAGGAATATTACCGTATTTTATTAAACTGTCACTGTCATGTGCGATACAAGCTGATAAGCAGAGATATTATTATATAATGAGGTTGTGAGTACACATTGTAAATATGCTCTCAACACACCGATAATGACGTCATCAACACTCTATGTGGGATAAGACATAACAAATGTGATGTACTGACTGAGATTCATGTATTGCTTTGTATTTGATTTCATAAAATAGATTCGGATTTTATGTAACTTGCTGACTGTTATAATGATGATTGAAAAATGTATTTATTTTAAATATTCAGTAAGTAATAATGTTATCAGACATACACCTCTGTGTTAACATAATATTACTTTGTATCCTATTGTAAAGTACTTACCTGAACTCACTCCATAATAACATATTTATATTATACAAATAAAAATGCAATGAATTTTACAATTATTCCATTTATTAACTTGCTCTGTAAAAGCTGACGAGGATCACAAAGTAGTCATTATTCGTTGAAAGAGAAGAAGGTCTACAATAAGAGAAAAAAGACCTGAAGTGAGTCTTGTTTTCAGATGGTAAAAAAAAAGGTAAAAGTACTCCTACAGTTTGGTACTTGGTACTCGCCTTAACAAGAGGAGATAAGACTTCAACACTTAATGAACGGACGATCGAAGTCACAAGATACAACCAACAGGTACTCTCGACCGATAGTGAACCAGGTAGACAGAGTCCATAGATTGTTTACTTTTCATATATTGCTACAAAGAAAATACTTTAATAAACACGTGTTTTATGACTATCAGTAAAACTTTTAAATTGTTTTTAGTTTAGATTGACACTGCAATCTACTCGTGATTTTTTAAATTAACTTAAACTATAAATTAATTCCGTCTAATTTTTAGACGTTGAGGTCTTCACAAATGTATACATTTTGACCTGAACAAGATGATGATATTATTCACTTTTACGCTTGTTTAAAAATATTGTGATCGTCACGAAAAATATATACTTAGGTTTATTAATGTGATCATCAACTGTGTTCTCTAATTATCAAAATTTAAATAAATTTTTATTCAAACAAACAACTCACTAATGTTAGTTTTTATATGACGTTAAATGGAGTCTGCGTAAATCTTCGTTTTATCTAAAGCACTTTTGACTGGAGTCTAAGAGCTTCCTTTATGTGAGGAAGAAAGAACATCTTAAATTATTTTATTTATCTTTGGAGAAAGATTTATATTTATAAGAACATTTTATACAAAGGAGGAAACAAAATATAGGAAATAAGAGCTATTGCTGCTTCACTCGTTCTTAAGAGGTTGATTGCTTTAAACGCGTTTTTATTCAAGTTAATAGTAAAGCCCTCACTCGTTTAAGTAATTTAATATGTCTAATTATTTTTTTAACCCCAAAAATGTTTTAAATTATAGTAATGATTTCATCAAAAATAACGACCTTAGAACAGATACCCCAATAAATGAACATTTTTTATAACATGAGTTTATATTTTTAGGCAACACTAATTGGTACTTACAAAATTATAAGAATTCGTCTTTTTTCACTTGTGACGTCAGATAGCACTATAGATTACTTTTTATGATCTTTGAAAATATAGTAATAAGAAATAATAATGTTCATTTTTAGAAATACATTCCAAGTTGCCACATGACTATCAGAGTTACTTACAATTAGATATTTATGTAAATAATATTATCGTTAAATAATCAAGAAAACCCGAGAACGAAGTTAGAACAACTTGAATTGTATATTGTTTATTTTAATTTTGTTCTGAACGAACTGAATTATACAAATTGAATTAATTAATCGTTACATTTATTATATGATGCATCTTTTGTAATGAACGGTTTAACCGTTAATTCTCTCAGGTCACACTAACGAGGTGTTTCATTCTATTCGATGCTAATTAAGAGAACAATGAGAATAATGCTTTTACGGATCCGCTCTCTCAGTGGTACAAACTATAAGATGAGGCCGAACTTGGCTTAAGACATATTTTAGTAAATTAACAATAATAATTTTAAGACATATTTTGTAACTTATGAAGTTCCTAAGTCACTGTTCCTTATATTTTTATAATATTTTTCATAATTTTGTTACTATAAAATTAATTAATATCTGTAATATACATTTTTTCACTTAGCTTATAACTTGAAATGCTTTTTAAGCTTATTAGAGCGGTCTGGTAATTATAGAAAATAAACTAAAAGCAGTATTATTCACAATATATTAACTGTAAAATAATCAACTAATTATTATATTTTACTGATTCCACGTGTTTAAATAAATGCATAAATAAAACATTTTTTTTTTTTATGTGAATGTGTGTGTGTGTTTATTAACCGATAAATAAAACATTGTGTTTCATTATCGATTTCAAAATGAATCTCCGCTTTTAAGTAGATATTTATTTTTTTACAATAACCTTACAGGCATACTTTCTTAAAACCATGTAAGGGATATTAATCTTGTAAAGCTAACTTTTCTTATCTTAAACTTTAGGATGTTTGAAGATTCAAAACAAAATGGAGACAGCTACAACAAAGGCAAATACGGTCCTTCATATTATAAACTTTTATTCCAACAGGAAATTTACATAGTGACTAAATCTTTTATCTGTAATATACGTATTCTTATCGATCTTTTATTGAACTCGTACACACAAAAATTATTTGTACTCCGGATAAAATTGCGTCCACAAGTACGAGTACGAGTATTTCTTTACTAAGATATTTTATTTTGTCCATTAAATTCACCTTTCAAAAATATTTATATTGTCAAATAACAACTCGGATAGTAGACTTAAAGTATCTGAATATTACATTCCGTATTCATGTAATATAATATTTTATTCACACACATATTAACTCGTTGAAACTCAGAGCGCATAATATTTTCAAAGCAGCTTTTTTAATATCAAAGCGCCGAGAGGGAGTCAAAAGCGCAAATTACAAACGGATTCAGTAAAATATTAAAGTATTTGTCAACTAATTTTCATTCTAATATCAAACGTATAAAACACTGTAGAGCCGCAGGACTCAATATAGTAACAATTTAATGTGACTTAGTTCCAATAGAAAAACTTCAAATCTTTTAAAATAATGTCATAAACTATGTAACAAATAGAAAAAAATTGTTTTATAAAACTATTATTTTTATAAGATAAATTTAATAGAAACGACAAATGTATTTCAAAATCTCAGTCTTGTATGTACATGAATTGCAGTCAACGGTAACATGATGAACAATAATTTTTATCTGTTTCATTATTAATTATGTCGTTGCATATGTTTGCTAATGGTTCCTAAACATTGGAGACAAATATCTTCAATGGATATATATTTCTAATGGTCCCAGTGATATTCTTAAAAGATCTTTATATCCTCTATTCATCTCACCAGGGACTTCAGAGCGTTAGTGTAACCTGGTTACCAGAATATTCAACTCTCGATACCCAACTAACGTATGTTTAAAACATTCGCTATGTAAGTGAACTTTGAGATAGCAAAAGTTTTCCCCAATTTATATGTTAAGGTAAATCGGTAATGAATTCATTTTTTATTATAAATAATAAAACATACCTACCTATTAAAAGTGTAGCGTTGAAAAGTCAGTTTTTTATATTTTTTTGATTTTTTTTTTTCCATTAATTTTAATTTTTATGAACGCAGAATCATAACTTTGTTATTATAAAAACAAACATGAACAAACTTTACTGCTAGTGTTGTGACACTTCACAAACAGGCTGGGCTGTACAATTTTTAGTAGTTTGATAGTTTGGCAAATATTAACTTATAATTCATATTATTATTGCAATAATTTACTTTTATTAAATAACGTGAAATTAAAGTTGGGATGTGGTTAAAATATATGCTTCAAATACAAAAATTACAGGCTGATATGCTATAAAACCTAATAAGAGGATAATTTATCAAAGTAAAAGCAGAAACAAATGGGAACTTGTGATTTTACTACATAAAAAGCTATAATTATACTTTAAAAGAGTTTTCGTCTCCCGGGCGTTTCTACAACCAACATGTAATTAATCAATTAATTGCTAGTGATTTGACCTTAACACAATAACTATAACTGAATGTTCAAGATCCATTAAAATATTCAGTGTTAGTGTTATGATCATAAAAATGAATATATATCACAAAACCGTTTCCTTTATATGAGCTTGCGCACAACCAAAATACATAGGTATACGAATATATTTACAAAAACCTAGTTTGTAGCTATATACAGTTTCAAACTTATCTGACCCTCAAATTAAAATGAAAATTATAATATACTATACTAGAATAATGTATGTATTATTATACAATCGATTGAAAATAAAATATTGTCCGATAAATATCTTTGTTTCAACCCTTTCTTGTCAAATAACATTCTGGACATGATGCTAGTATTCTGACATCACGAATAATGACAAATTTTATTAGGTGATTTATTCATCTTTATTATTATCTAATTATTTAATATTATTCAATTAAATTCTGAATGTTCTTTCATACCCTATATATTCTATAAATAACTTTTTAAAAGAATATAATAAGTTATTTTAGAAGTATATAGAATTGTCATTTCCGCCAAAACAAAGTGTCACAAAACGTAAATAATTTAACTCGTGTTGTATGCTAGATAATAAGTTTATACCAATTACTCAAAATGTATATGCAATTTGGTATAACATATATAGTACCGTAATTAGCTGACATCTGATGTACCATTAACAAATTATCGTGATAAAGCTACATCAACATGTAGTCTTCATTAATGCCATAACTAATTATATTATAGTCTTACTTTAACAGCAATGGAGGCATCAAGACACACAGTAATGGATCAAAAGCGTCTAAACATAATAAATTCAAATCAAATCGAATACATTTTAACAATGTAGCTGACCATTTAGAAAAAAACTTAAATCAGTTTTAAAATTAACTTGTCTCTTTCATCTCAATCATACTGAACTTTTATGACTGGATACGTGATTGAATGTACATATAAAATAAAACATAGGTGAAATTTCTCATTCTTGAACTATTGTTTTTACTTTAAAAATAAAAATTATTTTTACAAAAACAAAATTTACCAATATCTATAGTATGACACAAGAATCTGACTGTAAACTCTAGTATAAAGGATTTAAAATAAAGACCAGTGTAAGGTCATATGAAATATTATTTTATGAGAACTTTCACGTTACTTGCACTGGCAATAGTCCAAAATATTTCTCTGCAACCAACATCTTGCTGAGCCGAGTGAAATTCATTCAAAAATACTCGTAAGTTACCTATAAAACGTCGACATCGTTCAGTTTGATAAAACGTGTTTCAAGAATAAAAAGAAGTTATTAAGAAAAGATTCGAGGTTGTGGCTTTTATTGATTAATTTTATGAATAATTAATATAAATTTTACCGCACCCACTTTATTTAAAATATATTTTTTTTTCAAGCGGAGATGTGAGTTAGCTATTGTCATATATTTTTTAATATACATACATATGTTCCATTAATAAAAAGTTATATTATAATTAGAGTAGTTTTGATGGAATTCTTAAATGGGTGTTTTAAATTTACAACTGATGTATTGTATGTTTAGATGACATGAGAGGAATCGATTTTGAACACTGGACGAATTCGGGCGACTACATAGTCACCATACGATGACTTATTATTTATTGAGTAATAATTACAAGGCTTACTTTATATGGTACATCGGCGGAGTGAATAAAGTACTCCATCGCTTCACACAGCTAAAGACTGTTAACTGTTTGCTTGCCTCTGTGTTTTTTTCAATCATAATTTGAATGTCCTTCAGAATAGAAAGTTGCTGAGGTAAAGGGTTACCTACCAATGGTTGAAATGATAGTCAAGAAATATCCAGTTACAATTAATAAATAGAAGAAGGTGGTTTTTGTTATAATAACACATGCGAATGGCATAACCATGGGCGCAATGTTTGGAAACAATTTTAAGTTAAGTTTTAACTACAGCTTTACCTGTACTTTTAATACTATTATTTGAAATTTCTTCGAGTTATTCGAAGTGAAACAATAATTGTTGTATAATTGTTAAAGGCTAAGATCAATTTTGATTCTGGAAGAAAGCTCGTATCATTTGTTCAGTATATTATTTATATAAATGAAACATTATCACTTCACCACGACACTAGTTAATGTTTTCACAAATCTTAAGTAACAAAGAAAAAAATATTGAAGGGGAAAGACAAAACTTAATTTCAATATACAAAAAATAAGGTCCTCGTACTATTTTAGTATCATGAAACAGAACCATAAAACTTAATCCGTTTCAATACAATAGTATAATGGCTATAAGCTGATTATAAACTCGAGGTTAAATATTATTTATGATATGGTTAGAGCTTGAGTTTGGCAAATAAATAATAAATAGTATTTTCAATTATGGTTTCCTATGCATTTTAGGATAATTGTTAAAATTTAACGACTTTATAATTAAACCTATTAATTAAAAGGATTAGATACACACGGAATAGTTACCCCTTTTGTTTTTGACCATCCTAAATTCGTCGTCATCAGCCTATCAGAGCCCACTGCTGAGCAAAGGCCTCTTTCTCAAATGGAGAAGGTTTGAGCATTAATTACCACGCTTGCTCAAGACGGGTTGGTGATTTCAAACTTATAATTATGAAACTATAAGTCCAAGTTTCCTCATGCTGTTTTGATTCACCGTATGTCAGTGGTATCTAAATACTCTCAGAAAGTACATATGACTCCGAAAAATCACATTTGGACTTGCCAAGTTTGATCCCACGCCCTCGGCAACGAGAGACGGGCCCTTGAACCGCTAGGCCACCACTGACTATTAAAATCCTAGTATCACAATGACTACAGTTTTAGATTTCCAAATATATTATAAAACATATACGAACATATCATATTATATCTTTACTTTTATACATCGCTAACCGACCTCCTCTAGCATTCGTTATTTTTATCCAATTTTGATGTAGTTAGTTTTTAATTTGATATTTATTTTCTGTTTAGGTAACTCGATCTTTTAATATGTAAAATATTCTAATGTCTTAGGTAATTATTTTTTCTAAAATATAATACTTGATATAATTGATAGTTTTTAAATTAATAATATTATTAACAATCCTACACTCTTGTATGTTATAGTTTTAGAAGTACATTAAATTATTTCTGAAACACGATTAAGAAAGCAACTGAAGAAGTTAATAATAGATACATATATTCCATTAAGACGGATTGAATGTTTGAACATCAGATTTAACAATTGCAAATAAGAAAGGTACTCTTTTCATGCTGGAACAAGCGAATAGCTAAGTGTACTCTCTGAGCATTTTTTTACAATCCAGCCTTAAGTTCTGTTAATGGAGCGTGAGGGGGGTTTAAATTGCGCGCACTTTGAGAAGCGATGACACACGTGCGTGGTCTAATTTGATAGAAATGTTTTAAGACCGAGAATTAAATTCATTGCTCGTATGGAATCTGTCAATGATTCCTTAAAAGACTAATAGAATGACATTCTGTTTCTAGAATTAGGTTCATTTATTGAAATTAACATCCTATTATTGGCTTACAAACATGTTTATTATTACTTAAACATTTGTGTGTATATGTAAGTACATAGTTATATTATTTGTTTGAAATACATACATACATCTCATGTAAATTTGTTTTGGTTTCATAACATTTTTTAATTTAAGATTTAATAGACAGAAAAAACACATAAACAGTTTGTGATCAAAAGTGAGACCATTCGTTTCCTATTAGTTTCATAAATTTCATTCAATATATACTCATCTTATGTTACAAACTATACTAACAGTAATACTGTATATGTATCTATATGCTCGGTTATATCTGTGTCTAAAAGACGAACATCTTTAAAGGAGTTTTGTTAATTGGGAGTTAACTGAACCTTGTTCAAGTCAACCTCTCGAGGGCACAAGTTAGAACGTTTTCCATTTAAAGGCCCCATCTAACATATAACTTTAACATTACAGAACAGAACTCTTAAATTCCTTAGACACTAACTCCCTTTGTGTGTTGTATTATCTGTACAATGAGAAATGTTCGTGGGAATTGTTGTACATAGCACTACCACCAGGCTTTTAGAAATGTACAGTTAGCATGCTATCTGGAGAGCTTTCATAGAAAATATTTATAGTTAATTGAAGTTTCTAAAAAATGTAAAGAAATTGATTCCACAAACACTAGAAGCGGTGTATTGCAAACATTTCAGACACGTCGAAGAAACTATTTAATAGTTATAGAAAACTTTCCTTTCGTATTAACGTTTTAATAAATAAGCTGCAACTTCTTTATGAGGAAAAATGAGAAATTGTAAATGTATAGATTATACAAAAATATATAATAATATTTTGAGAACACGTCATCGTCACATGGACCAACATTCACACACAGTACCTTTACTGTATATTATATCCTTATATCCTACATCCTGTAGCCTTATATCGATACAACGAAATACTTGCCTTAAACAATTATTTGATATTATAATAACGAGGTTTTCATATTTCAACTTTCGTCTAATATGTTAAATTAACAAAGTTACTTATATAAATAATGATGGAATATAATTATAGCACAGAATACAGAAACCTTAAAGCAATAAACAAATAGATTTTCAGAATTAAACACATCGTTCCGTGTTTCTACGTGCTCATGAAAAACATATTTAACTTTTAAAACTATTAAAGAGAAACGCACGTTCCAGTAATTCATTTCGAATGATTAAATTCTAAATGAGTGTATTTTATTTACTAAACATACATTTTAAAATCAGAGCTTGTTTTAATATAGTAAACCTTGTGTACTTATTTAAGAGCCGCCTAAAATACTACTACTACTAATTTTTTATATAAAAAATCACGAGCAAATAACTGTACATTAATATGTAAGAGGAGAAAATGTACATATCAATTATTTTCTCGTCATATCTGCTTTTTTCTTTATTTTTCAAATATTTTCATCTAAATGTACTGGTTACATGTAATTTATTTTAATTATAATCTCAACAACTTTCTATTTATTTATATATAAAAACGATCTTAACATCGGGTAGAGTTACAAGTAAAATTATAAAATTCATATGAAGTTAGCAGTTTATATTCCTGACAAGTGGATACGGAGTCAATATTATTATTTTTCATATTTGTGCCGAGTATATTTATTAAATAATTATATTTATAAATTCTTCACTTATAACATTAACACTACATTAAAGAATAATCCGTCTAAAATGTAAAGCAGTTGAAATATTTACTACCCTTAAAAAAAGTGAAATATTTACTATAGTGTAGCAATGTATAGAATAGTAAGTCATTCTTTATGACTAAAGACGTCAGGACAAAACAGAGAGCGATCAACACCTTATTAACAGCTTCCTTTTAATTTACTTCAACAAGAATTTCCATTTTATTATTAATTGCAGTATTTGCATCACAATTACATCTGTTCTGTTCTGCGGCTTGTTTTGATATTGAAGCATGATGTGTCATGAGGTTAAATTTGAGATTATGTTTTCTACTTACGGAGAGCATGCTGATACAATAAAGCTGACGATGGAAACAAAGAAATGAATTATAAATAAATAAGTTAATAAATTCGGTAATAACAATTACTAGAACTACAGGTTACTAGAACAGGTTACTACTACAGGTTACTACTACAATTACTAGAACAGGTAAATTAATAGTGTTTAATGTTGTATAAAGTAAAAATAAAAGTAATATGTCAAAAACAAAAACTAAAATTTAGAAACAGGCAAAGATGACGCCTTTGTGAAAATACATACGACGTTAAATATTGAAAAATAATAGCATAATGTAGTTGTGAGCTCGACTTACTTTAAGGACGTTCGAAAGACAGTTACTAGTTACAAACTGAAGGTAACGCAGATAAAGTCACGGACAAAAACTAGTTTGATAATATTTATTGATGTCTAAACAAACTTAGTCAGACCAAGCTTATAATAATGAATATACAAATAAATTGATACAATGCTTGGCAAAACATATATATTTTTTTTCTAGTTTTGTTTTAACTGACTTAAAACAATTGTAATTAAAGTAACATGTGTTTTATACTGTCTTAAGTTGAGACACTTGCGAGTCTTATTTTTAGGAATAAAACCCGAAAATCTTGTTTAATTTCAGTTCCAAGAAGTCTCTTCTTTGAAAGACTCTTCTTTCAACCAGAAGTGTCATCAGGTGTTGGGAGCGGGTAAAGTCGAACCAGGGAATGCCGTACGCAGCCAGTTGAAATGTTGATTTCCGCTATTCGAGTTATTTTGTCTGGTCCAGGGAATAACTTTGTAACTCTTCCAAGACGCCAGCATAGCGGTGGTAGATAGTCTTCTTTTATAAGAACCAAATCGCCAACTTGTAGATTTGCATATTGCTTCAACTATTTTTGTCGCTGTTGTAATTCAGTTATGTATTCCTTTTGGGAACGTTGCCAGAGATGCTGTCGAAGTTGTTCCAAACGCTGGTAACGTTTCAATTTGTTAGGGTGGAAAGCTTCAAGTATTGGTGATGGAAAGGATGTCAGAGGTCTCCCGATGATGAAGTGTCCTGGAAAAAGGGAAAGAAAGTCGTCAGGACTGGAAGAAAAGGGGCACAGGGGACGGCTGTTTAGTATTGCCTCCACTTGTGCGAAAAGTGTTTGCAACTCCTCAAAAGTAAGATGGCTATTGCCCATTACACGTTTTACATGGTGTTTAGCGGATTTAATGCCGGATCCACATAAGCCGCCGAAGTGAGGTGAGTATGCAGGAATAAACTTTAATTTTATACATAAATTATTATTTAATTTGTTACTAGTAAATGCTCTAATATAAGAAGGTTTTCCTTGGCGATAATTCGATTTAAAATTATAATATTGATTTTTATGATGATTATTTTGTGTGTAAGTTAATTTATAATATTGAAAATTCGAAAAGTTATTAATTTATCCCACTTAGCTGCACTGGAGTAAATTAAATGCGTCAGTCTCCTCCCTTCTGCGATACTCCCAGCAAAGAAACCGGTTCTGCGTCGCTAATAGCTCGATGCACAAAACCAGCGTCGTGCTCGGCACCTGGAAATTTCGGCAGAAAGGATGACTAAAAGTGAAATAGAATGGTGCTCTAAGAGTGCAGCTAATTAAATAACTCAGAGTATGACCACGTATTGAACGCACGTGAACACGTGACACTATGATTAAAATGTATAATTATTTATGTATTACAGTTTTAAAAGAGATATATTTCGTAGTCGTTATAGCTGAGACCAACTTTTAGCGTTTTATTTGAATTTACGTAAATATAAAATATTGAACTAAGTAAAAATAAATTGTTTTAAAATAATGAGAAAGTAATTTTTTTTATTATTCGTAATAATAAGTTAAATAAGTCTATGAACTTGAACTCGTTTGACCTTTGTAGGTACTTCATAAAGTGGGTATTTTATTATATAAGAAAACTGCATATTATAATATCATAAGTTTTTCAGTTTCAAAAAAATGCAACAAATTTTAGTAGACATTTTTTTAAAGAAATCGTTGAAGATGTTTGTAGAAAGCGTTTTCATTGCCGGACACTATGCTTGTTCTCTATTAAAGGAATCCAATTTGAACTCAAATATTAGGACAGAATTTTTCATACGTTTTTGCTTTGTTATGCAGATTAGGTAGTGGTGATAAAAGATAAAATAAAATATATGTAATATAATAAATTAAATAAGAAATATTTTTTTTAAGCTATTGCATAGCTTCTATCGCGAGCCTTGAGCGCGGGGACCGAATCCAGAAATTCCGTAACACTCCGACGGGCACGGAAGTGTGGCTTGAAGGCCGTGGATCGTCTAACGTCGTTTCAGTTCGGCCGTCTTCGACACGGCGTTGTGTGCGTGCGATTAGACAATAAGTACGTAATAATTAAATTATTGAAAATGAATAATGATCCAAAAGAGTCCACAACAAAATATGGGACCACCATTGACGCGGTATTTTCTAGGTATTTAGAGGATATTAAGTCGCAAACTTATGTTTCTTATTTCAGTTATCATAAACCTATAGTTTCAATGTTTATGTTTTAAAATGATCAGACAAAACATGTTGCTTCTTTTAGTAAGAAAACCTAATAAATAATCATAAAGTTATGTTTCTGTTTTTATATAAAAAATACAAGTAATAGAATAAGAGATTAATCAAAAAATATAAACAACTGACTTTTTAAAGCTATACTTTTAATTTGTATTTGTATAACAGCTTTCATAATGTATAAATGTATTCATTTTAGATTTACCTTAATAATTAAATGGGGGAAACTTTTACTATTGCAAAGTTCACAGCTAATGTTTTAAACATACGTTAGTTGGTATCGAGAGTTGAATATCCTAGTAACCTAATGACGCCGGGAGTATTGAACGCTTTCCAAGATAACCCTACATGATACATACCACCAGCAAACACTTAGCTGTTCCAACTTCCTACCAGCAGATGTAGCAAGGTTTTTCGGTATCTTTACCTCATCTTACTGAATTACACTGATCTGGGATAGTCATCTGGAATACATTGAGATAAAATTTTAGCAATGCTGGCAATAGATCATAAATAATAGTTGACCATTTTAGTGCCAAAAGGATATAAAATTGTCCTATGTGATGCAAAAATCTTCTATGGCGCTCATTCTTCTAAACTCATTGCATAATATTATATTGTATGTTATATTCTTGTGTGTGACAAACGAAATTTTAATTTTTCCCACCTATTTTAATATTGAATACAAATAAAAGGCCAAAAACAAAAAAATAAATTATAAATCTATTCATACATAAAAAGGGCAAACTTGAGATACTCTATGAAATAATATCTACTTTTTTTTCCCTTTCTCTTAGATGAGATGTATTTAAGGTGATATGAATTTTTATTTTAACAAAATATTAGGCAGACCATTCAGACTTCTAGGATTTTTAGTTACTTACTAGCTGCCGGGCGGACTTTGTACTGCCCTATAATTAAGAAATATCTGTAACCTTTTTACCTGAATGAAGTTAATTTCCTGATTCCTCAATGGAGTTTTGCCTGGTTCAACCTGATAAACATTAATCACTTAGTTTCCACTTTTACATATCAACAGCATATTGGTGACAGAGACGCTAACATATTAAGATGTGATTGACCTCAACTTCTCCAACCATAAGCCTGTATGAATAATAATTCATTGAATTAATTTTTTTGTTAGTTTCAGAACCTAAAAACATTTTTTTGTGATAAAATTACTTAAGGCTATGATAAACATTAAAAACTTAATTTTTTTATTTACCTGTAACTGGATTTATCATCTTCATTAAAATATTCATATTCATATGTTCAATGTGTTTCAGACACACGCTGCAGTTGATTGTTACACCGCTGTAAAACAATATTGTGGTACATCTTCACCCACAATGACAATAGCGACTTCATCGATTCTTTGGGCATTAAAATGTCTTATGTGTTTGATAACAATTTTGTGATTTGATCAGATGGCATGTGATCTAATGCGGTCTTGAATAATGCAACCAATGGGTTGTGTCGATGGAATAATAATTGGAACTGTTTCTCAACTGGTCTTTTCACAGAATAGTTGTGTGCACAACGCTGATCAACTTGTGTTCCTGAATCGCTCATGAAATTAATTTGGAAAAATTTATAGTCACTGACCGGCACTGGTGATTACTAATAAGTTCAATGATATATTTGTCCTTGAATCTGCAAAAGGTAAACATTCCTGTATTACATACACATATTGTAGAGTGAATTGTTTAAACCACCAAGTGACACTCAAAATACTTTGTGAGCACTACCATTTCCCCCATAAACTTTTTTTACACAATTCCTTCTGGCTACTAAAAGTAATTCACAGAGCTACAAATGTACTTTAAGCCATTTCATATGATACACCATTACAATTGAAAACTGTCAACAATAGTGGTAAATGTTTTTCGATATACTTACCTTAAAAGTTGGCATAAAATTTATTGCACTGTAGTTCATTTCTGTTATAATCAAACCTTACGGGTTAAAAGCAACACTTCTATATTGTTGGTATCGGTTCCATCGATTCCGTTTATCTTCATTCCGCGTTTCACGTTGCTCATCAGTTAGACTTGCTCTTCTACTTCTTTGACTTGAGGCATTACGGGTTCTGCGATTTAAGTTTGTACGTCTAATTGCCGACATGGTTTGAAACAAAAATTCAACTGAAAATAAAAAGACTATTATTCTATTCCTATTCTTTTGTAATAATCAAAATGGTCTATCAAAACTTTCCAACACTATAATAATTTTCTTACCTTGATGAACAAACACTTCAGAAAAAAACACGCAGTACAAATTATCCTGTAGAAATCAATGTGAAAATTACACTAAGAAATGGTAATTGAATTATGTAGGTATTTTTTTATTATAACTCCGGCCACAAATAGTAAAACTGAATATGTACTCGTACAAAACCACACACAAAAAAAACAATTTACTGTTGCAAACAATTTGAAAGAATAACTGAACTTTTAGGACAGAGACAATAGTTTACCATAGACTAATATAGACACACAAACGTCAAGCTCAGCTTATGTATCGCGCATTTAAAAGTAAGTAATTTTAATCATGTAAATCATAATTATTAACAAAAAAAAATCAGTTCTATTTTCATTTTAGTGCCTTGTGATAAACGATGTGTTTTGTTTAATTACCTGGTGACATTAACTCCTCCAACGACGTATTCTGTGCTCCAACGCACACATTCACAACGTTTTGATAGATATGATTGAATTTGAACTTTGTGTAGCGGTAAGAAAGTGCAAATTTAATTTTTGACGTTAGGAACACACCTGCATTTCTTAGATAACAGTGAGTGCTTGTAATTGAATATGAACTATATCTTAAATAGCAATAAAGCTCAAAATGATTCTACGTTTTAGTTAGAAAACGTTTGCATGTGAAAAAGAAAAGGGTTGTTTTCAGGGTTTTCCCGGCAATTATTCGATTTTTTTCTGGCCGTAAGAACCATCCTTGGACTTCAACGAACATTTAAAAAAAAGAATTGGCCAAATTGGTCCAGGCGTTGTTAAGTTATGCGCTTACCAACACAATTTGCGATTCATTTTTATATTATAAAAAAAAAATTATCAACAATCAGCTTCATATCTTTCTTTAAATTCCCAACTCTGATTTAGAATATTCTGCTTATTTCATATTATCATCTATCATGTCATCATCTTCTAAGCTAAGTTTGATTTGACTCATGGGATCGTAACAAATCATTAGAAATACATTGTTTGTAGTTCCTTTAATCCAAAGGACAAAAATCGATCATAAGACTATAAGCAACTAGCAACTATGACAAACTTGAATTTATTATTTTATATATCATAACAAAATACACGATCGTTATTAAGTAGTCATAATATCTTCATTTGTAACTATATTTCCTTTATATTCTTAAAAAAATATAAGGTCATTACATTCTGTATTGCATACATATAATAATTTTGCATGCATTGATATAATCTGCGATCTCCGGTATACTTTCCCCTTGCTTTTTACTGTAGGTACATTATTTATTTGAATTTATGTTCAAGTTATTCATAAGGCCTTGTAACAATTTATGTATTTATAAAAGAAAATATTTAAATACATATTTTCTTACGTTTTTGTGGGTTATATGTTGTAAGAGTGTTTTCTTGAGTAATGACCACATAAATTATATGTTAGGTGTATCACAAAAATAATATTCACAGTCATAGTATATATATCATAACGTTGTGTTAATAGTGTTGTGGGTGATAGAGGAGTGAGTTTTGTTGCTCATGTTGGTAATATGTATTTAGGTTCTGATAACTGTTAACAGTGATCCCTATATATACTATTATTTAAGTGTATAGATCAACGTACATTAGTCGTTACTTCCTCCCTTGGTTGTAACAGATTGTTAAACACACTATCAGCATAGCGCTACAACAATACAGTGCCTTTTAATGAAACTAAGTTTTTTAAATATAATAAACTTGAACTCTAGTTACCCTTTTCTTTTTTTTTAATTTATTATTGATGAATGCTTTGCTAAAAAGTAAAAGAATCGTCAGAGAAAT
The DNA here is from genome assembly GCA_916720795.1 of Danaus chrysippus. NCBI lineage: Eukaryota > Metazoa > Arthropoda > Insecta > Lepidoptera > Nymphalidae > Danaus > Danaus chrysippus. Next base: position 11,581,117 of record CAKASE010000044.1, read on the forward strand.
GTTGAATTTAGCAAATAAAAAACGTTTAGTTTATCAGAAAATCTTAGTTCATGTGATTGCACACGCGAAAATATATTTTAATGCGTCACGTATTATTTTTCAAGTCGATTTGGTAGATTAAGATTGTGTCTTTTACAATTTGCGACAACTCACAACCTATATTTATCCTTTAGATAGGACTTCGTATTGTAATTAGATCCATTGCAAAAATAACAAATATATCAGAATAAAAATAACAATTATATATTTATGTAATAAGTAAATTGGTGATATTTATTTGTAACAAATTTGTAGGAATACAATAAATCCTTTAAAATTCGAAATGAAAGTTATCCATTATCTCATAAGTTCGTTAAAATCATCAAAGAGGTTTAAAGACGTTGTTAAGAGAAAGCAAAGAATCCAAATCAAAGTGTAAAAATTATAAAGAACTTCAGTTCTTTGACAACCTTTATTTTCATCCAACTTATTGTTGTAACATATTTATATTATAATCAATATTATATATTATATCTGACAAGGATTTAAGTCAGTGGTGGCCTAGTGGTTAGAGGGCCCGCGTCTCGTTGCCGAGGGCGCGGGTTCGATCCTGGCCCGGGCAAGTACCAATGTGATTTTACCGAGTCATATGTACTTTCTAAGAATATTTATACATCTCTGATTAATGCATTCCCAAAAAAGAGGGTTGATGTCAGGCAGGCAGGCAGGCCGGTCGTAAAAAAACAATTAGCCAAAACTATTCACAACATGTTAAGGCAGACCCTGGCTATAGCCGGGAAATTGCCAGGTAGAAGAAGAAGATCTTATATCCTGACAAATTTCTTCTATTTTATGATTTAAATTTAGTCTTAGATGTTGTATGGGAATAGTTTGATTCGAAAACTTAGTAACAAAATAGGTCCTTTTTATTAAAAGTTTGAAGTTCGGTTACACTACATATTAATGAAGCCTGTGATTGCTTTTACAAAATTCAAAACATTCCAAAATTGAAGTTTGTTGGAAATCCTCACTATTACACAGTCTTTTTAAAATTCCTAAAACGATAACTTAAACTTATTATATATTATAAGATAATATAAACTCTTTTGTTTATGATTTCATTTATTATATAATATACAATAAATGAATCATTACATCAATTATTAATGTTCAAGTAATCATTGAACTCATTCTTCGAAGTAGATTCTTTCACTCAAATTAAAAGTACGTACAATTTTATTACAAAATCTTTGAAATTTATTTCCAGTTTGATATTATAGAAGTTCCAGAATCTATATAAACATGACAAACACAATGTACAGTGAATAAACTAAGTAACAGAGGATCTCAGATCATAATGAGCTTCTATAGAAACTGTGGGAAGTGTCTTGTGGTGATGTCATCAGTGTCATTAATTAGGTGACACTCGAATTAGTGTAGGCTAGAGTGATGTTTGTATGGTGTTTATAATTACCTAAAATCATAAAAAAGGTTTCTATTAAAAAATGCATTTCTTTTAAATTGACTGACAGTTAAGCAATAACAATAACATGACTGGAATCGTAATAATGTCTAGGCATTATAATTAAAATTAATATGTAGAATAGAAGTTGATATTTTATGAACCAGGTAATTGTCTTCTTTTTTTGCCAATAAATTTATCTTTTCTTATATTGATAAAAGAAAATATCAAACGATCTATCAATTATATTAAGTTATTATATCAAATTGTTTTAATAAAATAAATTGAGTTCAGTATCAAAATTATTCATGTTGGTGTACTTAGTATAAGAAATCATTATATGTTCAACTACAAACTAACAGTACTCTATAACGAGGGCCTCACTATATATAAAAGATTGGTGAAACAAAGGTAGCGGTCTGTTTTTGTCACGACCAGTAAGTTATATCTGTGATTTATTATGAACAAAGATTAGAACTTATGTTAGAAGGATAAGATTAAATATTACTTTCTTTAAGACAACGATTTATGAAATTGAAAATTGGAATATTGTTTTGAGGAATGTTAACAAGCGAAGGTTTTACTTAATAAACAATATGAAAAAATCTTCTCTAATAAGGAAGTAATTATAATGCTAGTATACCTAATTAATAACACTCCATAATTCAATTATGCTGTTATTTTTAAGAAGATTATTGGTTCTCTGTATGGCAATATACAAAATTTCATTATAAAGACGTTAAACATCACTGTTATTGCAATTAAATTTATCCAATAGAATATTCACAAATAATATATTTATAGGTTTACTCCATATTACATATATAAATATATATATTCAGAACATTGTATACTTACAGACGCAAGAAATTCTATTATTTAATGTTCTGTATTTATTTTACTTTATTGATATGTTTTCTGTATAAGATCTTGATCACAATCATTGAAGAAAATTGGTTTATAAATTATAAGTAAACGAGCCTCGTACACTTAAAAAGTTGTTATGTGTAGTTCTTTATCTGATATAATGTCCACACTGTTTTGATATTTAAAATAAGATTAGCAAATTTGAATTGAAATTTAATTCAATTGACACTACATACGGGATTTAATTTTGAGATTTTAAAGACGTTTATTATAATACTATTAATAAATTTGAAAAAAAGTTTTGAAAGTAATGAAATATCTACTTCAAATATATAATTATAATTAACAAAGTAATTTTAAAACGCGAAACGGATCGAAAACAGCGCTTATAATATATGACACTTAAATCATAAATGGAAAGGAGATCGAAAGTATTGCATACAAGTCTGGGCCCTCAATGTAAAAACATGAAAATTGTATTAATTAAAAGGTTCAAAATTAAGAGTTTTTTCATTGAAAATTCTATAAAAATTGACAATCAGAGTTATTGGAGGTTTAGTAAAAGTGAGGTTATATTGCATTATCTTTAAGAGTTAGATGAATACACTTAAAATTATGTGAAAAATAATAATTTTATTTAGAAGAGAATATCTGATAAGTTATAACAAGGCAAATTTTACGAGGAACAGGAGGAGTGAACTAGGTACGTGATTAAAGTCATAAAATAAAACAAATAATTTTAATGGAATATTTTATTCCTCTTCAATAATAATTAAAATATCGCCTAGGAACTGTGCAGGGGGTACAATGTTACTAGTTGCTATCCCACAATTCACACAGCGATCCATCGTTACAGTAATATCTAATCCACAAGCCGGCGAAATAATCCAAATTAACAATTCCAAGTCAAACGTGCAGGCGATCGTCGGTGTCCAATGTGAAAGCAAGGGTCGTAAAACGTTAGGCGGGTTCGGAGTCCGTAAAAAACAAAGCAGTGGTCGTTGAAAACGTAAAATGATCGGAAGAGTACTCGAAACGCATCAAAAAACACGAAACAAGTTAGACTCGGATAACAATGCATCTGGCATGGTAATTGTTAAGTGTCAATGTCATGTTGCCATAGACTATATACTGAATGATTTCGATCGATATGGAATCGATAATCGAAAAGGATGTTTTGAAATAATATTCGATATTATTATTATATTAAAACACGTTATTAAAAGTTATTTTTATTGAAATGTAGACATGTATGGTGTAGTTTAAATGAAGTTACTATAAGTTGAAAACTAGGAGTGAAGTTTTTATTTTGTAGTTAAATAATCGAATAATCATTTTCTATTTAATTAATTGTTAATCGATTGCTTCATAAAAACAGTTATTTGCATATTTCTCCTCTTGTAGATTGAGAATTTATGCAGATTTTTGGTTTATCATACAAAAAAAATAAAGTAATTTTTTAAATCAATTTTGAACTCATTACATTTTGGGCTCACCAGTTTCCATCTCCTTTACTACAATGAAAATAATCGTTCCAAGAATACAGTTAGAGTTACTCGGACAAGTGATTGAATGATTTAAAATATGTAAGTAGATGTTTATAATAAATATAATTACAAACATAATAAGTACTAGTTATAAAAAAGGGACGTACATATAAGTGACACAGAGTATTTCAGTAAAAATTTATAAAAAACTAACTATATCTTCTTAGTTATACAAAGATGAAAGACGGTATAACTTTATTAAGTATATGTAAGGTTAGACGTGTGTTGAGGTTATATGAAGCTGTTATTCCAAGCAAATGAAATATTTAAAAACGATATTAATTGTAACAAGGTATCTTAGACAACTTAATAAAATCAATCTAAACGTGATCTGTTTAAATTGTATATTTTTCATGTTTTTGTTTTCTTAAATTATGGAATAATTTATTCTTAGAAATAATAGATTGAAAATAAATCAAAATCGTAATTCGTTTAGTGTTGTTGTCTCATGTTACGTATGACGTTCGTTCGTTGCTCCAAATCAATCTTAAAAGTTCATCGTAATAAACTCTGCTGGTGATAAATTCACACTGGAGGCCTTAATAATATTAACATTTCTTACTAGGAACTGTAAAAATCTACCTATTTGTAAATTCATAGTGCAGTATTTATATGTCGTCTTTCAAAGAATTATAATTTGATTGAGTTTACTATAATTTTATTAACTACAAGCGTAGATAGAAGATATATTTACCATCGCAGCTGTAAAGTTGGATAGAGTCAGTCATGTTTTTCGTCTCATGTTTTGTCACAAGATTGTAAAGACATATTTAATTCACTATATATTTATATATTATAAAACTAGATATTTATATATTTAACAATTTACGGTCATCGGAAGGTTCCTGGCAAACTATGACTCTGGTTAGACATACATTATAATATTAAAAGTTTCATATCTAATACTTATAACCTAAACCTGACACTACATAATAACCTGATCTTAGTAAAGCAACAGTGGATAGTTGTTGTCAAGTAACTACGGATCGAAAATGGGCTGGCTTGACCAGGGAAGTACCACCCTCTCACAGAAGATCGGCGTGAAGCAGTCGGTAATGGCTGCGTTTCGTCCGATGAGTGAGAGGGTCGGTTGTTCTTTCCTCTCCCTCTCCCACAATCAAGGTCGGTAATACATGAACAACATCCGTTATGTTGCACATGTCCTTGGACGCGATAATAATGAAATTTGAAAAATACTAACATATTGCTTGTGTGACTTCGAGAATATTTTAAATCAAACGACCAGGTGTTAATCCGTTTAGTCAGCAGTAGCAGCAGCATTCTCTGCGATATTAACGTATTTTCAATATTTCTTTCACGTTTGTAGCACTCAGCAAAAGAAAATTCTATAAGTGGTCGTTTTAATGAATTATTTATTTTTAATATTCACAAGATAAGACGCCAAATAAGTATAGATATATAAAAATACTAGATACAAAATCGTATATTATATATCCATCTATGTATGTTATAAAGAACAAATAAGTAAGTTTCCAGTCAAAATTTTGTTTACCAAAATTTTTTATTCTGAACGATATTAAACTCAATAATATTGCAAATTTTCCGCCATTCAATATGAGTATATTGTTTATTGAAAGTCTTTTCATACTAATTTACACTTACGTGTTTAGAAAGCCTTAAAAGTGAAGCAGTAGTGGAAGAGTACATAGGATTTATACCAAAATATGTATATACTTAAGTTTTAGAAATAATAAAATTTAAAGTTTTAGTATCAAACAGTAGTAGCTCATTTTATGACAATATCTAGTATCACTGCGATAATTTGTTATTAGTACAATAAGGCTAATTAGTTTGTAATATAAAACTCTTATAGATGGATGTACAAATTTTATGTAGTTGGTTTATAAATTTTATTTAGAAGATCAACAATTTCACATAAAATTCCCATAATGGGAATATATTCATATTCATTTGTTATTACAGATACTATTTAATACACATTTCTGTTCAAAATATTCAATAAAATATTCCCTTCGGAGTTTTTGTAATAACGACAAAAGTCGTCCACAAGTCACCTCGTTACGATTGGAATATCTTATGAACAGATTTAGAACCGAGTATTGAAATTTTCGAATGTCTCCACACGTTGTTTACAATTGTATCATAAAAGAGATATGACTTAACACGATTATATTAATGTTACGATTACTTTTTGTCTATTAATTTAGAATTAGAATCAAATCACAGAATATAGTCACCCGTTTGTTGATTTATCGTTGTATCAATTAAATGATACAAAGTAATTCACAAAAAAAAACTTGAAGTTTATTAAATCGAACGTACAAATGCAAAATATATAATTTTGATTTTTAACTAAATAACTTTATATTGTTTTGTAAGTTTATGCTTTTCTCCATCAATATATTGAAAAATTTTACTTCAATATTCATAACATTAAATTAAAGACTTGCTTAAATTTCTATTATTTTTTAAATCCTAATGATTTCAAAATATGAGCAAGTTTTGAGTAAAAATAATATTTATTGATATCACTCTGAAAACTGTTACCTTCCACACTGCAACTACTAATTTGATGTCCACTGTAGTGCGTTTTATTTGACAATAGTCTTTTTAATACAAACTGGACAATATAAATTATAGTTAAATGAAAATACATTTTTTCATGACTCTTTATAAAAACCGACTGCTCAACATGTATTCTATATATATATTAAATAAATTTATAGCAAAAAACCTGTACAAAACAAGTTACAAGAAAATATTTTATATGTATTTTAAATCTTGTACAACCTCCTTATAAGGTCGTTACATAATTTATATGATAAAAAACTTTAAAATAACTATTAAATATTTCTTAATAATGTGACTCTCTTCTAACTGACATACCTAGTAGCATTTAATTTAGAATACAATTGGCATCAAGGACAAACAACACATCTATATCCATATATTATTATAAAATATAGCTTTTATAATATTAGAAGGATTTTTCATGAACCATTTTCAATTCAAACTGTCAGCATCTCGCCGTTTTGATATTAAAAAAGTTGCATTTTTTATATATGTATATGTAGAATGGTAATTCAAAGTCTATTTAATTGTATCAATTTAAAAACATTTCTAACAAAATACGTTTTTCAAATCATTTAAACTATTCTGTTTCAATGAATTCTTTTAAGTCGATGTTTTTGTAAAATTTATTACCACTAATTATATATTACCTTCGATGCTATCACCTTCTCCAGTAAAAATTTTAATGAGTTAATAAAAATTCTTAAGTTTAAAACATATAATTAATAATTATTTTTGTTTTCTTTCTACAAGTTAAGACTATTTATCTTGTTGTAGCGGCCAGATAGAAATTCACTTAAATGTTTGTATTTGCTAATTGATAACAAATATTTATTAATATTATATCATTTTTAAAGACGTAAACATTTTTACAGTAACTTAAAATTTCTCAGTATTGGTGCTAGCTGTTCGCGTTGTATTTAAAATGTTTTTCAAGTTGAAAAGCTGTCATTTATTAAAGTCTTTTATCCCAGCAATCGTCAATTCCGGATAAAATTAAATAAAAAAATTGTATTAGAAAATATGTATCTAGTTATATATCACGGTTATAATAAAAATGAGTAGTGTTATAATCACTAATTACATTATATGATTCTTTTTAATATTTCAATATTGTTTATATGCAATAGGAAACTTGCTTGCTTTATGTCATGTTATTATTTGTGATAACACACATTTTAATAAGATGCTTATGTGGACCTGAAGAAGTTTGTTAGAACAAATTTGACACTTTAATCAAGTAAGATTTCAGACTTCAATTCACTGTCTTGGTATAAATTTGTTTTACTTGTAGGAAAGATAATAATGATGACTGAAAGAAATCCTATGAGATTTATCACACCTTGTTTATGCAGTGAGGAAATATGTACATTATTGACGTAAAAGAAAAACTTTGATTAAAGCTGTGAATGCGTAGCTTTTAAAAACTGTGAATCAATTAATAAAGCTTAAAGTAAGTAATTGCTGTCCAAGCAATACCATTTTTCACATTCTATTTTTCTTTACACTTTCCTGACAAACCTTAGAAGTGTTTACACTTTGTTTTAATAAGCATCGTTTAATTTCTATATAACATATACATATAACAAAAGGAATGTGCTACTCAAAAAGGAGCCAGTTAAAGAGTTTTCTTACGTGCCTAATGAATAGACAAACTTTAGAATAACTTAGGAGACAGGAGAAGACAAAGGCAACATTTAAATTTAATTTCAAATGTATTCTGTACAAGTTGCAAGCTATCACTTAAGAACTTCGTGCCTTTGTATATACATAGTTTGAGATGATGTCAATTGAGATCATGAAAATGTTTTACATTACAATTTATGTCAGCATTTAGTTGAAACACAACAGGTTTTACTAAATTTTCATGAAATTAAATATTTAGTAATATTTTGGGTTATTTTGTTCTTATTAGAAACGATTTCACGAAATTCATGTCGTTATCAATGTTAGCAAGTCAGCAATTTTTACGTGTTTGTATAGTTTACTGAAAGCAAACTGTTCTTTGAATAAACCGTGTTTCACAGTTTCATCCTATTCTGGTGTTCTATGATTTATTTTTGTTCACTTACAGCAGTTTCTATGAAATTCAACATGGAATTAAATTTTCTCCGTTTGTAATTTTCTAGTGTTTACAATATACAAGTAGTAAACAAATACTTCTATGTCTTGTTTGTCAAAGGACGTGTAAATTGTATCGTGTTAAGTATAAATTTAACTTTAGTAATAATGAATTAAAAATAATGAAATATCTGTTTGAAGTTCCTTAATAATAATCAGGAATATTATTGAGGTGAGGTACCTTATAAACAAATTAAAGGAAGAAACATAAAAACATAAATTAATTTTTTTTTTATTGGAACTTAATATAATATAATTATTGTGACGTACACGTGATTAAAATATAGTAATATATTTTATGTTTTTACTCAGGCAAACTATTTATTGAGAGACAAGCTGACTGACTATCAACTCGTAGACTTGAAATAGCTTTAAATTAATTCTAGTTATAAAAAGAGAGTTGATATCGGTTACACTTTATTAGTATTTGATTGAATTTTGTTGATTCAAATTATATTTATAATATATTTTAAAAGAATGATTAGTTCAGAGTTGGAGCTTTTTTTATGTCGAATCCAATATTTTATCAAACAGCTCCGAGAAGAAAATTAATAAATTTTCTTTGATCATGGATCTTAAATTGTTTGTTATTTAATAATGTTTTAAAACAGTTTTTATTAAATTGGAAACATTATGAGCGATGTGATAACAAGCGTTAAATTAAAATTTTATTAACAGGTTCAGAATATTCGTCCTTTATAAGCTAATTTCTTAAGTAAAAATATTTCCTTAATTGACTGAAGATGTCTAGAATTTTCTATTAATAATAGATCCTACTAATTACTTTTGTCTAGAAAAATAAATTTAATTGAAAATTGACTTTAATGCAAGCGTTACAGGGTGCCATGTGTTTAACATATGTTTGTGCTGTCATTAAGCATATACTTTAAAATATAAAATCATATGTATATTGGCTCAGGAACCAGTATATTTATTGCGGCTGATGGCTTTCGCAGTGGTTTTAGGGAGTAGGGACCTGTCCAGGCCGAGTCTCACACATCCCTTCCGGCCCCACCAAGGTCGGTTGGACGGCTCGTAAAAAGAGTTTCCCTGCGTCAAAAAAAAAAGTAACAAGTATTTTTACGTATTTATTTAGGTGTATTCTACCTTGGAGACTTAGTGCTCGTTCACGTTGACTTGCGGGCGCGGTGGCGGGCACGGTCACGAAATATCAAACATATGACGTCATTTCCAAGTGTTCACCTTTAAAACGCACATGCGGTCTAAGTAGCGAGCTAACAATAGAGAGCCAGACTATTAAGATAGTTTGTAATAATTCATGAATCATGAATAAATTTATAACTGTTTAAACAAACATTAATATTATCAGAAGAAACAATAGAATGAAGTTTTGTGTGTACGAGTACTATTTAGTAACTATTATACGAGTATTACTGAACAGAATAATTCTGTGTATTACGATCATTTAGTTTTGTCGTTTAATGTTTTAATAATTTTATTTAACTCCTACATCATTTCAGTGTACGCGCGAGTATAAGTTAGTGACATAAATTAAGACTCAAATCGATAAATAGTTATGTTCAGTCGCTGTTGGTACCTTATTATTTCCTTAACACTTTGAATTATTTTTGAAACAGGCATTCAATTGTAATAAGAGATAACAAAATCATACAACATTAAAATATCTGGCATGAAGGTTTGAATATTGTTATTAGTTTTAATACGTAATATAAATTTTCAACATGTTAAAACCTTTTGTTGTTCTGCTGTCTAAATGTAAATAATTATATTTATTTACATTTACCCGTCATCCCATAATTTATATTACTAATTAAATTGATACATAGGTAAACTGAAATAATATGTCACAAAGTCCTTGTACGGTTACTAACTGACCAAATAAATTTATTATAGTAGATGTATAACAGAGGGATCACAACGTCCTAAATTGTTATACAGGAGAAACAATCGCTCGTGGTCAATAAAAATTGATTCAAGATAAGGGTTGGTTTTAAATAAAAATATCTATTCCCCCTATATGGGGTAAAAGAAGTTACAAATGATAAAAGTATGAAGGTTAAATAAGATATATAGATTCACCAAGATAGATGTTTTATTTATATATTTATATTTTTCTATTTAACAGATAACTAATTAAAGTATTTGTACATATACATATATATATGAGATTGTTTGTTGGAGGATTCAATTGATTACTCAATTTTAACTTAATTGTTATTTAGAAATTTAGAAATTCATTACAAAGGATTAGATTATGGGGTCTTGATTGTGTATATTTAATTTAATCAAACTGACAGATATTGCGTTAATTTAAGAACACAGTTACTACAAAAATATAAATAAAATAAAGTGAAGGACATCCAAACGAATATAAATAGTTTTCTCTGAAATACACAATATAAGAAGTGTATGCGCACTTTATTAAATTGATAGGAATAAAAACTGTTGAAGACAAAATAAGCTTTGGCCTGTCTCAGTATACGAATATTTCTATGAAACTCTCGACGGTACTGTGAATCATTAATAATAATTAATTATTACTAAAATATACAGGACTTTGATGTGACTGTAACTGAAGTTTTTAATATTCTCGGAATCAACGTATTTATAAAAACAACGTATATTTTAAAAAATTACTGCAATGTTTGCAAAAAACAATGAATAAATTATGGCATGTTTTATTTTATACATTAAAACAATTAATTATTGAGTCTAGTGAAAAGATGGATATTTAACAAATACTTTTATATATTTTTAAGGAATGTCCGTCTGATAAGGTCTACATTTTTATATTACTGAACTAATCGTTTTTTATTTTATATCTGAATTTCCTTTTAGAAATATTAAAATGTTAAGCAAATAAATATATGTAAGACATTAAACTTTAAAGCTAAACTTTATTAAAATATCATGTTTTCTTCTTGTCGATTGATTCCTTGTTATACTTGAGTGTGTTTGTAAAGGCTCCTGCATTTTGCATTGTTGCCGGATCTTTGATCTAAAATATCATGAACAAGCACTTTTTCATTTTCTACTTTTGATGATGTTACTTTGTGGCCTTTAAGCTATCACTAACAAGTTATGTAGTTTATTTTAAAATGTTCAACTAAACATAACATAACTAAACTCTTAAATAAATAAAGAAATATAAAAAGGCTTAAATATTAAAAAAGACAAACTTATTAGTAAAGTTATAATTTATTTTTATTTATATTAGTAATTTTCACATATTTGATTCATCACTTGAAACTGAAAAATAATTCTGAATATTTCAAATAAATGTTTAGAAAAAAAAATGCAAAAAATTGCTAAACTCTTGTTAAAGATGTGAAGTGTGTTTTACACATATTGCTGTTGAGAGATTTAACATGTTAAGGTAACATTAACTTCACGCTAACAGCTATTTACTAAAGAAATCAAACAGACAGACTATTATTAATGTGATCATCGGATGATGTATAATGTATATTCTAAGAATAAATAGTTTAAGAATCCTTGAGTAATTTTTTATCTTTAAAGATACTCTGCACAAGACTAGATGAACACTTTTGGTATTTTATTTATAAAGAGCGGTCTGGATAAAATTTCCATCTACGAGCGTGTGACAAACGTCAGAATATGAGTCATCTCAATCAGTGACGTAGATTTTTTCAAACAGAATAATAATATGAATAATATATTCAATAATTCTGTAATATTCCCGAATACAATGAAACCAATGAAAAATAAACCTTTCATGTTTATAAACCTTATGTTATAGGATTAAATGTCCATTAATTAAACTTTAAAGTAATATTTTAATATATTATTCTATGTTTTTATTTAGTACATAATATCCACAGTTACAATATTCTCTTGTGAAACCTATAAATCCTGTATTATAATGTTAAGATCTTGCAAGTCACTACTGAATCTTGTCAAAGTTTCATTAAGTTGATTACATGTTGCTTGTCTACTATTTACTATTTAGTGCTAGTCATAGGCTTTTATTAATACTAGAGATTTTTTGGACGATAATGAATAATGTTTTCAAATAATGGATCAATAGTTTCGACTATTAGCTGGAAATTTTGATGAAGACTAAAAGGAAATATATTATTCTTTTCAATCTCTACCTATACCAAAATGAATTAAAAATATAGTAACATTAAATTTAGGTCATTTTTCTTTCACTTTCTTTTTCTAAAAACTGTGTATAACTGTGTATTTTTCTCTTTAACATAAATGTTACGCAACACATTCACAGTTTTAAATTGCGGATAGGTGACGGTGTCACATACTTTTTAAATAACTCTTATAGTATGTCACTATTACTTGATAATTACTAATAATTGAATTTGTATTCGCTTTGGAGACTTACTAATATTTCTACTAATTTATAAGTGTAGTTTATGATTCTAATTAATATTTTTTTCATTTTAATTTCCATATATCTCAGATCACTAGGTACCGAAGTGTTGAGGTCTGATCTCTTGACATGTGTAACTTTTGTTAATACCGTGGTGTTACTTACATATGATTTATTTAAAAATAATATTATTTATATATCGGTGTTGTAATCACCTCACCGGCCTCGTCAGTGAGACATTACACAAAATTTTGAACACAAAGAAGAATATTATACATGTCATACAAAGAGAATATAGAAAGTAATATATTCAATGTTGATAAAGTAATGAAAATACATCGTAAGTTAGTTAGTGAGTTAGTTATATAAGTATATTAAAAAGATGATATAACTTTACATAACAGTTGAAATTGATTTTAGACAGGAATTTCCAATTTTACTTCTCTTTAAAACGAATCAGACTAATCCTATTCATAATATAGAAATAATAATTTCAAAATAAATTAATTAAGAAACCTATTAAAAAGTTTGAACATCACTCCTTCACTCCTGTGGGTTGAGACTAATATAATAATTCTAGTAAGTACAAGATCATCAGGACAATACACACAGACTAATGTGACATTTCGAAAATGCACGGTAACAATAAATTATTGAAGAAAAAAAAAATTAAAATATTTTGAAAAATTAATCAAAATTTATTAATAACTATGTATCATGCGTGTTTATATTAAGAGCTTCAAAATATTCGAAAGAAATCACATAATTCTAGTATTTTAAGACCACCTCTACTACAAAATTATTGGTATGGAAACAAAAAGATAATTGAATACCAAAATTATTATTTAACTACCAGTTTAAAGTTTTTATTTCCATCAAAGAACAGTCAGATATTTTGTTTTCAATAAAACAGAAAATTGTTAACATTTATTCTTTTACCATTAAAATATTCTACGAATTACTTAATTTTATTAACAGGTTGTGACCGACATCAATTTTCAATCCATTAAATATGTATATTATCTGACTACTTCTACGAAATAATATTTTTAAAGGAGCTTACGATAAAAACAAATGATAAAATGGAATTGATAGGTAATTTTAATTCAACTGATTTAAATTATTTTATGTATATATTTTAATACAACGTTAAATATTTATTTTTTCATGAATATTATAATAAAGGAGTTCTCCTTGATCTGACACAGGGTCATGAAAAAGATTTAATAAAATATACATTACTTTCGTGAATTGTATCAAAATATTCAAATTCATATTATTCTTCATGAATAAATTACAAACCAAGTTTAAAATTTAAAGTTTTCATGTTGTATTCTGTATCATTCAATTTCAAATCATTTTACAGCATTTTTTCAAGGCTAGACATTATTAATAAAAGAAGGGAACAGCGAATTTTTTTCTACATAATCACTTCAAACGAAGTTGAAAGAAATATCGAATTTTCAAAGACTACTTACTTTTGTTTTGTTGAAAATCTGATATTAGTAAACATTGAAGAGATTCAAATCTTGACTAGAAAGTGCGTTTTAATATTTATAAAGATTTTATATTATATTTATAAAGAAATGTTTTAATAAAGAGATCTCTAACAGTCAAACTCCTTATATAAAATCTATGGAAAAAACTTTGAATGTAACTGATTCTGATATAACTGGCTGAGGAGAGATGTTCATGCTTTTAGTATGAGATGTCGGTATTACATTTTTTTATCAGCTACTTTTATGTGTAAGAATAGAAAGTAAAGAAAAATATTTTTCATAGATATTCTTAATTAAGAATTATTTAATTAAACATCAAAAACTTATTATTTCTAATGTTCTAGATTTAAATAATGGACTTGAAAAATTATGTTAAAATCAGTATGGAAGAACAAAAACGTGTTCTACAAAATATTCAATTTAATTTATTAAGAAAAGCAGTTTTTAAAAATCTTTAACCTAAATATCAAATTTCACGAACCATATTAGTTGAAATACTAAGATATCTTACATAACATGTTTCAAATCTTAGGAATATAAAAACCCAGTTGTTTTAAAAATTTGCTAAGTTACACGAGAAAAACGGGTGACCTACATCCAATAATAGTATGTAACTAGATTGATTTACTGTTCTTAAAATAGTTTTTACAATGCATATAAAAGGAATAAAACAGTTTTCATTTTGTAAGCAACACGAATACTTTTCAGAATGAATATCGCTCATATTTTCTTTTCTTATAAACTGACTACCAACAGCATATTATAACAGCTGAAGCTGAAAATACACTACAATACCTCCCACGTATGTTGTTGTACGCCCCAAAAGTGCTATTTAGCTTTTTTATATCCATAAAAAGTAAAAAAACAACAAAAACACTATTTTTAAAGGATTTGTCAGATGCATAATGTTGTAATTTTCAAACGCGAACTGATGACACTGATGTACATATATGATGTGCCTATGCATTTGTGTACGCTGGGCGCGGGGCAGGCAAAATCACACGCTCGCGCCGCGTATTTGTTACATACAACAGAGTAAGACTTATGTTTTTCAACGTATACAGTTATAACTATCATATACCACAAGTGATGCTATCTGGGCGTCGCGGTATAATGTTGTTAGTATCAGATGCAACAACTTTCATAGCTTCTACTACGGAGTAAAATGTTGTATGAACAATATCTCCGCAAATAGGCATATTACTTAAAACATCTTTTAACGTAGTTAAGAAGAGTATTATGTTAAATTTAAAGACGAAATTTTAAAAAGATGCATCAATGAATGCAGATTTTGATATAATTTGAATCTTTGAAACGCTCTACTGTAAAATTACAGTTTTGAAGATACAACAACTTACGTCGATGGTATCGACTAGTTTGTTTATTAAAGATTTAAATTTAAACACAATTGTTAAGTTGCTGACATATATTGAACATTATCTTGTTTTGTTATAGAATATTATATCATAATACAGATACCATTCTGTTAAAGGAGCAGTGACATTATAATATATTAGTATTATGAGACGTCACACACAAATATAGGATTCAAAATTATATCAGCGTTTAATGGGCCGGATATCCTAAAATGCTAATTATAATAAAAATGTATTAAAAATGTAATATGAGTTATTTTATGGGAATTAAATTCATCGTTGTATTATTAAATATTTACTTATCTTAGTTTTATATCCAGTAATAGATTTTAATTTCCTTACAATTAAAACAAAAATATTAAATAAATAATCTTCGAATGCACATACCTATTTCATTTAAAGAAATTATATTAATAGTCATCATTATGTAGATTCTATTACAAATTTGTTATTGACAAATGTCCTTCGTATTAATTTGTAACTGTTATTCCAAAAAGACTTGAATGTTCACTATGGTAAGGTTGAATTTGCAATGCGAATAGACTCGATGTTTTATTCAGTGAGGATTCAAACAATATAACTGGTTAATTACCAGTTTTTTTTCCATAACAACATTTTCTTTTTTTTTCATCTCCTATATTTGACAAAGCATCACTTTAGTAATAAGTTTGGTTACAACAGTTGGTATGATGGTTGGGCGGAAAGGACCCCCGCCGGGTGCCACCCTTCTCATAGGAGGAGGGAGGGTCAGGGTGAGTCCCACCATGAAATATCTGGGGCTCACTCTTGACGGAGGGTGGACCTTCGTGCCTCATTTCAAGGAACTGGGGCCGAAGGTCGTGAGGACGGCAGGTGCGCTGGGAAAATTCCTCCCGAACCTCGGAGGACCCAGCGCAGCTTGCAGGCGGCTATACTCTGGGGTCTGTCGGAGTATAGCCCTGTACGGTGCTCCCGTTTGGGCTGATCGCCCAATGAGCCGCAGGACCAAAGCCCTGCTGCGCTCTGCGCAAAGGGCTCCTGCGGTGAGGGTGATTAGGGGGTACCGTACGGTCTCCTGGGCCGCAGCGACTGCCCTTGCCGGCGATCCGCCTTGGGATCTCGTGGCGTCGGTTCGAGCCGAGTTGTTCTCCTATGTCTCGGGTAGGAGGGCACTCGGCGAGAACCCTTCGTCGGAGGAGATCCGAGCGGTTCGTCGGCAGGGGGAGGAGCGCCTTATGCGGGAGTGGGGGGAGGACCTGGCGGAGCAGCCGTACGGTAGACGTACAACGGCAGCGCTTCGCCCGGTCCTAGAGCGTTGGATGAGGCGGAAACGCAAACCCCTCACTTTCCGTCTGACGCAGGTCTTAACCGGGCACGGGTGCTTTGGTTACTACCTGTGTCGGACGGCCAGGAGAGAGCCGGGAGAAGGCTGCCATGAGTGCGGCGCTGCGGTGGACTCGGCCCAGCACACCCTCGAGGTGTGCCCGAGATGGGCTGCGCAGCGCCAAGACCTTGTGGCGGCTCTCGGCGGAGTGGACCTGTCGCTTTCGAGTGTCGTGGAGAAGATGCTCGAGAGTGATGGGTCCTGGTTGGCGGTGTCCTCCTTCTGTGAGACGGTCATGTCTACGAAGGAGGCATCTCAGCGGGAAAGGGAGAGGGCGGCTGATGCTCCCTCCCCCCGCAGGCGACGTACGGGGGTGCGACGGAGGCAATTCCTACGCCTCCAATAGCACCCCTGTGTTCCGGGCTGGGGTCGGCGTGGTAACCCGGCCCTTTTGAAAGCCCGGCGTCGTCGGGGTGGTCCTAATTGCCGGGATCGCCCCCATGCTCCGAGGGAGTAAGTCCGGTCTTTGCCAGGACCGGCCAGTCGCTGGTGTGCCCTGTCGCTGACAGATCCGGGGTACACCGACATAGCGGCCGATGGCTTTCGCAGTGGTTTTAGTGAGTAGGGGCCTGCCCAGGCCGAGCCTCACACATCCCTTCCGGCCCCACCAAGGTCGGTTGGACGGCTCGTAAAAAGAGTTTCCACTGCGTCATCAAAAAAAAAAAAAAAAAAAAGTTGGTATGATGGTCAGGTGGTCAGAACGATCGCGTAATATAATCTTCTATGAACACAACTATTATAAGGGTAGATATCAATACCCGATAGTTAAATAATTATTATCTAATAAACGAGTCTCAAGAAAGTTCCCTTGTTTATAATGACTTTATTGTCCCGCCGGGCTTGTAGAGATGTCAATCTAGAATGATTTCACATATTATTATACTACTATAATTTCAGTTTTATTCGTAGTGTTACACAAATATTGTAAAAATGTCATCTTTCTTCATGTTTCTTTTTGTTTTTCTTTAGTCTTGTAATGTGGTTATCACCCATGCTACTATTTTTATGATAAATATAGATTAATTTGAACTGGTTATAACAAATCGGTGTCATATTATGTTTAAACTATTTATTTTACTATTCCACAAATAATAATTAAAATACTTAACCTCTCGTAATTACTCTTTAATACCTACAAGAAAGTCGCCATTTGTTACCAATGAAAGAATGTATGTAAGTTTACAATAAATGATTCTTGATTTTATTTTATAATCTAACTAGTATATAATGGTCTTGTTATTTACAGGAATAGTCAAACTTCAGTCTGGTAAACAGAAAATAAAAAATAATAATTAAAATATAATCAAACAGTTTTACAACGCTAGTGACCGTTTTCATAATAAACCAGCCAATTTACTAACAACTTTAGAGTCAAACGAAGGTCTGGTAATAAACAACGCTATTAGAGAGTCGATATTTTAATGTGAGACATGCTTGTAATAATAAAGTACAATTTTAATTTATATTTGAATCAATAAAGAAGATCAACCAAGACAAAAAAAATTAAAAGATATTTTGCATGTGACTTTTATTGTAATTTTTATATATTTATCCGTGCATAAAACAATAGCACAAATTCCCACAGATATATGTAGTTTTAAGTCGGTAGGTAACGTAAGTTGGTAGATAACGTAAATATTTTATTTTCACAATGAAATACGCGTGTAGTAAAAACATTAAATCCCTTTTTTATTTGTTGGTAGAAACTGGTTTACTTTAAGTTATTGAATTATTGAGTTTCAGTTTACAATACCAATTCTATGAAGCAATTGTATTCAGATTAAATCCCGAAATACTCGATAGTCAAACTTATTTCAAAAAACAATTGAATCAAACTTTTTATTATTAATTTCATGTAATATTTTGGTAGAAAACAGTGTTTTATTAACAAATTTTTACAAGGATATTTTAAATTTTATTTTTGAGGAGTTAGCCTCGTTCCACCTTTTTCAGTCAATCCTTCATCAAAAGGTTAAATTTAATAAATAAATTATTGCACATAGGATTGATATTCAAATTAAAATTAAGTAACTCTCGCACGAAAATTAACCTTATTCAATAACTCTTATTCAAAATTATTAAAACACCTTATTGCGTAAGACATAATTTGGATAAGAAAATATAAAAGATAATTTAAAGAAATATTTCAGATTGTAAAAAAAGTATTCGTTAAAGAAATAAGTTTTAAAGTTCTTTCTTTTGTCACAGATTTGCTAATAATAGTAATTTGCAAATTTGAATCTGCAACCTTGTATGAATAATGAGGAAAAATAAACTATTTGACACAACAGCAATATTTTTGGTTTTATCAATTAAACTAGGATTTGTTTTCTTGAGAAGACTCCTATAGGTATGGTCGTTTTTCCAGTGCTGAATAATTAAGTTTTATCTGTATCTGAACTAAGTGCTTTTCCATTATCGTAATTGATAGTAAGTGAGAGTGTAGCCGCAGCTAGTAAGTACGCTGTCGTAAAAATCTATTCAGTTTTTCCTTGAAACCTCCTAATTGGAATGAAACATATACACAAACTTTTCCGGTCCTTATATGTTGCATAATGAAAGAGAAATTATGACCTTTGTCTCTAGGGGAGGAAGATTTGCTGTGCGTTAAGTTGTCCGTTCGTCAAAATGGGATGAACGAATTATATCATGATATTATTATATACACCTCCTTAAGTGTATCCTACTAAATAACGATAACATGAATTTTTAACACAGTCCTCATGTCCGACTTTATTGGTTTTTAAGCATGAGGTCACTGGTAAGTTTTGACGGTTTTTTTATGTTTTTTAAAGCTATTAGGTGATATCCGGCAACAACTGAAAAAAACATGATAGCAATACGCTACACGGGACAGGATCTGCACTTAGAAGAGACAAAGAAGCTCTCTCGTTGCAAAGTTTTCTAGTAACGTCACATATTCAAGAATTCACAATCACAACGACAAGAAAGATAATCGAGGCAGTTGCTTTAAGGTCCAGCTTGTAAATTAAAATAGGATTGTACCTAAACGAAAAACACAAATATATGATAAATAAATTCCAGGCTTTAAACATCTTTATGAACCTTTTCACCCTATTATTTTTTCTAAACCTCTTCAGTAACATTTTTTTCCTATGATATCATTAAGTGAGTAATCGGATTCATAATTCAATTATTAAGTTATTATTAAGGACGTCATATAATTATAAAATTGTCTTAAAGTTGGCACAGAGTTTGGAATTTTAGAAGTAAAATATTAGCATATCAACGATTTCTCCAATTATTATAGGAAGAAATTGTACGACTGAAATAATTTAAAAACCTCAAGGTAAGCTGGAGGGTTTTTAAACTTAAAGTAATTAAAATTAATGATTGATTACAATTTTAACAAAGACATAGAAGATATCTGGAGTACTATTTTAGTTTGATATGCGACTTTAATATTTAAACATTATAATATGTATAAAATAATATACATAATATTGTGTTTTTAATTCTAAAGTTTCACTCGAGTATTTTCCTGAGTTAAAAGCATTTCAAACGCACAAATATATCAAACGAAAATAGGATTTGAAACGAAAAGCACACTTTTAATATGAGATAAAAAAGATAATTCACTTCTTGGTAAATCCCCTTGTAACTTACTGTCATGTTTTCAACTGTTAACTGGTTTAATTCCTTTAGTCGGAAAATAGTTGGTAAACTTATAAAGAAACTACGTATTTTTAAAAATTTTGCAATGTTAAAACAACGACTCGTTGCCATAAAAATTGAGATAACTATTTATTTAGTAAGCCTGGTATTTGGAGTTCCTGATTACAAAATATCATTTAAGGATATTCCCGTAAAAACACATTTTAGCCGTGAACCACATGCCAACTTCTTGGCATTGAAGTCCCCGAGGACTAACACGTTGTGGGAACGAAACCTGTTGACGATGACGACGTAACCCGTTGTTGACAATTTAACAAATAATGTAAGTTCGTATTACTAAGTTCGTATTACTAATCAGGTCGTATTACTAAGAAAGCATTAGATATCGTATGACAGTTATTAAAATATAAGTTTCAATCAACAAGTTCAATGTCAACTTGTATATAAACTTATGTTTCAGATTTAGCTGACTTTTCAGTGTTAAACTTGTTTTTTTATATCACAGGTGGCAAAACAGCAGACGGTCTACTTGATGGGCAGTAGTGACCGTCGCCAATGAACATCCACAACATAGCTGTTACGGATACGTTGCCATTCTGATTATTGAAAAGGGAGGGGTGGGAATAGGAAAATAGCAGGAAAAGAAAGGAATAGGAATAGGCTCTCTCACTCATCGGACTAAACGCAGCCACTAAAGGCCGATCGTTTTGATAGGGTGACATAGTCGGTTGAGTGAGTTCATGTTCGAGCTGTAGTAACGCTACACCACCTACTACTACACAGCTACGCTCTACCAGCTTAAAAAAGCTAATCTTTTTAAGACTGATTTCTTTTTGTTTTCTACCTTGTCTGTGTACTAATCATTGAAAATTATAACATCATCAATCAGGACGATACCATCGTTGCGAGTTCGTGTTTTAAATAAAAAGACGCGACAAAAGAAAATCATAAAATTGAAGGAGTTTTAAAATAAAATTAACTCCTAACATAGGAAATACTATATCCACCTCGATATTAAAACTTTGTTCTCGAAGTTGAAATTGTAGAAATTCCCTCATAAAGAAGCTTACATATACTTAGTTGATGTGTTACTTGTAAACTTCTGACTCCTTCAACATTCCACTCTACTTATAAACTTACCATGTCAAGTTAAATACTTTTAAGATAAATTGTGTTTAACAACATTGAGAACAAGTTACATATTATTGCTTAAACATATCTCCCAACACCACATTGTTTAATTTTAAGAAATTAACACTCAGTAAATATATACATAAGTTACATGTACACGATTGATAATATTATTTGAGAACTTATAACTACTTAAATTAATAATTACTTGATTCTACTAAAATTTTACTTAAAGCGGTATACAATATGGTCAAAACAAAATTCACATCTCGTGTGCCCGTGATCACGGTTGCTGCAAAGTAAGTAGTTGTTTTTTTAAAATATAATTTTAAAATAATAATATTTCTCAAAAATGAATGTAAATTTTTAAAATTAAAAACATATTAGTTCCATTCAAAGCAAAAGTGTTTTCAAAATTTATATTATATCTTGTAAAATAGTAATAGGATTTAGAGTATAAAAATTGTGATAATTAGGAACACATTACAAAACAACTAGTTTAATTTGAGATATATCTATTATGATTGACTTAAAAGAGAGCAAATCATTTATTAGAGTTTTATTAGAAACTCAATATTTAATAAACGATGTTGATGGAAACCATTTGATACTGTTTCAATGAGGCAAATTAATGAAGTGGTGCGATAATTAATTATTTTAATTTAACTTACAACAAACAACTTATAACGTTCATATGGATGTTGTATGTCTTGATGATTTTGACGCCATTATATTGAACTAATTATGATAAGATTTTGTAGAAATACTTAATGAGGATATCGGTTAAGTCAATAATATATTATACAAAAGACTACATATTTATATCAAGATTTATTTTTAGTATTGAAGTTATTTTAAACAAATTATTCTTCTTTAACTAGATTTCAAACGTTTTTGATTATTGTAAGAATATAAAAGGAATTCATATTAAAGTAAAATTATACTGTATTTAAAATAAAATTGTGTTTAATATATTCAAATAAAAAAAAACTTACTTTTTACTGTTAAAACATATGAAACTGAATACATTACAATATTTAACTTCATTGTTATGACACTAGAAAATATCTGGTTGAGATTGAAAAGTTACAACAATTTTAATAATAATATGTTTCTTCAGATATGAAATTGTTGAATTTAATAAGCCTCCGCTCATACATCACAGTTTTCACAACGTTAACAAAATCAAAGATATGTCTCAACATGTCAGCGGGATGACACGGACGAACATTACTGTTTGTAGAGGACTCTAGAAATATATGAGTAGGTATATGATGTAAGCATTGTTCAATATTGTGTGGTCATTTAAGAATAGAATTAAATATAGGTTTGAATTTTGGTAGATATCAAATATTATTCTATAGATATTTCTATACGAATTATTTTTGGTGAAAAAAACTACTCGCCCTTTATATTTTATTTTACTTTATATTTTATAATATTAAATTAGTGAAAATATGTTTTAACTCTTAACAAGTATATTATAATGTCAACCATGTGACAATTATTGACAGAAGAAATCGTAACGTAACTATTTATTTTGTTGAATAAATTGATGTCAACTTAAATGAAGAACCTTTATTAAAGTTTAGCTCAAATAAACAAGCTAAGTATAAATAATATGTGACTTTGAATAAAACAATCAAAGAATCACTAAACGTTTGTCGATAAAGAGACATTTGTAATATAGAATGAACATAATATCTAGAATACCTGTTATAAATGAAACTTATAATATCCATTCTTAGAACCACCATTAGAAACAAACAACATTATAGAACAATAAAAAATCAACATTTTTCTATTTTATTTTATAAAATACACCACGGACAATACTTCTTATTGCCATAATTCCTAATTCTGGAAACTATCTGTCCATTTTGTTATACAGATCCGTTCAGAATGAATATAATAGAGGGTTCAAATATAATGAGTTTAAGTGTTACTTTGAGAAAGTTCGTAAGAAATTAAGCTGAAGTAAGTTCCGGGCAGCGATCCTTAATGTGTATCAGGTTTTATATACAAGTATTCAAAACTATTGAATAATGTTAGGAGAACAATACGAAAAATATTTATCATGGCACCTGCCATGCAACTCAGAATAAGCCTCCTACCACCTGGTAGGACGTTTATTCTGAGTGTTATTGAAATAATGACTTTAAACTATTTTTATCAAATGTAAGGATGGACACCGAGTTGACGAATATATAAAGGCAGTATAGAATGGGTTGTTTGAGTGGAATCGTAACGGGTGATGAGTATTGAGTATGTAATTATATTGTTGGGAATAATACCTTTAATTATTTTTTTCCCTCTCTCTTTTTATTGTACCTATTCGACATTTCTCTTCTCATTCCCTCTATCAAAAGGGTTTTTGGTAGAGATCTCTTTTAAGAGATAAGTTATCCTTTGTACATCACATTTCTATTATAATACTTTAATTGTAACTTTTTTTTTCTCTTTGGTACATAAATAAATAAAGAAATAGTTCGGACCTGCTTTAGATAAAAAATAAAGTTTGAAGAAAGAAGGAACACGCAACAATAATAATAAATTGCTTTAAGTAAAAATAAACGATAAAATAACCTTATAAAGGTTTACCTTTGACTAAAAGGTTTCATAAGAACTATGGGATACCACCCTTGTATCAACATGATGCATTCATTATTTCAAAGTAAGCATAACTTATACGGACCTTTTAAAGTATGTTAAATCTTTTTATATTTAGTTTTCTAGTGTAGTTGTACATATATCAACATAAGTAAAATATTATTAAAAATAAGTGAAAAGAGCCGTAGTTATAATTTAAAAGGTTTTGATATGAAAGAAATTAAAGAACACTATTTTAAGTAAATATCAAACTTCACAAGGAGCGCTAAATGCTCGTTACAGCAGGTTTATTAAATAAATTTGCTTTATTATGAGATAGGGCTTTATTGGAAATATTGTTTTAAGAACATTTTCACCTAAAATTATTTAATTTACTGTTTTTTTTTAATTTAATAACTTATTAAAAAAATATTTCTCATAATTCTTAAGTCTAATGAACTTATATGCTCTTAAGAGTGAACTTTTCAATATCGTAGGCTTTTTTGTATGTTTACCAGGACGTGCTGTTGACTCTGAAAACTTAAAAGTTATTCAGGACTGTAAAGGTTTTGATTAGAAACTAGAATAGAAGACAGCAAAGCAGATAATTCCGAAAACTAGTTTTTAAACATACTGATATTTATTATAATAATAGGAAAACTGACTTTACAATAGTCATGAAAACAGTGATGCAATAAACAGACAACACTCATTGTTTGAGTTAAGAAAATTTGAAAATAAAACCTGAACACAAGTGAAACCACACTCTCAAAAGAGATGAGGTATTTAAGTATAGTGGACCCCAACTGTATTATTAGATTTAAGAAAATGAGAGAAAGTATTTGTTAAAGAGTCTATTATTGAATTCTTAAATACATAAACCTTTTCCAATTTAATTTGTAATTTATACTTAGATACTTTTTTCGACCGTACCATCTTAATATTAATTACGGTTATTAAGATAAATTTCATTAGTAATTCAGGTTGCATGATTTTAATCATCAATATTCATAGTCTTTACTATTTTGAGTATTTGAGAGATTCAAGTTTACACTTTGTCAAACAATTATGAGATTGAATCTGCAAATACGGCCTCAAAAATTTTAATTTAAATTTTGTTAAATTATATAACTTAAATATTTTTTTTTAAATCTGCGAATAGAATTTACGATATTAAGTACATATGTAATTGATTTCAGTTAAGTGTAAGATCACTTAGAGATTAAATGAAATCGAATGCAAAGAGAAAAATGTGAAGGCATTAAACGGAGTACAAATTAATTTTTAAAAACATTTTTTTAAAATAATAAAACTATATAAAAATCCTTGAACATATTCTTGCTGTAAATAAACTTTTACCGAGATTTCAATTTAAGTTATGTTATTATTGAAAAAACATAATCTTTCATAATGATTACTTTTTTTTTAATAAATTAAAACAAAGTCTTTATCGACGTCGATTTTTTTATTTGACCACCACTTTTTTTAAGTTATATCAAAACTGCAGTCTATTAGATAATGATAATTAATTATTTCTACGGTAAGTTGTATACATTTTTTCGCAGGATATTTCATAGAAACAATGAGGTAAGGAGCATTGTCACAAAGCCTTTTGTAGATCCATTGTTCATGTGACGGCAATGACATTCTGTTTATTTTGAAACATTTATACTTTTGTTTAAAGTACAATATATGCTTTTATTTTCTAAAGATAAACTCTAAAAGATCTTCAAAATGACCGGAATATGTCAATGCGGTTTATGGATTATCACGATTCAGCGGCTTTACCAATCAAGTTATAGCACTGTGACTCGACTTGATGAATTATGCATTCTATATTTTTCAACATAACATTTTATAATTTGCAGATTATTACAAGAGACATTATGTTTGTTAAATTAACATAAAAAATATACTACATAGATAGCTGAATCTCATGTCCACTGAATAGTAAAAAAAGAATAATCTAAATAGTGAAAAACAGCTATAACTAATACAATAACTAGACTGTTTGTGTATTCATTTTTTCGCATATTCTTCTCTAAAAAGGACCAACACTTATAGAACTTTTTGTTGACTCACAAAATTTCAAAACTGTCATGTAAAAAAATATAACGGAAAAGTTAAAATCAGAAATTGTAAATAAATTGCAAAATGCCGTTTTTCAATAGTAAACAAATTTATTACTGGCAAAATATCTGCGGCTTCTGATAATCTGTGGATATAAATAGTCCAAAAAGAGAATTGCATGTCATAGAATTGAAATAAGAAGTAAAACAAAATAAAAATAAAAAACCAAAATCAATAGAGAGAATGTTTCATGTGCAGGAATAGTCTCGTAATCATTGTAACGCAGCATATCGTCCTATTAGATTGTATTTAAACTTTAAAGCAATGCTCATATCTATATGTAAAAATATGTATAACGTCAGGATTACAATTTAGTCAGTATCATATTCAAATAATTGTTTTAATCATTCCATTTGAATATTGATTTCATGTCTCTTTACCACTCCTCAAACAATTATTTTACAAGAAAGTAGTACAGTACTCAATATACATAATATGCACTTTTTTGCACATCAATTTTTCAACCCACGTCAATGACAATACATATGTATAATTATTACTAAGACGACGACGCTGGATCATATAGACACTAGTTTAACAGATAATTAATCAAGGAATGAAATAATATCTTAATTTTAATAACTGTTTAAGAAAAACTGTTTCATGATAAGATGAAAAAATAAAAATAATAGAAAAAGTAAAAAACAATATTTTTTCAATAGCAAATGTAAAGTCTTATTTGTAAACAATTCTCGTTTAAGGACTCGTAGCTATAATAGGAAACAATATAATTAATCATTTAGGTATACAAGTTTTATTCTATAAAAAAAAACATTATTCTTATCCAACTTTTCAGGTCCACGGAACTTTGAATCTATAGCAATAAGTAATCACAAAACGTGGAGAAATGTAAATTTGCCAAGCGTGGCAATGGCTTTTAAGCAGGATAAAGTTGACATCTTTTTCGAGTGGCCGAACTTTTTAGGGTCACGCTGATAACCCAATATCCTGTTCCTATGATATTGAATTGTACATAACATCTCATGTTTAATTAATAAATTCCAACAATCTGAACGCCTTTTCACCAGAGATACATCAAATCTTTGAAATAACATTTTCAGATCAGTATCACAATTCGGCCACGCAGGTTGTTTTAGTTATTAAAATTTTTGCTCTTATTGTTATGTTACGAACACAAGAACAATATTACCTCGTATTATCAGATAATTGTTAACTTTCACTGTCATTGTTGCTTTCAGATAAACGGTCAACGAACAGCTATGAAGTTTTTACTGCCAATTTCCTAAATTTTTCGGTCTATTAAACTCATGAATAAGCATAGTTCAATAAATACAAAACCAACTCAAAAACGTAAGTCATTATATTACTACGCCAGCCATGACCGTGGGCCATAATTTCGTATTTTCATTTCGCACACGTGTCTCTTTCAGTTTACCCGACATTGATAAAGTAACTAATGAAACACAGGTCATAGCTTCTACTACAGGAGCGTTCAAATCAAACGACCGATGTGTTTGTAAAATATGTTTCAAACTCTCTCAGTTATTTATAATCTCGTGATGATGCCATCGAGTTAACTGAAGTAAGTTAAAGCTCAATAAAACTTTTTTACCTATTCTTAAATTAGTAAGAAGAAGAAGTAATATTTAGACCAATAATTTCTTTATGAAAATCAAATGTCATAATTGAATTCAATAAATCTCTTTAGAGAGAAAATCAGACATGCATATACTAACAAACAAAAGAACAAAAGCATTTATTAAATCCAACGTAAGAAACGTTGATTAATAAATTAATAGAGAGAATTAATTAATGGATTGCAAAGATGTACCGTTGACACCTAAACTGCATTGTTTTCATAATTAATTTATTGTAAAATTAGATCTGTAGTTAAAATAAATATTACAAGCTCACTCGAAATAGGTTCGTCGTGGATTTGTACTCGATGTAAGTAGGAGCGGTAGTCCCCTTAAACCTACACCTGGGTCGCAAGTCCCAGACACTGTTGATGCTTCTCTCTCTTCAACGCGATGGACTCTTCACCTGCACGGTGAATCCATTGAATACTTAGAGGTTGCGTCTCATATAACAATATAATATAATGATTTAGAAGCTTCCTTTTAGATAATAATATCTTTATTAAGTTTCTTCCCCTACTTCCTCTGATAATGACTTCCATATTTTGTTATTATTTAAAGATATATTCTTTATTCAAAAAGGAATTGAAACTAATTAATTTGAAGTATACAAACATTTCTACGTCGTATTATCTTGCTTTAAATGAATTTGCTTGTCTGCTGCTTTTAATTTCGCTCGCTTTTTTAGTAATAACTTAACAATCTGGCAACTTTGTGACGGTTTTTCTTTTGTCAATTTGTTTGTTTGTTTGTATGTCGACCTTTACCTTTCTCTCCTGTGTAATTAAAATATTGTAATGACTTATCAACGGTTTCAAATATCCCTGGAGATTAATTTCTATGTGGCATATTTTCTTACTGCATTGTTTTTATTATTTATAAAGTTGTAGTATATGAAACTGAAATCAAAATGTCGTTTTGGATCCAATACAACCAAAATATATAAGAGTAGTTTAAAATGTCGACTTTATTGCAGATTTCCTATGTTGAATTAAAACCACTGACCACCAACTGGGTCGTTTGCCACCTGTTATTGGCATATAAAAGATGCAAAGTTAAATTAATTTATTATAAAAAATTAAGTATACATGTAAATAGCTTAACTTTTTATTATTTTGTTATCTTATACTAGTTGTAATAATTGAACAAGACAACATGTCTTGCAGCAATCATCTTCATTGTGTTGTTGACAACATTGAGATTGTAAACAGAAAGTTAAAGGATAATAATTTGTCTATAGAATACGCAGAGCTACTTAACCGTTGCCTAATATCTGGCTTCTTTATGTATAAGAAATAAGGTGTAATGATAAATAAGACTTACTGACGAATACTCTCATTTCTTATGCTCGTAATCACTTTTTTTTTATAAAGTAAGAATAATTCGGGCTACATATAAAATGATATAATCCACAACGTAGTCTCCATAAATCTTACTTTTATATATACATACATATATTAAACACAATTCGTGATTAGACAGATGTTAATACTGTTAATGTTTTGATTATGTAAGGACGTCTATTAGTCAATTATTGAAACAGTGTAATACACTGATGAGCCTTCATATAACTGTTAGAACTTAATTGATTAATACAGGCTTATTGACTATATACTTAAATTAATAAATGTTAAAATAATAACAGAACAGTGTTCATATTTACAATACATAGACACACACGCACACGCGCGTAGGCAATCAATCACATAAGTACCTATACCGTACCTATACCCGTTTAAAACTTTGCAGTACCTTAACGATGTTTAAGCAAATTAAAAAAATTTAAGAGGATATCATACAATATAGTTGTAAAAGTAATATTTGTTGTATAAAATTTTTGTTTTTCAAAATACTTTTGGTAGATTTAAAATAATTTGATATCGTGGAATCTGATAATACATATTCGTTTGCATTCGGGTTGCTAGGTATATGTTCAATGAATATTTTTATTTGAACATCCAAAATAATAAGTTTACGCTTATTTTACTTGTAATATGTTACTGGAAGTGTAAAAAGTTTCAAGATTTTTGTACTGACCTTTTCGACAGTCATTAGTAGAATGTATGGGAAGAGTGACTATACGTAGATCCATGTATATATATGTAACTTTATTTCAATTATTATTAAACGTTATGTAAAAATTTCTCGAGAATCGAGAGAAAAAGAAAGAGCAATATGATGCGAGGAAATGTTATTGGATGTATGGTTGGACACTAGATGACATCTTGACGTTGATCTTGAACTAAAGTTTAACATTTATATATTATAAAATATTTACATTCTTGAGCAAAATTAAAGTTTACTTCGCAATAATAATATTTCTTTAAGTAAACTATAGGTGGAACACGTTGCTGTTACAATTCTCTGTAGGACAATAAATGTAAATAATATCCGATATGCATCTGGCTTGTAGTTAGAGATAATTACAACTTACGTATTGTATTAATATTTTCAAACAATGAAGCTAACATATTAATTGTCCGACTTATTAATAATGCTATGTTTAACAAGGGTACTAAATTAAACTGGTTGTATATTAAGCACAATAGTAGTTAATAGTAATTAACTACTATTAATTTATAGGAATATATTACTATATTCTTAGGTAGAAGATAAGGGAACAGACCACTAGGTGATCATCAATCTCATCGTGTCACACTAGTTTTTCACAGTTCTTTGGGGACTGTAGAGATTGTTACCTTAACGACCAACAAGAATTGATTTTATAAACTGTCTGCCGCCTGAGTTAAATGAAAACTTTTAGAATTAAAAGAAAATTAATGTTTTTGTTTTTTCATACATTAATTTCCTCAATAAGTATACCAAAATAAATAGATGCTTAATCGTCCTTCAACAATTCTCAATGAAAAACTATTCCAATTTGAGAATTTTTTGTGCCGGTTTTGCTAGTTTTCTAATTTTTTCTTAAAGTTTTAAACATTATAATAGTTTAAAGAAACCATAAAATCTGGCATTCTTTTAGTACATTCTGAAGATGCAGTTTATATTGTTTATAAAATATGTCAAAATAACAAACACAACAACTTTTTGAAACGAAATATTGTATTGTGTTTTTATTGTCAGTTTTATCTTTGAACATTCCGTGAAATAATCGAAGAATATCAAGAAGTTATTATATTTTTTATTAAATAGTATAGTTAGTAATACTCTCACCCAGCGGCGCAACGTATGTGGTGGCGTGATGACATTAACTGTCAATTGTTATAAATGGACAACAAACTACGATATTTGTACATAGTAGGGGACACTTTTGGTTCAGCGTTGGAGGAGACCTGAGTGCGGAACTTAGTACCTTTACACTTTCATGATTAAGTGTGTACGAACAATGATTAATGATTAATGAGAGTATGTGCGTTTTATCTTTAACCATTTTTTATCGTAAATAATTACAATAAGAAAAACAAATTTAAGCACATTATTTTTTTTGATTTTGTCAACCCAGATTATAAAAATATAATATGGTACAATGTTCAGTAACTCCGTATTTATAATAAAGTGATAACGATTACTTTGTTACATTATTTCAAAATTGTAAGAAAAATATTAAAAGCCTGATACACCATGAAACATTATAATTTTTTGTTTCAATCTGGTTTCCATTCACTCATCGGCGAGTCTCTTTGTCACTATACAGGCTGAAAAACAAAACCAATAAGACAGATGGAAAACCTTCCATTTTGAATTATTTTTCAGAATATATGTTTGGTTTCTTAATAAGTTATGAAAAAGATTAAAGATTTGTCATTTTAATTAACATTCCCTAGTTTCTTATTTATTATTTATTATTTATTAATACTGTAAGCACAAATAGTGATTTATAAGTATAAAGTAATATTTTATAGAATTTTCATTTTTATAAAAAAAAGCAATTTACATTAGTGATATTTTACAATTGTATTATAAAATTTTACCGAGTCAGCGTCTGGGCGCTTCGGTGGAGCTATGCAAGATGAGTGTGTCTCGTTTTACGTTAAAACACGCCAAAAATATCAGATGGTTTAAGTTCTTACCACGGGCTTCGCAAAAGGAGAAGAAGAATGCAGTCATTATATATGTAATGCCATTTTATTTGACGTTGTGTTTTTGAAAGTATGTTTATTTAAAGCACTACAAAACAAACGAGTTCTTCAAGAGCTAGTTTCTCTTTCATCGTTACTTAAAAGGATCATTAGTGACATAATATAAGTTATTACTACAATATTTTTATCATCTCTATGTCGAGGTTAGACAACAAAGGCTTGATTTGAATGGTTACCACACTATATACGTGTAGTAAGTAAACACTTGACTTAAATCATAACATATTGACTGATAACTTTATTATTAAATGGAGGAGATTTGGTGAAATTAATCTAGACTTGTTGTAACACAGAATCACAGAAAGTGAGAGCATTTATTGAACTGTCACAGATTATATTTACATGTAGAATATATAAATATGCATCGACTCAATATGGAAAGGACAAATTTAATAATTAGTTTAACATTGACAAATTATATCGTGAACTTGTATACCAACAAAATAGATCAATTAACAACGAATTTGACTGTTCCCAAGATTATACTAATATAACAGAAGTAATGCTGCAAAATAAAACCAAGAACTTTATTACTGTAAGATTAATCCAGTAAGTAATTTAGTAATCCAGAAACTTTAAATGAAAGTTGTAGAAGTGAAAGTTTGAATTTATTTATTTACTTATTAGCATAAGAACATTGACTCGAAGGTAAATTAGTTAGCTTATATTTCCACTTTATTTCATTAACGAAATAAAATAAATGAATATTTCTTAGACTAAAAAAAATACGAGTTTTAAGATTAGTTTATTTGAATTTAGATTAAAGGTTGCCCAACAGATGGTCGTTGTTTAAGTCAAATAAATACAGCCTGCTCGGTTAATTGAATTAATTTCTTTATGAAATTCTTTACCAATAAACACTTGGACTGTTAACAGTGTCCAAAGCTATAAGCAAGGAGAATACTGCAAACATTTTTGGTTATTGGCAATCAAGTTTTATTAAGGAACTTTGTCGCAAGTAATATATATTTCTAACACTACTTCATATACAGATACGTATTTATGAGTAGCCCAGGGAGATTAACAACTCTTAATGTTTGTATCCCAAATAAAAGCGTTTTAAATAATTTTAGAAAGATATCTGTATTGGTTATATTCTATCAAAACAGTTTATTATTCCTTCAAAAAAGTTGTTTTGTATGAATCTAGTTTTAATTCTATTTGAAAACTTGCATGAAGTGTACATACAAAATTTGGGTTTTCTTTTGTGTATAATTTTTACAGTCCTAACTGGAACAAGATGGGTTTCAAAAGGATTTAGAACAATCACACACTTAAAATATGTGTCGCAAAGTATTCGTATTAAAACGTTAATTTTTTACATCTCGTTATTACAAATTAAAAAAACACTTTGTGAGTTTGTCTTGTGCCCACAAAAATATTTTACTTGTAATATCTTTTGTCTACGAAAAATTCTTAAATATAAATTTTAATTTATTTCAAACCATCACTTTATTTAGAGAAAAAGAGTATATTTTTTATACAAATTTAGAACTAGAACGCTATTTAGTGTTATGAAAGTCACTAGTAACTAATGTCGAACTTGTAACCAGCTAACTAAAAGAGATTGAACGAGACGTGTCGTAATAGACCCATGTCCTACATACAGTTCACATGTAGGCCATCTTACTGCACCTCTACGTCATTGTTAAAACATTTGTCTTACATCGTGTTTAATATGTTGTTCAATGTTATAATGTTTAGTTCCGGCGCTTTTGATTACTTTTATATCTTCGTTATTATAGTCGCAAAATTTTCTGTTTAATTATTTCTTGTATATAGAACTTAGAAGTATGTGTCTACTGCATATCCCATTTGAGAAGGATGTACTTAGGTGTGTTTGAAGGTTTAATTTAAATTTAAAGAAATAATTAATCAGTGGTATTGTAAAAAAGAGACATACTGGTATAATTTAAATAATTTTGACTTCAATTATTCGTTTCTAAAGCAATAAAACGTTTAACGTTTGAATTTCGTCTTGACGGACCATCAAGTGACGAAAAGGGTCGGAACCTTATTTATGTGACAGACAATGATTTTATAGTATTGTAATATTGAAAATTCAATAACAAAATATCAACTATTTTTATAGGTCGTTTAAAAATATGATAAAATACCAGCATCAATGCATGAATTTGAAATAAAATAGTATCGAAAGTAATTAAAACGAGAACTCTTTTTATGTGTCCCTTATCACGGCTGAAAGAAAAAAGATTATGGACACATTACATTTAACGAGATATTTAAAATTTTCTGATAATGATTAATAACACTTATTAAATATATGTGTACATGTTTCAGAATTAGCGAACTCAAATGATACTTAGAGAAGTTTGAAGTTGTCGTTTTCAGCCCAAGTCAATGAACCACAATTTATAAAAGCGAGTTTATAATTTGAACAGTTGTTGAGACATATTCCAATCGAGGCCGATAATAACATGATACTTACACTAATTAAAAATTAATTTGTCATCAAACTTTGAAAACATTGCTAAGTCAGAAAACTTATCTAATGTATCGTCTGATGGTTTAAAGGAAATAGTTAATACTACAAATAATTATTTCGCCACTTTACAAAGTTTGGGTGTCTAAATTTACATCTGGGATGTGTTATTTATATAATTGTGCTTTATAAATCACACTTGACGACATTAAGTATTGATGACACTCATCAGAAGGCGTTGCACGCTAAATATCAAATTACGCTTTATCTTCTGAGTCTAACTAATTTATCGATTCACAATGGTACGAAATATGTATAACTGAACTGTTTTGTATTTTCGTGTTTGTAAATGAGTAGCTTTAGTGTGTCATTCTTTTTTAGTTTTCATCACTCGCCTTAATTAAACTTTGAACACAAAAGTTGGTCCATTTTTAACAGAATGTTTTCGATGCTATTTTTGTTATACCGTAAATGTCATGAATCTGTTGATTTGAATGAATTCAGCAGTTCATAAAGATCAATAGATTTTACTTTACTGTGATTATAACTAAATAATTAAACAAGCTTCGCAAATGTTAAGTAATGTGCTTAAAAAATAAATTATTTTGTTTCTTATGTAAATCTTTGTCAGTTGTTTTGTTTTTGGAATCTTTACTTAAATTATGCTAATTAAATGCTTATTTTTTTTTTCGCGTGAAGAGTGAAATACGTAGACAAATTTTCAAAGATGTGTTCTAATGCAACAGATTTCATTTATAATTTTTTAGTTAAATAGTTAATACACATTTTTGGAAATAAATAATTGTTAAACACACAACCGACCAGCGATAGCTATATCTATAAGTTTTAAAATTTCACGTTCAGGTACAGGTACAGGTTTACAAAAATTATAACTTTTACTGTGATTGAGTATTAACAACATAATAACTCCATTAAAAACTTTTATATTGATCGTAGTGAATAATTTACAGAAGCAGACAACATGATTTAGTGACCAGATGAACGACTTAAAATCTTGTTGCTTTATGGACTTGTAGAATAGAAAACTAAAACCGAACTTTCCCGTTGACTGAAGTTAATACCACCCACTACTGAGTACTTTATTTCTGATGGTAATATTCACGTTCTGACTTCTGAGAAACAGAACAGCACAAAGTCTCCTCAATTGGGAAAGTTTAAGTGATTCTCAAAGTCTTATCCGCCAGTTCTTCAAATCATTATGATAAAATAGTTTACAGACTAGTGCAGGTTAGGTTGGAAAGGTAAAGACTTGCAATATATATTCGTTCTTGTACTTTTTGTTATAATATTGATATTTAACAAGTTTCTGACGACTAAGCGTAGGGTCTTTGTTTTGATATTAATCTCTAACAAAAAAAGTCCTATTCGGTGTATTTTATAAGCCTGATGTTATTTTAGACTATTTTTCATCCCCAGGAAAGATACTTTAACAATTGTTACTTATATATAGTAATACAATCTATCTTCAAGTCATATTGAGCTGAGCTTAAAATAATAATTAATGATGGTCAAGTACCAGCCGCTCCTTGTTATTTTGTTAATTGAAAGATGGCAGAATTTTATTGTTCAGACAAATTTTATACTAAATTATATATATTTTGACATGACCACAATCTTAACTTCAGGCACGTGTTGATATCGAGTAGGTATATTATACATAGAATAATATACCTAGAAAATTTTACACACTTAAATATTGATGAGATTATGTGTCGTACTGACGTTGTTATGTACACGCGTTGAAAATTTATAACTATTGAATTTTTCAGTGTAAAATTAGATTGATATTTTTTGTCAGAAATATGTGTTACAAAACAGAAAGTGTGTCTCATTACATTCATTCGCTCTTTTAAAATATACTGTATTGACGTTTTAAGTTATTGTAACATTGTAAAGTGAAGATACGTGATATTATTCATTTATATGAAAAAAAAATTATAATAAAAGTATTATGAAACTGTTCTTTATAATACTTTGTAATCATTAAAAATTTACAAATTTACTCCTTATTTCTAGGGATTTTTAAATATTCCCTTTAATAATAGGAAAGTGTTTCTAGAAATTGTGCTTAATATTTTCAAATAGTACAATTTTAAAGTTAAGTAAATGTCAAATATAATTATTGTTTTTAATTTCTTCAAGTACAGAATCGCAGATTCATTTCTCTTCTGGCGTTGACCAATCCGTCATCGTTCATGTCTTTCTCCGGCCTCTCCCAATCCTTTTCTTTACTTTCCTGTTGAAATTGTTGAAAGCATTCTCCAGCTGTCTGTCATGATCTCAGAATATATCCTAACAAGTAGTAATTGCGCAGAGTTCAGACTGTCTTGCTGAAAAAGCTTATCTTGCCACATCGTAACTAGCTATTAATTTGCTTTAAAACATAGTGAACAAGTAAGGTATAGTAAAACTTTCCTGGATCCCTAGCAGCCATAATATATTAAACCTGAACACAGACAGATACATTCCTTATGGCATTTTTTCCTACATCGATAGTATTTTTGGAGTTATCTAAAGCAAGTTCTTCAACGGAAGAGATCTATCTATCTAACGAGATACACATATTGTAAAAATATATTTAAAAAAGAAGTCTTCCATGTCAGATAAGCTCGTTTTTTAAACAAAGATTTCGTAAATAAGATATAGATATATATATGATACAGATATGCATTGACATCTAAACTGAATTTATACAAAATTTCAACTCAAAAGCTTGAAGATATCTGATTCAAACTGAGTTGAATTGATTTCATACGAACTAATAAGATATATTGTAAATTTAGTAAAATGTTTTAAAAATAAACAGACAATATCTATGTAAGTCGTAGTTTTATATTGTTGCTTGATGGTATAAATAAATAAACTTACTTATATGAAAAAAATGTATATTATTATTTCCTATAATCTAATATTTGTAACTTATATTGTTATCTTGTTGTCACATCCATCTAATGTCATGAAGATACCACTCACGTAGGTTGTTTGGATTCTGGAAACTAAATTCTTGATTTATGTGAGGATTGAGTCATAATTTAACTCCGATAGTGCATTTATTAAGGTTATTATAATACTTTCAAGGCATACAGAACTACTGAAAATGTATTTAATTGAAAATTATTTTTTTGTGTGTGGATGAATATATTGCGCTTCAAAAAAACATTCTTTATCAGAAATTATCTTTAATGCCTGACAATTTAGTGACTAAGAAATATATTCTGTTGTTTCAGTTTTCGTCCTAAAAACGAAAGATTGTACGATGACTAACTTTTTAATAATCAAAATTATTTCAAAAGTAATTATAGAATAAAGAGTAATTATAGTTCATACCGTAACTTTCTGAGATTTTTATATAAAACCGCAGTATTATTGAAGGAATTCGATAAAAAAGAGATACATTATTCATCAACAATGAAATCAAGATGAAAATTCTTGCCATATAACAAAATTTGGAAATACACACTGCGAGCAATAACATAGGAAGGCTAGGTTATTTAAAATTTTATTTTATTTCTTCTCATACCATTTTATTAAATTGCTAGTGTTATTGAGTAAATTATGATTTCGACGGTCAGTGGATGCAATGAAACCAAAATTATGACTTAAATTTAATTATAAAGTAAGTTACAACTAGGTTTGCGACTATGTTGCACGAAGGTTGAACAAATAGTAACAATAAATCTAATGAAATTCTTACAAGAAATATTATAATCTAAAAACATAAAAGAAATATAAAACCAAAAACTGTCTTCACACGGAACTGCTGAGTCAGACCGGTGTAGAATAGGCGAGTTTACCCAGAATCTAAGGCGTCCTCTGATTACACCGTATAAAGATAATTATATTTTAATTAAACGACCACTTATTGCACCGTCACATAACACCTCCCTCCTGAAGATCAGCGAATATGAGGAACTTTAGTTGTGAATTGAGCTGGGGGTTGATTGAGGTCGGCCCTTCTGGTAGGTGTGGGGATGGTGTAGACTGCTTGCAATTCCATCTGGTTTTCTTCAGGGTTATCTCCGGAATGTAATATACGCTTGTAGAAATACTTGCGATATAACAGAGCGGCTTCTATTGCACCTATACTTATCAGTACCACGTAGAGAGGGATGGTGGTGTGATATAGTATATAACTTGGGTTCTGGTCTAGGGTCAGCAATGGTTGTAAGCCGACCTTAGTGTCAATTTCATGTAGGTGCTTCAAACTGATAGAGTTTTGGTTGATTTTAGGTGCTGAGGCTGTGGTGACGCTGTAGCTGGGCAGGTCCATTATTCTCACCGCTTGTCCTTGTACCCGGTTATCGGCGTTTGTTAAAGTAAATTGCGGTGTTTCAATATAACATGATTGAGGAATTGTAACGAGATAGCTGCCGTGTAGTGTGCGATATGAATCTTGTCCACAGGATAAATGAGTTTTAGTTGGATTTGGGAAACTGATGCTGTAGTGTAGATCGTCGAGTTTCTCGAAGGCTGTCTTCTTCAATGATACGGTGATAGGTTTGCACGATGATGCTCGTTGCGGAGTTATGATGAGATGCTGGATACAGTCTTTGGATTCTTGGCTTTGAAGATGGCGTTTGTCCTCGCAAAGATACCATTTACTGGACTTGGGGCATTCTGCCTCTATGTACATGAAATCTTTCTCATACAAGGTTAGGTAAGGGAATGGCGGAATAAGGACTTCTTGATTGAGGTTAGGTATAATAGACAGTTTATACATATTATAAGTATAAGGTAGAACAATAGGGATTTTATAAACTATTACTATCCTATTTCCTACGTAATAAGAACCTATCTTAATTATATCAAAGTATTCCCTAATATCTAAATCTAACACCTTCTAAACGGTGGACAGTTTAATAAAACCTAATACGTTTTGAAGTTTATATAGTTCGTGGGAAACGGAATCTACATTATCGGTTACAATTAAAAGTATTTGAGCTAAATGTGCATACTCTCAAGTTTTATGTCTTGCGTTGGGGTTGATAGATAGAAGAGTGAAGTACCAGGAATTTCCTGCAACAACTGTGCACTATTAGGTATTCTTTTAAGTCGGGACTTGGAAATAAGACCTTTTTTTCGTTTTGTGTAAATGTGAATTGGGCGATTAGCTATCACCTCGTCACGTGGGTACCGCGGGGATAACTTTTGGCGTGAGGCAATTGGGTTTTTAATGAAGATGGGTTGATCAGGTGAATAAGTAACTTCAGGCTCACGATCCATGTTACGTCCTGTCATTATATTAGTTCGTTCCTCAATACCTAGCTCATGAATCGTGTTATAAATTATAGTCATTTTAGCTATATGATCGATTATATATTGTTGTAATAAATGTGCTGAAATATGTATATTAAAAGGATCACAGGGGTCAAAATGTCCAGTAACAAGATCTAGAGGTTTACACTTAGTAAATCTATGAATAGTACTGTTGTAAGCTAAAATTGCGTAAGGCATAATGTTAATTACTGAGTTTGATTTTTGGCTTAATTTAATTATACGATATTCGAGTGGATGAAAAATCTGGATTGATTAAAATGACATACAAAATTTAAAATAATACACAATTAAAATTCTAAAAGTTTAAATAACCGAAATAAATGCACATTAAATGTAATAAAATTCACACTAATTGATTCGAGAGTCAGGTGAAAACGTAGGCTTATTAAAAACTATTATCCGTATTACTACTAATTCTTTTAATTAATTTTAAACAATATTAATTATGAAATAAATTGATTTTATTAAGTAAAGATTAGAAATATTTAAATCGAATGAATTAATTAAAATAATTCACCTATATCTATTAATAAAATTAATTAATATATTTCGGAACCCTAAAAAAGGTATATGCGAATAATTAATTAATAAAATAGTTACATATAGTTTAAATAAAATAAGGATATGAACTAGGAAAGTAAGGACTGAGATAGATTCAAAGTACTTACAGCATATCTGAATTTTGGTATCAATTGCGGAATCGATTTTCAGATCTCCCCCGAACCGTTCGAACCGAATAGGTTTCGGATACTCGAAAACGGTGCTTAGCCACCCGGGTAGCTCGCGAACGCGGTATCGATGTTTGATAGATCACGAACTATCCGCGAGTATCCTACCGACTGCGCCAATTATGATTTCGACGGTCGGTGGATGCAATGAAACCAAAATTATGACTTAAATTTAATTATAAAGTAAGTTACAACTAGGTTTGCGACTATGTTGCACGAAGGTTGAACAAATAGTGACAATAAATCTAATGAAATTCTTACAAGAAATATTATAATCTAAAAACATAAAAGAAATATAAAACCAAAAACTGTCTTCACACGGAACTGCTGAGTCAGACCGGTGTAGAATAGGCGAGTTTACCCAGAACCTAAGGCGTCCTCTGATTACACCGTATAAAGATAATTATATTTTAATTAAACGACCACTTATTACACCGTCACATAACAACTATTATAATAATAATAATAATAATTTATTTCAGACCAATTACATCCATATTAAAAATACATTAAAAGCTGAGTGTTAGTAACAAAAAACTTAAAACCTAATGTTAGTACTTTAAAATTATAAAATTAATATACTAAGCACTATTAGACCTAGTATGTAGTTGTACCCATTTATACAATATTGGCGTGTTCCACCTTTCAACAAACACATTCAGCATTCCGTTGGAGGAGCCGCGGAGACGCCCTAACATGGAGGAGCACCGTTTTCTCATGACGGCATAAAAGTCATACGTATGCGCCTCCGCAAACATGCTTGAAGCGCCGCAGTGTCGCGGCAGCCCCATCAGAAATCTGAATGCGTTATTGTATTGGATCCGTAGATCGCTGTAATAATAATGTTATTATAATGTTCATAATATAATTAATACTTATAATGTGCGCTTCAAAAATACACATAAACAATGAATGTTAAGTTTATAAATGAATGTTAAATTACACGTAGTGTAAAGTGTTTCTAATATGTATATTGACTTTTTAAGACTGTGTTTTACTAATATTATGAATTATAATGAATGGCTTGAAAACAAATACAATGTATGAACTTACATAGTTGTTTCCTATAAGAACATTTGACTATAAGAACAATACCAAAAACCACAACATAAAACCTGTTAATAATTTTTTTGTAACTAATCGTTTAACTTAATTTTAGTGAAGCACTATCACTATAATATGTGTTAAAACCATTATGGGAGTAATAAAGAAAGGAGTTTTATCAACTTAGTAAAAAAAGTGATACATACATAGTTTTAAAATGGTAAAAAAAAGAATTTATAAATCATCAAGGTCTTTATGAATGTTCTTATTCAAGTTGCTTTTAACGGTAGATCTTTTCCCGAGAGAGTTATTTTATATGTTTGTTATTTAACTTAAAGAATTTTACGTACCTTACAATATAATATGTTACAAGCAAGTTACATTTTAATCGAAACATATTATTTATAATTTTTATCAACTGGTGTAAGTGTCGAATATTTTATAAAGAAAAAAATATTTATCTTTCCTTTGGCTTTGATAAGCTACTGGTGTTTGTATATTGTATGTATTGTGTATATTTTAAATTTATAAAATCACTTTGTATACATATGTACATGTAACATTTTTAAAAAAGTAAAACTAATGTCAAGCGTAACGTTATAATATAAAATGCGATAACTTACACTTAATGACGTTTCATATCTATTAAATGATCGTACAGTGAAGAAAAAACCAACACTGCTCACCTTTTCTTTTCGCCTATAATAATTCATGTCTTGACAACAACAGTCGCTCACCTGACAACATTTCTCTTGTGATAGAGGTCTGAATTCTCCAGTGTTTTGATGTGAACAAAGCTAGAGACCACGATGGTATTCCAGCCTTACTAATGTAAACAGGTGCCCCTAGCTAGTTCCCTGTTGTGATACAATGGGTCCGTCTGTCTTAAATGACTGGTATATTGCCTAAATCTTGAAATTGTTGAATAAAAATGTACAAAAATAAATGAAACTAATATTTTTAGAATTAAACTACGCGTATTTTATTATGGTAAAAACTACATACGCCCGACGTTTCCGTTACTTTTCAGCAACCGTGGTCAAGGGCAGAAGAGATGTATAAAAAATTATAAAATTTATCTGAATATTGTAACTATGAAGAAAATTCAAAAAATATTTAGTTATTCTAGAAACTAGAATTTCAATATTTTATTATTCTCCTTTGTTGCCTATCCTGCAAGACTGATAAATTTCC
Source organism: Danaus chrysippus (assembly GCA_916720795.1). Lineage (NCBI taxonomy): Eukaryota > Metazoa > Arthropoda > Insecta > Lepidoptera > Nymphalidae > Danaus > Danaus chrysippus. Next base: position 11,624,105 of record CAKASE010000044.1, read on the forward strand.
AAGTAATTATGTACTGATAGTTTTAAAGCTTCTTCTTAAGTCAGTGGTGGCTCAGTAAGTCAGTGGTGGCTCAGTGGTTAAGGGGCCCGCCTCTCGGCCTCTCGTCGCCGAGGGCGCGGGTTCAATCCTGGCCCGGGCAAGTACCAATGTGATTTTTCGGAATCATATGTACTTTCTAAGAGTATTTAGACATCACTGATTAATGTTGATTCCCAAAAAGAGGGTTGATGTCAGGCAGGCGGCCGGTCGTAAAAACAAATAGCCAAAAACTATTCATAACATGTAAGGCAGACCCTGGCTATAGCTGGGAAATTGCCAGGTAGAAGAAGTTTTAAAGTTACTATATATTGTATACGAGATAGTTTTCTGAGATAATTAAATTCTGAGATAGTTTTAGTATTAACCAGCAGATTAATATAAAATTTTTGTAAACAACTTTATTTCATATCAAGATTCTATGTTAGCTTAATAATATCATCACTCTTAATAAAATGTAGTGGATAGACTAATAGAGAGAGGACTAATGATGACGTTGTCTCACTCATAGTGTTTTTGCTAAACTCAGTAAAAAAAAACACTCTATCGTTGTTAGTATTATTCAAATTATTGTCCAAAAATTAAATAAATTTATGAAGTATTACACATCTCGTGTGCCGTCTTTATGAATGTCTTAATTAGCTCCGCAGACTCGCGAGCGGCGCTTTTGATAGTCTTGACACACGTTTAACTGAATTTTGAATACGTTAATGTTTATCTAGAAGTCAATATAAAATATATATTCTCAGAGTTCAAAAAGTAAATTAATTCATAGTCAGTTATAAATTATATTCTAATCTGATATAAAACAGTTATACTGTTTTGCAGTTTGGCAATAATAGATAGTCAAATATAATCAAACAATAGGTAGGGTTGAAGCACCTAATTCGATTGATTTTTTTTTTTATTATAAAGAGAAGTTAGTGTTTTTATAGCCTAATATTAAAACCAGATACATTTTACATGAATGTGCTTGTAACTTCTTACAATACAAACCTCATATTCGCTTGCGAGCCTTGGGGGTCCTAAGCGGCCGATTGAAGATAACTTTGCAAAGCATTGGTTTGATAAATATACATAAACCTTTATTACTTAAAAGCTCACTCCTGAGAGTGTAATAGAGTATAATAGAATAATAGAGTCAGCTCTATTCATATCTTTTTCAAGTTACGTATTAAGATAACATCCTTAGACAATACTTAAAGACGAAATTTATTACTGTTAAAATTCCAGATCTCTCAGTAATATATAACTATACACAGACATATGTAGGTCTCACGAGTCTCGTAAGAATGTGTAGTGAATTTTCGCAGATTACTCATTTAAAACTTCAGCACCTACTGAAGTTACTTTAAACTTATGCGAGAGAAGAGGACTGAAGTCTGAACTTACTTTGAAATACTTACAACATCGATAAATGTTCTACTAATAAACTTTAAGAACAAAGATTATTAAAATTCTATTGGAAATATAAGTGATTGCTTCTCCAGCGACATCATTTTTTACATAACATCTTTGTAAAGATTTTCATTACGATGCTTAGTGATCTTCAAATTTGGTCATTTAGAGTTACTAATGCATTTGACAAAATGTTTTCAGAGGATTTATTCTCAAATTTATAAGAAATATAGGATTCGAAAATAGCTGTTAAACGAGAGGTAGTTTGGAGTTTTAATATTTCGGTACGTGATTTATGTTTAGAGGTATATTTCACAACTTTTGTTTTTCGAAATTAATTTATTTTAGAGAGAATTCCAAACGACATTGAATTGTAAGACAGATATATCTTTGTGTTAATATCTTATAATTGCATGTTTTAAAGAAGCAAACATCAAAAGGACAATTAATACAATAAAACAATTATTTCAAAATAGTGATTCAGTTTTCTTGGCACACTAATGATTAGCATCGTTATATAACAGCAGCTGAATTGACTACGAAACTCCTAGCTCGAAACCGAGGCGAGATATTTCAACTATTAAATGCATGAAATTTGTATCTGACTTTAAATTACTGTGAAGCTACTTGAAGCGCGTTACGACTAACATCTACTATTACATATTTTATAAAACACACACGAGAGGATGTGTATGTCTATTTTATGATGTTTCATGGATAGTTATATATGTATTATTGTAAAAATGTTACTTATTATATATGTATATAATACACAAAATATAAATATGTGAATATATACATAGAATAACCGTAAATGCGTTATATATTAGCCGTAGGACATAGTTATATACTTAATATGATACTTCAACTGAAATTTTCCCCTTGTAAGACCATTAGCTCTTTACAATTTCTACATCGTTAATTTGCTGTGCCGCTGTAAAGGCTAATTCCATTCTATTCTATTAAAATTTGTGAATAGAATGTTTTAAAAAGTTTCAAAGCACTTCATGTGTGCTTTGAAACTTTTTAAAACATAATGAAAAATATAATTTTAAACTATATTGTGCCGTAACTTAATTAATGCATTTCTCATAGTTCAATAATAAGTGTGCCATATATTTAAGTAGATTAATATTTCTTTACCATTTCACATTGTTTTGCTTAGCCAAAATATTCCCATATCTATAGTTTGTCATTACCAGACATGTGCTTATCATACGTACTTTTCATTTGCCAAGTAGTTCTTACACGTCGTTAGTGCCGTTGCATAATTGCAACGTCTGATCCGTCTGAATCGAAAATCAACTCTTATGAGACGGTAACTCTCCATCTCAAAGAGACATAATAATCCTCAGTAACAATGTCTATGTCAAAGTGAAATCGGAAAAAGAGGTTAAAGATATGGGAAAAGATATCTTTTAAATCTATTTAAATAAATAACAAATTACAATTTTTTTTTTGGTTAGATAATATTGAACACAAACTTAGCAATTTTAAAAATTGATATAAATAATACTCGACAGATTACTGTTCATAACTTCATTTCATGTTAATATTAAAATTCATAATTCTGGACTACTTTGATCCGCCACAAAATAGAAGATATTTCTGATAGTCATGGCGAAGGAATGTTTAAATTTTATAATTCACATTATTTAACCGATTGAAATCGAATCGATTTAAGTATTTAAGTAATTTACTTCATCAGTTTATAAATTCATAACGTATTTAAAAATATACAAGAATTTTGTTTTCTGAGGACATATTCGAGTTTGGTTTAACCATGCTATCCTTAACAAGTTTTTAAAACCCACAGATGAAATTTGCATATTTTCACAGTTTTAAGAAAAACTACAATTAGCTATGTACTTACTACGGTAAACATTTAACTTTTCTCAGTTTATGATATCTCGTACATTTTGTATCGTAAATTTATTTAAACACACCTCTAAAATTAATACTGTAAAACATTATCACTAAAATAAATAATTTAAAACACATTGTAACATCTTGGTGTCGCCGGATCGTAATATTTTAGTTCAGAACGGACCGATTTATTTCTTTTTGTCTCAAAATCCGTCCCGGTTCGTAATTTTAAAAATAAATTCCTTGAGATTTGTTACAATGAGTTTCATTTGCATATTGTTGGTGATGGAAATTCTATTGGAGCTCCTAAACCAGAGTGTATTCAACAAAATATTTTAAAGTGAAAGTTACTTATAATAATTTGTGTTAATATATTGAAAATATATCATTCTATATATTTTTTATTTGCCTTTATTGTGAAGTTTTATTAATTTTAATTAAAATGGAATCCTTTGAAAATATGCCAGTTGACGGCCACACACCAGCTACTTCTGTCAAATATATTAAGGCAATTAAACTTGGTCCAAGTTAACATTTCTTCTTTGTCTCTGACACTTTAATGAGTACTCGGGGCCTCCGAATTAAGTTTTGGTCGTTGTATAATTACGTAATCTACAATCACCTTAATTTTATTGTGTACCTACTTCATTACTTACAAATAACATCTATAATCTTTCTCTAGTATTGAATGTATTAAAATGTTACATTTGCATATGTTCGCAGCTTGTTACAATACGTATGCACAATTTGGTCACCGCAGTACACAATTTATAAAGACAGACTTGAAAGCATTCAAATAAAATTTATGGAATTTCTTAGCTACAAAGACCATAAGTTATTTGATAGCTATACTGAGGCTTGCCGTCATTATCACATGCATTCGTTAGAGACGCGTCGCAAGCACTATGATATGATGATGCTTTATTCACTTCTGTCAAACAAAATAGACTGTAACGACTGTAATGTATTATCTTTGGTAAAATTCCGAGTACCAGCTCGACGTACTCGTCTGACAAAATAATTTGATACACCGGTGATGAGCACAAAATACGGAAGCAACTGCTTAGTGAATCGTTTAGCCAATACCTATAACGACTCGTTTTCTGACTTAGACATATTCAATATGAAGAAATCAGAAATCAAAAAGGCTTTAAAAAAACAAGTGACATCTTAATTTACTATTAAAACACACAAATGCATACACATTTACTTACTCACGACACGCTCCCACCCACACACACACACTTACACATTCGCTCACACACAACGAACAGTCTTGCTAATTAGATTAGTTATCCATTATTAATTGTACTTAAGTTACATTTATATTTATACTTTTACTTTAACTGTGTAATCCTGTATTGGTCCTAATATTGTTTAGTTATGCTTTATCATGTCATTATTATAAGCACTGTTGGATTACCGAAATAAATAATTAATAATGTTTTATTATAACATTTTTAACATTAAACCAGTTTTAGGCGACATCGTATGTTCGAATAAATTATTATTTATATTTAAAATTTATAATATATCCATCCAGGATTTAGAAAAAACTATTACCTTAAATGAGAATAAAAATAATATAAAGTTGTCTATTGTTTTCCAAAATCTTATCTCTGTTGAGAAGAAATGAGAAAACTTATGAATCTATTTTTAAATCTTATTTTAAACTTACAGTTCTGTAAAAAAGTTTCCTAGTGTATAAAATGATTAAACAAATAGTTTTAAGATGGCTCATGTTCTTAGATCAAAGGAGAAGTTTGTAAAGAAGAGTTTATTGAAGTTGGACTCGTGGTAAAGTTTTGCATAAAAACAATCATTTAAATCATATTTCAATAAAACAAAGCTATTAATACTGACATTTAAAAATCTTGTATGTAGCCACAATAGAAATCTATATATTTATAGCATAGTGCTTGAGGTTTTGTATTGTAAATAATATTTTCTTTACAGATAGTGTTGTTTCTGATTTTAGGTTCAATTTGATTAACGTCGATAAATTTCATATGTGTAAGACGGCATATTTTTCTAGGACCAACTCGAAACTTTCATCGAAATTCAACTCACAATGTGTCAGACAATGGAATCATAATTATTATAATCATAATAATTACAATCGTAGTTCGACTTTCTCTCTTCTTTCTAGTTTCATCAAATATACATATTGCTATGAATACTCACATACATATATCTGATGTCTCCTGAATATCTAAAATATTATGACGAAAAAGTTCAATAAAGGCTAAGTTTTAACGAAGTATACTTAAGTAGCTTAAGATTAAAAAGATTTGGAACAAAATAAAGGTAGTTACTGTAGATATCATAACTACACTACAATATAACTGGACAGCTTAGAGACGCTTCAAATCATTTCGTTCTTTTATATGGGCAGTGGAATTATTTATAAACTTTTAATTCACTCATTAAAAATAAACAAAGAACTCTTTTAATGATCACCCTTTTAGGTTTGTGGAAGCATTTTTACAGGTGTTATTGTATACATATATGTGATATATGTAGTATGTGTGTGGTATATTAAAGTACTTATGTCTGTGGTGGGTGGGATATCTTCGAGGATCTATCGGCGAGTCACCCCGTCTTAATGAATGAACAAGTGATATGAAAACTTATTATTGTATTTCTATCTGTTTAGAATCTAAAGTTATTCATTTTATGGAAATATTTAATATTTTTTCAGGAATTTACATAGAAAAGTGTGAAATTTATATGGATAATATTAATACTAATGTCACCACAAAATATTATACTTAGGATGATTGGAAAGTATGTAAGCTCATTATTTCAATTACCATCAAAGGGACCTGAGTTTGCTATACTTAAGAACCACTACAAAGAGTGTAGTACTGTACCTTTAGTACGAGTTTTTATTTAATAAACAAGCGCAGAGTTCAACCTTTTTTCCTTATCTGTATAACGTATACATCTGAAAACGTTGGAGCTAAGTCATAGGTACAACCTCGTACTAAGGTTATACTGTTCACATTTGTAATGCCTCTTTTTCAGGTACATACGTCTGTGACTGAGTGTCCTTAATTAAGTGACACTCATGGTAGTGTAGGTTTAAGGGTTCCTTATAGTGAAGGAAATAATTACAACAGTCAAGTGTTTTACATATTAACTTAACTACCAGACTGTTTACAGAGATGCGTTACGTTTTGAATGTTCTTTAAAGTTCAAATTATAATGTTAATTTTTCTTTGTCAAAGTACATAGTCTCTGGGTCACCTGATCGCATTTACACTAAAATAAAAAACAAGTTTTATTATTCTTTCATTACATTTATTATTTTCTTTATAATTATAAGATTCTTGTGTCTCGATCTAGTATCTAGCTTCGTGTCTTTTAGATGAACATCCTATAACTACTTCCAAAAATTATATTAAATTTATGTAATAAATTGATTTCTTTTTATTGTTAGTTTAGTTTTCTAGGAATTTTGAATAGTTTATTTTATTATGTTGTGTTATTTTATGAGCAAGTTCCTATAGGTATTTAATAAAATACAACAGTTCATATAATTCTATCATAGTTAATTCTAAAAGCCTTTGTTTTTATATAAATTAAATTTTCATACTAACATTAAAGTTATAAGTGGCTATCAGAAAGGCTCTACTATAGATATGCTTGTAAAATGTTATTACCAACATAGTACGGGACACTTCCTGCGACGGATGCGAGACGGATCCGAGACGACACCGGAACACAACGACACGAAACATAAATATATTTAGGTTTTATTATATTTACTTCTTTTTTTTTAATCTTACATACTATTTGGTTTCAAAAATTGTATTAAAAGTATCACTCTTTTATTATTAGTATATATTATTTCGGTTCTGGTACGCCTTTAATTCTGAAAATTAATGAGTGAAAAAACTTAATGTTGAGTCACTTTGGATAGTGAGGTTCAGCAATACGAAGTAGATCGGTCCTCAATTTCAGAAGTGGCTCTATTGTAGAGAAATCTAAAGCAAACCTTGCTGTAAACCTGATTTATTTTTCAGATTGTGAGGTATTCATATATCAAAGGCACGAATGTACTTCGTAAAAAGATGCTTAATATATGAGTTGAGAGCTTTAAGTCAACATTACATTTGTTTTATGCCCAATATGGTGTAGTCACGTTTACACAAAGTAATATTTTAAAAGGTTAAAGAGTTAAAAGTGGGAAAATGTAAAAAATGGTTTATTTAAATTTAAATCCTTGACAATCTCGGGGAAATTCTCTCGCATGAAGTTTAAACAGAGTTCAACGAGAGGCGAATAACTTAACTTTAAAATTTAAAACTTTGCCTTCCTCTATCTTCAGAAAGGGAATGTTTAAATAATAAGGTTTCTTACACATTTCTACGGAAATGTTTATGATTTTAGCATAATTTATTATTCCAATAATTTAATTCTATCATCTTATTAAATATAAATCAGACCATTAATTGAGTTACATTAATGTTTTAAATCTGAAGAACCTAAATGAATCTTTAAGTCGGATTAAAATAAACGAGTTATTTATTATGTGGCACGAGAATTCTATATAAAATATAATTTCACTTAAATCCTTCTTATCATATTTAAAAAGTTTTAAAGAAAATACGTTTCAAATTAACAGGCCGGTATAATATCATAAAATTAATATTATTACAGTTAGACTTTAAGAAGGTTTCTCCGAACTTTTAATATTTAATTAAATTCAACAGACAGAGTTTAGAGAATAATGCTTAAATTGTAGTATAGTTATAAACATTGTTTCATTGAACACAAAGTACCATACCATAGTGATAGTTCCTCCATAAAATCTGTCTTATCGTAGCTATATTGAAGATTTGGAGCGATGAAAACATAAGTTTTATAGTTTTATTATAATGCGTTATAAAATTAACCAAATAATCTTAGTAATACTTTAAACGCACATTATAAATATTATTAAAGACACTTTTAAAATTTTAATATTTATGATCGAATTACATTTGTGAGTTACAACAATGGCATAATATTTGTATAAACCTGATTTTAGCGTTGAGGATCATCATCGCCGCGTTTATATCATAACGCTTGCTTTCGCGGAAGGAAAATCCTCTGAAAACTTAATGTATGCGACCAGGAAGGAACCAAGCTAAGGACTGGACATCTGGACCTTTGTGAGCTGATTAAACAGGAGATCAATACGGAATATTTAGCTCTTCTTTAGGATTAATGAAAAGTCTAGATAATTTGATACTGTAACAAGATTAACATATTAAATTGAATTCAAGAGTTACGACATTGTGCATTTCATATGAAACCAATTTCAGAATATCGATTTGTAATATCACAAGATAAACGACATAGTTCTAGCCATCTCGGCGCTGATATCTCAGATATTGAATTTTTGTTAAGTTCTATTTTGTTGAAATTCATTTTAATATTTCAATACAAAAAACTAACATTAAAGTTTTGTTTCTTATCTTCGTTAACTTTATACTTTAATTCAGTCGAATAAAGTCTCTGTAAATATCTTTTTCTAGTTCACCTTCACTTACCTTCACTTTATACATGAATGTAAAACTTAATAGTTTTCTTTGTTGTATGTTTAGAGCTAAAATAACAATTAATTCAAAGTTTTATTAAAGGTTTATATGTTTTTATAACACGTTTTCAAGGCCACTCTCAAAATAAGGTAAAAATATGTATTATTTTAATATACAGGCCACTACCACATTATATTTTAATGAAATAAATAACTCTATTAGTATGACCATTTTAAAATAACGTCATGTATACCACAAAAATGAATGTTTATATTTTACCTACATGAGAACAGTTCTTTGTAATAACCTTGTTTTTACATTAAATAAATATTTTATTTCCTTAAATAGCGTTCTTAAAAGATATGAAAAGGGTAGAAGAAGTAAAGTGATAAGAAACCTGAAAACAATAATCTTTTGATTTTTCTTCAACAAAAATTCCTTAAGAATAAAATTAAGCTAAACATACAACCATTTATCGACGTCGTATGTTATATTTTCATAAAGATATTTCATTTACAAACTATGAATATCTTCAATAACATCAAACGGTATATTTACTCAATTGAACCATTCCAATACTAAGTCCAAATGAACTAACAACTTTTTATATTTATGTATGTAATGAGTCAAATATCTATTTTATTAACTACTAGCTCTGTATGCAAATTTTAATTTTTAACATTTCATATATTTTAGGATTTGGACAAATTCATTAAAAAATATAATTTTTGTATCAACCTACAAGTTATTAATTTTAACCATCCAAACTAAACTGGAACAAACTAAACTAAAACACCTAAACAACTTAAAATATTTAATTTACAAAGACACTCACAAATCGCGTCCTCCGCAAAATGGAATAAACATAATGTCATCGCTTCAACATCACTTTGTTTTTAAGATTCGATTCGAATTGAATGTGGTTTCCCTATATATATATATGTCTTTCTAAATACAATTACCATTTCAGCTATGATAGCAGTCATATTGTCATTTGATGGCCCGTCAAGACGAAATTCAAACCATAAACGTTTTATTGCTTTATACACTAATAATAATATAAAATAATAAGAAATATAATATTTTTACCAATGTATTATGACTAAATTGTTTAAAATATCCGACACTGTCTTTTATAGTGATTGTCATTCTGTAACAGATTCTTTATTAACATTTAATAAGTCCATCTAATACAAACACAATTATATAGTAATAGCAGGACAAACATACTGCACGCACCCACATACAACAACATACAAAAACAAACTGAGATAGAAAACTAGCATGAGAGATACCAATTAAGAAGTCCCAAAAGTAAGGAAAACTAAAACAATCACCAGGAAGCATAGTAACAGTGAACACGCTATAAGAAAAATGAGTTCATTGCTTTGCTGTAGGTGAGGTTATGGGAATACGATGTTTTAAGTCATCTAACACCAATGATTTCTACAAAGAATTCATTATGTCAAACAATAAATTCGCGCTGTTAATACGAAAAACACAGATATATATCCGATGCGCTCGCTTGGAAGTCTGAGATATTTTATTAATTAATATTTACAACTACAGTTTGATTGCCAATATAACTATTCTTAGTGAAACACGTTTTATTCTTCTCCTTTAGTTAGCTTATTACTAAGTTAGACATTATCTCATGGTTTATGTTATAATGCTAAGTCTGTTAAAACATTATTAGTAATTTTTGTCAGATTAAAATTATTTTAAAACATTAGTATTCATTTTGGACTCTCAATTTAAGTTCCTGGTTTGAAATTAGGATATTTTTTTAAAGGTTGAAAACAACATACGGTGTCAAAATTACCAGTTGATATTTTTTGTTTGATTGTAATATGAAGCTGAAGATATAATTTTTTCATTAATACTCTGCTACACATATTGTTAAAGCGGAAAAGTCCTGATAATTTTTCCACGTTACTAGTGGTTTAACTAGATCTGTGTGGAGTTAAAGGCAAAGGATGACTTATATGTATTTTATATATGTTCTTTATACGATGTCTTGTGTCCTCAATTACAGCTGATATTGTACCTACCAATTAAATGTAGATGAACAATAAAAAAAATATTATGAATAAGATAACTTATTGTTAGAATATATAGCAACAATTTTTTTTAATTTATTAAAGCACTGTTTCGTTTTGACTCACCATATTACAATAATTACGAAGAGCATAGCTGACATAATTATTGATGCTTTTTTGAAAATATTTTAAGTTGATATGTATGAAACAGTATGTGGTGAGAAAAAATATTTCTTTCCACCAGTTTCTTAACAAATATTTCTTTTAATTACAAAACACAAACATTTCTGGTTTATATATTTTTTGCCATTGCGAATATTCCGCCACTTTATGGGTCTGAAAAGAATAATGAAAAAAATTGATTACATTTATCAAGCATAATATATATTAACTTCAATCAAACGATAGTCTTTTGAGTTTTCGTAAATTTAATATATTTTTTATCTTAACATAAACATAATTAACGTTAACCTCAGTAGTTAGTATCTTAGACGGTTTTTCATTGTGTTTCTCACAGTTAATTAGAGCGTTTAATGGAAATTCCTCACGTTGTAAATCATTTAATATTATACTTTTTCATTAAAAAAACTCTGACATTGAATTCGTCACGAGACTAATTTTACTAGTGGTTTATTAGACATTAATACATTGTTTTTATTTACTAGTAAGTCATACATAGCCAGGTTTACGACCAGATAAAATTTCAGGAATACTACCAAACTTACTCTGACGTACCTTTGCTATGGTAAAAATTACATTGCTAAGACTTATAACCTACATATAACTAAGACTGCAAGATCGCCCCCGATGTTAGCATATACCATCATATTTATTATGTGGTATCAGGTATCTTCTGTTCACAAAGCCTGGTATTATTTAAATATTTAAAATTGTACGGAATATTAATTTGTATTTAAAAATATATATTTCAGCCACCAATACATGTATTAAATAAAACAATACTGATCTTCAACTTGTTTGATGTGTCTATTTTTTGCCAAACAATTAAAATATTCGTATGTAAAATTTTATTTTGTAAAATAATTTCAAATTAAATGTACATTAATAAAACGCTGCTGTGGCCCTTGTAGAACTTTAATTAATAACTGACCATTTTATACTCGGGAATATATTGGCAACCAATTTAATAATCAGTGTTCGTCTCTCCTACTGGTATTATTTTTCAAGCTTTTTTAAAGTGACAAAGAGACTCATCGATGAATGAATTAAAACCAGAACGAAAGATAAAAAAAAACATTGTTTCATGTTTCAAATACTAACAATGTATATAAATTGTGTAACATGAAACTATCGTTCTATTATAATCATAGATTGACTGAACATTGTAACATATTATATTGTTATAAGCCTGGTTGGTAAGGTATTAAGAGAAATACGAGTCGACTTAAACTTGTCTTTATTGATTATTTACAATTAACACAAAGAAGAGATAAAGATAAAATGCACATATTGATTAATCATTAGTCTTTTTTCATACACACTTAATCATCTACGTGTAAAAGTAATATGTTCCTGGCTCCTGGGTCGTCACCCTCGTTGCCGCGAACATCCCTGATGCACTACAATGGCGGGGCAATCCCATCAGCACTCTAAAGGCATTGTTATATTGGACCCGGAGTGCGTTATACGACTGTTGAGAGTATCTGGCCCACAGGTTTCACGTGTAGAAGGTGGTGCAATAGGCTCTAAACAGTGTAAGCTTAACTTCGCTCGAACAACGTACAAGTCTGCGGGCCAACATATTCGCCCGAAATACTATTATAACAAATATACTATTACAACAAATATACAGATGGCGCTTTTTGTCAGGCAGGCGGCCGGTCGTAAAAACAACTAGCCAAAACTATTCACAACATGTAAGGCAGACCCTGGCTAAAGCTGGGAAGTTGCCAGGTAGAAGAAGAAGAAGATACAGATGGCGCTAGTTGACCATCATACGAATTCCCAATAAATTTTAGAATATAAATAACGTTAAGCTTAGGATTGTGAAATCATTATAAATAATTATTACTAACACTATACATATTATATGGACACGGACTTAAGTTAGTCTTCTCATACATTCTTCGTAGAGAACTTGATATATAAATCTATACTAAAATTATAAAGCTGAAGAGTTTGTTTAATATTAGAATATTTCTAGGAAAAAACGTTAAATTGACAAATAGTAGACAGATAACAAATGAACACAAATTTCAAGTATATATATACATATACTTATGAATTACAAAATATATATTACTAGAAGACCCGGCGAACTTCGTATCGGTATATAATCAAGAAATATCTGTTATGTTTTTTTATTTATATTTTTGGAATTTACCTTTAAACCATAAATCTCCGTGTTTTGAAGTGCGACAGAATGATTGACATATTAGTTTGTATGTTTTTTTAATTAATAATGAAGTACTCTTAACCAACAACATATTTATTTGTTTATTTGAATAAAGATTAATATTATGGTGTTGATACAACTTAAACAAATTATTGCGACCAAATTAGGTAACATAAAAACGGTTTTTGTGAGTTAATCTTAAAAGATAGACATATACTGTCGCGGACTGTTTATTAGATCATTAAAAGGGCTATTATTATTTAACACATATTTTTTGTGTATTTTGAACCGTTTTCACGGAGCACGGAACGAAAGGCTTCAAAGAAGAAATAATTTCTCCCGTTTTTTACACATTTACCACTATATCTTTGCTCCTATTGGTCGTAGCGTGATGTTATATAGCCCACAGCCTTCCTCGATAACTGGACTATCCAATACAAAAAGAATTATTCAATTCGAACCAGTAGTTTCGGAGATTAGCGCTTTCAAACAAACAAACTCTTCAGCTTTATAATATTAGTATAGATTAATAGCACTGATTCAATAATTATTGACCAATAGATCTCCTTAATCAAAATGTTAATAGAATTAATATGTCTCAAATCATGAATTTGGTTATATAATTAACCTAGTACTTATAAAGAGTTTTATATTTTTTAAATCCACGTATGAGGTAACATTTATTTCATAGAATAATATCAAAAATTTAAAGCAGAAAGGAGATCGAAAGTATTGCATACAATTCTGGGCCCTCAATGTAAAGACATGAAAATAGTATTAATTAAAAGGTTCAAAATTAAGAATTTTTTCATTGAAAATTCTATAAAAATTGACAATCAGATGGCTGAGTTATTGGATGTTTAGTAAAAGTGAGGTTATATTGCATTATCTTTAAGAGTTAGATGAATACACTTAAAAGTATGTGAAAAATAAAAATTTTATTTAGAAGAGAATATCTGATAAGTTATAACAAGGCAAATTTTACGAGGAACAGCAGGAGTGAACTAGGTACGTGATTAAAGTCATAAAATAAAACAAATAATTTTAATGGAATATTTTATTCCTCTTCAATAATAATTAAAATATCGTCTAGGAACTATGCAGGGGGTACAATGTTACTATTTGCTATCCCACAATTAACACAGTGATCCATCGTTTCAGTAATATCAAATACACAAGCCGGCGAAATAATCCAAATTAACAATTCCAAGTCAAACGTGCAGGCGATCTTCGGTGTCCAATGTGAAAGCAAGGGTCGTAAAACGTTAGGCGGGTTCGGAGTCCGTAAAAAACAAAGCAGTGGTCGTTGAAAACGTAAAATGATAGGGAAAGCACTCGAAATGCATCGAAAAACACGAAACAACTAACAAGTCAGACTCAGATAACAATTCATCTGGCATGGTAATTGTTAAGTGTCAATGTCATGTTACCATAGACTATATACTGAATGATTTCGATCGATATAGAATCGATAATCGAAAAGGATGTTTTGAAATAATATTTAATATTATTATTATATTAAAACACGTTATTAAAAGTTATTTTTATTGAACTGTAGACATATATGGTGTAGTTTAAATGAAGTTACTATAAGTTTAAAACTAGGAGTGAAGTTTTTATTTTGTAGTTAAATAATCGAATAATCATTTTTTATTTAATTAATCGTTAATCGATTGCTTCATAAAAACAGTTATTGGCATATTTTTCCGCTTGTAGATTGAGAATTAATGCAGATTTTTGGTATTTCATACAAAATAAAATAAAGTAATTTTTAAAATCAATTTTGAACTCATTACATTTTGGGCTCACCAGTTTCCATCTCCTTTACTACAATGAAACTAATCGTTCCAAGAATACAGTTAGAGTTACTCGGACAAGTGATTGAATAATTTAAAATATGTAAGTAGATGTTTATGCCATGAGTGCGGCGCTGCAGTGGACTCGGCCCAGCACACCCTCGAGGTGTGCCCGAGATGGGCTGCGCAGCGCCAAGACCTTGTGGCGGCTCTCGGCGGAGTGGACCTGTCGCTTTCGAGTGTCGTGGAGAAGATGCTCGAGAGTGATGGGTCCTGGTTGGCGGTGTCCTCCTTCTGTGAGACGGTCATGTCCACGAAGGAGGCATCTCAGCGGGAAAGGGAGAGGGCGGCTGATGCTCCCTCCCCCCGCAGGCGACGTACGGGGGTGCGACGGAGGCAATTCCTACGCCTCCAATAGCACCCCTGTGTTCCGGGCTGGTGTCGGCGTGGTAACCCGGCCCTTTTGAAAACCCGGCGTCGTCGGGGTGGTCCTAATTGCCGGGATCGCCCCCATTCTCCAAGGGAGTAAGTCCGGTCTTTGCCAGGACCGGCCAGTCGCTGGTGTGCCCTGTCGCTGACAGATCCGGGGTACACCGACATAGCGGCCGATGGCTTTCGCAGTGGTTTTAGTGAGTAGGGGCCTGCCCAGGCTGAGCCTCACACATCCCTTCCGGCCCCACCAAGGTCGGTTGGACGGCTCGTAAAAAGAGTTTCCACTACGTCATCAAAAAAAAATAAAAAAGTAGATGTTTATAATAAATACAATTACAAAAATAATAAATACGAGTTATAAAAAAAGGGACGTACATATAAGTGACAGAGTATTTCAGTAAAAATTTATAAAAATCTAACTATATCTTCTTAGTTATACAAAGATGAAAGACGGTATAACTTTATTAAGTATATGTAAGGTTAGACGTGTGTTGAGGTTATATGAAGCTGTTATTCCAAGCAAATGAAATATTTAAAAACGATATTAATACTAACGAGGTATCTTAGACAACTTAATAAAAGCAATCTAAACGTGATCTGTTTAAATTGTATATTTTTCATGTTCTCATGTGTTTGTTTTCTTAAATTATGGAATAATTTATTCTTAGAAATATGTAATAGATTGAAAATAAATCAAAATCGTAATTCGTTTCATTGTTGTTGTCTCATGTTACGTATGACGTTCGTTCGTCGCTCCAAATCAATCTTAAAAGTTCATCGTAATAAACTCTGCTGGTGATAAATTCACACTGGAGGCCTTAATAATATTAACATTTCTTACTAGGAACCGTAAAAATCTACCTATTTGTAAATTCATAGTGCAGTATTTATATGTCGTCTTTCAAAGAATTATAATTTGATTGAGTTTACTATAATTTTATTAAATACAAGCGTAGATAGAAGATATATTTACATCGCAGATGTAAAGTTGGATAGAGTCAGTCATGTTTTTCGTCTCATGTTTTGTCACAAGATTTGAAAGACACATTTAATTCACTAAATATTTATATATTATAAAACTAGATATGTATATAATATATACATACATATCTAGTTTTATATATTAAATAATTACTATATATTTAGCTATTTACGGTCATCCGAAGGTTCCTGACAAACTATCATAATGGTCAGACACATATAATATTAAAAGTTTCATATCTAATACTTATAACATAAACCTGACACTACATGATAACCTGATATTAGTGAAGCAAGTGGTAGAGGATAGTTGTGGTCAAGTTACTACAGCTCGAACATGGTCTGTCTCGACGGTGGAAGTGCCACCCTCTCACAGAAGATCGGCGTGAAGCAGTCGGTAATGGCTGCGTTTCGTCCGATGAGTGAGAGTATCGGTTGTCCTCTCCCACAATCAAGGTCGGTAATACATGAACAACATCCATTATGTTGCACATGTCCTTAGGCGCGATAATTACTTTCCATCAGGTACGCGCGAGAGCTCGTTTGCGCCATTGAAATAATAAAAAAATACTAACATATTCCTTGTAACTAGAATATTTAAGATCAAACGTCCACAAGTTAATTTCGTTTAGTCAGCAGCAGCAGTATCATTCACAATATGATTTTATCTATACAACAGCGATGTTTGAGTATTTTCAAAACATCTTTCACGGTCGTAGCAATCTGTAAAAGAAAATTCTATAAGTGGTCGTTTTAATGAATTATTTATTTTTAATATTCACAAGATAAAACGCCAAATAAGTATAGATATATAAAAATACTAGATACAAAATCGGATATTACATATCCATCTATGTATGTTATAAAGAACAAATAAGTAAGTTTCCAGTCAAAATTTTGTTTTGCCAAAAATTTTTATTCTGAACGATATTAAACTCAATGTTTTTGCAAATTTTCCGCCATTCAATATGAGTATATTGATTATTGAAAGCCTTTTCATACTAATGTACACTTACGCGTTTAGAAAGCCTTAAAAGTGAAGCAGTAGTGGAAGAGTACATAGGATTTATACCAAATTATATACTTAAGTTTTAGAAATCATAAAATTTAAAGTTTTAGTATCAAACAGTAGCAAACGTAGCTCATTTTATGACAATATCTAGTATCACTGCGATAATTTGTTATTAGTACAATAAGGCTAATTAGTTTGTAATATAAAACTCTTATAGATGGATGTACAAATTTTATGTAGTTGGTTTATAAATTTTATTTAGAAGATCAACAATTTCACATAAAATTCTCATACTGGGAATATATTCATATTCATTTGTTATTACAGATACTATTTAATACACATTTCTGTTCAAAATATTCAAAAAAATATTCCCTTCGGAGTTTTTGTTATAACGACAAAAGTCGTCCACAAGTCACCTCGTTACGATTGGAATACTTATGAAAAGATTTAGAACTAACTATTGAAATTATCGAATGTCTCCACACGCTGCTTACAATTGTATCATAAAAGAGTTTTGACTTAACACAATTATATTAATGAAACGTTTACTTTTTGTTTATTTAATTTAGAACTAGAATCAAAACACAGAACATAGTCACCCGTTTGTTGATTTATCATTGCATCAATTAATTGATATAAAGTAATTCACAAAAAAACTTGCCGTTTATTAAAACGAACGTACGTATGCAAAATATATAATTTTGATTTTTAACTAAATAACTTTATATTGTTTTGTAAGTTTATGCTTTTCTCCATATTGAAGTAAAATTTTTCAATATATTGATATTGAAAAATTTTACTTCAATATTCATTACATTAAATAAAAGACTTGCTTAAATTTCTATTATACATATTTTAAATCCTAATGATTTCAAAAATATGAGCAAGTTTTGATTAAAAATAATATTTATTGATATCACTCTGAAAACTGTTGCCTTTCATACTGCAACTACTAATCTAATGTTCACTATAACACGTTCTATTTGACTATAGTCTTTTTAATACAAACTGGACAATATAAAATAAATTTTTCATGACTCTTTATAAAAATAACAATCGACTGCTCAAAATGTATTCTATATTATAATATGTATTCAATAAATAAAGTTAAAGTAAAAACCTGTACAAGTTACAAAAAATAAATTTTACTTTAAATCTTGTAATATCTTCTTATAAGGTCGTTACATAATTGATATGATACAAAACTTTAAAATAACTCCTCCTCCTTCTCCAGTAAAAATTTTAATGAGTTTATAAAAATTCTTAAGTTTAAAACAAATAATTAATAATAATTTTTGTTTTATGACTTCTACAAGTTAAGACTATTTATCTTGTTGTAGCGACCAGAGAAATTCACTTGAATATTTGTCTTTGCTAATTGATAACAAATACTTTTATATCACATCTTTTTTAACGAAGTAAACATTTTTACAGTAATTAAAATTTCTCAGTATTGGTGCTAGCTGTTCGCGTTGTATTTAAAATATTTTTAGAGTTGCCAAACTGTTATTTATTAAAGTCTTTTATCCCAGCAATCGTCAATTCCGGATAATTAAACAAAAAAATTGTATAAGAAAATAGTTAAATGAGTTATAAAACAGTATATGTATGTGTAAATCATATATGTAACTAACTATATATCACGGTTATAATAAAAATGTGGAGTGTTATAATGTTTCTATGTAATATTAAACTTAGGTGCTTCATGTCATGTCACAATTTGTTACAAAAACAATTTTATAAGATGCATATACGGGACTCAAGAAGTTTGTTAGAACAAAGATTACATTTTTATTGAGTAAGTTTTCAAACTTCAATTCACTCTGTCTATGTTTAATTTGTAGGAACGATAATAATTATTTTAATAGTGTGGAAAAATCCTGCAAGATTTATAGCACTTAGTTTTTGCAGAAATAAATATTTACTCTATTGATGACGAAGAAGAACTTTGAAGTGTAACAGTATAATACAGTCACTCCTGTGAGGAGCTTTTTAATAATAGTGAATCAATTAATCAAGCTTAAAGTACATATAAGTAATTGCTGTTCAAGCAATGCCATTTTTCACATTCCATTTTTCTTTGCACTTTTCTGACAAACCTTAGAAGTGTTTACACTTTGTTTTAATAAACATCATTTAGTTTCTATATAATATATGCATATTACAAAAACGAATGTGCTACTCAAAAAGGAACCAGTCAAATAATTTTGTTACGTGCCTAATGAACAGACGAACTTTAGAATAACTTAGGAAGACAGGAGAAGACAAAGGCAACATTTAAATTTAATTTCAAATGTGTTCTATACAAGTTGCATGCTATCACTTGAGAACTTCGTGCCTAAGTATATACATATTTGAATTGATGTCATTTGAGGTCATGAAAATGTTAATATTACGTTTTGTTTAGGCCGTCTGCTCAGTTGCCCCCTTTTCCCATAAAAAAAAAAAAAAAAATAAGTTAATAAATAATGGCACGTTTTATTTGATGTATTAAAATAATTAATTTTTGATTCTCGTACAAAGTGAATTTTATACTAATAATTTAATATATTTTCACGGAAAGTTGGCTAAAAAGGTCTTCATTATTATATTATTAAACTAATCGTTTTTTATATTATATCTAACTTAGACAATATTAAAACGTTAAGCAAATAAACATATGTAATACATAAAATTTTAAAGCTTAACTTTATTAAAATATCATGTTTTCTTCTTGTCAATTAATTTCTTGTTATACTTGAGCATCTGTGAAAAGTCTCCTGCATTATTCATTGTTGCAGGATCTTTGATCTAAAATATCAAGGACAAGCTCTTTTTCATTTTTCTACTTTTGATGATGTTACTTTGTGGCCTTTGAACTATCACTAACTACTTATGTGGTTTATTTTTAAAGTGTTAGACTTTTTATTTCAAGCTATTAGATGGTTGTCTTAACATAAGAAAACTTTTAAATAAATAAATAAACATAGCTTACATATTTAAAAAGACAAACTTATTAATGAAGTTTAAATTTCTTTATATTTATAATTTTCACATATTTGCTTCATCACTTAAAACTAAAAAAGAATTCAGATTATTTAAAATAAATTTATAAATGAAAAAATTTCGTGATGTTTTACGAATTTACCAAAAATTGCTGATCTCTTGGTAAAGATGTGAAGAGTCTTACACACATACTGCTGTTGAAAGTTTTAATATGATAAAATTTCAAAGTTCCCAGCCTGTGACAAACGTTAGGATATGTAAGTCACCTCAATCAGTGACGTAGATTTTGTTAAACAGAATAATGTGAATAGTATCTTCAATAATTCTACATATAATGTTCCCGAATACAATGAAACCAATGAAGAATAAAACTTTCATGTTTATAAACCTTATGTTATAGGATTAAATGTCCATTAATAAAATTTTAAAGTGATATTTTAACATATTATCAATGTTTTCATTTTGTCCATAATTTCCACAGTTACAATACCAGAGGGTGTGAATTCTGTCAATCCTGAATTTTATTTAAATAAGGGTTGAAATTAATGCTCAGTTTCAAAGTAACACGTATCAGTTACGAAATAGTGAGTACTCTATCTATATATAGAATGCCAAAAGAAAATGATTGGATTAAGTTTTCTTATATTGAAAGTTCAGAGCTACATACAACTTGTATCTGAATAATGAAGTGTAACACGTAACTCATGTCAAAGTTTTCTTATAACTTTAATTGAAACATTCCATTGACATCTTTCACGTCTTGAGTCAGTGTGAGCTCCGTGTTTGCAGTCAACAAAGTAGGACATTAAGTTTAACTACAAATAAATGGACTTGAAGTTTAGCTGGTCTTATCTAGTTTATCTTTTTCATGAAGTTGTGAAATATTCTAAATCTTAGCATACATGATGTTTCCTAGTTTTTTTTTTCATGACTATCAATAATACAACATTCATGGAAATAAGTATGTTACTATGTCTATCTTTCCCTAAATAGATCCCTTAAAAATTACTAAACTGAATTTATTAGAATGTAGAAAATAACATTGAAAGCTAATTAATTATAAAATAAAATAAATAAAATATTAAACTTTATATTCGGAACGAGACGTATTTTTTAACATCGTAATTAGAATGGCAATGGTATTAACCTGAAGACGCTTCTTGCTTATTTAATCACAATTTCTGAATTACCTAATTTATTGAGATTTACTTTGAGATCCTGATCAAACCAATAGTTTTTATGTATAAAAAAAGGAATAATTTTGCTACTTAAAAATGTGTGTCTTTTTAAATCATTGTTTTTCATAAAAACTATTTGAATGTGACAAAATAAAAACAAGACAAGGTAATCTTAGATTGAGTCACAGTCTATAAAGTCATCTTGTTTAATCTCGTCGACCGATCTGGCCCTTTCGGAACTTCTAATAAATTAACTGTAAATTCTGACCTTAACTTTGATCAGAATGTCCCAAAGGCTTGTATCATGTTAAGATCTTGCAAGTCACTGTAGAATTTTGTCAAAGTTTCAGTAACCTGATTACATGTTGCTTGTAAACTTTGCCAAAACGACTACTTTGATCTTAATTAGCAACAATCTACATTTCTACTAGTGACTTCTTAGTACTAGTGATTGGCTTGTCTTAATACTAGAGATTTGTTGAGCACTAATGAACAATGTGTAAAAGTAATGAACCAATAATTTGTGCAAAAGGCTGGAATTTTTTGACGAAGACTAAAAGGGAATATATTATTTTTTCAATCTCTACCTCATATATTGCAAGAGGATTGATTGTGATGATCGTTAAATGACTTGAGAAAGACTTGTCAACTATTTTGGTCTTATAAAATGTTGAGATCTAAGATTTTTGTGAGTACTCATTTAAATGAAACTAATATTTTTGGATTCACTACGCGTTTTTATTTTTTACTATAAACTACATACTCCCGACGTTTCGGCTACTTTACAGCAACCGTGATCACGGGCAGATGAGATGGGAGTGTCTGTCCACAGTGTTTTCTTCAATATAAACATCAATCGGTTGCATTTTATTGGTAACTGCTGGAAGCAATTACGTAGTTTTCTCTTTAAAACAAAAGTTTCGCAACCCATTCATAGTTTTAAAGTGCGGATAGGTGACGGTGCCACATACTTTTACATAACTCTTATAGTGTGTCACTATTACTTGACAATGAACAATAAGTGATTTTTTTATTTGCTTTGAAGACTTACTAATATTTCTATTTATTTATAAGTGTAATTTATTTTTTTTATTTTTATTTTCATATATTTCAGATCACTAGGTACCAAAGTGTTGAGGTCTGATCTCTTAACATGTGTGACTATTGTTAATACCGTGGTATTACTTAGTTATGACTTAATTTAAAATAAATTTATATAATGAATAAATCCTATGGACCTCGTCAGTGATTTATTAAAATAAGTTTTGGAGTTAAAATTGCTTTAAATTAAAATATTATACATATCATACAAAGGCAATACAAATATTAATAGATTCAAAATTGATAAAGTAATGAAAACACATCATTTTTCGCGTTAACACATTGGGTTATAATACAAGTATGTATGTTAAAAAAAAGATAAAACTTTATATAACAGTTAAAATTGAATTTAGACAGGAATTTCCACTTTACTTCTATGTAAAGCGGTTCAGACATATCTCAATCTTTATATAGAAATAATAATTTCAAAACAAATTCATTAAGACACCAATAAAAAAGTTTGAACATCATTCCTTTTACTCATGCAGGTTGAGACGGTGATATAGTAACTCTAGTAAGAACAAGATCGTCAGGATAATACACAGACTTGTGTGATATTTCTGAAATGAATGATAAAAATTAATTGTTGAAGTAACATCCGTTCTAAATATTTTGACAAATGACTCAAAATTTACTAATTAGCATGTATTATGCGTGTTAATATTAAGAGCTTCAAAATATTCGAAAGCAATCACATAATTCTAGTATTTTAAGATCACCTCTATAACACAGTTATCGGTATGAAACCAAAAAGATATTTGAATACCAAAATTATCATTTAACTACTTGTTCTTTTCTATCAAAGAACTGTCAGATATATTGTTTTTATTGAAACAGAAAATTGTTAACATTTATTACTTTACCATTAAAATATTCTACAAATTACTTAATTTTATTAACAGATTGTGACCAACATCAATTTTCAATCCTTTAAATATATTATCTGACTACTTCTACGAAATAAATATGAAAATTCAAGTGTTATATTAGTTTAAATATTAAAATAACATCTCAGACAGTATGTATAAAATTCTGTGAAGATAAAAGCAATATTGTTTAAATATTTGATGAATTTCACGAGAGGAACGACTTTCACCCAATAATAATATGAAACTTGATAGATTTATCGTTTCTGTAATGGTTTTTATAATGCATATAAAAGGAATAAAACAGTTTTAGTTTTGTAAGCAACAAGAATACTTTTCTGAATGAATGTCCCTTACATTTTTCGTCCTTATAAACTGACTACCAACAGCATATAACAGCTGAAGCTCAAATCACACTAGTTTCTTGATTAAAGATTTAAAACTTAATTAAAACTCAATGTTTACCAAACGTAATACATACGTATGTATAATACAACATAATACATACATATATAATCTAACATAATATGTACAATTGTTACGTTCAGTTGCTGACTTATATTGAACATTATCTTGTTTCTGTTATAGTAACTTAATATTATGCGACGTCACACACAAATATTATGTGTATATAGTAAAATCCTAAATAAAATAAAAATGTTTTAAAAATATAGTATGAGTTATTTTTTAAGAATTAAATTCATCGTTATTATTATTATTTACTTATCTTAGTTTTAAATACAGTGGAAAAAGCATAATTTTGCATACAATTATAATGGAAAATATTTTATAAATAATCATAGAATGTATTTCATTTAAAGAAATGGTATAATTGATTTTAATAGTCAACAACATGTAGATTCCATTACAAATTGGTTATTTACAAATGTCCTTCGTATTAATTTGTATCTATTATTCAAAAAAGACTTGAATATTCACTCCGGTAAGGTTGAATTTGCAATGCGAATAGACTCGATGTTTTATTCCGTAAGGATTCAAACAATATAACTCGTTAATTACCAGTATCTTTTAAATAGCAACGTTTCCTTTTTTTGTCATCTCCCATATTTGACAAAGTATCACTTTGGCTACAAGTTTGATTACAACAGTAGGTATGATGGTCAGGTGGTCAAGGCGATCATGTAATATTATGTTCTATGAACACATATATTGTAAGGTTAGATATGAATACCCCATAGTTAACTCGGCGGGAGGCGCACCCCATATACCAACACTGACTGTCGCTACTGGGTAAAAAATACCACAATAATATTAATGTAAGAACTAGAGTTATTTTATGAATAATTAAATATAACAAATTTTTGTATTATATTGTGTTACATTTTCAATTAAACAAGACAGTTGGAAACTAATAACGCTAGGTATAATATGTAATATTTGAAATTTTAAAACATAGCTCAAAAGCTCAGCCATTTTGTGCAAAAACGGAATATTTGCTAGTGTGGCTGGAGGGCTCTTTCCTGTTGTTTATTCGGAATATTATTATTTTGCTCACCATTACCACCAAGTAAAAGTATTATTTTACTTTTCATAAATGTATGTAGGCAGGTTTAAGATGGTAGATTTACACTTAATTTGTGGCAATACAAGAGACACAGCCAACACCTTCAAGTAATCTCACGATTTTCTTTATTAACCCAACCGTCGAACATCTGTCAAAAGGTTTCTAAAACGGCGCTGCACAAAATTACTTACAAAAAGAAATATTTTCGAGTGTATGCACTATGTGGTAAATTTTACCCGGTAGCGCCTCCCGCCGAGTTAAATAAATAATTACTATCCAGTAAACGAGTCTCAAGAAAGTTCCTTGTTTGTGATGATTTTATTGTCCTGTCAGGCTTGTATAGATATCAATCTATAATGATTACACATATTAATTTTAGTTTTATTCGTAGTGTTATAAAAATATTGTAATAATGTCATGTAACTTATTCTTGATGTTTCTTTTTGTTTTTCTTTAGTCTTGTGATGTTGTTATCACCTCTGTTAACATTTTTATGATAAAGATAGAATAATTTTGAACGGTTTATAACAAATCGGTGTCATAATTTTAAACTTTTTATTTAACGATTCAACAAATAATTTAAAATACTTAACCTCTCGTAATTACTCTTAAATACCTGCAAGAAAGTCGACATTTGTCGCCATTGAAAGATGTATGTAATTTTACAATTAATGATTCTTGATTTAAATTATAATCTCACTAATAACTATCCAGTTATTTACAGAAAAAGTCACACTTCACATTGTTAAACTGTTCTATAAAAAATAATTTAAATATAATCAAAAAGATTTTCAACCTTAATGACCGTTTCCATAATAAACAAGCTAATTTACTAACAACTTTAGAGTCAACCGAAGGTCTCGGAATAAACAACGCTATTAGAGAGTCGACATTTTAATGTGCGACATTCTGTTTAATTTATAAAGCCTAAAACAAACGTTATAGAATAAATTATTCAAAGCTCGTAAAGAATTGCCACCATTCACTTCCCTGAACTTCTTATTCTTACTGATACTCGTATGTACGTATCTCCAATACTTTACTGTATTTAAAGAAAATTTTATTCAAACTAATTAAGGATATTAAAACCAAACTATATTTTACTATAAATACTGAACTTAGGTGTCCATCAAAGTAAAATTTACATTGCTTATAATAATAAAGTACAAGTTTATTTTATTTCATATTTGAATCTATAAGAACCATATAACGTATCATCATTCTTATAAAAAATTGTAGAAAAAAAAGAACACATTTTTCAAACATATTTTTCGTGTGATTTTTATTGCAAGTAATTCTAATATATTTATACGTGCATAAAACAACAACACAAATTCCCACGAACATGAGACCGTTTTAAGTCAGTAGGTAACGTTAATACATATTTCATTTTCTCTGTGGAATAGTAAAAACATTAAATCCCTTTTTTATTTGTTGGTAGAAACTGGTTTATTTTAAGTTATTGAATTAGTTCCACTTAATTACAATTCTATGTAGCAATCGCATCCAGATCAAATCCCGAAATTCTCGATAGTAAAGCTTATCTAAAAAAAAACAATTTAATCAAACTTTTTTACTATTAATTTCATGTACTATTTACAAAGATATTTTAAATATTAATTTTGAGGACTTAGCCTCGTTACACCTTTTTCAGTCAATCCTACATTAAAAGTTTAATGTTAATATATAAATTATTGCACATAGGATTGATATTCAAATTATTATTAAGTAACTGTCGCACTAAAATAAACCTTATATAATAACTGTTATTCAATATTAAGAAAAAACCTAATTGCATAAAACAGAATTTGGGTAAGACCAGGTAAAAAACCTGTTCGTTAAAGAAATAGGTTTTAAAGTTGTTTCTTTTGTCACAGATTTGTAACCTTTTATGAATTATGGGCTAAAATAAACTTTTTGACACAAGAGCAAAATTTTTTGTTGAGAATAGTCCTACGTGATCGGGTCTCAAGTATTGAATAATTTAGTTTTTTTTATCTGAACTAAGTGCTTTTCTATTACCGATATTGATGGTAAGTGAAAGTGTATCCTCAGATGGTAGGTAAGCATTACTGTTGTAAAAATCTATTCACTTTTCCCTGGAATCCTCGTAATTGTAATTGAAATGAAACATATACACAAACTTTTCCGGTCCTTATATGTTGCATGATGAAAGAGAAATTATGACCTTTGTCCCTAGGTAAGGAAGATTTGCTGTACTTTTAGTTATCCGTTGGTAAAAAGGGGATGAAGGAATTATATCATTGTTATGCACACTCTCCAAATTGTATCCTATTAAATAACGATAACGTGAATTTTTGACACAGTCCTCATATGTCCTACTATATTGGATTTTAATCATGAAATAATAAGTTTTGACTAATAAGTCACTAATAAGTTTTGACCGTTTTTTTAAATGTTGTTTACAGCTATTACATCAGGCAGCAAAGACAAAGAAGCTATCTCATTACAAAGTTTTCCTGTAACTTTACATATTCAAGAATTCACAATAACAACACTAAGAATGATTATAATCGAGGCAGTTGAAATAAGGCCCCGCTTGTAAATAAAAATGAGATTGTATGTAAACGAAAAACACAAATAATATGACAAATAAATTCCAGGCTTTAAATATCTTTATGAACGTTTTCACTCTTTTATTTATTTTTTAAACCTCTACAGTTATTTTTTTTTCTTTTTATACCATTAATTAGAACTCGGATTTAAAATCCAATTATTCAGTTATTATAATGGACGTCATATAAAGTTGGCTTAAAGTTGGCATATAGTTTGGAATTCTATAAGTAAAATTAGATTAGAATATCAACGAATTCTCCAATTATAGGAAGAGCATGTACGACTGAAATAATTTAGAAACCTCAAGAAAGATGTTGATGGTTCTTAAATAATTAAAATCCATGATTGTTTAATATTTTAATTAAGACTTGGAAGATATCTGGAGTACTACTTTAGGTTGATACTCGACATTAATATTTAAAACATAAAAGTTTTAAAAGAACTGGGCGTTCTGCCATTATGACATTTACTTTTATGTTTTTTTATGTTTAAATAATAGTTTACTTTTGTTCTGGGAAACCCAAAATTACAGTGAAATAAATTAACCTCCGTCGTACAATTTAAAAAAAATACATAAATCATATACCTATAAAATGAAATGAAACGTTTGTTGAACTAATGAACCTACAAAATCTGCATTTCCTTTAAATAAATTACGTAACGAAGTCATCCAGGCCCATAATTCGCAAGTTCAGACACTTTAGAGGGCCTCCTGTCACAGTCATCGAAACCGGGAACCCATCAGGGGCTCCAAACTCATACCGGGTCATCATCGGCTAGTACATATTGTGATCGTTGCAGCAGCGGTTTTAAGAGCGAGAAGCTAGCTGCAGCGCGCTTCTCCCTGCGTCGCTGCCGCTGCTCCTTTTTACGGAGCTCCCTGGCCTCCTTCTTTTATTATATTTTATCTTATATTGGTATAAATAATACATAGAAGAGAAAAACAATTTAACATATTATATATAGATTTGGGAAAATTTGATATTTCTTAAATCTCCATATATATAAGTCGCTAAAATTAATTGGAATGTAAAAAGTTTGAAAAATTCAGTGAAGTACCTGTAATGCTACAATATATTTTATAATACATATAAAAAAAAAGATAATTGATCCACCCGAGTAATATTTGAAATTCTATTTCACCTTTTATAAAGGTCACAATAACATTGTCAACTTTTATAAAGGTCGCAATAACAAAGTTCAAAAATATTTTTTACGTGAAATTTTGTTAATCTTAGAGCATTCGTAACATAGTATTTTGCCAGATATAATTATTATCAATAAATTTAAGCAATCGTTATAATATTATTATGTGTTTTATATTTATGTAGTGACTATAAATTTTCTTTATAAGGTATAAGTTATAAATCTGGTCGTATTACTAACAAAGCATTAGATGTCGTATGACAGTTATTAAAATATTACAGCTTCAATATCAACTTGTATATAAACTAAATTTGTTTCAATTTTTCCTGACCTATCAGAATTAAACTAATCATTCTAACTCATATAACTTTTTGTGTTCTATCTTATCTAATCTCTTTGTACTAATTATGAAAATTATAACATCATTTATAAAGATGCGACACCATTATCATTGCGAGTTCATGTTTTAAATAAAAGACGCGACTAAAGAAACATAACATTGAAAGAGTTTTAAAATAAACTCTGCTTCTAAAATAGGAAATACTATATCCACCTCGATCTAACAACTTTGTTCTCGAAGTTGAAATTGTAGAAATTCCCTCATAAAGAAGCTTACATATACTTAGTTGATGTGTTACTTGTAAACTTCTGACTCCTTCAACATTCCACTCTACTTATAAACTTACCAAGTCAAGTTAAATACTTTTAAGATAAATTGTGTTTAACAACATTGAAAACAAGTTACATATTACTGCTCAAACATATCTCCCAACACCACATTGTTTAATTTTAAACAAATTTAACTCTCAGTAAATATATACATAAGTTATATGTACACGATTAATAATTACTTGATTCTAATAAAGTTTTGCTTAAAGCGGTATACAATATCGTCAAAACAAAATTCACATCTCGTATGCCCGTGGTCACGGTTGCTGTAAAGTACTAATTTTTTTAAATATAATTTTAAAATAATAATATTTCTTAAAATTAATAACTTCGGGAGTGTGTAAATTTTGAAAATAAAAAACAGCAAATCATTTACTATATTTGAATGTTATTAGAAACTTAATATTTAATACACGATGTTGATGTACTATTTCAGAAAGGCAATTATTTAAGTGCTGAGATAATTATTATGTTTTAATTTAATTTACATCATTTATAAGTATGTTGTAGGTTTGTCTTGTTGATTTGGAAGCCATTTTATTGATCTAAGTATGATAATATTTAGTAGAAATTAGGACATCGGTTAAGTCAAGTTATATTATTATAGATGTTGAAATTCTAATTACATTTTGTTTTATAATAAAGATATCAAATATGTATATAAAACAAAAAACATTATTTTAAATTCTAGCTGTCACCTAAAGTTCATTCAGTGTCATTCCTTTATTAATATTATTGGTTTTTTACTATTTATTAGTTATACGTATTAGTAGTCAACATTCTGATCAATGCTCTCAGTGATCTAAACAGTTGATCTCCTAATAGGATTATATTAATATTAATAATAATATTATTGCAATGTTCCGTATTAATCTGAGTGGTATCACATATAATTAAATTAATTGGTGTGTCTCTGAGGCTTAAACGCTTTTAAACTTTGTTATAAATTGCTTTGAATTAGTCTTTTTGACATTGCAATAGAAAATATTTTTACATTTTTTATATTTTTATGTGTTTTTCTTATACAATTTGCAGAATATGAAAGTTTTATTAAATTCCACGTAAATGTGGCAGAAATAATCCCTTTTTTGTTTTATTCCTAGTAGTAAATAAAATAACAGTTTATAATAAATTCTAGTAAAAACATTGTATATAATGAATACAAAATATGTATATGTACACTAGCGGAGTGATATATCTCCCAGTTTTCTCGAATATTTTTTTAAAATTTGTAATCCCCCTAAGATGAACAGGAAATTGAAGTCTGTGACTTTACAAATAGCACGAAATGACAAGACAGTAATTTATTATACGAGTATAACAATAATATAAGGTTAGTTTTAATTTATAGAAAACGAAATTATTATATGATTTGAGCAACAAGGATGACCCTTATATCTCTAGCTAGCTGGATGGCTAGCTGGCTATGTCGCCTCGACAGCGGATAGGCAATGTGAACAAATA
The DNA here is from genome assembly GCA_916720795.1 of Danaus chrysippus. Lineage (NCBI taxonomy): Eukaryota > Metazoa > Arthropoda > Insecta > Lepidoptera > Nymphalidae > Danaus > Danaus chrysippus. Next base: position 11,655,063 of record CAKASE010000044.1, read on the forward strand.
TGGCAAAGTTAAATTTGCTCCACTACAAAAGTACACACATGTGTATGAATCTATATTGTTTAACTTCGATCAGATATAGTACACTGATTTGTAGAACTTTGACATTGTTTTAGAAAATCAACAGAGATGGATTGTTATCGAAGTGATACAAAAAAGAAGAGTGGATAATTCGTTTTTTTCAGATTCACTTATTGCTTAATACACTCAGCTTTGAATTTTATTCAGATTTTTATTAAATTTATTTTTTGTATTAATTTGAACATCTGGAGTATTAAAAAATATATAATCTAAAAGAACTATTAATTATTATTTGTCGAAACAAAGATGCGTTATAAAGTATGTAAAGAAAGAAGTTTAGTAAAGAATCTTTGAAATGTTTGACTACAGAACTTGATTATGAAAATATTGTATCGATTAATATCTAGAACTATTGTCAATAAAAAAAATTAAAAAAGGGTTCTTTATTTTAAAGAATTGTTGAAGAGATTTTTCTATCTTTTTATTATTTCAAGAAATAATGGACAGAAAAATAAAGAAATAAACAAAAATACGTTTTATATGACACTACGTTCAAGTCATATCCTTATTAATTTTGATACTTTATTACTCTTATACTCTGTGTATTGATCATTCATAGATTAAGAGGACTCATATAAAAGCGATAGCAGCCATAGAATACTTTCTTATTTTTATTTAATCAAAAGACATATATTTTTACGTTTTCTTTGCAATCAAATAGTGATTTATTTCTAGTATTGAAATTATTTTAAACATATTATTCTCCTTTCACTAGATGTCAAACTATTTTGATTATTGTAAAAATTTCAAAGTAATGCATAAACTAAAATTATATTTAATATATTCAAACAAAAAAAGCTTACGTTTTGCAATTATAACAAATGAAGGATTGAATGAAGGATTGTATTAGAATATTTCACTTAAATTCATTGTTATGACAATAATATGTCAAGTAAAAACCTGATTGAGATTGATAAGTTTTTAAAATGTTAATAAAAATGTATTTCTTCAGATATGAACTTGTTGAATTTAATAAGCCTCCGCTCATACATCACAGTTTTCACAACGTTAACAAAATCAAAGATATGTCTCAACATGTCAGCGGGATGACACAGACGAACATTTTACTGTTTGTAGAGGACTCTGGAAATGTATGAGTTTATGATATCAGCATTGTTCAATATTGTGTGGACATTTAAGAATAGAATTAAATATAGATTCTAACTGGTTGGTATTAAATATTATTCTATAGATATTTCTATACGAATTATTTTTGGTGAAAAAAACTACTCGCCCTTTATATTTTTTTTACTTTTTATTTGATTTTTTAAAGCGGTATAAATATATTAGGTTGGTGCATATGAAATGTCGGATTCTTAAGTGATTGTATAAAACTGCATATCTTTCTTCAAAAGCTGTTTATTCAATCAAAGTATGCTCCATTTGCTTCAATACACGTCTCCCAACGAGATTTTAAAGCGTAGATGCCTGTCTTAAAACAATTTTGGTCTTTAGAATTAATAAACTCTGATATCGAGTTTTTTAGACTGTCTTTATTTTCATAGTGTTTTCCCCTTAAAAACAGCTCTAAATGCTTGAAAAAATGAAAATCGGTCAGCGAGAGATCCGGTGAATATGGTGGATGCTGCAAAACTTCATATTTCAGTTCGTTCAGTTTCGCAATTGTTTTGTGCGATGATTTTTGCTCTGTCAGTGCGTGCGGTATCCACTTGTCCATTTTCTTAACCTTGCCAATCTCAGAAAGGTGTCTCAATATCGTTGTATGGTCAACTTTCATCCTGATAGCAAGTTCCCTCGTGGATATGGCTGGATCCGCTTCCACTAGAGCCCTCAGGTCATCATTCTTCACAAACGTTTTGGGTCTTCCACGCAGCTCATTTTGCAGTGAAAATTCGCCAGTCCGAAATTTTTCGAACCAACGCTGCCCTTTCAGATCGTTAACCGCATTCTCCCCAAACGCTTGGTTTATGTTGCGTGCAGCTTTTGCAGCACTATTACCAAGTTTGTACTCATATAAGAAAATGACGCGAATGTCGGCAGAATTCATATCGGCAATAAACTCAAAAGAAATAACAAAAGGGAAGACCTTCGAGAAAACCTATTTACCTGAAATGAGTCTCTGGCAATGGACAATACGACTATGAATGAGGTTATGCCAAAGACAGAAGTATAACGAAAACAGGGAGATAAACGTCCGCATGTAAAGAGAATCCGTCATTTCATACGCACCAACCTAATATTTTAACTGTAAATAAGCATATTATAATGTCAACCATATGACAATTACTCACAGAAAAATCAATTTAAAAATTCTATTTAAAATTTTTCGTAGTAAAGAGAAAACACGAAACTGATTATTTTGTTGAATAAATTTATGTCAACCTAAACAGAGAACCTCTTTTAATATTTAACTCAAATAAACGAGGTTAGTATAATATAAATTCTATATGGCTTTTAATAAAACAATCAAAGAATAACTAAAAGTTTGTCGATAAAAAGAAATTTGTAATATAGAGAGTATACAACACTTCTTATTGCCATAATTGCTGATTCTGGAAACTGTCTGTCCATTTTAATATACAGATCCGTTCAGAACAAATACAACAGAAGGCCTCAATATAATGAGTTCAAGTGTTACTTTGTGAAAGTTCACAAGAAGTTGAGCTGAAGTATGTTCCGGGCAGCAATCCTTAATGTGTATTAGGTTTTATTTAAAAGTATTCAAAACTATTGAATAATGTTACGAGAACAATACGAAAATATTTATGATGGAAGGTGGTAGGAGGTTTATTCTGAGTGTTTTTGATATAATGACTTTAAATTTAAACTATTATTATTAAATGTAAGGAAGGGCACTGAGTTGACGAATATACAAAGGCAGAATTAGATGGGTAATTTAAGTGAAACCTTAACGGGTGATTAGTATGTAATTATATTGTTGGGAATAATAATAATAAATTCAAGATCCAGTGACTAAGAAATAGAACCGACCTGCTGACGCAAGACGCAAGACGCAAGAAAACTAATAAATAACTTTATGTAAAATAACCGATAAAATAACCTTTGATTAATAGGTTTCAAAGGAACAATGAGAAACCACCCTTGTATCAACCTGTCCATCCATTCTTTAAAGATATTCCCATTACATATGTGTACGGCCCTTTTACCTACCACGTTTATGTCACATGTGAAGGCTTCGTTAACTCGATACATTGTAGGAATGTATAAAATCTTTATATGTATAATTCTCTAGTGCAGTCGGTAATTTTTCCATTAATTCCGATTGAGACCAATGAAAGCAGACCGTTAAGTGAATACATTGAAAACAAAAGCATCTAATTGTGGCATCTTGGGTTAAGTTACCGAAGTGATCACACATTTATAAATGGCAACATGAATAAAAATTATACTATTATCGAATCATTAATTCGTTCGTTCGTTCGTTGGAATGGTTGAAACGTCTTAAATATAATAGTTTAGAATCACACTGAAATTTTTTATAAAAATAGGGATAACTGATTTGACAATAGTCAAGAAAAAAGTGATGCACTAAACAGAAAATAGTCATTGTTTCAATGAGGTGTTTAAGTGTAGTGGACCCCAAATATATTATTAGATTTAAGAAAATAATAATAGATAAACCTTTTCTAATTTAATTTGTAATTTATACTTAGATACTTGTTTCAACCGTACCATCTAAATATTGATAACGTTTATTAAGATAAAATTAATTCTTAATTCAGGTTGCATGATTTTAAACATTCAACAGTCACCGTCTTTACTATTTTGAGTATTTGAGAGATTCAAGTTTACACTTCGTCAAACAATTATGATATTGAATCTGCAGATTGGGGCTGAATAATTTTAACTTAAATAAAATTTATTATACCTGCGAATAGAATTTACGTTATTAACTATGTAATTGATTTCAGTTAAGTTATCTTAAGTTACTTAGAGAGTAAATAAAATCGAATGCAAATAGAAAAATGTGATGGCATTAAATATAGTACAAAAGTATAAGTAGAGAATTATAACCCTATCGGTGTAAATTCATTTGATTTTTAAAAACAACTTTTTAAAATAATCGTCATCTGCCTTTCGGAGCCCACTGCTGAGCAAAAGCCTCTTTCTCACATGAAGAAGGTTTGAGCATTAATCACCACGCTTGATCAAGACGGGTTGGTGATTTTAAACTTATAATTGTGAAATTATAAGTCCAGGTTTCCTCACGATATTTTCCTTCACCGTAAGTCGTATGTAAAATAATAAATACACAAAAAGAAATATATTGAACGTATTGTTCCTGAAAATAAATGTTTACCGAGATTTCAATATACATTATGTTCTTAAAAAAAACATAATCTTTCATAATGGTAACCTTATTTTTAAATCAATTAAAATGTCAAGTCTTTGTCTACGTTGATTTTTATTTAATCACCACTTTTTTAAGTTATGTCAAAACTACAGTCAATAACATAATGCTATGCTACTATCACTGTATATGAAAAGAAAAATTTTTAATTAATATTTCGGCATTACATTAATTAATTATTTCTACGGAAAGTTGTATACATTTTTTCGCAGGATATTTCATAGAAACAATGAGGCAAGGAGCATTGTCACAAAGCCTTTTGTAGATCCATTGTTCATGTGACGGCAATGACATTCTGTTTATTTTGAAAGATTTATACTTTTTGTTTAAAGTACAATTTATACTCTTATTTAAAAAAAAAATGAGTCGTTTTAATTAGAATTTAGTCCCATGAAGGATATACTACATTCACTTTTAAAATGCATCATTCGGTCTCATTAAAAGATATTTTTTTGTTTCGCTAGCATTGCAAAGTTTGCCATCACGCTCAAATTTTCAAGTGAGGTTCCATTCCTATCCATGATTGCAACGCAGCCAAGAGCTTGTCGGATAATTCGTTAATGGTTTGACAGCCTCTTCCACTAGGGAATTAAATCCTAAGTGGTCCGAGGGGTGGATAGGACAGAGAAAATCAAAGTTTAATTTTAATGTCTCGAAAATGTAAAGTTTAATTACACGTCTCAAATGAAAACTTCCTGTGTGCTATCAAACTGTGAAGAATATATATTTCAAATAAATTTCAGTTGTACGTCTTTTGCGGTTTTACACTCCGATACAATATACAATAGAATTGCATGTCATAGAATTGACATTGATGATTGTAATAGTTGTAAAAACCAGTCAAGTAGAGAAAATACAATTGACACAAATGTATTATGTAACATCATTGTAGTATTCAAATAAAAAACTAAACCAAAATAAAAATGAAAAACGAAACCAATAGAGAGAATGTTTCATGTGAAGGTATCAAATGATCTCATAATAATTGTAACGGTACATATCGTCCTATTTTAGTATATTTAAACTTTAAAGCAATGCTCATATCTATATGTAAAAATATAACGTCAGGATTGCAATTATCATATACAAATAATTGTTTTAATCATTCCATTTGGATATTGATTTCATGTCTCTTTACCAATCCTCAAACAATTATTTTGCAAGAAAGTAGTAAAGTATTCAATATAATAATACATAATATGTACTACTTTTGCACATAAATCATTCAACCCGCGTCAATGACATAATATATTTACTAAAAGGACGATATTGACACTAATTTTATCGATAATTAATCAAGAAATTAAAAATTCCTTAATTTTAATAACTATTTACCAAAGAGTGTTTCATGATTAAATGAAATATACATATATATAGAAAAAGAAGAAAAAATACTTTTTCAATAGCAAATGTGAAGTCTAATTTGTAAACTAATTTATGATCTGAATTCTTATTAAAGGACTCGTATCTATAATAGGAAACAATATAATTAATCATTAATATAAGTTTTATTATATAAAAATAGAAACATTATTCTTGCCAACTTTTCAGGTCCACGGAACTCTGAACTTATAGCAATAATCACTTTCAGTAATCACACAATGTGGGCAAATGTAAGTTAGGCAAACGTGGCAATGGATTTTTAGAAGTATAAAGTTGACATCTCTTTCGAGTGGGAAAACTTTTTAGGGTCACGCGGATAACCCGCTATCCTGTTCCTAAGTAAGTGAATTGTACATAATATCTCATGTTTAATTAATAAATTCCAACAATCTGAATGCCTTTTCACCAGAGACACATCAAATCTTTGAAATAAAATTTTCAGATCAAGTACGAAAATTCGGCCGCGCAGGTTATTTTAGTTATTAAAATTCTTTCCTCATATTATCCGATTCATGTTAACTTTCACTATCATTGTTCCTTTGAGATGAACGGTCAACAAACAGCCATGAAGTTTTTACTGGCAATATCTTACATTTTTCCGCCTGTTAAACTAATCAATAAGCAATAAATAATTAATACAAAATCGATAAATAAACGTAAGTCATGGTATTACTACACCAGCCATGACGGTGGGTCATAATTTCCTATTTTCATTTGGCACACGTTTCTCATTCGATTTACCCGACATTGATAAGGTAACTAATGAAACACAGGTCATAGCTTCTACTACAGAAGCGTTCAAATCAAACGACCGATGTGTATGTAAAATATGTTTTAAACTATCTCAGGTATTTATAATCTCGTGTTGCTGCCATCGAATTAACTTAAGTCAGTTTTCTTAAGTCAAAGCTCACTTAAACTTTTTTACCTATTCCTAAATTTAAAATATTTCCTTTCCAAAATTTTAGGGGCGAAGTAATAATTATACAAAAAATAGATTAAGTATTTTTCCTTTAAAATACCATTTCATCTTCATTTATATAATAAATGAAGATGAAACGTTTCTTATGGTAATGGTAAAATGAGTAACTGAAGTTTTAAGGCGTTATATGATCAAATAGAAATATGTAAGACAAATTCAATAATTGATTAAATTTTATTGTTATTACAGTTTAATAACACTTATGTTTAATGAGATCTAAGATTTTCGCGGGCAGACGAGATGTGATCTCGTTCCGTGATCACGGTTGCTGAAACGTAGCCGAATCGTCGGGAGTATGTAGTTTATAATCAAAAATAAAAAACGCGAAGTAAAATCCGAAAATATTAGTTTCATTTGAACACTAATGTTTGCTAATGGCATAATTCATTCAAAACCAATCTATTAAATCTTATAAATTTAACTCGGCAGGAGGCGCTACCGGGTAAAATTTACCACATAGTGCATACTTTCGAAAATATTTATTTTTGTTAATAATTTTGTGCAGCGCCGTTTTAGATACCTTTCGACAGATGTTCGACGGTTCGATTAAAAAAGAAAATCGTGAGATTACTTGAAGGTGTTGGCTGTGTCCCTTGTATTGCCACAAATTAAGTGTAAATCTACAATCTTAAACCTGCTTACATACATATATGAAAAGTAAAATAATACGTTTACTTGGTGTTAATGGCGAGCAAAGTAATAATATTCCGAATAAACAACAGAAACGAGCCCTCCAGCCACACTAGCAAATATTTCGTTTTGTGCACAAAATGGCTGAGCTTTTGGGCTATGTTTTAAAATGTCAAATATTACATATTATACCAAGCGTTATTAGTTTCCAACTGTCTTGTTTAAATGAAAATGTAGCACAATATAATATAAAATTTGGTTATATTTAATTATCCATAAAATAACTCTAGTTCTTACATTAATATTATTGTGGTATTTTTTACCCAGTAGCGACAGTCAGTGTTGGTATATGGGGCGCGCCTCCCGCCGGGTTAATCCAATCACTTAAAATATTTTATGTTTGCCCTAAAATATGACGGGAATTATTATTTTAAATGAATTTCTTTGATTTAGAAATATTAACAGATTGAATATAGGATTTTTTTTAATTTGCTATATTTTTACATAACTGCGGCTTTAAATACTAGAAAGTACTTTTAAATTATTATTATACGTATATTAATTTCAAAAATATGAAGTAAAACTATTTACTAATAATAATTAATCTATAAAAGAAATATGTAACGTATATTCAAGGAAGCTCTAAATAATTTTATTGAAGCAAGTCTTCACGATCATAGCAGAGAGCGATTTCATTCTTACTATTCTATGTTTGCCAGAGTGAATATTGATACACAGTGGCATTATTCCACGAAACAATCATCAGTACAAAGTAGACTGCGGTTCCGATCGTTGTTGTGGGAAACTTTGCATTTCCTCTCCTAATTGAGCTAAGCCGTAATTCTACAAAGAGATGAAAGGGTTCTCTTTCTTTCTGAAATCCTACTTGAAATAGGCCACTATTGTTTAAGTGCCATATGTAATGTAATAATGCGATAGTCTGTTGAAGCATCGACATTCTTAGTGAAAGCGACCGCCAGGACTCTCAAAACTACCCCATTGTGCTCTACAAGGCCTTCAGTTGAATGTCTTTCAAGATAAAGTTGTTTTACAATATATATTTTAACTCTAATCTTGTTATTACTTTCCATCTAAGTACTAGTATTTTATAGTCAATATGTGGAACAACAATCGCTTTTTGAAAGTCAAAAGTCATAAATGAATTCGATAAATCTTTTTAAAGGGAAAATCAGACATGCATATACTAACAAACAAAGGAACAAAAGCATTTATTAAATCCAACGTTAGAAAGGTTGATTAATAGATTAATAAGAAAATAGAGAGAATTAATTAATAGATTACATAGAGGTACCGTTGACACCTAAACACCTGTACTCCATTGTATTTATAATAAATTTATTCGAAAACTACATTTGTAATTAAACTAAATATTACAAACTCACTAACGAACTCACTCGAAAAAGGTTCATCGCGGATTTGTACTCGGTACAAGTAGGAGCGGTAGGCCCCTTAAACCTACACCTGAGTCGCAAGTCCCAGGTACTGTTGAAGCTTCTCTCTCTTCAACACGATGGACCATTCACCTGCACATGAATCCATTGAATACTAAGAGGTTGCGTTTCATATGAAAATATAATATAATGATTTGGAAGCTTCCTTTTAGATAATAATATCTTCATTAACTTTCGTCCCCTACTTCCTCTGATAATCACTTCCATAATTTGTTATTATTTAAAGACATTTTCTTTATTCAAAAAGGAATTGAAACTAATTAATTTCAAGTATACAAACATTTCTACGTCGTATTATCAAACTTGCTTTAAATCAATTTGCTTGACTGCTGCTTTTAATTTCGCTCGCTTTTTTAGTAATAACTTAACAATCTGGAAACTTTGTGACGGTTTTCTTTTGTCGATTTGTATCTGTATGTCGACCTTTACCTTTGTCTCTTTTGTAATTAAAATACTGTAATGACTTATTGACGATTTCAAATATTCCTGGAGATTAATTTATACAAGGCATAGTTTCTTACTGAATTATTTCTATTATTTATAACGTTGTAGTATATGAAACTGAAATCAAAATGTCGTTTTGGATCCAATACAACCAAAATATATGGGAGTAGTTTAAAATGTCGGCTTTATTGCAGATTTCCTATGTTGAATTAAAACCACTGACCACCAAATGGGTCGTTTGCCACCTGTTATTGGCATATAAAACGTACAAAGTTAAATTAATTTATTATAAAAAATTAAGTATACATGTAAATAGCTTAACTTTTTATTATTTTGTTATCTTATACTAGTTGTAATAATCTTCATTGTGTTGTTGACAACATTGAGATTGTAAACAGAAAGTTAAAGGATAATAATTTGTCTATAGAGTACGCAGAGCTACTTAACCGTTGCCTAATATCTCTCATTTCTTCGGCTCGTAATCACTTTTTTTATAAAGTAAGACTAACTCGGGCTACACATAAAATGATATAATCCACAACGTAGTCTCCATAAATCTTACTTTTATATATATATCGGATTTATTACACATTCGTTGTTTTTAAAGAGAGAGACGCCAGCCTCGCTGACGTAACTAATGTCACTTCTTCTAGAGCGTTCCATGATATTTTAAAATGAAAGTTCAATTGTTCTTAATGTTCCTGTATTTCTCCAAGGTTCTTCATAATCACATACTTCAATGATACGCACTCACTGAACTCTGAATTCTGCCGTCGTGCGTCCAGACGTCATATTTATACCAAGATTTAAACATAGCTCTATTCTCCTTTTAAACAACCTTTGATTTCGTTTTACTTTTAACAATAATCATAAATACAAATGAGGTTTAATAAGAATGGATGCCGGCCTCAAATTATTTTTATGTCCCATCCGTTATTAAAGCTGGTAGCGCCGATATATACATACATACATATATTAAACACAATTCGTGATTAGACAGATGTTAATACTGTTAATGTGTTGATTAAGGAGGTCTATTAGTCGATTATTGTATCAGTGTTATTCACTGATGAGCCTTCATATAACGGTTAGAACATAATTGATTAAAACAGAAATATTGATTATATAAATAAATTAATAAATATTACTAGTACTATTAACTTCTCAGCATGTTAAATTACTGTCTCAATCATTTATGATTCATAATGATTTCTAAGACAAACAATATTTTGACATTACTCTGTTACAAGTTTAAATAAAACTATGTGTTTCGTATTTACGATTTTACCACGGGAAGTTTATGAACTGTTCTGATTGTTAGTACGGTTATTGTAAAGTAGTAGAATCGAAAGTCATGGTTTAATTTAAAAGTAATAAAATCATAAGAGTATAAGTCAGGATGCCTTAATTCCGGATGATTCAATTCTAAGTAAACATACTTGTTCAATCTTTAAAATATCACTCAGCTGAATCCATCGTGCTTATGAAAATTACTCATTCTTTTCATCAAAAATATGCAAATTATAATTTATAAAATATTCTAAAAATTAATTATATTTATTTACTTACTTTCAATAGATACTATCTATATTTACAATACCCACACACGCACTCAATCAATCACTTAAGTACCTATAACTGCTTAAAACTTTGCATTACCTTAGAACGATGTTTATGTAAAATAAAAAGTTTAAAGAGCATCATCAGCTCATCCAGAGCCCACTGCTGAGCAAGGCCTCTTTCTCACATGGAGAAGGTTTGAGCATTAATCACCACGCTTGCTCAAGACGGGTTAGTGATTTCAAACTTATAATAAGTCCAGGTTTCCTCACGATGTTTTCCTTCACCGTATATGTCAGTGATGTCTAAATACTTACAGAAAGTACATATGACATCACAAAAAAAAATGAATGAAAAATCACATTGGTACTTGCCAGGTACTTGCCAGGCCCGCGCCCTCGGCAACGAGAAGCGGACCTTTTAACCACTAGGCCACCACTGACTATTTAAAGAGCATATTATACAATATAGAGGTAAATGTAATATTTGTTGTATAACATTTTTGTTTTTTAAATACTTTAGGTAGGTTTAAAATAATTTGATATCGTTGAATCTTCTTCTTCTAACTGGCAATTTCCCAGCTATAGCTAGGGTCTGCCTTACATGTTGTGAATAGTTTTGGCTATTTGTTATTATGACCGGCCGCCTGCCTGACATCAACCCTCTTTTGGGAATCAGCATTAATCAGTGATGTCTAAATACTCTTAGAAAGTACATGTGACTCGGAAAAATCACATTGGTACTTGCCCGGGCCAGGATCGAACCCGCGCCCTCGGCAACGAGAGCCGGGCCCTTTAATCACTAGGCCACCACTGACTTTTTACACATATCGTGGAATCTGATAATAAATATTCATTAGTATTCGGGTTGCTATATGTTCAATGAATATTTTTATTTGAACATCCAAAATAATAAGTTTTCGATTATTTTACTTGTAATATGTATGTTAATGGAAGTGTAAAATGTTTCAGTTTCAAAATGTATGTACTGACCTTTTCAACAATCATTAGTAGAATGTATGGGAAGAGTGACTGCAGATCCATGTGTGATCCATTATGTGAAAATTTCTCGAGAATCGAGAGAAATATGAAATATGATGCGAGGAAATGTTATTGGATGTATATTAGATGTATAGTTGACACTAGATGACATCTTCACGTTTATCTTGAATTAAAGTTTTACGTTTGTATTATAAAATATACACATTCTTGAGAAAAATTAAAGTTTACTTCACCATAATAATTTTTCTTTAAGTAAACTATAGTTGGAGCACGTTGCTGTTACAATTCTCTGTGGAACAATAAATGTTAAGAATATCCAATATGCATCGTATACGTCACTCTGGCGTGTAGTTAGAGATAATCAAGAGCTAGTTTCTCTTTCATCGTTACTTAAAACGATCATTAGTGACATAATATTAGTTAAAACTATAATATTTTTATAATCTCTATCTCAAAATTAGACAACAAATGCCTAATTTGAACGGCCACTACACTACATACGTGTAGTAAGTAAACATTTGACTTTAATCTAAATATCTTGACACATTATGTGTTTAGCTTGTATACCAACAAAATAGATCAGTTAACAACGAATTTGATTATTCCCAAGATTATAGTAATATAACAGAAGTAATGCTGCAAATTAAACCAAGAACTTTATTACTGTAAGACGTTCAACGAAAAAAGTGAAAAAAAAACGCAATATAATTTATAACAAACTTAAAGCAAGAGTAGAGGTAATTCAGAAAGATTTTCCAGTTTTTACTTTATCTACAATACAAATTTCTTTAAGGAAACATTGAATGAAAATTTTAATTTAGTCATCGGTTATAAAATATTTCTTATTAACATTAGAACATTGACTGAAATGTATGAAGGTAAATTAGTTGGCATCTATGTCCACTTTATCCCATTAACGAAATAAAATATTTCTTAGGCTAAAAAATAATCTACGGGTTTTAAGATTAGTTTCTTTAAATTTAGATTAAAGAAGTGTTAATTTAAAAATTGTAAAACAAATGGTCGTTGTTTAAGCCAAATAGATACAGCCAGCTCGTTTGATTGAATTAATTTCCTTATGAAATCCCTTCCCTATAAACTCATGGACTGTTAACAGTGTCAAAAAATATAATAGGAGATATAATAGGAGAATACTGCAAACATTTAAGGTTATTGGGAATCAAGTTTAGTTAAGGAACTTTGTTGCATGGATTATATTTATAACGCTACTTTATATACACATACGTACAGGTATTTATGAGTAACCCAGGGAGATTACCAATTCTAAATGTTAGGAGGAAGGTTCTGTAATTGTGTCAGCTTATTATAATTATTATTGAAGGGTGAGTCCCAAATAAAAGCGATTTAAATAATTTTAGGAAGAAATCTGAATTGTTTATATTCCATAAACACGGTATTTATTTCTTTCAAAAGTTGTTTTCTTTGAAACTAGTTTGGATTCTATTTTATTATTGACTTTAATACTATTAAGCAATGTTTTAATGCATGCTATAAGAGAGGGTACAAAAAATTGCATGAAGTGTACATACAAAATTTGGGTTGTCTTTGGTGTATAATTTTAACAGTCCTAACTGGAACAAGACAAGAGAGTTTCAAAAGAAGTTTCACAACATTTTCACACTTAAAATATGTTCGCAAAGTATTCGTATCAAAACGTTAATTATTTACATCTCTTTATTACCATTAAATTAATTATTATAATAACTTTTATCTAAGAGAAATTCTTAAACATGTTGTTCATTGTTATTATGTTTAGTTCCAAAGCTACTTAGTTTTTTGTAACCTTTCTCTTCCTTATCTCCAATTGTCCGTTTAATTATTTCTTGTATATAGAAGTATGTGTCTGCAGCACATATGTCATATAAGTAGTATATACTTGCGTGTATTCGATGGTTTATTTTAAATAAATATTCTGTTGTATACTACGAAATGATATTATTCTGGCTTTTTTGAGCCACAGGCAAGTTTTATGTCATTTATTAAAAGAGATACTGCTATAATTTATATAATCTTGACTTATTAGTTTATAAAGCAATAAAATGTTTAACGTTTAAATTTCGTCTTGACGGGCCATCAAATGACAAGGGTTGGAATCTTATTTATGTGATAGACAATGCTTTTATAGTATTGTTATATTGAAAATTTAATAACAAAATATCAACTGTTTTTATAGTTTATTTATAAATTCAAAGACATTTAATAAAAATACTAGTTTCAATATATGAATTCGAAATAAACTAGTCTCAAAAGTAATTAAAACGGGAACTCTCAATATGTTTTCTGTATCACAGCTGAAAGAAAAAAGATAGCATTTCTGGACATATTCTCAATATTCTAAGTTTCTTTGAAGTGGATCATCAATATTGTTAACTAACGTCTAAATGAATTATAAAATTGATATTCGACAGAGAAATATGATTTTGTTGTTGTTTTTAAATGAGGACAAAATTTAATAAAAAATTAAACGTTTTATCAAAAGAATTTCGGAAAAGAAGGCTTTAAAAATAGTATACAATGTTTTCGAGTACCCAAACCCTGTTATGTTATGCTCAGTGGTATTTTGAAATTATTTTATTTTTGTGCTCACCTTTATAATGATATTACCAATTAATATATTAATATCTTTTTGTTGCTTGTGTTTGTTAATGAATTCACTAACTGTTAATAGATACGCTTGCAACTGAAATAATGCTAAGTGAAGTTTGAAGTTTTTGGTTTCAACCCAAGGCAATGAATCAACATTTATAAAAGCAGGTTTATTATTCGAACAGCTGTTGAGACATATACCAATCAAGGCAGACAATTTTCAGCGTTGTTGGCAATAATTACATGATACTTCTACTAATTAAAAATTAATTTGTTACTAAAATTTTAGAACATTGCTAAGTCAGAAAACATTATCTAATTTTAAAGAAATTAGTTAACACTACAAATAACTATTTAGTCACTTGACAAAGTTTAGGTGTCAAAATTGTCACCTGGGATGTGATAATACAATTGTTCTTTATGACGCTCACTTGTCGAAATTAATTATTAGTGACATTCATTAGAAAGCGATGAACGGTAAAATTCTAATTACGCTTTATCTTTTAAGAAGTAAATATTAGTTCATCAATGCTCCTTTCATGTGTCGTTAAACAGCGCGTCCATAGATGTATGAATTGTATTCGTCATGCAGCACAACCAAGCATTCAGCTGATGGGCCAACTCTCACAGGCTCGAGTAAGGGCTTGTAAATCTTTCTTGCGTAGTGGAGTTGACTATACTGGCCCATTTATACCAAGAAAAAGTTGAGGTCATCATATCACAAAGAGATATATTTTATAACTTGTCTCTATGGCTATGAAGGCTACATTTTGATATTGTGAGTGAAATGACTTCACAATCGTTCTTAGCCGCTTTTAAACGATTTTTTAAACGTTTTAAATTTTGCAAGCGATAACGGAAAGAATAATTTGTATAAATATTCCCAAAATCATTTATTTTAAACTAATTTATCGATTCACAATGGTAGAAAATATTACTGAATTGTTTTGTATTATCGTGTTTGTAAATGAATAGTTTTAGTGTGTCATTTCTTTTTTTTACATCACTCACCTTGATTAAACTTTGAACAAAAAAGTTGGTCCTATTTTTAGCAGAATGTTTTCGATGCTATTTTTGTAATAGCGTTAATGTGTTGATTTGAAAGGAGTCATCAGTTCAAATAGATCGATAGACGTTACTGATAACTTTACTGTGATCATAACTAAATAATTAAATAAGCTTCGCTAATCTTATGCCTTATGAAGTGAATGCTATCTTATGAAGTGATTCTCAAAGTCTTGCCCACCAGTTCTTCAAACCATTATGGTAAAATTGTTTTGCATACATATACATTAAAATTTTAACATTATTCTGTTTTTTAAGTATATTCAGTATTTAAAAAATATATATATATTTACTTTTTGAAGATATTGCTGAAATAATTCACGAGTTGATATAAAAGCACACTTAGTTTTAATTATGACATATATATTAGTATTATTTAAATATGGTGACATCATTTAAACATTACATTAATAATATTGTTTCTAACTCAGAAAATATTTTTTTGTTTCCGAAGCTTTTCTCCTCTCAATACAATTATCATAACTTCGTTGTCTGATTGTTTGTCGCCTATAAAGCTTGGCTTGGCTATGTACATTGTTGTTATGTATGAGCAATTTTCTTCCCCCAGCTGTGAACTTGTGTTGTGATATTGAAATAGATAATATCTTTTTATTAATGTCATATTATAGATGATCAATTATACAGCTGCGTGCAAAAGTATTAGGCACCCCTATTGTTAGTCACTATCTCATTATATTGCGGTCAAGTGTGTGTTTTATGGTTTAGCTATTGTATTAGCGGCAATTTTTAACCAAATTAAGATAAAAGAAAATATTTATGACATCCAGGTGTGCTCCTAAGCGGTGTTTCTTCGAATTTGCTTTTTTTGCGTTTCGTGTTATAGTGTGTTATCAGTGCTTGCAGTGAACATACACGTCTAGTACGCAATTATTCCTATCACAATTCTAAAGACTAACATTTAACGTGTTAATCATGCCGAAAAAATCCGAACTAAGTGCTGAACAGCGTCTAAGAATTAAGATTTTACACGAACAAGGCATGTCTCAGGTTAAAATAGCCCGAGAAGTGAAGTGCTCGCGATGTGCAGTTCAATATGCTATAAATCGCTTCAAAGAGACTGGCACCCATGAAAATAGACCAAGAACAGGCAGAAGAAAAGTTACTACTGAACGGGAAGATCGATTGTTGATTAGGCAGTCTCTACAAAACAGGAAAAAAAACTGCTTTAGAGCTCGCTGCAGCATTATCTGAGGCAAAAGGCAGCTCAGTGAGTGTTTATACTGTGAGAAGAAGACTTCTTAAAGCTGGATTAAAAGGATGTAAAGCAAGGAAGAAGCCGTGGCTGTCAGAACACAATAAGAAAAATCGGTTGGAGTGGGCACTCAAACATAGAGATTGGTCAGTGGAAGATTGGTCCAACATACTGTGGTCAGACGAATCTAACTTTGAGGTATTGTTATTTATTTTATGTACAATATTAAAACATATAAATGTTTTTAAAATAACGTACTGCAAGAAAAATAATAACTTTGAAAGTAAATGTGTTTTTTTCGTTTGGCATAGGTGTTTGGAACACCCGGTGTGACTTATGTTAGGCGAAGGGTTGGCGAAGAATACAACCCAGAATGTGTGGTTCCCACTGTTAAGCATGGTGGAGGCTCAATAATGATCTGGGGCTGCATGGCTGCCGACGGAGTGGGCGAAATGGTGTTGTGTGAGGGACGAATGAATAGTGTTAAATACACTGAAGTTCTGGAAACAGCACTAGCAACGTCGATAACGCAAATTTTCGGTGATACAAACACCGATGGCCTGAAATTTCAGCAAGACAACGCCACTTGCCACAAGTCCGCGCATACCATGAAGTGGTTTGCTGAAAATCATATTGATCTTTTGGACTGGCCACCACAATC
This sequence comes from Danaus chrysippus, assembly GCA_916720795.1. Classification (NCBI taxonomy): domain Eukaryota; kingdom Metazoa; phylum Arthropoda; class Insecta; order Lepidoptera; family Nymphalidae; genus Danaus; species Danaus chrysippus. Next base: position 11,672,492 of record CAKASE010000044.1, read on the forward strand.
ACCAGACCTCAACCCGATTGAGCATATTTGGTCCATTTTAAAGAAAAATATCCGCAGGCACTCGATTAGCAATAAACAAGCTCTATTGGCCGCGTTACAGCAGGAATGGAAAAATATATCAAGAGAAGAATGTTTCAGGCTGGTAGAGTCAATGCCAAAAAGAGTGGCTGCGGTTATTAAGTCAAAAGGTGGACCTACAAAATATTAATTATTTTCTTAAAATAAACCATTGTAATCATAAATGCAGTTTTATTTACACTCGCTATGCTAAAACACCCTAAAACTTGTCTTACTGTAGGGTGCCTAATACTTTTGCCCGTGGCTGTATATTAGTGTTTTCCGAAACAAAGGGTGGAATGTTTTAGCTATTGTTACTTTTAGTCAAAGCTGACTTTAAAACTGTTTATTATATCATCTATTTTGATACGTATAAAATATAAGTTTTATAACACTATTAATAAATGATGGAACGAATCATTACGTTAATTGGATGTTTCTAATGTGAAATAACTGAAAATGCAATCGAATGTTTCAAGAGTTCATTAAATCTTCATTTTCTGAACATAATTATCTGTTGTATGTAATGTAGATGAAATTCTGTATTTATTGTTATGTAAGTAATGAAATAAAACTTTATTCATTATTCATTCTATCACTCGGGTAACGGATTAAATACATCGAAAGCCTCTGTAGAGGATGCTATTATTGTTTATTAACACGATTGTCCCTTAAGATATAAAACGTTTTTAGTTACCTAGTGTTTGTTGTTTAATAATAATTGATTAAGGCAAAAAAATATATTATGTACTTTTCTTAAAATAAATCAAATAATAATTTATGGAAATCACATCTGTGACAAGATTTTTTTATTTGGACAGTTATGTCGGCAATAGTTGTTTAACTTAGTGCTAAAACTAAGAACTTCTTTAAATGCATTGCCTTTTTATTATATCGCTTAAATAACATACAATTTTAGAATTTAAAATACTTATGAGTAGGTATTTCATATTTTACTCCTTATGTTCATTATTTTTAAAAACTTATCAATTTCTATATAATATATAAAAATATATATCAAATAAATTATCTACATGAAATGCTTATTTATTTAATATTTATAATCTATGTATATAAAAATGGATTGCTGTTCGCCTCACTAAAACTTGAGAACGGCTGAACGGATTTATCTTATCTTAGTCTTGAAATGTTTGTGGAGGTTCAGGGAAGGTTTAAAAGCTAAAAAAAATTTATTCATTTCCGGGAAAACCCTAAAAACAGCCCTTTTCTATTTCCAACTAACTAATATGTCAATCATTCTGTTCGATTGAAACAGGAAAAACCTGATTATTTATGGCCTCTAAGACGGAATAGAGTTCGCCCGGTCAGCTATACATATATTACTAATGACGAAACTAACGCGGACGAAGTCGTGGGCAAAAACTAGTTAAAAATAAAATCTTATAAAAAAATCTGACTCGTAACAAGTGGCTTAATATTTTTTTAACACTTCTTCGTAGAAAAAAAAAAATAAAAAATAAGAAAAATAATTTTTATTTATTCCTACAGTTTTAGTTTAGCTTATTTCGTTTTACAATTTTTTTATATTTACGATTTTTGAATACTTCTATTATTTAATCACTTTAAAGGACGTTTAAGCTAAATTTCGTTACTTATTTTTGTGTATGGTTATATAATCCTTTCATTTCAATCCCACAATATGAATCCAGCAAGAAATACAAATATTTTGTTGTTGTGCTAAAGAGCCTTTTTATTTTATTTTCAGCTAACGTCATTGATGGAAACAAACACACAAAATTTCAATGGGAGAAAACTTTTTAATTTCGAATTTAAAACGTGATAATTTCCTCTCAACACATGATGTTAATGAATAGAGTTACGTTCATAAATAAATAAATTATTTCTGGACACATCGGGGTGAAAATAATATGAACAATTGTTGTTTAAGTAATGAGTTTATGAAGTATCATAATAATCTGAATATGCATGGAATTGCCAAAATGCACTTATTTATAATTTCATTAATGATTTGTATTTTAATGATCCTAGAAAGCATTTTACATTTTGTTTAACTAACTAAACAGGAGTAAACATGTAATTTTTTTTTGGTTTTACTCTTTAGGAATTGAATGTAGCCGTAGCCTGCTCATAAAAGTTTCTCTTTATGTTCTAACTTCTGTAAGCTATTGAGTTTTCCTTTTTCATATTTTTTCTACATTTCTTTATTCTTATATCTATATAAAGTGTGGTAAAAGTTAATGTACATTAAAAATGGATTTATTATAAAGCAGATAAGTTATTTTAGGGTGATTTTTTTCCTTTAACGATTCTGTCTGCTAATATCAAATTAACAACTTTGCTGGTTTTATGTACGGTAACAATTACAATATTAATGTTTACATTTGCAACACTTATTAATAATTAAGTTTATTTTAGAGGACATATTTTTTCTGTAAATTAAACAAAGCGTCATATCGTGAATATCCTATGTATATTTCTTTTATAGAGCAACTAAGGATACTCGATACATTTAAAATTTTAACAATCACTCATGTTTAAATCACTGAACAGATTCTACGTTGCCGAGGAAAAGGCAGTACAAATGTAATTAATTATACTCAAAATTTACTTGTCTGAAAGGGAAGACAATTTCAAAAAATTAGAAAATAAGAAATGATTTGTTTATAATATGGTTTAAGTCCAAAAAATACGGCAAATGAAAGGAAAATTAATGAATTACCTGTCAAAGTAACAATAATATAAGATTTATCTAATTAGAGAAACAGAATTAACATTTATTTTGAGCGTTGTCTAAAGTTGTAACCGTCAAAGCTTGAGATTTTTTTAATCCTTCTTAAAAAAAACTATAAATACTCCCTGTACCTACAGTTATTTGATGAAAATAGCGTATTTATAAATCAAAATAAGAGCATGAGATAAGCCAAAGTACGCAGAAGATCATTCGATTTGTCTAAAGTAGTCACTGTCGTCGTAGAAATGTGCAATTTACATTGACATGGTAAATAGCCATTGCAAATACTTTGAAATACTAGCTGTAGTTTTAGTTTTCTGTTAAACTTCTCAAAGGAAATATTTGTGAGTAATAAATTATAGTGTTAACAAATAATTTAGATGATTTTAAACATATTTCTCTACATCAAAGAACGTACAAACTACATAAATACAATTTAAATGAAAATATTGTAATCTAATATTATAACATGTGTAATTGATAAGTGAATTTATAATTTTCCGCCTTACCTCCCTTTTATTTTGTTGTATTAATAAAAGAAGAGGAAGACTGTAATTTTTTCTTCCATATTATGTTAATAACCTTACATATATAGAGTGTAATTAGTTTCCGATATTGGATCATTTTTTTTTATTGTTCAAAATTTATTACAAAGTTCCAAATTACAAAATTTTTATTGCGTTAAAGTATTATTGACACACCGAAGTTTTTCATAAATAAAGATATTTGTACGAGTATCTGGAGACATACTTCGTCACTAATGAAGTCCAAAATAGTCCCAGTTGCATGAATACATACTTCACGACGCTTCATATGTCAAGGTAGTCAAGTACATTGATTCAAAAACAATCGTCATACAATTTTCGTAATACCATTGTAATATATAAACGAGTATAATTTAACATTCATTTTTTTATCAGTTTTTAATTGAGATTAAAGTTGTATAATTTAGGTATTCTGTTTTAATTTCACAAAGAAAAAAACGACGCCAACAATTAAATCTTATAGTATAATCAATAAATTTGAACTAAAATTCAAAAATTATTTGTTATTTATTTATAGACGAATAATACCTTGATCCTTTCATAACAACGTTATGTTAAATGAAAAATATTATTTGTGAAACAAATTTTTCATAGATATTTCAGTTTCAGACAACATGGTAATGTTGTTTATAAACTCAATAACACAATAACTATTATCAAAGGACTATTGGTGTAAAACAAACTTGAGCTTATTTTATATCAATTTAAGTCAAATTGCTCTATAAAACACTGAAACTCGTTAATGTTCCTATGCTGAGTTAATTCTCATAAATTTCTAAGTAAATCTTATCTAGCACGTTGGCACTCAGTATTAAGCTATCAGGGAGGTCACGTAAGCACTGTTGCATTTATTTGATTAAATATTTCATACTTATACAATTATATGATCTTGTAGTTCTTGAAAAAAAAGATATAAACCATTTAAACTTAGTAATAATAACAAAAGAAGTCGGTACACGTCAGCCACTGTAAGATTTAACTTGACATTTTATAATCATATGTTGTTCTATTCAATTAACGTATGTAACTGAACTGACACGATTTCATGATGTAGTTTATATTTAATATTACTAATATTGGTATCATGATATATTGCATCAGATTCGATAAGTAATTTAATGGAAATAAGTAATTTAATTTGGGTGGGTTTTGGATTTGAACCTAACGCTCATGGAGGTTTGTTGAATCAGGAAACTCATCTAAGAAGTCTTGGTCCGGAGAAGTGAAGAAAGACTCGAGTTCTGCTGTCACCATTCTATCGACGGCGGATGTGATACTGGATTTCGTCAACTGGTGGAGCCCTCTCTCACCATAAATAGGTCACTATTGTGGATGTGTCCCACTCCAAGGTCTACAAACAGGCGTATTGTATAATCAATTGAAACACTGCGGTTGCACGTGAGAAAGATTTTTTTTAACTCGATGGAGGTTACAGGGCTTCAGTAAGCTGATGAATCCCACATAACCGCCTCCTTCTGCCCACAGTCGGGGAGTTAATTATAAAATCCGGTCCGCCAAACAAAGAGCAGTATTTATAAACATACTATTGTGATATTTTTGTAAAAAAAAAATATTGTCTTTTATCATCTATTGAAATGATTATATAGATAATACAAATGACATCTATTGATTAATCTTATTAACAGGCAAATATCAATATTTCTTATGAATAATTTAAATTTATTTTATTACTGCACTAAATTTTATGACGTGAATAGTTACGATGATATGATACAATTATTAGGTTGGTGCGTATGAAATATCGGATTCTTAAGTGATTGTACAAAACTGCATATCTTTCCTCAAAAGGTGTTTATTCAATTAAAGTATGCTCCATTCGCTTCAATACACTTCTCCCAACGAGATTTTAAGCCCTAGATACCTGTCTTAAAAAAATGTTGTTCTTTAGAATTAATAAACTCTGATATCGAGTTTTTAAGACTGTCTTCATTTTCATAGTGTTTGCCCCTTAAAAACAGCTCTAAATGCTTGAAAAAATGATTAACGGTCGGCGAGAGATCCGGTGAATATGGTGGATGCTGCAAAACTTCATATTCTAGTTCGTTCAGTTTCACAATTGTTTTGTGCGATATATGCGGCCGAGCGTTGTCATGGAGCAGTAGTGGGCCATGCCACTTGTCCATCTTCTTAACCTTGCCAATCTCAGAAAGGTGTCTCAATATCGTTGTATGGTCAACTTTCATCCTGATAGCAAGTTCCGCTTCCACTAGAGCCTTCAGGTCATCATTCTTCACAGACGTTTTGGGTTTTCCGCGCGGCTCATTTTGCAGTGAAAAATCGCCAGTCCAAAATTTTTCGAACCAACGCTGCAATTTCCGATCGTTACCCGTATTCTCCGCAAACGCTTGGTTTATGTTGCGTGCAGCTTTTGCAGCAGTATTACCAAGTTTATACTCATATGAGAAAATGACGCGAATGTCGGTAGAATTCATATCGGCAATAAACTCAAAAGAAATAACAAAAAAGAAGACTTTCGAGAAAACCTATTTTGCTGAAATGAGTCTCTGGCAATGGACAATACGACTATGAATGAGGCTTTGCCAAAGACAAAAATATAACGAAAACAGGAAGACAAACGTCCGCATGTAAAGAGAATGCGACATTTCATACGCACCAACCTAATACATAGAATAATGGGCAGGTCTTATTTATTATTTCAACTTTTTATTGGTATGCACGAAACTTCTCAGTACATATTTTATAAACATTTGTTAGAGGCAGAAAAGTATTATAACACATATAAAATATTGTCTCAGTCAGTTCCATTTGTTAAAATGTTTCCAGGTGCTATGGTAAAAAATATGTAATGTTAGTTTTATTTTAAAGAAAATGGTGCTTCAAATAAAGAACTTTAATGTACGATACCTTTGGGTTTTTTGATTTATTATATTGAAATAAACTTACTCCTCATTTCCTATGTAAGTTGCAATTTTACAATAGCAAGTAACATTCACAACATAAGTTGATAGTCAATGGTGGCCTAGTGGTTAAGGGCCCGTCTCTTATGCACGAGGGCGCGGGTTCGATCCTGGCCCTGGCAAGTACCAATGTGATTTTTCCAAGTTATATGTAAGGTACATATGAGAGTATTTAGACATCACTGATTAATGCATTCCCAAAAAGGATTAATGTAAGGCAGGCGGCCGGTCGTAAACACAATTGGCCAAAACTATTCACAACATGTAAGGCAGACCCTAGCTAAAAGCTGGGAAATTGCCAGGAAGAAAAGAAGAAGTAACATGGGAATCGTTCCTAAAAAAATTTTAAGAAATATACAACAAAACAGTTTTTTTTTGTCATTATCTATAATTTTAAATAGATGATAGATAGATAGGCGTAAATTACTTAATCAAATAGATTTTCATATTAAGTAGCAAGTTCTAATTAGCTCGTTTGAATGAGTTATTTAATTTGAAATCCTTTATATATTTCAAAGGGAAATTTAATTAATAACTTAGATAAGAGTAGTTCATTACATAAAATTTCATTACGTTTAATATTCTAAACATTCAATTACGCACGTCAAATAGAAACAAGTTATATTACATTCAAAACAAGAGTTGTCTATGTTTATGTATGTATAGGAAATAGTACATATATTAGAAATATATAATGTTTAAAAAAACATCTCAAACAATTTTAAGATAACAAAGAAATACTTCTTATAACTTTATTTCTCAACATTAGAACAATCCCGTTATTTTATGATCCATTAAATTGTAATAAGTTTGAAGGATTGGTTAATATATGATCGGTGCTCCAAGAAAGTGACTTTATCAAAATAAGTACATGATGGTTAAAAGGCAACAGAGGAATAATGAACTGAAACTAATTTAAACATCTACACAGTCTTAATGAAATATAATTATAAACTATTTTAGGTAATAGTATTACAGAAAAAGGATAAACGTAATGTCAAGACTCCTTTTATGGAGTGCTAACAAACTATGTTCAGATTTCTTTATTAGAGTCGTAGCTGTCTAAAAGAAATTTTGACTTAACTATTCAGTAGTGATTTATAATTCTGTGTTTGGTTTGAATGAGATACAACTAGCACGAATAAATGTTATTTACGTTATTTGGACACCTGAACACGCCTAAACCCTACTTAAGCCCTGAATAAATCTAATCTCACACGTCGGCACTTAGTAAGTTGTTATCAGAAAGTTTGTATAAACTGCGGTTTGTTTAATCTGATTTAGCACTTTACGGACACACAAGAGGTTAGTTATTGTAACGAGACTAAATATTAATTACTAAAACCATAACATGTGAGTCAGTTAAATAAAAGAAGATTTTGTTAGAATATAATTTCAAATTTGGACATACTTTAATTCTGTCTGTCAATTTAAATGAATACATGTGAAATCTTAGATAACATTAATTATTTTTCTACTTGTTTTTTTTTTTGGTCATGTCGTACAAACCTATAGTAACACCGTAATGTTGTTATTGTAAATCATGTGATCCTTTTTGTTTTCGACCGCTACTTAACTAATTAAAGGATTTATTCATTAAAACTTTTCACATGCGGTAATCAAAATCAACAAAAATAGAAATTTCAATTATAACAAACAACATCTGGTTGTTTGTTATAATTGAAATATAACAAACAACCAGATGTTGTTTGTTATAATTGAAACGTTTACTTTTCAGCAACCGTAATCACCGACAGACCAGATGTATAAATATAAAATAGACGAAATTTATTTCAATATTGCAACTATGAAGAAAATTCAAGAAATATTTAGTTATTCTGGAACTTGAAGAAACTGGAATTTCAATATTTTATATTTACTTTTATTGCAAATCCCGTAAGACTGATATATATATAATTCTTCTGTGAGTGTGTATGTCACTGAACTTCTCTCAAACGACTGGACCGATTTTAATGAATTTTTTTGTGTGTGTTCAAGGGGATCTGGGAATGGTTTACAATGACAATGTTTTTTTAATTAATTTTAATTTATTAGTAGTTTTTGATACAAACGTTTTTTTTTACATTAGATTTGAGAACTAACTAATATGTCAATCATTCTGTCGCACTTCAAAACACGGAGATTTATGGCTTTAATAGGTAAACTTCAAAAATATAAATAAAAAAAAGTAACAGATATTTCTTGATTATAGGGCGATACGAAGTTCGCCGGGTCTTCTAGTATTTATATAAAATGATAGTTTTAGGGTTAACAACTGTAACTATCAAAAAAAATATTTTATATAATATAATATTTTACTTCTAATTAGTTATTAATTTTAAACTATCCTTTCAAGTTGATTTATAAACGACATATCAAAAGTAAAAAGTGATTTTTTATTTAATTAAAAGCATTTTCATATCTATTCACCTTCTAAACCTTCCATGGACTACCATGAAGATTTCATACAACATAATATATTTGATTATATTATTAAATAAACAACCATGGATCAGAAGAAGATAAGAAGATAGTACTCGTAATACTATAGGTAATATAAAGATATTTTTACCAGACATCAAAATATTATATTTATGTATATAAATTTGTTTCTGAATGTATTACAAAAACGTAATTCTAAAGTCAAAGAAGCTCTCCGTTTTATTGGTTTTGTTCAAGAACACATAAACAATTATTTCAAAACTTTACCTTTTATAACTTTGTAAACGGAAAAAATACAAAGCGATTAAATAATTTGGCTTTTGAAAATTTATTTTAATATTAGTTTTAAGTAAAGTTTGACTAATGAATTAATTTCAGAACTTTTTATGTCAATTAGCGTCCAGATCCAGAGACTCACGAACTTATTTCTTATAAACATTTAACTTTTAAAATGTTCACTGTCGTGTTTTATTTCACCCAACAACTCATAATTTTGATTTTGAGTATTTGTTCTCCCACTATGTACCTAATAAATACAAATGTACACAACATATCAATGTTGATTGATGATTTTTCTTGTATTGTCCCTCATTAATACAGGCGACGTAACTTTAAGAAAAGTATTCAAGGAGTAATGACACCATCTGTTTTTATTAATGTTGTCGGTGAAAATGTGAATGTTATCACATTTAAAAAATATCTGTCGAAAAACCAATGAGTTTCTTAATTTGTAGCTACGAGTAAGTTTTCAGAAAACTGTAAGTTAATTCAAAAAGTGGAAAAGTTATGATAAAATTAAATTTTTGATAATCACAATTTCAGAAAGTTGGAAAACTGCACAATTTTATTACCACTATGTATGTATAAAATTTTAAGTCTTATCATAGATTTTATAAGAAGAAGTTAAAGGTTTAAAGAAAAAAGAAGTTAAAGGTTAATGTTTGAATAAGAAATAAGGCCATAAAAAATATTTTACAAGAAGTCTTTGTTATCAGAGATCAGTCAGTAACGTCAGTAACATATATGTCTACACTATTGTGGAATAGATTTCGTTTTAAATAATGACAAAGTAGCAGAGCATATACAACAAAAGAATCTTTAAATTTCCTTTTCTCACTGTCTAATGATGACGTTGTCTCACTCATAGTGTTTTTGGAAAACTCAGTAAAGAAACCACTCTATCTTTGTTAGCAAAAATGAAATAAATGGATGAAGTATTTCACATCTCGTGTGTCGTCTTTATGCATGTCTTAATTAGCTCCGCAGACTCACGAGCGGCGCTTTTGATAGTCTTGACACACGTTTTACTGAATTTTAAATATGGTAATGTTTATGTAAAAGTCGCTAGAAATGTATTCTCAAAGTTCAAAAGTTCAAATTAAGCCCGCGGTTTATTCTTTAATACGAAAACCTGTCAAATTTTTCACGAATGTACTTGCAACTTTTAAAACCTGCGGCCTTAGGGCCACGTGAAGATCACTTAACGAAACATTGGTTGGTCAAATAGAAATAAACCTTTATTACTTGAAAGCCAACTTCAGACACTATTCATATCTATTTTTTCAATAGTTGATCAAACCCTTATACAATACTCGAAGATGAAATTTATTACTGTTGAAATCCCGGATCTCTCAGTAATATATAACTATACACAGACATATGCAGGTCTCGCGAGTCTCGTAAGAATGTGGGGTGAATTACTCATTTAAAACTTCAGCACCTACTGAAGTTACTTTAAACTTATCCGAGAGAACAGGACTTAAGTCTGAACTAACTTTGAAATACTCTCAGCATCGATAAATGTTCTACGTTTATTATGTAGAAAATATATAAGTAAACAATACTAATAAACTTTAAGAACAAAGATTATTAAAATTCTATTGGAAATATAAATATAAAAATAAATTTAATTAATTAATTAAGTTAGAAAGCTATTTCTTTCGTCCTTTAGCAATTAATCACGCTTATATGTAATAAGTGATATCTTCTCCAGCGACATCATTTTTCACATAACATCTTTGTAAAGACTTTCAATACGATACTTAGTGATCTTCAACTTTGGTCATTTAGACTGACTTATGCGTTTGATAAAAATCTTCGCGAAGGATTTATTCTCAAAATTAGAAAGATAGAATTCGAAAATAATAATTAAATGATAGGTCATTTAGAGTTTTAATATTTCGGTATGTGATTTATGTTTGAAGGTGTATTTAGCACTGACCTAAGCACTACTGAAGGTATATTTAACAACTTTTGTTTTTAAGAGTTTAGTTTATTATAGAGAGAATTCCAAATGCTATTGATTTATCGTATTTTAAAGAAGGATAAGCAATTGAAAAATAAATAGAACCCAAACGTTATTTCAAAATCGTGGTTAAGTTTTCTTCACACCCTTGTGATTAGCATCGTTATATAGCAGCAGCTGAATTGACTACAAAAGTCGTAGCTGGAAACCGAGGCGAGATATTTAAACTATTAAATGCATGAAATTTGTACGTGACTTTAAATTACTGTGCAGCTACTTGGAGCGCGTTACGATTAATATCTACTATTACATATTTTATTAAACATATACATATGTTCAAGAGGATGTGTATGTGAATTTTATGATGTTTCATGGATAGTTATATAATATTGTAAAAATGTTATTATGTATATACGTATATAATACACAAAATATAAATATGTATAGTATAAATAAAATAACCGTAAGTATGCCATATAATAGCCGTAGGATATAGAAAGTTGTATCCTTAAGAATATCATAATATTTCAAATGAAATTTTCCCCCTGTAGGACCATTAGCTCTTTACAATTTCCACATCGTTAATTTGCTGTGCCGCTGTAAAGGCTGATTCCATTCTACTCTATTAAAATTTGTGAATAGAATTAATTACACCAAAAGCAGTATCTTACTTCATGTGTACTTTAAAACTATTTAAAACATTATAATAATAAGAGAAATATAATTTTAAACTACATGGCGCCATAACTTAATTTATATATTTCTCATAGTTCCATAATTTTAAGCAATTTAAATCTTCTATCAAATATCTTTGAATTCCTCACAAAGTGTACCATATATTTAAGTAGGTGAATATTTATTTACTATTTCATATTGTTTTGCTTCGTCAAAATATTCCCATATCTTTCGTTTTTCTTTACCAGACATATGCTTATCATACATACTTTTCATTTGCCAAATAGTTCTTTCATGTCATTAGTGCCGTTGCATAATCGCAACGCCTGATTCACCTGAGTCGAGAATCAACTTTTCAATCAATTCAAATGAAAAGTGAAATCGGTAATGGATAAAAAAATCAACTTACATGGTATCAAATATGTAAATCCATTCTATAAAGATATCTTTTAAATCTGTTTAAATAAATAACAAATAACAATTATTTTTTTGATAAGATAACATTGAACACAGATATAGCAATATTAAAATTTGAAATAAATAATACTCTAGAGATTACTGTTCATAACTTAAGTTTATGTTAATATTAAAATTCATATCTCGACTACTTTGATCCGCCACAAAATAAAAAGATATTTCTGATAGTCATGGTGAAGGAATGTTTAAATTTTATAATTCACATGATTTAACAGATTGAAATCGAATCGATTTAAGTAATTTACTTCATCAGTTAATAAATTCATAACGTATTTAAAAATATACAAGAATTTTGTTTTGTGAGGAAATATTTGAGTTTGGTTTAACCATGCTATCCTTAACAAGTTTTTAAAATCCACAGATGAAATTTGAATATTTTTACTGTTTAAAGAAAAACTACACTTAGCTACTTACTACGGTAAACATTTAACTTTTCTCAGTTGATGATATCTCGTACATTTTGTATCGTAAATTTATTTAAACACACCTCTAAAATTAATACTGTAAAATATTATCACTAAAATAAATAATTTAAAATGTATTGTAACATCTTATAATATTTAAGTTCACAGCGGACTGATTTATTTCTTTTTGTCGGTAAACTCGTCCCGGTTCCTAATTTTAAAAATAAATTCCTTGAGATTTGCTACAATGAGTTTCATTTGCATATTGTTGGTGATGGAAATTCTGTTGGAGCTCCTAAACCAGAGTGCGATTTATCACAATATTTTTAAGTGAAAGTTACTTATAATAATTTGTGTTAATATATTGGAAATATCTCATTCTATATATTTTGTATTTGCCTTTATTGTGAAGTTATATTAATTTTAATTTAAAAGGAATCCTTTCTAGTTGATGGCCACACACCAGCTACTTCTGTCAAATATATTAAGGCAATTAAACTTGGTCCAAGTGAACATTTTTTCTTTGTCTCTGACACTTTAATGAGTACTTGGGGCTTCTGAATTAAGTTTCGGTCTTTGTATTATTACATAATCTACAATCACCTTAATTCTATTGTGTTCCTATTTCATTGCTTACAAGTAAAATCTATAATGATTTATAATAATACTTTTAACATTAAACCAGTTTTAAGCGACATAGTAAGTTCGAATAAAATTATTATTTATATTTAAATTTACATTAGCTTAGGATTTAGAAAAAAAATATTATCTTAAATCAGAATAAAAATAATTTAAAGTTGTCTATCGTTTTCAAAATCTGATCTGTGTTGATAAGAAATGAGAACACTTATGAATGTTTTATTAAATCTGATTTTAAACTTGTAGGTCTGTAAAAAAGTTTCCTAGTTTCTAAAATTATTAAACAAATAGTTTTAAGATGGCCCAGGTTCTTAGATCAAAGGAAGGTTTTGTATAAAAACAACCATTTAAATCATATTTCAATAAAACAAAGCTATTAATAGTAGACGTTTAAAAATATAGAATGTACTAACAATAGAAATCTATATATTTATAGCATACTTTTTTTTTACTTGCATATTTACAGATAGTGTTTCTGATCTGGAGATTAAATTCGTTGACGTCGCTAAGTTTCATACGTGTCATAAGACGGCATATTTTTCTAAGACCAACTCGAAACTTTCATCGAACTCACAATGTGTCAGACAATAGAATCAAAATTAGTCTAATCATAATTATTATAATCGTAATTCGACTTTCTTTCTTCTTTCTAGTTTCTTCAAATATATTGCTATGAATACTCACATATATGTGATGTCTCCTGAATGTCTAAAATATTATGATGAAGAATATCAATAAAGTCTAAGTTTTAAAGTAATAGTATCCTTAAGTACCTAAAGTTTAAAAGGATTTGAAACAAAATCAATCAAGGCAGTTACTGTAGATATTATAACTACACTATAACATAACTTGACAACCTTAGCAGGTTGGAGACGGTACGAATCATTTTGATCTTTTATATGGACCGTGGAATTATTTATAAACTTTTAAAGCATTAATTAAAAATAAACAAAGAACTCTTTTAATGACCACCCTTTTGGGGTTGTAGAAGCATTTTTACAGGTGTTATTTTATGAATATAATGTAATATGTCTGTAGTATATTAAAGCACTTCTACCTGTGGTGGCTGGGATATCTACTAGGACCTATCAGCAAGTCACCCCGTTTTAATGAATGACCAAGTGATATGAAAACTTAGTATTGTATTTCTGTCCGTCTAGACCCTAAGGTAATTAATTTTATGGAAATATTTTTATATTAATTTAAATGTTATATTTTTTAGGGCCTTACAAAGAAAAGTGTAAATTTATTTGAATAATGTTAATACTAATTTCACCATACAATATTTTACTTAGGATGATTAGAAAGTATATAAGCTCATTATTTTAATAACTATCAAAGGGGCCTGAGTTTGCTATACTTAAGAACCACTACAAAGAGTGTAGTACTATACCTTTAGTACGAGTTTTTATTTAATAAACAGGCTCAGAGTTGAACCTTTTTTCCTTATTTGTGTAACGTATACATGTGAAAAACGTAGAAGCTAAGTCAAAGGTACAACCTCGTACTAAGGTTATACTGTTCGCATTTGAACTCCTTTTTATGTTCATACGTCTGTGACTGAGTGTCCTTAATTAAGTGACACTCATGGTAGTGTAGGTTTAAGGGTTCCTTATAGTGAAGTAAATAATTACCACAGTCAAGTGTTTTACATATTAATTTAACTATCGGACTATTTACCAAGATGCGTTACGTTTTGAATATCACTTAAAGTTCAAATTATAGTGTTAATTTTTCTCTGGGTCAGCTGATCCCATTTACACTAACATAAAAGACCAGTTTTATTATTCTTTCATTATATTTATTATTTTCTTTATAATTATAAGATTCTTGTTTCTCGATCTAGTGTTGAGCGTCGTTTCTTCGAGATGAACGTGCAATAACTACTTTCAAATATGACATTACATTTATGAAATATATTGCCTTATTTTTATTGAATAATATTCCAAATCAGTTAAATACAAATTTTCTAGGAGTTTTGAATAGTTTAATACATACTTTATACACAGAACAAGTTCCTATAGGTATTTAATAAAATACGAGAGTTCATATAATTCTATCATAGTTAGTGCTCAAAGCCTTTGTTTTTATATAAATTGAATTTTCATACAAACATTAAAAGTTACAAGTGGCTATTAGAAAGGCTCTTCTATAAGTATGGTTGTAAAATGTTATTACTGACATAGTACGGGACACTTCCTGAGACGGATGCGGGACGGATCCGAGACGACCCCGGAACACGACGACACGTTTAGGCAGTTGGGACAGTGGCGTTCGGTAGTACGCATTATTTCGGGACTTAAGTTTAGAAGTGGCCCTCATGTAGAAAAATCTAAAGCAAACCTTGCCGTAAATCTGGTTTATTTTCAGATTGTGAGCTGTTCATATATCAAAGACATGAATGTACTTATTAAAAAGATGCTTTATATACGAGTTGAAAGCTTTAAGTCAAGAATACATTTGTTTTATGCCCAATCTGGTGCAGTCACATTTATACAATGTAATATTTTAAAAAGTTCAAGAGTAAAATGTGAGAAAATTTAAAAAATGGTTTATTAACTCTTAGCAATCTAGGTGAAATTCTCTCGCATTAAGTTTAAGCAGAGTTCAACACGAGGCGAATAACTTAACTTTAAAATTTAAAACTTTGTCCTACTCCGTCTTCAGAAATGGAATGTTTAAATAAACAGGTTCCTCGCACACTTTAATGCCAATATTTAATACCTAATATGATTTGAACATAATTTTATAATTCCAATAATTTAATTCTACTATTTTATTAAAGATTAGTCAGTCTATTAATATCTATATATATAAAAGAAAGTCGTGTTAGTGACTGCACTTATAACTCAAGAACGGCAGAACCGATTTAGCTGAAAATTGGCAGGGAGATATTTTAGAACCAGGAAATCGCAATAGGATACTTTTTATCCCGTTCAACAGCATTCCCGTGGGACTTGACATGAAACGTCAGTCACTATAAAACGTGGAATAACGAAACACAATTGACAGCTATGTAATTGACGTATAATGACAGATATGTAATTTAGTATTTGCGGGATAAATTTACAAAAACATTGTTTTTCACATGGGCACTTATATTTTGCGTGTTCACGAGTTTGGAAACCATACGCTTTATTTGTGTTAAAGTTAGACCAAAAAACAAAAAATGTGGTTTACAAAGGAGCACTTCAATGAAACGGATAATTTGAGGACACGTATAACGCTTCAATTCGGTATCTACTTTGGATTCACTTTCATTTACTTAGAGAAGTTCAACTAAATAACACTTCATTTTTGTAATCGAAATGAATTCATTACTGTTGTGAAATGAAATAAAAATTTTCCTTTTCAAATATAAAACAAAAAATTCTTTATCTTTTAATCACCAAACGAAATGTTATATAAAAGTCTTCTGGTGGCGAAACGGAGTTCGCCGGGTTTACTAGTAGGTATATAAATATTTTAAATCTAGTGAATCTAAATGAAGGCGACGGTCAGATTAAAATAAAAATTTTATTTATTATATGGCATAAGAATTTTATGTAAAATATAATTACACTGAAATCTCTATTATCATATTAAAACAGTTTGAAAGAAAATATTCGTTTCAAATTTACAGACTGTTATAATATCTTAAAATTAATCTTAAGTGTAATATCCCTAATATTGTAAATAATTAAAGTTAGACTATAAGGTTTCTCCGAAATTTTAATATTTCATTAAAATCAACAAGCAGAGTTTATATGTAGAATAATGCTTACATTTTAGTATAGTTATAATCATTGTTTTGTTGAACACAAAGTACCATACCATAGTGCTAGTTCCTTCATAAAATCTGACTTATTGTAGCTACATATATTGATGATCTGGAGAAAACATTAGTTTTATTATAATGCGTTATAAAATTAACCAAAAAAACTTGCTGATTCCTTAAAAACACATTATAATTAATATAAAAAAAAACCTTTAAAAGTTTGACTATTTATGATCGAGTTACATTTAAGAGTTATAACCATGACAGAGTAGTTGTATAAACCTGTTTATTTAGCATTGAGGATTAACATCGCGACGTTTATTTTATAGCGTTTGCTTTCGCGGGAACAAAATCCTTTTTAAACTGAATGTGTTTGACCAGGAGCGACCCAAGTTGAGGGCTGGACGTCTGGTCCTTTGTGAGCTGATTAAACAAGAGACCAATATAAAATATTTAGCTCACCTTGACGATTGATGAAAAGTCTAGACAATTTGACTACTGTAACAAGAGTAACATATGAAATTGAATTCAAGACTTACGGTATTGTGCATTTCATATGAAACCAATTTCAGAACATCGATTTGTAATATCACAAGATAAACGACATAGTTCTAGCCATCTCGGCGCTGACATCTCAGATATTGCATTTTTGTTAAGTTCTATTTTGTTGAAGTTCATTTTAATACTTTGAAAAATTTGTTCCATATAAAAAAGAACATCAATGTTTTGGTTCTTATCTTCTTTAACGTAATACTTAAATTCATTTGAATAAAGTCTGTTTAAATATCTGTTCCTAGTTAACTTTCAATTTATACATGTATTTAAAACTTATTAGTTTTCGTTGTTGTATGTTTAGAGGTTTAAGTTATATTAAAGGTTCATATGTGAAAGGTTGATATGTTTTTATTATAAGTTTTCAAGGCCAACCTTAAAGTGAGGTAATAAATGTGTATCATTTTACAGGCTACGAACACATTATATTATTGAATAAAATAATAAACTACATTAGTATGACCATTTTAAAATAACATCACGTAGATAATAATAATGAATGTTTATATGAAAATAAATAATAAAAAAGAGATAGAAGAGATAGAAACCTAGCATGAGAGAGACCAATAAAGAAGTTCCAAAAGTAAGAAAAACTAAAACAATCACCAGGATACGTAGTCATAGTGAACACGCTATATAAAAAATGTATTCATTGCTTTATTGTAACCGCGGTCACGGGAATAGATTGTTTTAAGTCATCCAGCGACAATGAGTTCTACAAAAATATTTTTAATATGAAATCAATTTTAAAATAATGAAATCGCGCACTCTATCCGAAAAACATGGTTTTGTTTCGATACGGCGTGGAACTATGAAGTATTTTTTTATAAATATTTAGAACTACCGTTAGACTGTCAATATGAATATTAATCTTCTCCTATAGGTAGCTTACTATTAGTTCAAAATAATTTTTTGGTTTATTTAATAAAATGAACACTGGTAAAACTTTATTACTAACAGTGTCAGTTTAAATTATTTTTAAACTTTAGTTTTCATTTCGGGACTTTCACTTTAAGTCACTTAAGGTTTGAAATTGGAATTATAAATTGTTAAGGTTGAGAACAACAGGTGTCAAAATTACTTGTTAATATATTTTTTGTTTTAATTGTTATACTAAGCTGACGGTACAATGTTTGTCAGGAATACTCAGCGATGCATATTTTTAAGGTCGAAATGTCATGATAAAATTTTCCAAGCTCTTCTTGCTCTAATTAGATCTGTGTGAAATTAAACGCAAAGGACAACCCAAGTTTTCTATACGTCCTTTATGCGATGTTTTGTGTCTTCAATTACAGCTGGTTTCGTATCTACAAATTAAAATAAATTGTAGGTGAATCATATGTAATATAATTAATAATAGTATAATTAAAAATAATACAATGCCAGGTTAGCATAAATATTAAATAATTTAGTTTAATTTGTAAAATAACGTACTTGTTTTTTACTCATCGTGTTATAAAGATAAGGATGAGCATATCTGACATATTTTGTATCATTTTTTGGAAAACATTCAAAGTTGTTATGCATATGTACTTATATTTATAAAACAGTTTGAGGTGAGAAGATATATTTCTTTCGACAATTGTTTTAAGAAATAAATATTTTTAAACAAAACATCATAAGCTTCCTGTTGTTAATATTTTTTGCTATTACTAATGGTCCAACACTTTAATGGTATAAACAAGGATATTTTAATTAAATTATTATAGGTAGGCAATCAGTGGTGGCCTAGAAGCTTGTAACATTTATTAAAATTAATTAAGGATCATCTTATGAGTTTTCTTAAGTTTAATATATTTTTTTGTTTTAATATTAAAATAAACATAATTATCGTTAATCATAGTAGATGATGTATCACAGGTTTTATTCATTGTGTCTCTCAAGTAATTACAGCGTTTAATTGAAATTCCTTACAGTTCCAATGTGGTATACCATTTAACATTATACTTTTTTATTAGAAAACTTTGACATTGAATCTTTCAGGGTACTAATTTTAATAGATGTTTATTAAATATAAATCCATTTAAGTTACGTGAAGGGTTAGAAGTCAAGTGAAAGTTGGTATAAAATCAGACATTGGTTTATTTAATAGTAAGTCATACGGGTCGATTCTTTCACACATCGTTGAATAATAAAACAAACAACAAAATTCACAACATATTACTTCATTTCAAAGAAGTTGTAGCGTTTATTATTTTGATATATTTTATGAACAATATTAATTTGACGTTCATAATATAATAAAATAATGTGAGAAGGTATCATTTGCTTAAACTGTTGAAATGTTTAAAATTTTAAAGGAAAAAAATAATGGAGATTAACTAAAACAACACAAAAATTTAAAAGAAACGAATAATTATTTTTCTGGGAGGTTTTTTGAAGAACAATTTTGCATCTATTTAATCGAAAAACTTATCGTTTTTATGAAATCGAATGTTTCATATAAACTTATCGTTTTTGTGAAAGATTTGCACACATAATATGTAAGCTTCATCATTTGAAAATATTCATACAATACGTAAGTTGTAATTATCTCTAACTAAACAGAGTGACGTACAACGATGCATATTGGATATTCTACACATTTATTGTTCTACAGAGAATTGTAATAGCAACGTGTTCCAACTATAGTGAACTCAAAAAGATTTTATAGTGAAGTAAACTGTAATTTTTATTTATTTATTTATATACTCTTTATTGTACACCAATATGGACAAATAATAGGATTAAAATAAAGAAAAGAAACATGTACAACAGGCGGCCTTATCGCTAAAACAGCGATCTCTTCCAGGCAACCTTTGGTAGAGGAGAGAGATAGGATGGTAGGGGTGTACAAATTATAAATAAAGATACAATATATATATAATATATATATGTATATATACAATACATAAATAAATATACCACAAATATATACTTATATAATAATATAATATACATACACATTATAAATATATACATTTACATACTATAGATACTTACATAATATGTAAATAAAATATTTAATTGCAGTACATATTTCCTCATGAAGCAAGATAGTGCTCTTTTATCATTTTTTTAAAAGACGTCAAAGTTGGCGCACGTCTTGCTTCAAGTGGAAGAGAGTTCCAAAGACGAATAGAAAGGACTGTAAAGGAGTGACTGTATTTTTTAATCAAGAATGTATATATTTTATATTTATATATGTTCACTTTTAGTTCAAGATCCAATAAAATTTCCTCTCATCATATTTATTTACATAGGTAGGTATGTTGTTAATTCTAAGTAAATCCTATTCATATTTTTATCCGCCGGGTCTTCTATAGAGCTCGTTTTCTAACTGATTCTCGATATATTTCTGCATAACGTTTAATTATTTAAACAAAGTTACATTTAGGTATACGGACATGTCGTTGTTCTTCCCATAAATTCATCGTAGAGAACTTGATATATAAATACATAAATATATTTAAATGGTACCTTATGATTGTTGAAAATATATTAATGTGACATTAAAACTTCCATTAAAATATAACAAGAAAAGTTTTATAATTGAAAACCTATTATTTTTGATATCTAAATAAAGTTCGGCACGTAACGTGTAGTGATCCGAATACTAATGAATATTTTAAATATCTTTCATCAGATTACACGATATAAAATTATTAGAAAAGTCTACAAAAATATTATAAAATTTTATACATTAAACAGTCGTACTACAACAATATTGTATAACATGCTCTTAAAACTTTTTATTTTGATTAATCTTCGACCAAAGTTTATGCAAATTTTAAAAGGTATATAGGTATATAGGTTTTATAGGTGCTTGTGTGATCGAGTGACTGAGTGTGTGTTATTTGTGTCAGATTGTGATTGTGTGTTTGAGTGTGAGTGTGTGTGTGTGTGTGTGTGTGTGTGTGGGTGATAGTATGTGTATTGTGCAATTGTGTGTATATATGTAGATAGTATCTATGACATATAATAAAATATAGTACACAAATCAAATGTGGCGCCTCACTAGCACTTCGATCTGTCATCGGAGGCGGGAGAACGTTCTCTTGAGTTGTGTATCTACTTACTGATAATTTGGTGGTTTTATTTATAATTCTGAGATATAAATAAAGGACATTACAGTATCTATTTTATTTAACGAAAATTCTAATCCTTTTGTATTTTTAAATTTTCTTATTTAAGAATAAATAAATACATCTATTTTATTTAGGAATAATAATAATGTTTAGAACTTTCTATAAAAATTAAGTCGAAATTGAAATGAAAAGAAGGATTAACTTTTATAAGTATGATAGATTTCAAATTAAAAAAAGTGATCTTTTAAAGATTGATCGTACTTTCAATTGAACCTACTTCATGTTTACTTAATGAAAGAATTCTATGAAATTCATAGAATTATGATATCTGAGACTTTGCGAGTACATACCTATATTAAATCATATTATTCTATTTCATGCCTTGCAGTAACGGTCAGACTAGTTGATAAACTTAACACAATAAAATACAAACATTTATTTAAACTTATAACAGGATAATGTAAAAAAATATTGTTTGTCTTAGAAATCATTATAATATTGAACATGTCGAGAAATCAATAGTTTCAGTAGCATTTATTAATTTATTTATGTATTCAAGAATCCTGTATTAATCAATTGTGTTCTGGTATTAATATGAAGGATTAGTTATTAGTTAATACACTGATTCAATAATTGACTAATAGGCCTACTTAATCAAAACATAAACAATATTAATACGTCTCAGATCATGAATTGTGTTAAATATTTAAATGAGAGTAAGATTAAGTTGAAGACTAAGTTATTAATAATATCATTGTATAGTTTACACGCGTTTCAGTTACTTTATAGACACCGCGATCACTAGCAGAAGAAATAACGTGTGTTATTGAATCTTTTTATTTATCATCTAATGCTAACAATTTCTTAATTTTCTCGCGCACTCCGCTGGATGTACGAGAAATCCCATAACTTTATCTTGAGGCCAAACGGAATGGTCACGAACATTAGAATTTGTATTTTTGAAAAGAGGCTTTCAAAACCTGGATAGCTGCCAGAGACTATCTCTATTTAAATTTTGATGCTTTTTGATATTAATAGTCGCCTGAATTAGTCTCTGTACTTATAATTATTTTCTTTAGCGTGGATTTGTGGGTTCTTAAACGGGATGTAATGACTTGACTTGTTCACTCTATGTTCAAATACTACTAACCTCAACGCAACCCTTTCTTAATATTTGAGATATATTATTTGATCCTTGTATTGATGCTACTCTTTAATTGTTCAATGTGTGTGTTTTCATTTACTTGTTTCAATTATTACGAGAAGAATAATATAACAAAATAATGAAAAGTTACATGTTTTACTTGTATTATCAAATTTTTTAAAATCATTTAATTTAAATCTGTATGTATCTGTTATAGTAATTAATTAATTACTAATTATTTTTAACCAATAAAAGGCAGCAAACGGACCATCTGATGGTCAGTGATTTTAATCCAGCATTAAAATCTACAATAAAGGAGTAAATTTCAATGCTTTTAATAAAACTACTCGCGTATATTTTCCCGAAGCGACATTTTGAGTTCAGTTACAGTTGTTACAACTTTATCAATAGTAATAATAATAATAATAATAGTAATAATAATAAGACAGATAGAGTCTATATCTATTAGAAAATAATCTCTAGAATCTAGATATACTCACAACCGTTGATAAAATATAAAAATATTTTATGTACACTGGAGACCAAGATATAGTGCAGTACTGTTACTGTTTGACAAAAATACAAAATATAAACTTGTTAACAAATAAGACTTTAAATCTGTTACTGAAAAAAAATCGTACTTCCACTTAATTCTATAATAATTATTTTTAATCAAATCATAAAACATCTTTTAATAAACAGTTATTAAAATAAAAGTATTTTTTAATTCACTGATTAGTAATTGATAAAGATATGTTCAATATTATTTCCAACGTCATCTTCCTGTTATTTATATTAGGTCATTGAAGCGGATCTAACCGTTTGTTTGATTAAGAGATATGGAACCAATTTCTAAATAAAATGATTTAAACAATTCTATGAATTATTCAGTCATATGGACTTTTGGAATTATCAGTGATATGGAAGATAACAACGGAAAATTGAAGTTTATCTAAAACATGATAATTAATACGTCACGGTTAAAGTGCTAGTGATTTTAAATTGTCTTATTCATCAAAAGGTAATCATGAAAAGCAGAAAAAAAACAATAATAGTAACAGTAATATCCTAAAAATATTTGGTTTCACCAGTTAAGCAAAGAAGTTTCGAGCAGAAATAGGAAGACAAACAAAATAAAAGTAATGTTCTAAACTAAGAGTTTCCTGAAACACATCTCTTAATAGGGTCAGTTAAACATTGTTCCATTTTCATCTGATTAAAGTTCATAAGTGAAAAAGTGAGTCGTTAATTAGAGCGAAATTTTGGCAAAGGACAAATTAATGAAATTGATTTGATTGTAACACCACTTTTCTTAATGACTTATTAAATATTTAAATGAATAGAATTTTAATAAAGTGTCATTTAGACATTCTATTTCAAAGTAGTTAAACGTATTTTTATAAATTCTTTAAAATAGCAAACATAAATTTTATTATTAAAAAAAATACAAATGTTTCAAAATAAACTGAAAGTCATTGCCGTCACGCAAACAATGGATGTAAAAAAGGTTTTGTGACACTGGACCTTGGCTCTTTGTTTCCATAAAATATCCTGAGAAAGAATGTATACAATATAATGTACAGGTAATAAATGTAAAATCAAAACATTATTTATTAATTTTTATTTTGTGGTTTTAGAAATAAAAAAAATTCAGAAACAACATTATGAAATATTATGTTATCTTAATAATAACATAATTTAAATCTCCTTAAATGTGTACTTTCAGTAACAACATGTACAAGTGCTTTT
This sequence comes from Danaus chrysippus, assembly GCA_916720795.1. Taxonomy (NCBI): domain Eukaryota; kingdom Metazoa; phylum Arthropoda; class Insecta; order Lepidoptera; family Nymphalidae; genus Danaus; species Danaus chrysippus. Next base: position 11,696,897 of record CAKASE010000044.1, read on the forward strand.
TTTATTTTTTCTTATATTAATAAGGGTGTTTTAAAAATCAAATCAAAATAGAGATATTCGATTTCAAATTACCTATTTTCTGATTACTCCATGAATAATTTAAAATTACTTAACTCAAATTAATTACATCATGAATAAAGTAAGAAGAGAGAAACACGAAGAACATCTTAATATATATATCAGATTTTAGGAATTTCACTTAAGCAATAAAATTTAACGAAATTTAAATTAAAATTATTCAAACCCAATCTGCAGCCTCAATCTGATAATTAATTGTTGGGTGAAGTGTAAATTTGAATCTCTCAAATACCTAAAATAGTAAAGACGGTGAATGTTTAATGTTTAAGAACATGCATTTTAGATTAATAATAATTAATGTTATATGAATAAAGTACAACGTAATGAATTTTTAGATGGGATTATTTTCTTAAATTAGACTAAATGATTGTTTCCTGTTTAGTGCATTCCTTTTTTTTCCTTTGTCATGTAGTTTCCTTGTTTTACAATAGATATTAGTAGGTTTCTACACTAGTTCTAGTAGATATCTTTTATGAATCTGTGATTGATTCATATTTTATTTGCACTTCGATAATCTAGACGAAGAGTCCACAATTCGATGCTCAATTTCAATGTACTCACTGCAAGGTCTGTTTTCATTGTCCTTAATCAAATATTATCCAATTAGAAAAAAATTTACACTGCTATAAGGATACGGCTGAAGCTATTAAAAGTGTATTTATAGGTTTTAGAAATTGTCTGCTCTGCCTTTTTCCATATTAATTTTCATTCAGAAGCGTTACGGTCTTTAATAAAAATTGAGATTTTAGGGATGAGAAGCATATCTTGCTACCAAAGATACGAATTATATAATACAAGCATATAATATTGAAAGTATTCTCTCAAGAATTAATAAGTTACTAGGACTAAAGAATTTGGTGAAATAAAAAATATAATACAGAACATTGAGTAAAAAAAATATAGACTCAATAAATTTTAGGACAAATTGTTATTTAAAAAAATATTCCTCATAATGGTCTGTTTCATGATACAGTAAATTTATCTAACGATCTTATACATCAGAAACGTGATATTTACTAAAATAGGTAATTTTTATTTATATCATATCAAAAACTTTTGTATTTTAACTACGTACCGCTCTTTTCACTTATTGTTATTTAAGTCATTTTTCAAAGCTTTTCAATTATATTACAGAACTATATGGAGATTTTACACATCCCTGTCATTCCTACCAGGTAATAAGGGTTAATGGAGCCTTCACATGTGGGGCATACCTTTGAAGAATGAAAGCGTTAGGTGGATAGAAGGGCAAAATCTCATCCTTGTTTTAGAACCTGTTATTCTGATAACTTCTGGGTTCCATTATCCTTTATTTTTACCTTAAGTTACATTGTTAATTTTATTATTGCGTCCCGATTCTTTTTCAACATTTAATTTGTATACTTACAATAGGTCCGATATAATTCTTAATCACGGGATTTTGAATTTATTATTATTATTCCCTAAAATATAATTGCAAACTCATTAACAGGTACGGTTCAACTCAAACAAACCATCCTATCCTATTTCTTCATTTGATGTGGGACAACTCGGTGCTCTCTCTCATACTTATAGTAGTATAAATTTGATTTCATACTCTCAATAACACTCACATTTTAACACCTAAAAAATTTTAAAACCTACCATGATCTATAATTTTCTATCGTTCTCCTAAAATTAAACACATGAAGGATCGCTGCCCGTAACATACTTCAGCTCAATTTATTGCGAACTATTACCAAGTAATACTTAAACTTATTTGTTCGGAGCTATTATCTATAACAAAAGGGATTATTTGCAGAAGTAGCATTAAGGCAATTAGAGGTATCTCAGCGATGGTATAAACAATTTGTTGTGTGAATAACTGTCATATTTTTGCCATTATAACAGATAAAATCTATTGTCTGTTTAAATAAAATCAAATATATACAGAAAAATAAATTATTATTATAAAGTAATTTAAGTCTGTACTAAAACTCATCTGTAAACAAATATCTATGGAACAATATTTGATATCAACCAAAATTCAAGTCTTTATTTAATTCCATATCTAAATGACCACACAATATTGGAGAATGCTGACATACTCACATTCTTAGAGCTCTCTACAAACATAAATGTTCGTCCCTGCCATACCCCCAACATTTTGTGACACATCTTTGATTTTGTCAACCTTGGTAACTCTGTGATGTATGAGCGGAGGCATATTAAATTTAGCAACTTCATATTTATTAAAACACATTTTTATGAAAAATGTTGTAACTTATCAATCCCAGCTAGATTTTCTTTGACATTTTGTCGTAAAAAGAATTGAATTAAAAGACTCTAATACATTCATTTGTTTTAATGACAAAATATAAGAATTGTTATTGTTATGAATATTTAATGAAACATAATTTAATTTTAATACAATATTATTTTACTTTAGTATCAATTCCTTTTATTTTTTAACAACATAATCAAACTAGTTTGACATCTTATGAAAGGAGATCAAAAATTTTCAATAACACAATTAAATCTTGATAAAAATTGTATAATTCATAAATTCCCATTTAATGCCAAGTTAACATACAACATATTTGATTAAATTAAAATGAGCAAGTACTTTATTGATGCTATTGCTGTTAATAAGAGTTCTCTTGAATTGTAAATGCCTCAATATAGAGAATATAAAAGTAATGATATTTGTCTGTTACAGATCACAATGTTAATTAAGGTAGGATGTAAAACGTGGTGTAATATTAAACGTATTTTTGTTTGATGAAGAAATCTTTCTTTCTCAACTCTCGATTGTTACTTGTATTAATAATTTATTATTTAATAAATAGATAAATCTTCAACATTTTCTTTAAATTATAATCCATTATATTTTGTTTATTGATAATGGTTTAAAATATAAATCGTACAATATTTTCCTAATCAGTTTCTGTTGTGAAATATTTCAAATTTTTTTTACATTAATTTTCCTTTTTATATTTTATAACGCGTTTTTACGAGTACTTCAACAATTAATAACTTGTTGCTCTTTTTTTATCAAGATGTTTAAATATAATTAATAAATTGCATAAAAATCCGTTTGAATCTGAGTGTATTTAATAATAAGTGAAGCTGAAAGAGACGGCTTATCCATTCTTTTTTTATTAGTTCGATAACAGTCCATCACTATTGATTTTTTAAAACAATTTCAAAGTTCAACAAATCAGTGTACTATATCTCATCGAAGTTTAATAGTTTAGATTCACATATATGTGTGTACTTTTGTTTATTGTGTTGGAGCAGACTTAATGTTGCCATATACGCTTCATTTGCCGATATGTCGTCGGTGCGCCAGCTAGCTAGAGATAATGAGGTAATTCTGAATCAAATTTTTTAAATTTGATAATCCTGGTACTATTCTACAAGATATAGTATGGAGTTTGTTATAATCAGTGATTTGAACATATTATATGTATACCGTTTTAAACAATTATATTTAATTTTGTTAGAATCAAGCAAATATTAATTTAAGAAGTCATGAGTTTTCTAATAATATTATTAATAAAGCACTTGATGTGCATATATTTTATGTGTAAATTTAACTGAGAGTTAAATTTCTTTTAAAGTTATGACATTAACATTACAAAATAAACAGTGTGGTGTTGGGAGCTTCTAGCTATAATAATATGTATGTATTTTCAATGTTGTTGAACACAATCTATCTTAAAGGTTATTTAACTTGACTCGGTTAGTTTATAAGTAGAGTGGAATGTTGAAGGAGTCAGAAGTTTACAAGTAACACATCAACTAAGTATATGTAAGCTTCTTTATGAGGGAAATTCTACAATTTCAAGTTCGAGAACAAAATTTTAAGATCGAGGTGGATATATTAGTTCTTATTTTAGGAGCTATGTTTATTTAGAAACTACTTCTACTAAGTGAAGTATTACTACTAAGTGAAGTATTAAGTACTACTAAGTGAAGTATTTTATATTTTGAAAGGAATATTTCGTTCAAAGTACCGATGCGTACGTTTTGTTTTGAAATTAAGCCAACTTTTATTATGTAAAGTTTCTGGAAACAATTATCATTCAATAATATTTTTAAGTTGAAAAAGGTTTACTAGTATTTTAAGACTCTTCCCACACGGGTTAATAGGATTTTATAATAGGAATCACGGCATTAAGTTATTTGCCTAAGAGATAAAAACTTTTCAGAATTCCACGTATTCACGGCTCACCGTGCAGGTGCCGGGTCCATCGCGTTGCAGGGAGAGGATCTTCAACAGTGTCTGGGATTTACGACCCAGATGTAGGTTTAAGAAGCCTCATCTAATGAGCGTTGGTAAATGCTCACCTCCACTGTCCAAGCTCCTCTCTCTACCTAACAAATTTTGATCTTAAATTTAGCATAATTAACTTGCCAAATAAGACTTCAATTATTACTTAAACATATTTGTGTATATATAATTTAATTACAACAGAACACCCAGTTCTAGTAAAACTTCATATTATTGTTTAAATATTAAAGTCGAGTACCAACCAGTAAGTAGTACTACAGATATCTTCCACATTTTATTTAAAATATTAAATAATCATAAATTTTAATTATTTAACGTTGAGAATAGTCTAGATAAACTTAATTAAGGTTTTAAAAGTATTTCAGTCGTTCATTCTCTTCTTATAATTAGACAAAACGTTGATATTCTAATATTTTACTTCTAGAATTCCAATTTCGTTGCCAACTTTTTTTTTTGCCAACCAATTTCGTGATTATATGACGTCCATAACAACAACTTAATAATTTGATTATAAATCCGATAACTTTCTTAAAAATGTGCCAGGATAAAGTTACTGAAGAGAGTTAAAAAATGTTTTATAAGATGCCAAGTGGAGGATTTGGTAAACATGTTTAAAACCTTTCATTTGTTATTAATATTGTTTAGGTATTTTTCTTTTACATATTTATAAGTTGGGCATTAACCCAACTGTTTCGATTATTTTTCTCATAAGGATTGGCACATTTCACCGGTGAATGTATTTTATTCCAATTACAGTAAGGAAGTTTCAAGGAAAAAGTGAATAGATTAACGCCAATAGTGCGTACTTACCATCTGAGGCTACAGTTTCACTTACCATCAATTGTGATAATAGAAAAGCTCTAAGTCTAGATAAAGATAAAACTTAACTACTCAACACTTGAGAGCATCTGATCATATAGGAGTTGGCTAAACATAACAATTCTTTGTTTAATTTACAAAAAGACAAAATGGAGTTATTTAGTAAAAACGTTTACTTTTTCTTATAAATCATAAAACGTTGCAGATTCAAATTTACAAAACACTATCATTTACAAGTTTATGACAAAAGAAAAATACTTCAAAAGCAATTTCTTCAACGAATATTTTTTGAAACTGAAATTTTGTTATGTTGTCTGGTCCAAAGGCAATCAGTTTTGTTTTAATATAAAAAGAATTATTTTTTAAGGATTATCGTAGAGTAAGAGTGATTTAATTAATATTAAATCACTTTGACACATTGATATACAATAGAATATCAATCTTATGCTGTAATTTATGTTTATTAAAATTAAACATTTGATGAAGTATCGACGGTAAAAGACGTAACGTGACTAACTCTTCAAAATTGTTTTACTTTATATCATGCGTCATAAAGCATGACAATAATTTTTAGGATATTGTTTTAAAAATGTCTTAAAATTGAACATTTCTGGATAAAAATATAAAACACTTTTTACTACCGCAATATAAAAATATAAACATTGACTTGATTTTTTTAAAATTGGAATTCGAAAATTTAGAGGCTTGATTCGAATGAAATAGCAGCTCTTCATATAATTGGGATTGTTAAATGGAACTAAATCAATAACCTATGATAATCCAGTTTCTACCAACTCAGAAAAATAGTTTTAGTGTTTTTAACGGCATCATATTTGCATGTATTTTTGCTATTGTTTCATGCATGTACCGATGTTAAGTGATTATAAAATATATAAGAGTTATAATCAAAATTATACGTAAGATATATTGGAAAAAGTATATATTTTTTTTCTGTTTAGATAGTTCACATTGAGGCAAATATAAAATATGGGATACAATAACATTGTACTTTGTTATTATAATCAACGTAAATTTTATTTTTAATAGAGGTCTAGTTTCATAAATTATTATATAAAAACATAGTTTGCTTTAAATATACCCAATACAGTTCAATAAATTATCTTAAAATACAGTAAATTATTAGAGACACATACAAGCCAGTAAGAATTAGGAGTTCAGTGAAGAGAATGGTGGCAATTCTTTACGAGCTTTGAATAATTTATTCTGTTACGTTTGTTTTGGGCTTGATAAATTAAACAGAATGTCTGACATTAAATGTTTTGATTATATTTTAATTATTTTTAGAGAGCAGTCTTACAATACGAAAGTTGACAATTCCTGTAACTAACTATAGTTACTAATAAGACTGTAACATAAAATCAATAACTATTAATAAAGCACTAGCCCAATCTATATTGAGCTACTGTATCCCTGTTTGGGGAGGTGCGGCTAAAACTCATTTAATAATTTTAGAAAGAGCGCAGAGGTCTCTCATAAAAGTAATGTTTTTCAAACCGTACCTTTTTCCAACTTTTGATTTACACAATCAGTACAAATTACTGACTACTCGTCAAATATATATATTAAATTGTATACTTAAAATTCATCATCATTTACCTTTTGTTCCCTCTCAAATCCAAAACAGTAGGCGTAAATCCGTTTGTCCTATCCCAACTAGTGAAACCAAATTTAAGAAAATACAATACAATTATCAATCGTCCTATCTTTATAATAAACTAAACAGAAGACTTAACATCTACAGACTCACAAAATCGAATGTGAAGCGTGTTCTAACGGAGACATTGCTCACGTGTAACTATGCTGAAACTGAAAAATTCATAATTAAATTTAACTTTTCACAATTATAATAAGATTAATATGATGTTAAACGCACACACGCACGCACACACACAGACACATACATACACACATACATACACACACACAAGCACACACACACGTACACACACACACTTTTTTTCTACTTACTTTATAAAATTGTAAACCCTGCTTTATATGAATAGTTCTATAAATGTGTGTTACAAGTCATTGTTGACGTTCTAGTTGTCTTGGTGGATGAGCGGGGCACCCAGTAACACGGGTTTGTACCTAGTACAGGGGCCCTCGCAACTTGTTTCATTTGTAACCTTTTAGTCAATAAAGTTGATTTTTATTTTTTTTATTTTTTTTATTAATTATTAAATTACATACATCCCCAATGGCGACAATTGAACTTTTCTATCATGGACATATTTATTGCAATTCTGTAGTAATAACTTAAAATTAATTGTTTCTAAATATTTTTCACATCCTTAAATAAAAAATAAACATATGACTCTGATAAATGTTATAACCCGTTCAATAATATTTTATCTTTATCACACAAACGGTCGCGAGGTAATATCGTGACTTAAGAAAAGCAACAAGAAATAAAACGAATTTGTTACCTTATATTATAACAATAATTGTATAACACTACGAATAAGAGTAAGTAGTGGTAGTTTATTAATGATGAAATCATTCTAGACGAACTTTTCTGCAAGCCTGGCGGGAATATAAAATCATCAAAAACAAGGGAACTTTCTTGTGACTCGTTTATTGGATAACATGCTTTTGCCGCGACTTCGTCCGCGTGGACTTCCGGCAGATTTTTGGTTCTTCCCGCATAGTTTCCGTTCTTGCGGGGTTTTCGGAATGGTCGAGTTCCCGCAGAATTTTCAGGATAAAACCTATTTTTTTTTTATTCACAATGAAGTAGTCTTAACCAACAACATATCTATTTGTTTATTTGAATAAAGATACATATTATTATGTTGATACAACTTTAACAAATTATTTCGACCAAAGTAGGTACCATAAAAACGGTTTTTGTGAGTTAATCTTATAAGATAGACTGTACTATCCAACACAAGAAGAATTATTCAATTCAAACCAGTAGTTTCGGAGATTAGCGCTTTCAAACAAGCAAACAAACTCTTCAGCTTTATAATATTAGTATAGATAATAATTATTTAACTATCGGGTAATGATATCCATCCTTACAACATATGTGTTCATCGGAGATTATATTACATGATCACCCACCTAGCCATCATACTGTTCTAGTAACCAAACCTGTAACTAAAATCATAGTTTGATAATTAATAATATATATCAATTTAAGTTCAACGTATTTATATATTTTTTGTTACAATTTAAGTAATTATAAAGTAAACGTATTTTAAAGTATGGAAATATGCATTCTGTTCCGTTTTTGCTGATAATAATATGTTATAAGAAAATTTTGCGTACGTAATAAATGACTAAATAAATTATTTGCTACGTCTATAACAAAAAATATTCACATTCATAGAATATTATGATGATGACTTATAATATTAACGTTTTAATAAGAATTTGCGGACAATTACCTCTAACTCAGAATATATCAGTTCTTCTATCGGTGAGAGTGAGCGAGAGTGAGTGAGTGAGAATGAGCATTGTTGCTGATGTTGGTATTTGGAATTCAGGTACCGATAATTGTTAACAGTAGTCCCCATATATTTACTATTCGGAAGTCTAGATGAATATTTATTAGTCATTAATTCCGTACACTAACAGCATAGCTAGACAATACAATGCCTTTAAATGAAACTAAGTTTATCGGATAATCACTCGTTTTTTCTTATTGAATTTCTTTTTATTAATGAATGTTTCGATTCATCTGAAAGTTATCAAGGTTGCTAAAAAGTTAATGAAACGTCAGGAAAATGGTAAAATGAACAAAATTTAAAACGATTAGTTTATTCGAAAAAAAAAATAGTTCATTTAAATAAAAACACCAGAAAATATATTTTATTGTATCAGAAATTATTTTTCTAGTTTATTTGGTATATTGTCATTGCAATTCGTGATAACTCACCCGATATACATTTATGTATATCTTGTTTAGATAAAACTTTGTATTGTAAGAAGATACATTGCAAGAATGTTTAAGGTACCAGGTCATTTAAATATAAATATAATGAGTAAATTGGAGATATTTAGTTGTAAAAAGTGTATGGGAATTCCATAAATGTTTAAAATGATGAAATAAAACTATGGAGTATCATGTCAATCTTACAAGTTTGTTAAAATTATCAAAGAGTTATGACGACGTTCATAGGAGAAAGCAGAGAACAAAAAGAATATACATAATATATAAAGAACTTGAGTTCTTTGAATATCGAATTAGTCATGCAACTTTTTGTTAAAACTAATTAATATTCATACACGCCAACAAATTTCCAATGTATAACTATTTTATGATTAAAAATTTAATTTCAAATGTTGTAAGGAAACGTGAATGTGAATGTTAAATGTGAATTTAATTGGAAAACTTCGTAAAAAATTGGCTCTTTGATTTAAATCTTTGAATTTCTATTACGTAACATAACATTACTAAATAAGAGTTTACTTGGAAAACCACACTATTAATAAGTTATATTAAATTTCCTAAAACCAAAATTATAATTGTAATATATTTTTGCTATATAAAGATGAGTTTTGTTTATTAAATGTATGACTTATTTTTAAAATTCAAAGCCCAAATTGATTTCACCAGTCAAATTAAAAGTGCATTAAATTAAAAGTTCCAGAATCTGTATAAACTATAAGCAAAACAAAAACAATGTTTAGTCAATTAACCTTGTTACAGAGGATCTTAGATCATAATGAGCTTCTATAGAAACTGTGGGAAGTGTCTTGTGGTGATGTCGTCAGTGTCACTAATTAGGTGACACTCGAGTTAGTGTAGGCTAGAGTGCTGTTTATATGGAGTCTATAATTACCTGAAATCAAAAAGAATTTTATTTAACCGTGCCGTTCTTATAGATCAACAGACATTTTTCTTTTTTTAAAGATAAAAAGAAGTATCATGATTGAGATGATTAACAATTTTTAGGTACTTTGATTAATATAATGCTTATAGAATAGAAGTTGATAATTTTTAGTGGACACAAAATATGGTTCTTTTTTGTCAATACATTTAACTTGTCTTATATTGAAATAAGAAAACGTCTTATTGGTGATATAAGTTTTTGGGAAGTAAAACATTCTACGAAAACTTAACCGCAAGAGAAAATCTCCATTCGTTTGTATGCCGCTAGAGTGAGAGAGACGGAAGATCGGTCCACTCACTCGAACGCTATGCCTGCCTCCGCTCGTGAGGATTCCGCGTGACAAGTTTCACGGAATGACTGGCAGCGCTCGAGATGAGACGGGAGATCGGTCCATCTCTCTCTCGTTATACCTGCGATCGCGCTCGTGAGGTTTTGGTGTGACACAAGTTTCTGAACATGTCACCCGACTAAAATGATTTAAAAGACGTTATCACGTCAAAATGGAAGCAAATTCATTTCGATGACGAATAATAAATAATTATATGGTGAACTACAAACTAATTGTCATACTCTATGACAAGAGCCTCGCTATACATAAAAGGTTGGTGAAACAAAGGACACGGTCTGTTTTTGCCAGGACCAGTAAGTTATATATGTAATTTATGATGAACAAAGATTAGAACTTATGTTTGAGGGATAATATTAAATATTATTTTATTTTAAAGAAAATAAAAGAAGCGATTGTACCTAAAAAACATTGAAGGAAAATATATTTTCAATTAAGGAAGTTATTATAACAAAACTTTGTTATTATTTTTATGAAGATATTAATTTGCTTTTTATGAATTTTATATAATTTGTATATAAAGACATAAAACATCACTGTTATTTATTAAATAAAAATATTCACAAAATAAAATTATTGACAAAATAAAAATATTCACAATAATCCTTAAGAAATATTATATTTATAGTTAACACTAAAACAGTAAAATAGTAAGTCAGTGGTTAAAAGGACCGCCTCTCATGCATGAGAACGCGGGTTCGATCCTGACCCTGACAAGCACCAAAGTGACTTTTCCGAGTCATATGTACTTTTTAAGAGTATTTAGACATCACTGATTAATGTTTTCCCAAAGACTGTTGATGTTACGCAGGCGGCCGGTCGTAAAAACAATTAGCTTACAAGTTATTCACAATATGTAACGCAGACCCTGGCTAAAGCTGGGAAATTTCCAGGCAGAAGAAGAAGTCAACAGTAAAACAATAAAAACAGTATAGAGACGAAACCTCTTAGCATTCAATGGATTCACCGTGCGGGTGCCGGGTCCATCGCATTGCAGGGAGAGGAGCTTCAACAGTGTCTGGGACTTGCGACCCAGGTGTAGGTTTAAGGGGCCCCTTAACTAACGCGCGTTATACTCTCACCTCCACTGTCCAAGTTCCTCTCCCTACCTAACCAAATTTGAAAAGAACGTACTAGGGCTGCCTTCGACGTACGTTCCAAGAATGAATTAATGTTAGTTCTGGACAGGCCCAAGTCTTTTAGTAGGTTATAGAGAGATTTAGCTGTTATACCTCTCGCTCCCACCTCTACCGCGTACAAATCAACGATGAACCTATTTCGAGTTAGTTCGTTAGTGAGCTCGTAATACTTATTGACCTTGATGGCATGGTCTTTGGGGATGTTGGTTTCCCAAGGCACCGTAAGCTCTATCATCACAACGCGCTTTAAAATACGCGAATATAGAAATATGTCTGGTCTGGAGGCCGACGCACAAATATCCTCGGGGATTTTGTATTGTTTCTCATACGTATCCATAATGATAGTCCAATCCGAAGCCGCTTTAAGGATAGAGTAAGGCTTGACGTTTGATTTTATAGCCCAGGTGCCCTCTCTCACAAAACCTATTGATCGCTCGTTTGTGGTTATTTCCCTTTGCGCTCTGGCTACCGAAAGACTAACCGCTTCACGTATGATCTCTAAAACCCTATCGTAACGACGCGAGTATTGACCGCTGTCCAGGAGAACCTTACATCCCACCAGCAAATGCTTAGCAGTTCCAACTGCCTTTCCGCAGATATAGCAAGTTTTTTCGGTACCTTTACCCCATCTTACTAAATTACTCTGATCTGGGAGAGTCATCTGGAACGCATTGAGATAAAATTTTAGCAAGGCTGGCGACCAGTCATGAATTAGGGTGCGCCATTTTAGTGCTAGTGGAATGCAAAAATCTCCTATGTCTAACCACTCGTTTTGCATTTCTAAACTCATTGCATGGATCTTGTATTTATCGTTCTCGTCTTGCCGAATAAAAGACTTCAATATATCCGTATCTTGGACTTTCCTACTTGATCCTAACCCTACTCTGTTATTTTGCGCTCCGATCATAAATTGTTTATGGAATTGAAGTCGTGACTCTAGTAGCTCTGGGGCATCATTGTCTTTTGGGAGTGATGTAACGACGTCATCATGGGATTTTCCCAGGATATGTCTCTTGGAAACTCTTAGGTGTTTGTAGAGCTCCGATGGTCTTTTTAGATTCATCCCAAAACTTATTATGTTATTTAATATATAAATATTATTTTTAATATTTAAAATAAGATTGTCATATTTGAATTAAAATTTACGCTGGATTCAATTTTGAGATCTTACTGACTATAACTGTTAAAAAAATATAATAATTTCTAAGTAATAAAATATGAAATAATGATTCACAAAGAAATTATGAAACGCAATAAGGATTAAAACCATCGGTTTTGATGTATGACACTTCTTATATAAAAGCAATTTTGAGATAAATAATTCATTAATGGGAATTAACTAAGATAAAACTAATCGATCCAAGATTACAGATAGAGCTATTTGGAAAAGTGATTGAATAAATTTAAAAAGTTTTGAATAAATACAAATATGAAAATAATTAATAAGAGTCATAAAAAATATAACGCATAAGTAATCTATAATAATTCAGTAAAAATTTATAAAAACCTTATTATACCTTTTGAGTTATACAAGACCGGTAGAACTTTATTAAGTATACATATATAAGGTAAGACGGGTATTGAAGTTATATGAGCGTAAGTTATTCATAGCAAATCAAAAATATAAAAAAAACTTCATTAATTCTAACAAGGTATCTGAGTTAACTTAATAAAAGCAATCTAAACGTGACCTGTTTAAAATGTGTACTACTCGCGTTCTCGTGTGTTCTTATAAATTATGGAATAATTTATTCTTAGACATAGTACATTCAAAATAAATCAAAATCATTTCTTAAAATGATTCGTTTGCTTTAGATCTTGGAATAAGAAATTTAACCTTCAAACTTTCACCACCGTTTCTAATAGAACAAAACCTGCAAGCTCCGAATTTTAATTGATTACTTTATTTCTTATGCGACTCCATCTTAAACTCAATCAAGGAGTTTTACTACGAAACAGGTCAATAGCATCGGGATTAAATAATAAAATACAAATGGATATTTGGACCGGAGCAAAACCAGATGTTAGTAATCTACTCGTATTTGGGAATAGGGCTATGGTGGCGGTGCACATAAAAAAGGAAAAACGGTTGAAAATGGACAAATTTCGCAAATTATAAAAATAAACACTATGTGTCCAGTCTATTGTGTGAAATTTCATTAAGTTAATAAATACGGTATAAAAATAATAATTTTATTCCGATGTTAAATTTGGATGGTGAGTTAGTTTTTCTAACAATTGAAAGCTAATAGCTGAGTGCACCTACGAGTATGTATGTGTCCATTGAACGAGTTCATAGTAACGTGTGTGAACTAGTTGAAAATTGTGTGCTCTCAATAGATAAACGGAGTTAATGGACCGTGATAGAGAATTGAATCCCGGCTCGCTGATATAAGAGCTTTACCGAACGTATGTTTTGAGGGTGAAGCAATTTTAAAAACATTTATTTATAATTGGCTTGTCACTAACAGGGTGAGATTAAAGTAAAACAAGTTTGTGATATGGCGAGTATGTTAATGTTTATTGGAAAATATGTGAATGATACGCGAGAAGCGAAGTTTATTAAAGTTTAAAAATATTAAATAATACATATATTCAAGTTTATTTATGAATTTCTTTTACAAGTAAATGCTGTAGTGTTATTATTATTCTCAAACATACATTTTGTGTCCAAAAATTTTATTCGTAGCATCACAGCAATTATTGTGTTACACTTATATAATCCTAATAATTTGTTTAGTTTATATTGTCTCTGTATAGATACTAGCTTTTGCCCGGGACTTTGTCCGCGTTAGTTTCATAATTAGAACTGTATAACTATCCTGTGAAGATGAACTGCTTCGATTTAGAGGCATTAAATGAACAGATCTTGGATTTTATTAGCAACTTGTTTTTTGGTGGAACAAAGTCAAATTATAGCCAAATAGCTATTCTTGATATAAATAGTGTTACTAACACGAATTTTTAACATACATATATAGATTTATTAAGACCGTAAAATTTGAACATTTTAATTAAATAAAACTACATTTGATCTTGTAAATCTCCGATATCCAAAGATTTATTTCGTTTTTTTAACATAGTTGTAAAGCGTAACTCAATTCTGAAGCTTGTTATAATCCCTTCAAATTCTATGAACAAATTATTCTTAACGGACTTGATTTTAGTCCTAGAGTCTGAACCAAAGATTAATAATTGCATTTTTCTTGTTAATATATCGCATCTATATACATATATACGTGTATATATATATATATATATATATATATATATATATATATATATATATATATATATATGCGATATACTTTATGGGTTGATCTTGGTCTGATAATGAAACGAATAAAATTATTAAAAGATGAACTGTTAACATAAATTGATTTTTTTTCTTTTAAACATTTCATATCAGTGAAATATTTCATTTTACAAACAATGTTTACTATCTATCAGTTCAATAAACCCAAGGCATGAGAAAATTTAGAATAATTTATAAATACATTTGTCCAGATGCTCTGAAGGAAAATACTAGGAAGGAATTTCATAAAATAGCGATAGGAATCCGGAATTTCCTTTAAAATTCAAAGTATATATTTGGTTTTCAAAAACTTTTTACATTCACTACTTGTTAGGGATATCAAGTTCATTAAAAGTACACTATTGTTCTTGCAAAAAGAGAATAAATTAACTTCAATACTTAAACACAATTACATACATACAGCTTCATTATACTATGTTAGTAAGTTCCTTGTTATTTTGTAATTAATATTTCATAAAATCGGCTGAGAGACCTTAATATATTGCCCATTATTTTTTTCTTCATTACATATTGTATGAAATATTTTATTTTGTCACATGTATTGATATAGTTTAAATTACGATACATATATTCCTATATGTCATTTTGCTAATAATTCTTACCGATAAATACATCCAATCCAATTTGATGACATAATATAAGAGACGAAACCTCTTAGCATTCAATGGATTCACCATGCGGGTGCCGGGTCCATCGCGTTGCAGGGAGAAGAGCTTCAACAGTGCCTGGGACTTGCGACCCAGGTGTAGGTTTAAGGGGCCCCTTATCTAACGCGCGTTATACGCTCACCTCCACTGTCCAAGCTTCTCTCCCTACCTAACCAAATTTGAAAAGAACCTACTAGGGCTGCCTTCGATGTACGCTCCAAGAATGTATTAATGTGAGTTCTGGACAAGCCCAATTTTTTTAGTAGGTTGTAGAGAGATTTCGCTGTTATACCTCTCGCTCCCACTTCTACCGCGTACAAATCCACGATGAACCTATTTCGAGTGAGTTCGTTTGTGAGCTCGTAATATTTGTTGACCTTGGTGGTATGGTCGAATACAAAAATATATTTGGTCTGGAGGCCGACGCACAAATATCCTCGGGGATTTTGTATTGTTTTTCATACGTGCCATCATTATAGTCCATCCGACGCCGCTTTAAGGATGGAGTAAGGCTTGACAATTGATTTTGTAGGCCTAGTTCCTTCTCTCACAAAACCTACTGATAAATTGTCACTCAAATTACGAACTTGAAAAACTGATTTGTAAATGATACAACGTTATTATTTGAAATTTGTCAGACAACATTATAAACACTTTGAATATGAACCATATTTGACAAGTTAAAACACTTTATAAAGTAGTTTAGTATCGAAACGTGATGTTATCCAACCTATAGTGTATATTACTGCCTTCAAACATGTTTAATATTCATTTATAACTCTTTAGACTTGGGAAAATTGTGAGTAAAGAAATAATCGGGTAATTGAGTTCAACTTTAATTTTTATAATTGCTAGAATAAAGAAAGAACCTTTAATTGAAATACCTGATTAAACATATAAATGCAGACAATCAATACTTTTCCATAGTAACATATTTACTATATTTATCGTTTGAAATCTCTTATCAATTATTAAGAAAATAAGGTCTTTAAACTATTTCATACAATTTAAACATAAATAAGTAATAAAACGACTACTTCTTAAAGCCATTAATCAAGTTATTAAAACAAAATTAACAATTTTTGAATTTTTTTATTCGTCAATATATGTAATAGATTTAAAATTAATTAACTCAAAAATTTGTTTCTATCTGAGGGAGAGTATATGAAATATTTAAACATTTTCAATATCGATGAGGTTATAAAAGATATTTATTACTTAAAATTTATATTCAAGTAGGAAAACTAAAAGAAATGCAATAATTTGATCCTAACTACTATTAAATTGAGGACAAGTAAGAATGATATAAAAGCAAACATAGTATAAATTAAAAATGTCGAATAGAGTGCAAAAATGTTAACCCAATACTTTTTAACAAGATGTCAACTGATGTTCGCTGCCTGCAACATGAACTCACTTACATACGAGTGATATTTGCTCACTTCACATCGCGTATTTGAGGTGTGTTATGATTTGATGTTACTAATGTTTGGAAAGTAGTTAAATAAATGAACGAGTCGATTTTCACATTCATGTTTTAATAATTTTTTTATAAGGTACAAGTGAAAACACATTATTAGTGAACAATTTAAAATATCACGAACGTACTGAATGAAAAATATGTGTGAATTTCAAATTTTTTTCAGTGCGCTGGGCAACTGTACATAGTCTACTAGACATAATTTTCCACTATCTAAAGCAGTGTAACATTTTATAGGCTATGAAGTCAATAGATTCGCCGAAATCGATCGTCAGATTTATAAATACTGTGAAGGTGCATTTTTGATTTAAAAAAACAAATTTTACAACTTACAATGAACGACACTACCTGCTTATAATTTAAATCCGATTTTCTTTAATTAAACATTGAAATCATAAGACGTGTCATCACATAAATAACTCGTTGATTCTCATTTTATTGTATTCTATAAAAAAGAACTACATATATTTTTACCTTGAATTTTTGTCTTGTCATCTTTTAAGAGATAAAATTAGGTACTTTACATTCATAAAAAGAAACATAATTTATAAAAATAAAACGAAACAGAATAGACTTTTACCTTTTAAAATATTAATTAATTTCCTTTTAACTTAAATAATATTTCCCCAAACATACCTCAAGTGAAAGGGCGGTGATATTAATAATGCTTTCAGTTAATTATTGGAAAGGTGGTTTTATTAATAAAGTGTAGATAATTTTTAAATATGGTTGGTTGTTTAAAATATGGATATTTTTAAATATTTGTTAATACATGAAGGGAAGGTTTATATTTATATTACGTTATAGTTTAAGGAGAAAATAGATATTCAATTTATTTAAGTAGCTATGTGTGTGATTGACTGTAATCGGTTCTGTTTTTTTTAAAGTAATAATTACTTTTTTAGTCTACAAAATATTATATACATAGTTTCAGTTTATAAAGTTAATTTAAATATTTTTATAACATTGAATCGTTTACACTACGATATGTCCGTCACCGCTAAGTAAGTCAAAATAAACAAAGTGATATATAATTTTACTTTTTTATAGCTTGTTTAAATTTAAAGTTTAAGCAACAACATAATTTTATATTTACGAATTTTAAAGCGCGTAATGCTAATGGAGTTCTTTGGGAAACCAACATCTCCAAAGGCCATGTCATCAAGGCCAACAAGTATTACGAGCTCACTGAGAATGTATTCGTCGTAAATTTTTAGATGGTTAGGTGGGTCCGAGAGGAATAACAGCCAAATTTCTCTTCAACCTATTAAAAGTCTTGGGGCTGTTCAGTTCTAACATCAGTTAATTCTTGGAGACGGCCCTATTAGATTAGTTTCAAATTTAATTGGGTAGAGAGAATAACTTGGAGGAATAGGAACCTTAAACCGAGAGAGAATCGGCACGGTGAATCCAAGAAATGCTTAGCGGTTTGATCTCATTATATCACAAATAATATAATAATATTATACTGTTTTTAAATATAACATTTTAAACATTGTAAAATTCGAAATGAGAGTAAAAACAACATTTCACATAATTTACAAAACAGAAATATACATGTTATTATATCACAATACATCGAAATTTTATAAAAAATGTAATGAGACAGAATTAAGTTATTTATTTCGATTGATGTAAGATATTGCAATGAGATATTTCCCTATTTGTTAATTACTAAACTTCTGCAGATGGTCTTTATTTTAAATACCTACGTGGTGGAAGGCAGTGAAGGTTCACAAATACGTAAATTTTATTTGAAAAAATATATTTATAACTTAGGTCCCTTGCTCGTCATAATATTTATTAATGATCTCGTGGAGAGATTGACATGCCCTTGTTTATTATATGCTAACGATCTTAAGATATATTCCATTGTCAATAATGTCGAAGATGCTTTAAAACTTCAATCAGATATGGTTAGTGTGGATAAATGGTGCAGGGAAAACAATATGTTGCTGAATGCTAATAAGTGCAACGTCAACGTTTAGCCATAGGGGGCAAAAAATCAATTTTGAATATAGTCTCAACAATATTAGTCTTGAAAGGAAGAAAACAGTTAGGGATCTAGGCATCATCTTCGATGAGAAATTGCGTTTTTGCGATCATTATGAATACATAATTAAGAGGAGCAATCAAATTCTCGGTTTCATTTATAGAGTTGCAAAAAACTTTAAAAATCCTTGTAGCCTTCTTCATCTGTATAGATCTCTAATTTGTAGCTTCCTAGAGTACAACTCAACAATATGGTCGCCTTTCTATTCTATCCACAGTGACAATATCGAACGTGTTCAAAAAAGGTTCATTTTCTTCTTGTGTCACAAATTTGGATTGCAGAATAAGATAAACTGTTACGAAGATAGAATTGGCTATTTTAATATGCTCACACAAAAACAAAGACGTACGTGTAATGAACTTCATACACTGCACAAAATAATTCATTCCAGAATCGACTCATCTGCCTTGTTATCGCTCATTAATTTTAACATGAAATTTAGATCTCGACATCCACATTTGAATACCTTCGTCCTCAGCGTTCACATCAATAATACATCATATTATAATCCAATTATTAGATTCTGCCATACATACAATGATTTACTCTCAAAATACAGTGACAAGTTAGATATATTTGATCCCAATTTTACAAGACTTAAAAATAGGGTAAGGCATATTACTCGTATATCTCAATCATCTACTCTCCAATAACTTTTTGACAATTTATTTATTATTTATTATTTTGATTTAATTTAATTTAGTTTTTTAATTTAATTTTTTAATTTGATTTATTTTTTTTAATTATAATTGAATGTAACTAATGTATCTTTTGCTACTATTTTTTGTAATGATTATGCCGTGTACACATAATTAGGAATGTAATCATGCTAAAAATAATTTTAGACTAACTCAGATGGAATTCTGATTATATTCTGTATGTGTGCCTAAAATAAAAAATAAAATAAAATCGTAGACTTCTTACTTTGATGTTTCAAAGAGATGACCGTATTCAGTTAAAATTAATATTTATTTAACTCTTCAAATCCTTCCTTTTGAGATTTCCATCAAACCTCAGGCTATCGATGCATTCTAGTAACTCAAATAACAGAAGCTAGAGTTGGTAACTTGCAGAATTTCTCTGTAAAGGTCAAGTAACAATTTCTATGTCGTTGATTTTAGTTGAAGAACTCCTTTCAATGTTGTTGCCTCTCGTTACATACGGCCATATACTGTTCATGATTTATATAACTTCAGAAGTCCAAGTCAATCTTAAAAGTTCATATTAATTAAATCCACTAGTGGTAAATAATTATCTTTGAAGTCCTTATTGATATTTACATCTCTTACTAGTAACAAAACAAGAACAAGAACAGGTCCTTAACGTCTTTATTTTACTGACGTATTTGTTAATTTATAGGGAAGTATACATACGTTATCTTTCATGGAATTATAAAGTTATGGCGAAAATTCTAACATTATTAACAATAATAAGAGGTAGAAGATATATTCAACACAATTGTAGATCATAAAATTATCTACAAAAAATTGATTTCTTCTTTTTTTGCTACAAGTAAGTACATATTCTGCTTACCCTACCTCAAATCTCTGTGTACGCTTCTGACATCACCGTACATAACTCTATACATTCTTACAAAATATATTTTTTATAATTATAGTAGGATTTTTCACGAACAATTTTCATCATGTAAAGTTGCGTCGAGTTAATACGAATGTAATTGAAAAAATATTGAAATTTTAAACGTGTTTTATTAAATTTTATTGATGCTTTTTAATATGGACTCTTACTCGCTGTTTATATTTTAAATCACAAACTTTTACGTACTCACGTAGGGTCATATTATTGGACATTATCAGTTAAGGTCTTTGAGATGTATTAGAACCCAAACAACAGCTGTGGCTAATTACAATGATTGAAAATAATAGGTATTGTTGATATTCTATAGCTATAATAAATAACTATATAGAAAATTATAACAATTTTATATTATCTGATTAAAAAATATAATTTTAAAACATAACATGTTCTCATTAATTTGCAATCTCAGTAATTTCTACTAGTGATAATTGTATTAAGAATGAGAGCTTTTAATATATTAATTATTTAAATATTAAAAAAATAGAGGTTTTAACAGTTTGTTTACGAGGAAAATAAAAATTTTCTCTGCGATCCTCAAAGACAAACTTTGAATAAACTTGTGTCTTTCTAAAAACTGTGAATCAATTAATCAAGCTTAAAGTAAGTAATTGCTTCCGAGTAATACCATTTTTCATATAGTATTTTCCTTTATACTTTAAAGGTGTTTACTCTTGGTTTTAATTATTGTAGTTTATCTAATATATCGTATAAAGATATAAAAAATATTAAAATGGAGTTAAAACCCAAAAAGGAGTCAGTTTAATAGTTTTATAGTTAATCAAAGAACGTGTAGATTCTATCCTGTTAATTATAATTTTTTAAATTAATCATTCTGTTGTTATCTTAATAACATAAGAAGGTTGATAAGGTAAGGTACATTATGAACAAAATTAAAAGAGGAAGTTATAAAGAAATAAATAAATTATTTATTAACTGGAACTTAATCTAAAATAAACATTGAGCAGCACACAGAGATATGTGATCAAAATAAAGTGTATTTTTTATTTTTTTTACTTCATTGCATTTTGTTGGTTTAAGATAACACTCATATTTTGAAAAGAATTATTAGTCATAAAAACCAACACGTGT
Source organism: Danaus chrysippus (assembly GCA_916720795.1). NCBI lineage: Eukaryota > Metazoa > Arthropoda > Insecta > Lepidoptera > Nymphalidae > Danaus > Danaus chrysippus. Next base: position 11,718,577 of record CAKASE010000044.1, read on the forward strand.
AGGCAGAGTCCTATACTTACGTTTACAAGAAGAGCCTTTTAATTTCGAATCCAATATTTTATCTAACAGCGACAAGGTAAAAATTAATAAATTAACTTTGATCACGAAGCTTAAATTGTTTGTTTTTTGTTTATGTTTTAAAACAGTTTGTATTAAATTGGAAACAAAATGAGCGATGTGATAACAAGCGTTAAATTAAAATTTTAATAACAGATTTCCGTTGTCTACGAGTATAAGCTAATTTCTTAAGTGAAAAAAATATTTCCGTAATGGACTGGATAAGTCTAGAATTTAAATGATAATAAGAAAATTGGTAAGTCTTGCTTAAAGTTATTTAATAATGTGAGGTAATTCCGTGCCATTGATTTGTTTGTAATGACATTTAATAAAACGATATACCTATTATTGAACATTCGTGTAACATAAAGTATACTATACTAATATACTAATAAAAAATCATTTATATTCTTTAGAAACTCTTTTCTATCTACATTGGGTCGGGGACCACAATATGTATAAATTTATTTAGGTGTGATTTATCTTAAAGACTTTAACGAATTGATAACCACCAAAGACATAAAAAGTTCTTATAACTACTTAAACATATGTCAAACATCATAAACATTGTGCTACTTGAGGGGATTGAGACGAGGTTTAGAAAATAAGTTACTGTTTAAATGAGATTCTTTAACTTGAATTTTTAATTAGTCCTAATTATTTTGTCGAAATTGTAAAATAACACAATTAATCTTTGTACTCTTTATTATCATGAAAAGGATTTTTTACTATGTGTTGAAATATATAAAGTTATTTAATGAATGAGCGTAATGTGAAATAACCTTAGAGAATTTAATCAGTAAATATATTTATTTGTAATCAATTTTTATTCAAATGTTATATTTAATTCTGGAGGAATACATTATACATAGTGGCCTGTTTATAAGAACCATCCTTTATCTTAATACAGTTTAAAGAAAACTGAAAACAAACAATTTAGTAATGTTTAGTTTTATCTTAAGTCATGATAGCGAGACATTTTGAATATTATAGAGATATTCACGTTGTCAAAATGTTCAAATGCCTGAGTGATAGTAGAGAGCAAGAGTATTAAGATAGTTTATAATAATTCATGAATCATCAATAAAATTATAACTGTTATATACGACATTAATAATGTTAGATGAAACAAGGAAGAAGTTTTGTATGAACACCTACTACGAGTATTAGATAAGTATTGTGTTGCTAAACAGAATAATTCAGTACCTTAATCGATTTGCTGTTAGTTCTTTATTATTTGTTTAACAAGTTTTTTTTCATTAAAACAAATTACTTTGTTAAACAAAAATATAATAGTAACCAAAATAACAAAATCATACAACGTTAAAATGTCTGACACGTAGGTTTGAATATTATTATTACTCTCAGTTCGTAATAAAAATTTTCAACATATTAAAAACTTTTAATGCTAGTGAATTACGTTTGGTGGCAGCGACTTACTTATAAAATATATTCAATTTAACAATTAAGAGTTATAACTAACTACATCCTAAATAAGTCAGCGGTTGACTCCAGACTGAAAATACATATGTTGAATCCCATTTTGCCTTCCCAACGCTATTGCAAGGCGTGCGGTGTCCACTTCACTTTCCCATTCCCACCGATGGCACAGAGTCAGCATCCCGTACTTTATACCATTGTTATACCGAAAAATTAATATCTTATTATGATTGGGTAACAAGTGTAGTCTAAATGTAAATAAATACATTTATTAACATTAACATTTACCCGCTACTACATAATTATATTAATTAGTTATATATGAATAATATAATATGTCACATATTAACTTTTTTCTGGAACTCCATATTAATACATTTTAAAAGGTTACTGACTAAGCAAATAAATTTGTTATAGGAGAAGTAAAACAGAGGGATCACAACGTCCTAAATTGTTATTCAGGGGAAACAATCACTCGTGGTCAGTAAAAATTGATTCAAGATAAGGGTTGGGTCCAAATAAAAATATCTATTCCACTTATATGAGGTAAACGTAGTTACAAATAATAAAAGTATGATGGTTTAATAAGGTTCATAGATTGAGCATGCGAGATGTTTTATTTATTAATACTCTCTATTTAACAGACAACTAATTAAGAAATGTTCATTAATGTGGGATTGTTTGTTTGAGGATTTAACTGGTTACGCCATTGAGATAAGAATTTCAATTTAGAAGAATCTTTACAAAGGACGAATGTTTTTTTAAGAATGTAGATATGAATATGAAAGAACAGTTTCTGCGAAATATGAATGTGAATCTGACGACGTTCACATAGAGGCCTGAGACAAATTGGTAAGTTATATTACAATAAGTGTTTTTATATTAACATGATTCACATATATATAAAACTATAATAGATTATTATCGAGTATAGGTTGTGTATATTTAGTATAACACAAAAAATGACATCTAGTGGGATATTTCAGATTAATATTTTTTCTAGAAAAAAATATTAATCAAATAAAATGAAAGAGATACAGACTGATATAAATAGGTTTCTCTGAAATAATTATGTCTTCATTGATTATCTAAATATTCTATAAGATAGGAATAAAACTGCGGAAGATAAAATAAGAAGTGATTCCCTCGATATACAAGTATTAAAATGAAACTTTCGATGTTACTGTGAATTATAAATTGTTATAAAAATCTAAAACACTTTCATGTGACTGTTTCTGAAGTTTATAATTTTCCATGAATCTACGTCTTAATTAAAAATTTGTTTTTTTTTCCTTCAAAGAGTGGTCTGGATTAAATTTCAAAACTCCCAGCCTATTACAATATTTAACATATGTGAGCCATCTCCATCAGCGACGTAGATTATTTATACTTAATAATGAGAGTAGTATCTTTTACAGTGATGGTGACCAGGAGGTTAAGACCGGCTTCTCATTCATGAGGATGAAATTTGGCAACTAACAATATAATTTTTTCCGAGTTATAAGAACAGTTTGCACAGCAGTGGGCACCGACACACTGCCAATGAAAAAGAATAGAAAGTAGCCGATGAAATATTAGACTTTTATGTCCATAACCCTTAACTTTTAGTATTAAATACCCATTAATATTATTTTAAAGTGATATGTTAACATATTATCAATGTTTTTATTTTGTACATAATCTAAACTAAAATATTCTGTATTATATTGTAGTAAGAATTGAAATCAATACTTAAGTTTCCAAGCCGGTTCAAAGTTATTTTTATGTTTTTGTTTACATTATTTTAAATAAAATTCTTATTTTAGACGCGATCTACATGTAATATTAATTTTTTAAACTGATGTAGTAAATAGATGATAAAATAATACTAAACTCTTATTGTACTATTTATCTGTTTGAAGATATAAATAATACTCAAATTAATGCACATAAATATGAAAGGTATTTTTATTTCCGAAAGGAAAACAACGACGAAAGAGAAAATTATGTAGATTCTTTACAAATTAAGGGAACATTTTTGGTTCAATCAATGAAGATTCCATGTTTCGGGTAATTGGTGTGTATAGATAATTGGTTTGTCGTTACTTCTGTTAATGTGATTTATGAACACAACAATTTCAACTCCTTCCAATAAAACCTTCTCTTATGAACTTAATTTTCATGTAAACATGTAAAAGAATACCTTACCAATTTTTTATTTTTTTTATTATCAAATCTACTTCTCTCTTTCAAATGATCGTCCGCCGCCAGGTCTGCTTAGGGCGGCCACTTTTTCGGTTTCCTTTGGGAGTCCAGTCTAGGGCTTGCCTTGGAATGCGTTCCGGGTCCCTTCGGAGCGCGTCGCCGATCCACTCCCACTTGCAACGAATCTTCTAGCTTTCTAATTTTCTGTTAAGAAAATTATTTCATCAAACTGATATATAACCATAAGTTTCCAAAAAGAAGAAATATTAGAAATATTTATTTCATATTTTCATAAGCGATGCCTCTCAGTCCGTTAGCTTTAAGAGTCATTTAAAAATATGTGTACAAAGGGTTTTGCCCGAGTCATTTTGTGTATTATTGTTATGTATTTATTGGCGCTATCAGCTTTAATAACGGATGCGACATGAAAATAATTTGATCCTGTCATCAATTATTATTAAAACTCATTTGTATTTATGATTAATATTAAAAGTAAAACGAAATCAAAGATTGTTTAAAAGGAGTATAGAACTATGTTTAAATCTTGGTATAAATATGACGTCTGGACGCACGACGGCAGAGTTGAGAGTTCAGTTAGTGCGGACCTCTGAAGATCGTGATTATGTAGAACCTTCGAGAAATACAAGGAAATTAAAAACGATTGAAGTTTCATTTTAAAATATGATGGAACGTACTAGAAGTGACATTAGTAACGTCAGCGAGGCTGGCGTCTCTCTCTTTAAAAACAAGGAATTCTGTAATAAATCCGATATATGTATATCTGTTACATAGTTAATTTAGATGTTAAAGATGGTTTAATAATTTAGTATGATAAGCATAAAGAGGCTTGCAGGCTTTAAAAACTTTAAACTTTTTTGTTATAGATGTTATGTTTGCCCCAGAGGTTATGACGTATGGTATGTATGGTTTAGTCTTACTTACGACGTCTTTTGTTATTTACCCAAACACTGGGTATTATTACCTTGCTCCTATATTAAAATGCCATAGAAGTTTAGGTTTGGAGAAATCACTTCATTTTAAAATGAAACTTTATAGTAAATATTCTAATTAATCTAGTTTTTATTTCGAAATGAGTGTTCTTCAAGAAACTTTTCATTCTTATTTTCATATATAACTTACATATGTTTATAAGATTTTGATTTAAAATTCTATACATTGACAATGATTTTTCATTTTGAAAGTTGATCGTTAAAAATAATAATTCCTATATTTGATAGCCACATACAACTTGTATCTGAATAATGAAGTGTTACCCATACCTGATGTCAAAGTTTTCTTATAACTTTAACTGAAACATTCTCTTGGCATCTTCCAACCCTTAGTTTAGTGTCAGTACCGTGTTTTCAGTGAAGGAAGTTGGACATCAAGTTTAGCTACAAATGAATGGACTTAAAGTTCAGCTGGTGTTTTCCAGTTTATCTTTTTCATGTTCGTAAAGAAATTATGTAGTTTTGTAAATCTTAGCAGATGTGATGTTGAGAAACTTTTTAATTTTTTACATGAGTTAAGTAGATCTATATAACATATACAAACTTAATTAATATAAGTATAAATGAAGCTTTTAATGAAATAAATTTAATTGAAATATATTTAATGGTTTAAAACAAAGGGAATTTATTTTATTAAATGATATCCCGGATTCTTCAGATTCAGAGTGTTACTCTATTGACATGAAGACGCCTCTTACTTATTTATCCACATTATCTGAATTAGCTCTTTCTATATAAATATAGCGAGCTAAAACTGTGTGTTATTCGTTTTGGTATCATTGGTTTTCATTAACTACCTTGAATATGACAAAATAAAAACAAGAAAAGGTAATCTCAGATGGAGTCACAGTCTATAAAGTGATCTTGTTTAATCTCGTCGACCGATCTGGCTCTTTCGGAACTTCGAATAAATTAACTGTAAATCCTGATCTTAACTTTGATCAGAATGTTTCAAAGGCTTGTATCATGTTAAGATCTTGCAAATCACTGTAGAATCTTGTCAACGTTTCATTAAACTGATTACATGTTGCTTGTAAACTTTGCTAAAATGGCTACTTTGATTTTAATCAGCATCAATTTAGTTTCCTACCACTTACTACCAGTACCAATGATCGGATTTTATTTATACTCGAGATTTGTTTACTAACAATGAGTAATGTGTATAAGAAACGGGTCAATTGTTTGGACTAAAAGCTGGAAATTTCGACAGAGACTTAAAGGAAATATAATATTATGAATGTCAATATCTATAGATAAGTCAAAATCAGTTAAAATAAGATATGAATTATGGTCCGTGATATTAAATTCTAATCGATATCTATCACATTGGGATACTGTTATAAGTCAGGCTTGCTTTTTCTTTAAAGAACGCTAACACATACTCCTTCATAAACCAAATTTAAAGGCTTTCCTCATATACTTCAAGAGCATTGATTGTGACGAGCGCTAAATGGCTTGAGAAAGACTTGTCGACTATTTTGATTATTTCATTATTTAAACATCTCTATTTCCTGTACAAATATTATAAAATAGATCGTTTTTATACTTGTAAAAGTGGATATTATTGCACAAAGATCATTGTTAGTAATTGTGGTTTGTATCTTTTAAATTGAAAAAGAAAGTATTTAAATTTGATGATAAGAGTAAAACGAGAAAAAACGTAAAAGCAATAAAAAAAACTATAAAAAAGTTAAGTATGATTTTACGTACGTCTACTAATTTACATCTCTTTAAAACGGCTCAGACTAATCCCCTTCTTTATATGGAAATAATAACTTGAAAATAAATTCACTAAAAAACCAATTTAAAACGTTTGAACAACATTCATCTGGGTTGAGACTACAGTGTCAATATATGTAGATAGTCTTATAAGTACAAGATCGACAAGATAATATACAAACCAATGTGATATCTCTTAAATTTATGCTAATAATAAACAGTGAAATTAACATCACTTTTAAATATTTTGACAAAAGATTCAAAATTAATTAATAAGCACGTAGTACAAGTGTTAATATTGAGAGCTTCAAAATATTCGAATGTCATCATATAATTAATTATCGTATTTTTAGAACACCTCTACAACCAAAGTAGTAGTAAAGACTACTACTACTACTTATCCTTATAAACATAAAAATATTTGAATAGCAAAATAATACTTCAATTTTCAGTTTCATGTTTGTTTTTTTTTTTTTTCTTTTTCAAAAGGCATTCAGAATTTTTGTTTTCATTGAAACAGAAAATGTATAACATTTATTCATTTACAATTAAAATGTTCTACCAATTATTCAATTTTATTGCCAGGTTATGCCCAGGGGCATTCTATTAATCATTTAATTATGTCATATCACTACTTCTACGAAATAATTTATTTAAAGAACCTTACAGTCATAACAAGTGATAAAATCGTTTTGATATTATAATTTTAAACCATCGTTTAATATAAATTTTTTTCTGACATAGGGTCATGAATTAGATTTAATAAAACATACATTACTTTCATGTATTATATTAAAATATTCAAACCCACCAGTCAGTGGTGGCCTAGTGGTTAAAGGGCCCGCCTCTCGTTGCCGAGGGCGCGGGTTGAACCCTTGCCCAGGCAAGTACTAACGTGACTTTTTTCGAGTATTATGTACTTTATAAGTGTTTAGACATCACTGACAGACGGTGAAGGAAAACATCGTGAGGAAACCTGGACTTATAATTTCAAAAAATTATAAGTTTGAAATCACCAACCCGTCTTGAGCAAGCTTAATGCTCAAACCTTCTCCATGAGAGAAAGAGGCCTTTGCTCCGCAGTGGGCTCCGATTGGCTGAAAAAAAAATTCAAACCCATATTAATTTTCACGAACAAATAACAAAACAGTTTTGTATTCTGTATCATTTAGATTCAAATCATCTCACATCATCATAATGAAGCTAGACATTATTAATAGAAAAAAGCAACATCGAATTATTTACGTGATTATCACTTCAAAAGAAATTCATCAATTATCGAATTTTAAAAGAGCACTGACTAAAATCCGATATTAAATGAACATTAATGTGATTCAATTCTCGAATAACATTTACGTTTTAATATTTAGGAGAGAATTATGATTTCGACGGTCGGTGAATACAATGAAACCAAAATTATTTGACTTAATTTAATTATAAAGTAAAATACAAATTAAAGCTTTATCCCGACAGTAAAAACACAAAGTTTCATTTATATCAACAAATCCCTAGACTGTGGTTCTTTTTTGTATATGAGAAAACTTATTAATTACAAAATGTTTAAAGGGGCCACTTGCACATTTTCTTAACTATTTAGAAAGTTTAACAGTAGTCAACAAAAAAATATATGCACATACTAAATTTAGTAATTTTTCAACATATTTAAAATAAACAGTAATTTTACTTCATCTAACAGTGCTGCACATGTTTTTGTACACCCTTCGATATCTCAAAAGTATGTTTTGCTGTGTGGTCCCATTTTGCATAAATACGGACAGTTATTTTAAAATAAATATTGAATAAAATATTTCAATAGTAGTATTAGTTAAACTATTAAGGTAAAATACAATGTATAACATTATGTATATCTAAAGCAGCTCCAGTTACATGAGACGAAAATCTAACTTCAATCCCATAGTATGTATGTAGTATGTAACTAGATTGACTTGTCGTTCGTTAAATAGTTATTATATGCATATAAAAGATATATAACACTCAGTTTTGTAAGCAACACGAATACTTTTCAGAATGAATATCCCTTATATTTTCTTTCCTCATAAAATGACCACCAATAGAATTTAATAACTAAATATCTGGAAATATACTAGTTTGTTTATTAATGACTTAAATCTTTACTTTAGCTCAATATACATATAAGCAAATATTAGGTTACTGCATAACACAATTGTTTCGTTCATTAGCTAACATATCTTGAACAGTATCTTTTTTATGTTATATAATATTATATCATAATATAGATACAATTCCAACGTTATTATAATAATGTTATATTATGCGACGTCACACACAAATAATAGATGCATTATTATACATATGTATAAGTGTTTAATACGCCAGATATCGTAGAACTCTAATATAAATAAAAATCTATTTAAAATACGCTATGAGTTTTTTTTTTGTAAAGGAACTACGTCTATATTATTATTTACTTATCTTTCTTTTATATGCAATAAAAGTAAAAAATATCATTCCTTTACAAATATACAGGAATATATTTTATTAGCAATCTCAGAAAGTATTTTATTTAATAAAATTGAATAATTGATATTATTAATAGTCACCAATACGTAGGTTCCATTACAAATTGGTTATTTACAAATGTCCTTCCGTTTAAATTGTATCTATTATCGAAATTATTGATTGTATTAACCCTGCATTACAATGATTTAATGTAGAATGTTTATTAATAGAAAAACAAAAATGTCAATACACACAAATCGAAGCGAATACCTTTTATTTACGATAATGATGATAAACAAAAACTAAGGTATTAGTGACATCAGTTATGATGACTTCACACTTGTGTAAATGATAGGGTGGTGAACCTAAATATTACATGCATTTTTATATCAATTAATTATTGCTGGTCATTTCATAAAAGTGATGTTGAATTTGGCAGTCGGTAAAATTTTAATACTAATGTATTGTAAGTGGATTTAATTAAAAGAACAAATTGTGATATTAAATATTATTTCAACATTAAAATCTTTCTATTAATCATGACAACATAAAGAAATTTAAAAGAAATATGAAGTTTAACAAATTTTACCAAACAAAATTTGAAGAAGGTTACATATTATGACTTATTATGCAACTGAAATAAAAATGAATAATTTAGTTAGCAGTACGTACTAAAGTTTTAAAATCTTTTAATAAACGTGTTTTTATTTGGAGTCAATATAATATCTACAATTTCTTATAGTTACAAACAGTTTGGGCATTTTTGCGATTACATAATTCAAGTCTATTGAGCTTAAATATTGAATCCAATTGAACATCAGAACTGAACAGATTTGGCCATCAGTGCTTATAGTACAGTAATATTGATTACGACCGACTTGGAACACACGCCTATGTGGAATGTGGATACAGAATTTGCAATCAAGTGTGTGTTTGTGATTGTGTTTTTGATTGATTTTCATTTTACAGAATAAACAAAAAAAGCAAATCAAAATTTATAAATTAATTAAAATTCTATAGAAATTTATCAGAGAAACAAATTTTTATCTATTGTGGGTTTGATGTTGTACAACTCAATAAATAAATTTTACAAAACAATTATCTTCTTTTTAACACTCTAAAACAATAATGATTAAGTCTGAGAAAATTGATAATAAATAATTAATTGAGATTTGCTATGACTTTTGAAATGTGTTAGAGTATATCGAATTACTTAACATCTCCATTTCTAAATTAATGGCCACTACCAAACTTCATCTATTATCCAAGTATTGAGCCTAGCACACTAGTATTACAATTTGTGATACTGTACAAATTAAACTATTTGTAATTTTCTTTGTATTATCAAACCACATTTTCCAATGAACAACTATGCTTACTCATGTTTGTACAAGAAATATAGTTATATATATAAAGTTAATATAATCCAAAAAAAACACGAACATTAGGTACAATAACAAAAAATAACAACAATATAAAAAATCGTTTAAAAAGGAAATATACCCGTATTTGTCCTTTGAAAAAGAGTATCAAAGGGCAGGATATGATATTTCTCATAATACATGGTAAATACTATTATCTAAAGTGATCCCTCCTAACAAAGGTATTTCCTTTACATTTATACTCAGAATCATGTCAGAAGTTTTGTTGGATCATTCAGGATTGAAAACTTTTTTGTGTTATTTGTAAGCGAACCATTCTTAATGTTCTGATATTTCATTCCATAAAACGGTCTTACGTATAAACCACTCATAATAATCACTCACACACACATATATATATATGTACAAGTAGAACTATGTAAAACAAGGAGTGTTGATGTTTTAACAATGCCAGGAACATTGTAAGTACACACTTTACATTTGGTAGCCGTAACTTCTAGACGAATTTTTATAAATTTAAAACTCCTCTCTGTTAGATCTACTCAGAACGAGCCCGTCAACAAGATGTTTCTACTCTGGTAGATAACATTACTATCGTCAGCATACATTTAATTGTGAGTCTGCTTTAAATTTAAACTTTAAACTATCGACACTATTTTATTATGGTATGTATGTCGATCAAAATTTTTACTCTTCAACTATTTTTTAGTTTAGATGAAATCCTGGTTTATTTTTGTATAGTTTGCAATGAAAACCTGCTTTATTATTTTTTATAATAAATTTTAAACAATTTGAAACCTCCATATTTCTATTTTATTTTTAGTTAGCTCCTTATTTATAAAACTAATATTGTGCGAGCACACAAGAAATAATCAATAATTACATATCAATGAGTAATATTTTAATTTAAAAAGATGTAAAAATCTAACTAAATGTTACCATAAACCTTTTCTTTCAACCCTTTTTTTATAGAACAACTATTTGCAAAAGATCTAATATGAAAATCTTATTTCTACATTCTATGTATTTAAGCTAAACAAGTACTTATAAAGAAATTGGCTTAAGAATGTCATGTCATGTCATAAACCTTGAATAAAAAGGACAATATTAACTTTTAAAAATGATATTTTATATAAATAATAGTTTTAAAAAACTAAAAAAACACGCCTTTATAGCAAGCCGAACCGAACTAAGAAAGATCGCATTGTAGCTTTTCTCTCTCTTCACTTACCATCAATTGTGTTTTTACTCTCATAGAGGATCTATGAGAAGAATATATTAATCCTGGCGGCCCTAACAAGGGTAATGGGAAATTGTTAACGAATTATTGCACTGTCATTGGTCCTTGAGACATATGCAAAGTTTCAAGTTAATCAGATGTTTAGAAACCGGTGAAAATCGTGCTCAAAGATTCCGATACATACATACATACAGCCCAAGCTAATATAAGCGTTTTAAAAAAGCATGAATATTTACCGTGGTAAGATTGAATTTGCAATGCGGATAGCCCCCATGCTTTATTCAGTAAAGATTCAAAACAATATAACTGGTTAATTACCAGTATCTTTTCCTCAGCAATATTTTCTTTTCTTTCTTAGTCTACCATTATTAATGTAGATTAATAAGCAAGGGGAATATAACAGAAGTCGCGGATTATAATCGTGGATGTATCACTAAATATTTTATTTTTATTTCTTTTATATTTTAATACTTTATTTACAAACTAAAATACAAAAAAATCTCAAATACATGCAATACCAATAATTTACATTATAATATTTTATAAAATATTAAAGAAATAAAGTTAACAAACAAATATGGAAGGAATGTAAATAAATTAAACACTTTGCAAATATTTGTTTAAAGTGCAACCCCCAATCGATGTCTTTTCTTTTCTAACCTCGACTTCTCTTTAATAAATATACATTATTTATTAAAGTCAATTTAATTCATTAAAAAATAATCCAGTTTTATATTTACTAAATACATGGATTAAGGTAAATAAATAAAAAAATACTTGAGGATCAAAAGTACTATAAATAATCTCATTCACATTTGAAATCAGAAACAAGTACTCGCTCGAGTCCTTGTGTACTGAATATTCATTGCCTACTAAATGTTTCTACTACATATAACACCCGAGATTGGAGCCCGGTTTGAAACTATAAACTGATTGTTTTTTTATTATTAATTCCTATTAATAATAAAAAAACAATCAGTTTATGTTTGATTTCATTTCATTGTGATAAGAAATAATACCTTAAATATTTTTTTATTCAATTAATAATAATACTAAGCAAAGATTACTTTTGACGGCATTCAAAAGATTTTTTTTCTTTCTCAAATAAACAACATATTCCGTCTGATCTTTTTAAACATTTTTTTTTTTTTCATTTATTAAATATATTTAATTACACTATTTTTATTAAAAACAAAACATAGTTTTTAGAAATCTTTATCACTAACTAATCTGCATGACAAAAACTTATGAATAATTCTGTACAAATATTTGAGTTTAGATTGGATTCCTTTAACAAAGAACAAGCAGTGTCCGGAAACAAAAAGGCTGTCTTCAAACAACTTCAAGGATTTCTTTTAAAAACTTGTCAAGTAAAATTGGTTTCATGTTTTGAAACTGAAAAACTTATGATATTATACTCATTTTTTTAAGTTCAACTTTGAAGTGCTTATGAACAACCTATCATCAGCAATTTATTGTAGCTACTTTAAAAACATAGGCTTACTTCTCTTGTAAATTTATTTATACTACAAATACGGACTTAAAACACATAAATCTCTTAATTGACTGATAAACAAAGTATTCAAAACCATATTATTACAAAGTGATATCCTGTTAAATATTTAAAAAACAGTCTACCATGTATTCCAAGTTTTAAGAACACGTTACGATATTACAAGTAACTGTACTTCTGTACTTTTATGAGGCTTTCTATCATGTAAAGCTATAGTGGTTATTATATTTCAATTGTTTTTAATAAAAAATTAACACTATTAATTTAATTGAATTTGTACTAATAATTGTTATTTCCGAAAATTAACAACTATTTTTAATGCTCTACGAAAGTGGAAAGCGTTATATGAAATCTCATGATGTCAAAACAAGCCACAAAACAGAACAGATGCAACTGTGTTTCAAATGCTGCAATTGAACATGTATATTGGAAATTCTTGTTAAAGTAAATTAAAGTAAGTTGTAAACAAAGTGGTTTAGTTCTCTTTTATGCCCTGACTTCTTTACTTATAAAGAATTATTCATTATTCCCTCCGTTCATACACTGTTTTTAATCTTTCACCTACATTATATTTATGACATGGATTATTTTAAAGTAAATTCTCAGTATTATAAGTAATTTATAAATACATATACTAAATATACTCGGTCCAAATATTAAAAAAATGTTCAATCCGAGCCCACTTGAAAAGAATATAAAGTGCTTATTTCATATGGATATTATAATTGTACTTTTTAATCTACATGATGTTGATACTGTTTATATTTATATATAAATATAAAGTAGTTGCTATGACAATAAATAATATTTAATGTGACCAGGGAATTGAGATCAAAATATGTGAAAAATAAAGAATAAATTAGATAAGGCCACAAAATTATATATTTCACATGTACATTTTCTCCTCCTACATACTAACAAATAGTTATTTGCTCATAGAGTTTATAAAAAAGTGTAATTAATTATATTTAAGGCGATTCCTAAATAAATACGCAAGGTTTACTATACTTAAAAGCAGCTCTGATTTCGAAATGCATAGTATATGAAATACACTCATTTAGAATTAAATCATTCGAAATGAATTACTGGAACGTGCATTTCGCTTTAATAGTTTTAAAAGTTAAATATGTTTTCCATGAGCACGTAGAAACACAGCACGATGTATTTTATTCGGCAATTGTGTTTTTTTTATTGCTTTAAATCTTTTATATTCTTTACTATACAAATATTTAATGATTGATTACTAAAAGCCTGACGGTAGTGATAAATGCAGCAATTTTTAATTCTCATTGTATAGACAATAGAATACAAAGGGAGCAAGCGTCTCAGGAATTTAAGAGTTCTGTTCTGGAATGTTGAAGTAATATGTTAGATGGAGCTTTTAAGTGGAAAACGTTCTAACTTGTGCCTTCGAGAGGTTGACTTGAACAAGATTCAGTCTTCCCAATTAACAAAACTCCTTCAAGGATTTTCAGCTTTTAAATACACCTATAACTAAGCATATAGACATACAATAATACTGTTATTTGAGTTTGTTACATAAGATTAGTATATTATATAAAATGAAATAAATGAATCTTAATCTTTTAGGAAATCATTAACAGATTCCATATTAACAATGAATTTCATTTTACGTCTTAAAACATTGAAGAATTAGACCACGCTCGTATATCAACACTTATCAAAGTGCGCGCAATTTATACTCCTATCACGCTCCATTAACAGAACTTAAGGCTGGATTGTAAAAAATTCTCGGAGCGTACACTTAGCTATTCGCTTTTTCAAGCATGAAAAGAGTAACTTTATCATGTGCAATTGTTAAATCTGATATCCAAACATTCAAAGCCGTCTTAAAACAATATTTTATTAACTTCAACAGTTAGCATAAATTATTGCGAAAAAAATAGCCTCAAAAGGTTATAAAATGAAACGTGAAGCCTAACTAGCAGAAGAAAGGGGTATTTCATGCAATTATTTTTTTAACTAATATGTTTAATAACATAATCGTTAAATTTTAAAACAATTTCTCTAAAACATATTGAAAGCCGTAATTGAAAATATTATCCACTAGTTTTTGCCCGCGACTTCGTCCGCGTTAGTTTCGTCATTAGTAATATATGTATAGCTGACCAGGCGAACTCTATTCCGTCTTAGAGGCCATAAATAATCAGGTTTTTCCTGTTTCAATCAAACAGAATGATTGACATATTAGTTAGTTGTCAAATCTAATGTCAAAAAAAGCGTTTGTATGGGAAATAGAAAAGGGCTGTTTTTAGGGTTTTCCCGGCAATTATTCCAATTTTTCTCACCTTTTAAACCTTCCCTGGACTTCCAGGAGTATTTCAAGACTAAAATTAGCCAAATCAGTTCAGCCGTTCTTGAGTTTTAGCGAGACTAAGGAACAGCAATCCATTTTTATTTATATAGAAGATAGAAGATTATTAAGAGCTTAAGTTTTCCGAATCAATAATTAATCATAACCATATCATAAATAATATTTAACGTGAAGTTTATAATCAATTCGTAGCCATTATATTATTATATTAATACGGATTAAGTTTTATGTTACTGTTTTATGGTAATACATTATTACAAGTACTTTAATTTTTGTTAAATACTTAGTCGTTTTTCCTTTTAAATAAATTAATGCTATATTACTTAAGATTTGAGATGTAGCGAGGTTTTCATATTAAATTTACGTTTCTTTTTTATTTACCGAACCACCAATTAAGAAAATGTCACACAGGGAGCTTCTCTTTTATCCCAAAAGTAATGTGAATCATCGACTATAGTCGATTTTAATATGCTATTATACATACTACTTACTACTTCATATACTTTTTTTAGGTGGTAGAGCCTTTTTTTTTTTTTTTTTTTTTCGGGGAGAAATCCGCTTACAGACTACCCACTGCCCTGGCTCGACAGTGGGACTTGTGTGGGGGTCGCCCAGAGCCTGATGTTGTTGGCCCTGGGAATACCCACTAAAACTCCCCGGCTTCCCTTCCTGCCCGTATTTGGGGGCGATTTGGGACCTGCTATTGCAATTCACCAATTCACCCCCGTAGGTGGTAGAGCCTAGCTGTGGTTAGTTACTACAGCTCGAACACGGGCTGGCTCGACCGGGGAAGTACCACCCTCTCACAGAAGATCGGCGTGAAGTAGCCTTTAATGGCTGCGTTTCGTCCGATGAGTGAGAGAGCCGGTTGCCCTTTCCCTATTCCCACCCTTTCCTACAATATCCTTATTCCCACCCCTTCCTATCCCTATAAAACAAGGTTGGCAACGCATCCGCAACATCTTTGTTGCGGATGTCAATGGGCGACGGTAACCACCTTCCATCAAGTGGGCCGTCTGCTCGTTTGCCACCTTTAACATAAAAAAAAAAAAAAAAAAATACTTGCGGTTACTCTATCACTGTGGTCCACATTGCTTTTAAACAGGTAATGAAAATTCTGCGAAGTTTGATGTGAACAAAGATAATACTCTAATAATAAAGTTTCATAGCAGATAATGTAAATAGGAAATATAGCAAATGGATATTGAACCAAGGTTTGTGATTGTAACTTACTAAGATATATAAACTCGCTGTTGCAGTGCAGTCTTGATCTGGTGAATATGTAGACACCTGAACCCACCCAGAGACTGAAATCGGTTCCTCTCTTTTCATCCAAATACACAATAACATATCATAGGTAAAATTTGACTATGTAATTAAGAGTTCAATCAAAACTACGCCCATTATTATGTTACTTATAATTAAAGAAAGACATGTTATATAAATAAAAATTTTACAGCAAACAGAACGTCAAGACATATTTTCAATAAAAGCATTACTTACTAATTACTTACTAATGAGATCTAATACTTTGCCAAGTATTCATTGAAAATAAAAATAATATTTTTCGGATTATACATACTAGGTGCATTTTATTATTTTAAAAGCTACATACTCCTGACGTTTCATTTAATATTCAGCAATCGTGGTCACGAGTAGACGACATGTGAATGTCTGACAGTCAATCCTGTTATTTATCATCTACCACCAACGATTTCTTAATTATCTGACGTCTCGCTCTGGATGATGTCAAAATGCGCTCGTGACACCACAAGCGCATTCACTTACTATCCTTAGCTAACTCACTGGTCCGCTTCAACATAATTTACATGCCAAATAAAATGGTAACTTTGAAATTTATGTTTGTTGTAAAATTAATATCCAATAAGCTTAAAATACTATTTCTAGAAACTTATTTTTATCCTTGAAAGACGTTTTATCTTACACTGTTGACATTCTATAATTTAGTGGTGAGTGAATTTCGCTCATTTCAGCAAGATGTTGGTAGCAGAAAAATATTTTGGACTATTTCCAGTGCAAGTAGTGTGAAAGCTCTTATAAAATATATTTCATATGACCTTACACTGCTCTTTATTTTAAATCCTTTATAGAAGAGTTTACAGTCCGAGAGTTGTGTGGATATTTAAAAAACACTTTTTAAAAACTGTTGTTCCATTTACGTTTAATCTTCCCAATAGATTTTTAAATTATCTAAGTTGATTAATTGTATTATGTTGTATTTTTCATCTACATTTAATTACGTCAGTGAATGAACCGAAACTGAACTTAGTATGATTGAGATGAAAGAAACAAGTTTAATTTAAAACTGATTTAAGTCTCTTCTGAATGATCTGATACAATATTTAAAAAAATATTCGACTTGATTTAATTTATCACCCGGTGACGCTTTTGCTCTATAACTGTGTGCCTGTTCTCCATTTCTGTTAAAGTAAGACTATAATATCATCAATTATGCCATCAATGAAGACTACATATTGATGTAGCTGTAATATGTTAATGGTACATCAGATATCAGCTAATAATGGACTATTTGTGGAGAGAGAAGAGTTTAATGCATATAAATTTTGAGTAATTGGCACAATATTATCATCTTGCATATAACACTAATAAAATCAAATCTCTACTTTGTTTTGATAACCTTTGGTGGCCAAAATAACAATTTTATAATTTTGGAAATGATTTTTTAGATTCTTTTAAAAAGCTTTCTAAGGTATATATTATGTATGAGAGACAATTCAGAACTTATTGAATTATAGAAAACAATTATCTGAACACATCTTCTAATATATTTGGTGATAATCGTGACGTCTGAATTCAGCATCATTTAAAGAAGGTTTTATGACAAGGAATGGTTACAACTTTTTTATTTTATTTAATCGATTACATAATATGTGGTTCTTTTACAAAATTTCAAGTGTAATGTATGTGTTAGATTAAGGGCAAGTTAAGTTTAAAACTATGTATTATGTACCATATTCATAGCTTCAAACAAGTTTTATAAAAAAATATATTCGTATTTGTATTTTGGATGTGCGCCAGCTCATATAAAGGAAACGGTTTTGTGAAATAAATTCATTTTTATGATCATGACACTAACACAGAATATTTTAATAAATCTAGCCCATTCAGTAATAGTTATAGTGTTAAGGTTACTTCCCTAGCTATTAATTGATTAAGGCAGACTTCGATACAATTAAATGATGTATTCACGCCGCTTGAAGAAACGCCGAGTTATATGAAAATCCTTTAAATATTAAGATTTTTATGTGGTCAAATCAAGAGTTGAAATTTGTTTCCGTTTTCACTTCGATAATTTGACTCTGTATTAGGTTTTATGGAATACACTATACAGGCCTGGTATACATAAGTTATAATTGTATCCCAATTTTAATTTGTCTTTATTGAATAAAAGTATGTAAATTATTTCAATAATGATAGGTATATAGCGAACTTTGTTCACGTTTGTTATTATAATAACAAAGTTATGCTTGGGTTTTAGTAAAAATATTAAAGAATAATTATTATTTGTAAAAAATATAAAATAACCTATGTATTTTTGTGCTACGCTTTTATTTTGTAAAAATATAGTCATTACAGATTTATCTCAATACATAGGTTTTTTTTTTTTTTTTTTTTATGCGAAAGGTGGCAAACGAGCAGACGGCCCACTTGATGGAAGGTGGTAACCGCCGCCCATGGACATCCGCAACATCTTTGTTACGGATGCTTTGCCAACCTTGTTTTTTAGGGATAGGGAGGGGTTGGAATAAGGAAATGGTAGGAAAGGGTAGGAATAGGGAAAGGGCAACCGGCTCTCTCACTCATCGGACGAAACGCAGCCATTAATGGCTACTTCACGCCGATCTTCTGTGAGAGGGTGGTACTTCCCCGGTCGAGCCAGCCCATGTTCGAGCTGTAGTAACTGACTACAGCTAGGCTCTACCACCTACAAATTACGGTACGTTAAATAAATGTAAATTAATTAAATTAATGCATAAATTTAATTATTGCAAACTTTTGTTATCTCAAAGTTTCATTTCATTTCATTTCTATGTAACGAATATTTTAATCATACGTTAGTTGAGTATAGAGAGTTGAATATCCTGGTAACCTGATTACATTAATCTCAAGTCTCTGGAGAGATGAATATAAGCCATAAAGATCTTTTAAGCATTATGAACATATATCCCGTGAAGATTCTTTCCTCCAATATCTATCAACCATCACCTGACGTATGTAAGGACACAAATAATAATTAATTAAGCCAATGAAAAGATATAAACTTCTTGTGAAATACAATGTATAAAGGAGATTGTTCATGAGACTTGAAATTAATTTTATACGTCTTTTTATTATATTTATCAAAAGTAATTAGATACTCATATAATAGGAATATGTATTGATGTGTTTCTTTGTTTACTTGATGAATGGCTTTTTCTATTTTTAATATTAGTTTTGGATATTACTGAAACCATTTTAAGATTTCAGAAATAAGTCTTATACAATTGTCATTTAAATGAATCTCGTCCCTCACAGTATTTTAAACATTTGATATTACATATAATGAAAATTAGTTGACAAATACTTTAATATTTTACAGAACCCGTATTGCAATTTTCGCTTTTGACTTCCTCTGGGCGCTTTGATATTAAAGAAGCTGCTTTGAAAATATTATGCGCTCTGAGTTTCAACGAGTTAATATGTGTGTGAATAAAATATTATGTTACATGTAAACGGAATGTAATATTCAGATACTTTGAGTCTATTGTCCGAGATGTTATTTCACTATATCAATATTTCTGAAAAATGAATTTATTAGAATGTTACGTATGCGCTACATATTGAAAATAAATGAACATCGCCGGGGCAATATCGTATGGATTAAATATCATATAACGAGTAACGGTGCCGACTCTGCAGAACGAACACCGAACCGTGTGATCCCGAAGATTCCTAATACCACACAAGTATTGTAATGGTATTGCTATCCTAACATCGGGGCAATCATGTAGTCTGAAGTGTAGATTATGTTTTAATATGTATTTTTTATTACAAAATACATATACATATGTACATACAAGAGAGTGTCGTAGTTTTCCTGGAACCTCTGGTTGCCACCTTACCTAATAAGAACAAATAAAATATCTTAATAAATAAAATATTAGAATGACAATTTTTAATAAAAAAGTGTTTAATACATAATATGTTGTTATACTGATATGTACTCGTAGGAGACGAAATTAATACGGAGTAGAAAACTTTTTGAGTGTATGAATATAATCAAAGATGGATAAGAATACATTATAAATAAAAATGATCGTGCAGAAGGACATTACATTAAAGAGCATATTCACCATTGTTATAGCTGTCTTTATTATTTAATTTTTTGACTCTCCAGTCTCCGACCATCTTAAAGTTGAAGATAACAAAAATTACTTTTACAGATTTATTCGCCTTATAAGATTTTTATGATAATATTTAATATAAATTTTTAAAATAAACTCATGTCAAATGCAGAAATGAATTTTGAAATAGAAAATTAATTTCATTATATTTATGTATTCATAAATTTATAATCCCTGAAATATAATTATTAATAGGTCATATTGAGAATAAAACTGCTTTTAGTTTATTATATAAAATTACCGAACAGCTCTTCTATGACGGTGAAAATGTATTTTAAGTTATAGACGAAGTAAAAATAGGACAATTATAAAAATTGATAACTTTATTATTAAATGGAGGAGATGTCTTGAAAATTAAACTACACTTGTTAGAGAATCACAGAGAGAGAATTTATTCAACTGTCACACAGATTATATTTACATGTAGAATATATATATTATATAGATTAATATCAAAGGCTAAATTTAATAATTAGTTTAACACTCCTGCCAAATTTGAGCCTTTCATGTACCAAGTTAATTACAGAAGTAAAATAAAATTACTTAATTACATTAACATTACACAACATATCCATAGGTAACATTCCAATTTGGTCTCTCATATATTGAAATTTGTCCCTAGGTAAAGCCTTTGTTAGAAAATCAGCAAGTTGATTGCATGTTGAAACATATTTAAGATCAATAACTTTAGCATAAAACTTTTCCTTAATAAAATGATATTTAGTGTCAATATGTTTACACCTCTTATGAAAATTTACATTTTTAATAACACTTATTGCACTTTGATTGTCTCTATTTATCATTACTATTTGTTGCTGAAATTCACCAAGATCACATAATAATTGTTTAATCCAGATGGCTTCTTTGATGGCAGCACAGGCCGCCATAAATTCTGCTTCCATAGTTGATAGAGCGACAGTGTGTTGCCTTTGACTGCTCCATTTTACAGCAGCTCCACATTTGATAAAAATGTATCCCGTTGTTGATCTTCTGGTAGTGATGTCATTAGCATAATCAGCATCACTGTAGCCTGCTAATTCAGAAGGCTGAGCTGACAGGTAGCACAGACCATAGTTGATAGTCTTTGAGATACTTAAGAATCTTCTTGACAGCTGTCCAGTGAGTTTCATTGTAACAATTCAAAAATTTACTTACTAAGCTAACAGCAAACATTATGTCCGGTCGGCTTACAATGGCGACATGCATTAAAGATCCAACAGCTTCTCTATAAGGAAGGTTCTTGTCCGGCTGGTGTTCACTTTTCTCTAGTTTTGAGTGAGGGTCAACTGGAACACTGGTGGGGTTAGCATTATTCATATTAAATTTTATTAGCAACTGCTTGATATACTTAGTTTGATGTATGAAGATGTACTTGTGAGAAACTTGTATATCCATTCCAACAAAGTTTCCAGGTGGGCATATGGTCATATCAAATATTGTTTTCAAATCATTAGTTACAGATTGCAGAACAGACTTTGATTTACAAAATAGAAGCCCATCATCCACATATATACAGAGATAACACTTTGTTCCTCTAATATTTGCAACATATACACATTGGTCTGCTTTACTATTTATGAAACCAAACTTCTGAAGTACAGAATTGAATTTAGTGTTCCAGCACCGTGGTGCTTGTTTAAGACCATACAATGACTTTATCAATTTACATACTTGATTGGGTTCATGTATTAGACCTTCAGGAGGATACATATATATGTTTTCATCCAGTTCCCCATACAGAAAAGCTGTCTTAATGTCAAGTTGAAGAATTTCATAACCATTTTGAGCAGCTAGAGATAACAATAAATGTATTGAATCATACCTGACTGTGGGTGAGTATGTTTCCTTATAGTCGATACCTTGTACCTGTGCATAACCCTTTGCACAGAGCCTGGACTTGAAGCGAGGACCCGTTGGTTGGTCTTTTATTCTAAAGACCCATTTACAGCCAATGATGTTTGTATTTTCAGGCTTGTTTACCAATATCCATGTACCATTTCTTTCATGGGCTTCAAGTTCCTCTTCAATTGACTTTTTCCATTTTTCAGTGTTCACACATCTAATAGCTTCTTTGTATGTTTCAGGGACTTGCTCAGGCACTGAGCATTCATTGTAGCAAAGGTAGGTTTGTCCGAGGTCAGTGGTTTGTTCTTTATTTTTGTTTCTAGGTCTCAATGTTATGTTGCTTTGGGAAGGAGTTATCTTGATTTTTGGTAAGTATTCATCTAGTGGATCTTCATAATCTGTATTACTTGATATACCTGTATTACTGTTACTCATATTATTTGAAGACGACAACTCTTCATCTTTTGTATTTTCATTATCTTGTGTAATCAAATCAGATTTTTGTTCATTAATTGGTAAGTATATTTGTGATAATTTTTGGTCATTATTATTATTTTCATTATTTTTATTTAAATCTTTTAATTGCTGTGTTCCATGTACTTCTTGATTAATGTTATTTATTTTTGTTTCAGGTGCTGGAAAAGAAATTGATTCTACTATTTTACTTTTAATGTTTTCTTCCAGAAAGTGTACATCCCGACTGATCACTGCCTTATTTGTTTTCGGGTCTATAAACCGGTAGCCTTTTGTGCATTCACTGTACCCAACAAAGATTAGCTGACGAGATTTCACATCTAATTTTTGACGTTTTTCTTTGGGTATGTGCACCATAGCAGGACAACCAAATATTCTGATATTGCTTAAGTCTGGCTTTTGTCCGGTCCATACTTCATGAGGTGTAATATCTGATAAAGCATGTGTGGGCGAGCGGTTAATTATATATGCCGCAGTTGTTACAGCTTCAGCCCAATAATTCTTTGGTAAATCAGCATTAAGCATCATGCATTTAGCTCGTTCAATCAATGTCCGGTTCATTCTCTCGCTGAGACCATTTTGTTGTGGCATGTAGGGATTGGTAGTCTGATGTAATATTCCATTTTTCTTTAAATAATTAGCAAAGTTTTTATTTGTATACTCCAATCCATTATCGCTGCGTAAAATTTTAATCTTTTTATTTAATTCATTTTCTACTCGGTTTTTATATTCAATAAATTTTTCAAACACTTCTGTTTTACTTTTAATTATGTATACATAGACTTTTCTTGAATAATCATCAATAAAAGTTGTAAAATACTTGGCACCGCCAATCGAAGCAACTTGTATCGGGCCACATACATCTGTGTGGACTAGCTCTAGCAACCCATTTGCCCTGGAGCCATTGCTTGGAAATGATTGCCTTGTTTGCTTGCCCTCTAGGCATCTTATACATACATACTTTTCATTCTGTGATGATAACTGTACACCAGTTGTGCAATTAGGTAATTTGTGAACATCATTATAATTTAGATGGCCCATATGTTGATGCCATAGATGTGTAATTGACTCTGCTTTTGTTGACATGGCAAATATTTTACTGTAATTTATGTTCAGTCTATATGTATCATTTATTAGATTAGCTGTGGCTACTTTTTGATTATTTGAATTATATACTGAGCAGCCAGTTTTATCAAATTCCACTTTACAACCAGATTTTATTATTTTACTAACAGATAGTAAATTTGTAGACAATTTTGGTACATATAGAACATTCTTTACTAGTATTTCACTGCTGCTGCCATCTTTATTAGGTATATGCAGTATCACATCTCCACAGCTTTTGACTTGTAAAGTTTTATTGTCTGCAATTTTGATTGTGGATATCGGTGGTATTGTTTCATTCTGTAATAAATCTTTATGCATTGTCATATGCATCGAAGCACCTGAATCTACATACCAGTTCACACAATCATTCAGTTGCATAGCCGAGAAAGCTGCCACAAAACCTTTGTTATTTTCTTTACTCTGTGATTTATTTTTTAGAAACCAACAATTTTTACAAAGGTGTCCATATTTGTTACAGTTAAAACATCTTGGACCTTTTGACTTTGACTGATGCTTTGTATTTTTGAACTTAGCTTGAGCATTTTTATTACTTGTGTACAGAGCTGAATTACTTGATGTATCTTTTATTTCTTGTAAAAGTTTAGTTTTAATCAGATCTGCACTTATTTTTACTCCTGAGCTTTCAATACCCATAATCATAGGTTTGTATTCATCGGGCAAACCTGCAAGCATCAAGGTCCCGAGCCATTCATCATCAACACTGAATCCAATATTTCTCAGCTTATGAGCTGAGCTCATGATTTTGTTGACGTAATCTTCTACATTGGTGCTCGTTTCTAAACTAGTGTTAATCAAGTCTCGCAATAAACCAACTTTTCTCAGTAGACCAGAGTCTTGAAATGCTTTTAATAAATTTTCCCAAATCTGTTTTGACGTCGTCGCATCTTGAATATGTATAAAATTTATTGGATCGATTAATAATATTAGTTTTGATTTTGCCTTTTTCTCTTTCTTTGGATCAGTATCTGTTCCTTGGACACATTCCCATAAATCATCCAGTTCCAGGTATGCCTGTACTGCAAAACTCCAGCTTGTCCAACTATCTCGGCCAGTAAGTTTTTCAATTTGAATCAATGATCCGTTTGATGACATTTTATCTCAAAATTATAGCTGAAATCCAAAAACTTCGGCGACCGCGTGGACAATTTTGTAGGTTATACGTTTGTTTGTTCAAAATCAACTAATTTGCTTTAATTTACAGGATGATGACTTTAAATTTATACTGTACTACACTGAACAGGAATTGAGAGTTTGACTGGGCCCATAACCTGATAACTTTATTATTAAATGGAGGAGATGTCTTGAAAATTAAACTACACTTGTTAGAGAATCACAGAGAGAGAATTTATTCAACTGTCACACAGATTATATTTACATGTAGAATATACATATTATATAGATTAATATCAAAGGCTAAATTTAATAATTAGTTTAACAAAAATAAACTATTTTAATACTAACAATAGTATTGACAATAATATAATAACATACTAAACAGTGACTTAGGGGCTTTATAAGTTAGATAATTCCCTTTAAATAAATATATAAAAAATGTCTTTAAAGTCTTATTATCATTTTAGTAAATATGACTTGTAACAAGTTTGTCCTCATCTTATAGTTTGTACCACTGAGAGCACGGATCTGTAAAAGCATTATTCTCATTGTTCTCTTAATTAGCATCGAATAGAATGAAACACCTCGTTAGGGTGACCTGAGAGAATTAACGGTTAAACCGTTCATTACAAAAGCTGCATTATATAATAAATTTAACGATTAATTAATTTCATTTATATAATTCACTTCATACCACTTAAAGATTTTAGAATTTAGAATGATATAAATTAAAAAGTACTCGTTATTTTATCTTCAGATTTTCTTGATTATTTAACAATAACTTATTAAATATTTATGTTATGACTGGTATGGAATCCAGAAATATAGTTTTTACAATACACCTAACTCCTTTGTTTTAACTATTTACAATACTTCCAAAATACATAAAAAATGTATAAAAAGTGTTAGGTGACGTTTTTAGTTTATCAAGACGAAATCTCATAATTTGATAACGAAGAATTAATAATCCCTTAAAACCGGTGCTGAAGTTAGAAAGAAATTAAAAATAAATAATTTATCGAGGAAGATGTTCGAAGGTCGTTATTATTTGTCATCAGACACCTTTTCCCATAAAAGAATTGAGAAAGATGAAATCAATAATATATATAAAAAAAATAGAATAAAAAACGAATCAGACATATTAAATTCTAAAGCGAGTGAAGGCTTTCCATAATCAAACAATATACACTTTAATAAATATGCATTTAAATCATCCAACCTCTTAAAAACGAGTGAAGCCGCAATAACTTATTTCGTTTCCTCCTTTGTATGAAATGTTCTTAAAAATATAAATCTTTCTCCAATGATAGATAAAATAATTTAAGATGTTCTTTCTTCTTATATAATGGAAGCTCTTAGACTCCAGTTAAAAGTGCTTTTGATAGAACGTAGCTTTCTGCAGACACCATGTAACGTCATATAAAAACTAATATTACTGAATTATTTGTTTATATAAATTTGTATTTAAATAAAATTGTACTTAAATAAAGACAGTGGATGAACCCATTAATAAACATAATTAATATCCTTTATGACATTCTGAAATATTCTAAAAGTAACATAAAATTTATTAATTTTTTATTTCATTAACTTTTCTTTAGTATAAATGTATATATCTGTAAAATACTCAATAATTCTAATCTAATAATTTGACATAGTTAATTTATAGTTCAAGTTCATTTCAACAAAATGGTAGAGTCAACAAAATGGTTTTAAATGAAGCCAAATGCCATCACGTACAATTTACTAAAAAAAAACACGTTTTGTATTCTCAGTACTCAGTTAATAATGTAACGCTTAGTGCGCCCGCATCGGTAAGAGACCTGGGTGTCCTGGTGGATAAAAAATTAAGCTTCGTGGAACACATCGACAATGTAACATTACGAGCCTGGAAGATAACCGGACTTGTTAGAAGAATTTGTAAAGATTTTAAAAACCTTGCCTCTATCTTGACCCTGTACAAAGCACTCATTCGCAGTAACCTTGAATATGCATCTTCTATCTGGAACCCCCACTATAATATTCACATCAATAGAATCGAACGTGTCCAGCGTAACTTCACTCGTTTCCTGGCCTATAAAGATCGTAATTGCCCCTACCGCGCCGATTATCGTACCAGGCTGTCTTACTTTAAGCTCGATTCTCTGGAAATACGACGAAAAGTTAGCGACATTAAAACACTATACAAGCTCTTCCACGGTCATACATTGTGCCCCGACATTCTCCAGCAAATTCCTATAAATGTACCAAGATCTATCCCTAGATACCCCATCACGAATATTTTTATTCGGAAAGGTTCCAGGACCAACGTAGGAAAATATTCTCCCTTAAACAGACTCATGGCATCATACAACGAACTTTCGTCCAAGGGTGAAATCGACATTTTTCTTTCTCAAGATTGCGCAAAATTTGTCGGGAAGTGTTTGGATGCTGTCTATGGCGTGGAACGACGGTAGTAGTTGTTGATAGTTATTTATAGCACTCTACTTCCCCATCGAACTAGATTAAGTAGATTAGTAGATTAAGTAGATTAAGTTGATTGATATTGTTACCAGTTTTGGATCTTAGTTTTTAACTTGTTTTAGTCTAGTTCATATTTTGCTTTGCTTATTTTAGTTTTATACTTTAGTCTGTATCTTAGTGAAAATAAAAAAAAATAAACAATGTTGTATACACCTGAGGGCTGATCATACTGATTCATACTTGGTGCATGTAATTCTTGTGTTAGCTATTATGATAAGCCGATGGAGTATCTGTTTATAAATAAATAAATAAATAAAAAAACAAGTGGTGCGCTGTTAGTCTAAACTGACTTTCTTACACCTCCCTCGGTTTAAGCAATAATATGTCATAAAATAATTTAAATGTTTCAGTGACAGCCATGAATCGCATGATTTTAATAGTATTTTCTAGGGTTCTGTTCTCAAATGATGAAACCAACTCACAACCTCAGTGTATAATAATATCTCTGCTTATCAGCTTGTATCACTCACGCCGGGGATAAGTAATATAACAAATATTATAAAATATGATAACATTCCTTTTGTCCCTTTGATAATCTTTTGTTTAAATATAGCGCATGAATATTCTTAATATAATACTTATTTGTAACAAAAAAGTATTTTTATTCTATTCAAACCAGTAAATCTTATCAGACTTAGAAATTTTCTTCCATCATAACGCACTACAACGTGTTCACGATGAATAAGAGATTTATTGATAAAACATAATGTAAAAAAGCACGTAATGAAATTTCAAGGAGTAATGTAACCAACCAATAAATTTGATAATTTGTCAACATTGATACTAAGGTCTATGAAGTAAGTTACAATATTACTCTGAAAATGAACTACCTATATAGGTTTACCTCCAAACAAGGAACAGATATAATTTACTTTATATATCACAGATATATATATATATATATATATATATATATATATATATATATATATATATATATATATATATATATATATGTAGTATAAAGCAGCCGATTTTAATCACTTAACTTTCATTTTAATCTAATCGAGTGGAAACCAATTTAAAATACAAATATTTTATCTTGGATGTTCCGCCATGTTGAATATATGTAGTATTAATTCACAAATCCAACCATACGTACATTGTAATTCAAATTAAACATTTGTATAATAGTTTAAGCTCAAATAGTTGACGATATTGACTTCAATTAAATTGCGGGTTTCCACTAGAATAAATATTGCTACGTACACTTCAAGATAAGTAAAAGCTTTTAAGAAATGTTGACAAACCTATTTATGTAAAAAATAGATGAACTTAAATATAAAGGTCTAACTTTTAAAACAAGATATATCCTTTCTAACGAAGCTGTAAACGACATACGGACATCCGTGTATCTCGGAACCTTGTGTTATGTGATGATTATAAGGATTTACTTTTTCATTTAAAGTCAAATCGCATATAAAACTGATATGTTTTTAGAGATATCCCTGGTATTTTTACGCCTTTGGAACGCAAATATAGTTCAGAAATCATTTATAATTTACGCATTTTGGAGAAAAAATATTTTACGACTGTAATATGTTATCCTTCAACAGACATTAATGATAGTTGAAGTGTATTTATTCAATACTATTGTCTCACATGAAAGAGTAAAGAAAATTAAATAATATAACGCAAAAATACCATACAAACTTTAAATACATGGAATAGCACTTGTAGTGGGAAAAGGTAAAGTCACTATCGACGATTAAATCGTATACATATAAAGGGCATCCCTTTACATGAAGGGTTGGGTCATAACACATAAATGGTCCAGTTTTACGACTCCACAAATAAGCTAAGTGAAGTGACATTTCTAGGATAAAATATTATAAATTTAAAGAGAAGCAAACTTAAAAACTGTTTCTTACACTCAAGCTTAAAAAAAGAAGATATCAATCGCGAAGAATCCCTGAAACGAATGAAACAGGTTTTAATTTTTCATTTATTTTAATATATACAAATAAAAATATAGACGAAAAGAGTTTTTAAAACCTATTGAATGTTATCAATTTTAAACAATTTGTCAAAAAAATATAAGAGGAAATAATTCGAGGCCAGTCATGCATCCTAAAGTACTATTAATTGAATAACACTATCGACAATATGACTGAGGTAACTATGTAGCATATATATAATTTTTCACAATATATATATATATATATATTCATAAACAACAGTCATTTTCATTTCTTATCAGAAGTGCATATTTAGAAAATAAAATTCCAGTTTTAGGTTTAAGTAAGGTTTTACGGAAGGAAAATTCAGCATGAAATTATTTCAGCCACTTAAAGCGCCAGTATTGTCGTACAAAAGAAAAAATACAACATTATTTACACATTAAAAGTGACCTTTTAAGTAAGAGACTTCTTTTTAGAAATATTCTTGGTGGCATTTTTTAAGTTTGTGTGCGTTTGAAGTCAAAGGCTGATTATTCAGAATACAAGACCGTGAAAATAGCCGACGTGACTCGAACACAATCTCCACACTGATGTTAAATAAATGTTTAATACAAATGTGAAAATTCCTATCAAAGGGTAACTTGAGTTTAAAATAAAATATAAATAATATTTAAGAATATGAGACCTCTCATCAGTAATTGAAAATATATTTTTTAACAGTCAACCTAAAGAAATGAAGTTGACTATCTCACGGCATATTATTAATTGTTTGCAATGCGTTCGCTCTTTGTCACTTTTGAACCAATATAATTTTTGTTCAGATAAGATAACTAAATTGAACATAAAAAAGCAGAATTAATTTAGTAAAAAAATTGATTACATTACATTTCTATGAAGTTAGGCCTCGGCCTCGAATTTTGCGGGCAGCGGAGCGGCAGCGGGAGCGGCAGGATCTTACGCGTATAATCAAATGGACCGACCCTCGAATACAGCGGTGACCGCTGCCCGCTAGTTTGGAGAACAGTATGCGTTTCCGTGCCGCCGCCGCCGCCGCTCCGCTGCCCGCAAAATTCGAGGCCGAGGCCTTACTGTCGTTACGTTATGAAACTAGAAAAAGTACAAAGTTAACCTAAATAATTAACAGGTTTTCTTACCCTTTTGTATTTTAAATACGTTAACGTTTAACGTTTCTTCTGTTGCTTAAAATATTGCCATTTCCAATACACGAATACACGGAGAACTCACGGTCTCGAGCTGTACTATATATTATAATAATAGTGACAGATTTTCTAATTATAAAGCAACAAGTTCTTCTATATACAAACAATAATCAAATCAAAGATGACGCTAATAGATATATTTGAGTATATGTTCACAAAATGTCTTTGTTGTATTAACCTGAGTGTGATGTTTATAATTTTTTTATAAAATTTATGTACAGTAGCAAAAAAGAGCGCCGGATTTTTATACTCATGAATATAAAATAATGTTCCCACAACACCGAGTTCTCAAAGTTTTGTTTACAATGTGAATCTTTATTTACCTTACAATTACTTTTTTCTTAACTTAAATTATATCTAGCTGTTTTAGTTATTATTTTTCCTTAAAGGTGCAGTGCCGATAAGAAAGGACTGTAACTGAGAAAGTTTATGTTCACCTATCACCTATATTAATACTGTTTCTTAAAAACAAACTAAAATCTAACTTATTATTCATTATAAAATCTCCTAGTTTCAGGATAAAACTCTTCGACTTATTTCAGTTAAACCCACAGTTGTGCGACAACCTGCAATGGTACCATATGTGAAGGGTGTTACTGATAGAATAGCCCACATCTTGAAGAAGGTTTCGATCAATACTGTTTACAAACCATGTAAGAATAGTCAGGAGTGTGTGAACATGCGTTGAAAAAACCTGGAATGTACATTAGATTGATAAACCACATATCCTCGCTAGATATATATCCTCACAGATATATATCTGTCTTCACGAGCAAAGGTTACTATACCAAGGTTAATCCGCGAGGCTATTGAAATTAAAAAACACCCCAATTTCAATAGAGAAGATGGCTGGGATCTATCAAACACCTGGGATCCTCTTTTTAAAAATATAAAATCCTAAGTCCCTGACCATACCGCAGGACCTTGAGACACATTCAGGGCATTCTGCCGGCATCCAGTACGGTACGCCAGGAAATTAAGAAATCGATGGCGGTAGGTGATAAAATAACAAGACCAACTGACAGACACTCACATTTCGCCTGCCGGTGATCACGGTTGCTGTAAAGTATCCGAAACGTCGGGAGTATGCACTTTATAGTCAAAAATAAAAAACTGCATAATAAATCCGAAAATATTAGTTTTATTTAAATGAGCACTCGTGAAAATTTAAGATCTCACCATATTGTCATTGTTTTTCAATTTTAGATGTTTTATATAATTAACGGAAAGGTAGGAATTATGTAAGTATCATTAACAAATGGTTTAGGGGTCCCGTAATGGTGATAATGTCTTTGAAATAAATTAACAAATCGTTAGCGGTAGATAACAAATAACAAGACCAACTGACAGACATTTTCATCTCGTCTGTTCGTAATCACGGTTGCTGTAAAGGAACCGAGACGTCAGAAGTTTATAGTTAAAAATATTAAAAAACGTGTATTACATCCTTAAATATTAGTTTTATTACAAAAAAAATATTCAGTTTTTCTTAATCCAACATGGCGGCATAAACAAAAAGACGAACTAGTTACTTTTAATGTCTGCAATATATGCTTACAAAGGATATAAAAAGCTAGTTAAGAATTAAAAGAAAAAGTTAAACTATTTAAATAATTTAAAAATATACCTATAAAATACAGAAGGCTATATTTATGTGAGTCCAAAACAAAAGAACAAATTTATTACTTAAAAAACATAATTTATACGATATTAAGACTTGTTCCGAGATTAGCTCGTGTAGAAAAAATTAAATAAGTTGTAGCCTCAAATATAAAAGGTGGCGATGTATTATACTACGAAATAAAAATATCTAATTTGTCATAAATGGTATAAATAAACTGGTACTTAAATTGAGACAAGTATAGAAATTACATTATAACTGTTGGACATTTTTGAACCAAATTATAATGAAAGTAACATCAACATAGTGGGACGCTGAAATGTTTCCCTTTTGATTTAGTCGTGTTGGAATCCTAGGCCCGCCTCAAGTGTCTATATTTTTTATTTATTATCTAGATCGACTTTTATCACATATCCGTAACCGACAGAGTGAAACATTAGTTTATGGATTCCATTTCTAACTTCTCAGTTCCTATTAACGACTGACATAAGCACATTTATAGAGTGAAGTAATCAACGAGTCACAGGTAAATATATTTCCTATTAGTACCAAAAGAACTACAGAGAATCATAGGTTCGTACCTACGATATCCTACAATAAAACTTTACTTTTACTTAATCTTATGATCTTATTCTCAGATCGTGAAAACACCCTGATTTATTTATTTAAACCCCTTATAAATCTGACTCTATAATTTGTTGGCTTTACTTTTTTCGTGACTTTTCATTTTTCAGTAATTTAATATATGATTAAATATCAATACCAACCTGATATCGGGTCTATTTTGTAGTCTTAGGTTAATTTAAGACATGAAATTTTTAATATTATACACATTTGTAGATATGTTTAAGGAAAATATCTTTGTTAAAAAGCAAAAGCCTTCTCCAAACCAAGTCAATATATATACAGGGTGACTGGTGAATTACTATCGATATTTGAGGACGTGATATTTGACGATCATATATGACAAAATAAAAAATAATATAACATAAATATTAATAAACTTCTAAGTAAAGTTAACCAAAAGTTATGTAATTAATTACGCATCGTGTGAACACCCTACAGATTAGGTATACACTGACACTCACACATACGCGTGTCGTGACGTAGTGTTGTATCAGCACGCCGCCGCATGCGTCCACACTTGAACACTTGGAACGTGTCAACACTTTACTTATTTATACGGAAATTTTGTCAAAAATTAAGTACCTATTTTTTTTACATAATTCAAATGAGAATCATGTACCGAGTATTCTCCTTAAATATTGATAGTAATTCACCAGTCACCCTGTATAGACGGTTTTAGTTTTAACGCACATAGTATAAACTGTGATTTCGGATCATTTTATTCGGATTTGTTAGCAAATAAGGAATGATTTTTTTTGTGGACTCTTTTGGTTGGCCCAATAGATAATATTTTTTTAACACAAGACAATTGAGGTGTTAAACAAAAGAATGTTGACTTTGACTACGACATAACATTCCCGTTTAAAAAGGTTTCTTTGTCTTTTGATATTAATTCTTGATAACTATTGTTAGAGTTATTTTATGAATGATGTGTATAATGTGA
The DNA here is from genome assembly GCA_916720795.1 of Danaus chrysippus. Lineage (NCBI taxonomy): Eukaryota > Metazoa > Arthropoda > Insecta > Lepidoptera > Nymphalidae > Danaus > Danaus chrysippus. The sequence continues at coordinate 11,752,759 of CAKASE010000044.1, forward strand.
GTCACCTTTGAAATATTACAAATGATAAGACTTCATCAATGACGGTATGTTTAGTATAACTTTTTACTCCTTTAATAATCTCAATAATTTTTATTCGCAATATTTAGTTAGAAGTAATGTCATTAATAATAATGAAACTTATTTGGATTCAATCTTTTATTTATAATTAACTGTCTCCGATATATAATTTGTTCGAGTATTGCAGTCGGAAGTCTTGTTCTTATTTCTGACTGAAAGAAAAAGATGGCTGCACTCCCATTCGACACCTTCGCGTCCAATCGTTTAGAGGAGTGATTAGGGGTCGTACAGTGACCCTTCGCGTACAATTTCCGAGAATTGTGATAGTAAAGTGATTTAATGAAACAAGAAAGTTTGAAAAGATTGAAATATATATACAGGGTGACTGGTGAATTACTATCGATATTTGAGGACGTGATATTTGACGATCATATATGACAAAATAAAAATTAATATAACATAAATATTAATAAACTTCTAAGTAAAGTTAACCAAAAGTTATGTAATTAATTACGCATCGTATGAACACCCTACAGATTAGGTATACACACACACACACACTCGCGCGCGGCGGCGTCTTGTTGTATCAGCACGCCGCCGCACGCGTCCACACTTGGAACACTTGGAACGTGTCAACACTTTATTTATTTATACGGAAATTTGGTTAAAAATTAAGTACCTATTTTTTTTTTTCATAATTCGAATGAGAATCATGTACCGAGTATGCTCCTTAAATATTGATAGTAATTCACCAGTCACCCTGTATATACCCCGAAACTATCTTGACTTCGGGTTTGTAACTGTTATTCAACAATATGGTCAGTATCTTTTTAAGATCCATAATTATTTCAGAATTAAAGAGATTTGTTGTGAATTAAAGTACACATTTATTAACACATACAAGGATGACACACATGACTTCCACTTTGTAGAACTCCTTAAATCCTTGAATAATAAATTGTGTACATAATTTTTATTCATAGTATCTATATTTATTTATCAAAATACATTGTTAATTTTTTGGCCCACGCGGATTGTTTTGTGATAATTAAAGCCTGACCAAAAACCATAAATCAATTAATATTTACAATATTTACCTTTGTCTTTCTATCACTGTATTATTTACATAATAGTATATTGTTTTATGTTTATACATATAATACTTATCAATATAGTTATTAATTATAATTTATACATTGAATAGTTATGTAGAAGTATTGTCGAATAGGTAAAAGGTAAAGTAAAAATAAGGTAGGTAAAGTCCTACAGAATCATTGCGTTGTCATTCATATGTCAAACAATTGTTTAGTATAATACATATGTTTTAAAATAATTAATAAAATTTTATTTGATGGCTAAATGAAAAGTTTTATTTTATTAAACATTTAAAATATAACAAATAAAGTAAATCTATTCTCTCATGTGATTATATAAATTGAGTATATTTTTTTAAATAAAATATTGTGTATTTTCCTGAAAACGTTTTACCAAAAAAAATATATGTCTGGTTTTGGTAGTATTCATCTGAATGTTTTTTTTGTGTTTTTCTTCGGGTCAGTGGTAGCTTACAATATACAGATAATTTTCCTGTAAATTTATCATATAACAAATTTACAAATATTATTGATTTTATAGCTTTCAAAACTAAATACTAACATTGTTAATGTATGTCGCTATTTGTTATAAAATTATATATCTGATTGCATAATCTAGTTTATAAACATACATATACTTGAACTGGTATGGAGCATATGGACGATATATTTATAAGCAAGTAAACAGTTCTTGAAAAACTGTTTCTTCAAATACATCAAGTAATACATAACAGATGGTGTTTGAGATTTCCATAAAAGTTATCTTACTCATGATTTATATTACTTTTTAAATCCAAGTCAAAATACAATTAGAATATTTCAAAATTTCTAACAAGTTTTAAAAGAAATTCATAATATTTATTCTCGCCTGTTACACAAACAAAAACAATAAAACTGTCAGAGCGAGTTTTTCCTGACTTTACAGTTTAGCTAAAGATTTATGTTTCAAGTATTTATTGCATCTGGCTTATCGACTACCTTTACACCAAAAGGAAAATGTTATCGTTTTAAAAACTGAAGTGACATTTTTATATTATGACACAACATATGTTATTTTAATATATAGATATACTAGCTTTCCGCCCGCGGCTTCGCCCGCGTGGAGTTCGGTCATATCGCGTTTCCAAGAGAACCTTTCAAAAGTCTGGGATAAAAGCTATCGTATGTTCTTTCTCAAGGTCAACTCTATCGCTGTACCAAAGTCCATTAAAATCAGTTCAGTGGTTTAGGCGTGAAAGCGTAACAGACAGACAGACAGAGTTATTTTCGCATTTATAATATTAGTAATACTTTCCAGTAATGTGTCGTTGAATTGTAGTAATGTACTGGGCAAAAATAACACCATTGAACATGAGTCAACTTTGATGCCTTTTAATATATATTAGAGTACCTATTCGTTAAAAGGAACTTAAATTTCAAAAGTCATTTTTTTTTAAATTGATACACCCAAAACTTCTAAACATGATGTTCCTAGGTTCAGTGGTTAAAATTTTGTATACAAAAAATTTTAGCTTCGTAGTTCCTGTTCAATTCCATTCGAATTTCGGGAATTCCGTGTGTAGAATTTTACCCCCACGGTGGTAAAAATAACAAATGATTTTTAATTTCAAAAACGCTAGAACAAATTGTTTTTTTTATTTCTTATCATGATGAGTTCTGCAAAGTCGTAGTAAATGATTTCGTTCTATCATCAATAGTTTTCGCAGCGCTCGCGACGTAAGGAATTTTTCAGATCATTTTGTTACACCTTGGGTTACATTATCGGAGTTTTAGTAAGGATCCCTAATTTTTTTTAAATATAATGTAGCCTACATTACTCGGGAATAATGTAGCTTTTCAAAGGTGAAAAAATTTTTGAAATCGGTCCAGTAGTTTCGGAGTCTATTCATTACAAATAAACATACAAACTAACAAATCTTTCTTCTTTATTAATATAGATAAGAAAGGTTAACTGTCTAATCATAAAGGTTTATTAAATTCAAAAGAAATGCTACTAACAGATTCATTTGGATATACACATGTATTATATAAAATCTTTTTCTTTATTTCTGTAGACTTTTTTTCAACGGCAAATAATGATAATGGACAGTACGATATGTAGATATTGTCATATATTGCAAGCGGTCGTCTTCGTAGGAATAAATATATTCAGAAGTGAGCGACAATAAAATAAAAACAGACAGGATAATTGTACGTAATGCACTTGAAATCTTTATGACAACGTCAAGTTTGTCCGGTGTCAGAAGACTTTTTTTAAATTACTATGAAATAGGTAGGTACTTTTGTAAAGTTGCTTATGTGGTTTGAAACATTAAGTAACCTTGACCTCGACATAACACCAGACATCTGACCTTTACTAATAAATTCTTTGTCTATAATCAAGAAGAAGCTTAGATCTTAATTTTATTAAATATTCCTTAATATTTCCTATACATACTTTTCCATTATTTAATAGCGTCTCAGCCGCTAACTCTATAAGTGAGTTTCAATCACAGTTATAAGCCCAACAGTGTTTTTTTATAGTTTTAATTAAATGATTAAATTGGAATACTAATATTATTATAATTCTAAAAAGAACAGGCTGGCTTTGTTTAAATTATTAATTTTCTATTAGTTATATTTGTTTCTTGTCATATATTTCATTAATATAATAAAGCAAGAGTACATCGAACAGGTTTGAGTCATTGATACATGTACGAGGGGAGGTCAATAAGTTCGCGGAATGAGCGGGAAGGGGGTTGAAATTTAACACGAAACTATTTTTCCTTTTCAATATAGTCTCCCTTAACCTTAATACATTTTTCGGATCTCACAAATAATTTATTAATACATTCGAAAAAAATTATTTATCTTGGCTATCAAAATAGGCCGAAATTGCGGACTTGACTTCTCAAATATTTTTCACCGCAGCTTCTTTTTCATTTTTGAAAACAAATAATAGTCGCTGGGGACTAAGTCTAGACTGTAAGGTGGGTGGTGTAGTTTTTCGAGTCCGCATCGGTGAATGGCAGCCGTCGCAACATGGCACGTGTGGACTGTTGCGTTGTCGTGCAAAAGGAGCACACCTTTTGACAGCTTTCCTCTTCTTTTTTCCTTGATAGCTTCTTTCAATCTATCTAATAAAGAAGCGTAGTACTGTCCCGTTATAGTCACACCACGATCTTTATAATTGATCAGCAAAATACCTTCTGTATTCCAAAAGACAGTCGCCATGATCTTTCCGGCCGATTGTGACACTTTAAACTTCTTTGGAGGAGCTGTGCCTTTTTTATGCCACTGTATCGATTCTTGCTTCGATTCAGGTTCATAGTGGTGAACCTAGGTTTCGTCACCAGTAAAAATCCGGTCCATAACTCCGTCCTTATTCTCTCCACAGAGCTTCAAAAACTGGCGAGAACACTCGACACGATCGCTCTTTTGAAGTGGCGTGAGCATTCTTGGAATCCATCTTGCACTGACCTTAGTCATCCCAAGATGATGATGTAGGATATTAAAAATGCTTTTTTCAGATACTCTAACCATTGCTCCAAGCCGTTTCTTCTTCAACCAGGCATCTTCCAATATAAGTTTTTCTACTTTTGCGACGATTTTCGGTGTGGTGGCCTCAATCGGTCGTCCGGAGCGGGCGTCATCTTCAATGGACTCTCTTCCTTGTTTAAAAAGTCCATGCCACTTGTAAACCATGGTTTTACCAGGGACAGAGTCCGCGTAAACTGATAACAGCTCTTCAAAAATTATTTGAGCGGATTTTCCTTGCTTGGTGAGGAACTTAATAACGGCGCGGTGTTCAATTTTCTCCATACTCACTGACTTCTTCCCGATTCACTTGTTTGCAGGTCAACAACTCAAAAGTTAATGACCCGATTTGGTTCAAACTTGGTATATATACTATTAATGAGGTGTTGAACAAGTTACTACCTGGACGAGTAAATCAACCCCCTCCATCCCCTCCATTCCGCGAACTTTTTGACCTCCCCTCGTACCTCTCACTATCAACGACGCACGATTCTTGACAGAGAGAGGACGTGTCTAAGATTGGAGATCTAAATAAGTTCCGTGTTATATGTAAAATTGAAATATGTATTTACAAGAACAAAATAGCACTATGAATAAGTGTAAAACTTTTTCTTATCTGTATGAGATACCTATAACATTGATGTTATACAAAATATGAGATCATAATGTAGGTTAGATTGTATGTTTACATTTTTCATCATACCTATCATTTATTGTATGAAGTTATTAAACTTTATAATTCTGTTAAAATCTAAAATAATAGTTTTATAATTAATAATTCGAACTATAATAGTTATTGGAGGTACAGTTTCATACTTGATTTTTTATGTTAGGCGTAACTTAGAGTTATACTTTACAAAATAGCTGAAGCCAGTATTTATAGTTCTCAGATCATCATCATCTTCAGCCAAAAGACGTCCACTGCAGGACGTAGGCCTCCCCCAAGGATCTCCACGATGACCGGTCTTGTGCCACCCGCACCCAGCGGATTCCCACGACCTTCACCAGGTCGTCGGTCCACCTTGTTGGGGGCCTACCCACACTGCGTCTCAGATACAAGTTGATAATTAACTATTTACTATTACAAAAGTATAATATTATAGTTAGCACGGTGCGGATGGCGTCACTTTTCCCATTAGTATTATGTTGCTTCCAAATGGGTGAATTTTAAAAATACTTTAAGTAATTTCTGACCAAGTTAAATATATTTGCAAATACATATGATATACTTACTAGGAAATGATTAACACTTTATTATATTCTAATAAATTATAAAAAATGATAAATATTTGTATAAAACCAAAATATCTATAAGAAATAAATACAAATACCTATCTAAATCAAATTTATAACATTTAAAAAACTCTGATTTAGACGCTCCGTCAGAATATCTATCACCAATAATATGCAAATGAAACTCATTGTAGCAAATCTCAAGGAATTTATTTTAAAAATTACGAACCGGGACGGATTTTCCGACAAAAAGAAATAAATCGGTCAGCTGTGAACTTAAATATTACAATCCGGTGACACCAAGATGTATTCTAAATTATAGAGACATTTTGTTTAGTTTTAATAATTTTCGGAAGTGTTCTTAAGGGTGTTTTTAATACGTTGAAGAAGTATTTCATAAGCTGGATAATAAAAAAACTATACTATTTTTCTGTTTTATAACATCTAGGACTCTAATGTAAAGTTCACAAAATTTACTTTAGGGTACGTTGTATTACTTTCGGATATGAAGTGCAATTATCACATAATAAATTAACATTACCCGTTGTTACCTGCATCTCGAGTTAAGACCCATTCATTACAGAAACTTCTGTCTTAAAAGACTTCTACAAAATGTTAAGGTCTAAGATTAAGTTTGTGGTATATTAAAGTTGAAATGAAAATAAAAATCACAAATAATGGATGCAAATTATTAGAAACATGAGGACTTCATTATCTTATATTGTTCACTGCAATTGGTAACGCACACTACATTTACGTAATTGATCGTCACTGACACTTGTGTTTAAGTCAGTTCAGAACCTATTAATCAAGAACTAACGTTGGGCAGCTAAGACCATCATGTTAAGATATGTAACACCATCTAACATAAGGTACAGCTTTACAAATCTCTTTTATAAAAATGTAATATATCTGTAGATATAAAAAGTGTATATAAATAAATAATTTTATATTTTAATTTATTTTGCTTTATTAAGGCACAAACAGTTCACAATACACTTAAATTATAAATAAAAATTACAAAAACATACACCAATGAAGCTGCCACAAATAAAATCAAAAACAAACAAATACAATAGTTTTAAAAATCAAAGAAGACGAAACCTCATAGCATTCAATGAATTCATCGTGCGGGTGCCGGGTCCATCGCGTTGCAGGGAGCGGAGCTTCAACAGTGGTTGGGACTTGCGGCCCAGGTGTAGGTTTAAAGGACCCCTATCTAACGTTAAACGCTCACCTCCACCGTACAAGCTCCTCTCTCTACCTTTGAAACGAACCTACTAGGGCTGCCTTCGACGTACGTTCCAAGAATGAATTAATGTTAGTTCTGGACAGGCCCAAGTCTTTTAGTAGGTTATAGAGATTTAGCTGTTATACCTCTCGCTCCCACCTCCACCGCGTATAAATCAACGACGAACCTATTTCGAGTTTTATATTACCTTAATAGTTTAACTAATACTACTATTGAAATATCTTATTCAATATTTATTTTAAAATAACTGTCCGTTTATGCAAAATCGAAGTCATAATTCTCTCCTAAATATTAAAACGTATATGTTATTCGAGAATTGAATCACATTGATGTTCATTTAATATCGGATTTTAGTCAGTGCTCTTTTAAAATTCGATAATTTTGTGAAATAGCTAATTCAGATAATGTGGATAAATAAGTAAAAGGCGTCTTCATGTCAATAGAGTAACACTCTGAATCTGAATCCAGGATATAATTTAATAAAATAAATTCAATTAAGTTAAAAATAAATTAAGTTTGTATATGTTATATAGATAATCATATAACTTGTATGATTATAAAATTTCATAACAAAATATAATGATTATGTCACTAACACTGTCGTAATACAACTATTATACTCGTAAATGATGTAACCGAAGTAGAGTAACAGTCTGCTCCGGAAATTATCAGCTTCGTAGTTAAATTGTAGTTCTTATACATACAAAAGCAAAACGGTAGCTTTCTATCAACAGCATAAAGTAATTATATCTATTGTATTAATTCATGTACGGTAATTAAAAATCCCTTTCTCATTATTATACAAATTTAATTTATGTTTATTTTTAACTGGAGTTGTGTTTCCTAGTCCAATAGTACCTACTTGTTTACTAATGACAATAATTTATTACAAATTAAACAATAACCAAACTCAACTTATAACAAATAAGTAATCTAAAAAAATGTCGTAGAATATATTGATATATACACAATTCCCGTTTAGTGAAGGTAATGACTTCGGTCTGCGACACTCATATACATATTTTATAGTCTTATTAGAAATGTAGCTATGATTCACTTGTTTATACAAATGAGAAAACTTGCGGTGAACCTGAAGTGGCACACGACTATGATTCGTTTGTTTACCACGAGAGAAACACGGGGAGTGGTTGTGTGATTAATTTGAAAATGATATTGAAATGCCTTATTATAGTAAGATATATTTTTTCTATTTAAGTAATATTAATAAAATAGTTTATGTTTCGACAACGAGAGAAGTAGGTTAGCGTTAAATTTAATCGTAATACATATATGCATTTATTTAAAAAAATTTAATGTTTTATGATCTATTTCTTAATCTTTAAAAACTGCAGAACTACGACTGTAGACTCGTCCTCTCTCTGTCAATGATCGTGTGTCGTTGATAGTGAGACGTGCAAGTATCAAGAACGGACGTGACTCAAACCTGTACGATGCACTCTTGATTTACTCGTATTAATTAAATATATGACAAGAAACAAACATTACATATAGTAGAATTAAAAATATTTTATTAATTTTATAAATATAAAAAAACGTAAAAATTTAAACGAGGTGAGATACTTAATTTTAGATTGATAATAATATTTGTTTTCTTATTTCAATATTGAATGTAAGAGAAAAAAATACTGTATAACTGTACTGAATATCTTTTATAATGGAAAAGTATATGGAATATTCAGGAATCAGAACTTCTACTTGCCTATCCAAGCCAGCTAAATGTTTATAAGTGAAGGGCAGAAGTCGCGGGGTTATGTCAAGGTAACCTAATATCCCAGGTGGTGTAGGAAGTATATTTCAAAGCAATTCTTTACGAAGAAAAGTTAACTAACACCAAACTATCCAGATATTGTCAAAGAGATTTCATGCTTGTTCGATTTTATTTGATTCAACACAAGTCCAAATACATAATGTGCATTCATTTGAAATATTTGTTCAAAAATTGCTTACAAATGTGATAAAATAATGAGATTTTAATTTAAGTTTTGATTTTTCGTATTCCTACGAAGACGGGAGAGTGCAATACGTGACAATATCTAGGTTGTTAATATAAATAAATCTCTCTTGTTAAAATAAATCTGCTGTAAAAAAAAAGTTTTAAAAAATTATTCCACATCTCAAAACGATATATATTAAACGATTTTAAATAATATGAACGATTAAATCTCTTAGTAGCAACGTTTTGGATATTAATTTTATACATTTAAAACACTAAATCTCTAGGAATAGACAGTCGTTTATACATACATATATGTATATGTATATTAAAACAAGTTGTGTTGGGTTATAATATAAAAATATAACCTCAATTTTCAAGACGATTACTTATTTTTTTTTATTGTTGTAAAAGTACTTGATACGCCAGATACAATAAATACTCAGAACATAAATCTTTAGCTAAACTGTAAAGTCAGGAAAAACTCAGTCTGACAGTTTTATTGTTTTTGTTTGTGTAACAGGCGAGAATAAATATTATGGATTTGTTTTAAAACTTGTTAGAAACTTTTGAAAATTCTAATTTTATTTCGACTTGGATTTGAAAAGAAATATAAATCACGAGGAAGATAACTTTTATGTAAATCACAAACACCATCTGTTATGTACTATTAAATGTATTAAAAAAATAGTACTTTGAAAAACTGTCAATGTTCTAATAAACATTTTGTCCATAGGCTCTAGAAAAAATATATGTTTATAATCAGGTTTATATGCAATCATATAAGGAACGCTTTAAGTTATTTATTATATGAACCATGAAGATACTTTTATAGTCTTAGTATTAAGATTTAGAGATGTAAAACCAATAATATTCGTAAATTTCTAACATGATACATATTCAGAAAAATTATCTTTCCATTGAAAGTTATCATTAGTTACACAACATATAGCCAGACCATTTTGAACTATGGACTGAAACAATATCATAAGTTTTTATTTTAATTTTATTAAACGTAAGTCGAAATTTCTTATCATTCAATGGATTCACCGTGCGGGTGCCTGGTCCATCGAAGAGCTTCCAATAGTGAAACTAAGCTTCAACAGTGCCTTTAATTCCAAGGTGACTCAGGTGTAGTTTAAGGGAAGGGTAGCCTATCTAAAGCGTTTTACACGCTCACCTCCACCATCCAAACTCCACGTCCAATCCATGACGAACCTATCCCTAATGAGTTTGTTAATGAGCTCCTAATAATGGTTGACCTTGATGGCATGGTCTTTGGGGATGTTGGTTAATAATAACCTGAATTTTGTGAAAAAATCAAATGTGCTCGTTATGAGCTAGCCTTTGAAATATTACATGATATTGATATTGTGTTTTGTCATGTCCTGATAGTATAAGTAGTAGTAGTGGTGGTGGTTAGCTGTAGTGGTTTATTTTGATTGTTATTTTGATTTTTGTTTGATATTCTTTCTTCTTCATTTGTATTTTTTAAGTAATAGTTTTGTTATTTAGTTTATAAAGTTTTGTTATTTCTTTTGTTAACTTGTTTTTTTATAATATTTTTGTAAGCTAGACAGTAATTTTTAGCAGTGCTGTGTACATCCATAATTGGTACATACATCAGTTAGTGTTTAGTTTTAAATGTTTAGTTTTAAGTGCTTAATGTATGTACTGTCGATGTGCCGTTCAAATAAATAAATAAATAAATATCTTAGTAGAATTATAGTTTTTACAAAATTATTTAAACTGTCATCAAAGTCTTCAAACATATTTTATTTAATAACAGGAATGCATACAATACACATAAGAAATGAATTTGGCTACTATTCGAAATATCATCCACTTACATCCACATTTTTTCACATTTGCTAAATAAATATGTGACAATGTTTGGATATCGCTGAAAAACCCCAGCGTGAGATTTATTATTATAAAAACCAGTAGTCTCATTTATATGTATAGTAAATATGCCTTGGAAAAATCTCAAGAGCTGAAGTTGGCTACAATCGTTCTGTGTGATTTTTAAGAGCGTGAGGATTTTGGCTTGGATATAGCAAAACAATAACAGTAAAATATATTCTTATTATTAAAGGGAGTTCAGACCATTTGACCCATTTGCTACAAGATTCATATCCAGTTGATATTATATTCTCATCACTGTTTTCGGACAAACTTAATTCCAAATTAAAGCTCTATATAATCTATTCCTCTAACACGTTTTTAAAGTTATTGAAGTTCAAAATAAGGTGACATATTTTGAATATCTTTGGTAAATTTACCGTCTCAATTTTTCCAATTAAATATAATAATGTTGTTTTTTTTTTCATTATATGCCACGTTATATACGTTATGTTACATTTACTTTCTATGTCACTTTGATTGATTTCAGTTACAAGACAGGCTACAAAGACTAGTAAGCGTAACTTTAACTTCTTGTTATTCAATATCGATTCAATCTTATTTTAACTGATGGAAGAAGCTGGAGCTCGTGAAAGCACTATCTCAGTAATAACTTATTCATATTAGCTCGAAAGCCACCCAAATTAAGGTGAACAAACGACTCTTGGAAGCAAAAATGTTTTATTGGGTTTAAATTGTGTGGATACTGCCTGAAGAGTGAAATTAACTCACTGTGTGATTCATAATATTTTATGGACCCCTATTGCAAAGATATTGACGAGGCGATAAAAATGCAACTTTCAGTTATTACTATGTAAGATGTTTTATAAAATCATAACCTTTTGTTTTTTTTTTTTAATGATTTAAAGTCATCTTAGAGTTTAACTTAGCTTTACTGAAGAACTTTATGCGGAAACTAGGTCATTTTACAGTAATAAATGATAAAACAGATTTTAGTTTGTTATTTAGAAAGAGCATTAATAAATGATAAAGATATGGCTACGTTTACTTATTCAATTACAATCATTTCTCTTCAGCATTGAATCTTTCAGGAACAAAAATATTAACTAAAACATGGAAGATAAAATTGAAGTCAAGAAAGTCATTGTGAGGTAAATAAAGATTCACATTGTAAACAACTCGTTGAGAACTCGGTGTTGTGGGAACATTATTTTATTCATGAGTATTAAAATCTGGCGCCCTTTTTTGCTACTGTATATAAACTTTATAAAAACCTTTATAAACTTCACACTCAGGTTAACACAACAAGTCATTTTATGAACAAAGTCTCAAATAAAGTTATTAGCATCATCGTTAATTTGCTTGTTTTTAGTATGTTGTAGAATTTGTTGCTTTATAATTAAAAAAAACTCTTATAGTATTATTATTATACAAAGTACAGCTAAAAAAATATATATTGAGAGAGGTGAAAGACCTGTCCACACGTCAATACTTTGCAGCAACTGAATCATCGGGATTATGTATACATCACAAAATATAAGTTTAATTTAAATCAATAATATGCCGTGAGATAGCAAGCCTCCTTTCTTTAGGTTGATTACAAAAAAAAAAGAATCACAATAACTGATGAGAGACCTCATATTCCCAAATATTATTTGAGTTTTATATTAAACTCAAGTTATCCTTTGATATGAATTGTTACATTTGTATTAAATCTTTTATTTAACATCGATATAGAGAGTGTGTTCGAGTCACGTCGACTATTTTCACGGTCTCGTATTCTGAATAACAGCCTTTGACTTCAAAGGCACGCAAACGTAAAAAATGCTACCGAGAATATTTCTAAAAAGAAGTCACTTACAAGGCCGCTCTTAATGTGTAAATAATGTTGTATGTTTTTTTCGTAAGGGAACACTAGCGCATTAAGTGTCTGAAAAAATTAGATGCTGAGTTTTTTAATAGAACCATAATCAAAACTAGAACTGGAATTTTATTTTCTAAATATGTACTTTCAATAATAAACCCAAAATAACTATTATGTACACGTATATCACGAATATTATATTTAAGCTACATATGTAGTACTACATATTCACAAATACTTCACACATCCTATTATCGATAGTGTTATTCAACTGAGAGTGATTTAGAATGAGTGACTGGCATCGATATGTTTCCTCTTTTATGATTCGACAAATTGTTTGATTTTTTTTTGAAAATGGGTCTCTTTTTATATAAGAAAAGAATTCATATATCAAAATAAAAATATCACATTCGATTCAAGGGTCCTTCGTATTTAACATCATTCTATTTCTGAACTTAAGTATAAGATACAGTTTTTAAGTTTGTGTTTATTTTGTATTAATAATATTTAATCCTAAAATATCAGTTCATTCCGCTTATTTGTGGAGTTTTAAAACTGGACCATTTATGTGTTATGACCCAACCCTTCATGTAAAGGGATGCCCTTTATAAGTACACGATTTAATCGTCGATAGTGGCTATTCACTTTTTCCACTACAAGTGCTATTTCATGTTTTTCAAGTTTCTATACTATTTTTGTGTTATGTTATTTGATATTATATTTTCTTAACTTACTCACGTGAGACAATAGTGTTGAACAAATTCCCATCTACTATCAATAATGTCTGTTGAAGGATAACATATTACAGTCGTAATATATTTTTTCTCCGAAATGCGTAAATTATAAATGATCTCTGAAATATATTTATGTTCCAGAGACCTATAAAATACCAGGGATATCTCTGACAACAAAACAGATTTATATACGATTTAACTTTAAATGAAAAAACTAAATTCTTATATTCATGACATAACACAAGGTTCCGAGATACACGGATGTCCGTACGTCGTTCACAGCTTTTAGAAAGGAAATATCTTATTTTAAAAGTTAGTCCTTTGAAAGAACTTCGCTGTTCATCTATTTTATTTATAAACGGGTTTGTCAACATTTCTAAAAAGCTTTTACTTATCTTAAAGTGTATATATGTATTTACATTTATTCTTGTGGAATCTCGCAATACAATTGAAATCAATATCTTGAACTGTTTGAGTTAAAATCTTTATAAACACGTTAATTTGAAGTGCAATGACGTCACAGTTTATCCAAAGATGTCATTTTGATATTTTAAATTGACATCTACACTATTAGATCAAATGAAGGGACTTCCTGAAATTAACGTAAACAACAGGGCGTTTTCATATTTTTTTATATACATATATTAATGTGATCGTGAACTTTTATTTTAGAAAAGATATATTCCCTAAACAGACGAAAAATCCTCATCCACCGCAAATAGTGTATCGTTAAAATGAACAGCTTTTGGGCTGATATATGTATATATTTTTTTCATAAATATTTAGTTACATAGGATTATGTTACAAAATACATCTATTATTATACCAGAAGAAAACTCGAAGTAAATTCCTTCCGGAACAAGTAAACACTATGACAATGTATGTTTTATGGATACAATTAGTTTTATAATTAAATTCCTACCTGTGGAGGTTTATTTTAAACCGTAATTTATTAATAACATTGAAATGATAAGAGATCAAAGTATTAGAGACTCCAGGAGAACTGTATCAAGATGTTACTAAAATTATTACTTGTGTGATGTCAGACTCGCAATAATCTGTTGGATAAGTATCAGCCCTGTGTCAATAAGAAGTTTTTTGAAAATTTTGTAGTTTCTACATATACGAGTTTATGTGATTCTAAAATTCTTTGGATTTTTTCAACTCAAAAACAACTTCATTCAAACCGATTGATCTGATATATTGTAAGTTATATACGAGTATGTGCAGTTTAAATGATAATGCAAAGATGTTTAGCAAAATATCACTCCTATTATTTTTTTCATAATAATGTGAATAGACACATTAGTGCATAATACTTTCTTTTTATTACTAATATTTATAGTTAATGCTGATTTATCGCGAAAGTAATTTTATGTGAAATGATTTCCGGGCTTCGTTTTATTTAAAAAAAAATGTGACATAAAAAATAAATTAAATTAGTTCCTTGATAAGATTATGTGAAAAGAAACCTATGACATATATGTATATGGATAGTTTATTTTCAGAATACTGATGTAACTTCGTTCTTAAACCTTAGTGCCATCAGCAACAAATAATTGAACTTATTGGTTGCGCTTGATCTGCACTCTAGTCTCTAGGGTATTTATGGAAATGGATTTATTTATCTTTGAAAATTGCATGTATTGAATTAAAAATAAATTATTTATTCTTGATATATCACAATTTTTATTTAATAAAATAATATAAATCTAAACAGATCTATCCATATTATAACCCGTCTTCAAAGATGTTACTACATAATAATTATGTATAACATAACAATCTGTCTTTATGATAAATCTCATATTCATCATAAGCATGTTTTAATACGTCATACGTTATGCAGGAAGCATATTTCATCTTCGCCTAACCTGATGGTAATATGTAGTTTGCATATGGACCAATTGCTTTAGCCTTAATCACGTAACATTATACTATTGCAAAATATTCCAAGGTTATGTTATTTTTTCGTTTATCTATCTCATTATTATTAAAGGTTATCTCATTATTGTTAAAAGAAAAATATCCGAAACTTTAAGATTAGTCTTACTGGATTGAATAGAATAGAATTTTGTTTTCTAAAAATATTATTATCAAGTAACTGTTCTTAATTAATCATAAAATTTTAAATTTGTAAATTAATTGCTTTGTCTAAAATAGGATAGTTATTTGTTGTTCATCATAATTTTTAGTGTAATTTTGCTATTTATATTCATGAAACAAGCAAAGGTAATTGAAAATATAGTTTTGTTACTAATAAGTGTAATGTTAGGAATGCTCATGCCCTATATTTGAATACAAAATATTAAGAATGGCCCAAAAGGAGTATTATCGTATTTTTTCAAAACGCTCAACGGCATGTGAAAACCATGCTGATAAGCAGAGATATTATTATACACTGAGGTTGTGAGTACACATTGTAAATAAGCTCCTAGCACACCGCTAATGACGTCATCAACACTCTATGTGGGATAAGACATATATATAACATATGTGATGTACTCACTGAGATTCATGCATTGCTTTGTATTTGATTTCATACAATAGAATTGGATTTTATGTAACTTGCTGACTGTTATTATGATGATTGAAAAATGTATTTATTTTAAATATTCAGTAAGGAATAATGTTATCAGACACATACCTTTGTGTTAACATAACATTACTTTGTATCCTATTATAAAGTACTTACCTGAACTCACTCCATAAAAACATACTTACACTATACGAATAAAAATGCAATGAAGTTTATTTATATTTTACAGTTATTTCATTTATTAACTTGCTCTGTAAAAGCTGACGAGGATAATACATTAACTTACTCTGAGTTTAATCGAATGTTGTAGCTCCACAGAGAGACACCAATATTTATATGATAATGAAATTAGCTCCATATTAACAGTATAGTTCCGAAAAATAAAAGTGCTTTTGCAATAAATACATTCAAATTCTTTTATATATATATCGGATTCATTACACATTCGTTGTTTTAAAACAGAGAGACGCCAGCCTCGCTGACGTTACAAATGTCATATCTTCTAGAGCGGTCCATGATATTTTAAAATGAAACTTCAATTGTTCTTAATGCTCCTGTATTTCTAAAAGGTTCTTCATAATAACATACTTCAATGATACGAACTCACTGAACTCTGAATTCTCAATTCTGAATTCTGCCGTTGTGTGTCCAGACGTCATAATTATAACAAGATTTAAACATAGTTCTATTCTCCTTTTAAGCAACCTTTGATTTCGTTTTACTTTTAACAATAATCATAAATACTAATGAGGTTTAATAAGAATTGATGACAGCCTCAAATCATTTTCAAGTCGCATCCGTTATTAAAGCTGGTAGCACCGATATATATAATAAAAAAATATTAACGATTACGAGTATATAACAGGGACTTTTAAAGTAACTATTGTTTATGCTTGTCCTTTTTTTATAAGTAATGGAGAGTGATTCACTAAATCCCATCTGGTAATGTTTAAAAATGAAGTCATAGATGATATATGCAGTACATTAGTGTAAGTTTATATAGTTACGCCTTGAAGACAGCCAAATTTTAATAGGAAAGAAATACAAACACAAGCAAACTGTTAAAATTCTTTCTTTAAGCATTAGTGTCTTTGTGCTGGATGACTGACAATAGGAGTGTGTTCTCTGTCATTAGTTTCGGGCACCTTGTTTAAGAAGCATTGTCATTGATCTAAAAACTTCTTTCCAATATTCGAACTCGTTGTGTCTTTGAGAGTGCATAATTAAATATCAAAATGTGAGCTAAACAAGATTCTCGAAACAGCAAGACTTGCTTTGCCCAGAAGAGGTAAGACTTGAACACTTAAGGGACGGAAGATAGAAGTCACAAGATACAACCAACAGGTACTCTCGACCGGTAGCGAGCTGGATAGACAGAGTCCAAAGATTGTTTACTTTTTATATATTGCTACAAAGAAAATACTTAAAAAAAAAAATGTTTCATGGCTGCCAATAAAACTTTTAAAATATTGTATAATATTATATTATTGCTTAAATTGAGGTAGTGTAAGAATGTCAGTTTAGACTGACACTGCCATCTCATCAAGTCTTTTTGAATTTAACTTGAATTATAAATGGATTCCGTCACATTATTACATATTGAGGCCTTCACTTATGTTTACATTTTGATGTCAACAAGATTATGATATTAATCACTTTTATGATAGCTTAAAAATATTAAATAAAATAATATATAAACTTATATTTATTAATGGGTTCATTCATGTCTTCTTTTGATATCAAAATTTAAATATATTTTTTTTAAACAAACAATTCAGTAATGTTAGTTTTAATATGATGTTAAATGGTGTCTGCTGAAAGCTACGTTTTATCTAAAGCACTTTTGACTGGAGTCTAAGAGCTTCCATTATATGAAGAAGAAAGAACATCTTAAATTATTTTATCTATCTTCGGAAAAAGATTTATATTTTCAAGAACATTTCATACAAAGGTGGAAACAAAATACAAGAGTTATTGTGGCTTCACTCGTTTTTAAGAGGTTGGTTGATTCACTCGCTTAAGTAATTTAATATGTCTAATTAGTTTTTTAACCCCAAACATGATTTAAATTATAGTAATGTTTTCATCAAAAATAACGACCTTTGAACAGATACCCCAATAAATGAACATTTTTTATAACATGAGTTTATATTTCTATGCAACTTTAAATAATCAAGAAAACCCGAGGATGCAGTTAGAACAAATTGAATTCTATATTGTTTATTTTAATTTTGTTCTGAATGAACTGAATTATACAAATTGAATTAATTAAACGTTACATTTATAATATGATGCAGCTTTTGTAATATACGACTTAACCGTTAACTCTCTCAGGTCACACTAACGAGGTGTTTCATTCTATTCGATGCTAATTAAGAGAACAATGAGAATAATGCTTTTACAGATCCACGCTCTCAGTGGTACAAACTATAAGATGAGGCCAAACTTGGTTTAAGACATATTTTAGTAAATTAACAATAATAATTAAAAGATATTTTATTTGTTATATTTGTATTATTTTCTAGTACATTTAAAGGTAGTTATCTAACTTATAAAGTTCCTAAGTCATTGTTCCTTAAGTTTTTTTAATATTTTCAATAATATTGTTATTATAAAATTTATTAATATCTGTAATATATATTTTTTCATTTCGCTTGTGACTTGAAATATATTTTAAACGTATTAGAGTGGTCCGGTAATTATATATAATAAACTAAAAGCAGTATTATTCACAATATATTAACTGTAAAATAATAATCAACTAATGATTAAATTTACTGATTCCACGTATTTAGATAAAGACATTAATAATGCATTGCGTTTCATTTTCTATTTCAAATTCATCTCCTCTTTTAAGTAGATATTTCTTTTTTTTTGCAATAAATTACAGGCTTACATTCTTAAAACCATTTAAGGCTTATTAATCTTGTAAAGTTTTCCTTTGTTATCTTAAATTTTAGGTGTTCAGTGTCAAAACAAAATGGTGACAGCTACAATAAAGGTAAATACGGTCCTTCATAGTATGAACTTTTATTCCAACAGGAAATTTGCACAGTGACTAATTTTTCATCTGCAATATATCCTAATTTATCTTTGACTGTACTCGTACACACAAAAATTATTTGTACTCCGGATAAAATTTCATCTACTATGAGTACTAATACGAGTATTTCTTTATTAAGACATTTCATTTTGTCCATTTAATTCGCCTTTCAAAAATATTAATATTGCCATATTACAACTCGGACAGTAGGCTCAAAGTATCTGTAATATTACATTCCGTTTTCATGTAACATAATATTTTATTCACACACATATTAACTCGTTGAAACTCAGAGCGCATAATATTTTCAAAGCAGATTCTTTAATATCAAAGCGCCGAGAGGAAGTCAAAAGCGCAAATTGCAACACGGGTTCCATAAAATATTAAAGTATTTGTCAACTAATTTTCATTCTAATATCAGACGTATAAAACACTGCAGAGCGACGAGACTCAATATAGTAACAATTTATTGTGACTTAGTTCTCAAAGAAAAACTTCAAATCTTTTAAGGGAATGTCATAAACTAATAAAAAAAAATCAAACAAGCCTGTTTATCGATGAAACTAATATACATGTGAATAAAATTATTATAAGGGTTTGTAATTATTTTTAGGTTATAAAATTAATTAATAACAAGACTTACAAAATTAATTTCATATTTCATACACAATCGTCTTTATCACTATGTATTTCACGAGAAGTTTATATTTTTTTCACAACATAATTCGGTCATCAGACTATTAGAGCCCACTGCTAAGGCCTCACTTAAGGCCTCTTTTTCACATGGAGAAGGTTTGAGTATTAATCTACACGCTTGCTCAAGACGGGTTAGTGATTTCAAACTTATAATTGTGAAATTATAAGTCCAGGTTTCTTTACAATGTTTTCCTTCACCGTCCGGCAGTGGTGTCTAAATACTCTTAGAAAGTACATACGGAGACTCAGAAGAATAAACTTATATTTAAGGAATTTGCCAGGATCGAACCCGAGCCCTCATGCACGAGATGCGGACCCTTTAACCACTAGGCCACACAACAAAATTAACGTTACACATTCAAGAAGACAAAACCTGTAGAAATATTCTACTGATATAATCTTTGATTTTATTGGTAGCCTTTCCAAGTGATAATTTGATTGAAATTTTGAATGTTATAAAAAATGTTGTATAAAACTCTTTATATCCTCCATTCATCTCACCAGAGACTTGAGAGTGTTAATGTACCATTATATTTATGTTACCAGAATATTCAACTCTCGATACTCAACTAACGTATGTTTAAAACATAAGCTACGTGGAAGTGAACTTTGAGATAACAAAAGTTTTCCCTCATTAAATTATTAAGCTAAATTTGTAATGAATACATTTTTTAATTATAAATAATAGTATGCACATTGTTTATATTCTTATGATTGGTTTTTTGTTCTATTTGTTGTAATTTTTATAAAAACAGAAGCGTAACTTTGTAATTATAAAAACAAACATGAACAAAGTTCACTGCTAGTGTAGCATGCTAGCAGTGACACTTGACAAATAGGCTAAGCTGTACAATTTTCAGTAGTTTATCATTTTTATTATTATTGAAATAATTTACTTTTATTCAATAAAGTGAATTAAAGTTGGGATACAAATAACTATTTATGTTTACATAAAAAGCTTAAATTAAACTTTAAAAGTATTTTCGTCTACCGGAAGTTTCAACAACCACTATGTAATAGTTACAAATTAATCAATTTATTGCTAGTTATCTAACAGTAACACCAATAACTGTTTCTGAATTTTCTAGATCCACTAAAATATTCTGTGTTATTGTTATGATAATAAAAATGAATATATTTTACAAAACCGTTTCCTTTATATGAGCTGGCGCACATCCAAAATACATACATATACGAATATGTTTTCCAAAAAAGTAGTTTGTAGCTTTGTATATACAGTGTCAAACTTATCTTGCCCTCAAAATAAACATGAAAATTATAAAATACTTTAATAGAATAATAATATTATTTAACAATCTATTAATACTAAAATGTTTTCGTACAAATATCTTTGTTTCACAATTTATTAGACAGTTGTTCATCTAAACAATTATCTAATTGTTTCATATTATTCAATTAGATTCTGAATATTGTCTCATACCCTATATATTCCTTAACTTACTTTTTACTGTGTTACAATAAACTATTTGAGAAATATATAGAACTCTTATTTCCGCTACCACAAAATATCACAAAGCGTTTTGTATACTAGATAATAATTTTATACCAATTACTCAAAATGGATCTGCTGTTAATCTCTTTGGTATAACATATATAGTCCCTTATTAGCTGACATCTGATGTACCATTAACAAATTATCGTGATAAAGCTACATCAACATGTAGTCTTCATTGATGGCATAATTAATAATATTATAGTCTTACTTTAACAGCAATGGAGGCATAAAGATACATAGTAATAGAGCAAAAGCGTCGCCGCATAATAAATTTAAATCAAATAGAATATTTTTTTAACAATGTAGCAGACCATTTCAGTCGGTGGTGGCCTAGTGGTTAATGGATCCGCCTCTCGTTGCCGAGGTTGCGGGTTCGATCCTGGCCCGGGCAAGTACCAATGTGATTTTTCCAAGTCATATGTACTTTCAAAGAGTATTTAGACATCACTGATTAATGCTGTTTCCCAAAAGAGAGTTGATGTCAGGCAGGCAGGCGATCGGTCGTAAAAATAAATAGCCATAAACTCTTCACAATATGTAAGGCAGACCCTGGCTACAGCTGGGAAATTGCCAGGTAGAAGAAGAATGTAGCAGACCATTTAGAAAAAAACTTAAATCAGGTTTAGAGTGAACTTGTCTCTTTTATCCCAATCATACGGAACTTTTATGACTGGATACGTGATTGAATATAGATATAAAATACAATATAGGTGATTTTTGAATTCTTAAACTATAATTTATACTTAAAAAAAACAACAAGATTAAAAGTAAATGGTAATAATTTTTTTCAATAAGATTGACAAATATCTGTACTACGACACAAGATTCGGACTGTAAACTCTAGTATAAAGGATTTAAAATAAAGACCAGTGTAAGGTCATATGAAATATTATTTTATGAGAACTTTCACGTTACTTGCACTGGCAATCGTCCAAAATATTTTTCTGCAACCAACATCTTGCTGAGCCGAGTGAAATTCATTCAAAAATACTCGTAAGTTACATACCTATAAGACGTCGACATCGTTCAGTTAGATAAAACGTGTTTCAAGAATAAAAAGAAGTTATTAAGAAAAGATTCGAGGTTGTAGCTTTTATTGATTAATTTTATAAATAATTAATATAAATTTTACCGCACCCACTTTATTTAGAATATATATTTTTTTCAAGCGGAGATGTGAGTTAGCTTATCATAGTAGGTAATGTTCCAATATTGAATAGGATTCCGTTATGTTCTATTGTCATATATGTATTTTTTAATATACATATGTTCCATTAATAAAAAGTTATATTATAATTAGAGTAGTTTTGATGCTATTTTTAAATGGGTGTTTTAAATTTACAACTGATGTATTGTATGTTTAGATGACATGAGAGGAATCGATTTCGAACACTGGACGAATTCGGGCGACAACATAGTCACCATACTATGACTTACTATTTATTGAGTTATAATTACAAGGCTCACTTTATATGGTACATCGGCGGAGTGAATAAAGTACTCTTTCGCTTCACACAGCTAAAGATGTTAACTGTTTGCTTGCCTCTGTGTTTTTTTCAATCATAATTTGTATGTCCTTTAGAATAGAAAGTTACTGAGGTAGAGGGTTACCTACCAATGGTTGAAATGATAGTCAAGAAATATCCAGTTACAATTAATAAATAGAAGAAGGTGGTTTTTCTTATAATAACACTTGCAATGGCATAACCATGGACGCAATATTTGGAAACAATTTTAAGTTAAGTGTATAGCTTTACCTGTACTTTTAATAATATTATTTGAAATTTCTTCGAGTTATTCGAAGTGATACAATTGTTGTATAATTGTTTTAACAATAGCCTTTAGGCTAAGATTAATTTTACGTCTGGAAGAAAATTTGTTTTCGAATAATTTAGATCATTATGATAAGATTTAACATAAATAAATCCAGTTAGTAATAAATTCAAATCAACATATTTTATCTCTGCCAGCCAAGTTAGCTACCACTATCAAGAAATATCGCAAAGAAAAAAGTTGGGAGTCTCAATGAAACGAAGCTACTAACGGAAAATTAGCTTGTTAGTAATCACGTGCAAAAAACAGCCATGGATCCTGGACTATAAGTACTGGTAATGGAACGTGATTGGGGTTTAAATTGTGCGCACTTTGAGAAGTGATGACATACGAGCGTGGTCTAATTTGATAGAATTTTTTTAAGACCGATAATTAAATTCATTGCTAGTAGGGAATGATTCCTTAAAAGACTAATATGTAGAATGAAATTTTGTTATTGACTACTATTTTTATGTATATGTTATTATTTATAATATTAGTTTCAAGTATATACATACATATAATTATTTTGGTATCATCACACATATTTTAATAGACAATAAAAACTCCTAATAAACAGTTTGTGGTCAAAAGTGAGAACATACGTTTCCTATTAGTTTTATAAATTTCTTCTTCCTATTAGTTTTACATCTTATGTTACAAACTATATTAACAGTAATATGCTCGGTTATAGGTGTGTCTAAAAGACGGAGTCTTTGAAGGAGTTTTGTTAATTGGGATAACTGAATCTTGTTCAAGTCAACCTCTCGAGGGCACAAGTTAGAACGTTTTCCACTTAAAGGCCCCATCTAACATATAACTTCAACATTCCAGAACAGAACTCTTAATTCCTTAGAAACTGACTCCCTTTGTGTGCTCAATTTTCTATATATTGAGAACTGTTCTGAGCAATTGTTCTACATAGCACCACCACCAGGCTTTTAGAAATCTACATTTAGTTTGTTATCTGAAGAGCTTTCATATAAAATTTTCCTTCCTGATTTATAATCAATTGAATTATCTGGAATAAGTTAAGAAATTTATTCTATAAAATAAGAGAAGCGGTGTATTGTGAACATTTCAGACACGTCGAAGAATAAGAAACTATTTAATAATTATAGAAAACTTTCCTTTTGTATGAACGTTTTAATAAATAAGCTGCAACTTCTTTATGAGGATAACTGAGAAATTGTAAATGTGTAGATTATAAAAAAAATATATAATAATGTTTTGAGAACATGTCATCGTCACATGGACCAACATTCACACACAGTAAAGGCCTTGTATCGATACAAAGAAATACTTGACTTAAACAATTAATTGATATTATAATAACGAGGTTTTCATGTTTCAACTTTCGTCTAATATGTTAAATTAACAAAGTTACTTATACAGGGTGACTGGTGAATTACTATCGATATTTGAGGACGTGATATTTGACGATCATATATGACAAAATAAAAATTAATATAACATAAATATTAATAAACTTCTAAGTAAAGTTAACCAAAAGTTATGTAATTAATTACGCATCGTGTGAACACCCTACAGATTAGGTATACACACACACACACATGGTGGTGTTGTATCAGCACGCCGCTGCACGCGTTCACACTTGGAACACTTGGAACGTGTCAACACTTTATTTATTTATACGGAAATTTGGTCAAAAATTAAGTACCTGTTTTTTTTACATAATTCGAATGAGAATCATGTACCGAGTATTTAAGGAGTTAAATATTGATAGTAATTCACCAGTCACCCTGTATAAATAATGATGGAATATATTTATAGCACAGAATACAGAAGCCTTAAAGCAATAAACAAATAGATTTTCAGAATTAAACACATCGTTCCGTGTTTCTACGTGCTCATGAAAAACATATTTAACTTTTAAAACTATTAAAGCGGAAGGCACGTTCCAGTAATTCATTTCGAATGATTAAATTCTAAATGAGTGTATTTCATTTACTAAACATACATTTTAAAATCAGAGCTTGTTTTAATTATAGTAAACCTTGTGTATTTATTTAAGAGCTGCCTTAAATAATACTAGTACAACTTTTTTAATATAAAAATCACGAGCATATAACTACATACATTAATATTTAAGAGGAGAAAATGTACGTATAAAGTATACATCAATTAATTATTTGATCGCCATATCTGATTTTTTCTTTATTTTTTTTGTTCTACATTCACGGGTTACATGTAATTTATTTTGTTATAATCTCAACAACTTTATATTTATATATAAAAACCATCTCAACATCGGGTAGATTTACAAGTAAAATTATAAAATTCATATGAAGTTAGCAATTTATATTCCTGGCAAGTGGATACGGAGTCAATATTATTATTTTTCATATTTGTGCCGAGTATATTTATTACATAATTATATTTATAAATTCTTTACTTATAACATTAACACTCCATTAAAGAATAATCCGTCTAAAATATAAAGCAGGTGAAATATTTACTACCCTTAAAAAAAGGTGAAATATTTACTATAGTGTAGCAATGTATAGAATAGTAAATCGTTCTTTATGACTCAAGACGTCAGGACAAAACAGAGAGCGATCAACATCTTATTAACAGCTTCCTTTTAATTTACTTCAACAACAATTTCCATTTTATGATTAATTGCAGTATTTGCATCACAATTACATCTGTTCTGTTCTGCGGCTTGTTTTGATATTTAAGCATTATGTGTCATGAGATTAAATTTGAGATAATGTTTTCGACATACGTAGAGCATGCTGATACAATAAAGCTGACGATGGAAACAAAGAAATGAATTATTAATAAATTCGGTAATAACAATTACTAGAACTACAGGTTACTACTACAATTACTAGAACAGGTAAATTAATAGTGTTTAATGTTGTATAAAGTAAAAATAAAAGTAATATGTCAAAAACAAAAACTAAAATTTAGAAACAGGCAAAGATGACACCTTTGTGAAAATACATACGACGTTAAATATTGAAAAATAATAGCATAATGTAATTGTGAGCTCGACTAACTTTAAGGACGTTCGAAAGACAGTTACTAGTTACAAACTGAAGGTGACGCAGACAAAGTCACGGACAAACACCTGTTTGATAATATTTATTGATGTCAAACGTAGTCAAACCAGGCTTATTATAGTGAATATACAAATAAATTGATACAATGCTTAGCAAAACATATACCTTTTTTTAATTTATGGTTTTTACTGACTTAAAAGAATTGTTATTAAAGTAACATGTGTTTTATACAATTCATTAGATTTTCGTAATGGTGTATAATATATTAAAACTAACAAAAATATTTAAAACACATCCAGTTTGTTGTATAGGAATGTTATGCGTCTATTATTTTGTTTCGATTCAAAAATACATTCTTTTGAGCGATTGTTATGTTCTCGTTTCGATATATTGGAGAGAAGATTGGAGTAATGATTTCGAATATTTCGTTTCACAATTGTCAGTCTAGGCGACAAGTTGAAAATGGTACAAAATAGAGATGTTGCTCTTAAAATTATGTTACTCCTAACCCTGTAATAAGTTCTTGAAATCTGAAAAACATTCTGACTGTTTGTAAAATATTTAACTGGATATCTCTTTCTAATGATATGGTTTTACAAAACATTGTTTTTAAAGTCAAGTAAGATATTAACACATTTTAATACTATATCTATGGTAAATATAAATATTCACAAGAAATAATCCAATGTTTTTATAGTACGAGTTACAATTAATTTCTGATGATAGATTACACACACGTACTTTATAAAGCGGCTATTTTATTATATAAGAAAACTGTATATAATATCATAGGTTTTCTGTTTCAAAAACATGCAACAAATTTTAGTAGACAAATTTTTAAAAGAAATCCTTGAAGTTATTTGAAGAAAGCGTTTTTGTTGCCGGACACTATGCTTGTTCTTTGTCAAAGGAATCCAATTTGAACTCAAATATTTGTTCAGAATTATTCATAAGTTTTTGCTTAGTTGCGTATGGAGTGGCGATAAAAGTTAAAATTAAATATATATCTATAATAAAATAAATTAAATTAAAAATCCTTTTTTTATATCTTAAAACACTAACAAGTGGGCCTATGTTGCACAAATAAAGAAATTATTATTATTAAAATGATCAGAAAAAATATGTTACTTATTTTTAAATATAAAGCTTTGTTTAGTATGTATAATTAATCGAATAAAATTAAACTTAAAATACCTATATTTTTTTTTAAACTATCAAAACTGCACGAATTTCAAACATGTAAATAAAAAATAAATGCGTTTTTTATTCCAAACCAGAGTCAAATCTCTTTAATACAGAAGATAGTTATTTGACCCTTTCTTTAAGAGCAAAACATGTAGTAGACAATGAATATTCAGCACACAAGGACTCGAGCTAGTAATTGTATGTGATTTCAAATATGAATGAGATCTTTTTTGTTTTTATAACTTTAATTACAACATGGTATGTAGTAATCTTTATATATACAGGGTGACTGGTGAATTACTATCAATATTTAAGAATACTCGGTACATGATTCTCATTCGAATTATAAATGTAAAAAAATAGGTAGTTAATTTTTGACCAAATTTCCTTATAAATAAATAAAGTGTGGACTCGTTCCAAGTGTGGCGCGTGCGGCGGCGTGCTGATACAACACCACGCCGCCGCACGCGAGTGTGTGTGTGTGTATACCTAATCTGTAGGGTGTTCACACGATGCGTAATTAATTACATAACTTTTGGTTAACCTTAACTTAGAAGTTTATTAATATTTATGTTATATTAATTTTTATTTTGTATATGATCGTCAAATATCACGTCCTCAAGTATCGATAGTAATTCACCAGTCACGCTGTATAAAAATTTCGTGTCACATGTTTGTCAGCGATGGATTCCTAAACTACACTACTACGTGTGCATTTTGATTCAACTTGAAAGATAGGATAGCTTACATCTCAATTTACAATATTATTTTATTGCAAATTATTTGTCTATTAAAGAAAATTGTTTGTCATTATTACAATTATCTGTTGACTGAGTTAAGTATTCAATAGATGGCGCTACGTTAAAAATACAAACGTGATATATGAGCGACTATATTTTAATAATAGCATAACCACCACGAGTTTTTGAGGCTAAGGTATAATCTAAATTTATTTATTAAAAAAACCTAACAGATATTTCTTGATTAAATGGCGATACGAAGTTCGCCGGGTCTTCTAGTTATATCAAAATCCTAATTACTTTATATTTACCATAGTAAGCGTCTTGTTCGTTTTAATAATCTTTGATTATCATATGAACATTAAACTAATATGTTCTAACCCCAGAATCTTTGAGAAGAACAATATAACATGTTATTGCGGTAGAAATATATATAAAATTGAATTGTTTTTCAAAACGATCTAAATGGGTGTGAAAATGACTTTCATAATGTAAGATTAATAGATGAGTAGTCGAGACTCGAGGAATTATCTCGATGTTATTCTGCAAACAAACATTAAATATGCAAACAATATAATTCAAATTTTCATTAATATTTTCATCAATTATACAACACAGTTATCAATAATGTATTTTAAACTTGTCTTCCTTGTTATATAAACTAGCTAGTTTCTGAGCTATTAACTACAAAATTGTGATGAATCAGTCTTACCAATTAGTAAATATTAACTTAAAATAAATTAAGGTTACTGAAATTGTTGAAATGGAATATCATAGTTGTATGGAGGATATAACATTGTAACAATATTTTGCTTTGTTAAAAGAAACATTACCACGTGATTGAAATTATTGACATGAATTGTTTTAAAATGTATTTATTTATTCACTGACTTTTAAACTGAACATATTTCCCAATAAACAGTGATGTTTCATTATATAATCTACTCTACACTAACTTTTTATGTTGCATTATTTGTTTTAATCGGAATCGTGTTTTAAATAATGAATATTCACGAAGTAGTTTTAAAAAATATTATATAATTCAAATTTATGAGAATAAAAACCTAAATTATAATTAATTGAAGACATGTTATAAATAAATACTACTGATAACTAACATTGATTCTTTACATTAAATGCTGTTTACAACAAGTTTTAATTTTTATATAACATCATTCTCTTATTACGCTATTGAAAATATGATATCAAGAATGAAATAATTGTAAGATAATCTTCGTTTTTCAACTTCTTTTAGAAAACTTGTGCTTTTAGAAAACAGGTCGAGCCTCACACATCCCTTCCGGCCCCACCAAGGACGGTTGGACGACTCGTAGAAAGAGTTTACCTGCAATATGAAAAAAAAAGGATTAAATTGAATAATAGTAAATAATTAAATAATTGTTGAGATTACAATCGTCTTATAAATTTTGAAACAAAGTTATTTATCCGAAAACATTTAAGCGTTAATAGATTATAGAATAATAATCAATTATTCTATTAAAGTATTTTATGATTTTCATTTTAATTTGACGGTAAGATAAGTTTGAAACTGTATAAAGCTACTACGTTTTTGGAAAAAATATTTGTATATGTATTTTGATAATTTTGGTTTTGTGAAATACATTCATTTTTATGATCATATAAAACTAACAAAAAGACTTTTAATGTTTAATTTACTCTTTTTATCGAGTCAAATCACAAGTTGCCATTTGTTTTTGCTTTTACTTCGATAAGTTGACCCCGTGTTAGATTATTTGTTTATTTTAGAATATATAATTGTATCCCAAATTGGATGTGACTTTATTAACTAAAAATAAATTATTTCAATAATAATAGAAATTATAAGTAAAAATTTGTCAAACTAACAAACTACTGAAAATTGTACAGCCCAGCCTGTTTGTGAAGTGTCACAACATAAGCAGCGAACTTTGTTCACGTTTGTTATAATAAAAAAGTTATGTTACTGTTTTTATTTAAAAAATACAAGTAATGGAATAAAAGATTAATCAAAAAATATAAACAACTGACTTTTTAACGCTACACTTTTAATTGGTATGTGTATAACAGCTTTCATCTAAACTAATATTATAAAGAGGTAATATTTTTTTGTTTGTTTGTTTGTTACGAATAGGCTCAAAAACTACTGAACTGATTTTAAAAATTCTTTCACCAT
This sequence comes from Danaus chrysippus, assembly GCA_916720795.1. Taxonomy (NCBI): domain Eukaryota; kingdom Metazoa; phylum Arthropoda; class Insecta; order Lepidoptera; family Nymphalidae; genus Danaus; species Danaus chrysippus. The sequence goes on from CAKASE010000044.1 coordinate 11,783,020, forward strand.
TATGATTGTACATCTTTCCAAAGTAACATAGGCTATATTTTATTTCGAAAAAATTAGGGTTCTTTGCGAAAACTTCGATAACATAAACCACGGTCGATAAAAATCACTATTGAAATACCTTAAATCGCGTGCGCTGCAATAACTATTGATGATGGAGCAAAATAATGTACTACGATTTTGTTGACCGCATTATTATCTACAGAAAAGGCCGTGGTAGTGTATATTTAAGTATTATAGTTACGCCAATATAAAAACTTTTATAGTTTAACAAACTATTTAAATCGGCATCGAAACTAAGATGTCGATATTCATACCATGGTATTTATACTTACCTAAATAACTTACTTTTTATTTAACAGTAGTTCAATACCTTTATATGGCTGTCTAATTTATTTTAATCGGATACTCCATTCAAAAGATATAGCGAGTTTAAAAATTTGAGTAACTTAAAAATTAACTAAGCGCTTCGCTGCATCGCGTCGCTATGTTGATTGTGCGTAGCTGAACTGCGCACGTGCGTGCAATGTCTATTGTGAATAAAATTGTCTTTGACATAACTTAATTTCAACAAAAAACTTTAAAGATTACAATGATAAATAACTCCCAAACAAAACCAACTCGCTCTCTGCGCTGGCCGGCGCGGCGGGAGAGAGGCGGTGCTTGCGGGCGAGCCAGGAGGGGGGTGTAACTCCCCGAGATACCATGCCGCGCGGCTCATTCCCGCGGTCGGCTCCATACTGAACGGTTGAATGCAGCGCTAATTTATTTATGCGATATAATTATCATCGTAATAGTACTTTTTAAACACAGTTTCATTTTGTAGTTGTTTTCTATATAGTAGGTACTTTATTTGTTTTACGATAGTATTTAGTTTCACAATAATAACACTTTTTTTTAGTAAATGCAGAAGTTCTTTAAAATAATTAAATTTACTGTAAAAATTGTACAGATATAGTTTGGAACTCGAAAAAAAAACATCGGTTTTATCCTGAAAATTCTGCGGGAACTCGACCATTCCGAAAATCCAGCAAGAACGTTAACTATGTGGGAAGAACCAAAAATATGCCGGAAGTCACTATTCCACGCGACGAAGTCGCGGGCAAAAGCTAGTAATGTATTCATTTTAGATTTACCTTAATAATAATTAAATGGCGGAAACTTTTACTCTTACAAAGTTCACAGCTAATGTTTTAAACATACGTTAGTTGGTATCGAGAGTTGAATATCCTAGTAACCTAATGACGCCGGGGGTATTGAACGCTTTCCAAGATAACCCTACATGATACATACCACCAGCAAACACTTAGCTGTTCCAACTTCCTACCAGCAGATGTAGCAAGTTTTTTCGGTATCTTTTCCTCATCTTACTGAATTACACTGATCTGGGATAGTCATCTGGAATACATTGAGATAACATTTTAGCAATGCTGGCGATAAATCATAAATAATAGTTGGCCATTTTAGTGCCAAAAGGATGTAAAATTCTCCTATGTGATGCAAAAATCTTCTATGCCACTCATTCTTTGTTTCTAAACTCATTGCGTAATATATTATATGTTATATTCTCGTGTGTGTCAAACGAAATTTAAATTTTTCCCACCTATTTTAAAATTGAATACAAAAAAGAGACCAAAACCAAGAAAATAAATTATAAATCTACTCATACATAAAAAGGACAAACTCAAGATACTCTATGAAATAATATCTACTTTCTTTTCCCTTTCTCTTAGATGAGATGTATTTAAAGTGATATGAATTGGCACTTTAACGAAATAATAGGCAGACCATTCAGAATTCTAGGATTTTTAGTTACTTACTAGCTGCCCGGCGGACTTTGAACCACCCTATAATGAATAAATATCTGTAGCGTTTTTATCTGAATGAAGTTAATTTCCTTATTCCTCAATGGAGTTTTGCCTGGTTCAACCGGAAAAACATTAATCACTCAGTTTCCACTTTTACATATCAACATCATATTGGTGACAGAGACGTTAACATATTAAGATGTGATTGACCTCAACTTCTCCAACCATAAGCCTGTATGAATAATAATTCATTGAACTAACTTTTTCGTTAGTTTCAGAACCTAAAAACATTTTTTTGTGATAAAATTATATAAAATACTTAAAGCTATGAAAAACATTAAACACTTAAATCTATTATTTACCTGTAACTGGATTTATCATCTTCATTAAAATATTCATATTCATATGTTTGATGTGTTTCGGACACACACTGCAGTTGATTGTTACACCACTGTAAAACAATATTACAGTTATCTACATTTTCACCCACAATGACAATAGCGACTTTATCGATTCATTAAAATGTCATATGTGTTTGATAACAATTTTGTGATTATCAGATGACATGTGATCTAATGCAGTCTTGAATAATGCAACCAATGGGTTGTGTTGATGGAATAATAATTGGAACTGTTTCACAACTGGTCTTTTCACAGAATAGTTGTGTGCACAACGCTGATCAACTTGTCTTCCTGAATCACCCATAAAATTAATTTGGAAAAATTTATAGTCACTGACCGGCACTGGTGATAACTAATAAGTTCAATGATATATTTCTCCTTGAATCTGCAAGGGTAAACATTCCTGTATTAAATATACATAATATTGTAAAGTGAATTGTTCAAACCACCAAGTGACACTCAAAATACTTTGTGAGCACTACCATTTCCCCCATCAACTTTTTTAACACAATTCCTTCTGGCTACTTAAAGTAATTCACAGAGCTACAAATGTACTTTAAGCCGTTTCAAATGATACACCATTACAATTGAAAACTGTCAACAATAGTGGTAAATGTTTTTCAATACAATTACCTTAAAAGTTGGCATAAAATTTATTGTACACATTGTTGGTTTCGGTTCTATCGATTCCGTTTAACTTCATTCCACGTTTCACGTTGCTCATCAGTTAGACTTGTTCTTCTATAATCTATTTCTTTGACTTGAGGCATTACGGGTTCTGCGATTTAAGTTTGTACGTCTAATTGCCCGCATGGTTTGAAACACAAATTCAACTGAAAATAAAAAATACTATTATTCTATTCCTATTCTTTTGTAATAGTATCAAAATGGTCTATCAAAACATTCCAACACTATAATAATTTGACCTTCCTTGTTGAACAAACACTTCAGAAAAAAACACACAGTACAAAATATTATACTGTAGAAACTAATGTAAAAATTACACTAAGAAATGGTAAATGAACTATGTACGTATTTTTTTATTACAACTCCGGCCACAAATAGTAAAACTGAATATGTACTCGTACAAAACCACACAAAAAATAGCAATTTACTGTTTGCAAACAATTTGAAAGAATAACTGAACTTTTAAGACAGAGACAATAGTTTATCATAGACCAATATAGTCACACAAACGTCATTAGCTCAGCTTATGTATCGCGCATTTAAAAGTAAGTAATTTTAATCATGTAAATCATAATTATTAACAAAAAAATCAGTTCTATTTTCACTGTAGTGCTTTGTGATAAACTATGTTTTTTGTTTGATTACCTGTCGACATTTAATCCTCCAACGACGTATTCTGTGCTCCACCTGCATTTCGTAAATCACAGTGAGTGCTTGTAATTGAATATGAACTTTACATAATAACAATAAAGCTCAAATTGATTCTACGTTTTAGTTAGAAAACGTTTGTATGTGAAAAGGAAAGGGGTTGTTTTTAGGGTTTTCCCGGCAATTATTCGATTTTTACCCGCGGTAAAAACCATTCTTGGACTTCAACGAACATTTAAAAAAAAATGGCCAACTTGGTCTAGGCGTTGTTGAGTTATGCGCTTACCAACTCATTTTTATATTATAGATAGAAGATATTATGAACCGTATGTATCCAGTTATTGTCTTATTCACATCTCTTAAGACGTTTATGTTCTTGAGGTTTATATAAATTCATTGAAATAAAAATTCGAATAATTCATTAAAAAAGAACATAAATAACAGACACGTGCCTGCGCATAAAATATAGAAAAAGTTTTGTTCTAAATTGTGACGCATATATAAATTATTAGGAAGACTTTCAAAAGTAGGGATTTATTATTCCCGTGTCAGTGATTATGAATTCACGTCCATGTTGTGCTATGTTTAAACAATTGGATTTTAAGTTTTATACTAAACTAGTAAACCCGGCGAACTCCGTTTCGCCACAAGAAGACTTTTACATGACATTTTGTTTGGTGATTAAAAGATGAAGAATTTTTTTGTTTTATATTTGAAAATGAAAATTTTTCTTTCATTTCACAACAGTAATGAATTCATTTCGATTACAAAAATTAAGTGTTATTTAGTTGAACTTCTCTAAGTAAATGAAAGTGAATCCAAAGTAGATATCGAATCGAAGCGTTTTACGTGTCCGCAAATTATCCACATATTTTGTTTTTTGGTCTAACTTTAACACAAATAAAGCAGATTGTTTCCGAACTCGTGAACACGCAAAATATAACTAAGTACCCGTGTGAAAAACAATGTTTTCTAAATTTATCCCGCAAATACAAAATGGTTTTAAGAGTTCAAACTACAAACACAATACCGATTTATCACATAAAATTAACTGAGCAGAGAACAATGAGTAGCTGTCAACCAAATGTATCATGCACCGGCATCATTTACTCAAAATGTTGATTTGTAGTACATGTTGTGTATGATGGCGATGTCTGTGAAAAAAGATTTTCCCGCTTTTCTGTTGAAATTTTTTGTTATATATTATTGAATGCAAGACCGTGGAAATTAGTTCGTTCGTTCTGAAGTTATAGCGTCATAATGGAAAACCGGACTTATTTTTATATAGTATGTTTAGTTTTAAGTGCTTAATGTATGTACTGTCGATGTGCCGTTCAAATAAAATAAATTAAAATAGTAGATATCTTACAAATATCACATTTTCATCTATACCTACGTCATTACATATCTCTCATTGTACGTCTATTGCATAGCTGTCAATTGGGTTTCGTTATTCCACGTTTTAAAGTGACTGACGTTTCCTGTCAAGTCCCACAGGAATGCTGTCGAAAGGGATAAAAAGTATTCTATTGCAATTTCCTGGCTCTAAACTACCTCCCTGCCAATTTTCAGCTAAATCGGTTCAGCCGTTCTTGAGTTATAAGTGGAGTAACTAACACGACTTTCTTTTATATATATAGATATAAATTTCAATGGAAAAGTTTCGGAAGCTTATGATATTTATCGAATTATGATTAAAATTAAGAAAAATGATTTTGTTATCTTGATCAACTAAAATAGTCTTATAAAAATAATGACATTGCATTGAAAAGAAATCTAAGAATTTTTCTTACAAGTGAGAAAAATTACATTATAGCTGAATTTAAATTGTTCAAGAATAATTTGTTAGTTCCCATTATTAGTGTCCCACTCAGTTAAATAGTACGAAATATTATAAAAACAAACAGTTAACTAATTTTGCTGAAAATTTAAGTAACGCTAAGGTACTAAAACCTTACCTGACCGAACCCTCACAATCATTTACCTAAATAGACCTCAGAGTTTTCCCTTACAATGATATACCATTCTTCACTTGCCAAAAAAATTCCCAAGAGATGGCAAACAATATTTTCTGGGAACAGATACTTTGTGAAGAGGCCGAAACGACAATCGCTCCCTCGATAAACGAGAATCTTCAAAAAGTATAATGTAAATATTCGACTCTATAGCCTAGATATTACAGTTTATTTGTAGTATAATTTTGACAGCTTTTTGCGGGTACTTAGTGGCTCTTGTTAAAGAATATAAGATTCCTGTCCTACGTTTTTGTAACCTCGTAAAGTATTTTTATATGGTATTATCACCAATAGAATGGATTCCATAGTTTCATGTCTTATCCTACAATTAGTAGGTAAAATGGTTTCCAATATTATATTATTTTAATTGATTTATAAGCAATAAGTGTCATGAACCTGAGATATACAATGATTAAATTAACTCAGTAAGCAACAATATAATGAGCAGTGATTCTGCAGATTATTGGAAATAATTATTTTGCAGTCATGAGAGACCGATGAGTTATCATTTAATGCCCGAACGAATAAATTATTATTCTCTGTGGGTTTCGCAATTTTGTAGCTAATAATAAGATTTTAATGTTTTTACTACAACTATAGCTAAAAATAGAAACAATTACAATATTTCATCTTTTTTTGGTTCATCGTGGATTTGGCATATACATACATATGACGGCTAAATCTCTCTACAACCCACTAAAAGATATGGGCCTGTCCAGAACTTATATCAATTCATACTTGGAACGTACTTTGAAGGCAGTCCTAGTAGGTTATTTTTTTAGGTATAGAGAGGAGCTTGGACAGTGGAGATGGGCGTTAAACGAGCGTTAGATAAGGACCCCTTATACCTACACCTGGGTCGCAAGTTCCAGTCATTGTTGAAGCTCCTCTCCCTGCATCTCAATGGACCCGGCCGCGGCACGCGCACGGTGAATCCATTGAATTCTAGGAGGTATCGTCTCTTCATTAATTTTTTCAACTTCCGTTATATATTTTACATTTTAAACAACTGCAAGTGGATGTTATTTGAAAGAGGATCAAGATAAATAAAAAAATAGCCTTGAAACTTACCCTTTTGGAAAAAAGAACAGTTCTATATCTATAAGTATACCTATATAAAAGAAAGTCGTATTAGTTACTCCACTTATAACTCAAGAACGGCTGAACTGATTTAGCTGAAAATTGGCAGGGAGGTAGTTTAGAGCCAGGAGAAGGACATAGGATACTTTTTATCCCGTTTGACAGCATTTCCGTGTGACTTGACAAGAAACGTCAGTCGCTTTAAAACGTGGTATAACAAAAAATAATCAGACTTGGAATTACAAAACACAAATGACAGCTATGTAATTGAGGTGTAATGAATGTAATGACGTGAGGTGTAATGTATGTAATGACGTATGGATGACAATTTGATATTTGTAAGAAATCTATCTATCTATATAAGTATATAAAAATGAATTGCTGTTCTTTAATCTCACTGAAACTCAAGAACGGCTGAACGGATTTATCTTATCTTAGTCTTGAAATGTTCGTGGAGGTTCAGGGAAGGTTTAAAAGCTGAAAAAAATGGTTCATTTCCGGGAAAACCTTAAAACAGCCCTTTTCTATTTCCCATACAAACGTTTTTTTTTGACATTAGATTTGACAACTAACTGTCAATTACTCTGTTGTACTTCAAAACACGGAGATTAATGGCTTAAAGGTAAACTCCAAAAATATAAATAAACGTAACAGATATTTTTTGATTATAGATCGATACGAAGTTCACCGGGTCTTCTTGTTCAAGTATAAATATTAAAGATAGATACTTTACAAAGCGTGGTAAGTATATACGAAAACAAAAGTTAATCTTGAACGAAGTGTATAAATAATCTTCATTTCAACTGTTCCATTCGATAAACTCTTTGATATGCTTCAATTTATGTTTGCAAATCAACTTTAACAAGTTAGATACGTTTAAATAATTTATCGCTGTTAAAACGATTCAATGGAAACCACATTACAAACCGGAGAACTCGTATCATTTGACGTAAATTATAACAGCATGCAATTAGCGTCAGGATTATTGAAGCCTTTATTGATAATATTCAGCGTTATATTATATTGATTGAATTATAAGGAAGTATTTATACATTATATATTATATTCATAGAAGAAAAATCAAATTGATATGACTTGTATTATGATCGATTATACATAGTTAAACTTTATTTTACGATAACTTTTGGAGAAGTTTGTTATTATGTAATAGTTATGATACGCTATTGCCAATAAAGTTCTATAATTCTTTAATGTGTATGAATGAATTATAAATATTGAAACAATTAGCATAACTGACAGAATTTCAACTCGCGCTTTGGTGAGTTATGAGTATCGATCTCCAGTCACTTTGTCATTTAAACTGTCACTCTGTTGAACGACTCTGTAAATATTTATTTCCTCAGAGTTTAATTGTTTCATTTTGCTTAATATTGTTCTTATCCTCCATCTCAATAGGATGATTAAAGTGTTTAAAATGTCAGGCCCACGATAACACAGAAAGGACGTTAAGATAATTTGTATAATATGTAAAGACTTTCTGATACCTACAGAGGTCGCAAACCGTGACTTCGGGTAAAAAATTACAAGTTAATAAAATTCTGACCTCATTAAATTTAAAATTTTAAAGTATTTCAAACGTTTCACAATAATTTTAAACATTTTATTAAATGATATTTAATTTAAGTTTTCAATACTAACCCTTGAATACATCCTGCTCGTAACGTGCCCGAATCACTATAATTTTGAAACCGCTCGACCCATTAATTAACCTTCGCATTCATCAGTCCTTTGACAGTTTGAGCAAAAGCTTAGGTTGGTTTGATTTACCAATTACACACAGAGTTTTCAAAAACCATTCAGTTTAATTTGTAAAATTACCCGAGAACTTCAAGTAGATTGAAATTTATATGCGTCAGTGAAGTTCATAATTGTTTTTAAATTAAAATTTAAGCTTGTTTTTAAATGACGCATCAGTTAACTGAAGAATATATAATTTAAATAAACGGGCAAAGCGTATTTATTAAAGCATTCATTGAAACAACAAAGAATATTTTAGCTTAGTATTTAATTGATAATTAGTTTAAGGGCGTTAATTAATTAATATTTTTTATATTTTGTATGGCCATAAACAAATAATACTCATCATCAATTGGACCGTTGACTGGATGTAAGTGGGTATAGCCACATTTAAAGGGTCACTACATAAGTGCCTGTTAAGTTTATGTAATTATAATTAAAAAAAACTATACGATATGGACTTGACGGCGCATTTGTAATTTATGAGACTAAATTGTTTATTCTTACGAAAGATTCATGCTAATTGTTGCGATTTACCGAAGAGAAATTCACTAACGATAGGATAGAAGCCTTCAAGTGACAGTCCGCTTGAAGTTACTCGGGGGACTGTAACTGGCTGTATCGTGCTTAAATCGGTGAATAAGTCCGGTCGTATGAGGCGCATACGCCACGTTGTCCGCAGAAAGTCGTATGATTCGATTAATGTGGAGTACGAACTTTGTAATTGAACCTTTCTTATTGAGTTTAGTTAATTGAAGTGTGCGTTAATTAATTATTTAAATTATAGCGTCAATAACCTATACGTCAAGTTCTCAACCAACTTCGATGACGTAGTTAATCCAGTTCAATCTGGGCAGTCCAGAAGCAGATATAAAAGCCTGGACATCTCGTCATGACCTGATCGTAAAAATTCAAGCTCAACGGTGAGGGAGGTATACCTGTGCGATCACAAGCCAATCCGAGAAGAGTTGACTATTGATATAGTCAGTCAGACTATTGATATACCAGATGATTCTGGTGAGTTTATTCCTTATCTTTTTAGCAGTAAGTGTACCTGCTCGCTTACTACTAATGTGTATCTGTATCTGAAAATTTTTCGAATAGGTTTCTGGGTACTCTGAGCAACAAGGTAGTTCCTTTGAAAAATATAGAGGCATCGGAGACTTATTGTAATAGACAAATTTTAAGGCAGGTCATAATTCAAAATGTTTCAGTGTCTCTTTTGTTTCATATTATTAAGGATATTATTTATTTATCAATGAATAAAGAACAAATACTAAGACACACTTACAAATAAATCAGAATATTAATGCTTAAGAGTTAACTGACTTCTGTCAACCTTTACTCACTCACTTCCTACTGTAGGCAGAATATTTTTTTTTTTTTTATCGAGGAGAATCTTTCAAAGACTTCCCGCCGCGGGGGAAAACACGGCGGGGGCGTGTGGGATTTCCACCCACTAAACTCCTCGGCGTTCTCTGCGCAGTGCGTAGGCTAGTGAGCGGGAACGGCAAGCCATGCTTCCGCTCACTACGCACAAATCCCAAAAGGGACTCCGCCATCGGCAGGGGTATCAGTGGCTAGACCACACCACCCATCCGACTCAAGAGCAGCGTGCCGGGAACGCCAAACACGCCGCTCTTACTCAGGCCTATGTTACCCGGACGCCGGTTCCCCACCGACGCCCGGAGGCTCCTCACTGGGGAGGCAGGTCGCGGGCATATGCCCGCTGCCTTCGACCCAGTCTACGTCGACGCAAGGGCGCCGAGGAGGGGTCGTCTTCCCGTGCACGTTCTGCGGCCTCTTTCCGCGACATCACGTGCTCGCAGAACTTGACCATCGCCTCCCAGGCCCTCTCGCTACCGACCATGGCCTGAACCACAGCCGGCAACGATAGGTCTGCGCCAACTACTGTGGTGAGCTGGCGACGCTCTACTGTAGGCAGAATATACAGTAACATGATATTGACAGACAAAATAAAGCAAAGTAATAAACATATTATTTAAAAAGATTATGTACTTAGGGCATAATTTTGCATTCAAATAATTACAGACTTTTAGATATAAAATAAGTATTTTCGCGGCTCCTGCTACTATTCACAGAGCAATGATGTCAACAACCGTCAACCAACTTATTGACACAGGCGCAACTATTGACATTTTTTCTAATACTACCCCAACACATAATTACAATATAAATATTTTCTTTATCTAAAACGTATTCTATAACTCGCCTTTGTACTGTGCAACGGAACTGTCTATTGAAACTGAAATTAAACAAGATTTTCAGGTTCTATTGCTAATAATAAGACTCATATTTATAATTCAATACGTAGTCATACTCTTAGTTATTTAAATAGCTGCACTCTTAGAGCACCATACTATTTCACTTTTAGTCATACTTTCTGCCGAAATTTCCAGGTGCCGAGCAGGACGCTGGTTTTGTGCATCGAGCTATTAGCGACGCAGAACCGGTTTCTTTGCTGGGAGTAGCGCAGAAGGGAGGAGAGTGACGCATTTAATTTACTCCAGTGCAGTTAAGTGAGATAAATTAATAAATTTTAATATTCGAAGTCATAGCTACTGATTCAGATAAACCTATTATTAAATATAATTAGGTAAACTTAAAACACAGTTCCATAAAAAGCCAGATTATAAAATTTTAAATTTATATAACAACATTATAGTCAATTCAACTATCTAGTACTAGCTTAGCAGAGTTTTCTTTAAAATTAAATAAATTTTAAACTTTATCTGCTAAATTTGAAGATTTACATACTGAAATGGAAGAATTACATTAAATAATCTTTCTTAAACTACGTAATTTGGTGAAAACAAAAAAAATAATTTTAAGAACATACATATTCAGTTCTAAGCCGAAAATAATAATATTCTAAAGCTAACGTAACACTTTGGTGAGTCGTTTTATTAGTTTATTAGTTTCTAACTGTCTTGTTTAATTGAAAATGTAACACAATATAATATAAAAATTGGTTATATTTAATTATCCATGACATAACTCTAGTTCTTACATTAATATTATTGTGGTATTTTTTACCCAGTAGCGACAGTCAATGTTGGTATATGGGGTGCGCATCCCGCCGAGATAAAACGCTAAAAATTTATCTAAGCTATAACGATTACGATACTACGAAATATATCTACGAAATATAGAGCACCATACTATTTCACTTTTAGTCATCCTTTTTGCCGAAATTTCCAGGTGCCGAGCAGGACCCTGTTTTTGTGCATCGAGCTATTAGCGACGCAGAAGCGGTTTCTTTGCTGGGAGTATCGCAGAAGGGAGGAGAGTGACGCATTTAATTTACTCCAGTGCAGTTAAGTGGGATAAATTAATAACTTTTCGTATTTTCAATATCAAGTCAGTGGTGGCCTAGTTTAATTATGCCCTAAGTTTTAGTGATTAAGGAAAACATCGTGAGGAAACCTGGACTTATAGTTTCACAATTATAAGTTTGAAATCACCAACCCGTCTTGAGCAAGCGTGGTGATTAATGCTCAAACCTTCTCCATGTGAGAAAGAGGCCTGGCTCAGCAGTGGGCTTCTGATATTCTGATGACTAGGGCCCGGATTAATATGTAAATACATATTTTTAATTTACGCGATTTTCGGTCTAGAATGTGTTTTTTAAATGGATTGTCATATTTAGACTGTGAAAAACCAACATTTATTTTCCATATTTTACCATATTTCAATGTTAAGTCCATATTTTACAAGAAAATGTCACAATCATCCATATGTTCACAAAAATACATAAAATTTACGTTGCTGCCACTAATGTTTTGGATAAAAATAAAGGATTTAATACGCTAAAAAAAATTAACAAAATTCTGTGCGAAAGTTTCGAGGGCTGTAGACATGGCTTACACAATTACTGAATTAAGCATGTTTAAGTAGGCACCCATCACGTCATGTGACGTGGAGAGATCATTCAGCAGATATAAGGCTGTATTCAACCAAATGGTCAGTTTTCATTTTGATAATTTAAAGAAGCACGTTATTGAGTATCGCAACCAATTTGATAAGGCTAGTGTAATGGAAGTTGAATAAAACTGTTACTTTTTGTTGAAATAAATGTTTCGCTACTTTTTTTCATCGTTTTTTAGATGTAACTTAACGATGTACGTCACGAGTGACCCTTTTCTTATAGTAAAACAATGGTTAATTATGAAAGTATTTAATTTTATAGTCCATATTTTCGGTTTTTTCGTCCATATTTTATATACATATTTTAGATTTTTAAATACATATTTATCCGGGCCCTACTGATGACATTTTCAATATTAAAAATTAACTTAATATTCGAAGTCATGGCTACTGATTCAGATAAACCTATTAATTATTAAATATAGAGAGTTAAACTTAAAACGTAGTTCCATAAAAGGCCAGATTAAAAAATTTAAAAATTATTTAACATCATTACAGTCAATTCAACTGTCTCGTACTAGCTTAGCAGAATTTTCTATAAAATTAAATAAATCTTAAACTTTATCTACTAAATTTGAAGGTTTACAAACTGAAATGGAAGTATTAACACTTTCGCGGACACAATGTACGTCATGACTTGAGACTAAGATAGGGCACAACGTATGATGACGTTCAAAAACAGAATATTATATACGGCAGAATGTTGATATCCGATCAACTTTAATACAAGAAATCGTTATTTGGTACCTTGTCTCGCAACATATCAAAAGATCAAAACTTTACTGTCACGTGAAATTTGTTTCTAACCGTTTCCAAAATATGCGTTTGACTAAACGTCGCCATACTACACACCGAGGCACACCGTGTATATACATTATACGTCCTCAGTGCCTTACCGCGTCTATACATTCAAACGTGATAACACGGTTGTGTCATATTGTCTTATAAACATCTAATAACATCGAACACAACGTGATTAAACGCCAAATATATTTGTATGGCAATTTATTGTGTCATTCTAGAACACAATATAAACTGAGACTGTCCGTGAACGTGTTAAATTAAATAATATTAAATTAAGTAATCTTTCTTAAACTACGTAATTTGGTGAAAACAAAAAAGATAATTTTAAAAACACACATATTCAGTTCTAAGCCGAAAATAATAATATCTTAAACCAGTCATTGTATTAGTTTATTAGTTTCCAACAGTCTTGTTTTATTGAAAATGTAACACAATGTAATATAAAAATTGGTTATATTTAATTATCCATGACATAACTCTAGTTCTTACATTAATATTATTCTGGTATTTTTTATCCAGTAGCGACAGTCAGTGTTGGTATATGGGGTGCGCTTCCCGCCGAGATAAAACGCTAAAAGTTTATCTAAGTTACAACGATTACGATACTGTGAAATATATCCCTTTTAAAACTATAATAAATAAATAATTATACATTTTAATCATAGTGCCACGTGTTCAAGTGCGTTCAATACGTAGTCATACTCTGAGTTATTTAAATAGCTGCACTCTTAGAGCACCATACTATTTCACTTTTAGTCATCCTTTTTGCCGAAATTTCCAGGTGCCGAGCAGGACGTTGGTTTTGTGCATCGAGCTATTAGCGACGCAGAAGCGGTTTCTTTGCTGGGAGTATCGCCGAAGGGAGGAGAGTGACGCATTTAATTTACTCCAGTGCAGCTAAGTGGGATAAATTTATAACTTTTCGTATTTTCAATATTAAAAATGGACTTAATTTTAATATTCAAGGTCATGGCAACTGATTCAGATAAACCTATTATTAAATATAAGGAGTTAAACTTAAAATGTAGTTCCATAAAAGGCCAGATTACAAAATTTATAAATTATTTGACAACATTACAGTAAATTCAACTATCTAGTATTAGCTTAGCAGGATTATCTTTAAAATTAAATAGATTTTAAGCTTTATCTACTAAATTTGAAGATTTACAAACTGAAATGGAAGTATTAAATTAAATAATCTTTCTTAAACTACGTAATTTGGTGAAAACAAAAAAGATAATTTTAAAAACACACATATTCAGTTCTAAGCCGAAAATAATAATATCCTAAACCTAACGTAACACTTTGGTGAGTAGTTTAATCTTATAGTCGTTTTTATTATAAAAGATTTATAATATACTTCTTTCTAAGCATATTTTAAATAACTGTTAGTTATTTGACAGTTGTTCAGATAGATCGCGTACATTCAATACCGTTTACAAAGATATTATCATAATTCGTAAGCAATTTTGTATTTATTTTTGCTATAATTAGAGTGTATTAGTCAGCAATAAATACTTTATGATCAATCCATGATCAGTTTTTAATACAATCACTGATGATATTAAAACCGAACTATGTCCCTTACCTAGCACCGTTGTCTAAGTGATATCTTTGACATGACAGGACGTCTGTTATATGTACTAGTATATGAATAAATTAAACCATGAAATATATTACTCATATTAAAATCTTGCTTTTACATTTAAACGGTTACCACGAAAGCGATAAATTTACATTTATTATCGTTTGTGTTAAGAATTTACGATTGCAGGTAAACTATATACATGTATTAGTCTTCTACATGTAATTCATTTTGATAATATATTTTATAATTAAACACATCATTTCTCCTTAGCATAAATAATAAGAAACGTATTAGGTATCTACCATCGAAAATAAAAATGCATAACATCTAAAAAACCCGCTGAAATTATATATATATAAAGACCGGTGGTCTACATTTTAAAGTCACCATCAGAAGCTTAGGCACTACAGAGCCGTCTTAATAATACGCCTTTTGTTATATTTTCGGTACTTTGTTGCTTTTATTATAAAGGCTTACCAAGTTTATTATTTCTCGTTACATCGCCTACAAAGGAAGATTGCATCATACTCCAAGACGTTTTACTACACCGATTAAAATAATCTAAATTTGATTTTACATAAAGTGAATACACAATAATATTTTATATAAATATTATTACTCACAATATAACATTTATATAAAAGCGCACGATAAATCCAGATTCTTTTGTCATAACAAATTTTATATAATAAAAAACTGATAACTCGACTTATTGTTCAGATCAAATAAACTTTCGGTCTCTAGATATTGTGATAACTGTTTACTATGCTCCCTAATGATAAAACTTTCTAAAAGTACAGGACTTCAACAAAATTATATAAATAAGCACGTGCTTACCTTAGGGGGAACAAAGCAGAGTGGAATGATAAATATCATTTCAGAAACTTATCACTTATATTTTGTAATAAAAAACTTATTCTTTTCTATAAAGTAAAGCCTCAGACATTGTTATATCAAATATTAAAACTCCTTGAGTGTTAAACTTATAACATTTCAGTTTAAGGCCGGCTGGATTTTGAAGCCGTTTCGCCAATTTGAATGGCCTTCCACTGAATTCGTTTTTTGTTTATTACCTTCGCTATTTTAGATTTTCTTTTGCTAAGAATAAAAACACGTATAATAATAATAATAATAATATAATAATAAAGCTTTATTTGATTCCACATTCCACATTCTAATTTATAAATTATAAATTTTTATAAACTAGTATAAATAAATTTTACAATTAACGATACAATAATTACCTAACCTAGTATAAATGGTTAAAATTAATCATTAGTTTAATTCATTATCATTCATTTATTTATTTTATCATTCATTATCTTCAGATTAAATAGATTTATTATTTTTAAATAGAAATGGAGTGCGCCACAGTGCCACTGTTAACATCGTAGTCCTAGTTATAATCAATTTTAAAATAATTAAGTGCGGAAAAGATATAAAAATCAGTTACATTTCATAACCAGTGCAAAGACTTAAGTGTAAAATATGCAGTACATCAGTTTTACCGAGTGAAACCATCGAAAAGTGTAAATCAATGACTCACGATAAAAACCAGTAAAAACTAACTCAAGAGTGAAATAAAGGAAACAATAAGTGCATGATACGTTTGTTGACAGTGCAAGTGAACTTTCCAACCCGAACAAAGCATCTAATGGTGACAAACAATAAAAACAACACTAGCTATAACCTAAAAAATGAAATGTAATTATCCACAATTCGGCCTACGTCATTCCAAAGTACAGCAACGCCATCTATTGCAAATGGTCAAAATTAACCTATCCACCCGATAACAGTTCGAAGTGACAATTTACGTATACTAGATACCGCCATCCAGCGGAAACAGCGGGCATCACAGGCTTGATACTTACCACCGCCACCTAGTGAAGTTACCCAACAGCGTTTGCTATACATTACATTCAGCGCAAGTTTGATCTATCTAAAGGAACTACAGTACGACAAAATACTAATAGGGGGCGCTAGGAGTCACATCCGCAACACTATGGAGGAAATTAAAAGCATGTTGATGAATATGCAACAAGACCTTAAACAGCATAAACAAGACATGGCAGACATGAAGGAAGACATAAAAAACACTATTAACAGCAATATTAATGAAAAGTTTAAAAGCCTTGAATTAAAAAATGAATTTTTGGAAACAAAGATAGAAGAACAGAATAAAAGAATAAATATCTTGGAACGGCATATCAGACGCAAGAATTTAGTATTGTTCGGAGTCGAAGACAAAGAAAAATCGTATGAAGAATTAGTAAACTCAATCATAAAAATATTAAATATGTATTTTATAGCCGCATGCGATAATAACAACATCGAAGCTGTCAGAAGAGTAGGAAAGAAAGGCGAAAAACCTAGGCCGGTTATAATAACGTTTACTACTATGGACCTCAAAATCAAGATTCAAAAAAATAAAAAATCTCTACAAAACACACAATACTATATTAAGGAAGATTATCCCATAGAAATCCTCAACAAGCGCAGAGAACTACAAGCCCAACTGCAAAAAGAAAAGGAAGCTGGCAATACTGCTTTCATCAAATACGATAAACTTATCGTGCTGCAGAATAATAAGAACTCTACGAACAACCAGCTAAACAAGAGGAATTTGTCGGAATCACCAGAGATCAGCCATAGTAGACAACCCGTTAGTGGCGTCACTAGACAACTGTCGAAGAAAAACAAACTATCTAACATGAAAGATTACGTAATACAAAAACCAAAACTTGTACTCACTCAGACGGACATCAGTAATAACTATTCGGAGACAACATCACATAGTAACATCGTATAGCAACTACAGCTGGACCCTCTACTCGCCTCCAATCTCCCAACACGGCTGGTCACCGCGGGAGAATACGACCAAAACCCTCCAAGGAAAGCAAGAAATATAACCAAATACTACATTTGCACCTTCAATGTTCGATCGCTCTCGTCTGCAACAAAACTGATAGAGTTAAAAGCAGCTTTAAAAAACATCAACCACGATATACTGGGCCTGTGCGAGGTCCGCCGACTGGGAGAAAATATTATCGAAGACGATGATTATGTCATGTACTACTTCGGTACAACTAAAGGCCAATTGGGTGTGGGCTTTCTGGTTAAAAAAAAGTACAAAACAAACATCACAACCTTCATCGGAATATCAGATCGAGTATGTATATTAGAAATTATTCTGGAAAAGCTACCCTTTGCCATTATACAAGCGCATGCACCCACTGAGGGCTCATCGCAAGAGGATATTGACACTTTCTATGATGACCTTGCTAAAGCTCACGACTCTATCTCGACCGATAACATAATCTCCATGGGCGACTTCAACGCCCAAATTGGGAAACCGAAACACCACGAACACTCAGTGACTGGACAATACGGATACGGAGCCAGAAGCGCTCGTGGAGTGAGACTGATTCAATATGCGTACGAAAACAATTTGAAAATCACAAATACCATGTTCAATTTAAAGAAGCATAGAAGATGGACATGGACATCCCCAGACAAAAATACAAAAAATGAAATCGATTATATCATGACAACAAAACCAAAACTTATCTCCAAGTACGAGGTCCTGTCATCGGCCACTTTCGGTTCAGATCACAGAATGCTGCGAGCTACATTAGACTTGAACGTAAAAAAGAGAAACAGACGCAACTTTTCCAACCCATCAACAACACTGAAAACATTGAAAGAACAAGATACTTACCTCGAAAATCTGAAAAGATATATACCTGAACTCATATCGGCAAGCACTAACTACAAAGCCAATGAATACTGTCGGAAGATCGAGCACTCTATATTGAACAGCATTAAAAATATAAAAACAAACCAAAAAAATAGAATATTATCAGATAAAGCACTAAAACTAATGAAAGAACGTAACGAATTACAAAACAAACTAAAATTAAACAAGAACGACAAAGAAAAATTGAAAATGCTCTACAAAACTACAAACAAAGAAATAAAGAGATGCTACGATACGTACAGAGTAAACACTATAAAGAAACACATTGATAAGTCAAGGTCAGCAAAAAAGGCGTATAAAGAATTAAACAAAACAAAGAACTGGATCACTTGCCTCAATTCGAACTCGAAGAAAGCTACTTCCCGGATGGACATCATAAAAGTTGCTACAGATTTTTATGCGAACCTCTACAGCCTGCCTATTCATACAAATCACAGGAAAAATACCAACCAAACCAAAAATACATCTCCAACTCCTGAATTTGCTGGTATTGAAATCTTAATTCAAATTACAAAGCTAAAATCTGAAAAAAGCCAAGGTCAAGATGGAATCCCAAATGAATATATTAAAATTGCAAGAACTCTACTATTGAGGCCTATAACTATATTATTTAATAAAATATTAGATGAGGAAGCCGTGCCACATTCATGGACGGAATCAGAAATAATCTTGTTGTACAAAAAAAGAGACCCAATGGATATAGGAAATTATCGTCCAATAAGCCTAATGTCTTGCCTATACAAACTGTTTGCCTCCTGTTTGCTCGCAAGAATATCTTCGAAGATCGACGCACATCAGCCGATAGAACAAGCAGGCTTCAGATCAGGCTTCAGCACACACGACCACATCCAAGTTCTAGACCAGGTAATCGAAAAATATGCAGAATTCCGCAGACCTTTATATGTAGCGTTCATTGACTACAAAAAAGCTTTCGACACTATATCGCACGATAGTATCTGGGAAGCTTTAGAGGCAATAAACATTGAAGACAAATACATAAACATTTTGAAAAACTTATATGCGGAAAGTACAAGCAGAATAAAACTAGACAGAATGGGTACAAGAATAAATATAAACAGAGGCGTGAGACAAGGCGACCCGCTCTCACCAAAACTATTCATAGCTGTACTACAACACCAAATGAAAAACCTACCATGGTCTACGAAGGGATTAAACATAAACGGAGATTACCTAAGCCATCTCCGATTCGCCGACGATATAATTCTACTCTCCGAGAGCCCGGCACAACTGAACAATATGATCAGCGATCTGAACGAAGCTAGCATCAAGGTCGGTCTGGAAATGAATCTTGATAAAACGAAAATAATGACTAACCACCACACTGCGCCCATCTTCGTAAAAAAAAACCCCCCTAGAGTTTGTAGATAGTTACGTTTATCTGGGCAAACAGATTTCTTTTAGAAAGGATAGAAACATGGAGGAAATAGATCGTAGAGTATCAATAACCTGGAAGAAGTACTGGGCACATAAAGAAATACTCAAATCACAACTCACAACGTCAATCAAGAAAATAGTTATGGATTCAGTGATTTTACCATGTCTTACCTACGGTTCTCAAACTTGGATTTTCGACCTAAAAACCAGAAACAAAATACAAACTACACAAAGAAGAATGGAAAGAAGCTTATTGGGTGTAAAATTGAGGGACAAGATAAAAAACAAGGACATTCGTAACAAAACCAAATTAACCGACGCTTTAACTTTCTCGCTAGAAATGAAATGGAGATGGGCGGGACACGTAGCCCGTTACGACGACGATAGGTGGACCATCAGAGTGGTGAAATGGCAAGGTCCTAGAGGTCGTAGGGATAGAGGCCGCCCAGGTGCTAGATGGACAGATGAACTGGCAAAGATAGCAGGAAAAAATTGGATATCCTTGGCTAGTCATAAAGAACGATGGAAGTCCTTGGAGGAGGCTTTTACCCGAAGGGGGTCCACATAAGCCACGACAAAAATAATAAATCTATTTTATAAAAACACGTAACCTACGTAAAACCTTTTGTGGCTGACATTTACGTTGAAAATCCTAAGCGAATCTTAAAACTCCTCCATTTTTCTAAGACTTAAGAATTGTATATGAAACATTTTATTTAAATTCCGCAAACTGATCACAATTTTATATTTACTTTTCATTTGAACAATGAAACTATGTTTATATTTGACAATATTGAATCCCTTAGTCGCTAGTTAGTGTGTACGTTGGCAGTTTTTCAATTTGATCGTAAAAACCAAACAAAACTATCAAGATATACATACGTTAACAAAATACGTTCATGTAAAAATTCAAATCCCAGTAGGCATTCTGCCATTGTTCTGCCAATGTAATAGTTCGATTGTCACGTCCCGAACTATTCAGCATTCGAAAGACGGAGAATTTTCCATAAACCGTCGGAACGACTTGCGATTTAGCGAACAGAAAGGGTCACGACTGTTTGATAGAGGCATTTGAGGGTTAACCAGGAAAATACAAGACATTACAATTTGGTGCTCCAAAATAAAGGGGTCATCCTCAAAGAGCATTCTCTTTGTAAATGTCAGGTGATTTAAAATGTAAGACACTTTGAAAAGAATAAGCTGAGTGGGTACAATCAGGATTTGTAGCTCTATCCCATCCTAAGTCAATGTGCTCGGAAAAGCAAATTAAAATTCAATTATTTTCATATATAGCACAAAATATTTCCATTAGCGTTACTTCAATCTAGGGCTTAAATTAAACATAAAAAAAGTTATGAGCTTTAAATATACATAAAATCCATTAATTCCATACGTTTTTATTAACTTAATTACTTCATAACTTTTATATTCAAACTTGACGTTATATGATTCATAGAAAATTGTCTTCTAGAAACATACGGCACTAACACTTTGACACTGACCCACGTCATTCCAACGAATGTGAGTCACAATATCATTTTCTTTCAATATCATTAATATCAGAACTACCTGAATCGCGAAATATATTCCTGAACCGAAGGAATTATAAAGCAGTGGTACACCAAGCGGGCATCAATTGCAAAATGGCAGCAATCAATTCGCTTAGACCGAAACGACCGTTAGCTGGTCCTAGGACAGGCAATCACTCTCATTCCCTCCCCCGATTGCTAATTCGCTTTTGAGGGAATGATATATTCACTTAACTCATAAATATAATTTGTTTTTCTGAATTACACAAATCATTCAAGTCTATCTACGGATACAAAGTGTAATCAAAATCGATGTCCAAACTATTCCTAGGCTATATATAAAAGTATTATAAAAAACTAGAAGTTGTTAAATGAATTTTGACTTTCAAAAATATCCTAGTAAACACACAACCAAAAACACATTTTCTTCTTAACATGTGTAGGTTTTTTAGTAAGGAATTGCTTTTGTATCTTATTATATCATCGTATTTTGTTAAGTCCTTTCATTCAAACAATAATATAAAAAATCGTTAGATGTTAATTTTAAAAAATTATAAATTTTAAAAATAGATTAGTTACTAAAATATTTAAATTGTTCCTCGGGATTAATTAGTGAATGCAAATAAACTTTTTCTAATAAAATTTTGATATTTGATATTTCATATTAATTAATTTTTATTAATAAATACAATTTTATTCACTATTTAATAGTACACCTAACAAACTGATGATCTAATCATGTTCAGTTTCAGTTGAAACCACAAAGTGTGTTTTCCAGATTAATTAGCTTTCAAGCTGAACTTTGAAATAAATATATGAACATTTATTTTATTTCAGCATAATTTTATATTATGTAGTAAGTTTATTTAACATCTCGATATATTTTTAAGTGAGGTCAGTATGGAGGTTATTTTGTCTAAACTGCATTCTTTCTAACCGGACAATTTAATAAAATGTGGTATTTTATATACAAAATGTGTTAGTAATTTTTGTTGAAATATATGTGAAGTTATGTTAAAAATACATACATATAAAAGTCATGCTAGTGTATTTGTTTAGCTTCAGTAAGTTATATGATTTTAACATGTACAATACAAAAGTACATTTTGGAGCATAAATATTTGCAATATTACTTTCAATTAATTGTTATTATTACGGAATTTCACTGATATTTTATATTTAATATCTATGTCGGATTTATTACAAATTCGTTGTTTTTAAAGAGAGAGACGCCAGCCTCGCTGACGTAACTAATGTCACTTCTTCTAGAGCGTTCCATGATATTTTAAAATGAAATTTCAATTGTTCTTAATGCTCCTGTATTTCTTGAAGGTTCTTCATAATCACATACTTCAATGATACGCACTCACTGAACTCTGAATTCTGCCGTCGTGCGTCCAGACGTCATATTTATACTAAGATTTAAACATAGTTCTATTCTCCTTTTAAACAACCTTTGATTTCGTTTTACTTTTAACAATAATCATAAATACTAATGAGGTTTAATAAGAATTGATGACGGTCTCAAATTATTTTCATGTCGCATCCGTTATTAAAGCTGGTAGCACCGATAAATACATTTTTTATTAGTAGTTAGTATGTATCTCAAATAACTCTCCAGTAACTTTTTGTAGCAAACAGGAATAGAGATTTAATTTCCTAAAAGATAAAGAAGCTTCTATCTTTAGTGTCATATAACTTATGATATTTTTTAAATCGATACTGTTATATTTCAACTGAACATTCTATTATAGTCATATCTTTAATCAACGTAGTCCTAGTTTGGTTTGACTTTAATTCTTGTGAAGGAAGAGGTTCGTGTTTTCAAGTTTGATTTTAACTTGTGCGAAGTTTGCATTCCGCTTCGTTGGGTCTTTAGACAGCAGTTAAAGTACTCTACAAGTCATGTGTGACACAGATTATATATGTACTGATAAACAGATAAAAAAACATATCGCGACTATTAACTGATTTAACAAAAAACTGTCTACATAAGAATAATAGTTTTCGTTGTTTGAGGATATGTTACTTATATTTATTAGAAATTTTAAGAAGATATCCGAATGTGATATCGCTGAAATCACGGAAAGAACACCTCGCTATGTAAAACATAAGCTACCTGAAATAAATGTAAGCTATCCTAGCCTTGCATCCTAGCCCATGTAGCCTAGGGTATAATATACATATAAGGTTTAGTATTGTAATTTTGTTCCTAATGCTAATCTCCTACATCACATGCCTTCTTTCATACGATTTTTATGATATGTTCCAGTGCAAACAACACGGAATGGTGGAACAGAATTATCATATATATTATATAGACGTCAAAATTATTGAAAAATAAAAAAAAACCAATGGGTACATTTATCGTAAAGGAGCAACGAACATTCAGGCATCGTCACAAACTTTCTCATTACAATTTTAGCAGATTACTTTTATTTACATATAAGAAAACACCATCAAAAACAAAAAAAAATTAATTAATTATTACAGGGTGAGCGATAAGAACACCTATAGAATTTAGATTCAATAAAACCATTTTTAACACATAAGTTTTAAAACGTAATAGTGGTTACTATGAAAATAAACAGAAATAATTTGGTAATATAGAATTAAAATAAACAATAGTAATTTGAAAAATTGTTCATAATATTAAAATGAATTTCAATATATAACTATATAACTAGAATTTTACAAAAATTCAATATCTGACATGTCAGCGGCGAAATGGCTACAACTACGTCGTTTATCTTATAATATTACAAATCTATATTTAGATATTACTTTCAGACCAGATACATAATGCCATGTTATAATTTCAATTTAAAATATAATTCTCGCAACAATCACGAAGTCAGCTGGATTTTGCATATTTTACACTTGGCTAATCATTCTATACAGTTTTTAGAAAAAAAAATATACCGAGTAATATATTAATTTATATCTAAAAAAATCATTTTAAGTCAATTCCAAGAAGAGATTGCATTTCTGTGTCGTTCTAGATCCCTCTATCCAGCGACACTCCTATAAACCTCCTAAAACCATAAATACATTATATATACTTATTAAACTGAACATGTTTATACATACTTTTCTTTATACAATAAGTATATACAAAACTTCATAAGTTTTCATTTAGTTTAGTTTTAATAACTTCTAATACATTTTTTTAATTTATTACGTGAATATATATTCTTGTCACTTAGTATTTTAAATTATTTCATACTTAGTTCATTATTACTTCAAGCTTCTCAAATCTTGTATTTTAGTTTAATTTTATTTGATAGTACCTTAATTTAATCATAAAAGTAATTATTTTTTATTTACAGATATTCAATACACCTTCAGCAATGCAACCCGTATTTATTAACTTCAACAAACAATAAGGTATCATACATTCAATGTAATGATGGAATTTGTATTGAGATTCAAACTGAAGCGTTATTCTCAAAACCATGATTAGGTTTAGGTTTAGAGATGATTTATTTCCCATTAAGAACGAAGTTCACTTACATAGGAAACTTAAACTAGTAACATAATAATAAACATTTATAAAGTTAATGGTGACCTTATTTATACAAACATTCAAATATAATTATAAAGTTTAACAGTATGTTTTTAATTTAGCCTTAAATTTCAAAAAAGATTTTTCGTTTAATATTTCTTTCGGTAGATTATTATTATTGAATATTATCGCTCCCTCAAATTGTATAGTTTTGTTAATTTATGTATATTTCGTGTATAGAATTAGTATAGTGTATCCTGAGAGAATTTTTCTTATAAGTATGCATGTTTTGTATTTGTATAATTGTACCATAGATAGTGTATCAGTTTTCTTGTAAAGTTCTTTGGTTGGAAAGCAGTAGTCCAGTTGGTGTAGTGTTTTTAATAGTTTGTTTTGTGATATTTGTAAATCTTTTAAATTAGTTTTGTGTGCAGATCCCCATACTTCTATTAAATATTCAAGTAACGGTTTAGCTAATGAATTATAAATAATATGTAGTTCGAACTTTACATGGAATACATCGGACACACCTGCGTAAAGCTCCAGTCAGTGATGTTATTTTAGTTTGCAAATAATCTAAATGTGGTTGCCATGATAATTTGGAATCTAATAGTAAACCAAGATACTTTTCTATTTCTGATTTTTTGAGTTCATATCATTTATTATTTAAGGTTAACAGTAAGTTTAAGGTAAGGTTAAGGTTAGCAGTAAAAAGCACATAGGAGGTTGAGTATTAATGTTAATTAATACTCAGCAATTATTATTAATTTTAATTAAATATCTGGATGGTTTCCGAGGATTTTTAATAAAATTTACCGATAAAATAACATGTGAGTGATATTTCGATGCATTTTTATTATTTCAATAATAGTTAAGAACTTTTTCTTTCACAGTTAAGAAATTTCGACGAAGAATACCTCTAGAGTCAAGTCAGTCCTTCTGTAAGGAGAAATCCCAGCAAAAAGATAAATGTAAAAAAGCAGAGTTGAGATTAATACAAAAAATATGCTTAGCTGTAGCCCTCGCAAAAAAAATGAATAGAAATCTAAATAAGTTCCGTGTTCTATGTAAAATTGAAAAATGTATTTACAAGAACAAAATAGCATTATGAATAAGTGTAAAACTTTTTCTTCTCTATATGAGATACCTATAACAGTGATGTTATACAAAATATGAGATCATAATGTAGGTTAGATTGTATGTAACCAGTTTTAATCATACCTATCATTTATTGTATGAAATTATTAAACATTATGATTCTGTTAAAATCTAAAATAATAGTTTTATTATTAATAATAATTTGAACTTTAATAGTTGTTCGAGGTACAGTTTCAGACTTGATTTTTTATGTTCGGCGTAACTTAGAGTTATACCTTACAAAATAGTTGAAGTCAGTATTTATAGTTGTCAGATACAAGTTGATAATTAAATATAGTATATTATAGTTAGCACGGTGCGGATGGCGTTACTTTTACATTAGTATTATGTTGCTTCCAAGTGGGTAAATTTTTAAAATATTGTAAGTAAATTAAAAAGATACAAATATCTAAATCAAATTTATAACATTTAAAAAACTCTGATTTAGACGCTCCGTCAGAATTTATACCACCAACAATATGGACATGAATCTCATCGTAGCAAATCTCAAGGAATTTATTTTTAAAATTACGAACCGGGACGGATTTTCCGACAAAAAGAAATAAATCGATCCGCTGTGAACTTAAATATGTATTACGATCCGGCGACACCAAGATATTACAATGTGTTTTAAATTATTATAGGTGTATTTACTTCGTTTGAATATTTTCCGGGAGTGTTCTTCTTCTTCTCAGTCGGTGACACTCTTGACAGAGTGGTCGTGGTCATCCGTTTGGGTAGTGGTGGCTTGCTTAACAATTCGACGCCATTCTTCTCTAATCAATGCCTTCCTGGCGCACTAGTTTACAGGAGCTTTTGTCGAGGTCTTCACTTGATCAAGCCAACGCAATGGCGCTCTACTACGTGACCTTGTCCCTTCAACTTTACCCTGTACCACCACGCGCTCCACAGAATCATTACCATGCCGCGACACATGGCCAAAGAATGTAAGAATACGCGATTGGACGATAGAAGATAAACGCTCCTTGATGCCGAGTTCTTGTAGAATGGAGTGGTTAGTTCGAAATTCCGTCCAAGATATTTTCAACATTCTTCTCCAGCACCACATTTCGAGGGCGTCTATTTTCTTCTTCTCACCTTCTCTTATGGTCTACGTCTCAGCACCATAAAGAAATATAGGGAATATTAGTGCCTTCACAAGTCGTATTTTTGTGGCTTTGGTGATACTTCGATTACACCATATTTTCCTTAATTTGTCCATTGCTGATCTCGTTATAGCCATTCGTCCTTGGAGTGTTCTTAAATGTGTCTTAATATGTGAAGAAGTATTTCATAAGTTGCATAATCACACCTTAAATAACAAGTTTAATATCGTATAAAAATTGTATATTGAAAAATAATAATCAGGTTACATTTACCTTGCATATGTTACTTATTTGTTAGATTGTTAGATTATTCACTTTATATTATGTTTATATCTTTAGTTAATTTTATTACTCTATTTTGTCATACTCGTATCATTATATTATTGGCTTGATGTCTTTTATTGTTTAATACATTAAGTACGAAATATAAATGTATTGAGAAGTCAATGTAATTGTGAGTTAATGACAATGAATTCCAGGGTACGGAAAAACCAATATTGGTTTATGAGACACTGTGAAAACTTAGACATAAATATAAAAAATACCAATATAATTGTTATAAATAAATAAGAAATATATTTCTTAATTTACGGATATGTAAAGATCTCTCCTCCCTACATACTATAAAATAATCTGTGTATAATAAATTAGAGTAAATAATTGCGTAATAATTTTTGCTTAAAACTATACTATTTTTCTGTTTTATAACATCGAGGACTCTAGTATAAAGTTCACATGATTTACTTTAGGGTACATTGTATTACTTTCGGATATGTAGTGCAATTATCACATAATAAATTAACATTACCCGTTGTTACCCGCGTCTCGAGTTAAGACCCATTCATTACAGAAACATCTGTCTTAAATGACTTCTACATAATGTTAAGATTTAGTTTGTGGTATATTAAAGTTGAAATGAAAATAAAAATCACAAACAATGGATGCAAATGATTAGAAACATGAGGATTTCATTACCTTATTTTATTCACTGCAATTGGTTACGCACACTACATTTACGTAATTGATCGTCACTGACTCTTGTGTTTAAGTCAGTTCAGAACCTATTAATCAAGAATTAACGTTGGGCACACGTTAACATATGTAACACCATTTAACATAAGGTACAGATTTACAAATCTCTTTCATAAAAATGTAATATATCAGTAGATATAAAAAGTGTATATAAATAAATAATTTTATATAATTAGGTTTGTGTAAGAATTATTTGCTTTGTTTTCATTTAGAAGTCCGTTCTACGATTTTAATAGGTATAGTTTGGTATCTGTTTCTAAGTTTCGACCCAAATAAATTTTTGGAAGCAATATATATAATACTAGCTTTTGCCGCGACTGCGTCCGCGTGGAATAGTGACTTCCGACAGATTTTTGGTTCTTCCCACATAGTTTCCGTTCTTGCGGTGTTTTCGGAATGGTCGAGTTCCCGTAGAATTTTCAGGATAAAACCTATGTTTTTTTTATTCACAATGAAGTACTCTTAACCAACAACATATTTATTTGTTTATTTGAATAAAGATTAATATTATTATGTTGATACAACTTAAACAAATTATTTAGACCAAATTAGGTACCATAAAAACGGTTTTTGTGAGTTAATCTTAAAAGATAGACATATACTGTCGCGGACTGTTTTTTAGATCATTAAAAGAGCTATTATTCTTTAATACATATTTTTTGTGTATCTTGAACCGTTTTCACGGCGCACGCAACGGAAGGCTTCAAAAGTTTTTTACACATTTATCACTATATCTATGCTCCTATTGGTCGTAGCGTGATGTTTTATAGCCCACAGCCTTCCTCGATAACTGGACTATCCAACACAAAAAGAATTATTCAATTCGAACCAGTAGTTTTGGAGATTAGCGCTTTCAAACAAACAAACAAACAAACAAACTCTTCAGCTTTATAATATTAGTATAGATTTGATGAGCAACAAAATGAGACAGAAACTGTAGTATCTTGTATCGACAATACACAGTTTTACAAAAACACAAAAATAATAGTAATAAAAACTGGAATAGAGTGATAATAACAGAATTTAAAAACTTTGCTCGGATTTCATACAAATATGTAGAATACCATATAAATAGTGAAACAATTCTAAACAAATAAAATATTTGACTTGATAGACTGCGCTGTACAAAATATAATGTTACTACCAGTGGGTAGTGTAGTGACACTACACATACAAATGTACACAACATATAAATGTTGATTGATGATTTTTCTTGTATTGTCCCTCATCAATACAGGCGACGTGAGTTTAAGAAAAGTATTAAGGAGGAATAACACCATCTGTTTTTATTAATGTTGACGTTTTCATGTAAATTTCATTACCATTAAAAAATATCCGTTGAAAAGACAATGAGTGCCTTAAATCTGTACTTACGAGTAAAAGCGTAAAAGTTTATAACAAAATAAATTTTTTGACAATAACCATCACAACACTGATAATCATATTTTCACAAAGTTGGAAACCTTCACCATTTTTTTGCCACTATGTATTGATAAAATTGTAGTCAGACTTGTCATAGATCCTATAAGATGAAGTTAAAAGTAATCGTTTAAATAATACATAATGTCTTAAATATCGTTTTACAAGAAGTCTTGGTTATCAGAGATCACGTCAGTAACATGTATTTCTACACTATTGTAGAATAGAATTCATTTTAAATAATGACAAAGTATGAGCATATACAACAATATAATCTTTAAATTTCCTTTTCTCACCGTCTAATGATGACGTTGTCTTTTTCAGTTACTGTCTTTGTTAGTTTTACTCAAATTGTCTAAAAATTAAATAAAATATTTCACATCTCGTGTGTCGTCTTAATTAGCTCCGCAGACTCGCGAGCGGCGCTCTTGAAAGTCTTGACACTCCTTTTACTGAATTTTGAATATGATAATGTTTATGGAGAAGTCGCTAGAAATGTATTCTCAAAGTTCAAAAGCAAATTAATTAATTAATCCGGCGGTTCATACTTTAATATTAAAACCAATAAATTTTTCATGACTGTACTTGTAACTTTTAAAACCTCATATTCACTTGAGAGCCTTGGGGATCCTTAGAGGCCACTTAAAGATCACTTTGCGAATCATAGGTTGATAAACAGAAATAAACCTTTATTACTTAAAAGCCAATCAGACACTATTCATACTCGTATCTATTTTTGCAATAGTTGATCAAACCCTTAGACAATACTCGAAGACGAAATTTATTATTGTTAAAATACTTGGATCTCTCAGTAATATATAACTATACACAGACATATGTAGGTTTCGTGAGTCTCGTAAGAATGTGGGGTGAATTTTCACAGATTACTCATTTAAAACTTCAGCGACATCATTTTTCACATAACATCTTTGTAAAGATTTTCATTACGATGCTTAGTGATCTTCAACTTTGGTCATTTAGAGTGACTAATTCGTTTGATAAAAATCTTCTCAACGATTCAGTTTTAAATTCATTAGAAATATAGAATTCGAAAATAACAATTAAACAATGGGTCATTTGGAATTTTAATATTTCGGTACGTGGTTTATAGTTGAGCTTAGCACTACTGAAGGTGTATTTAATAATATTTGTTTTTACGAGTTTAGTTTATGGTAGACAGAATTCCAAACAATATTAAATTATTTATAATTTATATCAGGTATGTCACCGCTTTAATATGATATTATTACAAGTTAAAGAAGGATAAGCAAATAGAAAATAACTATAACCAAAACATTATTTCAAAATAGTGTTTAAACTTTCTTGACACCTTAATGATTAGCATCGTTATATATGAGCAGCAGAATTGAATACAAAAGTCCAAGCTCGAAACCGAGGTGAGATATTTCAACTATTAAATGTATGAAATCTGTATGTTATTTTAAACTACTGAAGCTACATGACGCATATTACGAGTAACATCTACTGATGTATATTATACAATATGTTTCATAAAATATTTACAAGAGATGTGTCTAAAACATTTAAGTGTATTTTAAGATATATTACAAATCATTACAAAAAAAATATAACAACATTTATATATAAAAATATAATTATATATTTAATATATTTTCTCAATTGAATTATTCCTCATTTTAAGACCATTAGTTCCTTATAATTTCTACATCGTTAATTTTCTGAGATCGTTAAAGTCCTATTTAATGTATATCTAATTTATGAATAGAAGGAGTCATATCAAAAGGAGGTCTTTATTGAGTCTGGGCTGTTTAGTGAATTATATAAAAGACCAGTTATATTCGCGTGTTTTTCTGCTCGATGTAAATATTTGTAATGTTTGTATTTATCAAAATAAATACAATTTGTAAGTTAAAAGTTGCTACTTCTAATTATATCGGAGTTATCAGAAAATTTATAAAAACTTTAAACCTCGTAGACATTAACCAGTACAAGTAAACAAAAAAATATTGGTAAATCATTTTTTATATTCATATGTACCTACGTAACTCATATTCATTCATATGCATTTAGAAAATAGCAGTATTTTAAAATAACAAACAGACAAAACCATTACATATATGTATATATAAATGAAACTCATATTTTTCGGATTATACTACGCGTATTTTATTATTTTAAAAACTACATACTACACACGTGCCACGCTTCATCTGCACACATCTCATCACGGTTGCTGCAAAGTTACCGAAATGTCGTTTCAGGCCGGGCTAAGCACAGCATGTTATAGAAATAGCCCGTTTAATAAAATTTCTACCTACAGTCATGTGTCATTGTAGAACCTTGGCGGCTTAAAAGTTTCATAATAACATTATTCTCTTTGAACGAGATAGAACAGTTTTTAGGGACATCAAATATTTCATTGGATAATTAATAACATTATTTTTTGTACAGCGCAGTCTATCAAATGAAATATTTCATTTGTTTAGAATTGTTTCATTATTTATTTGATATTCTTCTTCTTCTTCTTATACCTGGCAATTTCCCAGCTACAGCCAGGGTCTGCCTGACATGTTGTGAATAGTTTTGGCTTATTGTTTTTACGACCGCCGCCTGCCCGACATCAACCCTCTTAGGCCTCGGCCTCGAATCTCGCGGGTAGCGGGGCGGCAGCGGCGGCGGCACGAAAACGCATACATTTCTCCGTGCCCCCTCCCCTCTAGTTTGGAGAATAGTATGCGTTTCCGTGCCGCCGCCGCTGCCGCCCCGCTACCCGCGAGATTCGAGGCCGAGGCCTTAGGGATATTTATTTGATATTCAATTTGTATGAAATCCGAGCAAAGTTTTTAAATTCTGTTATCTGTAGGTATGTGTAGTTTAGTGTGTAGTGGGAGAACAAATACTCAAAGTCAAAATTATGAGTTGTTGAGGTGAAATAAAACAAGACAGTTTACATTTTAAAAGTTAAATGTTTACAAGAAATAAGTTCGTATATCTCTGGATCTGGACGCTAATTGACATAAAAAGTTCTGAAATTAATTCATTCAAAGTCAAACTTTCCTTTTTTAAAAAATATTAATATACAATTTTCAAAGCCAAATTATTTAACCGCTTTGAACTTTTTCCGTTTACAAAGTTATGAAAGGTAAAGTTTTGAAATAATTGTTTATGTGTTCTTGAACAAAAACAGTAAAACGGAGAGCTTCTTTAACTTTAGAATTATGTTTTTGGAACAAAGCTATATAAATATTTTGATACCTGGTAAAAATATCTTCATATAATAGTATTATTATCTTTTTTATCTTCTGATGCATGGCCGATATTTTTAAATATCAAATAAATTATGTTGTATATTATATTTGCCTCATGATTTATATTCTTCAAGCACTTTAAAAACATTCCAGTGAAGTGAATTTTTAATGTATATCTAATGGTCAAG
Source organism: Danaus chrysippus (assembly GCA_916720795.1). Classification (NCBI taxonomy): domain Eukaryota; kingdom Metazoa; phylum Arthropoda; class Insecta; order Lepidoptera; family Nymphalidae; genus Danaus; species Danaus chrysippus. The sequence goes on from CAKASE010000044.1 coordinate 11,816,052, forward strand.
TATAAGTAACAAAGTAAGGGACTTATGTTATCTTAATTCTTTCTGCTACGTCGTAAAATTTTCGTCTTAATATGACATTGGAAGCTGAATCTCGTTGAAGTGCACCAAACCCACAGTCCTCCGGAACAACTCATCTCAGACTGAGTGCTTCATACTTTTAATAACAATAAACAGATGAACAAAATGTTATTGAACCTTAAATAATAGCAATTTATCTTCAATACGGATATAGTTATTAAACAAGTAAGTAATGATCTCCTACTATTAATTTAATAGATTACATTTCTTTTTAATATTTATGATTATGGAAATATGATATGATAGTGTTTTTCTTTGTTTAGAGGCCACGTTAACATTAGAGTTGTATTATCATCCTCTGTAAAAAAGTAATTTATCTTTAAGTTTTACCCAATTTATTATATTTAAAGTTACTAACTTATTGTCGGCAGCTTGGTATGCCTTCTTCCTCGGCAAACATTCTGCCATATATTGTGCTTTGCTTATGATATTGTTTAACAGTTTTTATTCATACTTGGCTTGTTTACAGACTTCTTGATATAATTTGATCTATAATATCGAACTGGTTACTGATTTGGAGTGTAGACTGGTCGAAAAACCTATAATTAACGACATCAAGATACTGACTCCCGTTGTTTACATTCTATTATGTTAATTAAAAAAAGAACAAAAAAGCGCAACCTCTTAATTTTAAAGAAGCAAGTTTTTAGCGAGCTCTCCATCTATAATCAACGATTCTGTACTACATTTTTACCTTTATATAGAAGTGGCTGAGCTGTCAGCAAAAAATATCGTACCTAGGTATATTATAACAGTATAGTAAAGGAAATTATCAACTTTTGGATTCTTTGCTCGGTTCTGGTTTATTTGATATCATTGTTATCCGCTAGATGACGTTGTTAACGTAAAAGTAACGGATGAGTAATATATTCCGTTAATGTATCTAAGATTTTCGCGTGTACACATTTAAATGAAAGTATGTAATTCGGATATTACATACTTTCATTATTTCACTTCTATATGTTCCCAACGTTTCCATTACTTTTAAGAAACCATAATGACCGCAGACTAGATGAAAATTATTTAAGATTCGTGTTCGATGTTTTGTATGTACATATAATGTAAGTGGTAGTCGATACAAATTTAATTAGTTTCATTTTATTCATAATATCTGGTTACCGAGCTTCTCTCGGTATTTAGGAATTATTAGTATTTTTCTTCTTAACAACGCCATCTGCTCTTGTGTCGTTCAAGCAATTAGCAAAAAACAGTACATATTATTATTTTGATAATAAAAGACATTTTCTATCAATTATTCCTAGCTAGATCGATTTATCGTTAGAACCGATTCCGAGATTTCCAATTATATATATATTTATATAGGTATACAAGAATTGCTCATTTAAATATATAAGATAAGATTTATACAAAATCGATTGGCGTAAAAAACATTCAAGATCAAGAAGAGCCATTATAACTTATATTAGTGTCACATAGAATCAATACAGAGTCGGTTTTAAATGCTGATAAGTTTTAATATATTCCTAATACTAGATAGGTACTCGTTTGTTTATTAACAGATAATTGTTACATTCTTTTTAAGCCTGTAAATCGTAATTAATTTATTTTAAAATTACTATTATTATTACTATTATTGTTAGTATTGTTTTATTAATTTATTTATCTCATGCTTTTTTTTAATAATTTTCTTAACTCTCATTGATCATGTTATTATTTTGCTCCACATGAAATTGTAATCGGTGGAAGCTTTTTGGTTTGTGTATTTCTGTATGTATTATTTTGATAGATTGCTTAATACTGTTTGTTTCCCAAAAAAAATAAAATAAAAAAAATAAAATAAAAAAAATAAAATAAAATAAAAAAAAATAAAAAATTCTTAGTTGTCTATATATTTCTTCACAAGTGTTGAAGTAGTCTCTATCTTAAAGTATACGATCATAATATTTTATAGGTAATGGGTTACTTGCTTAGAGTTATTAAAAGTGCCAGTTCCGATATTTATTTCTAGTTACATAGTGTTCAGTATTTGTAAAATTTTTATTGAAATTTTTATTACTTATGATATACATTTTTCCTAACGATTTGATGCAAATATTTTGACATAAATTAAAGATATCTACTTTTATTTTTAATTTTTTTACTATTACAATAATGAAACATAAATTTCTGAAAATTAATTTCACAAAGTTATGAGTTGTTAACGAAATTGTTAACATTAAATTTCTAAATCACTACATACTATAGATTGAATAAAAAAATAATATTTTTTTTTATTGTTTAACAGCAGTTTGTACAACAATAGTTAGCAACAGGAATTTTGAAGTAGGTTTAACCTGTATCTCAAAATACCCGCTCCTCCTCCTGGATATACATAATATATCGAAACATACAATTATAAACTAACAAATACTTAACTTATTTTTAAGATTCAAGATGGAAATGGAAAAATATTTTACATGTGTGTGTGTACTAGTGTGGGTGTGTATTATACATATAATTTTATTTTTATACATCTTTACTTATTATTTTTTATTAATTAATATGAATATTAATATTTCTTACAGTACAGTTAACAATTCTTCAGTAGCATGATAGTCTAAAGTATAAAGCCAATTAGTTAATGTTTGTTTACACTGAAGATATTGAAGGTCATAAAGGAGATTGTCCACTTAGTATGGGGACTTTGGCCTGACGTGAACAGACATTTTATCATATTTTTTGTAATTAGTATAAAAGGTGGGTTCTCAGGGTGGCGGCGTAAATGACGATACGTTATATAAAGGAACACTTTTAATGCACGTTACAACGGTTAGATTACTAATGGCCGATATATTCAATATGGCGGTATAACGGTATTATATTCAATATCTTGACTTAATTTAATATTAAATTTGTAAACTTAAGAGATAATATTAAACATTGTTTATCTTAATTATTCTAATTATTATTTATGGACAAATATTATTTAATAATACAGGATTATGTAACATTAAATATTAAAGGTTGATATATTACACCGGAAGTTTATAATCTAGTCATATCAGTAAAATAAGGTTCTAGTAGCTTAATTCTTGCATTATACACAACAAAACAAAATTATTATAGCCTTGATCAATCGACATAATTTGAGAGAATATAAATAACAATAAGCACTATTTATTAATTGCGCCGGAAGCTGACAAGCAGAAGGCGCCATTAATAAATAGAATAACATATAATAAAATGTTCCAAGTATAAACAAATATGAATCAACTATTTATTTGATTATTAAATTACTAATTAAATTGTTGAACAGAAGTTTTAATCTACACTTATAAATAATCATCACGATGTACCCGAACTAGCCGTATATGTAGGACCGGAAGTATTAATTGATAACATTAGTTTAAAAGCACTAACTAGTAATAATGAGAATATGAACTTAATTTTGTATCAAAATGTTTAAAAAGAGATTTTTGTCATGTGAGGAAAAACAGGTTAAAGCTAAATAAAACAACATTTTTTATGATTTATTTTTATTCTGAGACATCATATGTTATTAATATGTGTTCAAGAAATTGGACAGGTGGTGAAATGTGTTCCTGATACCTTGCCCAACTTAAAAACCATAAAATAGTCATTATATGAGCACAGCAACCCACTGTCCTTCGGCCAACCATGCAATTACAATAATATTCTTTTATAGCTTCCTTACCATTGTGATTATTTTCATATAATATATATATATATAAAATATATTTTTCGACTTACATGACTGCTTTGTATTTTTCCACGCAATAATCTGCAGTTGGCCAAAGGAATCAGGTAGTCAACCAATAGGTCGCTGGCTATATTTCTACATACTTCTATAGTATAGGAACCATCGCCTCTTATATGCTGCCCATAATACAAACAAGCTTGTTTTAGTTGGTATGTTTCACATGCCATTAATATAAGATCATTATATTCTATTCTTGGAAATATGAAACTATCCATGTTTACATTTATAGGTTGAAAATCTGCCCGCCTTCTATTTAAATTATTTTCGATAACAAAGTCAGCTAATGTGTTAGGAGTAAACATCTTTTCATTTATTATAATACAACAGTATATAAGGATTATAATTATATAAAACAATAAAACCTCATATTGCATTATAGGAATAGCATATACAATACATATCTATTGAAAAACGAGTAATTTAAATAATTAATTGAATTGACACTTACTCGTCGAGGAGCTATCCACTGTCTTATAATAGACTGAACCTGATTAAGATCTAGACTATGTCGCCTTCGCTCTATCAAATCAGTTCCACAGTTTAGGCATCTCAGAGATACGGATTGGTAAGAAGTCACTTCTTCTGTGTGCAGACTATCATGAGACACGCTTTGGTTTAGTTCGATGTCCATATTCAAGCCGTGATCCTAATCACATACCTATATGGAGCTAGATTCGGGGTCCATATTACGTGAGTGTTGGTCATCGTTTATGCTATGTTCGGAGTCCATAATACAAAAGCCAGGGTTATCGTTTGAGCGAAATTCGGGGTCCGTAGATGTGCAGGGGTCATTGGGAAAAGATAGGTCGGAGTCCATAATGAATAAACAATCGTTGAAAGAAAATCCTCTATAAATCAACACTCTCAATGTAGGTAAACAAAGCGAATGTAAACAATCAGTCTGTGACATATCAATGTCAATTTGTAGTTTTTTGTTTTATTAGTGTTGCAATAGAAAAAAATCATTAAAAAAATCGATCGAAAACAGATATGATTACGTTTAACATTCTTCAGATTTCAGTTTATAAAAAGTTTTATATGACGAAACTAATTAAAAACAAAGATTATTATATTTTTGTAAATACTTAAAGTTGTATTAAGTACTGCGAGATGATTCGATTTGACGCAATCGTTAATTGATCTTGCTGGTAGCACAAAACGTGGATCAATAAAGCAAATCAATGAAGATACTTTAAAAATATTTTTTCAATAAAATACAAATGTACACTTAAACAACAATAGAATGGCTAACAAAAAATATATATTTTTTTCATAAACTTGTCTTTTTGATAGCAGCTTGTTCACGCTAGGCCAAAAATGGACATTGCCCTTTGAGTTTAATGAAATGTCATTTCATTACATACATATATTTTTAATAATATTATACTAGTAAGTTATATGAATTAGAAATATATATAAGTAATTGCAAGTATTAAACGCAGTCCTGCCAGTTTACTAAGTGCTAACTAAATTAATTAATTAAATGACTTACTTGAAGGATTAAAGTTCTAAAGACAAATTTAATTTAATCTCCGTGTTACAACTTAGTCATTTTCGTTAAAATAGCCCATCAAACTTTGAATTTTTTGTTTTTCTACAACAAAAAATATGGTTATAATTACAATAAAAATACATTTTAATTTCTTTTGAATTATAAATATTGATTGTAATAAAGGAGATCGAAAGTATTGCATACAATTCTGGGCCCTCAATGTAAAGACATGAAAATAGTATTAATTAAAAGGTTCAAAATTAAGAATTTCTTCATTAAAAATTCTATAGAAATTGACAATCAGATAGCTGAGTTATAGGAGGTTTAGTAAAAGTGAGGTTATATTTCATTATCTTTAAGAGTAAGATGAATACACTTAAAAGTATGTGAAAAATAATAATTTTATTTAGACGAGAATATCTGATAAGTTATAACAAGGCAAGAAAGACTCAAAGACATACAGTTATCGGTAACAAGTATGGAATTTTACGAGGAACAGGAGGAGTGAACTATGTGATAAAAGTCATAAAATAAAACAAATACTTTTAATCAAATATTTTATTCCTCTTCAATAATAATATCGCCTATATATCAATAAAAACATTGTGTTACATTTTCAATTAAACAAGACAGTTGGAAACTAATAAACGCTTGGTATATGTAATATTTGAAATTTTAAAACATAGGCCAAAAGCTTAGTCATTTTGTGCACAAAACGAAATATTTGCTAGTGTGTCTGGAGGGCTCTTTCCTGTTGTTTATTCGGAATATTATTATTTTGCTCGCCATTACCACCAAGTAAAAGTATTATTTTACTTTTCATAAATGTATGTAGGCAGGTTTAAGATTGTAGATTTACACTTAATTTGTGGCAATACAAGAGACACAGCCAACACCTTCAAGTAATCTCACGATTTTCTTTATTAGTCGAACCGTCGAAAATCTGTCGAAAGGTATCTAAAACGGCGCTGCACAAAATTACTTAAAAAATTAATATTTTCGAAAGTATGCACTATGTGGTAAATTTTCCCCGGTAGCGCCTCCCGCCAAGTTAAATTGAAGTATACAACCTAGGTTTCTTACATATCGCCCGTTTAGGAGGAAACCCACTACTGGAAAAATGTTTGAATGATCTCAGTAGCTGGAAGGATGACCTAATGACCAAATAATTATTACACTATTTTGTTACACGGGACACTATTAACCAATAATATTTAAAAGGTACAAAGACTCGCAAGTCTTGAAAATATATTTTTGTTACATTGTTTATCCGATATTATAAGACATGAATATAAAAGCATTTTTTGTGTTTTTTCTATTTCAAAATTATTTTAATTTATTCAAGCTTCATAGATGTACAAGATTACAATTCTCCATAAATTTCCTATATAACAAGATCCTTCCCAATTTATAAAATGTAATTTATGAACGTTCTTGTCACAATAATCAAAGTGGACTAATTAATATAATATATTCTTTCCTTTTATTTACAGAAAAAAATAATGTAAGTAATTGTGTGATGATTCTTAGTCATTAAAATCTAATGAGAAAAACAAGCACATGAATGAGTGATCAAGTTGTTAGTTTTATATTAATAAACAATTTTATATTATATACAAGGGCTATAATATAGATAAGAATTTAATCAAATACAAAAATACATAATTTTTTAAACAATTAATTTAATCATTATACTTTTGTTAGCAAACTAAATCATTTTTAAATATGTATTATTATAGTAAGAATTGAGATAATATAACTACATATTTAGTGACAAATTTATATAAAGTAATAGCGCAGTATTTCATCAACCTCAAGTCTGAGTTTAAATTACAACAAAAAGGTAATCTTTTGTTTCAAATTAGAATTAATTCTCTTACTATACTGATGTGTTTTATGTTAGTATCAACGAGGATTGTATATTTAATCCCACAAGTAGTATTTAAATGTATTTTCACATTTATCCGTACCTACATTACGAGTTAACATTTGAATGATAGTATTAATTTGATTAAAAAAATATGTCATAAAAATATAAAATTTAATTTCAATAAACACTGTTACCAGCAGACGAGAGAGATTCAAAAAAGTGAAATTATATTTCAGCGAAGCTAATTCCACAGACACTTAGCCGAAAAGCGCTTTGTTATCTCGCTTCAAACGATTTCTATTTATCACAGCAATGCAACGTAGAATGTATATATTAATAAATTATAAATTAGGATTCACCATTATTACGGACATAACATTAAGTTTTGAACACATTCCGTCGTCGCGTATAAAAATATTATTGATTAAATATCGTGATTTCACTTAACCTATCCTTAAGTCATTGCCATGTCATTACCAGGGCCGTTTTATCCATTAGGCATTATAGGCAACTGCCTAGGGGCCCTGCCACGTTCAGGGGCCCCTGTGCTACAGGGAAAAGAATGGGCAATGTTTCTTAAACAGTAAAAAATTAATTTGAAAAGGAGATCATTCAGGCTTCATACATTTTTGGGCCTTTTTTGAAAGTGCCGGCCAACAAAAAAAAAATGGTACATATTTGTAGAACTAACCATTTGGAACAATAGTTAATATGGCGCAAAAGTTGTAGGACCCAAGATATAGAAGTTATTCAAGTTTCAAGATTCATCATTTTGGTACTTTATTTTTTTCTGAAAGTGCCAGGAAACATAAAATAATGATTGATATTGCTAGAGTTAAGCTTCTCAAGCAAATCATTATAGCCATAATCTGTTAGAAACCTGTCGTTTTTATGTAATACTAGCGAACCCGACAGACGTTGTCCCGCCAAGTGTCTGAACGCATGCAACACATTTCTTGATGATTTTATTATTTGTCTAACCTAATATGTATATCGGGGTGCCATTTTTATATATTAAAAAAATGGCCCTAGAAGCACTTTTAACTGATTTTGTACCATTTCATGTCGGATTTGACCATATGACGCGAGAGCAAGTGGCGCAGAGCATGTACATAACCGCATGACTCCAGATTTTCTATAGCATCTCTAAAACCACGGTCTAATATAAAAATGTCACCAGGCCGGTAAAACCAGTGAAATACATTATTCAGTGCATCATTTAAAATCTGGGCATCGGAGGTTGTTGCAGCGATGGGCCATCTACCGCTATTATGGTTCCATTGCAACAAATATTTAAAAAAGGCTTTAAAATATTTCGAAAGTTATGGTTGCTATAAGATTTTCTTTGAAAAAAGAAATTAGTACTCTTCCGTAAATATATGTAAGTGCCATCAAGTATAGAAATGGCCTTTCTTTCTTCAATCGGACTATCAGGATTACCAAATTATCACTCTGGCACTATGAGGTTCCTCTGCGCCACTTGCTCTCGCGTCATATGATCAAATCCGACATGAAATGGTACAAAATCAGTTAAAAGTACTTCTAGGGCCATTTTTTTAATATATAAAAATGGCACCCCGATATACACATTAGGTTAGACAAATAATAAAATCATCAAGAAATGTGTTGCATGCGTACAGATACTTGGCGGAACAACGTCTGTCGGGTTCGCTAGTATTACATAAAAACGACAGGTTTCTAACAGATTATGGCTATAATGATTTGCTTGAGAAGCTTAACTCTAGCAATATCAATCATTATTTTATGTTTCCTGGCACTTTCAGAAAAAAATTAGGTACCAAAATGATGAATCTTGAAACTTGAATAACTTCTATATCTTGGGTCCTACAACTTTTGCGCCATATTAACTATTGTTCCAAATGGTTAGTTCTACAAATATGTACCATTTTTTTTTGTTTTCCGGCACTTTTAAAAAAGGCCCAAAAAGAATGATCTCCTTTGCTCTGTACATTACATCGACGCTATTTTAGTACATTTCGGAACGCATTCCTTATTAGATATTATTATTATGATTATTATTATAGTTTAAAAGTTTATAACGCAGTAATATAATTGCAAGCAATTTTATCGCGGTAATTTAATTAAAAACGCTCAAAACTCTTTGTTGTGAATGCACACTTACTATACTGGTACCTACCAAGTATGTATATTCTATGGCCAAGCTACTTTCATAAGGTTAAATTCATTGGCTATAATGGCAATTGAAAATGACGTGTTGGAGAAGATTACCTTTCAGGATAGCTTGAACGACTTTGTATCAAAAAAAGTTAGAAGAGTTAATATTTAAGCTATGTATGTTTTGTTTTAAATGCATAAATAAACATTCTGTTCATTTGATTCAACATTTTTATTGAATAATATGATGATATACCCAGGTTAGTAAAAAACGGTGTAATTTTGAATTTTGTTGTGTTAACGAAAAAATTAGAAGAGGGTAGGGGGCCCTGGATGAGCATTGCCTAGGGGCCCCGACAGGCATAACCCGGCCCTGGTCATTACTAATTACTTGTTGAAAGTCGATCGTGGGGCAAAATAAAATACAATCATTGATTAAAATATTTGTTTCGTAATGTTACACTATAATTAGGCAGTTGTAATTTCCATGAGCAAGAATAGTAAGTTATTTCCTCACCGTCTACGGGCCAACTGCCTACTGCCTAACGACGAATTAAACGATTCTTCTATCACACATTAAGTCGATAATTTGTAGACAATTGACATGCCCCATGCTTTTATTTTAGTCTAGTCTGTGCATATGTTTATAATTCCCACGACTGTATCTATTTTATTATTTTTTGGTCTTTAGTACCCTACATATTTTATCTTAAACATTGTAATGTATGTTACACGTAAAACCGTTTGACTTAAAAAAGTTTTTTTACCTATTGTTTTAGAATAAAACTTCAAGTCCTTACTTATTTTCCTAATATAATATTCTTGTATGTTATCTTACAATATGTTAATGTTTCGGTCTACATTAATCCGTTTTCTTTGGTTGTGTCGCTATCAGTCACGTGACATTCAAATAAATCATAATATGTTTTTTGTGTTCAAGCCGCGACACATCTGAGACGTTCTATTAATTATCAATGTACTTTTTTATGCATGGACTTCTAATTATAATTAATACCATTACAATATATACACAGATTATACATATATAACACATAATAAAAGATTATTTAAACTGCTTTAGTTCATATCACTTTACTTTATAATTTTAGAAATGTATTAATTTTGCTTTCGAGATTTTTTTAAATTTATGTTCATAATATAGTGAATGTAACCATAATTGTAACTCATTAATTTCTTATATCTGGAAACAGCTCAACTTTTCAGTGTTAAAGACATATTCACAATATGAATACTTTAGAAAATATGATATAAACTGACCTGACCACGATATCATACAGTTTACTTACTTGACATTTTGTAGGCGAGCTAACTTGAAATTGTTGTCCTAAAATCCCCGTTACGGTTAATTGTTGTTATTTTAGAAAAGTTATTTTATCCTTTTGAACTTTGCCAAACAAAATAAATTTATGTCTAAAATTCATATTTACGGTAAAAATACGGTCCACTGAACATTTCACTAGATCACCATTCGAGTTTGAAGAATCGATACCCCGATGTCGACGCTTTTGTGTCAACGCATCGCGGAACGCATCCTATCGGTCAGCTGATCGGCGATGACGATGATGATGTCAGCGCGAGCAGACCAGTGAGGTGACCACAGCAGCGGTCGAGGAGGGGTACGGACGACCCTTGTACGAACTACTACTCGAATTTAAACTCCCAAAATTTTATATAAAGTTAGTTAGTTTAACTTTGTTGAAAGGTAGGCTTTGATTACTCCGTTACAATATTACATACTGTATTCAAGCATTAATTTAATGTATTATATTTTAATTAGTTAATGTGATTTATCGAACCGTTGGAAATGGACGTTATTTTAACAACCGTATGTTATCACTTTATTGTTTGTACAGTAGGTACCGTTCTATACGTATGTAGGTAATCTTAGAGTCATATTAAAATTAAAAATTGCTTCCATTAATTAGTGAATATTTATTTACTAGGATGTAATATTGATAAATTTAATTTAAAAAAAAATTAGCCATGATTAATGCTAATTATATAAGAGTTAAAAATTTACTTGGTAGGTATTATAATCCAAAATAAAGTTTACTAATTGAAAGGTTTTTTTAACAGTAATGTCAATAATAAATAATATAAAATAATATTTGAACAGACTGAATATAAATTTTGTCTGCCCCTATATTAAGCTCGGAAATATAATTATTTATTACGCTGTCATATCAACAACTAATGAATGTACATTGTACATAGTATTACAAGCTCTCATGTAACAAAACCAATGAATTATATTTTCCTCTTTAATTAAAATAAACATTAATTCTCTGTCTACAATACTTAATACAACAAAGGAAACTAATATTTTCGGTTTTTCGAGACGGACAACATCTCGTCTGCCCGTGACCACGGTTGCTGAAAAGTAGCCGAAACGTCGAGAGTATGTAGTTCATAATCAAAAATAAAAAACGCGAAGTAAAATCTGAAAATATTAGTTTCATTTAAATGAGTACTTAAACAAAGTATTTCGACCAAATTAGGGTACCATAAAAACGGTTTTTGTGAGTTAATCTTAGAAGATAGACATATATTGTCGAAAACTGTTTTTTAGATCATTAAAAGTTTTATTATTCTTTAATACATATTATTGTGTATCTTGAACCGTTTTCACGGCGCGCGCAACGGAAGGCTTCAAAGATGAAATAATTTCTCCCGTTTTTTACATATTTACCACTATATCTTTGCTCCCAGTGGCGACGTAAGGCGTGGGCGACGGGGGCCACCGCCTACGGCCTCGCGGGACAAAGGGCCTCTCGCCTCAAAAATTTTAGAGAATTAAAAAAAATATATCTCTTCTTCTTCTTCCTAGCAATTTCCCAGCTATAGCCAGGGTCTGCCTTACATGTTGTGATTAGTTTTGGCTAATTGTTTTTACGACCGGTCGTCTGCTTGACGTCAACCCTCTTTGGGAATCAGCATTAATTAAATATATTTTGATAAGAATAGTGTGTTCAATGTTTTAATAATATTTAGCGAATAAATAGATAGTGTTTAATATATTGATTGCCCCCGAACACACACTAGTGTATTACAAATCACAAAGAAACTAACACACAGGTACTAACCTGTACTCGTCTATTTTACATGAAGCAACAAATATTTAATTGGTGATAAGTACGTAACGCAGTAATTATAAAGTCTATAAAATAGGCTTTATAATATCTTTTGAAGGAAACCAAAGCTTTAAGTGCAAAAAAATGCATCGACGTTTAAGTTTTGAAAACTAGCTGGTAGTAAGAGCTTCAGGTTTCCATAGAATAGGGCCTCGCGAAATCTGTCTTGCCCACATCAAATTTAGTTCTTGCGCCGCCACTGTTTGCTCCTACTGGTCGTAGCGTGATGTTATATAGCCCACAGCCTTCCTCGATAACTGGACTATCCAACACAAAAAGAATTATTCAATTCGAACCAGTAGTTTCGGAGATTAGCGCTTTCAAACAAACAAACTCTTCAGCTTTATAATATTAGTATAGATTAAATATAAATTCCTTCAGAATGAATCGCGAATGAAGTTTTCGCGGAACTTATTATGTCATAATATGTTTTAATGAATTAATTTTCACTCATATAGGATATGGTAAAGAATGTTAACCAGATTGTAAAGCTTCGAGAAATGAAAGATGCCAGAGGATCGATAGTGTTATGAAGTGCGTGTGTAGACCAGGTTTCGCTAGAATGTTCCCAGATCGACCGTGTAAACGTAAGATATTACTATTTTCTATTATACTAAAAATACACAACCAGTTAGTATTTTAACTATTTCAACATAATATTTTAAATGTGCTCAATTTTAGCAACATACACGTACTCAGTAAGATTAGGATCTAGAAACTCAAGGTAAGGTGCTCAAATTCCATAAGAATTTATCGGACAATTCTACTAAAAAATATGAGAGTTTGTCATTGGCTAGTCATGAAGGAATAAATTGAATGATAATGCAATCAGACTTACAGGATGTTTATCACGGAGTCCACATAACAGGATTCCATCCTATTGAGATAAGAACAAAAGACGGTGCATATGAGGGAGTTATCAATGATTTCTACGTTCAGGTAACCATTCAGTAAAGACTTGAAATATGTTGTTTGCAGCTTAACTTAAACGAATTTTTCTTTAGCTTTCCGATAACGCTCATGAAAACAGACTGAAGGAAGTTATAGAGAAATATCTACGGAATAATAATTATAGTCTTGGTGGAACAGAAATTTATGCATCTGAAGAATTTATTGAGAGCCTTAATGTTAGTGGTAAGTGAACACTCTCAAGTCAGTTAATTATAAATAAAGAACATTTACAACAACCACAATTTTGGCTGTCTTATTACTCAGTGGCGTGCAAAACATAGATGCAAATAAGCACTGTATATCTATAAACCTATATTTTTAAATTCTTACTTACATATTTTTAATCATACATTACGAATTACAAATGTTAACTGATATTTAAAACGATATATTTTGATTTATGATTTGTTAATAAGTGCCATCTATCAATGTTAAAACGAAACTTCGTTCGTTCGTTAATTGTCAAATGAAACGGGACGCTCTGATTGGTCGGTAAACTGTTCATATATTTTTTCGCCATTTTATTATTTTTGAATATTGTTATTTGTCTTTCTAAGCGCAAGTGAATAAGTTTTAATTAGTAAACAGTGGATTAATTTATTAACGAATTGTGTAAAATTATAGCTGTGAGCTCTGTGCTGGTGATATGTTTTTATTGAAATTAGTTACGAGTAGATTTTCAATATTGGAATTTTGGTAATAAAATTAAAATAAGAGTAAAGTCAAGGTGTGTGACCAGTTGAGTTTGATCTAAAAGAAAGGTAATGTTATTGTTTTAATTAGTTAGCAGGTTGTGTACCCACAAATAAGTTATTTTGTTTGCCTTGTTTCTTATTTTCAAAGGTAATAATAAGAATATATGTTATTGTTTTGGATATTCCTTATTTAAACAACTTTTAGAAAGCTGTGGTGAACAGATCGTAATCGTTTTAAGGTACTTTCGTGGCTCAAAGGTGGTTGAGAGGTTCATAAAGTATAATATAGATGTTCGTTCTGATCGGACTGCTGTCCCTACCATTTTGCGCGAATTTTATCAATATTTAATTTAAATTAATATTTTCTGATTACTTCTCGTATTTTATCGTGCACGCCACTGTTACTTATATACAGGCAGTCCTCGTACTTACGGCATGTTAGGTTCTTGAAATACGCGACGTAAATCGAAACGACGTAAGTCGAGACATATTTTTTCATATGTTTGCATGTAAAACTCAAGGGTTAGGTTCCACACGGACTCGAAATAATAAAAAAAAACTGCATTTATAACAAAGGACGTACTTTATTATTAAAAGTAAGTTCTTAAAATAATTATATATTATGCACTTATGAAATTGCTAGTTATTTTTGGTATTTGTGTGTTATTAATTTTAATAATAATTATAAAAGTTGCGACAAGTGAATTCTCCGATATGCCGGAAATCGAAACAAATGACGTATGCTTGAGGAATAGTGTCAAAACATTGTTCGACGTAACTTGAAACGACGTAAGTCGAGGACCGCCTGTACTATAAAAATCTAAGAAGCATTTGAATTTTTTCAGATTTCGACGAATGCACAAGTAGTCAGTTCAATGACTGTTCCGAACACTCACGCTGTTTCAACCTTCATGGAACTTACACTTGTAGTTGTTTAGAAGGTTTTGCAGACCTTAGCGTCAACACTCAAAGGGTAAGTCGATTTCATTAATGCTACTCTGTCGCACGAAATATATGGCTCCTTAAATATTGATAGTAATTCACCAGTCACCCTGTATAATTTGACTTTGAAAGCGTTGTAAGATTTCCAATGATAATAAAATTGTACAAATAATGACACGATTATGTTTTAAATTGTAATTTTTAATAAAAACTTTCAGCTGACGCAATAGGCTGTGCGGGCTGCAACTATCATGGTACCTGCTTCGATCGTGAGAACGCGATGATATGTGAATGTTTCAAATGGTACGCGGGACGAAGTTGTCAAGTCAATCTGAAAGGTAAATAGAGACTTATGAGACTTGAGTAATCTGGAACGACTACACTATAAAGTATACCACAGGGTTCAATATATCCATATATACAGAACTACTACTATTCACTATCTCTTAAATGTGTTGCTTATTTTAAAAAATATGACGATTATAATATTACCTATCCATAAAGGAATAACTTGATCAACGCCAGCATTCAGATCAGTATGGTTTTTTATGTCAAATGTCATGTAATTTGACATAAAACTAATATCAAATATGTTTCATTTTTAGCTGTATTAATAACATTCACCGTAGTAGGAGCTCTGATTATCATAGTGGTGACCATCTGGGCCTCGAAAAGATGCTGCAGTCAGAAGAATCCTACGAATCAAATGTTTGTTATTGGTTGCATGCAGGGAACGCCAAGTTTACATCAGGTAATTTATCTATAATGTACTACAAAACATTTTGCAAAAATTATTATGAACTAAATTTCTAAACAATATCGTCGGTTATAAGTGGTTAAAAGGCTCGCCTCTCATGCACGAGTGCGAGGATTCGATCCTGGCCCTGGCAAGTACCAATGTGATTTTTCCGAGTCATATGTACTTTCTAAGAGTATTTAGACCTCACTGATTAATGCATTCCCAAAGAGGGTTGATGTCAGGCAGGCGGTCGGTAGTAAGAACAATTAGCCAAAACTATTCACAACATGTAAGGCAGACCCTGGCTAAAGCTGAGACAGTTTCCAGGTAGAAGATTGTTTGTTATAGTATAAATTCAATAGAAATTTTTCTTCCAGGGTAATGTTCCATCAAAGCAAAGAGCTGATAGACGAGCATTGATTGCTGAAAGAAATGAAGCAGACTTGTAGCATACAGAATGCTTCACTGCCTTATGTACCATCAAAAGTAAGAAAAAAATCAATTGTATTAAATATTCAATAGTCACCACAGGCATTCTAACACGATATCTTTTAGCTCCCAGTTGTTTTTAAAAACACTCATGATTTATGACCTCACTTAATTAGACAACATTTTCATCCTCCATATCTTAGACAGAGAGTTAATCTTATATTTATTACAAATACAATTTAAACTAATTAATGTTTCATGTGAAGCTTCTTGTGTAACTTCAATGTTGAATCATGCTCGTTGTTCATGAAGTGTGTATTCTATATGTATGTATGTTTTAGTTGTATTCTATTCTATTGTAGTCCCGGTGTACATCACACAGTAAGCAGGCCCCGGAGCCTCCCGGACACTCCCCTCCCCCGCCGCCAGCCCTCATGATACCTCGAGCGAGATTACATGCACTACATGACAGGTACCATGAACAACATGCTACATGTATAAGGAACTTATAGCACTTGCTAGGGATAAGGAAAAATGTTATATAATTGAATAGTATATACTATATATGTATATGATAGTTTATATTCTTGTATTGTCTTTGTAATATGGATAAATATACAAGTAATGACTTTTGATAGATTAAGATTATTATTTGTACATTATGTTACAAATTTATGTAAAATATTTATATTAATATCTAGGAACTTAAAATACTTATGAGATATAATATAAAATGTCATATAAATTAACATATATGTACTTACAATAAAATAAACATAATTTATATTTGAACAGAAAATTCTAAAAAAAATTTAAATTAATTTAAATATCAAACGGGTCACTTCCATACATAGAGTGAGGAAACATTGTTAATATGAAAATTGAGATATGATTGTAAATAGATCGACATTTTTGTACTCTAAATTTGCGAATAATATTCAAATTATACTTACGTATGTATTTTCGTGACTTTTTTAAAGCCATAAAAATTAATTGCCGCTTCTTCCTAGGATAGGAGTATAAAATGTTGGTTGTTAAAACAATAACTCATAGAACTCAAATGTTTCGATTAAAACGGATAGTTGTTGGAATATTATATTGGTAAAGTTTGGTTTTTAAATGAGGGCTTTTCCGTTAACAACTCCAAAGAACAATTAAAACTTTGGTTTTCGGATGAAAGCGTCTTCTCTTTAAGCAAAATAGTCAACAGGGTAAACTTTAGTATAACAAATCGCATAATCGATCGTACTTTACTAAGAAAAACTATATTTCTGGTAAAGAAAGTCATTCGAAACTGCTCTCGGTTGTAAAATTCATTTAGTGTTTGAGGCTTCGACAGTCTATTATAACTATTATGATAAAACATGTTATAACGATGTGTCATAGATTATACTAACGATAAAAAATCTTAATAAATTTTGATTTTTTTGATATAAATTAAATAAATTTTGCTATATTTTGTGTATTTGAATGCAAAAAAAATTATTAACAGGTGCACTAATTCACACAAGTATAATATAAATGTTTTCCAGTACTAACCCAGTATGCAGTAGATACTCGTACATATAGGATACAGGAAAAAATAAAATTTTGATAAAAAAATAAAAATTTTGTTAAAAAAATAAAAATTTTGTTAAAAAAATAAAAATTTTGTTAAAAAAATAAAAATTTTGTTAAAAAAATAAAAATTTTGTTAAAAAAATAAAAATTTTGTTAAAAAAATAAAAATTTGATAAAAAAATAAAAATTTTGATAAAAAAATAAAAGTTTTGATAAAAAAAATAAAAATTTTGATAAAAAATAAAAATTTTGTTAAAAAAATAAAAAATTTGATAAAAAAAAAAAATTTTGATAAAAAAATAAAAATTTTGTTAAAAAAATAAAAATTTTGTTAAAAAAATAAAAATTTTGTTAAAAAAATAAAAATTTTGTTAAAAAAATAAAAATTTTGTTAAAAAAATAAAAAATTTGATAAAAAAAAAAATTGATAAAAAAATAAAAGTTTTGATAAAAAAAATAAAAATTTTGATAAAAAAATAAAAATTTTGATAAAAAAATAAAAATTTTGATAAAAAAGTAAAAATTTTGATAAAAAAATAAAAACAGCTGAGTAAACACACAATCATCACAATGCACCAGAAATGTAGTAGGTACGTTGATCTTCAATAATTATTCTAGGTATCTATTTTTCTTATTCAACTTCCTAAAACTCAAATAACTCTGAGTTCTATATAATATACTGATTTTTTTAAAAGCCTTTAATACAGTTATTCTGAATAATAATAAAATTTTCACTATCTTTTATACACATACATTTTAATAACCACAGCATTATACTACTAGAAAGAAGAAAAAAATACAATATCTTTTGTTATTCCCTTTTCCCAAGTGAGATTTTATATCCAACTATATTTATCGATATAACAACGTTTGACAACTTTAGTGTTCAATTTATTTTCAATTCTTACATTTTTCATATTATATCAAGCGCTCATCTTTAAAAGCATCAGTTGTCACGACCATATCAAAAAATACTTCCTGGAACACGTATTTAATAATAAATCAATGATAATGTATAAGCAGTGTCCATATTTTTAATACGTTCTTGTAAGCACAATTTTGATTATACATTGCTTCTTTCATATTGCATTGTATATTTTGAGAACTTTCAAAGGAAAAGCAATTTAATTATGAGATAAAATCAATACACGCAGATTGTTTTTACGGTTTTATTGATATAGTTTTCAGACAGTTTCATTTTTATTTTTCTTATTCAATTTAATATTTTTCCTTAGAACAATACTACATATAATACTTCTAAGTTTAAACAACTGTAATATTAAAGACTTTTTTTATTTATAACAACTATTTGAAATAACCTAAATTAAATTTACTTCCAAAGTACGTATATGATGTTTAGGTCCTAAACTGTATACATAAACTGATTTTAAATAGTGTTCAAACAATTCAACAGTACAACATTAAAATTAACATTTTTCGATTGGACTAAAAACAATAAATACTGTGTATAGTTTTAATATAATAAATTAACTTCTTTCATTGGACTTTGGAAAGCAATTTGCTTTCTTGATTTATAACTTAGGTCTATTTTACTATTATCTAGTTAAACATCTCCTATTCCTCTTTTTATTTTACAGAGAGGCATTCCTGTATCTCTCTGTTATTTATTACGTGTACCATAATTTCGTTTTTATTTTTTAATATGTTCATAATTAATCATTGTTTCTAAAACAAAGACCTAAAGCTTGTAAAAACTTTGGTATATTTCTAAAATAAGGTAGAATCGTCATGAAATATTACCAGCTCTCATAAATTAATTAATTATTATTAGTATATAAGATATTTATTTTAAATTTATTATGAGTGACTTATTAATGTTAAATGGTTCAAAAATTGCTTTATTGAAAATGTTAAAATTTATTGAACATTTTGAATGAAAATAGTTATGTGGATAATTTTCATTAGCAAATATCGTGAGAGTAGATGTAATTTATTTGTGATAGGATAAAAACAATACTATGTAATATATGGACTAACTAATGCATTTTAAGTCAGTTCGCTTTTTTAAGGACTGTATTAATAAAGTGTTATCGATATTCATTTGTAATCAGAACTATAAATTGTGAAATAAGACATTAGAAACAATGTGTTTGTGAAAGTTGATGTGGACGCTAGATTGACTATACATACTTTCAGTGAAAAAGTTTCGTAAAACACTGTCACCGCTGCGTTTAACTCTTTGACAAACTTCGGGTGAAGATTGACTCGGTATGATTTTATTTTTTTATTATTTTAACACAATATCGATATACATATATATTTTATTGATAGACTTCTCCTCGTTCATCACCAATGATTAAATTGATTTAAGTCATCTATCCTATTACTAAAAAAAAAACTATTCATAAATTTCTTTCTAAAAATACATTAGCACTACATGATAAAACTGGTGTTTAAGTAGACGAAAATATAGATTATTTCTTTGGTGATTCGGTTCGACGAGTACAACTTTATCACAATTTTACATTTACTAAGTAACAACATTCAATTTTAGATCCGTGATTAAACAAACGCCATCCAATTACTCCTTAGAATCGTTATCAAGTCACTCCTTACATATACAATCGGATCCTAACTATATGCTTCTGGCTTGACGTAAGTTATTGAGCTGATTAAGGAACCATAAAAAAAATTGAGGCCATAAATAGTTTTTAAAAGCGCTTGAAAAACTAAAAAAACCGATTCACGAAGAAACCAAGAAATTCATTATATTTAGTATTTATTCCATGGATATTATTTTAAATTAAAACCTTATATTTAGTTTGACAACCTTGTGAATTTCTTTTGTTCTAACTTATTTTGATAATAGTTTAATTTTAGTCATAAACATCTGCCCCGGCCTTTTTTCGCCCATATTACTTTTCCATATACCTAATTAACAACCTATGTATATGTAGCCGTGGGTTTTATCAGGATAAAATTATTGAATCATCTCACTTATTTTAGAAGTTATATAAATAGAAGTAACTAATAATTAAAATATATTTTATGTTTATATTTTATTATAATGTTTTACACAATTTTACAAACAAAATAGGTAAATCTATCTAATATATAAAATTCTCGTGTCACAGTTTTCGTGCCCATACTCCTCCGAAACAACCTGACCGATTTTGATGAAATTTTTTGTGCTTATTCGGTAGCTATGAGAATCGGCCAACATCTATTTTTCATCCCCCTAAATGTTAGGGGTAGTCCACCCCTAAATTTTTTTTTTTATTTTTTAGACAAAATTTTTAATTACTATTTTTTATGATACAACGTACAAAAATACATACAATCCTAAATTTTCACCCTTCTACGATCAACCCTTATTTTTTAATAGCTATTTTAGTAATTTAATCATTTTTTCATCTCCGGTCGATAACTGATCAATCGTCATTTAATAAGTTATCCCCGCCAGATATCTACAGGTGTCACTTCTGACCCAGTAAACAGCACGGAGTAGGGATGAGAACGAAGCCGGTCTTCTGTTTCTCTCACACAATTAGACTTCTCTCACTCCCTACACAGTTGTCGGCCATCGTTATTGTTTGTGCATCAAGTGTAGTAGTAACGTTGACAATTATTATTTTGCTAGCTCAGTGTAACTCTCATATTAACTATTAATCATTCCTAATCACTTCAAAACACGGAGATTTATGGCTTTAATAGGTAAACTCCAAAAATATAAATAAAAAAACGTAACAGATATTTCTTGATTATAGGGCGAAACGAAGTTCGCCGGGTCTTCTAGTTATATTATAAAGATATATGGACCTGATTTCAATGTGTTTAGTGACTTTATTGACAATATTACTATAATATTATTATACCTTTGTTAACAGGATGATATGGAAAAGTTTAACTCGTTGATACCAGTTATCCAAGCTGTTAGGAATCCTGGAATGAAAGAACGACACTGGAATGAATTCATGGAAAAAGCTGGTTTGTAACATTCATACATAAGTTATTTTGGAACGTTCCGTCTACCAGCTGTATTTCGAATGTATTTTAAAATTTTATGCCTCACATTTAAAAGCAATACAAATTATCTTTGGTAAAAAAATCCACTAGTATAGTTGTAATAAAGTTATAGTTTTAAAAGAAACACCGTTCTTTTTGTTTAAATGATATTATTTTATTTATTTTATACATTAATGTCTTCGTATTCTTTCGTTATATCAAGAGGTTTTCAAATTGAAGCACCAGAACCTTATGATTGACTTAGTTTTATTCTTGAAATTTAATTTAATGTGCCACTTTTTTCACACAAATATCAAATATATAAAATAACTGGTTGAATTCAAATAAAATTTTGAACGAAAATTATTATTGTTTTAATAATATGTATATTGAAATATAGGTATAACAGTAACAATGAACGAGAAACAGACGTTCGCAATGTGTCTGAAGCAAGGAGTGGCTCAACATGCTGAACTGATAGCTGAAATTGGTGAACTAGCCAGCAAGGAGTACGTGATAAAACAGGCACTCGATAAAATGCTTAACGACTGGGCGGCCAAGACGATGGAAGTGTTTCCATATAAAAAGACTGGTAGAACATTCGAATGTATATAGCCTCATGTCATTATTTTGTGTTGGACTAATTTCTAAGATAGGTAATTAAATAAATTGTTCTAAATTATTTCTAAGCAGAATTGTATAGCACTCTAGTTGAGAATAAAGTTACAATTTATTTAAATATTTATCAAGCGTTTATAATCTAATTACAGGCACGTTTATAATGAAGATTGCTGATGAAACTCTCCAACTATTGGATGAACATCTTTTAATTACACAACAATTAGGATTCAGTCCTTTAAAAGCAGCTGTCGAGCTACGAATACAAGAATGGGATGATAAGCTTTGGCTTACACAAAACGTTGTTGAAGAATGGATTGTATGTCAAAAGTATGTTTCAAAGTATTTCTTTATATATATTATTATATTGCATACATTGTGTACCATAATCAATATTATTTAAAGGGAGTGGATGTATTGAGAACCAATATTTACTTCCGAAGATATATCGCGACAATTACCGCTTGAAGGTAAAAAGTACGGCACTTTGGAGAGAATATGGAGACGAATTATGTCATCGGCAGCAGCATGTCCAAAGGTTTATTTTCCTAACTGTATTTGGCAAGCTTTCAAACGAGTTTTAAACTTTATACACACGATATTTAGTCACGTGCAGTGCTGTTTAAATATCAATAGTGTTTTTTAAATCCTTGTTGAGCACGAAAGCATGCTTTACTGAGCACTCGCTATTTACTAGCATGTGTGTCCAAGTGTTGCTTAAAATGAGCATGTTTAAATGTAGCCTTAGTTTTATAACTACTCTTAATATATTTAATTTGTTTATAGATAATGATTATATGTCCGGATAGCCGTCTTCTAGACAGCCTGGTTGAAGCTCGTCATGTACTAGCTGTTGTATCACGAGGTCTGAATGAATATATGGAACTTAAACGAGTTCGGTTCCCGAGATTCTTCTTCCTTAGTGATGATGAATTGCTAGAAATATTATCCCAATCTCGCAACCCCATCTTAGAAAATGTTTCGAGAATATTGCTAAGGTACTTAATTATATCTCTCTTTTGATGTGTTATGTTTATTTATTACACAATTTGTGTATATTTATAAATATATATACATATATGTATGTCTAATATCTAAATTTTCTATTATTATAATTTCGTTTGTATGCTTATATAGGTACATATGTATCTCTTTTTTTCCTTCTCTCTTTTAATTGTACCAACACCACATTTCTTTTATAGTTATGAAACTATTTCTACTTTTGGGCTTTGGCACATAAGTAATAAAATAATAATAATTATAACAATTATGTATAGTATGTTTGTAAGCAGAAATAATTAGTCATAATATAATGTTCATTATTTTTTTGTATATAAAACCGTTCTACTTGAAGACAGTATGCGGCACACGAGTGAGACCAGATTGATTTGTTATATTTTTATAGTGTCTATTTGATATAGGTTAATGTATTATTTTATTTAATAGAAAGGCCAAAAGATCTATCAATTGTTTTGGATTATACCTTGAGTAACAATTTAAAAATAAATAACCCATTAAATCTTTGAATTTTTTCTATTTATATTTTATAAATAATGCAAAAGATTATCATCTGTACGGAAAGTAAAAAAGGAATGTACCTACAGTCATATTCACTACTGAGAGAAATCCAATTACCTCTTTATCTTTAAATTAGACTGTATAAGCAAATGTATCAAATAAGTGTAAATATTGAAATAATAAATTATCTGACTTTTTCAGGGATTTATTATAAATAATGACAATAAGTATATTAGTACGTTGTATTTCATTATTTTTAAAATAACATTCTCTTGACGTTTCGGTTACTTAGCAGGAACTGTGATCACAGGCAGATTTGAGGAGGATCTCTAAAATAATGCGAAGTAATCCGAAAATAGTAGTCTTAATTAAATGAATACTTGTGAATGTCTTAGATCTTGCTATATTTTATTCTTAGTTCGTCTGACCTAGGTGGATTCAATGGTAGAATTATGGGAGTTACCTCGTGATCAGTGGGTACTGAGATGGCCGGGGCAGGTTGTGATTGCGGGATCACAAACAGCTTGGACGGCGGGAGTTGAACAAGCTATATCAGAATACAGAATGGATGAATACTTTGAGGAGATGCTCAAACAGGTAACGTATTAAAGAGATCTTAATATTGTCTCACTAATTCATGGTACATAAAAAAAACGGCGTTTTTTCTATAAAAAGAAATATAATCACATATTACTATATATATATATATATTACTTTATACTGAAGTATGTAATAAGCAAAATTTTTCAATAATTGGATAGACTTCGTGCCCTAGTTAAAGGTGAACTAACTTTCTTCCAACGCGAAGTTTTATGTGCCCTGATAGTTATCGAAGTGCATGCTCGTGATGTTACAAAGACACTAGTTGATGAAAGCGTCAAAAATGTTACTGACTTTCAATGGATATGTCAGTTGAGGTAATATTGATTTTTTTGTTTATAAAAAGGCATTTGGAACGTTAGTTTGATATGGTTTTAATCGGACTTAAGTCCGATATGGGGCCATCCATATAATACGTCACACTAATTTCATGAGTTTTTGAGCCCTCCCCCGTCCTTGTCACAGGTGGTCACATTTCTGAGACCCCCCCTCCCTAGTGTGACGTCACATGTTTTGCAATTTAACATCGAAAAATTATTAAATTAAAACAGAAGTTCCGAATTTAGTTTTATTTCCATTTAAAATAAGTACTTTTTTAAGAAATCAACATAGTATCAAATATTTGAAATATAAAATAAACTAATGAATATATACAGGGTGACTGGTGAATTACTATCGATACTTGAGGATGTGATATTTGACGATCATATATGACAAAATAAAAATTAATATAACATAAATATTAATAAACTTCTAAGTAAAGTTAACCAAAAGTTATGTAATTAATTACGCATCGTGTGAACACCTTACAGATTAGGTATACATACACACTCACACATACGCGTGCGGCGTAGTGTTGTATCAGCACGCCGCCGCACGCGTCCACACTTGGAACGTGTCAACACTTTATTTATTTATACGGAAATTTTGTCAAAAATTAAGTGCCTATTTTTTTTACATAATTCGAATGAGAATCATGTACCGAGTGTTCTCCTTGAATATTGATAGTAATTCACCAGTCACCCTGTATATAAGTATATGTGATGACGCGCTCAGTTTTAAAGATTTTAAATAATATTTCAAATTACGCGATTAGTAGCTCTAGATTTTGAAATGTGATGTCACGAAACTTAGGACCCCTCCCACCCCTTGTCACACCATGTCACACTTTGTCGACCCCCTCCCACCCCCTTTACGTGTGACGTACTTTATGGATGGCCCCTATATATTATATATATTATATTTAAATGTATATTTTTTATTCATTTACTTGGACTTTAAATACAATATGATCGATTGCAATTGAAAATAATTTATTTAATCTTTTGAAAGTTTCTAGTTTCAGAATAATTGACTACGTAGCAAATATTTTTTTACAAACATTCAGTAAAATACAATGGCAACAAACATTATTAATATTTCCTGGGAAATGGAATTGATTTTAGAATCTTTGTTACGAATTAAAATAGAATTTATTTCCATTCAGGTATTATCAAATCGTAAAAGGAATGATACCGCTTGAGGAAGGTGAATTACCGGAGATATATCAAGACGAGGAAAGATTACACACTTCATTGTACTATCGTCAGTTCAGTCAGAATAAATGTAACGTTCGCGCACTGAATTCTATCTTCACTTATCAAAACGAGTACTTGGGAAATAAGTAACTCATTTATTCCATAGATTTCTTTTCAATTATTACCTACCCTTAACATTTAACGGTCAAGATAAACCATTTATTTCGTGTCAGGATTAACAATCATTTTGTCTCGACCGCCTATGTTCATGCGATCCTATGCTCCTACGATGACACTAACGCTATTTTCACATTACACGATTTCGCTCGTGCGGGAAAAAATTGCCCGATTTTTAATCGTGGTTTTGCTACTTTCACATAGAACGATAAAAATCGTACATTTTTGTCAGTTCATTGGAACATTTGGTCGGGTCTGGATGAAAACTATGGATCGCGAACAAGTTATTACGTTATGGATACTGTATCGGCGTCGGAAAAGACAAAGGCGCAATCGCCTTCACTGGATTCACCCAATTAATCAGAGACGAGAGGAACTCGGGATGTTCCACACATTATTTAAAGGTCTTAGAAACGATGGCCAAAAGTTTTTCAACTACTTTCGTATGTCAGTTCGCTCCTTTGATGAGTTACATGGGAAACTGAAGAGTGTTCTACAATTCCCGTACGACTAAAGACCGTCTAGTGTGAAAGCGTGCATTTGGTCACATAGGCCACTAGGCTAGAGGGCGATACGGTAGCCGTGCGGTTCTAGTGGCACTGGACGGCTGCAACACGATTACAAAACGTGCCCGTGTTCAAATCGTGCAATGTGAAAGGTCTCGTACTCTTCAATAGTCGATCAAGAAAAATTGCCCGGGCGATTTTTTCCCGCACGAGCGAAATCGTGTAATGTGAAAATAGCGTTACCTATACAACGTGTAACATAATTAACGCACACCCTGAAAGTAGTTTGATCAGAATCGGATACTGGATCGATTTTGATAGTTTTTTATGTAGGTCATTTTTTTTCTCAAATTTAGATAGAACTAAGTAAATTATAGTCACTCTCCACACAGTTATCTAAACACTTCATAGAAACGAAAATTAATGGAAACGAAAATGGATCGTAAGTCAGGGTATTAAGATTTAAGATTTTTAAAATGAAATATTTAATTAGTAATCATCATTCAATTAAAGAAAACTGATACTTATTTCAAGGCTAAAATAGTATTTAAAAATAACTACGCACGCAACACCATAGCGACAACCGGCACACAGCAAGGTCACTACAGTGCATAAAAGAAAGCCGCGTAATACAAAAATTAAGCCGCCGCGTAATACTTTCTCCTTCTTTCTTCGGCTTAATAACATTACAATAGAGCGAGACGGCAGGCTAATCCCGGCAATCAGAGTAATAATAACTAAACATCGAAGTCAACAAAATGTGTTTTGGGTAAGTTAGTCACGCCGCGTCCACCTTATCGAAAAGAGGTCAAGTGTAAAGTGCAAATAAAATCTTAGTCGCGCATTTCACTGTGTCGTTTCGGTACCCTAACATTCAATACATCAAATACCTACGCACGTGTCCATTGACCTCCTAGATCAGCTGATTTGACGCGACTCGACTTTTTTTTGTGGGGGCGAATTAAATCGCTAGTTTATAACACAGAGATAACAAGTGCCGAGGAACTAAAAAATAAGATAATAACCGCTTTTGTCAAAGTGAAAAGTGACATTGCAGTATTATCTAAAATAAAACCACAATTGCGAAAACGGTCATTAAAGTGCATTGAACAAGGCGGTGGACATTTTGAAAATGTTTTAAAACGACAACGCCGTGCGAGTGCAAATTAAACTGTAAGTTTGTTTATGATCTTTAAATTATTGTAAATATTTTGATACACACCATTTAAACAGGCCGACTGTGTTTAACTTTGTCGTAGGTATTGTGGTGTCTAATCAAATCACGCGTTATCAGCTGTTTAATAATTCTTATTTACAAATTTAATTTAACAAATCAGTAATTATAAAATATTGGCTTCACATTAAAAAGAAAATTCAATGTCAACAATCTAAAGCTTGAAAAGTGTGATGGAAAGAAAAATCATAATGTATGTAGTTATTTCGTGTACTTATTATTACCTACTGCTTATTATTGTCGGACGGCTCTCGGAGAGAGGGGCGCGGGCGCGGCGAGTACATTGTGTCTGACCATATTATTTGCACGAAATTGGGATAACTAATTTCACAAATAAAAAATGCAAACGCACATATAAATAATATTTGGTGTATGCATTGCGTTTATATTATTATATTCGCATTGGGGTATTTGAGGGTGTGCGTTAATTACGTTACACGTTGTATATGTGTTTTTTTCAGCGGTCGTCTGGTCATCACGCCGCTAACTGATAGATGTTATTTGACATTGATGTGCGCAATGCATCTCAAATTCGGTGGTGCACCGGCAGGTCCTGCTGGTACTGGAAAAACTGACACAACTAAGGTAACTTTTATTCTAAACTTTTCTTTGTATGAGAACAAAAAAAATATTGTTCAAGTTAAAAATAGCTAAGTATAAGTATATATAGTTAACACTAGTCTTCTATTCATTATGTGGAGTTTGTTTATTTCCAGGATTTAGCGAATGTACTGGCTGTTCAATGTGTGGTATTCAATTGTTCAGATCAGCTTGATTATATGGCTATGGGAATGTTTCTCAAAGGACTAGCAGCGTAAATATATATTTACTAATACATTTAAACTTGTGTTGAATTATATAATTACTATGAAAATATTTCAGATCCGGTGCCTGGGCTTGTTTCGATGAGTTTAATAGAATTGACATTGAAGTGCTATCTGTCGTCGCTCAACAAGTACCTATATATATTTATATAATAAGATTAAGACTTTCCCGTGTATTCATTACAAAGACACTAAAATATTTGGATTACTACGCCTTATTTTATTATTTTAATAACTACGTACTATACCATAGTATATTTTGCAGCAAAGTAACCGAATCTTCGGGAGTATGTTGTTTTAAAAATAATAAAAGACGCGTAGTAATCCGAAAACATTAATTCATTTAAACAATTATATAATTTTGAAATAGTTGATTTCATTTATGTACCAGTCACTCACTTCAACTTCCATAAACCATATTTCCTGTTCACTTTATCAAAACGTAAATTTCATTTGAAAGGTTGACGATACAAAAGGCGCAAATAGCTCGTCAGGAAAAGTTTATTTTCGAAGGCTGTGAGCGTCCCTTAAAAGCTTCCTGTTCAGTTTTTATTACTATGAACCCTGGATATGCGGGTAAGTTTATTAAAATTAACAAATAAGATAAAGAGGCGTCATACTAGTAATATTAAAATTATAACCATTCGATATATTTCTCTTTCTAAACAGGCAGAAAGGAGTTACCAGGTAGTCTGAAAGCATTGTTCCGTCCTATTGCAATGATGGTGCCCGACTACGCTCTTATAGCAGAAATTTCTTTATTTTCATATGGTTTCTACGACGCCAAGATTCTGGTAGGAAAAATTACTACAACGTTTAGATTGAGCTCTGAACAATTGTCTTCTCAGGTTAAAGACTTAATTTTATTTATGTAGATATAACTAAAACGTTTTCCATATACATAATTTAAGTTAATCAACAATAAAACTTTAAATTATTGCTTATTTTTCGTGTACTTAACTGCATAATAGTTTAGTTTGTTATTTAGTGTGTAAGACTTATAATTAAATGACTAACAGTTACAAGTAGTGACATCTATGTTTTTGATTTGGAAGTAAAATGATTTTGAAGAGTATTTTATATCAGGATATTTAAAAAAAGTAATGTCGTTTTAAATTATAGCACCTTTAAAATTATAAAAATGAAAATATTTTCTTAACAACTTAATAAGCTATATTTATTTGTTATGGTTATCTAATACAGAAATCATTGCCTTTATTTTCTAAGGAGCTAATGTCAAACGTCAAATGAGAGAAGTATCTGTTTTTGAACTTTAACGGCAAACGGCATAGCTCTGTAAAGTCGTTTTAAATTGTTTTATTATTTTGTTACATACCTATATCTTATTGTGAATTTATTAAGATGGATAACAGTGACGACATTCGTAACGAGGATTTTATCCCGTTTCTTCATGGAATAGGTGTAGAGACGTATAAGAAGTCTTTTGAATGGATGTTAAATGATCCAGATTTCTCTGGCGTTTTGCAGTGGATTTATAACAATTTGGATCATAATAATGCATTAACTGCTAGAGAAGAGTGCAGATTAAGTATTTCAGATAACGCAAAACTCTAAAAGTTGACTTAGTAGAAATAACACAAAATATTGTATTCTGTTACAAGACGTGGTTTTGACATTTATAACTGTACCAAAACAAATAGTTAGTCATATATAATTTAAACATTTTAATCTTAATCATTAACAGACATGCAGAGTTAGAAAAGAAAGGAAAATTATTGTCACCTGAAAACTTATAAACACAAATCCAATCAATACAAGATGATTTCGAAGGTTTAGTCCTAGCTGGGGTTTAGATTCTTTAGAGGACGCTAAACTTGATATTGAAAGGCAGAAAGAGAAGCTTGCAATGTTACAAATTCATGAAGAAATGCTTAATGAAATGATCACTCAAGAAGAGTAAGTTATTATCATCAACTGTATTCATTTTAATGATATTTAACATAGTGGAAGCATTTAAATTGTTGTTTAATTTAAAATTAATTATTAAAAACACATAATCAATATTTATACATTTTTAGGTCTACTAAAGAGGTCCTTACACAAGATATTGCTAGATTAGAAACAGTACAGAAACAATGTAATCAGGATGTCACTACAGCTAGTGAGCAATGCTTGCAATTGGCTGAAGAAGTTGAAAACATTACCAGTAGCGTTATGAACAATATTGCAGAGGTTTTGAATGTTTATGACTCCAGCATCAATGATAAAGTATGTTTATTGCTATTAATGACTATTTGCAATAGTATTCTTAAGTAATCATTAGTAAAAAAATAACTAGAATAGCTATTTAGGTGACCATATAAGTATAGCTTATATTTAAAAGCATACATTAAGTATCTTTGTAAGTTAAGACTTGCTAATTCTTAGTTGAATGTCCAAAAGTTTTGGATTTATTTACTACTTTATTTTATTAACTATCACTTAAATTTATTAATAATTCTTTTACATGACAGTGATTTTTTTCTATTTTACAATTTTATTATGTCTTCATACATAAATACATTTATGTTGTTACACTTAACTTGTGTAAAAGTCATAATTATGTTAGGGGCCATTCAAGTATTACGTAAGCAGATTTATTACAATTATTTATCCCCCCATCCCCCTTGTCAGCAAAAGTAAGCAAAGCTCTTACCCCCTCCCCCCATGCTTACGTAAACATTTTCAATTACTGTATTGTTTTTTTTTTAAATATAAATCTATAAAAAAAATTATAATTATTTTCCAGTTTCTTTCGTCAATTAAATAAAAACAATTAGCAAAATATTGAACAATTTCAGTGCTAATAAAACTATAGCATTAAAAAAATTGATTGCAAACTTCTCTACTTAGATACTTGGTTTTCAATTAAAAACAAACTGACGATTTTAACACAACATTAATTTTTATAAGCACACAGTAACATTTCCTAGAACATTCAAGTTTAGCGTATCAAACATAGACAATGTCGCATGTATACACTAGTTCATATACTAAGTAGTTTAATTCATGTAGGGTTGTAGCGACCACATGAGCCCCTACCAGTTCGCTACGATGGTGTGCCCCAACTCCCAAGTACAAGGAGTGTGTGAGGAGACTCTCCGGTCTGGGGATGCAGATATCACCTGCACTAGGTGAATATATGTATACTATTATACTATTATTATATTACATAATTTACGATTTCATTGTTCCAAAATTATTAAAAAAAAAATACACTGTCGTTGTTATTTTCGATATGGTAACACTGGTTTGTATGTTGCTTAATACGTGTAAGCATTAATAAGTGTAGAAATTATTCATATTTGGGGATAAGCATTTCTTTTTCTCGCTAAAAATTGTACAAAAACTAGAATTTATGAATACTATCAGCTACTATAAAGAGAAATTAGAAATATTTAAAACAATATCTCTAATTACACCGATCGCACCATTTCCTTTTAAAATAGTCCTCTAAGATTAAACCAGTGAATAAGGAGTCACTATAGTTTGTACATCCATTCTTCCCAATAACTGGTCCGAAAGTGGTGAATCTTGTGCTTAGAATAGTTTGTTCTCAAATTTTGTTACATAAGCCATACAACTAGTGTTTACTACTTTGACAGCTTTCTTATATTTACATATATCGTCGGGGATAGTGCAAAATCCGCGTAACTTTAATATTATTTTTTTTTTAATACTAAAACTGTCAAATATTAACATTTCTTAGAATAGAGACATGAAAACTACAAACATTACAAATTATACGCAAAAAATTATATTTTCCTACCAAGTGAACCTTTCAATGTAAATACAAACACAGCGCAATCCATCTTCGGCTAGATCACGACTCGAGATTAATAAACACATTTTAAATTCAATCCATATAATAATTGTATATCGTACACACACTGTATAATAACTTCGTATGACATTGGCATAATATTCCACAACTACAGTGCAAATGCAGCTATAGCTTAAAAAACTCTGTATATATTTATATTAATATTGTCTGTAGGAATTCGGTTCGGATCTAACTCCTTTATCCGAGTTAGTGTTCACTCTGCCTCTCTTGAACCGCGGCTCCGTCCGTCATCGTCGCAGTCTTTATCGTGATCGGCTCACAGTCAGAACGACCCTACACAGACAACACCTGGAGGATATCATAGCTAGGCTCAACTTAACTGGTAACTATATAACATTGACTATTAATACGAGTATTACAAGTTTACATCGTCCAACAAACTTTGAACTTTTACAGTTATGAATAAGTCTTAGGACAGTATCAATTACAAAATAGGAACTCTAACGTATTTATTTAGTTTTATTATGCATTTTGCTATACCTTTAAATGAATGGGCACTTTTTAATGAATTATTAAAATATATACACATAACTTAGAAGATTATTTGTGTAATTCGTAATTGTAGATTCTTGTTAGTCTTTTATGTAGCTGCTAGAATGGTTTGGTTTAACATTTTAGTGACGTCTTGTGAATTAAATAAGGCGGGCTGACAAAAATGGGGAGGAAATTATAATATAAATAACTTGGTCAATAAATATCTAATTTAAACAATTCAATACTTTTCAGATAACACAAGAGGGAGCTCATACTTTCAAACAATACCAGAGAATATAGAAATTGATTTTACAAATCCGATACACATATCACCGGAAGACACTCTGCTTAGAAAAAAACCAAGACCTACTTGGGACTGAAAATTTGTATAAAATTACAAAAAAACTGTACTCTAAGGATATTTTAAGTAATGAAGAACATTTTTACCTAATTTATAATATTTTAAACGGTGCTTCACTGAGGTTGTACTATGTATAGTCATTTTTATATTTTTTTACTGTATCAATGTGATGTATGTACCATAAGATTATACTTATGTTATTGAATAAATTATAATTAAATTATGTTCAATATGAATCATCTTTATTTTGACCTTCGCAAGGAGAAAAACGACTCTAAGATGAAACTGAATAGAGTTCGCCCAGTCAGCTACACATATGTTACTAATTCCAAAAATAACACGAAATCGCGAGCAAAAACTAGTAATAAAAAAATATATAGTACTGATTAAACAAATACAGAATACTAAATAAATTATACCAATAATTTAAACCTGTTTATTATATATTATAGTATAACAATATTCATCCTCTTATATTATTGATAGCTGCTAACAGCTTTGACTGGTCCGTAAGAAACCATTGCCACAACTTCCTCATATTATGTTTATCGTTTTTCTGAAAAAAATAATTATAATTTCAATATTTCAAATTATCATCTATAATTTTTTGTCATGAGAGTCAATTTAATTGCTTTTAAAATACAAAAAAATATACAGGGTGACTGGTGAATTACTATCGATATTTGAGGACGTGATATTTGACGATCATATATGACAAATAAAAATTAATATAACATAAATATTAATAAACTTCTAAGTAAAGTTAACCAAAAGTTATCTAATTAATTACGCATCGTGTGAACACCCTACAGATTAGGTATACACTGACACTCACACATACGCGTGTCGTGACGTAGTGTTGTATCAGCACGTCGCCGCACGCGTCCACACTTGAACGTTTGGAACGTGTCAACACTTTACTTATTTATACGGAAATTTTGTCAAAAATTAAGTGCCTATTTTTTTTACGTATTTCGAATGAGAATCATGTACCGAGTATTCTCCTTAAATATTGATAGTAATTCACCAGTCACCCTGTATATATAATGAGATCTAAGACTTTCGCGTATATTCATTTAATAAAAACTAAAAATTTTCTGATTACTACATACGCGTTGTTATATTATTTTTAAAAACTACATATTCCCGACGTTACTGTTACTTTTCACCAACCGTGATAACGATAAACTTCTTTTCGACCATTAAAAATAATAAAACACTCGTAGTAATAGGAAAAATAATAGGTTCATTTAAATATTATTATTAAAATTCACAATGTTAAATGATCACTTTATGACACCATAATCTTAATATATTGATAGTAAATACTAGTTACATAAGTAACTATCTAATTTACTAGAAGTAACCTAAAAGAAGTTACCTAAGTAGATACTTAGGTAAGTATCTTTCATTACCTTAATATCATTGAACATAACGCTTGTTTCAACGATCCTTTCATCCACAACATCTCTGTCTTGTATCAGTCGGTGTCTCATGGCTGAAATGACTGTGTTGTTGCAGTTTGGTTGTTTTGTACAACTGGGACGATGACTTGTTACTGAAAATTTATTACTGAATATATATATATATATATATATATATATATATAAGACACTTGGAAGTAACAGTTATATTAGCTATTAATATTATATATTAATACTAAGTCAGTATGTTGAGTGTTAATACATAAGTTTATTCATTTAATTGGTTTGGCCTAAAGAACTGAGCCTTTAAGGAATTTTTGACCTTTTAAGAAATCTATGATATAGGACTATATTTTATGAATTTTAAACTAAATTAATTATTTAGGAAAATTTATTGTTGTATAATAGTTGAAATTTAATATTTATGTTACCCTATCGCATGTCGCATTACTTGTGGCAAAGGGGGCAAGTTACTAATTATCATAAAATATTTTAGTTAATGGCTAGCAGGCAAAAAGGGTATATTCTTTTTGTGGTTACACATAAACATATGTTTTTTTTAATAACTTTTCTAAAATCGTCTCGTTAAATAATTATTATTATATATAAAACAAATGGTGATTGAACATAAAATTTACGGTATTTTGTATTTAGAGGAGTATTTCTGTCAAATACATATTAATTTGCATCTATTACTCCGTTTAAAATTATTAATTTGAGATTATTAAAAAATTATTTTACAAGCCCAAAAGATTATCAAAAAAATGTTTTTTTTGTGATTATACAAAAAAGTTATAGTATCTTTCAATAACTTTTCTAAAATCGTCTCGTTAAATGATTGTTATATTGGTAAATATGTAGCTTTAGCTAGATTAATTCCTAAGACACAAAATATATATATTTATATATAATTACACTCAAATCATACTTACTATTGCATCAATTCATTTTCCTTTCTTTTATATTCCTCAGTTATATTTTCTTTCAACTAGCTACCTCTACTCATCAATTCATTATAAGTCTTAACATATAACAACACATCTGTACTATTTACTCCAAGTATTGAAGACAAACTTTGTAATAAATTGTTTGATTTTTGTAGATTTCTTTCAACATTTTCCTGTTCTTTGCATATATCAGTCATTGATTCCTGAAAAATTATAAATTTACATACTATAACATATATGTCAAAAAAATAAATATGTATAAAATTAATTGCATCAGAATTATAAAAAAAACTTAAAAACAAATCAGAAACTTAAATAAAGTAGGTCAGAATAAAATTATAATGCTTTTAATTAATTTAGAAAAAATTAAATCTAGACATATTTTACTATATGTGTGTTTAAGTTTAACTAGATGGCAGCACTAAACTGTTTTAGTTCTATCCTAAAACAAATTCTATCTATGCCTTTATACGATAATCCTTATTTAAAAGTAAAGTTTTTATCCAAATAATAAATTTGGGTGTATATCAATTAATTACAAACACAATACAAACTATATAGAGACGAAACCTCTTAGCATTCAATGTATGCACCGTGCGGGTGCCGGGTCCATTCATTGTAAAGAGAGGAGCTTCAACAGTGTCTGTGACTTGCGACCCAGGTGTAGGTTTAAGGCCCTATCTAACGCGCGTTAAACGCTCACCTCCACTGTCCAAGCTCCTCCCTCTACCAAATTTGAAAATAACCTACAAGGACTGCCTTTGAAGTATGTTCCAGGAATGAGTTAATGTGAGTTCTGGACAGGCTCAAGTCATTTAGTAGGTTGTATCCCTAGTAGTAGCCTTATAAAAAGCATATACTCACGATCCTATCAGCAACTATTTCGCTCTCCTGTATCACATACAAGCGTAGATGAGCCGCGAACTGCATGACATCTTCCATAGTACGTAGCTCCCTTCTTAATGCGTAGTACACGAGACGATCTAACGTTACAGCCTGCTGACATACATCCACTAGGTATGATAGGTCTTTGTAGATTTGTCTGGAAAATAAATACAAAATTCGTTACTAATTTTATTCATTACTGTTGTGTTTTTAATCCCCAACGCAAAAAACGACAGGGTTATAAGTTTGACGTGTCTATGTGTCTGTGTGTGTGTATGTCTGATGTAACGTAGCTCCCAAACGGATGATTTTAATGCGGTTTTTTTTGATTGAAAGGTATATCCGTTGAGTGTTCTTAGCTATGTTTTTTAGAAATCGATTCAGGTCTTCAAGGCCATCAGGGCGTTTGTTAGGCGTGATAGGAATATTACACGCACAGTTTGCTTGCAATCATATGTGCGAGCGGACATTTCAAACACTAATGTCTTCTGGAACCACTGAACTAGTCTGCTGTTAGGACTGCTTTGTCGTTATTGTTAAAAATATGATGTCAAGAACAATATACATAGATCACTATATTATAATAGGTTTCGTCATTGAGTCTTGCTTCAACACAATACAAAAATCACGAATTAATATACTACAGGAACTTCATTCTTTTCAAATTAATATGTAAATAAATAATGACAGATAATACAAAAAATTACAATGTATTAAAATTTCAAACAAATAGACCGACACTTAGAGACTCTAAATCATTAATTCCTTCCTGGTTCATTTCCATATATGTGATGTAACTTCACCAATTTATACTGACCTCCTCATCATCATAGCGGAGGTAGTTCTTGTGGACACAGCCAGCCTGCTCCGGGCCTCGCTGTACTGCTTGACTGTGGACAGTAACTGTTGCTTCAATATATACTCCTCTTGTTCCAGTAAACTGATGGCACTTTGAGCCTCCAATGAGCAAACCCTGTAAATATAAGTTAGTAAATTTATTGAGTGAAATAAGCAAACTGCTATACTCTGGTCGTTCATGGATATAATTTCAGCAACTTAATGTCTGATCTCGTCAAGAATTTTGAGATAGCTTAGTTGTTTGGTTTGGTGTTTAACTTTTGTCAAAAATTATTTTGATTGTACAATCAGTTTTAATTAGGGTCGGAAAACGAAACCCATGTTCAAAAAAAATTGTTCTCTACCAAAATCTAAGGATTCACTTAACTAGTGCCTAGAGCATTTCTCAGAGAAAGCAAAAAAAATTGGTGAAGGTGCGTCTCCGAGTAATTACAAGGAACATTAAAAAGAAGATTCTATACATTTTAACATTTATTTTTTTTATGAATTTTAACTACAATATCTATATGCGTTATAATATTGAATGAAATTTATTAACTAACCATATCATTTATATACATACGTAATTACTAATTTCACTTGAATGTACATGACTATAGTTAGACACAAGCATCAACTTGGCAAGCTTCCCGCACAACTCTGCTTTGGATTCTATGTATGTAAAGACGGCATCAGAGAGACTGAAACATAGAATGAGAAAATTTATTATTCATATTGAAGAACTTGGGTGACTGATTGTATAGTTACTTTTTGCTATTTCACAAGATAGACTGGGAAATCTTTTATTTCTAGATTCATTTGTTTAAACATAAGAATAAGATATATTATGAGATTTGCAAAGAGTCCCAAAAAAGTATAAATGTTTGTAAGGTATATAGATTTCTAATACTCTTTAACACAAAAACTTACTGCTTAGATATTGATAAAACTATACAGTTATATGTATATCTAAAATTTAATAAGATATCAATAAAAAAGTAGGTCACTTAAAACATACACATACCTACTTTTAATATTATATGCCCAATTCCTAGCTCAAACTAAAGGGAAAAGCTAATCTATACTAATATTATAAAGCTGAAGAGTTTGTTTGTTTGTTTGAAAGCGCTAATCTACTGGTTCGAATTGAATAATTCTTTTTGTGTTGGATAGTCCAGTTATCGAGGAAGGCTGTGGGCTATATAACATCACGCTACGACCAATAGGAGCAAAGATATAGTGGTAAATGTGTAAAAAACGGGAGAAATTATTTCATCTTTGAAGCCTTCCGTTGCGTGCGCCGTGAAAACGGTTCAAGATACACAAAAAATATGTATTAAAGAATAATAGCTCTTTTAATGATCTAAAAAACACTCCGCGACAGTATATGTCTATCTTTTAAGATTAACTCACAAAAACCGTTTTTATGGCACCTAATTTGGTCGAAATAATTTGTTTAAGTTGGATCAACATAATAATATTAATCTTTATTCAAATAAACAAATATGTTGTTGGTTAAGAGTATTTCATTGTGAATAAAAAAAACATAGGTTTTATCCTGAAAATTCTATGGGAACTCAACCATTCCGAAAACCCCACAAGAACGGGAACTATGTGGGAAGAACCAAAAATCTGCCGTAAGTCACTGTTCCACGCGGACGGAGTCGCGGCAAAAGCTAGTAATCTATATATATAAAATATCATATAGTCTATTATAAGAAAACCTTACCGTTCCTCCATATCCTTAGCTTCAATGAGGGCTGTTCGTAAATCATCCTCATTCACATCTGTTTGGAGGTTGTTGAACTTCTTATTGGTGTACAAATCAAAATGAGACTTAAACAGTGACTGTGTCTGTCGATACGATTCTAGAGGACCAAATGTAAAGAACTGTTTTGATAATTCCTGGAATATATGTTGAATAACATTATATGATACATTTTCATACTTTGATAACATAATTATGACTTTAACACAAGTTAAGTGTAACAATATAAATGTATTTATGTATAAAGACATAATAAACTTGTAAAATAGAAAAAAGTTCACTGTCATGTAAAAGAGTTATTAGAACAAAGCTTTGTATATTTAAGTGATAGTTAATAAAATAAAGTAGGCCAAAACTTTTGGTCATTCAACTAAGAATTACCAAGTCTTAACTTACAAAGATACTTAATGTATGCTTTTAAATATAAGCTATACTTATATGGTCACCTTAATAGTTATTCTAGTTTTTTTTTACTAATGATTTCTTAAGTATACTATTGCAAATAATCATCAATA
This sequence comes from Danaus chrysippus, assembly GCA_916720795.1. Lineage (NCBI taxonomy): Eukaryota > Metazoa > Arthropoda > Insecta > Lepidoptera > Nymphalidae > Danaus > Danaus chrysippus. The sequence continues at coordinate 11,855,832 of CAKASE010000044.1, forward strand.
GCATTAAACATACTTTATCAATGATGCTGGAGCCATAAACATTCAAAACCTCTGTAATATTGTTCATAACGCTACTGGTAATGTTTTCAACTTCTTCAGCCAATTGCAAGCATTGCTCGCTAGCTGTAGTGACATCCAGATTACATTATTTCTGTACTGTTTCTAATCTAGCAATATCTAGTGTGAGGACCTCTTTCATAGACATAAAAATGTATAAATATTGATTATGTGTTTTTAATAATTAATGTTAAATATTTCTGAGAAGCTTAGGATCCTTATTCATATCTAATTTTAAATTAAGCAACAATTTAAATGCTTCCACTATGTTAAATATCATTAAAATGTATACAGTTGATGATATTAACTTACTCTTCTTGAGTGATCATTTCATTAAGCATTTCTTCATGAATTTGTAACATTGCAAGCTTCTCTTTCTGCCTTTTAATATCAAGTTTAGCGTCCTCTAAAGAATCTAAACCCCAGCTAGGACTAAACCTTCGAAATCATCTTGTATTGATTGGATTTGTGTTTATAAGTTTTCACGTGAGAATAATTTTCCTTCCTTCTCTAACTCTGCATATCTGTTAATGATAAAGATTAAAATGTTTAAATTAAAAATTAAATTATATATTACTAGCTATTTGTTTTAGTACAGTTATAGAACTCATAACTAAGTGTCGTAACACAATACTTCGTGTCGATTTTACCAAGGCGACTTTTAGAGTTTTGCGTTATCTGAAATACTTAACCTGCACTCTTCTCTAGCAGTTAATGCATTATAATGATCCAAATTGTTGTAAATCCACTGCAAAACTCCAGAAAAGTCTAGATCGTTTAACATCCACTCAAAAGAATTCTTATACGTCTCTACACCTAATCCATGAAGAAACGTGATAAAATCCTCGTCACGAATGTCGTCACAGTTATCCATCTTGATAAATTCACAATAACATATTAGTAACAAAATAATAAAACAATTTAAACCGACTTTACAGAGCTATACGGTACCGGTGCGCCGTTAAAATTCAAAAACAAACACTTCTCTCATTTGACGTTTGACGTAAGCTCCTTAGACAATAAAGGCAATGATTTCGTTATTAGATTACCATTACAAATAAATATAATTTAATAGACTGTTAAGAAAATATTTTTAACTTCATAATAATTTTATGGTATTTTAACTTAAGAAGTCACTAAGTTATTTCAATTTTTTTAAATTAAAATACTGTTCAAAATCATTTTACTTTGAAATGTAAAACATAGGTGTCACTACTTGTAACTTAAGCATGGAAGAGTTAGCAATTGTAAAATATATAAACTTATTTATTGCAGTTAATATATCTTTCAAAAGTTAAACTTAATTTTAAATAAAACCCAAAACTTTAGTAATTTCCTATTATAAATAAAATCCCGCGCCGCCTTCAGCAAATACTAAGCATTCAAGAATGCTTCTTGCCAGTTTATAGCTTTATTGTTTCTACTATAAATGAAATCTAATTGTTATTTGTACATATGTATATAATACTAATTTGTTCGTTTTGTTTAAGACATTTGCTTTCAGCTATTTCAGCTATTTTCAGAATTTGACTGTTATATCGATTTTGACAAATTAATTATTGTACTAAAAATGACATTACAAGGACTTGACATTGAAAAAAAACGGAATGTAAAAAAAACCAAGAATTTGACAAAAAAAAAACTAAAGTCAAGGCTTCGGCCTTATAATTAAAAAATGATTCCAGAAGAAAAATTAAAAGAAGACATGTCTTCGGCCTTAAATTAAAAAAAAATATTTAAGAAGAAAATTAACAGAAGACATAGCTTAGGCCTGATATAAAAACTTGCGTCAAGAATAAAGAGGAGATTAAGTCATTTAAAAATAATTAAAGATACAAAATACAAAAGACATGGCTGTATGGGCTTTGTTCTCTTTGCCTGTTCTGAACGGAACGAACATAACCAAAAAAAAAATAACTGTTGAGCGGGAAAGTAGTGACGCTATTTGTGTTTTGCAAATCAAATTGAGTTCTTTGAGATTTTCTTGTTCTGTAAGTTAGTTTGTGTTTTGTGTTCAGATAATAATTATTTTAAACTCATTAAGGCAAGTTTAACTTAAAGTGTGAAATTTTAGTAAAACATATCGATTTATAAAGTATTGCAGTTATATAGTTTGTTACTTGGTAAGTTCCCCGGGAATTTTGAACCTTTGAAATGTTATGTATTCATGTGTTGTACCGAAATTTAACTTTAAAAACTCGTATCTTTGCGTAAAAAATAAAAAATAACACCCAAAAGAAGGTTTTTGATAATAATTCCTCTCAGATACTGTTTACAAGAGAAACGTATCTAGGTAGGTATATAAAATAATTGTGGAGATAATTTCGTACAATTTAAGTCTACTTGCTACTTCATTACGATGGAAGTTTAGAATTATCACAAGAAGCAGGACATTTCTTTCAAATAACGGAGCACACTATCCGTGCTTTTCGACAAACTTTCTTGCATTTTCAAGTGCTGCGTTGAATTTCATATAGGTATACCTTGATCTACTCGTATAATGCGGATGCCATGTGACGACCAATGAAGGCGTGCTAAAGAAATTGATTCGCGTCTCTTTTATCATGTTTACTATTTATAAAGGGTATTTATCTTGTCATTGTTAAAAAATGTCACGAGCGTCTAATGTACGAGGTGACAAAGTTGATCTTGCGTCATAACACATGAAAATCTATAAAAGTGTAAATTTTCGTAACTCTCGTAAAACTTTCCAGGTAACTCATATTCTTTAAATCAAATGGCTGAACTAGCTTCACTTTTTTAATTTTGACTTCAAAATGTATACATATATTATGTATACAGTAAAGTATATAATATATATGTATATACAGGTCTGTGGATCCAACAATTTTACTTCTATATCACATTTCTTTCGTCATTTTATACAAAAGGTCTAAAAATAGTTTGAAGAGCGATATTTACTATACATATCTCTCTCTCTGTCTCACACTCTTTCTTTCTCTTTCATTATGTCCTTATGGCTGAGCTATGACGGTTAGCTTGGCTTGTGCTCTTTGAACGCGGGAAAATATGTTGTGAACACGATTTGAATTATTGTAAATAGAATTTAACTCATTTAAGGTGTTTTGGTTTAAGATAATAATTAGTTTGCTCTAGTTAAGGTTTCATTGTTGTTTAAAAGTTCTGGCTTTATAAGAAAACTATATTTTTATAAGGATTTTGTTAGAATCCTAAATATATAATATAAAACATGTTTATTAAAATCATTACAGATTGAGAAGAGTTGCATCAACATGAAACAGATACTGGACTCGATCATCATTGAGAGGAGGTACTTACATATAATAAATTAAATACATTACTCAAAAAAAATATTAATTTAGTTTACAAACAATTGTTATAATGACTTTTTTAAATATTTACTACAAGTTTTCATTATGAGTTGCAGAGTTCGTTAATTTTGTTGTTCGCACGACAGTTCACAAACAGATTATGAATGAAGTGAAAAGTTACTTACTGAGTTTGATAAATGAAACTTATACTAGGGTTACCAAATACGATGGCTTAGATGGAGAAGCGACGAAAACGCAATGAACGGAAAGTCGCAGCTTCAAATACTGAATTGTGTTTTATAATACTAATAATTATAATATATATAGTCATTTAAATGAAACTAATATTTTTCGGATGTACTACGCCACTTTATTTTTGATAAAAACAACATACTGTTGTTATTAATCACATTTCTTGGTATTAAAGACAAACTGACAGACATTCACATCTCGTCTTAATGATCACGGTTGCTGTAAAGTAACCGAAACGTTTGGAGTAGTATTTTATCAGAAATAATAAACGCGTAGTACATATATGTAAAAAATATAAGATTCATTTAAATGAATAGGACTCGTAAATCTTAGATCTCATTATATACATATATAGTGTATAAAAATGAGAATATCAGCATCTAGTTGAAGTTTAAATCCTCATTATATAGACGTTTTAAATTTAAAAACTATTTAAATATATGTTTGAATGGTAATAGCAACAATAAGTAGAACTTATTTTTTAGTTCATCGTGTTCGTGTATAAATAGAACTAAATGAATACAAGTTTAAATATTTTAACATAACTAACTCTCCCCTTTACTACCCTCTCTGTAAGATAGACATAAAATCCGTTAAGCCGACCCGATAGATTTTGTGGACAAAGTGGAAAAAATACTCAAAAGTTGAAAATGATTATAAGAATTTAATGGAACGTGTTTTTATGGAATAACACACATATATATATATATATATATATATATATATATATATATATATATATATATATATATATACAGGGTGACTGGTGAATTACTATCGATATTTGAGGACGTGGTAGTTGACGATCATATATGACAAAATAAAAATTAATATAACATAAATATTAATAAACTTCTAAGTAAAGTTAACCAAAAGTTATGTAATTAATTACGCATCGTGTGAACACCCTACAGATTAGGTATACACACACACTCACACATACACGGCGGGGGCGTGGTTTTGTATCAGCACGCCGCCGCACGCGTCCACACTTGGAACACTTGGAACGTGTCAACACTTTATTTATTTATACGGAAATTTTGTCAAAAATTAAGTACCTATTTTTTTTACATAATTCGAATGAGAATCATGTACCGAGTATTCTCCTTAAATATTGATAGTAATTCACCAGTCACCCTGTATATATATATATATATACATATATATATATATATATATCGGATTTATTACATATTCGTTGTTTTTACAAAGAATCTCGCTGACGTTACTAATGTCACTTCTTTCAGTACGTTCCATGATATTTTAAAATGAAACTTCAACTGTTCTTAATGTTCCTGTATTTGTCGAAGGTTCTTCATAATCACATACTTCAATGATACGCACTCTCTGAACTCTCAACCCTGCCGTCGTGTGTCCAGACGTCATATTTATACCAACATTCAAACATAGTTCTATTCTCTGTTAAACAATCTTTGATTTCGTTTTACTTTTAACAATAATCATGAATACTAATGAGGTTTAATAAGAATTGATGACAGGTTCAAATTATTATTTCCAGGTTCGTCATAGCAGACAGTGAGTTGCTGTACTTCTTCCACTGGTGCTTCAAAAGGAATGGTACAGGTATGTACAGCTACTTCTACATATAACAATGTGACCAAGAATGATAAACACTGTTTCTCATATACTATATCATAACATTTAAACAATATACTAGTCTTATTTCCATGCTTTATCTGGCTAAATAAATTAAAATATGAAATTTAAAAACTAATAGAGCAGAAGAAAAGATAAATATCTTCAAAAATAAGTAATTAAAATATTACGATTTCAAAGAAATATCGTGTTACTACTAATATTATAAATGCGAAAGTAACTTTTTCTGTCTGTCTGTTACGCTTTCACGCCTAAACCACTGAACTGATTTTAATGAAATTTCGTACAGACATAGAGTTGACCTTGAGAAAGAACATAGGATAGTTTTTATCCCAGACTTTTGAAAGGTTCTCTTAGAAACGCGAAATAACCGAACTCCACGCGGGCGAAGCTGCGGGCGGAAAGCTAGTATTAAATAATTATAACTGAAACCATTTTATCGACTTTCATATATTTCATAATCGTTTGGTACATCAGTACGTAGGATGGTGTAGGAGCTAATCACAGACAGCTACACGTACTCTCTCAGGTACACTCACCGTCTAAAATATTCATCTTCTTCTTCTTCCTGGCAATTTCCCAGCTTAAGGCAGGGTCTCTCTTACATGTTGTGTATAGTTTTGGCTGATAGTTTTTACGGCCGGCCGCCTGCCTGACATCAACCCTCTTTGGGAATGCAATAATCAGTGAAATCTATTATCTACATACTCTTAGAAAGTACATACGTCTCGGAAAAATCACATTGGTACTAGCCAGGATCGAACCCGCGCCCTCATAAATGAGAGGTGGACCTTTTGACCACTAGGACACCACTGACGTATACTAAAGTATATTGTATGTATTATTAAAAGTAATTTAAGACTCACTAGTGAGAGGGTGAGTGTGATGTATACACTATACAGGGTGTTGTAATAGTGCTAGGAAACTTACTTATATGTATATTGTAATAAGAATTATATATTCTATATCTAACACAACATTGATTCACTCGTATAAATCTCTGTGCGAGGTGACTGAAGCGACCTTAGCGTCTTTTACTAAACCGTTTTATTTTGGACATTTGTTATGTTATCCGTCTGTAAAATTTAAATTACTGGTCCGATCTAAATATTTTTTTCATAAAACCACCAAAACAACTGGTCTATTGAACAAAAGAATTTAGTCTAAATCATACATTTAATTGCCAAGATCATCTCAATATAATGGTCTGATTCGCCAGTATAGCGTTCCGTACACTCCACTAATTTTATCTAATAAACCCCCTAGTATTATAAACTTAGTTTAGTGTAATCATTGTAGCTGCATGCTATACTTAGAGAAGATTATAGGGTGAGGACGAATCATGCGGATATAGAATATATATATATATATATATATATATATATATATTATATGGACGACGACGCCCCAGGAGAAGTAATGACAAGTTCTCTTCTTGGTAACAGTTTCGTTATATGTCATACAATTTAAAATGAACCACAGATAACAATATTTGGAGTTTGTCTATGAATAGACAAGAAAAATATATGTAATTATATATATATCGGATTTATTACAAATTCGTTGTTTTAAAAGAGAGGTACGCCAGCCTCGCTGACGTTACTTATCTCACTTCTTCTAGTACGTTCCATGATATTTTAAAATGAAACTTCAACTGTTCTTAATGTTCCTGTATTTGTCGAAGGTTCTTCATAATCACATACTTCAATGATACGCACTCACTGAACTCTGAATTATCAATTCTGAAGTCTGTATTCTACCGTCGTGCGTCCAGACGTCATATTTATACCAAGATTTAAACATAGTTCTATTCTCCTTTTAAACAAACTTTGATTTCGTTTTACTTTTAACAATAATCATAAATACTAATGAGGTTTAATAAGAATTGATGACAGCCTCAAATTATTTTCATGTCGCATCCGTTATTAAAGCTGATAGCGCCGATATATACAATATCTTCATGGTAAAAAAAATGCATATATGTTTACTATAAAATGTAAAAATTTAAATCCATAAAATAATAATGCTAAAACTTGAAAGAAACCTTTCGACGGAGGAAAAAGTTGCATATATTTTTAATTTTATTGAATTTTTGAAAAAGGTTAATTTTAATTTGTAAATGATCAAAATATTCAAAAATATTAAGTTACTAGATTTTGCCCGCGACTTCGTCCGCGTTAGTTTGGTCAAAAGTAATATATGTAGGTATAGCTGACCAGGCGAACTCTATTCCGTCTAAGAGGCCATAAATAATCAGGTTTTTCCTGTTTCAATCATGATTGAAATATTAGTTAGTTGTCAAATCTAATGTCCAAAAAAAGGTTTGTATGGGAAATAGAAAAGGGCTGTTTTTAGGGTTTTCCCGGCATTTTTCTCACCTCTTAAACCTTCCCTGGACTTCCAGGAGTATTTCAAGACTAAAATTAGCCCAATCGCTTCAGCCGTTCTCGAGTTTTAGCGAGACTAAGGAACAGCAATCCATTTTTATATATATATATAGAAGATTACAAACCCGTTGCACCTGTCTTTACGATAAAATTGTTTAAAACCTTTCGTTTCATACCGTTAATTAACGATCCAGTTGAAAAGTTAATTCCCAATTTGTATGTCTGCTTTAAACAGTATATAAATTATAAAATGAAATTAAATTGTTATTTGGTATAACAAAATATTTTTAATCAAATAGTTCAACAAATTTTTTGTAAAAAAAAAATTGCATTGAAAACAAAATACAAAAATTTTAAAATAATAAATTTAAGTTTTAATAAACAAAAAAACACGCTTGTAATGACATAATATTTATTTTATATTTTTTAGTACGATTTATCAATAAGTTTTTTGTGGACATGCGCAGATCGCACACTACTAGCTCTGTCCCTCACACTCTCATAGATGAACTATGAAAAGAATATATTAATCCTGGCGGCCCTAATAAGGATAATGCGAAATTGTTAACGAATTATTGCATTGTTATTGATCCTTGAGACATATGCAAAAGTTTCAAGTTAATCAGATGTTTAGAAACCGGTGAAAATAGTGCTCAAAGATTCCGTTACATACCTACGAGTATATAGGTACAGCCCAAAGTAATATAGGCGTGTTAAAAATGTGCGGGTTTCATTCTTTCCTCAATAATGAGCAAATGTACAAAGTTATTTCATCTCAAACTTTGTTTGAAAGATTATTTAAAAATTATTGATATTAGTTAGTAGACAAATATATGCTTTGTATGATCTCTGACAACTTCATACTGTTTTGGAATTTCGTACAATCAAATCATCCCGACACCTTTTGAACGTCGTTTCGAAAATTAACACCAGAGACAAAATGAGCCCAAACCCGATAAATTCCGGTATTTGACATGCGTACCTAATTACTTATTGCAGATTCAACTTTTCAAAGCATTCTAAATATGTATATCTTACGAAACATAAAGTTTTTAATGCTATGCATAATTGCAATAAGAACGTCCTACAATTTAAAGTGCACAGTGCAAGTCTATTGAGGTAACAATATGTTACATTATTGAACTTGTATACCTAATCACTCTCTATTTCATTCTTATCACCATAGTTTTCTTTTGTTTTTGCTATTTTCCACTCACGTATTTTTAAATAAGTACAATCAATTTGGATTATTTTTTTTTGATTTCACTTTTTTTCGTTGCTTTAACATCTTAAACAAAGTAATATTTTTTAATGTGATCCTCAGATAGACAATAATTTCATTGTTTGCATTTATCAATAGTAAATAAATAACCATGAACATTATAATCCAGATATTCTATAATAAACAAACACTTGAAGTTGTCTGTAAAAGGCACAGTAGATTATTAATTAATATGGAAATATCAAGTCTTCCTTATTCACCAAGCTATTAAGTTAAGAATAATATCGATTGAATATAATTCACATAGACCTCTCATCTGCAAGTGATCACGGTTGCTGCAAAGTAACCGAAACGTCGGGAGCCTGTAGAGATAAAATAATAAAATACGCGAAGAAATGAAGAAATTAAATGAATATTTGAATGAAAACAATATTATTCAGATCATATTGATTTCATTTAAATGAATATTTAATTGATTCAACTCGCGAAAGTCTTAGATGTCATTAAGCAACATAATTGTTATTATACCAATTATACCTAAATGAAGCATCAGCTTTTAAATTAAATATATCATTTTATTCAATACAAGCTTTCATTATTTCTACTTTAATTTTTTTATCGATGCAGACGGTTGATGAATAAGGCGTTTTACAGAGCAGCGAAGGACAGTGCTACATAAATTATAGACATTTTCTGGCAGTCTTTAAATAAATTTTGTGCTGGATTTCTAACTTGTTTCTGATGCGCCCGTAAAGCAAAGAGTATAAATTTAGTCTTCATTGTTTTAAATTCTTAACTTCGTTATTCTGCCCTTTTCACATCAACATATGGTAAAATATTTGCCCTGCAAATACATATTTGTAATATTTTATACCAACATTACAATAGTAAATTTCGTGTAAAATTATCTTTCCAACTATTCCTATAACTATATTATTATAAAATATTTGAGGGATATTATTTTGACTCAACTATAAGATATGAAATCATTATTTAAGTTAGAAATATTTCGTCACACTTTTAAATAGTAAGAATTAATGTGATTGGAGATAATATTCGATATTTTATTTAACTGCCACTTGTTGCAACAAATGTGCTATCAATATTAGGTACAACATTATTAAAAGTTATTTTTTGGTAGTTTTTAGAATAAATATAACAAATTATTTGTAAAAATGTAAATAAAAAGATATATCAATTTGTATTCATAGATTACTGCCGTAAATTAACTACTTTTGTTTTAAAAAAAAGCATTAATAAAGATAACACTACAATATTTTTAAATTACATATATATAAAAAAATATCCCTTAATATACTGAATATAATTATATAATAATGAGAAAATTTCAAAAAACCTGTTGAAAGCCGTTTGTTATATGTATCAACCTTTTTTTAATACTGCATAACATTATAACTGAAAATATCATATTTATAATCATAGATTTTTTTAGAAATATAATCAAAAGAAAAATTATTACATCTCCATGTAGACTACTGTTCTGACCATTTGTATCTTTATGGGGGCTATTTGTCATGAAGTACGTTTTATTTGTACGGTTATACGAAGAATCTATTGAAAATGTGTAAGAAAGTTGTAGAACAATGTAAAAGACAATGGATACTCAAATAAACAACAAACTGTATGAAATTATTTTTGATGTATTGTGTTAATTGTAAAAAGAATGTCAGTTTTTAATTTATTTGAATTGAATACGGCACATATTGAAGCATGAGGATGGCTAATATAATTTTAATTAAAATAAAATCCATATTATTTCTTCACTAGTAATTAATTAAGGATTCAAAATGATGATACGAGTATTAGGTACTTTGTGTGTATTTCAAGTCTAAGAGGATTAACAATTTGAAAAAAAATAAAGTCGAAAGTAACACTTGTCAACTTACACAGAAATATTTTGCTTTATTATAAAAAAAAATGTTTTTTTAATAAATAACTAAAATAAATTGCTACAATTTTATAGATAGTTTACATAAATTTGGGAAAATATTTTATTTTTAAATTATAAGAAAACTGTTCGTGGGGTTTTCACATCAAATCAGTTGAACAATTTGTAAATTGGAATTTTTTTTTGTTTGTTTGGTAACAAGAATTACGTGTCGTATTATTGTATCTATGCAGTAAATAAGTGTTGATACAAATATATTACTACGTATAAATTTACATAAAATTCAGAATGAACCTTGGTTTTCTCTCATTTTCTCGTTGAAATATTCGTTCGGAAATTCAAGTTTTATTATGATTTTTTGCTGAAAAATCTTGAAAGACTAGTGAGAATTGAAAAACCTCGAAGAAATTTTCTAGCTGCAATATTTAGTAAGAGCAAATTTGTATTCTTTTAAAGACGGTTGTTTTTAATATTTTACTAGTTTCTCGGTTATAGTTTTCTCTTCTGTAAGCTTAATTAAAACTTTCCTTGTATACTTTTCCTTAAAATGTCCATGATTTTATTTGCTTTTTAATGCAAAAAAATTAATTACTGGAAGGTATTTTCTCCATGGATATGTACCACTTTTGTATAGAAATATATTCAATTTTTTGTTAAATATTTTAAAATTCACAACAAAAACATGACATCTTGTAAGTGCAATGAAAATATTAATTAAACTAAAGACATTTCGCTTGTAAATAAATAGATATTGATGATTAAAATACTTAAAGGTTTGATTTAGAAGAGAAAAAATGGTAAACTAAATTTAATTCATCTTAAATTTTATCTATAATTTTAACTGATTTAACCACATATTTTATAGAAAATGTACTGAGTTAAAAGACGCAATATATTAATTGAAAGTTTTATTTATAAAGTGGCCACCTAAGAAAGGTTACCTAGTCACGTTATATAATCTTTAATATAATAAATAGTTTACAATTCCAAGTAAGGATAAGAAAAGCAAGAATATTCTTTCTAGGTGAAATTGTCTGTACGTTTATACATAGTTATCGAAATATGTAACTGCTTGAGACGGTGCAAGAGTACTTATAGAGTAGAGTACTATAGAGTAGAGTACATAGTTAAGTAAACAACGATCAAATTAACAGTTTCATTAGCAGATTACAAAACAAATTTGGTATATTTTATACGAATTAAATTTATATGACAGAAATACTACTTGACTGATGGTTTTTTGACTAAACTGCACCTTGTCATATGATACGAATTTCCTAAGCCTGACTTGCATTCAACGCTCTGAATTTTATGATAGCTAATGATTCACCCTCATCCATATCAGAATTCAATCCTTTAACCTTCATATTATTGTCAGCGTGAAAGAACTGCCTACTTCAAACGACGAGGTTACATTAAGTATCCTAAAAATCTTTTGAGCCAGCAGTGGCGAAATTTTCTTGTAAACAGTGACTAATTCTAGAGTATCATAGTCAAACAAATTGAACGCCTATTTAAAAGCCGAAATAGACAATTTGTAATAGAATAGTTTTTTTATTGTTTTTACTGAGATTTTTATCAATTTCTTGGTATATATTTGGATAATATTACATAACTGCATTAAAACATCATTCATAACAGAAATTATACCTGAATCAGGTATACTTATGTTCTAACAATTAACAAGTATATCTTGATAATTTCTATCAAATTCCCCTCTTACTTATCGATGTATTAAAAGGGTATCATTTGTTAATTATCTCTAATTACAAAAAGTATTAAGAGTCTCTTGGAGTTTAGATAAGCAGACTTGTGGCTTTGTGACTTAACCTCAACCTGAAAACTTATTAGTTTCTTTTAGATTTAAAGTTAAGGAAAATAATTATTTGAACTTATCACAAGTAACATAAAATATGTATAAAATTTACTATATTTCAGGGTGCAACTAGCTAATATCGAATTACGATTGCATCTCGTCTTTCCTTGAATCTGATTACTGTAAAATAATTATAGGGCAGGTATAAAGTCAAAAGTTAAGATTTATTTAATTTCGTCACATGTATAATATAACACTAACACCTGTTACGGAAAGTTATGTGACTATTCCTCCCATGAGCCTTTACTACTTAAACGAAAAAGGAACTTTAAATGAGATTAGGATATTGTCAAATATAACTGGACTTGGGTCTCTGTCTTTAGATCTTACATCGATGAGTAAGTGACTCATTTTAAAATAATTGGACGAATAAATACCTACTACCTAAAAAGAATAGAGATTTTAGTAAATTTAATTACTTGCCTTAACTAAAGCTATTTAAAATGCCGAATGCGTCTACCGAATTGTTTTTGAAACAAAATGAAGTCTAAACTTTAGCTTTGTTTACAAATAAAAAAGTTTTTTAAGAATTCTATTCTTTAATATTGCTATTATTTATTTGATTGAGACGCTATTTAATAAACTAGTTGAGTAATTAACTTTTCTTTTTTTAAATATTAATTCTCTCTGGTCTAACATGGTTACATCACAGACCTAGGCACTCTGATGTATTATATTTTATACACGACCTTACATACATAGAAGTTCACATCGGCACACAATATACGATGCTTTTGAAATATGTCATTCATAAATCTTCTCACACAAGTATCAACATAGTATCAATGTAGGTCTATGAATAATATACATAGATACTGTAGAATTATGACAAGCTTGGAATAAGGTTATACTGAAACAGGATTCACAATAAAATTGAAAATGACAAGAAGATAAATAAAAAGAATCTCAATCAACAAAATAAAAACATATTTCTAATATATTGTGAAATTGTTTAAACTTAAACTGCATGCAAATCTTAACATTCACATGTTCGCAGAAACCAGTTTAAGTTTGGGTTAGATAACTTTAACCCTCTTTTCACATTACACGATTTCGCTCGTGCGGGAAAAAATCGCCCGGGCAATTTTTCTTGATCGACTATTGAAGAGTACGAGACCTTTCACATTGCACGATTTGAACACGGGCACGTTTTGTAATCGTGTTGCAGCCGTCCAGTGCCACTAGAACCGCACGGCTACCGTATCGCCCTCTAGCCTAGTGGTCTACGTGACCAAATGCACTCTTTCACACTAGACGGTCTTTATTCGTACGGGAATTGTCCCCAGTATTGTTTCTACCTAATTGTCAATATTGTTTCTGAAGAACACTCTTCAGTTTCCCATGTAACTCATCAAAGGAGCGAACTGACATACGAAAGTAGTTGAAAAACTTTTGGTCATCGTTTCTAAGACCTTCAAATAATGTGTGGAACATCCCGACTTCCTCCGTCTCTGATCAATTGGGTGAATCCAGTGAAGGCGATTGCGCCTTTGTCTTTTCCGACGCCGATACAGTATCCATAACGCAATAACTTGTTCGCGATCCATAACTTTCATCCAGACCAGACCAAATGTTCCAATGAACTGATAAAAATGTACGATTTTTATCGTTCAATGTGAAAGTAGCAAAACCACGATTAAAACTCGGGCAATTTTTTCCCGCACGAGCAAAATCGTGTAATGTGAAAGTAGCGTTAGATTACTGTAATATCTTAAATCGTTTTTGTTTAAAATGTCAATTACTCTAATATTGCAACATTGCTATATTTGGTGAATGATTACATTATATTAGAGCATCAGTAATGTGTACTACATTTTGTTAATGTTATATTACTCTAAATTTAGAAGCAATTTTATAATTCTTTTTTTTATGGGAAAAGGGGGCAACCGAGCAGACGGCCTTCTTGATGGTTGTTACCGTCTTGTAGGTAGTTACCGTCGCCCATTGACATCTGCAACGTAAATAGGCAGATGTGTTGCCGTCCTTGTTTGGGGAAAATGGGAAGGAAATGCTGGGAAAGGGAGGGAAAGGAAAGGGCAGGAAAGGGTGGGAAAAGGGAAAGGGCAACCGGCACTCTCACTGACCGGACGAAACGCAGCCATTAAAGACTACTTCACGCCGATTTTCTGTGAGAGCGTGGTACTTCCCCGGTCGAGCCAGCCCATATTCGAGCTGTAGTAACTTGACCACAGCTAGACTCTATCACCTCTATCTATGCTTTTATCTCATAGAATATCAAGTAGTGTTATTTAATTTTGTCAGTTTTTAAATTTTAGCGGACTAACTATGTCTATTCAATAGTTTATTTACATAAGAGGTAATCCAATATTACGTTTACGTACAAGAACTAATTTTATACGATCCTTCCAAAGCTTTTATTGAAAATATCAATTGAATCGAACTTTTTATTTTTAGAATTCATTATTTTTTATTTTGTTTCAACAATAACACATTATATATATTACCATTACCATACAAAACATACATGTACATATGTGTTATCTAAATCAAACACATAAATAATTAATTAATACTATAACCCAACACTATACTAACCAATTTACGAGATTAGTTTAAATTAGTGCTTTTAGGTACAAAGTAAAGAGGTTGTTTGTGTACAACCTGCTGACCTAAATTGAGATCCGCTCGCAACTGTGGTGATTGATTGAAACATTATTAGCTATTGTACAATTAATGAATTCCACGTTATTTATTCACTCTGCAAATTTATGTGTCATCAAATAGTTGATTTATTTCCTAGAATCATGTCCCGAAATATATACGTAGATCGATTATTAAATAAATTAATATACGTGAAACCCCGTTTAATAACGTTAAAGCCCCATTGGGATACGCGTCGTAATTCTTATGAGGTTTCATTCGATTTCCCGTGGACCGCTTTATCAAAAGCTGACTCGGTAAAAACGAGACTGCATCCTGATAATACCCAATGTTCATTTAAAGATAGTTTAAAAATTCGTGAATTAGATGAAGGGGTAGTAAAGTTAAAATCATTCAGTCGAATCGAGATCTCACAACATTTTGGAGTCGATTAAATTTAAAATTTAGTCTAAGTGACTTCTAAGGATATTACGATTATATACAAAACTTTTTTTTATCGAGGGGAATCTTTTAAAGACTTCCTGCCGCGGGGGAAAAGCGACAGGGTCGTGTGGGATTTCCACCCACTAAACCACCTCGGCGTTCTCTTGCGCAGAGCGTAGGATAGTGATTATATACAAAACTATCTCAACCTATTATTACTCGTGTATGATAAAAAAAATTAATTAAACTTGATAGTACGAGTGGGAGACGAATTATTAAATAACAATAAAAATGTATATTAATTTTATATGTAGCAAAATATTTGTTTCCGAAGTACCATTCGTTTCTTACAAAAACAAGTCTGGAATGAAATTTAGCGTCATTGTATTTGGAAGAAATTAATAAAACTGATTTCGAATTGATATAATGTTCATAGTTTCGATAAACGTCACATTTTATTAGTATTCTTTTATTTTGATTAATTTTCTATTGAAAAATCTTTTTTTGAGCACTTCGAAATCATTTTTTAAATATCAAAGTACAACGTATTTTTGACAGTTCATTTTTTAATTTGTTATTCCCCCTTCCCAAGTGACATTTTATATCAAACTATGATTTCGATATATCCACGTTTGACAATTTTAGTGATCAGTATATTATTTTCATTTCTTTTATTTGTCATATAAGTGCACATCTTTCAAAAGCATCTGTTGTCCCGACAACGTTTATACATACGTTATAGTGTCCATATTTTAATACGTTCTTGTAAGCACAGTTTTTTCGTATTTTATACTAACCATAATATTGATGATACATTGTTTATTCCATGTTACTATAACATTGTATATTTTGAGAGTTTTCTTAGGTAAAGCAATGTAATTATGAGATAATTTCGCCTTCTAATACATGTACTAAAAGCAATGCACGCTGCTTTTCTTTCACCTTTTTATTGATATATTTTTAAGAAAGAATTCAAATTAAATTGAATATTTTTCCTTAAAACAATGCTGTAACACCTTAAACAACTTTTATATTAAATCGTTTTTATTATAACAATTATTTGAAATGATGTAAATTAAATTTACTTTTAAAGTATGTTATATTTAAGTCCCAATTGTATAAATAAACTAATTTTTAATCGTATTCAAACAATTCAACAGCACAACATTTAAACTTATTGATTAAAACAAAACTTGGGTATATTTTTAATATAATAAATTAACTTCTTTCATTGGACTTTGGAAAGCAATTTGCTTTCTTGATTTATAACTTAAATCTATTGTACAATTAACTATTCAGCTAAAAATTTTATGTTGATATCTCCTATTCCTCTTTAAATTTTACTCGAAATTCCTAACTGACACCTTTATTTATTAGAGCTATTAAAATTTCGTGTTTATTTTGTTGTTAATAGTTTAAACATCCATAATTAACTATTGCTTTTAAAACAAAGACCGAAACAGTACGAGTACACTACCAGCTTGTAAATACTGTGGTGTATTTCGGAAATAACTAAGTGATTCAATAAATTTACTGTTGTTATATGTTTATTTAATATTGAATTTAATGAAAGTTCTTTTTAATATGGCTTATGAATTCAGTGAAGATAACATAGAATATAATCGTCATGATATCTTTCACTTGACTCTCATAATTAAATTAAGTATTACTTAATAATGTTAAATGATCCAAAAAAACTTTATTCAAAATGTTAAAATTTATTTAACATATTGAATTAAAATATGTAGTTATATGTATACTTTTCATGAAAAAAAAATATTGTGAGGGTAGATGTAATTTATTTCTGATAAGATGAAAATAAAACTATATATATGCATTTTAAGTCAGTTCGCTATGGTAATGGCTGTATTAAGTGTTATTTATGTATAATAGTAAATAGGACTATAAATTGTAAAATAAGACGTTACTAACAATGTGTTTGTGTAATTTTATGTGGACGCTAGATTGACTATACATACTTTCAGTGAAAAAGTTTCGTGAAACACTGTCACCGCTGCTTTTAACTCTTTGACAAACTTAGGATGAAGATTGACTCGGTATGATTTTGATTTTTTATTATTTTAACACAATTTTCGATATATATTTTTAATTGATAGACTTCTCCTCGTTCATCACCAATAATTGTCACAATTTTTAAATTGATTTAAGTCATCTAACCTATAATAAAAAAAACTGTTCATGAACTTCTTTCTCACAATATATGTATTAGCAGTAAATAATAAAACTTCTGTAAAAGTAGACAAAAATATAGATTATTTCTTTGGTGATTCGGTTCTATAAGTACAACTTTTTCACAATTACTAAGTAATAACATTCCATTTTAAATCCGTGATAAAACAAACGTCATCAAATTACTCCTTTTATATACAACAAGATCACAACTATATGCTTTTGGCTCGACACTAGCTATTGAGCTGATTAAGGAACCGTTCAAAAAATTGAGACAATAAATAGTTTTTAAAAGCGGTTGAAAAACTAAAAAATCCGATTCACGAAAAAACAGG
Source organism: Danaus chrysippus (assembly GCA_916720795.1). Taxonomy (NCBI): domain Eukaryota; kingdom Metazoa; phylum Arthropoda; class Insecta; order Lepidoptera; family Nymphalidae; genus Danaus; species Danaus chrysippus. The sequence continues at coordinate 11,874,015 of CAKASE010000044.1, forward strand.
AAATGCATTAAATTTAGTATTTATTCTATATATTTCTTTATTTATTATTTTAAATTAAAATTGAGTATTTATTTTGACAACCTTGTGAATTTCTTTTGTTTAACTTATTTTGATAATAGTTTTATTTTAGTCATAAAAATTTGGACTGGACTTTGTTCGCCCACATAACTTGTCTATATAATTACCAATATATTATACTAACTAAAATAATAACTTTATGTAGCCGTGGGTTTTGTCAGGATAAAGTTATTCAATCATCTCACTCACTTTAGAAGTTATATAAATAGAAGTAACTCATAATTAAAATATATTTTATGTTTATATTTTATTATAATGTTAAATCTATGCTAATTTACTAATGGGAACGTTGAAGCGTCAATTTGTATTTTGAAGCTATAAATATCGGCTTCAGTAATTTTATATTAGTAGTCTTAATTGTTTAAATAAACGCTGAGCAAGAAACATCACGTATTTTAACAACATTTCTTTTAATTTCTTCTAAGAGTCGATGTTTTTCTATTCTAGTTTTACATTCTTAGTAAATAAACATATGTTTTTAATTTGGATATAGGTATGAAACAACTTGAAAACCCGGGCGAAGGCAAATTATCATATATGTTACGTGAAATATTGTATAATATGTAATAAACAAATGCATTATGAATTACCATTTAATGGGATTTTAGCATCTAAAATATTCGCACATAAAAATAGAAAAGACGTGACCATTACTATAGTTCTGTTGAATTACGCAATTACGCAATAAAAAATATCCTTATAGTAAAAAATGCTCGTTGTTTTAAAAATTGTATACTGAAAAAGAACTTTAAAATACAAACTTACAAATTTTAATGTATATTATCCGAGTCGTATCAACATAAATAAAATGTAACGGTTTGCATAACATTGAACTTAACAGTTTCCATTAAAATATCATCAATACCGAACTATATTTAGAAAAGGATGCAACATTGTACATAGGGGAGAGTCGGATATATCGTACCACTTTTCACTTTAACTCAAATATTTCGACTTTAACACGTCTTATAATAATTAATACATATGTAAAATAAAGTTGCATATTTTAGCTTCCTAAGAAGAAGAGAACAGATCCTTGCGATTATTCTAACATTGTTTAAAATGCTTTTTTATAGAGGCTTGCCATCGGTACGATTTAGCCGACTCGTCGTTTTAATCGTACCACTAAGTCTTTAAATCGTACCATGGGTGTTTAAGTCGTACCACTGAATGAAAGACATTAAAATTCTCAATCAAATTATTTATTTTTGACTGTTAGGTAAGTAATAAAACAACATTATTTATATCTTTTAGGTAATAGAAACATAATTTTTAACTCTTAGGTTATATAAAGGAACTATAAGCTTTCTCAGTACAATAACATGATTATACTATGATAATGAGGTCAATCAACATAACTAATAAAAATGAGACAAAAAAAAACCAGTAAACTATATTAATAAAGTAACAGTTAACAAGAATGTTATTTGTAATATAATTATTGTGCATATTTCTTAATGGAAACAATCATGACAAATGTTTTCAAAAATTCGAAGTACACGTCTCATGTAGCCACCGTTTACAGCGAACGCATTGAATCGAATCAACTTTTGGACCCTTTTTATCGTAGTAAGAACAATTGCACTTTCGACATATATTTTCAAGATAATCATCGCTGTCATCATCATCATCTAGTTCTACAACAAGTGTCTCTCCTGAATCATCGCTACTGGTGATGGAATGAGATCGTTTCCTGTTATAATTTTTGTTTTTGGCCTTGGGTAGTACTTACTATACGTACTTGCGGTAGTACTATAGGTACTTGCGGTTGGTAGTCGGGTAAATCGTACCAGTACAATTTAACCAACTGCAAGTGGTACGATTAAACCAACTAAGGAATTTCTAAAACAAAAGCAAATATCCGGCATAAACTCAAAACTTAGACATGCAACAAAAACCCCCAATAATCTAGTAAACAGTTGTGGAATAATAAAAAAAAAATGAATAACTATAGCTAACCTTGATTACGAGTTATCTCCTTACGAATGTACGACAATATTTATATTAATTCCTACAAAAAATGATTTTTTTTATTACGTGCACAGTTGTTAACTCACGTCGATGTAAACTAGTGGGTGAAGAGGGATGGTGCAGAGCCACGATTTGGCGTTGTCAATGTAAAAAAAAATATTCATTAAATGGGAAATTAAGAGGTGGTACGATTTAAATACTAGTACGATATAACCAACTCTCCCCTATTTCAATTTGTTTTAGAGTTTCAATTATTGGACAAATAACTGGAATAAAATATAAATGATGCAGATGTTAACGATGTAGATCGAAATATATTTTGTGTTTATGCCTTTTTTATAGATTTTTTCTATACTCGTATAATGTGTGTAAGATAATAGTTTAAATGTATTAAATTTTAGAATATCACTCAAATTAAGTTTAAATGGATTGAAAAAGGAAATAACGATGACGTAAAAAAATATCAGTCACTTCAACTTCAACAACCTTCTCCTAAAACAGATAATTGTCACTTGACAAGAAACGTAACTTTAGACTTCAAAACAAGTTAAAGTTAAGAACATTTCTATATAGGTTAAGACAAGTCTAAAATGTTTATGTATTCTCCTTGTTATGTTAGGCTCAGTTTAGAAAGTTAGCTATTTTCTACTTGAAATTTACACTTAAATAACACTTTAAGTGTTTATTTTTTCTTAATGAATATTGAGTGGAAAATTATTTTATTCAGCTAGATTTGAATGCAGCATCATTACATTACTAAGACAAGGTTTGATGTCGTTTTTGATTCTTTCCAGTCACGTACAATCGGATAGAGCTTTGCTACTGAATTGCTACAGAATAGAAAAATTGAATTGTAACATTACATTTTTTTCATTTTAAGAATTCTTTATACTAATTTATAACAATAAATTTGTTAAGTGGAAGGTTTTAAATAAGTGACAATTGGGAGTGATCATTAGATAGCAATGTTTTGTGTATTAGGTTTTATTAGGTTCGGGAGTCCATATAATTGTCGAGCATTTAAATGTAGTTTATAATCACGTAAGAGTAATAACCACTAAACTATTTTATTTAAGATAAGGTTATTAAAATTATTATAATTCTTTTTTTTCTTCCTTGGACTTACAAGGCAAATAAAAATGAATGGCAGCACGTATTTGCAGCCGCATTTCTTCTATAAAAAATCTTTTAAGGGTAATTCTGTCTGGTGTTCTCGTTAGTCGGCGTAAAAACTAAAACTTAAAACAAAAACATTTCATTATTTCATTTGTAATTCAAGAATTTTATTTGTAGTAATGGATACTATTTTTAGGTGTGAATATAAAAAGCCTATCGAGTAATTTGTAGTAATAATTAATAAAGAGTAAAATATTTAATAAAGAGCTTATATTTATTTATAATGTTCTGTTTATTACAATAACATGGATAAGTATTTAAAAGTCATAAAAAATGTGACTAGATAATTTTAATTTTCACTTTCAGTGTGGATGATCAGTTAAGACTTTAATTTTATGTAACAAATAATAATTAGTGGATTAATATTTGATGTACTATTTTCAAGTATATTTAAGTATGTCACATATTTTATTTAATAAAATTTCATACGTATTGAACGTATGAGAGTTAATCAAATTAAATTTGATACTTCATCGAGTCTCATCACAATGTTATATTAAATTGTTCAGAGTTTAAACGTGGAGATACTTTATTTAAAAGAATATTTACACGGTACAAATTTAAATTAAATTAAATAAGTGTAAATGATGCTACCATAAAGCCAGTTATATAGCTTGTTACAGTTATTAATTTAAACTTATGTGATGAATAGAGCAGACGAATTCCACCAAAAGTTTTAACGAGAAGATCATGCAGAGCACAAAAGAAAATGTTAAAGTTTTGCGATCTTTTGTGTTAAAACTTTGTATAATGTTTTTTTTAACCTTAATGATAAAATTTAACTTGGTTAATGTGAAAAAATCTGGTTCATTTAACTAATTTTCTTTAAAATATGTTTTAGCATTTAAATTTTTAGTAGAATTTGGCACATTTTTCTGGAAGAAAAATGAGACGTGATGAATTGAAATTTTGTATGTATTTTTAAATAACTATAAAGTATTCATAAGAAAACATGATATTTCAAAGCGGGTACTCAATTTTAGTAATAAAGCATAGGAACAGAGGTGATAACGAAAGTTTGTTCAAAAATAATCTCTTTGTTTTAAGACAAAGAGTTGATATTACCTTAAGACTACGTTAACCCTTAATTTGCCAGAGGTTCAATGTGTTATATAAATGTAAAATTTATGTATATTTATAAGTTTAGGGTAGAAAGGAATCCAGAAAAAATATAAAAAAAATGTTGCGACCTTCAGGTTTCCAGGAAACCAATGTTCATCAGAGTGAACATTGCCAAATCTGTCGAGAAATACCACTTTATTGTAATGTTTACTGTGATGAACATAATCAAATTAGGGTACACATTCAAACAGGTAGTGGCGGTTTACAAAACATTTTTATTTATATTAAAAACAAAACAAAGACATAACAAAATATCTTTCTGTTGCCTGCCTTTCTTCCTTTATGAGCAATCATCGTCTCATCTATACTAAATTTGATTTCATTTTCTTGCAGCAAACAGTTTTTTTCTTATTTTTTCTGCTATTGGTCTTACTTTGTAATATCTATCAGTATCTTCTAAGCTATTATCAGCAAAGTGTAGAAATCTACGAATCTGTTGATAGAGTTTTAAACTCATTAGATCTGCTATCGGAGCATACCGGAATCTACTGCTCCAATAGTCCAGGTAACTAGGCATTGAGACAATACCCATAAGTATATGGATAGCTATAAAATCACGCATTTCGTCTTCTGTCACTTGAATAGATTTGCCAGTTTTTTGAACAGAGTATAGATTTGACTGTACGGTAATATCGGTCACAAAGCCTGAAGAAAAAAAATATCTAAATATTGTAGGAAATCTACAGTGGGCAGTAAAGAGGCATTCATTATATTATGGTCTTGGCTTTCTTCAATTGTAGCTTGGTGACGGAAGGTGACGCTTTTTTTCCATTTATAGGTTAGTACGAATTTCGGAACTTTCTTTCGTCTTTAAGCCAGCACTGGAGTAATGTGCCTTTGGGCTCGAGTTTTCCTGGTAGTACTTTCAGGAGTTGATAAAGGGGCTTCAGACGGAAGAGATGGTATAAATAATAAGGAAGGTATTTTCTCGTAGTTCGGTTCTCTAGTCGGCGTAGCTGGGCAAATTTAACGTAGAACTGAAGTCAATTGCAATGATGTTCTGTAAAATCAAATTCAGGCGGATCGTCCCCAGTGTATCTGTGTATCAGCATATCTTCAGCATCAGGTTCAGGACTGCTTAAAATATGCATTCGCTCTAAAGATGAATCTAGAGATGGTGATGATGATAAAGCTAAACTTGGAGTATGCAGATCTGCCAATTCACTGACCATGTCGGACCTATCACTGGTATCTGAGGGAGCATGCTGTATAGGCACAAGCGCCAATATTTTTGCCGTGTGTCCATGCAAAGTATGCTGTTGGCAACAGAAAATACCGAAATAAGCAAAATAAAACCCATAACTTCAAAATGTTAAAAAAAAGACAACTATTTTGGATTAATTTATCATTTAAGGTATTTGGCATCGTTTACCGTGATGAACATATAAAATTGTAGGTACTTTATAGGTTATTTGGCAATGTTCATCACAATAAACATAAGCTTTTGGCGGATCATAAAACTTGAGGATTCACATAAAGGCACATAATTCACACACCAAAATATAGCAAATAGTCTAGATAAGTTAGTGAAAGCATTAAAATACTTGAAACGATAGAAAATCAAGCAAAATCTTTATATTTACCTTGCGGAACATAGACGACCTGCGAGGCGCTGACATTTTGCTTTGACAATAACAAGTAACAGCGTTGTTAGGTGCGTAGACTATTTTTTTACTATCAAAAAATATTATATACGTTATGATAATATTACAAAAAATACGAATTTGGTGTAAAAATATAACGAAATCATTTTTTTTCTCATATGTTTCTCACAGTGAACAAAATCAAATTAAGGGTTAAGTATTAAGAATGTTATCTCCTCACAACATGAAGTGTAATATAATGAATATATCTTTAAACATATCTGTGATATCATTCCTACAAAATATATGGGAACCAAAATCACTGAAACTTGATTACACAACACAAAGATACCGTGGTCGCTTTTAAACTTTGTAATAGTTGTGCAATGTGTGAATATTAAACAGGGCACAATAAAAACCAAACCCAGTATGAGTGGGTTTATAATGCCGATATATATTTATAACTAGGTACACCTTAAAAAAAGAGTGTGTATCATTAAATACCATCACATTTAATCGTCTTAAGATGTCTTTTACCTCTATTATCCGTATCCTTTTAGATTCTTTTAGATTCTTGATTTAGATTCTTTACCTTTTAGATTCTTGGCAGTATTTTAAGACAAATTATTATCTCGTTTGGACTAAGGGTATCGGTCACGTTTGCTGCAAATGATATCTAATTGTTTTGGAATCCTTAGTACAATATTCAATAAGTCTAAACTAAGATTTGGTTAATATGATTTTAGTCATTTTCAAATCAAGTAAACGAGCCAGCCTCTCGGCAATTTATATATTATACTTTAGCGAATATACACATTTATTCTACCAGCAGAAAACAAGACGTTCTTTGTTGTATTCGATTCTTTTAATGCCTTCTGAAATACCAATTTATATATTTTTTGATTCCATTCAAATTCTAATGTTACAATTACCAATACATATACAAGTTACATAATGTATTTAATAAGGTCAGATGCAAAAACACATCTGCGAAATATCGGAGAACATAACAAAGAGAAGTTTCTTGAGTAATTGGTACATAATATGCATTGACAGATTCTAATACGGATTACTACTTGACTTTGGTAACACGTAAAGGTGACTTACTCTCTGATTGGTAGATTGAAAAATGTTTTATCCATTGTTGTTATTACATCAAATATTTAATATATCAGGGTATAGCAAAAATTCTGCCACAGTGGTAGTAAAAAATATATTCCAACAATAAAAGAAGCTACATATTCTTCTGTACTGCGTAAAACAAATCTTTGAGTTTTATTATAGTAATTAATTTATTTATATTAAAAAATCAAAACTTCAGACTTAACATAATTTAAGGTGAAAAATTCTAAATTATATAAATAGTGTCATTACTTATATATATATGAACTACGATTTTTGATATGTTTATATTAAATATTTTTTAATATGTTTTTGGTACATATACATACATACATATAAGGTGTGAAATAACAATATTTCTGTTGATTCTATATAGTAGGAAATGGATATAGGTTTACATTATAATTAATAGTTCTTACGTTAAAATTCTTAAAAATTGTATTTTGTTTTGTGAATAAAAACATGCAAAACTTATGCTTTCTAACAATAATTGATGAACTACTTTGTCGAAGTATTATTCTGTTAGGATTTTTGACGGTCAATGACTATAAGATATCCACAAAATCTACTAAAATGAAACTGTAATAATACTTACTTTTGAAATATGTTTTATAATTCTTAACTTTTACAGTGATGACAGCTAGTGATTAAAAAAGTAAAATTAAAATTACTCAACCAACTAGTAGCAGTGACCATGTCTGCGTTGTTTGATATATTAAAAAAGTTTTTGTATGAACGGAAAACACATAATTGTACCCGTAGTATTTATGAAAGTCGTCATTATCAACTTCACTAGTTTAATATTAAATTCCTATATCATACTATTATTTTTTGTATCATTATTTTTTATATAAGCCTTCGAAATTATAACTGTATTATTACTTAGCTTACCTTTTTTGTGATGGAAATATTAATTTATTAATATGATTTAATTAACTGTAAAAATTAGTAAAAACTTTCTAAATTCTGTAACAATTTCCTTTATCATCTTCGAGTCTATTTCAATAAAAAAAAAGAATAAAAAATCAGAACAATATGGAATTATTTGTATTCTCGTTGATAAATTTTGATAGCATTATTCCCAAAAAGGATTGATGTCGGGCGGGTGGCCGGTCGTAAATACAATTAGCCAAAATTATTGACAACATGTAAGGCAGACCCTCGCTAAAGCGGTCAAATTGCCAGGTAGAAGATAGAAGAAGAAATTTGATATCATTTTAATTCAATACGGTTTTTTTTTACAAATAATTCTTCGCACGACATAATATCAACATAATATGTTTATGAATGAGAAACTGTTAAGGCTCTGTATTTTCATACAAGTTTGACAGTTTCACATTTATGTTATGAGCGAAAATACTCGAACTATACGTATTATATACCATATTGTTGAGGATCATCAATATTTCCCTAAATTTGGTTACGTTTCAGAATAAGCTTTTGTATTTCTTTTACTTAATTTTTTACCCAACACCGAATTTTAAACTAGTTATCATTAATTTAATATAAGTAAATAAACTTCATACTTTATGTTATTTATTCACTTGCAAAATTTAAATCTCAGTATATATTCATAGGAAACTTGATACACAGTAAGTAATAAAAGCAAAATTATTCAATAATGATATGTTTATGACAATTCCGAGTTTTTGAAACTGTTTTGTTTGAACAGAACTATTTCAATTTGTATTTCTTTAATACTCTCATCCAATCAGTCAATCAATTTGATTGATTGGTTTCTACACGTTTTTATTACGTGACGAATATTGGTTCAAGTAGGGGATAAAGTAAAAAAGACAAAGAAAGTTAATTAATAATTATTTTGGTTCAGGTTAGTTCAAGAATTATTACTTTTTCTATATGGTGACAAATATAAACAGCTTCTCATTAATCTCATATTTCCAGTTATAGCTTCGGTGTAAAGCCTTAAAATAAATTTGTGAATTTGACAGGAATTAAAGAACATAAAATACGATGTTCAATAACATGAAGTTCATTAAGTAATAATAAAAAATGTTCTAATAAAAAAGTTATATTACTTTAGGTCAAGTCAGAAATATAGAGCAATATACATACATATTTTTATAATAATATAAATAGTGAAAATGTTACAAATAATTGAAAAGTAATTTATTATTTATAGGAAGGTCATACATTTTTGTGATAACACACAAGTTATTATTTAAAAAGAATAATTTTAATAACGTTAATGGAACGTCGAATTGATTAACGATGAGATAAATAAACATGAAAAATATTTATTCTTATTTATTTTGATTGGGGAACATATGTATAACTACATATCTTTTTACTCGTATAATTATAATCGTGGATTTTGAATTGTAATAATATTATTTATTAGTAAACGTCCTCGCCATAAATATATATCTCCCTTGCTACAACATTTGAGCTCCAAGCTGAAATCTTGTGGTATTAAAATTCCTTTTTTGAATGTAAGTTTTATTTAATGAAGACATACATTTTTTATGATACCAAAATTATTGAATAAGTTTATTAATTATGATGTTAAATTTCAAAAGATGAAGAGAAGTCAAAAGTAACATCACACAATTTTCAGTCTCTGTTGAACAAAACAACATTGTATTTTGTAAGACTATCCTTATAATGTTTAAATCATTAATATATTTTATGACAATATTTTATATGTACTTTCATTGACATTCGATTTTTGATTAAAAATTGTTTTAAATTTATTGATATCTCTCATAATTTCTATAGAGAGTGAATACAAGAAATATAATTTTTGCTGACTTTATTATAAGCGTAAAAATAACTGCATATATTTATTGTAAATATTTAAAGAAGTCTTATTCTTTAATTTTATTTAAACTGAGACCCTTAGTTAAACAACAGTAAAAATTGTTTAAAGATAATCTCCATTGGAATAGGATAATATAGAACAGTCTTTCGTTAATATTTCCAGTTACAATGTCTAAAATTTGTAGTTTTAAAGAATATTATTAGTTTGACCGATATCAGTGTTGTTTTAGTCATTTGAAAACCAATTTCATTACAGTGTTTTTTTGTTATGCAATGTTAAAGTATCAACTAATTCCAAAATTATGTAAGCAATTCTGTGGTATTGTTATTCGATAAGGTGCTTAACGCGTGCAGTGTCACCATCAAACAACAAGGAATGCGTTGTTATTTTTTTTTCAACAAAATTTAGTTTATTTATATATTTTTATATTTATTTGTAAATAATTTTAATCAAAAAAGCGTAAATTATTGTTTTTTTTTACATAAAAAGGTCATATTAAAAAAGTAATAACTTAAAGTTCCAAAAACATTTCACGATTAAAATATGTTAATTCAATGTTTTCGTGTAACACATACTGATCAAAACTTTAAAAAGCCTTTATAATCCAGTACTAAGATTTAAAAATACGTTTAGTAAATAACTATTTCAATAACGAATATTTTTTATGAAAGAAAAAAAATCAGTGGCCTATTATTTTGTGACTGCAACATTTAATTTTAACAACTTGGCAGCGTTGGTCACACTGTAACTTTTATGGGCTATCAAAAGTCATATTTCCCTGCCACTAATGCACAATGGTCTTTATTTATTAAGCTGAAAAGTTATAACTAAAAATGGCGGCTACTGAACGTATGATACTATTATGTTCGATTAACGACGATTGATATCTAACGTAGTCTAACTTGTGATAAAATAAACGAAATGTTTTTTAATTTCTTTCATTTTAATAAATATTTAATAACCAATACAAGAATCAGAAAATGGTTGTCTAAAATTTTATCATTATTTTTACGAGTAATATCTTTTTAATAAACAATTTGTAAGTGTACTTAAAAGAATAGGAAAACAATTAAAATATATTTGATTGGAGACTAACCATAAATCTTTAAAAGATGTACATATCATGTTATTTTTAGCAGCGCTGAGTACCTCACATCTTTTGATAAAAGATCTCATAGCAATAAGCTATAATAAGCGTCATAACTATTATATAAAAAGTGTAAATATAACGTTGACATAGCAATAAAATTAAAACTTTAAGTTATTTAAATATTTAAATAAGATGCTCAACATGATCTAGAAACTTCAGGCCTTATAAGGTCAAACAGATATCTTTTTTGTATTTAAAAATCCATTTTATATAAAATGACTTTTTCACACAAAAAAAGTCATTAAAACGGGTCTATAAATTAAGGTATCATCTTTCTTGAAATTTTACTAACATCTTACAAATGCCTGCCCTCACACAAATTATGTTATTTTTTAAAAAACTTGAGAGACTTGTTGAAAGTACAAAAGTCTGAAATATTGAATAAACGCCTAACCGAATGTGAAATCTATTTTCCGATGCAAGTAAATATTTCACAACCTCTTCCATTAACAAATAAGTAATAAAATTATTGGAAAAATATTCTACAAATTCAGTTTGAACAAAGCCATAGCTTAAAATAAAAAGTTAAAAGCTGTATAAAAGATATTAGTTTCATTTTTCAGTTGAGGTTTATTCTGACAAGCAAAGATTATTATTTGTTGAAGCATTTTTTGAATTATATGGAGCCCCTATGGATATATAGGAGCCATGTTTGACCAATTATAACGATTTTTTTAACAATGAAATATTGATCTCTGTAATTCTAACAGACGCATCAAAAGTATCCACTGATTACGTTGTAATTGATCTCGCTCCCATTATTGCTCCGTCGCTGGTTTAAAATATTTTTCTCTCTATTTTAACCGTCATCACCGATATGAAATTCATTTTAATTCTTAGATGCCAGTATGAGAAAAATTTGTCTTTTAGAACGATGGATGTCAACGGTTAGTGTGCTAACTATTACTATTAGTAACGTGTTGACCAAAAGATGTTAAAGGAGATCATTCTTTTTGGGCCTTTTTTAAAAGTGCCGGCCAATAAAAAAAATGGTACATATTTGTAAAACTAACCATTTGGAACAATAGTTAATATGGCGCAAAAGTTGTAGGATCCAAGATATAGAAGTTATACAAGTTTCAAGATTCATCATTTTGGTACATCTATTTTTTCTGAAAGTGCCAAGAAACGTAAAATAATGATTGATATTGCTAGAGTTAAGCTTCTCAAGCAAATCATTAAAGCCATAGTCTGTTAGAAACCTGTTGTTTTTATGTAATACTAGCGAACCCGACAGATTTTGTTCCGCCAAGTATCTGAACGCATGCAACACATTTCTTGATGATTTTATTATTTGTCTAAACTAATATGTATATCGGGGTGTCATTTTTATATATTAAAAAAATTCGCCTAGAAGCACTTTTAACTGATTTTCTACCATGTTGTTATGTATTTCTAGTCACGGTTCAATATCCCAAGCTTGTACGTACAAGAAGTTGAAACAAGTCATTTATTATAAACTGATAATGAATTTTACTTCAAACTCACTTACGATAAATTCCGTGAAACAGATATTATATTCATTTGTTTAAGAATTACCGAAATGCTTTGCTAGCAAGTATATATTGTAAGAAAAGACCTTTTTTTTGCTCCTGAAGAATTTCGTATTATTTAATGAGAAAATTATGAAGAACTTAGGTAATAATGCGATAAACTATTACATTTTTAACCATCAGGAAAGCAATATATTAAATTAAATCGTTAAAAAGATATCTTAGTTTGTGTTAATTTTATTTTGGGCTTAATTTTTAATTTAACGTGAGGCTGAAGCCTTTAATTTTGACTTAATATGATGTGCAAAAAAATATAATAGAGAAATGATGTAACATAAAGTTATATAATCGTGACCATCATTATTATCATATGAAAGCCAAAGCGTGTAAAATTGACGTTAGGTAAAATTTTGATATAGCCACCGCTAGCGTATAGAATACCGTGGGGTGTGAATTATAAATCAGGGTTAGACATGACGGTCGGTGTTCATTTAATGTGGTAGAACCTACCTGCGATCAAATGATTAGAGCTCGAAAATTGGCTGGTTTGACCGGGAAAGAACCAACCTTTTACAGAAGATCGGCGGAAAGTAGTCTTTATTGGCTACTTTTCGAGCAATGAGTGAGAGAGCCGGTTGCCATTTAAGCATAGGCAATAGCACTACAACTTTACATTAGGTAGGTTGTCACTTAATTTCAGTGATTTAACGCGAGAAAAAGGAATGGTAAGGAAAATTTATTGTCTTTCTAACCAGTTTATCGATAATTTTAATTGATAAGACTTATAAGTAACTAGCTTTTGCCGCGACTCCGTCCGCGTGGAATAGTGACTTCCGGCAGATTTTTGGTTCTTCCCACATAGTTCCCGTTCTTGCGGGGTTTTCGGAATGGTCGAGTTCCCGTAGAATTTTCAGGATAAAACCTATGTTTTTTTAATTCACAATGAAGTACTCTTAACCAACAACATATTTATTTGTTTATTTGTATAAAGATTAATATCATTATGTTGATACAACTTAAACAAATTATTTCGACCAAAATAGGTACCATAAAAACGGTTTTTGTGGGTTAATCTTAAAAGATAGACATATACTGTCGAGGACTGTTTTTTAGATCATTAAAAGAGCTATAATTCTTTAATACATATTTTTTGTGTATCTTGAACCGTTTTCACGGCGCACGCAACGGAAGGCTTCAAAGATGAAATAATTTCTCCCGTTTTTTAAACATTTACCACTATATCTTTGCTCCTATTGGTCGTAGCGTGATGTTATATAGCCCACAGCCTTCCTCGATAACTGGACTATCCAACACAAAAAGAATTATTCAATTCGAACCAGTAGTTTCGGAGATTAGCACTTTCAAACAAACAAACAAACAAAGAAACAAACTAACTCTTCAGCTTTATAATATTAGTATAGATTTGCATACTTTAATAGCAGCCAGAGCGTTTAGACTTATCGTGAATCTTTGTCGCTTGTTCCGTGAGCTCGCTTGCACGATCGGCTAAGATGAAACGAAACATGAGCCATGCTTTTTAATGCATGAAGTCAGCGTTCATCGATTAATCGAGTTTGTCACATAAAATAAAAAATTGTACTATTAAAAAGACCTTATTCACTTTAAAATACTAAATATTTAGGAAATCAAACTATACGATAATATCAGATACATATATTTTTGTTTAATTTTTTTCATACATTTATTACATTTTGCAATCATGTAATAAAATATTAAATGTAGTAGTGATAATTTGACTAAGGTCACGAGTGATAATGTGTATGCAAGATTTTAATTGTCTCTAAATCTATTATTGCCAGATTTAAAGAGGTGCTGGTTATTTTAAATTATTTAATTATTATTTATTCACACAACTTATGATGTACACAAATAAATTGGTGGTCATTCAGATGTACACATATAAATAAATAGATATAGGTAGGAAATATGTACATAGATGTAGGTACGAGTATAGAATATAGATAGGAAACAGATCATTTTATTGTGGGTTTTATTACTTTATTTATTGTATTATTTACAATTAATTAACTGAGATTAAATCTATATTGTATGAATAAAAACAAATGTATTTTACCTTTTTCATGCTATTACACAAGTAGCACAGAATTTTTAGATCATTATATCAATCAAATCAAACTACATTTACAAAATTGGTATGGAAAATGTTGAAAATTATGAAACCCATTGCCGATAACTCGCATATAAAAATAAATATTACGCTTAATAATCATAATATAAAGGTTTCATTATCCTCATTTATACAAGTTAGGATATTAATGTTATTAATGGTAGAGGCTTAACTTCAAAATTGCGATATCGGATTCCCGATGACCATTAGAGTACCCGAGAGCTTATATGAGTTATATCGGGACATAACTAATATGTTAGGAAAAACATTAATTATTAGGTTGGTGCGTATGAAATGTCGGATTCTCTTTACATGCGGACGTTTATCTCCCTGTTTTCGTTATACTTCTGTCTTTGGCATAACCTCATTTATAGTCGTATTGTCCATTGCCAGAGACTCATTTCAGCAAAATAGGTTTTCTCGAAGGTCTTCCCTTTTGTTATTTCTTTTGAGTTTATTGCCGATATGAATTCTGCCGACATTCGCGTCATTTTCTTATATGAGTACAAACTTGGTAATAGTGCTGCAAAAGCTGCACGCAACATTAACCAAGCCTTTGGGGAGAATACGGTTAACGATCTGAAAGTGCAGCGTTGGTTCGAAAAATTTCGGACTGGCGAATTTTCACTGCAAAATGAGCCGCGTGGAAGACCCAAAACGTTTATGAAGAATGATGACCTGAAGGCTCTAGTGGAAGCGGATCCAGCCATATCCACGAGGGAACTTGCTATCAGGATGAAAGTTGACCATACAACGATATTGAGACACCTTTCTGAGATTGGCAAGGTTAAGAAAATGGACAAGTGGATACCGCATGCACTGACAGAGCAAAAATCATCGCACAAAACAATTGCGAAACTGAACGAACTGGAATATGAAGTTTTGCAGCATCCACCATATTCACCGGATCTCTCGCCGACCCATTTTCATTTTTTCAAGCATTTAGAGCTGTTTTTAAGGGGAAAACACTATGAAAATAAAGACAGTCTAAAAAACTCGATATCAGAGTTTATTATTTCTAAAGACCAAAATTTTTTTAAGACAGGCATCTACGCTTTAAAATCTCGTTGGGAGACGTGTATTGAAGCAAATGGAGCATACTTTGATTGAAAAAACAGCTTTTGAAGAAAGATATGCAGTTTTATACAATCACTTACAATACACAATACAAGAATCCGACATTTCATACGCACCAACCTAATATATCGAAGAAAAATCTGTTAAATCATGCGACTAAAAAATAATGTATATGTGATCAAATATTATAATAAAGATTGTTATTGGATTATAAAATTATAGATGCAACGTATTATTTGTGTTCTTATGTAACAATTTAAAACAAAATTATAAAAATTATACATTAGCATTAATTTTAAAATTTTGTAAATTAAACGGATGTTTTATTGAATTCCGTTCTTTATGAACGCACATAAGAAAAAAGCATGATGAAATAAAATTAATATTGTAAGGGATGGATCGAAAACAAAATACTTGAATACAGAATAATCTTTATAAGTATAAGGTACATAGTTCCAACATTGAAGGAAAGGTTTGAAGGGACGGCATGAAATTATCCCTTTTCATATAAACCACAGACGTTGTATTAACGTTTTCATAGGGCTAAAGAAAATGTTAAAATAGAGTAAGTAAGTGTATTAGTTTTTTTAACCCGCTACTTTGATGATTAAATTGAAATTATTTTATAAGCAACACATAAATTACGATGAATATCAATTTTAAATAAATAAATAAAACATTTTCCTAATTTTATATAAATATATTGATAAAATACCTTAAAATTAATATTCAAAAAAATAAAAACTATGAATAAAATATGTCAAAAAGCAGCTTTATGTATTCACTGATATATTTAGCATTTAAAAAATGGGAAAGATAACACCAAATTTTGCCTGTTTTTCATCTAGTTGTTAAGGCTTTCATGCAACTTTCTCTTTTAATGTATGAGAATCAAAAGAAATTATCTTTGAAAAAAATGTTGTATTCAGTATTTTAAGTCGGATACTCAGAGAATTATTGACTTGCTTAAAACTAAATACTCATAAGTACAAAACATTTTACGATCACGATTTACGATGTAGTGTTATGACAATATTGGATGAAATAATTTAATCAATCAATAACCAGAGCTTCCACTTTTTCAGAAAATTATGTCACAAAACTATTTTACGTATTTACTAAGCTAACCCAGTGGTGTAAAATAGTAACATTGATGGCTGGTCGCAGTATACTAATGCAGGCCTAATGATAATTGACGCTTGATTAAATCTGAAGTATTTGAGGGTACTTTGAATATTTAAATGGTCAGGGTGAATTTAGTTGTCAAAATTTATTCTTTATCATCAAGTTATAGAATATTTTAAATGACAATAATTTCTCAGCAATTAAACTTTATGTAAGAAACTTTTCTACGAAAGGGATTTAACAATTCAGAATATATGGAACATAAAGTATAATAATTTCATCAAAACGATACTTTAAAACAATAAGATAATCTTATATACTTTCTCTTATCGAGTAGTTATCAAGCAGTTTGCCTACATTTAAAGTGACACGATCTAAATTATGTTTCCATCTCTCCTAAACGTGCTTCGGTAGTACTTAATTCACAATCATAGATCAAAATAAGAATGCTATTAATGAATCATTTCCATGCAACTAATCAGTTTTAAGTATTAAGAAAATTATATATAAAATTTATCTTTTAAAAAAAAAACATTTACCTATGTTTGCATATATATATAAATCTTCATGAAGACTATATATAATTTAAGAGAGATCGTCGTATAACACAAATGTATGGATAAAATAATGATAATAATCAGAAGATTCCTGTAAGCATAAAAAGAAAGGTTTATTTACGCTTATCTTATAGGATCAACTTCATTATCCTACCATCTTTATAACAGAAAAGAAACATATTTTCAGAAACGATAGTATACATAAATTAATTGGGATAGTTCGGAAGGTGACTCGATTAGTTGTTGTTTTAATAGAACTCATACTAGAATCCTCGTCTTGATGAAATTAAATCATATTAATAAAATTAGTTCAAGTCAATGTCATGTTAAAGAATAAAGGTCAATATGAAAAGTATGTGGTTTAATCCCGAAAATATTGCTATTATTAATTAATAATTCTCCTATATTGGACCATGTTAATGTAATTTTATAAAGCTATAATCTTATCAACCTTCACAGGAGGGAACTAATTAGAGTAGCGGAATACAACGTAACATAATATACTGTGAAGAATAAATATGTTAGCAAGCTTTTATGCTCTCACCCGAGCATTAAAACTAAAGTGATAATACGCTTCTGCATTTTACAGAAACTTAATTGAGTTATAAAATTCAGTTCTAGATTTAACGCAAAAATTATTCATAGCACTGGCTTACAATCAAATCTATTTAATGATATGAGACTTTCGCGTGATCACTTTGAAACAAAACTAAGTTTTGGATAATGTAGTTTTTATGAGTTTTTCTTTTTAATCCTGATGTAGTAAGTACCCTGACGGCTCAGTTTGTCTATTGTATGTTCATACACAGTTCACTTCAACGCATGTCTATTTTTAAATAACCGAAATATTATGCTCTTTAACCTTTGCGTCGATGCTCTTCTTTATTTGTCTAATGTATTATAAGCCACAGTCACAGTCAAGTTTGTATAAATCCGCTTGTTGGATAGTAATGGCACTAGAAAACGGTCTGAAGATGTCCTTACTTTTTTTAATGTATTCGGTGAAGGAAATAAAGTATTCCATCACCTAACGTGTCCCATCTGTTATAGCGTTCATACTTCTCGAAGTTTCTCCCGTACAGAAGCAAATCTGTCGTTATATTATAGATAATATGGTAGAAATGTCGTTTCAAATATCAAACGCTTGAATCGTACCAGAACCTCGAGTTTCACGTGAAGCTTGTGGTCCTTCGGGAGATACATCAATACAAATGTAACCAGACATTTATGAAGTTAAGACGAATATTAAAAAAATATATACCATATTCCACAATATTTTTCTATGTCTTCAGTGAGGGATTTTTCTCACTATAATAATTTTTCGAAGAAGGAATTCTGATAGTAGTGATGCTTTACCAAGGTCTGGTGTTGAAACTATCTGAATCTAATAAATCAAATTAATAAAATATAATTCCTAAAAAGCTTACATTTTTTGTAATTAATTATTCAGTTAACATATAAGAAATTATATGAAAAAATTAAATATGTTCAAAGATAAAAGCAGTTTACAACAGAATTTGATTTGTCAATCGGTACTAAATGCTATTGTCATTTCTTAGATAGAATCTCACTTCATTTCATCAATTATAATAGGAATAAGAATATGAGAAGCATTATCAAAGTAAATGGTAGCTGGTTGAGATTTAAAAATTGCACGGAGTTGTAGGAGCATCGATAGGAACAGGGAAAATTCTGATGGTCAGCCAAAATTTTGATTGTAAGTCAGAAGAATTAGTTAGTTTTGACTAAGTGGTCAAAAACATAAAAAAAATTAAATGGTTCGCGAAGTCAAAAGGCTGTATTAATTACCATTTTAATTATCTTTCCGTTGTGCCTTTTAATTAAAACCATTCAAGTACATGTAGGTTCATTATAATGCGTTAATGGAGTGTCTTCTACATTAACTGAATCCAGAATGTGTATTTCTCATTAGAAGTATTTGATGTGTTGATGTCAGGCAGGCGGCCGGTCGTAAAAACTATCAGCCAAAACTATACACAATATATAAGACAGACCCTGGCTAAAGCTGGGAAACTGCCAGGAAGAAGAAGAAGATGAATATTATAGACGGTGAGTGTACCTGAGAGAGTACGTGTAGCTGTCTGTGATTAGCTCCTACACCATCCTACGTACTGATGTACCAAACGATTATGAAATATATGAAAGTCGATAAAATGGTTTCAGTTATAATTATTTCATACTAGCTTTCCGCCCGCAGCTTCGCCCGCGTGGAGTTCGGTTATTTCGCGTTTCTAAGAGAACCTTTCAAAAGTCTGGGATAAAAACTATACTATGTCCTTTCTCAAGGTCAACTCTATCTCTGTACCAAATTTTATTAAAATCAGTTCAGTGGTTTAGGCGTGAAAGCGTAACGGACAGACAGACAAAGTTACTTTCGCATTTATAATATTAGTAGGGATATATATAACACGATATTTCTTTGAAATCGTAATATTTTAATTACTTATTTTTGAAGATATTTGTCTTTTCTTCTGCTCTATTAGTTTTTAAATTTCATATTTTAATTAATTTATCCAGATAAAGCATGGAAATAAGACTAGTACCTATATTGTTTAAATGTTATGATATAGTATATGAGAAACAGTGTTTATCATTCTTGGTCACATTGTTATATGTAGAAGTAGCTGTACATACCTGTACCATTCCTTTGGAAGCACCAGTAGAAGAAGTACGGCAACTCACAGTCTGCTATGACGAACCTGGAAATAATAATTTGAACCTGTCATCAATTCTTATTGAACCTCATTAGTATTCATGATTATTGTTAAAAGTAAAACGAAATCAAAGATTGTTTAAAAGAGAATAGAAGTATGTTTGAATGTTGGTCTAAATATAACGTCTGGACACACGACGGCAGGGTTGAGAGTTCAGTGAGTGCGTATCATTAAAGTATGTGATTATGAAGCACCTTCGAGAAATACAGGATATAAATAGTAAACATGATAAAAGAGACGCAAATCAATTTCGTTAGCACGCCTTCATTGGTCGTCACATCGCATCCGCATTATACGAGTAGATCAAGGTATACCTATATGAAATTAGTGTGATAATGATAGTGTGCTCCGTTATTTGAACGAAATGTCCTGCTTCTTGTGATAATTCTAAACTTCCATCGTAATGAAGTAGCAAGTAGACTTAAATTGTACGAAATTATCTCCACAATTATTTTATATAGATACGTTTTTCTTGTAAACAGTATCTGAAAGGAATTATTATCAAAAACCTTCTTTTGGGTGTTATTTTTTATTTTTTAAGCAAAGATACGAGTTTTTAAAGTTAAATTTCGGTACAAACATATGAATACATAACATTTCAAATGTTCAAAACTCCCGGGGAACTTACCAAGTAACAAACTATATAACTGCAATACTTTATAAATCGATATGTTTTAATAAAATTTCACACTTTAAGTTAAACGTGCCTCAATGAGTTTAAAATAATTATTATCTGAACACTAAACACAAACTAACTTACAGAACAAGAAAATCTCAAAGAACTCAATTTGATTTGCAAAACACAAATAGCGTCACTACTTTCCCGCTCAACAGTTACTTTTTTATTTTGGTTATGTTCGTTCCGTTCAGAACAGGCAAAGAGAACAAAGCCCATACAGCCATGTCTTGTGTATTTTGTATCTTTAATTATTTTTAAATGTCTTAATCTCCTTTTTTAATCTTGACGCAAGTTTTTATATTAGGCCTAAGCTATGTCTTCTTTTAATTTTCTTCTTAAATATTTTTTTTTAATTTAAGGCCGAAGACATGTCTCCTTTTAATTTTTCTTCTGGAATCTTTTTTTTTAGTTATAAGGCCGAAGCCATGTCTTTATTTAAAATATTTATTTTGTCAAATTCTTGTTTTTTTTACATTCCGTTTTTTTTCAATGTCAAGTCCTTGTAATGTAATTTTTAGTACAATAATTAATTTGTCAAAATCGATATAACAGTCAAATTCTGAAAATAGCTGAAGTAGCTGAAAGCAAATGTCTTAAACAAAACGAACAAATTAGTATTATATACATATGTACAAATAACAATTAGATTTCATTTATAGTAGAAACAATAAAGCCATTAACTGGCAAGAAGCATTCTTGAATGCTTAGTATTTGCTGAAGGCGACGCGGGATTTTATTTATAATAGGGAATTACTAAAGTTTTGGGTTTTATTTAACATTAAGTTTAACTTTTGAAAGATATAATATCTGCAATAAATAAGTTTATATATTTTACAATTGCTAACTCTTCCATGGTTAAGTTACAAGTAGTGACATCTATGTTTTACATTTGAAAGTAAAATGATTTTGAACAGTATTTTAATTTAGAAAATTTGAAAAAACTTAGTGCCTTCTTCAGTTAGAGTACCATTAAATAACAAAGTTATTGAAAATATTTTTTTAACAGTCTATTAAATTATATTTATTTGTTATGGTAATCTAATATTACGAAATCATTGCCTTTATTGTCTAAGGAGCTTATGTCAAACGTCAAATGAGAGAAGTGACAAGTGTTTGTTTTTGAGTTTTAACGGCGCACCGGCACCGTATAGCTCTGTAAAGTCGTTTCAAATTGTTTTATTATTTTGTTACTAATATGTTATTGTGAATTTATCAAGATGGATAACAGTGACAACATTCGTGACGAGGATTTTATCACGTTTCTTCATGGATTAGGTGTAGAGACGTATAAGAAGTCTTTTGAGTGGATGTTAAACGATCTAGACTTTTCTGGAGTTTTGCAGTGGATTTACAACAATTTGGATCATTATAATGCATTAATTGCTAGAGAAGAGTGCAGGTTAAGTATTTCAGATAACGCAAAACTCTAAAAGTCGCCTTAGTAAAATCGACACGAAGTATTGTGTTACGACACTTAGTTATGAGTTCTATAGCTGTACTAAAACAAATAGCTAGTAATATATAATTTAATTTTTAATTTAAACATTTTAATCTTTATCATTAACAGATATGCAGAGTTAGAGAAGGAAGGAAAATTATTCTCAGGTGAAAACTTATAAACACAAATCCAATCAATACAAGATGATTTCGAAGGTTTAGTCCTAGCTGGGGTTTAGATTCTTTAGAGGACGCTAAACTTGATATTAAAAGGCCGAAAGAGAAGCTTGCAATGTTACAAATTCATGAAGAAATGCTTAATGAAATGATTGCTCAAGAAGAGTAAGTCATTGTCATCAACTGTATACATTTTAATGATATTTAACATAGTGGAAGCATTTAAATTGTTGTTTAATTTAAAATTAGATATGAATAAGGATCCTAACTTTCTCAGAAATATTTAACATTAATTATTAAAAACACATAATCAATATTGATACATTTTTAGGTCTACTAAAGAGGTCCTCACACTAGATATTGTTAGATTAGAAACAGTACAGAAACAATATAATCAGGATGTCACTACAGCTAGTGAGCAATGCTTGCAATTGGCTGAAGAAGTTGAAAACATTACCAGTAGCGTTATGAACAATATTGCAGAGGTTTTGAATGTTTATGACTCCAGCATCAATGATAAAGTATGTTTAATGCTATTGATGATTATTTGTAATAGTATACTTAAGAAATCATTAGTAAAAAAATAACTAGAATAACTATTTAGGTGACCAAATAAGTATAGCTTATATTTAAAAGCATACATTAAGTATCTTTGTAGGTTAAGACTTGGTAATTCTTAGTTGAATGACCAAAAGTTTTGGCCTACTTTATTTTATTAATTATCACTTAAGTATACAAAGCTTTGTTCTAATAACTCTTTTACATGACAGTGAACTTTTTTCTATTTTACAAGTTTATTATGTCTTTATGCATAAATACATTTATATTGTTACACTTAACTTGTGTTAAAGTCATAATTATGTTATCAAAGTATGAAAATGTATCATATAATGTTATTCAACATATATTCCAGGAATTATCAAAATAGTTCTTTACATTTGGTCCTCTGGAATCATACTGACAGACACAGTCACTGTTTAAGTCTCATTTTGATTTGTACACCAATAAGAAGTTCAACGACCTCCAAACAGATGTGAATGAGGATGATTTACGAACAGCCCTCATTGAAGCTAAGGATATGGAGGAATGGTAAGGTTTTCTTATAATATACTATATGATATTTTATATATATAGATTATTAGATTTTCCCTTTAGTTTGAGCTAGGAATTGGGCATATAATATTAAAAGTAGGTATGTGTATGTTTTAAGTGACCTACTTTTTTATTGATATCTTATTAAATTTTAGATATACATATAACTGTATAGTTTTATCAATATCTAAGCAGGAAGTTTTTGTGTTAAAGAGTATTAGAAATCTATATACACTTACAAACATTTACACTTTTTTGGGACTATTTGCAAATCTCATAATATATCTTATTCTTATGTTTAAACAAATGAATCTAGAAATAAAAGATTTCCCAGTCTATCTTGTGAAATAGCAAAAAGTAACTATACAATCAGTCACCCAAGTTCTTCAATATGAATAATAAATTTTCTCATTCTATGTTTCAGTCTCTCTGATGCCGTCTTTACATACATAGAATCCAAAGCAGAGTTGTGCGGGAAGCTTGCCAAGTTGATGCTTGTGTCTAACTATAGTCATGTACATTCAAGTGAAATTAGTAATTACGTATGTATATAAATGATATGGTTAGTTAATAAATTTCATTCAATATTCACGTAATATGATAACGCATATAGATATTGTAGTTAAAATTCATAAAAAAAATAAATGTTAAAATGTATAGAATCTTCTTTTTAATGTTCCTTGTAATTACTCGGAGACGCACCTTCACCAATTTTTTTTTGCTTTCTCTGAGAAATGCTCTAGGCACTAGTTAAGTGAATCCTTAGATTTTGGTAGAGAACAATTTTTTTTGAACATGGGTTTCGTTTTCCGACCCTAATTAAAACTGATTGTACAATCAAAATAATTTTTGACAAAAGTTAAACACCAAACAACTAAGCTATCTCAAAATTCTTGACGAGATCAGACATTAAGTTGCTGAAATTATATCCATGAACGACCAGAGTATAGCAGTTTGCTTATTTCACTCAATAAATTTACTAACTTATATTTACAGGGTTTGCTCATTGGAGGCTCAAAGTGCCATCAGTTTACTGGAACAAGAGGAGTATATATTGAAGCAACAGTTACTGTCCACAGTCAAGCAGTACAGCGAGGCCCGGAGCAGGCTGGCTGTGTCCACAAGAACTACCTCCGCTATGATGATGAGGAGGTCAGTATAAATTGGTGAAGTTACATCACATATATGGAAATGAACCAGGAAGGAATTAATGATTTAGAGTCTCTAAGTGTCGGTCTATTTGTTTGAAATTTTAATACATTGTAATTTTTTGTATTATCTGTCATTATTTATTTACATATTAATTTGAAAAGAATGAAGTTCCTGTAGTATATTAATTCGTGATTTTTGTATTGTGTTGAAGCAAGACTCAATGACGAAACCTATTATAATATAGTGATCTATGTATATTGTTCTTGACATCATATTTTTAACAATAACGACAAAGCAGTCCTAACAGCAGACTAGTTCAGTGGTTCCAGAAGACATTAGTGTTTGAAATGTCCGCTCCCACATATGATTGCAAGCAAACTGTGCGTGTAATATTCCTATCACGCCTAACAAACGCCCTGATGGCCTTGAAGACCTGAATCGATTTCTAAAAAACATAGCTAAGAACACTCAACGGATATACCTTTCAATCAAAAAAACCGCATTAAAATCGGCTCATCTGTTTGGGAGCTACGTTACATCAGACATACACACACACAGACACATAGACACGTCAAACTTATAACCCTGTCGTTTTTGCGTTAGGGATTAAAAACACAACAGTAATGAATAAAATTAGTAACGAATTTTGTATTTATTTTCCAGACAAATCTACAAAGACCTATCATACCTAGTGGATGTATGTCAGCAGGCTGTAACGTTAGATCGTCTCGTGTACTACGCATTAAGAAGGGAGCTACGTACTATGGAAGATGTCATGCAGTTCGCGGCTCATCTACGTTTGTATGTGATACAGGAGAGCGAAATAGTTGCTGATAGGATCGTGAGTATATGCTTTTTATAAGGCTACTACTAGGGATACAACCTACTAAATGACTTGAGCCTGTCCAGAACTCACATTAACTCATTCCTGGAACACACTTCAAAGTCAGTCCTTGTAGGTTATTTTCAAATTTGGTAGAGGGAGGAGCTTGGACAGTGGAGGTGAGCGTTTAACGCGCGTTAGATAGGGCCTTAAACCTACACCTGGGTCGCAAGTCACAGACACTGTTGAAGCTCCTCTCTTTACAATGAATGGACCCGGCACCCGCACGGTGCATACATTGAATGCTAAGAGGTTTCGTCTCTATATAGTTTGTATTGTGTTTGTAATTAATTGATATACACCCAAATTTATTATTTGGATAAAAACTTTACTTTTAAATAAGGATTATCGTATAAAGGCATAGATAGAATTTGTTTTAGGATAGAACTAAAACAGTTTAGTGCTGCCATCTAGTTAAACTTAAACACACATATAGTAAAATATGTGTAGATTTAATTTTTTCTAAATTAATTAAAAGCATTATAATTTTATTCTGACCTACTTTATTTAAGTTTCTGATTTGTTTTTAAGTTTTTTTTATAATTCTGATGCAATTAATTTTATACATATTAATTTTTTTGACATATATGTTATAGTATGTAAATTTATAATTTTTCAGGAATCAATGACTGATATATGCAAAGAACAGGAAAATGTAGAAAGAAATCTACAAAAATCAAACAATTTATTACAAAGTTTGTCTTCAATACTTGGAGTAAATAGTACAGATGTGTTGTTATATGTTAAGACTTATAATGAATTGATGAGTAGAGGTAGCTAGTTGAAAGAAAATATAACTGAGGAATATAAAAGAAAGGAAAATGAATTGATGCAATAGTAAGTATGATTTGAGTGTAATTATATATAAATATATATTTTTTGTGTCTTAGGAATTAATCTAGGTAAAACTACATATTTACCAATATAACAATCATTTAACGAGACGATTTTAGAAAAGTTATTGAAAGATACTATAACTTTTTTGTATAATCACAAAAAAAACATTTTTTTGATAATCTTTTGGGCTTGTAAAATAATTTTTTAATAATCTCAAATTAATAATTTTAAACGGAGTAATAGATGCAAATTAATATGTATTTGACAGAAATACTCCTCTAAATACAAAATACCGTAAATTTTATGTTCAATCACCATTTGTTTTAATAATAATTATTTAACGAGACGATTTTAGAAAAGTTATTAAAAAAACATATGTTTATGTGTAACCACAAAAAGAATATACCCTTTTTGCCTGCTAGCCATTAACTAAAATATTTTATGATAATTAGTAACTTGCCCCCTTTGCCACAAGTAATGCGACATGCGATAGGGTAACATAAATATTAAATTTCAACTATTATACAACAATAAATTTTCCTAAATAATTAATTTAGTTTAAAATTCATAAAATATAGTCCTATATCATAGATTTCTTAAAAGGTCAAAAATTCCTTAAAGGCTCAGTTCTTTAGGCCAAACCAATTAAATGAATAAACTTATGTATTAACACTCAACATACTGACTTAGTATTAATATATAATATTAATAGCTAATATAACTGTTACTTCCAAGTGTCTTATATATATATATATATATATTCAGTAATAAATTTTCAGTAAGAAGTCATCGGCCCAGTTGTACAAAACAACCAAACTGCAACAACACAGTCATTTCAGCCATGAGACACCGACTGATACAAGACAGAGATGTTGTGGATGAAAGGATCGTTGAAACAAGCGTTATGTTCAATGATATTAAGGTAATGAAAGATACTTACCTAAGTATCTACTTAGGTAACTTCTTTTAGGTTACTTCTAGTAAATTAGATAGTTACTTATGTAACTAGTATTTACTATCAATATATTAAGATTATGGTGTCATAAAGTGATCATTTAACATTGTGAATTTTAATAATAATATTTAAATGAACCTATTATTTTTCCTATTACTACGAGTGTTTTATTATTTTTAATGGTCGAAAAGAAGTTTACCGTTATCACGGTTGGTGAAAAGTAACAGTAACGTCGGGAATATGTAGTTTTTAAAAATAATATAACAACGCGTATGTAGTAATCAGAAAATTTTTAGTTTTTATTAAATGAATATACGCGAAAGTCTTAGATCTCATTATATATATATTTTTTTGTATTTTAAAAGCAATTAAATTGACTCTCATGACAAAAAATTATAGATGATAATTTGAAATATTGAAATTATAATTATTTTTTTCAGAAAAACGATAAACATAATATGAGGAAGTTGTGGCAATGGTTTCTTACGGACCAGTCAAAGCTGTTAGCAGCTATCAATAATATAAGAGGATGAATATTGTTATACTATAATATATAATAAACAGGTTTAAATTATTGGTATAATTTATTTAGTATTCTGTATTTGTTTAATCAGTACTATATATTTTTTTATTACTAGTTTTTGCTCGCGATTTCGTGTTATTTTTGGAATTAGTAACATATGTGTAGCTGACTGGGCGAACTCTATTCAGTTTCATCTTAGAGTCGTTTTTCTCCTTGCGAAGGTCAAAATAAAGATGATTCATATTGAACATAATTTAATTATAATTTATTCAATAACATAAGTATAGGAATATAATCTTATGGTACATACATCACATTGATACAGTAAAAAAATATAAAAATGACTATACATAGTACAACCTCAGTGAAGCACCGTTTAAAATATTATAAATTAGGTAAAAATGTTCTTCATTACTTAAAATATCCTTAGAGTACAGTTTTTTTGTAATTTTATACAAATTTTCAGTCCCAAGTAGGTCTTGGTTTTTTTCTAAGCAGAGTGTCTTCCGGTGATATGTGTATCGGATTTGTAAAATCAATTTCTATATTCTCTGGTATTGTTTGAAAGTATGCGCTCCCTCTTGTGTTATCTGAAAAGTATTGAATTGTTTAAATTAGATATTTATTGACCAAGTTATTTATATTATAATTTCCTCCCCATTTTTGTCAGCCCGCCTTATTTAATTCACAAGACGTCACTAAAATGTTAAACCAAACCATTCTAGCAGCTACATAAAAGACTAACAAGAATCTACAATTACGAATTACACAAATAATCTTCTAAGTTATGTGTATATATTTTAATAATTCATTAAAAAGTGCCCATTCATTTAAAGGTATAGCAAAATGCATAATAAAACTAAATAAATACGTTAGAGTTCCTATTTTGTAATTGATACTGTTCTAAGACTTATTCATAACTGTAAAAGTTCAAAGTTTGTTGGACGATGTAAACTTGTAATACTCGTATTAATAGTCAATGTTATATAGTTACCAGTTAAGTTGAGCCTAGCTATGATATCCTCCAGGTGTTGTCTGTGTAGGGTCGTTCTGACTGTGAGCCGATCACGATAAAGACTGCGACGATGACGGACGGAGCCGCGGTTCAAGAGAGGCAGAGTGAACACTAACTCGGATAAAGGAGTTAGATCCGAACCGAATTCCTACAGACAATATTAATATAAATATATACAGAGTTTTTTAAGCTATAGCTGCATTTGCACTGTGGTTGTGGAATATTATGCCAATGTCATACGAAGTTATTATACAGTGTGTGTACGATATACAATTATTATATGGATTGAATTTAAAATGTGTTTATTAATCTCGAGTCGTGATCTAGCCGAAGATGGATTGCGCTGTGTTTGTATTTACATTGAAAGGTTCACTTGGTAGGAAAATATAATTTTTTGCGTATAATTTGTAATGTTTGTAGTTTTCATGTCTCTATTCTAAGAAATGTTAATATTTGACAGTTTTAGTATTAAAAAAAAATAATATTAAAGTTACGCGGATTTTGCACTATCCCCGACGATATATGTAAATATAAGAAAGCTGTCAAAGTAGTAAACACTAGTTGTATGGCTTATGTAACAAAATTTGAGAACAAACTATTCTAAGCACAAGATTCACCACTTTCGGACCAGTTATTGGGAAGAATGGATGTACAAACTATAGTGACTCCTTATTCACTGGTTTAATCTTAGAGGACTATTTTAAAAGGAAATGGTGCGATCGGTGTAATTAGAGATATTGTTTTAAATATTTCTAATTTCTCTTTATAGTAGCTGATAGTATTCATAAATTCTAGTTTTTGTACAATTTTTAGCGAGAAAAAGAAATGCTTATCCCCAAATATGAATAATTTCTACACTTATTAATGCTTACACGTATTAAGCAACATACAAACCAGTGTTACCATATCGAAAATAACAACGACAGTGTATTTTTTTTTTAATAATTTTGGAACAATGAAATCGTAAATTATGTAATATAATAATAGTATAATAGTATACATATATTCACCTAGTGCAGGTGATATCTGCATCCCCAGACCGGAGAGTCTCCTCACACACTCCTTGTACTTGGGGCACACCATCGTAGCGAACTGGCAGGGGCTCATGTGGTCGCTACAACCCTACATGAATTAAACTTAGTATATGAACTAGTGTATACATGCGACATTGTCTATGTTTGATACGCTAAACTTGAATGTTCGAGGAAATGTTACTGTGTTCTTATAAAAATTAATGTTGTGTAAAAATCGTCAGTTTGTTTTTAGTTGAAAACCAAATATCTAAGTAGAGAAGTTTGCAAACAATTTTTTTAATGCTATAGTTTTATTAGCACTGAAATTGTTCAATATTTTGCTAATTGTTTTTATTTAATTGACGAAAGAAACTGGAAAATAATTATAATTTTTTTATAGATTTATATTAAAAAAAAAACAATACAGTAATTGAAAATGTTTACGTAAGCATGGGGGGAGGGGGTAAGAGCTTTGTTTACTTTTGCTGACAAGGGGGATTATTTATTTATTATCCCCCCATAAATAATTGTAATAAACCTGCTTACTTAATACTTGAACGGCCCTTAACATAATTATGACTTTCACACAAGTTAAGTGTAACAACATAAATTTATTTATGTATGAAGACAATAAAATTGTAAAATAGAAAAAAATCACTGTCATGTAAAAGAATTATTAAAACAAAGCTTTGTATACTTAAGTGATAGTTAATAAAATAAAGTAGGCCAAAACTTTTGGTCATTCAACTAAGAATTACCAAGTCTTAACTTACAAAGATACTTAATGTATGCTTTTAAATATAAGCTATACTCATATGGTCACGTAAATAGTTATTCTAGTCATTTTTTTACTAATTATTTCTTAAAAATACTATTACAAATAATCATCAATAGCATTAAACATACTTTATCATTGATGCTGGAGTCATAAACATTTAAAACCTCTGCAATATTGTTCATTACCCTACTGGTAATGTTTTCAACTTCTTCAGCCAATTGCAAGCATTGCTCACTAGCTGTAGTGACATCCTGATTACATTGTTTCTGTACTGTTTCTAATCTAGCAATATCTAATGTGAGGACCTCTTAGTAGACCTAAAAATGTATAAATATTGATTATGTGTTTTTAATAATTAATGTTAAATATTTCTGAGAAGCTTAGGATCCTTATTCATTTATAATTTTTAATTAAACAACAATTTAAATGCTATGTTAAATATCATAAAATGTATACAGTTGATGATAATGACTTACTCTTCTTGAGTGATCATTTCATTAAGCATTTCTTCATGAATTTGTAACATTGCAAGCTTCTCTTTCTGCCTTTTTATATCAAGTTTAGCGTCCTCTAAAGAATCTAAACCCCAGCTAGGACTAAACCTTCGAAATCATCTTGTATTGATTGGATTTGTGTTTATAAGTTTTCACCTGAGAATAATTTTCCTTCCTTCTCTAACTCTGCATATCTGTTAATGATAAAGATTAAAATGTAAAAATTTAAAATTAAATTATATATTACTAGCTATTTGTTTTAGTACAGTTATAGAACTCATTACTAAGTGTCGTAACACAATACTTTGTGTCGATTTTACTAAGGCGACTTTTAGAGTTTTGCGTTATCTGAAATACTTAACCTGCACTCTTCTCTAGCAGTTAATGCATTATAATGATCCAAATTGTTGTAAACCCACTGCAAAACTCCAGAAAAGTCTAGATCGTTTAACATCCACTCAAAAGACTTCTTATACGTCTCTACACCTATTCCATGAAGAAACGGGATAAAATCCTCGTCACGAATGTCGTCACTGTTATCCATCTTGATAAATTCACAATAAGATATACCTATGTAACAAAATAATAAAACAATTTAAAACGACTTTACAGAGCTATGCCGTTTGCCGTTAAAATTCAAAAACAAATACTTCTCTCATTTGACGTTTGACATTAGCTCCTTAGAAAATAAAGGCAATGATTTCTGTATTAAATAACCATAACAAATAAATATAGATTATTAAGTTGTTAAGAAAATATTTTCATTTTCTTAATTTTAAAAGGTGCTATAATTTAAGACGACATTACTTTTTTTAAATATCCTGATATAAAATACTGTTCAAAATCATTTTACTTCCAAATCAAAAACATAGATGTCACTACTTGTAACTGTTAGTCATTTAATTATAAGTCTTACACACTAAATAACAAACTAAACTGTTATGCAATTAAGTAATAACTAATAAGTACACGAAAAATAAGCAATAATTTAAAGTTTTATTGTTGATTAACTTAAATTATGTATATGGAAAACGTTTTAGTTATATCTACATAAATAAAA
Organism: Danaus chrysippus; assembly: GCA_916720795.1. NCBI lineage: Eukaryota > Metazoa > Arthropoda > Insecta > Lepidoptera > Nymphalidae > Danaus > Danaus chrysippus. The sequence goes on from CAKASE010000044.1 coordinate 11,906,230, forward strand.
TTAAGTCTTACCTGAGAAGACAATTGTTCAGAGCTCAATCTAAACGTTGTAGTAATTTTTCCTACCAGAATCTTGGCGTCGTAGAAACCATATGAAAATAAAGAAATTTCTGCTATAAGAGCGTAGTCGGGCACCATCATTGCAATAGGACGGAACAATGCTTTCAGACTACCTGGTAACTCCTTTCTGCCTGTTTAGAAAGAGAAATATACCGAATGGTTATAATTTTAATATTACTAGTATGACGCCTCTTTATCTTATTTGTTAATTTTAATAAACTTACCCGCATATCCAGGGTTCATAGTAATAAAAACTGAACAGGAAGCTTTTAAGGGAAGCTCACAGCCTTCGAAAATAAACTTTTCCTGACGAGCTATTTGCGCCTTTTGTATCGTCAACCTTTCAAATGAAATTTACGTTTTGATAAAGTGAACAGGAAATATGGTTTATGGAAGTTGAAGTGAGTGAGTGGTACATAAATGAAATCAACTATTTCAAAATTATTTATAATTGTTTAAATGAATTAATGTTTTCGGATTACTACGCGTCTTTTATTATTTTTAAAACTACATACTCCCGAAGATTCGGTTACTTTGCTGCAAAATATACTATGGTATAGTACGTAGTTATTAAAAATAATAAAATAAGGCGTAGTAATCCAAATATCTTAGTGTCTTTGTAATGAATACACGGGAAAGTCTTAATCTTATTATATAAATATATATAGGTACTTGTTGAGCGACGACAGATAGCACTTCAATGTCAATTCTATTAAACTCATCGAAACAAGCCCAGGCACCGGATCTGAAATATTTTCATAGTAATTATATAATTCAACACAAGTTTAAATGTATTAGTAAATATATATTTACGCTGCTAGTCCTTTGAAAAACATTCCCATAGCCATATAATCAAGCTGATCTGAACAATTGAATACCACACATTGAACAGCCAGTACTTTGGCAAAATCTTGGAAATATCCTTAAAATCCTTAAAATAGCCTTAGACTAATTGCTAAACCAATATTAATAGTCGAAAACCCATGAGCGATGTCGCCTCGACGACGAACCACCAGAAAGTGTCGATGTTTCTTTTGCGCACTGCTTCTATTTTGTTTCTTTTCCAAGGAGTTTCCTAACTCTGCTTCTATTTTGTTTCTTGACCAAGGAGTTTCCTAACTATATATATATATATATATATATATATATATATATATATATATATATATATATATATATATATATAGTTAGGAGTTGTATTTTTCTTTAAATTTCAATCGCCGCAAGTCTATTCTTTAAAATTAGATTGTACAAAGATCTAAATTCTTCGCAATAAACTTAGTTAGAAAAGTTAATATGTACGTTATTTTTTTTTATAAAAATGGTTATTAAAAGAACTTGACATTGAAGTTGCAGTGAAAATTTAATGATATCATTGTACTTAAATAGTGCATTTTCCTATGAAAATATATTATTATTTTATTATAATTAAGAATTACATACAAATTAATTCAGAAATATCTATGAATCTAGACCTTTAACAGTTTTTTTAACCTTCTTTAAAATAGATTATATAATAGATATGACAGAATAATAGGTATATTTATTCACCACGAAAAGTTATGAAGTGAACTTTTAATAATTAAAAGGTTTTTATAATAAGTACATAATGTTTAGGTACATGTAACTTACCTACACCCCTGACAACACCTGCATGAAATATTTATTATAACAGGTTCATTGAATTTTTTTTGGGCTCTGTTGAAAATATGATATGATTTAAAATATTACGAAATGTAACAAAACTAACATAAATCGATTCCTCCCACGTAATTTGTTGTATCTCCAAAACTGTAATTTTACAGTAGAGCGTTTCAAAGATTCAAATAAAACCAAAATCTGCATTTATTGATGCATCTTTTTAAAATTTCGTCTTTAAATTTAACATAATACTCTTCTTAACTATGTACCTTAAAAGATATATTTATTCGTCTCGATACTGTACAATGAAGCTTGTAAAAGTACAACTATTAACATATTATTTACAATAGTCGAAGAAACAATTCATGATCAAAGCCATTATTTCTTACTTACATCCGATAAAATACTGAACTTGTTTGTAAGCAAGAAGTATAATAACTCTAGTCATGAATTATTTCCAAGTTACACGAGATATATCGACGTTTGATGGTCGGCTTTCCTTAGATTTATTTCCTTTCTGTGTGCATGTATATATTTGGGAACCTTAGATAGATTTATTATAACATTAAATGTAGTTACATATTTATATGACAATAAAATTACATGATTTTCAGATGTTTATAAATCATAGTAAATTATTTCACCTAAAAGGATAGTATTATAATTTTTTAACTATTTTTAAATTTTTATTTGTATTACATAAATTAAGCTATTATTTTCATTTAAGCAGATAGACACACGTTACACGACACGTATGAATGGAAGATAAACATAGGAAGTGTAAAAGAAATTAAAATCATATAAAACGAGAAGCCGATTTGTAATATATAGGTATGCGTATTGTTGTCAACTGACTTCATAATAATTTCTTCTCCAAAAAAATAGTTTTATATTTGATAATAAATCCGAGATAATAATTTTTAAATAGTCAATTTTGAAACTTAAAATAATTACGAGTTTACAAAGTTTATTGAAGGCCTCTTTTATTCAAGTGTCTGATAAAACGTTTTGATGATATTAAAATTATGTATTGTGTGATTTAGTTCAAAAATTGTAAACAATTTTAATTGCAATATATGTGTATATATTTTTTCTTTCTAGAAATTAAAATTAAAGTTCTATTAAAGCGATAAACAGATTATTCAAGTTTTAATGATAGTAATTGAGTCAACATATATGTACCTATGTATAATGCTCTCAGTACATGCTAATTGTATCTAGACAATTGTATTCAATTCCTAATTCCCGAGCTACTTAAATTCTATTTATATGATTCAACTCCTACCGTTTTAAAAGCAGATCATAATGGATATTAAAAATAATATTTTATAATGTTTGATATAAAGTTCACAAAAGATTCTGAATTGACTAAAGATATCAATCAATCTAATAAAGCCTCATCCAGGTCTTATTGGAACCGTCACGAAAGAGGTATCTGAGAAATAGTTTTGAAAGGAGTTTAATCTATCTTCTTTATTATTTATTCTTTTTAACTTGATTAGTTTATATTGACATAAAATAAATATCAAAAAACGATATAACGAATAACAAAATTTTATAAAATTAATACTTTTCGTAGTATCCTAAGTAGTATAATCCACAAAGGATTCGTTTTATTTAAATGAATACTCACGAAAGCCTTAAATCACATTGAACAAAATTCTATGATATTTTAAAAACCCTACTACTGATTAATTTTACCTTCAATGATTATGCTGGTATGTATTAGCCAGAAAATGCTTTTGAAAAAACCTCATATTCTTTCAGTCAAGAACTACCGCAAGAACGGAACTACCTTTTAAATTAAAATAACTGCACTCATATCTGTCGATTCGTTTGAGAGCTGCTTTGAAGCAGGCATACACAGACGAACATGTTCATGCTTAATCACACACACACAATCATGTAGTGACGTAAAACGTATAAAACTTCTCTTCAAAGTATATAACTATTTGTAAAGAAATAGGTAATTTATATGAATGATATTTAGTTATTTGATAAATATTAGGATTTAGATTATTTGCACTTAGGAAAATGTTTTTGTGATACAAACTTATTAATTACAAACAGTCGACCTAATCTGACAGTATGAAGTAATAAGAATGGTGGTAATGGTTATGAAGGCTTTTCAGTTACTAATCCATCAGCTGAAAGCTATTTACTTTCATATTTCTATTTAATAATATGCTTAAAGTACATATAAAAAAGTAGAATCTCGTTCCAGGCAAAGAGGGTTATTTCTTTTTATAACGGTATTTGGGATGTCCTTATATCAGACCGTCCCATAATAGCTACTGTAACTCAATTAACATATTTTTTTATAAATGTAGAATAATTTTGTTGTCAAGAGCACTACTTTTTATGATTTACAATGTTTGTAAGCTAAGATTGTATTTGTTACATTTATTGTAAATAACTTCTATGATTGTAAATTAATTTAATATAGTAGTAGTAGTTATATTACATAATACATCTTAAAACTCATCATAATTATTATCGATCTCTCACTTTTATTCCCATATAAGAATTTCCATTACTAAAATAAATTTACTTTTTTAGTGAATATAATATCATACTTAGTCCGAATCAAAACTTATCCATATAAATTTTCGACACAAAAATCAGACAACCGATTTTATAAGATAAATAATAACTATCAAACTAAAACTTCGATATGATATGTTTTGACATTAACCATAAATTATGGCTTAAAATATCTAGCTTTTATTCAGAAAATATAAAAAATATTTGATTTATCAGCTTCATTTCTTATTGATTTGGTTAAAATCTTTAACATAAAAGTACTTATAAATTCTTTACTTCTAAATGTTGTAATTACTTTCAATGAATACGTTTTATACTAATACGTTAAATGAGATAATGAAAATGGTCAGATAATATACAATCTATACTTATAATAAATCTGTAGAGCGATCAATTCTGAACATAAAATATATTTAAAAAATAACTATCAAACGGTGGTTAGGGATCACTACTGATGCCAAAAATGCAATCAGTAGTTTTTTTTTTACATGCGTGTCACTGTTGATTGTGAACAGCATACATTATCTCGCGAATCAGAAACCTACACTGACAGGGAATTACGTCTCACTGCTGACCGCGAACGAAGCTTTGCACTGAAGTATTTTCCTTCTATAGGTAGGCACCTTTACCTTACCTTCACAAAGAGGTTTACGCTGACGGAGTCGCGGGCACAGCTATCTATACCTACTTTTCTGCCGGAAGTCACTATTTCACGCGGACGTAGTCGCGGTCAAAAGCTAGTTAAATAATAAAAATATTGGTTAAGTTAGTTAACACAATTTAAAACATAAGTATAGAGGGAAATTACTTCTTTAAATTTCTTTGTTGTGGAAGTTTAAAAATAACGGTTTATAATATAAATCATTCAAAATAAAAAGTAGTTTGAAAGGGATAAGCAAAATTAATAACTTCAAATAACTTGCGAGTGTTTTTTATTAAGTTAAAGCTGGAAGGGAATAAACTTCACAAAGATTTACCTAAGACGAATTCATACAAAATTTTAATAAGCCCTATTAGAATTGTGGCAAAAGCAACGACTTTGTGAGATCTTTCTTTTTATCCAATATATAAACAATTGGAACACCTATGTATGAAATGATGTTTTTATGAGGCCAAGAGATCAAATGTTAAAACAGTTTCGTCGATGTAGTTTTCACTAAATTACCTTTGTAAGAGTTTTACAAGTTAAACAAGAAAAAACATATTAGGGATTATATTTGACATCGACACACTTTGACATCGATAATATGTAACATTAAATAGGTCCTGAAGAATGTAAGCATATGGAATATCGATGTTAATTTAGTTTTAACATTTTAAATATGTAATGTATGTATGTATTTTAATAAAAAATATATATTGATAACCAAAACAAAGGCAGAAACACAAGCCCAAAGATTTTGGTTTTCATGGAAAATTCCTATCTAAATATTTATGTTTTTTATCAAAAATATATATAAATGTAAATCTTTCAATCCTATTTATAATTAAGACTAGAAAAAAGATAGATCATTCAGCCAATTTAAATAGGAGGAATAAAATAGACCTGAAACTTTTAATAATCTCACTCATTTAACTTAATTCATATTCCTAAAATATATTCCCAATCACGTGTAATGAATAAGTGTTTGAGATTTAAGATTCAACACCCATTATTTGACATGAAGCATTAAATTTTTATTAATACATTTAATAGTATTCTTCCTTTATGTATAAAATAGTATTAATATTTTTTCCACTAGGTATAGTACTTCTTGTGGTAGACGATGTTATATTTGTAATAGTATATTTCTAAGCGGAAATAAAAATACCTGTATTTTGAATTATCTAAAATATATGTATATATAGCCATATGTTCAGGAAGTACATAGTATTTCTCTTCTATGTACGTAACTAAAACGCATGGTCAGCTTTACACATACAGTTTTTTTTAATCCTTGGGAAAATGCATTTACGCATCCCCGCCGTTTTTAGAAAACAGCGGGGTATGTGGGACTCGTTGCCACTACCCACTAAAAACCCAAGGGTGTTCCACGACGGCCCTTGTGTCGGGGCGGGGGATCGCTTTCGCACTCCCACCAGCTTCCCCGACAGGCTGGCCCGCATTCTGGAAGCCCTTCTTCTTTTGGGGGGCACTGGTACCGCCCCCCGCCCCTCATGTGGTGCTCTTATCCACGCACGTGACCTCGGGAGTTGCATGGGGAACACAACCATGCAACTTCCTTTACCGTTTAGCGCGGGTTGGGGTCCGCGCCACGGGCCATTTTCACGGCGGCCTCAAATCGTCGCGGGCGTCTCTGCTGCGGCGCCCAGCACGGTGTCTGCGAGAGGGGAGGGACGATGTGGCTTCCCTCACCCTTCCGGCCTCCTCCTTCGCAGACATTACCGCCTCGCAGAAGGCGAGCGCGGCGTCCCAGGCCTACTCACGCCGCACCATGCACCACACCATGTGGTGCAGCGATAAGGCCCCAGCCTCCATTGCCCCAACTAGGTCACGGCGCTGCTCCGCCCATGCTGGGCTTACCTCCAAGTTACACATACAGTTAGTTTCCTTTATGAATATTCAAAGTCCAACAAGATTTATTGTGGCCTGGTTTCTTTCTCCCTTTTTTTTTCTTTTTTTTTTCGGGGAGAAATCCGCTTACAGACTACCCACTGCCCTGACTCGACAGTGGGACTTGTATGGGGGTCACCCAGAGCCTGATGTTGTTGGCCCTGGGAATACCCACTAAAACTCCCCGGCTTCCCTTCCTGCCCGCATTTGGGGGCGATTTGGTTTCTTTCTCCCTACATTAATATTTTATCGGTATGAATTAATTGTGAGAAAGTTGTTTCTAATAACGAAATTTATATCATATAATTTTTTTTTCAAATTTTTTCAATTACCAGTTATCATTTATCAGTTACAATGTAGTTTTTATAGAAGTTAAGGTTAAAGAGAGGGAATATTTTGAATATCAAGTATGTATTTCTTGTCAAGTACCTATCGCTCATTGATAGTTATTAATTCATATTTTTCCTCAAAACCGTTAAAGAGAAGACTAAAGCTAAGTACAAACCACCCAATTGCAAAAAATATACTTTTGAGTGACCGTTTTAAAATAATAAACGGGATTAAATATTGAATGTAATTCAAGGAAATCATGAACACATCATATAAAATAGGTCGTCAGATATACAACTTCTGTACTTTTTAATTCCATTGTAACGAAACAAATATTCCATAATTTAGTAACAGTGTATAGTCCGTTCGTTATAGATCAAATTATTAACATTTTGTATTTTGTCTGCATTACTGTCGTAACAATGATTACTATAAAATACTAGGAATCTACCCCAACTAAAGAATAAAATATCCTGTAGCGTTTTACTACATTGAGTACTTACTTTTTGAGTTAAATCAAGACAAACTAAAATTTCATCATCTTTTTCATTAAACATATTTTAAGTTTGGATTTAGAAAACGGTGTATTTTTTTGTTAATAATTGTTTTTTAATATAATAACATTAAAAATAAAATTGTATACAACATCATGTGAAAAATTGAGTGGATTTAATTTTGAGAATGATTAAACCTTCAAATTATTAAATTTTTAAATGGTACGTCCGAATTAAATATGTAATTCAAAAAGTCATTTAATACTGATATATAGTAGGCTTGAACACAAAGTAATTTATTTTCATAAGACTTTATACCGTAACTATAAAAACGCAAAAACCGACAAAGTAAGTGTGAATAATATTTTAAAGAAAAATAGGAAATAGAAATCTAGAAATGTCTGTACAGTATCCCTTTAAAATACATTTATGCAAAGGTTTAAAACTTCTTAAGTGATTTTCTACAGCGCAGAAAGTACAAATAACTTGAGTTTCTAACGCGACCGCTTAGACACTTACCTACTGAAATTAAACCTTTTTTTCTAAAAATATTCTTATGAACAAGGACCTAATACGTTTTTAAAATATTGACACTAAGATAAAATTACAAGATTTTTAGCCTTTGTTACAGAAATGTAACTATTTTATTCCGGGGTGCTGATTTTAATATCGAAGCCATCTTATAATGTTTTATAAAATGTATTATCCTTTTATTCATTTTCTCACATATTATGGCTCAAACTGTTCGTTGTTATGAAAATATTGATTTCATTAAAACAATACAGCTCAGTCAACATAAAATTTATGTGTGATTCGGCGAAGGAAAAGTATTTATTTTATTTTCATACTCATCACTAAGGGATAATTTTAAATAATGACCTCTCTTTGATTAACTTAATAATCATGTACTTTTCTAATGTAATCTATATATCTGTATACATATATATACATATGTATAAGAGATTTCCCCCTCTATATTAACTCATCACGATATCTCTGAAACTAAAAGGCGCAGCGGTTTCAAATGTAGTTGGAATATTCATTTGGCTAAGTAGAGGTCAGCCAAGAATGGATTTTACGAAATATCACCCACTAGAGGGGCTAAGGGGGCGAGAACAATTAAAAAAATCTATTTTTAATCTATTAAAGAGCGATAGCTCTTATCGATTGAAATGATCTTAGAGCGGATTTTGTGACAATGGGGTGGGGGTGTTAAAATGTAAAATTTAAAATCGTAAATTATGGTATTGGTTTGAACTAAATCTTTAAATGCTGTTTGGTCAGAAGGTAATCCATGACTTATGTTATTTCCTTTATCCTGTAAGTTTCACGCGATAAAATGTACGTTACCAATGCTAAAATGTACGTTTCACAAAGCTAAACTGTACCTTTCTCACGTTAAACTCTACGTTACTAACTGTAAACTGTGAACTGTACGTTACCTAGAAAACATATAGTTATACCCTCAGGCACTGTTCACACAAATACGCTTCACTATACCTGAGATCCATAACTGACAAACAAGCGCCAGGTTACAGAGTAGTGGTGAAGAAACCCTTGGAACTGACCACGATGAACTCTAAACACATACAATAAAATAGTATGCAGCAGAAATATCTAAGCGCACGGCATGCGCGCGGCCAAGTTCCACAGGCCGCGCGCATGCCGTGCACTATTTACACGAACCGTTTCGACCCCCCTGTAGCTCAGTGCCTATTGCAAGTACAGAGATAAAATTTAAATATATAAATTTTTATAAAAAAAAGGTTAATTTAATTATATAAATAATAAATTAATGATACAATTAATAATTTTAGATATTTTTAACCAAGCACCTACGTATTTTCACAACTATACCATATTTTAAGTTGGGTGTATGGTAAAGTGAATTTCGGCCAGATGGACCGTTGACGTGAATAAGGTGGCGGGTAGTGGCTGGATGTGGAAGGCAGAGGACTGGGCGTGGTGGCGAGTCTTGGGAATGGCAAATGTTTACCAGTGGATCATGCTGTTGATGAAGATGATTATGATCGATTTCAAAGTGCATCTAAACTTGGCATTAGATTGGATTTCAACCCTTTTTTAGGCAAACAATTAGCCGATTGGAACTTGGCCCCCTTTTTAACAGGCATGTTTTTGGTGAGATATTAGATTTACTGCCTTTTAAACATTTATTAATTACTGTCCTTTTAATTAACATTACTGTCTTTTTTTTAGCACGACAAAGTATTGATGCCTAGGTTTAAGTTGTTTATATACGATGTATATTTATATGGATTAAATATGTGTGTGTAGAAAGAGCGCAGAGGTCTCTCATAAAAGTAATGTTTTTCAAACCGTACTTTTTTCCAATTTTTTTATTTACACAATCAGTACAAATTACTGACTACTCGTCAAATATATATATTAAATTGTATACTTAAAATCCATCATCATTTACCTTTTGCTCCCTCTCAAATCCAAAACCGTAGGCGTAAATCTGTTTGTCCTATCCCAATTAATAAAACCAAATTTAAGAAAATACAATACAATTATTATCAATCGTCCTTTCTTTATAATAAACTAAACCGTAGACTTGACTTCTACAGACTGATAAAAACCAAAGTAAAGCATGTTCTAACTGAAACATTACTCACGTATAGGTAATTATGATGAAACTGAAAAATTACAGTAGTAGTAGTACCTAGTAGTAGTAGTAGTACAGGGGCCCTTGCAATTTGATTGTTATGTAATCCTTGAGTCAATAAAGTTTATTTTTATTTTATTTATTTATTTATTATGTGTAATTCTAAACCTAATGGCATCGATACTCATATTTATCCATGGTGCAGGCAAATTGGGGTTCCCGCCGTGTAAAAAAATGGGAACGTATTGTGCAACACAGTAACGATACGGTGATTAGGAAAGCTGTGTTATATTTTGTTTGAAATCATATAAATCGAAGAGACCCTAAGTAGTTAGGGGTTAATTTGTCTGTTCACAATAAATAATTAGGTAGCTAGAGAACACAATTTAATATTTCTTTTTTGTATTTTATGAAAAATGAAGCGGGCGAGCTAGAAACCAAATAATTTTAGTTTTTATTTTTATTAGGTATATGTAAACAGAAATTCATCAGTTTCGAAAATATGTTTGCTAACTCTTAATATTAAAATGAAAAAAGTTTGCTATTCTAAGCATAACCGACATTGAAGTTTCAAGAGTTACCGAACTAAATAACCAAAATTTGAAGACAACTATCATAAACAAGAAGTTAGACGAAGTTGTATTGCTCAGATAAAATACAACTTGAAGTTGTTTTAATGAATACTTCGCTTTTAATTACGTTCACTTTGGATTTACCCTACATTTTTGACCCCTTGACCCCAAACTCGATGATTATAAAAAATAATCCTGATTATGGTGCCTAACAATGAGATCAGTCTCAACATGTTGACTAAAAAACCACATGTCTTCATGATTAAAATGTTCAAATCCAGCATGCATGCATCCATTAACCAATGCATTGAATATCAATGTCTAATTTGAAAGGTCTAATACGTCAGATGAATTCTATGCTCTGACTATCGCCGACCAAGGTCCACTCAAAAAAACTATTAAGTTAGAATTTACAATTACTTCCAATGCCTCAACATCGATGGCGTGAAATATTTTCATAAGAGCATGATAAGTTTGTTGATACTATCCTTACCGTAAGGTCAACTAAATCAAATGTTTCCGCCAAAACACGATAAGAAATTAAAGATCCAATTACAATAGGGATCAATAGTTCAGTTGCCAACAACATTGGGATCTGTAAAACCGTGGTTTAGAGAACTTAAAAAAAACGCCTCATATAGCAAATCTACAATATCAGTCCGATTCTAGAACCAGAGAAAAAAAACCTACATGTTTGAAACGCGGCATGAGAGAGGGCGCAGTTGTTACACTGAAACTATTTACTACCCTACAGAAAGAGGTCTTAAAATGGAACGTACTTAATATAAAAAATTACTCATTATATTACTCAGGGACCTCTCACTCACTGATGATATCGTAGTCATTGAAAAAACCTTAGACCAGCACAGTCGAAGACTAAAACTATGAAAATATTATTTGAATAACCATATATTTTTTAATTTAAATAAAATAAGTATTTTTTTTATAGATGTGGATATACCTAGATCTTTTCTATAAATCAAATGTGTTACTACGACCAGCATTAATATAATCATATTATATAAATATTATTTAATATTTTGTTAATACAACAACATTTATCCTTTTGAAGGACCATGTAAGTACTTAAAAGAAATAAACATAATTTCTTTTGAATTTGTCGTTTTAGATATAATTTATAATTATATTCAATGTCCTCGCAATATGAAACGGCAATTCCTAAATCATTTTCCTCAATTTAATTCCACTATGTCACTCGTTCTAAATACTTGAAGTCACTTTGATGTGATCCATTAGCGATGTTCGTCTGTTACATACAAGGGAAAATATGAAAAATTTACATATAGCGATTATCTATATTGAGTTGACCTATACACAGTTTAATTCATGCGAAGAAAGGAGAATACATAGTCTTTAAACTTTAAAAAAATTCTTGCAAGTAATTTAAAGTTTTAAGAAGAATTCATTAAAAACTTTCATATTAATGACTAATTAAAACTTTGCAGATCTTGTGAACACGAATGTATGAAAATTGTACCTTCTGTTGAGAAATCTTAAATCATTATTTGTCCTTATCATTATACACAAGTGGTTTGTCATTTACCATAGTATACTTATCTTAATTTTAAATAAGCTATATAATATTCAATATGAAAAGAATTTAAAAAGATATATATTTTAATTCACACTTTCTTCCATTCTATGTGAACATATCAAAACTTAATGAAGCTACATTCAATCAAGATTCTGAGCACTTAATTTATCTAAAGATACATTTATTTGCTTTACAAGATAGAATTAGATTGAGGTTCTATTATTTAATACATTTTTAATATTTTCTTAATTTAAAGGACTTTTTCTGCACTTATGTCAATTTCTTTTAATATTCCTTATTACAAAACTTCCTGAATTGTATATGCATGCCAAAAATAAAAGCTAGTAAATATGTAGTTCATTATATAAACTCTTACTAGACTTATTTCATTAACTTCATAATATTTTCTTTTTATAAAATAAATCTCTTTTATTTGTAACTACTGTCTTTTTTTCTTTAATTTTAAATAGTAGATAGACAATTAAGTTAATGAATGCATATTATACATGTTTTAATTTATTTACTCTTCATCTACACGAATATTCATAAAAATATCTTATAATCACTATGTAAAACATATTTAAACAAACCTTTACAACAATAGCAGTTTTTTTTACATGTAACATAATAAGTCCTATACGAGTTCATAAAATTATATCTAATTTGAAATAAATTATGATTTATGTTTTAACTTAATAGGTAATGCAAAATTAAATATTATATTCTATATTAATGTTGCAAAACCACAAACATGGATACATTAAACAAAATATTTGAAATATTACATTACAAGTATATATGTATGTATATTTGTCAAATAATATAAAAGTGTGAGTGATGTTTGTAATATAATTTAAAGTTTTTTTAACAAAACACTAATTTAATCTATTCATACCCGAGTTTTTGAAATTAGAATTTAAAATTTGTATATATACAATACATGGTATTTCCATTTCTTGCTAGCATTTAAGAATGGTACTCAAAACATTACTTATTTTTAAAAATTTTAATAGTGCAACATCTAGTTTTTCTCCTCTTTAATTCTGCAGTGTCATATCGTTTCAAGCATTTTGCTATGCTGTCATTGTTGAGTCGACTTGTCCGGTTTACACAACGATTTAGTACTCTGGAAAATAAGTATAAAGATTTATTAATAAATGGGTTACACTAAAGATGTTACGAATTGGCCAGTTAGAGACATTGCTAATGTAATTTTTTTTTATTTCAGGTTTAGAAGTCTTTAGTAACAAAAAGTACATATATTGTATAATAAGTACATTCATATGTCCTATGTTTTTGTGGATTGGCGAGAAATCTAAAACTCTTGTTGAACCTTACTGAAAAATAATTCTCGGTAACAGATTTATAAAGACTTTCGTTGTAGACTTAGTCAACAACAAAGCTATGATTGCAATGCAAATTGATAAACCCAGAATAGTATCAATTAATATATTTAAGCTATAATAGTCTTAATTATTATATAACCTTGATAAGATGGCATTTACCATATTTTTTCCTTTTATATAATTATAATATAATATTGACTTAGTCATTATAATATTGACTTGATAAATTTCTTTTAGAAAAGAATTTAATTTTTTAATCCCATATTTCTATGTATGTTTCATCGAACTAAAGCAGCTTCAGCGTACTATTGCAATAGCAATGCGTTCTAGAGATATATCTTTTTTATCAAAAGAATTGTTGTACAAATAGACTCCCAGGATACATATACAGTACAAATGTACTTTAAGCCATTTCAAATGATACACCACTACAATTGAAAACTGTCAACAATAGTGGTAAATGTTTTTCCATACACTTACCTTAAAAGTTGGCCTATAATTTATTGTACTATAGTCCATTTCTTTGTTGTCCTCTAGGGTTTAAAAACAACACTTCTATATTGTTGGTTCCGGTTCCATCGATTCCGTTCAACTTCATTTCGCGTTTCACGTTGCTCATCAGTTAGACTTGCTGTTCTATATCTTTGACCTGAGGCATTACGGGTTCTGCGACGTAAGCCGGCATTGCCGGCATTTTTTGAAACAAAAATGCAACTGAAAATAAAAAATACTTTTCTTATTCTATTGCTATTTTGTAATAGTATCAAAATAGTCTATCAAAACTTTCTAACACTATAATAATTTGATTTACCTTGTAGAACAAACACTTCAGAAAAGAACATAGTACAAATTATCCTACTAAGAAATGGTAAATGAATTATGTAGGTATTATTTTATTATAACTCCGGCTACAGATAGTAAAACTGAATATGTACTCGTACAAAACCATACAAAAAAAAATACTCTTTGCAAACAATTTGAATTTTGAAACAATAGTTAACTGAACTTTTAAGACAGAGACAACAGTTTATCATAGACTAATATAGTCACACAAATGCCAAGCTCGGCTTAAAGCATTATAATAAATCTTTAAAAATTATCGACAACATAACGAGACTTTTACGTTTTCGTTAATGTATTAAATATCTTAGAAATTGTTTTATAGAATATAATCTTTAATTTACACACAATAAATTATTTCTGAACTCATGTCAACCATTACTTATAGTATTTGACAGGATGAACTACAAATGTTTGACAAATGACAGGCACAAAGGAAAAATGATTCATCTTTTATAATTATGTTTTCGTCGAGTTTTCTTTATTTTTTCGGGGCGGAGACAAATCCAACGAAACAAAGACCATGAAAATTGATCTATCTCGAGTTATAAGTGTTGTGACAAACACGACTTTTGTATGTATAATATATAGGATAGAAGATAGATTCATGATTTTTTTACCTGCGGTAACCAAATAATCTTAGATTTTATGTTTTATTACAAGTAAAATTCACAGATGATAAAATAGCTCTTTTATTCTAGGCTATCAGAAAATGACATTTTTATTTTGAAATTTTTAGCAACAACGAAAAAAGTTTAAAATAGTCTCAAAAACAAAATTATATATTTTAATTTATGTTTAAGTAAAAAAGTAAACTAGGATATCGAAAACTTAATTTGACTTTCTTATACAAGAAGTTAGATGAATTTACTATTGCTCACTCAGCAGCCAATGTACCCTAATCTCATTAAACAGCTCGCTTATGATTGCTCTAACTTTATCTACTAACTAGAAGACCTGGCGAACTTCGTATCGCCCTATAATCAAGAAATATCTGTTACGTTTTTTATTTATATTTTTGGAGTTTACCTGTAAGCCATAAATCTCCGTGTAGTGAAGTGCGACAGAATGATTGACATATTAGTTAGTTGTCAAATCTAATGTCAAAAAAAACGTTTGTATGGGAAATAGAAAAGGGCTGTTTTTATGGTTTCCCAGTAATAATAAAGTACAGTGAAATACTGAACGTCAACTAGGAAACCTCAAATTAAAATACACTTTAACCGAAATCATTAGGAATTAAGATTAAATGTGAAAACAAAAGGACAACTAAGTACAAAATCCCGACAATCTATATGAGGACCCTCAGTAAATAGGATTATGAGAATCCCAGCGACTCCCGGGATAACCTATTTGTGTGGAGATTTAGTATATAACAGACTTAAAAGATTTACTTTTGGAGTAACTTTGGATCCGATGGAAATAAATGTTAACAAAGTACTTATAGTAAGATATTGAGTTATGTATGTGCAAATCATTTTGAAAAAGAAAACAATTCTATTCATGTGAGGTTTCATCATCATCATTTGAGCCCTGTGAGTCTGCTGCTAGACACGAGCCTCATTCATCTGCTCCTATTTGTTTAACTGAGTCGTTCGTCCATCTCGTTGGTGTACGTACAACGTTGTATTTAATAGGAGAGTTTGATACGATAGTAATATTTATTTAAGTTCACCTCCTTATCATTTTACCTATGTGTATTTTAATTTAGTTAAATTATAAATCAAGCCCCTGCACCATATATAAATTAATGTTAACCCTTTATTCTGTAACTCATAATATTTTATTGCTAACATAATTTTTAACGAACCAATCAATTTTCTGGCATAATTTAGGATCACACTCATTATGTTCCAAAAATTAATCTTAAAATTAAATAATTTTGCGGATTAAACAAGGCTTAGCAATTTAAACTGCTTAAAAGCTATTAATACAGAAGGAGATTAATTTTCGTAAGCGAGGATGTGCGTGCGAGTGTCGCTGTAAGGGCGGTTTCAGACTAGCGTTTTATACGCGCGTATGAGCTGGTTTTTGGAAGCGCATGTAGGCGCGTATAGGCGCGCCTTTTGGCACACGCTCAACTCGTACGAGCGTTGACGCGCTTCTAAGCTCGTATAAGCGCGAGCCAAAAGTAATTTTTAAATCGTTTAGAATCACTTCGCAGTTCTGGGTAAAGTGTATTAAAGTGACCGGTTGTCAGTCTTGATGCAACTATCGGTGACACCCAGCACTTTTTTCCGTCGTCTCAGTCGACGGCGAATAAGTAACGCAAAAAGTAATGTTTCTTCGTCAGAATCCATGTTGAATGTTAATACTGACACGATACCACCGGTTCGAGCGAACACGCCGAAATATGCGCGTTTACGCGCGTCCGGTTTTTTGAAGCGCGTAATGTAGCGCGCGTGTAAGCGCGTATACTGAAACGACCGTATACGCGCTGAAAAAAACGCTAGTCTGAAATCGCCCTAACGATGACGGACAAGCATCGCACAGCTAGTCTATGCGGATTGACGGAGCCCGGCGAAGTGCCCGCTCAGCTGGCCAGCGGACCGCTAGCGGGGGCCAGCGGGGCTAGAGGAGCGCGGGGGGGGGGCCGCGAACAATAGACGCAGCGTGCATCCTCGCTATATACAATTTAATAAGAAGTTTGTCCGTTGCAAGAAACAAAAATATTACATAAATTTTATACAATTAATAAACAAATATAGAAATGAATAAAATTTCAAGTTACAATACAAAACATAACATACCGCTTCACGTATGATCTAGGGTTTTAGAGATCATACGTGAAGCGGTTAGTCTTTCGGTAGCCAGAGCGCAAAGGGAAATAACCACAAACGAGCGATCAATAGGTTTTGTGAGAGAGGGCACCAGGGCTATAAAATCAAACGTCAAGCCTTACTCTATCCTTAAAGCGGCTTCGGATTGGACTATCATGATGGATACGTATGAGAAACAATACAAAATCCCCGAGGATATTTGTGCGTCGGCCTCCAGACCAGACATATTTCTATATTCGCGTATTTTAAAGCGCGTTGTGATGATAGAGCTTACGGTGCCTTGGGAAACCAACATCCCCAAAGACCATGCCATCAAGGTCAATAAGTATTACGAGCTCACTAACGAACTAACTCGAAATAGGTTCGTCGTTGATTTGTACGCGGTAGAGGTGGGAGCGAGAGGTATAACAGCTAAATCTCTCTATAACCTACTAAAAGACTTGGGCCTGTCCAGAACTAACATTAATTCATTCTTAGAACGTACGTCGAAGGCAGCCCTAGTAGGTTCTTTTCAAATTTGGTTAGGTAGGGAGAGGAACTTGGACAGTGGAGGTGAGCGTATAACGCGCGTTAGTTAAGGGGCCCCTTAAACCTACACCTGGGTCGCAAGTCCCAGGCACTGTTGAAGCTCCTCTCCCTGCAACGCAATGGACCCGGCACCCGCACGGTGAATCCATTGAATGCTAAGAGGTTTCGTCTCATATAAAACGACTGCCCGGAGAGTCGGGCTGACTCTGGAAAGACAGATGACTGCCGGAAAGACGGATGACTGCCGGAAAGACGGATGACTGCTGGAAAGACAGCCGAGGGCAACGGCCTAGCAAGCCCAGCCCGGGATTTATTAAGCTAAAAGTCCTATAAAGAAAAATACCCCTGGGACAGTCCGAGAGGGGGGGCGGAAGATCTGTCCACCGGTCGATTTAAACGGCGAAAACGGCGCGAATACGGACTTGAAATGCCCTACGTGCGGGAAAAATTACAAGAGACGAGCCTGGTACATTAAACACCTAAAAACACATAATGGTGTTGAAGCGCGACAATCGTTGGTACGTTCTTCAATTATCACTTCGGATAGAGTTGACCCTCACGTATCCCATGGTGAACCATTAACTGGAAACCACCAGGAGTCCATTAACATCCGGACACGTCTTAGCATTCCTAACATGAAACAATCGACTTGGAAAGTTCACGACGACAATTTAGCGGTCCTGTTAGAGCATCCGGGCTCGAAACAGGAATTGAACTCGCAGGTAGAAACTTTCCAAAATACCGTTTATGACTACTTCAACGAGCAATATCCACCACGTAATCATTACGCTCGCAAAAATAAAGAAAATTCGTTCAAGATAAAAATGAGGAAGAAAAAACGGGAATTAATAAAAAATCTACGTATAGCCAAAGCTCTAGGCGACAACCACCTTAGTCATCAGCTAGCTAGGGCGTTAAGGTCAATCCTTAAATTAATTCAAGGAATATCGGCACAAACTGCAGGATATCGCGGTAATTTTGACCGGGCCAAACAGGAAGTAGATTTTGATAAAAACCCTTTTGAGTATTCGAAAACCATTTTTAAGAAAGAACGCGGACAGCTTCTCTTGACCAACGATCAAATTTACGACCATTTCAAGAGCACATACGAAGTGCCTAAAAGTGTAAGGCTCTATACGGATCCAAACGAACAAAAACCGGAAATTCCTCATATCGATTTTCACGGCATACCACCAACGTTAGACGAAATAAGTAGTCACATAAAGAGGAAATCATCTAAATCTGTACCGGGCCCCGATGGTATCCCATATATAGTCTTTAAAAAATGTCCATCGGTTCGTAAACACCTCATAAATATATACGGCAAAATCTGGTCAAGGAAGCAAATCCCGGAGTGTTTCGGGAAAGCAATTTTTGTCCTCATTCCCAAAAAAGATCGAGTTACCGATCCGAAGGATACTAGACCGATAGCCTTAACAAATACAATTTCTAAAATCTTTTTCTCGGTCCTACAAACGAGAATGACGCGATTCATGCTCAGCAACAAGTATTTTAGGCCAAATCACCAGAAAGGGTTTCTACCCGGGATTTCTGGATGCCTAGAACACAACACCTTGCTGTCGGAGAGTTTGAAAGATGCTAGAAAAAGCGAGCGGCAAATTACAGTTTGTTGGATAGACTTAGAGAACGCGTTCGGGTCGATACAACACGAGTTGATGCTATTCGCGCTTAGATGGTACAACTTTCCACCCCTAGTTAGAGATATGATCGCGTCGTATTACTCAAAATTAAGGTTTTCTATAATAACTAAAGAAGGCCCTTCAAAAAGTTTGAGTTATAATGTAGGACTGTTTCAAGGTTGTTGTCTATCTCCAATTACGTTTAATATCGTTATTAACATCTTAGTGGACAAATTAATCTGTAACGAGAAAAAATGGGGTTATCGGTTTAAGTTTAATAATAAATACACGGAATCCATTTTAGCCTTCGCTGACGATCTCGCAATACTGACACGTCACCCCAAACACTGTCAAGTACTATTGGATGAAGTGGATAAATTCTGTGAGTGGACGGATGGATTGAGGACAAAACCAAGTAAATGTCACTGTTTGTGTCTTGGTAGGCGGAATACAAGATACACCTCATACGATCCGGGACTATCGATAGGCGGTCAATGCGTTTCTACGGTTACGGAAGATGCACCATTCAAGTTTCTCGGTCGTAAGATTGATAATATAGGTCGTACTCCATCTTTAGAAGGAATAGTAGATAGCTTTTTAAATGATCTTAACAAGGTAGATAGCCAGCAGATCAGTAACGTAAAAAAAAGCATGGATCTACGATAATTACTTAACTTCACGTTTGAATTGGCCTTTCCTCGTCTATGATTTTAGTAAAACCCTTTTATCTAAATTAGATGCAGGCGTCATAAAGATGTTGAAGTTGTGGCTCGGGCTCGCGCTAACGGCTGATTCATCGGCTTTATTCAGGGATCGTAATAGTTTTGGGATGAATCTAAAAAGACCATCGGAGCTCTACAAACACCTAAGAGTTTCCAAGAGACATATCCTGGGAAAATCCCATGATGACGTCGTTACATCACTCCCAAAAGACAATGATGCCCCAGAGCTAGAGTCACGACTTCAATTCCATAAACAATTTATGATCGGAGCGCAAAATAACAGAGTAGGGTTAGGATCAAGTAGGAAAGTCCAAGATACGGATATATTGAAGTCTTTTATTCGGCAAGACGAGAACGATAAATACAAGATCCATGCAATGAGTTTAGAAATGCAGAACGAGTGGTTAGACATAGGAGATTTTTGCATTCCACTAGCACTAAAATGGCGCACCCTAATTCATGACTGGTCGCCAGCCTTGCTAAAATTTTATCTCAATGCGTTCCAGATGACTCTCCCAGATCAGAGTAATTTAGTAAGATGGGGTAAAGGTACCGAAAAAACTTGCTATATCTGCGGAAAGGCAGTTGGAACTGCCAAGCATTTGCTGGTGGGATGTAAGGTTCTCCTGGACAGCGGTCAATACTCGCGTCGTCACGATAGGGTTTTAGAGATCATACGTGAAGCGGTTAGTCTTTCGGTAGCCAGAGCGCAAAGGGAAATAACCACAAACGAGCGATCAATAGGTTTTGTGAGAGAGGGCACCAGGGCTATAAAATCAAACGTCAAGCCTTACTCTATCCTTAAAGCGGCTTCGGATTGGACTATCATGATGGATACGTATGAGAAACAATACAAAATCCCCGAGGATATTTGTGCGTCGGCCTCCAGACCAGACATATTTCTATATTCGCGTATTTTAAAGCGCGTTGTGATGATAGAGCTTACGGTGCCTTGGGAAACCAACATCCCCAAAGACCATGCCATCAAGGTCAATAAGTATTACGAGCTCACTAACGAACTAACTCGAAATAGGTTCGTCGTTGATTTGTACGCGGTAGAGGTGGGAGCGAGAGGTATAACAGCTAAATCTCTCTATAACCTACTAAAAGACTTGGGCCTGTCCAGAACTAACATTAATTCATTCTTAGAACGTACGTCGAAGGCAGCCCTAGTAGGTTCTTTTCAAATTTGGTTAGGTAGGGAGAGGAACTTGGACAGTGGAGGTGAGCGTATAACGCGCGTTAGTTAAGGGGCCCCTTAAACCTACACCTGGGTCGCAAGTCCCAGGCACTGTTGAAGCTCCTCTCCCTGCAACGCAATGGACCCGGCACCCGCACGGTGAATCCATTGAATGCTAAGAGGTTTCGTCTCATATAAAACGACTGCCCGGAGAGTCGGGCTGACTCTGGAAAGACAGATGACTGCCGGAAAGACGGATGACTGCCGGAAAGACGGATGACTGCTGGAAAGACAGCCGAGGGCAACGGCCTAGCAAGCCCAGCCCGGGATTTATTAAGCTAAAAGTCCTATAAAGAAAAATACCCCTGGGACAGTCCGAGAGGGGGGGCGGAAGATCTGTCCACCGGTCGATTTAAACGGCGAAAACGGCGCGAATACGGACTTGAAATGCCCTACGTGCGGGAAAAATTACAAGAGACGAGCCTGGTACATTAAACACCTAAAAACACATAATGGTGTTGAAGCGCGACAATCGTTGGTAAGTTCTTCAATTATCACTTCGGATAGAGTTGACCCTCACGTATCCCATGGTGAACCATTAACTGGAAACCACCAGGAGTCCATTAACATCCGGACACGTCTTAGCATTCCTAACATGAAACAATCGACTTGGAAAGTTCACGACGACAATTTAGCGGTCCTGTTAGAGCATCCGGGCTCGAAACAGGAATTGAACTCGCAGGTAGAAACTTTCCAAAATACCGTTTATGACTACTTCAACGAGCAATATCCACCACGTAATCATTACGCTCGCAAAAAATAAAGAAAATTCGTTCAAGATAAAAATGAGGAAGAAAAAACGGGAATTAATAAAAAATCTACGTATAGCCAAAGCTCTAGGCGACAACCACCTTAGTCATCAGCTAGCTAGGGCGTTAAGGTCAATCCTTAAATTAATTCAAGGAATATCGGCACAAACTGCAGGATATCGCGGTAATTTTGACCGGGCCAAACAGGAAGTAGATTTTGATAAAAACCCTTTTGAGTATTCGAAAACCATTTTTAAGAAAGAACGCGGACAGCTTCTCTTGACCAACGATCAAATTTACGACCATTTCAAGAGCACATACGAAGTGCCTAAAAGTGTAAGGCTCTATACGGATCCAAACGAACAAAAACCGGAAATTCCTCATATCGATTTTCACGGCATACCACCAACGTTAGACGAAATAAGTAGTCACATAAAGAGGAAATCATCTAAATCTGTACCGGGCCCCGATGGTATCCCATATATAGTCTTTAAAAAATGTCCATCGGTTCGTAAACACCTCATAAATATATACGGCAAAATCTGGTCAAGGAAGCAAATCCCGGAGTGTTTCGGGAAAGCAATTTTTGTCCTCATTCCCAAAAAAGATCGAGTTACCGATCCGAAGGATACTAGACCGATAGCCTTAACAAATACAATTTCTAAAATCTTTTTCTCGGTCCTACAAACGAGAATGACGCGATTCATGCTCAGCAACAAGTATTTTAGGCCAAATCACCAGAAAGGGTTTCTACCCGGGATTTCTGGATGCCTAGAACACAACACCTTGCTGTCGGAGAGTTTGAAAGATGCTAGAAAAAGCGAGCGGCAAATTACAGTTTGTTGGATAGACTTAGAGAACGCGTTCGGGTCGATACAACACGAGTTGATGCTATTCGCGCTTAGATGGTACAACTTTCCACCCCTAGTTAGAGATATGATCGCGTCGTATTACTCAAAATTAAGGTTTTCTATAATAACTAAAGAAGGCCCTTCAAAAAGTTTGAGTTATAATGTAGGACTGTTTCAAGGTTGTTGTCTATCTCCAATTACGTTTAATATCGTTATTAACATCTTAGTGGACAAATTAATCTGTAACGAGAAAAAATGGGGTTATCGGTTTAAGTTTAATAATAAATACACGGAATCCATTTTAGCCTTCGCTGACGATCTCGCAATACTGACACGTCACCCCAAACACTGTCAAGTACTATTGGATGAAGTGGATAAATTCTGTGAGTGGACGGATGGATTGAGGACAAAACCAAGTAAATGTCACTGTTTGTGTCTTGGTAGGCGGAATACAAGATACACCTCATACGATCCGGGACTATCGATAGGCGGTCAATGCGTTTCTACGGTTACGGAAGATGCACCATTCAAGTTTCTCGGTCGTAAGATTGATAATATAGGTCGTACTCCATCTTTAGAAGGAATAGTAGATAGCTTTTTAAATGATCTTAACAAGGTAGATAGCCAGCAGATCAGTAACGTAAAAAAAGCATGGATCTACGATAATTACTTAACTTCACGTTTGAATTGGCCTTTCCTCGTCTATGATTTTAGTAAAACCCTTTTATCTAAATTAGATGCAGGCGTCATAAAGATGTTGAAGTTGTGGCTCGGGCTCGCGCTAACGGCTGATTCATCGGCTTTATTCAGGGATCGTAATAGTTTTGGGATGAATCTAAAAAGACCATCGGAGCTCTACAAACACCTAAGAGTTTCCAAGAGACATATCCTGGGAAAATCCCATGATGACGTCGTTACATCACTCCCAAAAGACAATGATGCCCCAGAGCTAGAGTCACGACTTCAATTCCATAAACAATTTATGATCGGAGCGCAAAATAACAGAGTAGGGTTAGGATCAAGTAGGAAAGTCCAAGATACGGATATATTGAAGTCTTTTATTCGGCAAGACGAGAACGATAAATACAAGATCCATGCAATGAGTTTAGAAATGCAGAACGAGTGGTTAGACATAGGAGATTTTTGCATTCCACTAGCACTAAAATGGCGCACCCTAATTCATGACTGGTCGCCAGCCTTGCTAAAATTTTATCTCAATGCGTTCCAGATGACTCTCCCAGATCAGAGTAATTTAGTAAGATGGGGTAAAGGTACCGAAAAAACTTGCTATATCTGCGGAAAGGCAGTTGGAACTGCCAAGCATTTGCTGGTGGGATGTAAGGTTCTCCTGGACAGCGGTCAATACTCGCGTCGTCACGATAGGGTTTTAGAGATCATACGTGAAGCGGTTAGTCTTTTCGGTAGCCAGAGCGCAAAGGGAAATAACCACAAACGAGCGATCAATAGGTTTTGTGAGAGAGGGCACCAGGGCTATAAAATCAAACGTCAAGCCTTACTCTATCCTTAAAGCGGCTTCGGATTGGACTATCATGATGGATACGTATGAGAAACAATACAAAATCCCCGAGGATATTTGTGCGTCGGCCTCCAGACCAGACATATTTCTATATTCGCGTATTTTAAAGCGCGTTGTGATGATAGAGCTTACGGTGCCTTGGGAAACCAACATCCCCAAAGACCATGCCATCAAGGTCAATAAGTATTACGAGCTCACTAACGAACTAACTCGAAATAGGTTCGTCGTTGATTTGTACGCGGTAGAGGTGGGAGCGAGAGGTATAACAGCTAAATCTCTCTATAACCTACTAAAAGACTTGGGCCTGTCCAGAACTAACATTAATTCATTCTTAGAACGTACGTCGAAGGCAGCCCTAGTAGGTTCTTTTCAAATTTGGTTAGGTAGGGAGAGGAACTTGGACAGTGGAGGTGAGCGTATAACGCGCGTTAGTTAAGGGGCCCCTTAAACCTACACCTGGGTCGCAAGTCCCAGGCACTGTTGAAGCTCCTCTCCCTGCAACGCAATGGACCCGGCACCCGCACGGTGAATCCATTGAATGCTAAGAGGTTTCGTCTCTAAGTAGCTCCGCTACAATAATGCTTAAATCATTTCACATTATTTGATTTCAATATGTCATACTTACTAAGTTCTTGCAGTCTCTTTAATTTGATGTAATTGTATGGTTTGTAAAGGTTCTTCCAGATTCTGAGTTCTATTAGGGAAATTCGTGTTTTAAAATTACTTTAATATTTATAGTATTTTTTATGGTTTAGAATTGGGAAGATTTTAGGATTTAAGGAATTTCATTTTAATTTTAAACATCTATTCATAAAGGTCAGTCAAGCTTGTCTACGTTTAGAGAAAAATAAGGTATACAGGTAGGTAGGTACTTATACATATGGCCTTAAAACTAACTGGTCTTTCCAAGAATATTTTTACATTTAAAATTAAAAATAATATAAATATTTTGCTTTAATTAAACTATCTATAGTATAAAAGAAGAATAAAAAAGCTTAGGTAAATTCTGTTAAAAAGTCCATAATCACTATAAATTAGCTCAGCATTCTTTATAAAATTTTAAAGAACATAGATCAATGCAAGTGCTGTCAGAGGTATAAGTAGCATATAAATAATGTTTAAAGATAGTTCTGCAAAAAAGGAGTTGGCAAATGGTGGGCCCAAAATGTAATGAGTTCAAATTTGTTTAAAAAAATTGGTTTAATTTTTTTTTATGAAATACCAAAAATCTACTTAAATTCTCAATTTACAAGCGGAGAAATATGCAAATAACTGTTTTTATAAAGTAATCGATTAACGATTAATTAAATAAAAAAATGATTATTCGATTAACTACAATATAAAAAATTCACTCCTAGTTTTAAACTTTTAGTAACTTCATTTAAACTACACCATATATGTCTATAATTCAATAAAAATAACTTTTAATAACGTGAATTAATATAATAATAATATTAAATATTATTTTAAAACAACCTTTTCGATTATCGATTCCATATCGATCGAAATCATTCAGTATATAGTCTATGGCAACATGACATTGACACAACAATTACTATGCCAGATGCATTGTTATCTGAATCTCAAGTCTGACTTGTTTTGTGTTTTTCGATGCGTTTCGAGTGCGTTCCCGATCATTTTACATTTTCAACGACCACTGCTTTGTTTTTTACGGACTCCGAACCCGCCTAACGTTTTACGACCCTTGCTTTCAGATTGGACACCGACGATCTCCTCCACGTTTGACTTGGAATTGTTCATTTGGATTATTTCACAGGCTTGTGCATTGGATATTAGTTATTACTGAAACGATGGATCGCTGTGGGAATTGTGGGATAGCAACTAGTAACATTGGTCATTGTACCCCCTGCATAGTTTCTAGACGATATTGTAATTATTATTTAAGAGGAATAAAATATTCCATTAAAATTATTTGTTTTATTTTATGACTTTTATCACATAGTTTACTCCTCCTGTTCCTCGTAGAATTCCATACTTGTTACCTATATCTGTACGTCTTTGAGTCTTTATTGCCCTGTTTTGACTTATCAGATATTCTCTTCTAAATAAAATTATTATTTTTCACATATTTTTACGTGTATTCGTCTAACTCTTAAAGATAATGCAATATAACCTCACTTTTACTAAACCTCCAACAACTCAGCGATTTGATTGTCAATTTCTATAGAATTTTCAATGAAGTAACTCTTAATTTTAAACCTTTAATTGATACTTTTTTCATATCTTTACATTTAGGGCCCAGAATTGTATGAAATACTTTTGATCTCCTTTCCTTCTAAATTAGAATATTTTTTTAGTTATTTTTATTTATATTACTTTGTTTTCGTGACAGAATTTATTAAATTATAACTATTATAAGAACATGCATTTATTTAAGTTGCATGATAAAATTATATTTGAAAGACAACTTTTTTTTCTTTTACGAAGTAGAAGTTATTCTTGAGGTCGTATCGTAAGGATGACCTTAGCATTAGCTTTAAGTTGTTCAAAAAATAAAAAGGTTTAGTTGTTAATAATATTAAAACATATTTTTTCATCTGTATCATTGTAATATAAAGGTTCACACTGATTTCTGACCTTGTAGTATATACTTTTAAGAAATATACATCTATTGTCTTTTGGGATATACTTACTTCATCAGAATAGAAATACATTTATATAATACTATTCCTAATATCAATACGCATGAAATTAATACACTTTAATATATACATAATATATACACAGTATGTTAACTAACAGAGTGCGTTTTCGTTAATCCGCAATAATATAACATCCATACATGCTAAAAAATATATTTCCAATCGAAAACAAAATGTCTTTTATTTTTTTAATTAAAAGAAAACAATATAAATGTTAAATTGACACGTAAAAGGAAGACTCCGTACACGCATAGTTGACGAACAGCATCGTCGCAATTTATTTATGAATGACGATTGATCGATTGATCTACAATATTAAAGTGTCGCCCCCCCTCCCCCCTCCCCCGAACGTCCGCATAGGTAATTATATTCGGTAGTAATCTCACGCGCTGACCGGGATTTGACGTCCATTATTTTCGCATTACTACCTATTGCGTCCTCCTCGTGTGAAAGATGCCGCGTTATCAGTTTAGTGCGCAGGAGTATGTAAATGTTTATTTCTGCTGAGTGTAATTATGACGGCGCACGTGCTCTCAGGATGTATGCTGAGATACCTCTCAGATGCACACCAACCGCGGAATTCTAATGTAATTGTGAGGGAACTGGTGCGTATGAGTAACAATGAGCCGGTAGTGCCGCGTCGTTCTGGTGGCCCGCGACCCGTGATTTCAGTGCGGCAGGAAGAGAACGTGCTAAGGCATTTTGAGGAGGAGCCCAGGTTTCCGTGAGTAGAACTTCTGTATTAACTAGTATTTGTTTATTTTGTGACCACGAGCGCGCGAAAACGGCGATGCGTCGCCATAGTGTCGCGACATGTCGGCAGAACTCAAAGGCGCTGCCGCCCCACCACCACGCATTCAATACTTGGCCCCTGTCAAATTCTCTGTATTTTAATTGAAATGTTATTGAAACATGGCTTAGATATGTAGTTACATGAATTTAGTTTTTTTTAAATTACTGTTTGCGAATAGGTACCTCAGGGACACGTTTCTTTGTAAGCGATACATTTGAGACGGGTTAAGTGTTATTGCTAACTTATTTATTTATTTCTATTTTCAAGTTCATGTTAAACGTTATTACTCAATTAATGATTACCTAACGGACGAAACATAATATTGTAATAAATTGATGAATAAAAAATAAATAAAATATACAACTCAATCTATTATCTATCTATCTATCATTAATTTTTATTAATATGAATTTATAATTAATTGCATTGTTTAATTTTAATTTCTAATTTTAATTTAATGGTGAATTTGAATTTATAATTTAAGCCTAACATTTGCATGCCTTAAGGTAGAATGTACTGGAACTTATACTAGATTCTATTATATACACCTATATTCTGTACCTACATTCGGAGCAAATAAATATTATTATTATTATTATTTAGTAACAATGACTCATTTAAAAAATAATACATAGATTGTTAATAAAAAATTAATAATATATAAATTGTTAAAATATAATAATTAATCAATTAAAAAAACAAAACTAAACATAGGTACATTTAAAATGTTTATTTTTACTGATAACAGTCCGACTACGTGTCTTTATAATTCAATATGCCGCCATTATAAAAGTCGTGCGTATTGAGAAGTTGCCAGTTTGGGCAATGTTACTACGCTAGATTCCTACCTTTTTTTTTTTTTTTTGTTATCCTTGGGAAAATGCATTTACGCATCCCCGCCGTTTTACAACAGCGGGGTATGTGGGACTCGTTGCCACTACCCACTAAAAACCCAAGGGTGTTCCACGACGGCCCTTGTGTCGGGGCGGGGGATCGCTTTCGCACTCCCACCAGCTTCCCCGACAGGCTGGCCCGCTTCTGGGGGCCCTTCTTCTTTTGGGGGGCACTGGTACCGCCCCCCCCTCATGTGGTGCTCTTTTCCACGCACGTGACCTCGGGAGTTGCATGGGGAACACAACCATGCAACTCCCTTTACCGTTTAGCGCGGGTTGGGGTCCGCGCCACGGGCCATTTTCATGGCGGCCTCAAATCGTCGCGGGCGTCTCTGCGGCGGCGCCCAGCACGGTGTCTGCGAGAGGGGAGGGACGATGCGGCTTCCCTCACCCTTCCGGCCTCCTCCTTCGCGGACATTACCGCCTCGCAGAAGGCGAGCGCGGCGTCCCAGGCCGACTCACGCCGCACCATGCACCACACCATGTGGTGCAGCGATAAGGCCCCAGCCTCCATTGCCCCAACTAGGTCACGGCGCTGCTCCGCCCATGCTGGGCACACCTCCAAGGTGTGCTGCGCCGTGTCCTCGGGGCAATCCGCACAATGGTGGCATGCCGGAGATTCCTCCCGTCCTATTCGACACAGGTACTTCCCAAAGCAGCCATGCCCTGAGAGTACCTGTGTTAGGCGGAAGGAGAGGCCACCATGCTGTCTCTGCAGCCACTCCGACATGACGGGCACGCTAGATTCCTACCTACTATTCCACGCCATTATTTTGATTTTGCACAGCTTTAAAATTTATTGTGAATTAATTATTTTTTTAATTCATATTATTTTATGCTTATTTTTGTATGCTATATATTTTTCTTGATATATTTATTTTAATCTATTAGTGATATATTAACGAGTTCAACGGAACCTGTGTTACATAACATACTGTATATATAAACACTGTTGTACCTACAACTACTATTTACAAATGTAAATTCATAAATAAGAATCACTGTAAAGTATTTGTTTTTATAGCATTTTTAAAATCTCTTAGTAATATTGAATGCGAATAAATGAGACGCGCAGTTAATGTAGAGAAAAGATTTTCGTCTGGAGGTTTACTCTAAATAATAATAAATTATTTGGAAGTAAAGGAAGGAACATAAAATATTGATTAAAAGATTGAAGATATGAACCAATGCTATCAATGAGATCAAAGTAATTTCACGCCGGATATATATAACTGTCCTAGGAATAAATTATTCAACCTATAATTCAATATTCTTCAAGATAACTAATTTGATATATGTACATAAATTCTACAGTTTGAAGAGAAATAAAATTAACGAATGTACTTTGTGACAAAATGCATTTTTTTTATATAGTATTGCACAGTATTATTTGTATTACGATAAAATAATGTGATTATAATTTAGTCTTCATTCAATGATACATTTACTATTATCGATTGCAAAATATATTTAATTCACATATAAAATAAAATCCATGCAGGTAATATTAGTATTAATGAGATCAAAGATTTTCGCGAGTCTTCATTTAAATGAAACTAATATTTTTTCATTCTATGAGCAGCGTTTTTTTTTAAATATGTATATACTTATTTTTATTTTGGATCATAATCACAGTCATTTTGGGTAGCTAAAAAACCTACTTTACTGTAATGCTTCTCTATATGCAATATTAAACGTAATACATATTAAATTACGTGATTCTTTAATTTGACATAACTTTTTTATTTATGAACCGATTGACATGAAACAGACACTAAAGCATAACTGAAGCGTACCACAATATATTCGTGAAAAACGCATCCAACTCGGATCAGCCGTTTTTTGAGATTAGCGCGAACAGACAAACAGACAAAAAAAAATACATATCAATAACCCCTTGCTGTTTTTTTATTTTTATTTTCAATGTACAGACAGCACTTTTCTACAATCTTATTATATGTATAGATTGGTATTTTTTTAAACGACAGTTTCCAGATTCACTGAGCGTTTTATATACGGATAGTTCTACGTTAAGAGGTACTATCGACGGCTACATGAAAAAATCATACATAATTTGAAAATTCGCGGAAATCCTCAGTCATATTTTATAATAAATAAAGCATACTTTTTTAAAAATGAATTACAGTATCTGAATTAACTTAGTTTAGCTATAATTTCATGTTGACCTAGAAAAAAGTATCTACCCTGGCCTGTCTCTTTACTATTCTGTAACAAACTCTTCCAAATTTAACATATTACTAATTCATTTAAAATCTAAGCGTTATTTATTACAAAAAACAGTATAATTAACAATAATGAATATGTAAAAAAACTCTCAAATTACTTTAATTTTCTATTTAAAAAAAAAATATCAGTTTTGGTCCCTCATATACTAAGTAAAATAGGCAGGGGAGGAGCCCCTGCCTATTTTTCGTCCGTTATAAATGCCGCAAAAATAGGTTGACGCTTCAAATTCACATTCATAATCATCATCATCATCAGCCTATCAGAGCCCACTGCTGAGCAAAGGCCTTTTTCTCACGTAAAGAAGGTTTGAGCATTAATCACCACGCTTGCTCAAGACGGGTTGGCGAATTCAAACTTATAATTGTAAAATTATAAGTCCAGGTTTCCTTACGATGTTTTCCTTCACCGTATGTCAGCGGTGTCTAAATACTCTTAGAAAGTACATATGACTCAGAACAATCACAATGGTACTTGCCCGGGCCAGTATCGAACCCGCGCCCTCGGCAATGAGAGGCGGGCCCTTTAACCACTAGGCCACCATTGACTTATACAGGGTGACTGGTGAATTACTATCGATATTTGAGGACGTGATATTTGACGATCTTATATGACAAAATAAAAATTAATATAACATAAATATTAATAAACTTCTAAGTAAAGTTAACCAAAAGTTATGTAATTAATTACGCATCGTGTGAACACCCTACAGATTAGGTATACACTGACACTCACACATACGCATGTCGTGACGTGGTGTTGTATCAACACGTCGCCGCACGCGTCCACACTTGAACACTTGGAACGTGTCAACACTTTACTTATTTATACGGAAATTTTGTCAAAAATTAAGTGCCTATTTTTTTTACATAATTCGAATGAGAATCATGTACCGAGTATGCTCCTTAAATATTGATAGTAATTCACCAGTCACCCTGTATACATTCACCTCATCAATATTCATACATCGTATTTCAATTTTCCATCATCATGTAATATACGAAGAGTTTCCTTGTACTTTTTTAATAAGCTTAGTCATTACAAATAATTATGGAAGATTAATGAATGCAATACTGCCCTTAATCAATAAGGTGTCCAAATATATTCCTATTAATTTGTCTCTGTTATTCAGTTTTCTAACATTTATTAAAAATAATGCAATCTAAATACTTAAAAGAGCTTTAAACAGCTGCCATATAGGTTAAAATAATTTAATGGCACAAATGTAGCGAATTGAAAACTTGTATGAAGATGACTTCAAAGTAGAAATTTTCCCCAAGTAAGTTAAGAAACTTGAACGCTTTAAGACAGATAAGGGAAGTATACAATATGTTCACTTAGTGCCTATTAGCAAAATTTGATATGAAAATATCTCTTTCCTGTTTAAGTAAACAAAGAGTATTCTTATTAGCTATATCTGATAACGAATTCGATGGATCTAAAGCAAATCCAACAGATTTACGAAAAATTTTCAAGTTCAAAATAAAACAAAGCTGGAATATAAGCTGGAAAACAGATAACACATCGAAACTCTTCGGTATCCGAAATAGTATCTTTGATAAATCCCCTGCTTCATTCACTTGTAGAAAAGACCAAGTTGTTATCACAAGGTTACGTATTGGTCATACAAATATGACTCGTATTCATTTAATTACAAAAAATAATAGAACTAAATGTAAATGTGGCTTAAACTTGACAGTGCTTCATCTTTTCGAAAGTTGTACCGCTTATAATAATGAAAAACAAATTTGTGATGGACCCACTAATTTAAAAGATTGTCTTAATAGTATAAATGGATGTAAATGTACTTTAAAGTTTCTTAAAATGATAAAATTGTATAAATTAATTTAAATTGTATAACTGTGATCGTTAATGACATTGTTGTTAAAAAGCGACCGTATATAAATAAATTAAAAAAAAAGTATTCTTATTATTAATAGAACATATTATATTCAAGCATTTCAATTTAGCTCCAAATGTCTTTAATCTGGAATAATATGATATAATAACAACTTCACTCTAAACATAATGTTCGAGACGGACTCATTAATACTGAATAAATAGGAATTACTGAATTAAAATATAGTCAAGTTCCAGTAAATCTTCGATGTAAATTATATTTAAGACAGAAATATCTCGCTGGAAATCATTTACTATAAATTATTGGTCACGGATCATATCACATATTAACAACGGATATTGTAAAATAAACAATATTCTTGCGCAAATATGTTTGAATATTCAGAAAAATATATGATCAAAAATAATAAAAATTGTGACGTCAAAATTCTTTTTTCTTTTCCGTTAAAAATCGACAGTAAATATTTTTAACCAGTCCAAACGTTGTCAACTTATATGTTATAATGAAATCTAAGACTTTCGCGAGCATTTATTGAAATAAACAAATATTTTTGGGCTTTACTAGGCGTTTATAATTATTTTTAACGACATACTTAATCTCGACTTTTGGTTACTTTGCAGCAACCGTGATCACAAGCAGACGAGATGCATATGTGTCTGAAGGCCTGCAGAGCTCGCAAACTGTTTCTCAAGGTCTTCACGGACATGGGATTTTATATTTTTAATGAGCTCAATATATTTTACAGGCATATTGTTATCCTTTAACTCACCTCCTACAATCTCAATGCAGTCAAGAACATAGAAACTAGGAAATAATGACTTTAAATCAAAACTTACCATTATGTTATTGTTTCTAAATTATATCATTGACCAAGTGATAGGAATCCCTAACAAATAATTGTTAGTGACCACGGAGTGCCGACTGGTGATAATATATTTGAAAGAAATTTAGCCAGATTAAGAGTTAGTAAATTAATAGGGCAATAGTTAATTCTTTTTTATGGGCTTTGGGTAACTAAAACAATTTTAATGGTTTTATACACGATAGTATGAATGATTTCATATCTAAATATATATTTTTAACATCTTTATTTATTAAGATATTGGTTTCTATAAGTACTGTACTAGTCGGCTCTTTATTAACTTTTTTATAAATGGAATTATCTGCAAGAATTTCAGTTATTTTTTATCATACTCAATATTAACAATTATTACGGTCGCTTTCCCTTTATTTATTTTTAGTAGTGTTCATAATATTTTCATATAATTCTTGTTTTATTATTATTATATATCCATTCAAATTCAAATTCAAAGTCAGTGGTGGCCTAGTGGTTAAGGGGCCCGCCTCTCGTTGCCTAGGGTGCGGGTTCAAACCTTGGCAAGTACCAATGTGATTTTTCGGAGTCATATGTACTTTCTGAGTGTATTTAGACATCACTGACATACGGTGAAGGAAAACATCGTGAGGAAACCTGGACTTATAGTTCCACAATTATAAGTTTGAAATTACCAACCCGTCTTGAGCAAGCGTGGTGATTAATGCTCAAACCTTCTCCATGTGAGAAAGAGGCCTTTGCTTAGCAGTGGGAGCTGATAGGCTGATACAGACATACAGACATATACCCATTACAATAAATATTGTCACAGGTTACATCTAATGTAACTTAAATAATTAATCAGATTTTCGAGTATTAGTTCTCAAGAAGCACAAAAATGTGTTTTCTACAGAACACTCTTAACGCATTGAACGTTCACCTCCACTAGCCAAGCTCCTCTCTATACCTAACCAAATTGGAAAAGTTCCTACTAGGGCTGAAGTCGAAGTACGTTTCAAGAATGAATTAATGTGAGTTCTGGACAGGCCCAAGTCTTTAAGTAGTTTATAAATACAGTTCAATAGAGTAGTCAACTAAAAATATCACTAAGACCATTACATATCGGTTCTATGTAACATGTTGTTATTTGTGCTTGAAGGAATATTAATTTGCAATAACAATAAAAAATATCTAAAACAAGAATCTATATATGTACTACATTTGTAAAAGATTCTGTTACCTCGTTGTAAAACGAAATAATTGAAAAATATATTTATGCTCTCTAGGTAACTTAAGTTACTTTTAGGATAATTTAAATATGATGGTGCAGTTTTCGTTAACAGATATTATAAATTGCAAATTACTTCAGTCACTTCAAAATGAATCAAGCCGTTTCTGAGAATAAGCGAAACAAACAGGTAGGTTTTAGAAAAAATGCTATTTTAGCATAATATGTGCGGCTCATATATCGAAATATAAGCCTATCAGAGTCCACAGCTGAGCAAAGGCCTCTTTCTCACATGCTTCTCCATGTTTGAGCATTAATCACCACGCTTGCTCAAGACGGGTTGGTGATTTCAAACTTATAATTGTGAAACTATAAGTCCAGGTTTCCACACGATGTTTTCGTGCACCGTATGTCAGTGGTGTCTAAATACTCTTAGAAAGTACATATGACTCCGAAAAATCACACTGGTACTTGCCAGGTTTGAACCCGCGCCCTCGACAACGAGATGCGGACCCTTTAACCACTAGGCCACCACTGACTTAGTATAATCGTATGTCCGAATTAGTGAGCATTGTGAGGCTACTGTTACACATGCTTATTTCAATCACGAAAGCATGCTTTAATTGAGCATTTGCTGAGATTTAAAATTATTGCGAGTACTCATTTAAATGAAACTAATATTTACGGATTTTCTGCTAGTATTTTATTACTTTACTAGTATTTTATTGTAATAAAATAACAAGACCCACTGACAGACACTCACATCTCGTCTGCCCGTGATCACGGTTGCTGAAAAGTAGCTGAAACGTGTATTCATTGTTGCTTAAAATAAGCATGCTACTAGCGGAGCGGGTCCAAGGGTGCATGCTTTAAGCACGTCTAAACACGTTTGCTTATTAAGCATGCTAGTACCGATCAGTTAATTACAACAGATGAAACGTCGTCTCCTCGTATTTCTGTAAGTAAATTAGCACTTGATCCCAAGTCCTGTCTTCTCGATATTTAATTTAATTTAAGCTTCTGACCGCATTGCATAGCCAGCAAATTGATGGTCTTATCTTTGTTTGAACGGACAGAGAGCGAGAAAAGTATGCTTTAAAAAAGCATATGTATCTGAAAAGTTTGTTTTAAGATTGTTTATTGCCCGCAAATATAAACGGCAGGTATGCTTGTTTAAAGCATGTGTAACTGTAGCCTAATGTATGTACATATTTGTTCCAGATGTCTGTCACAATGCCTAAGCGATGGTATCGTTCGAGAAGGACGAAAATCGTTATTATAGTATTCATAGCCGCCTCTATAATATACTACATAAGTCTCTCTGCTAGCTTACAAAGGGAGCACAAACTCGATATTACCAGGAGGTATGTACATAGTTTTAGAAGCTTCTTGGATTATTAAAGGGTTATTCAAGCAATTGTGACAGAATTTCTCGACTGTAGCTATCCTGAATATATATTTAATTGCCTTGTCTCATTACTTCAACTAAATTAAAGAAACGAAAAAGATTCTGATGCTACGTCATAGATAGTTTATGTTAGAAAAAAAAATGGGTTACTTTAATTTTACAAACAACAAATGGATTTGTAATAACAGCCGTATAAACGGTCCTAATTTGTAGTTAGTTTTAATAATCTACCATTCATATTTTATTCTATTAAATAAGTTAATAATGACGCTGTTCGTATTATATTTGCTATTATTTGAATCTTTGTTTTTATTATGTTGGTGATTGATAAATCATATATATTTCAGGCAGCCTGTTATTGAGTAAGTAGACCTATTTATTTTGACGTATTTCTGTAGCGTTCAATATACTTTTTATTTGTAATGTATAGTTATAAACCTTTTTTATATACATGGGAGGTGTTATTAAAATTGGAATTTCATGCAGCGATGAACATAATTTTATCAATATCGGTTAGGTGATATCTGTTTTATTTTATTATAATATACACTAAATATATAAATAAATCTTGACTATTTTCTAGTGTAAAATCCTATATTTTATTCGTAAATATTTTGAATTTATGATTTAAGTCGAAGAAACCGTTTGATATTTCTAATCCAGGTCCATGGAAAGACGATTAGAATAATCTCTGAAACAGGACAAAGGCTCCGGGTGTGAGATACCCAGATTGGATCCATTCTCTAAAAAAGTCACGCAGTTTGATAAGGACATACCCAAGGTTATGTGTTTGGGAACGGATTGGGTTAAATGTTATGTGAGTTAATTTGATTTGGATACTGCTTTTGTAATAAACCCAGATATTAAACACGAAAGATAACATATATTCTATGTATTAATATAATTTTTTTCAGCATTCTAAATGTAAGGTAGTTCCGAAAATATTAAATACCACCGATAACATAGTATGTTCATACCAAGACATAATATATGAGAGTGATCAAAAATACACAATCGGTCCTCCCACAGAGGTCAGAGGTGATAACGAGTATGTTCTCACTAAGAGCGATCATGTATAGGTTAAGTGTTCAGGGAAACATAGAGACAGGTGAGATGATGTGTTAAAGGCAATAGAAAGTGCAGTGAAAAATACTTTTCAATAATCATGATAACGGAAAGACTATCGTTTAGTCTTAGTTTTTATAACCTTTTACTGCTGTTTCTTGAGATCTTTCACTGTGGTCAAGTTATATATTTTTTTGATTAGTAATTTTTCAGATATGTTACTTGCTATTCATATTTTTTTAACAGTCTTGATTTTTTCACTAGTATAGACGTCACGTAACAATCTATATATATAAAAGAAAGTCGTGTTAGTGACTCCACTTATAACCCAAGAACGGCTGAACCGATTTAGCTGAAAATTGGCAGGGAGGTAGTTTAGAACCAGGAAATTGCAATAGCATGCTTTTTATCCCGTTTGACGGCATTCCCGTGGGACTTGACATGAAACGTCAGTCACTATAACACGTGGAATAACGAAACACAATTGATATGTAATGACGTATGGATGACAATTTGATATTTGTAAGAAATCTACTATATAAAAATAAGTCCGGTTTTCCATCCTGACGCTATAACTTCAGAACGAAAGAATCAAGAAAAGGGGGAAAATGTTTTGTCACATACAGCGAAATCATACATAACAAGTACTACAAATCAATATTTTAAGTAGATGGTGCCTTCGCATGATAGGTACATTGGTTGACTGCTACTCATTTTTCTCTTCTCAGTTAATTTAATGTGACAAACCGGTATTGTGTTTGTAGTTTGAACTCTGAAAACCATTTGGTATTTGCGGGATAAATTTAGGAAATCATTGTTTTTCACATGGGCAGTTATATTTTGCGTGTTCACGAGTTTGGAAACTATACGCTTTATTTGTGTTAAAGTTAGACCAAAAAACAAAAAATGTGGTTTACTAAGGACCACTTCAATGAAACGGATAATTTGCAGACACGTATAACGCTTCGATTTGGTACCTACTTTGGATTCACTTTCATTTACTTAGAGAAGTTCAACTAAATAACACTTCATTTTTGTAATCGAAATGAATTCATTACTGTTGTGAAATGAAATATAAATTTTCCTTTTCAAATAAGTATACAACAAAAAAAATTCTTAATCTTTTAATCACCAAACGAAATGTTATGTAAAAGCCTTCTGGTGGCGAAACGGAGTTCGCCGGGTTTACTAGTTTTGAATAATTGTTACTAATATAAATCTGAACATAATGTGTCTATTGTATTCACCATTTTCCAGTATACTCCCTTCCAAATGGATCGGCCACTCTCTTGGCTTCCGTTCCACTGTTCTTGCAAAACTCAATCAGAAAGGAAGAGGTGACTCCTTGAACGTACTCATCCTGGGATTCGACTTCACCTCCAAAAACGGATTCATACGAAAAATGCCGAAGAGTTATAAAGTTTTAAAGGAAACATTGGGCGCTACGATTTTGAATGGGTATGTAACAACCAACATTATATTTTGAATGATATATTACGGGGTAAATTTTCTTTGTTTGTTTTCTTAAATTTATCTGCATCTTTTTAATGAGAAATTTTTCAAGAAAACAAAATCTAAAATGGTAAAAAACTTTCCATTTTGTTACTTTATGTTTCTCTTGAGGAATTCTAATCCAAATACCGACCCCAATAGTCTTAGTAATACTAGAAAATTTCAAAAATATCATATACAAAGGTACAACATAGTAGGCGATGGGACGCCCGCTGCCCTGTTCCCGATCCTGACGGGGAAGACGGAGTTGGAAC
This sequence comes from Danaus chrysippus, assembly GCA_916720795.1. Taxonomy (NCBI): domain Eukaryota; kingdom Metazoa; phylum Arthropoda; class Insecta; order Lepidoptera; family Nymphalidae; genus Danaus; species Danaus chrysippus. Next base: position 11,945,573 of record CAKASE010000044.1, read on the forward strand.
TGCCTGACGTGAGGAAGAAGATGAAGAACAACAGAACCTTGGACGACATGCCCTTCATATTCTATAAGCTGAAGGGTGAGACTTGGTGGATGGGGTGTACTTAATTTTGGGGTAATATTATGAGCGTCAGTCTTTTTAATCTTTATTTAAACGTAATCATTGACTCTTCATGAATCACTTCAAAAATGAACATTAATACTAAGAAAAATTGAGACAGATATTATTGAGAAAAATTTAAATGATTTTGGATTTTCGAAAAGATCTGTTTGATGTAAGCATAATATGTATGATTTTAGTTACCGAACAGCATTCTTCGAAGACACGCCCTGGATAAGAACATTCCAGTACAGATTCAATGGTTTCAAGAAGCAACCTGCGGATCATTACTTGCTATCGTTTTATATGGAGGAGTCAAACGGTGGCAAGAAATGGTGGACGAGCAACTTGAACAAATACTGAGTGGGAGATACTCCGCAGTATAAACTAATGTTGGATATTACTGATCAGGTGCAAGGAAATTATTCTTTAAGTTTTATCAAATAAGGCATATTTTTGATTGGTGCCTCATCATTTTTCAATCAAGTATATAGAATATTGAAATACTTTCTACAATTATACGTTTTAGATTTTATCTGATACAATAACTCAGTCGTTCTGACGGTGCTTAGTTTTATAAGTCAAATATTATTTTCCTGTTTTATGTTTTCATTCGTCTTCTTTTCAGTTTCTCCGTCTGGACGGAAAACGTTTTGCGTTCACGTTTATAGTTGACATATCCCATGATGACTTCAACATGATATCTATAGCTGATGAAGACACTGCGGAGTATCTTACAAGATTCCATGACCGATATAAAGAGGACACCTTGATAATTGTCATGGGGCACCATGGAACGAGGTAAATATTATAATTAAATCAAATAAACAAAAGGCAAATAATAATCTATAAAAAAACAACATTATATTTATTTTCATCAATTGTCTTTCGCTATACTTGTATTGACTCGAATTTTAACTTTTTGTTAGTTTTAAAGATTTTTTCAAGAAAGTATCATACGTGTTTTAATAGTTCCCCTCATTCTTTGATATAAAATTTTAGTCACATTACATTACATATCTGGGAAAAAATTAAAACTTGAATTGTAAAAGAGATCCCCAAGAAATATCAATAAATAAAGTTATTGACATAAAATAAGGTACGCAAATGTTCGTGATACTCTCCAAGGGAAACTCGAAGAGAAAATACCGCTCATGGCGATCAAACTTCCAGAAAAACTGAAAAACTGAAAAAGAGGAGAACAGAGGCGGAGAAGAATCTGAAGGAGAACGTGGAAGTATTGACGACACCTCACGACATATACGCGACGGTGTTAGATGTACTGGACCTGACGCAGTTCACTAACACATATAGAGTTAAAGGAGCCGATCTGAACAGGGGACTCAGTCTGTTGGAACCGGTCAGTAACATTATAATATAATCATACTTGAATTCGACCTAGCACGATAGTTTAGTTTGCCAAATAATTTGAACGCAATGTTTCGGATGCGGGTTCATAAGATTTTTTATTCAAGCATTTTTATTAAAAAAGAAAAACTTAATTGTAAATACTGGTATTGTTTTTGATCTCATTGTCTTTAATATAAGTATTCTATTTATATATACAGAACAACCTTCATTTCATGGTTAATTACAATACATATTTCATTTTGTAAACACGTGTATTTTTTCCATAAATTAACTAGTCTGGTCTGGTACATCCAGAAAACATTCAAAGCTCATGATCATGAAGTACATATTACCAATCTAGTAACGTTGTCAAAACTATCATTATATCTCGGTCATTTTATAATATATTACTATGTATATATCGGATTTATTACAAATTCGTGGTTTTAAAAGAGAGGGACGCCAGCCTCGCTGACGTTACCAATATCACTTCTTCTAGTATGGTCCATGATATTTTAAAATGAAACTTCAATTGTTCTTAATGCTCCTGTATTTCTCAAAGATTCTTCATAACAACATACCTACTTCAATGATTCACACTCACTGAACTCTGTAATTATCAATTCTGAAATCCCCATTCTGCTGTCGTGCATCCAGACGTCATATTTATAACAAGATTCAAACATAGTTCTATTCTCCTTTGATTTCGTTTTACTTTTAACAATAATCATAAATACTAATGAGGTTTAATAAGAATTGATGACGGCCTCAAATTATTTTCAAGTCGCATCCGTTATTAAAGCTGGTAGCGCCGATATATATAATATGTTCTTTTCCAGATTCCAAAGAACAGATCGTGTAGCGAGGCGGGTGTGGAGGCTCACTGGTGTTCGTGTCTGTCGTGGCAGAACGTGACGCACGATGACGTCATGTGCAGGAGGACGGCCGCCGCGCTCGTGGACTTTATCAATCATCTCACAGAGGAGAAGAGGTCCGTATATGTAATAGGAGAACAAATAACTTATTGATATAGCACTTACCTAACTATAGGGTTTGAAGGGAAGTGGTTCTGTGTATTATGAGACGAAACCTCTTAGCATTCAATGGATGCACCGTGAGGGTGCCGGGGCCATAACGTTACAGAGAGAGGAGCTTCAATAGTGTCTGGGACTTGCAACCCAGGTATAGGTTTAAGAGGGCCCTATCCAACGCGCGTTAATCACTACTTAAAGCAGTAAATATGCGATAGAATTATTACTTTATAAGTCTTTTGTTACGAAGACTACTTTTACGACTATAGGATAGTCAAATATAAATACACAGTAGTGTATTTATATTTGACTATCCTATAAGAGATGAAACTTCTGAGCATTCCACGTTGCAGGAGGGGAAGCTTCAAGAGTATCTAGGACTCGAGACCCAGGTGTAGGTTTAAGGGCCCCCTATCTAAAGCGCATTGAACGCTCACCTCCACCGTCCAAGCTCCTCTCTCTACCTAATCAAATTTGAAAATATAATAATGTTATAATATCCGTTTATCTTCAGGTCGGTGTGTGCGGTCCGCTCCCTCAAGTCCGTGTCGTGGGTGATGCGAGCGAGGCCCAACGGCGGCGTATTAACGTTCGTGGAGGCTCGCGATCAAGACGGATTCATTGGACGGTTTGGTAACAGAGTGAAAAGAAGTTAAATAATTTTTCCATGCTTTTTAAATATTAGCATCATTATGACACCCGATAGGACGAAATAAAAAAAAAGTATTATTAGTCATTAATGACTGATAATACATTTTTGACTGATAATACAGTCCGATGAGCGAGAGAGCCGGTTGCCCTTTCCCTTTTCCATCCCTTTCCTACCTTTGCCTCCTCCTCCTATTCCCCAATCAAGGGTGGCAACACATCCGCAAAACTATGTCACGGTTGTCCATGGGTTACTAACTAAATCATCAACATATGTTTAAAAAACGTTAAGTAAATTTAAATAAAGTTTAATTGATTTTACTGTCCTTACATATTATATAACTTATAAGTTTAATGGATGATTAAAGTGATGACTAGTAATAGACATTGGTGGTTGAAGACTAAATGACTGAAAGGCTGAAAGTTATATGTTTATAATTTCAGATCGCAGTAGGACCTGGTGTCGGTAAATACGAAGCATTAGTGACTTATGTTATCAACGAGAACAGATTTGAGATAAATTCAAGAGATATATCAAGAACTAACGCGTAAGTGGCTGAATTATTTACATCATTTTGTCTATACTGCATTGCAATAAATTATATGTAACGAACACAGTTATTTTTAAAATGTATATATCATACAAGATAATATACTAATAATATATTATACATATTACAGTTACAACAACGAGCCGGGCTGTATAAGCGCCACTCACCCTCACCTCAACATGTACTGCTACTGTAACCAATACACATTAACAATGTTTCATATTATATATCAAAACAATTATTATTAGTTTCATATTATATATAATAATATAATACTACATTAATGTATGTGAGTCTGTAGGTGAATATAATGTCCTACTGTGATTGTTAATACACATGTCTTTCTTTATATGTAATATTATATAATTGGCACAAACTATTGTTTTAGTATAAATGAAGATATCTTTATACTCAGTATGTATTCAGTTCAAGTTGTTTATAGCGGGGAGATGTGTTAGTGTTCCTGAGTTACCTGTAACGTAAGTTTTATCTGTATACTTAACTCTCTCATAATTATTAATATTATTATAATAACTCGGTAAGATAATAATCAGTTTCTATTTTTATTATGTACAAAAATTAACCAAATATTTTTTAATTTATTCGTACTTAGAATGTTTTAGTTTTGGTGTCGTTTAAAGATGTCTAAATGTTTCTTAGTACTCTTTTTGTTTTCTAGGATATTTTCTCTTATATTGGTAATTTCAACATCATTAATATTTTAGTAAAATGGTTAATTCATGTAAATGATGTTAATCTGTAATTATTATGAACGCCATCTTCATCATATATTTGGAACTTCATTGCATAATGTTTAAGTACGAACAATGAAAAGTGATTTGTAAACATGTTGTATTTGATCGTCTTCTCACATTATATAGCTAGATAGCTTACCTCTTAGAACTTATGTGTTTTCACATATTTTTTAGGTATTAATTGTAATTTTGTGAATTTGTAAAACACTTTAGAAATATATTTTTTGTTGATTAGTTCAGTCTGTAATAATATGCTTTTCTATGTCAATTTAACATTTTAATTTCTAAATTAAAATCCATTGTTTAACAGTTCTATTTATTAAAGTAAAAATCTCAGTTACCAATATAATTCTCTGATTATTTTTACATTTTTAGACTAGTTTAAAACTTAAGTTTTACTTCGAAAACTGTTGTGTGGAGTAAAGTACGAGTATATAATAATAAAATAATATTGTAAATGATATTGTAAATTAGAAGGAGTTGATGTATAAAGAGTAGCGGACACTAAATAATTATTTTATTGTATAAGTTCCTTAAAACATAAATTCCATTTCTTAATGTGATTCGTCTAGTTTTATTTGATTAAATCTAGTCAAGTAAAAATCTTGAGATTTTTGTCTGTTTTGTTGTTTTCTTTCAAATAAATTTGGTTTTTAAAATTGAATTGTGTTTTCTTATTTGAGCCTTTTGTAATTGATTTATAATTTTAACCAAAGATTATACACCGATATTTACATGATATTTACGAAATTCCAAATGACAAGTGGAATAGGAAACTGACTTCTATATGTGAAAATACATTTTGAATTTAGTATACCATATAATTTTTTTTTGATGTCTCAGGGAAACTCTTTTTACGAGTCGTCCAACCGGCCTTAATGGGGGCCGGAAGGATAACATATAATTGCAACATATGAGACTGACATTGAGATTCAGATTTTCTCAGTCTGAGGATCAGTTTCTGATGTAGTTTAGCGTATTTCTAAAGTCACATAGTCGCCAGTGATAGCAAAATCTTAAAATGTCTTGAAATTCCGTCGCCATCAATCTGAAACTGACTGAAATGACTGAACTGACTGAAAAAATCATTAGTTTTGTAGGTACATGAAATAGTGAAGAATTGAGACGATGTTACTTTTAACTTAAATACCAAAAACTTTGATATTCAAAATATTTAGGGCAGGGAAAGGCAGAAAAAGGAAATGCAGCAAAACTTGGAACAGTCTTAATCAGTCTTAAACAGCATATTTGGAGGTGAAGCTTTTTGGTTCCTAGCAAAAACATATTACCAAACTTCTGTCAGCTCAATTATCGGGTACCATTTAGTTTACCTGACTTCGATTCCTTTATGTCAGAGTCCCTTATTTGTAAAAAAAACCGAGACTATTTATTCTTAAGTGGTTAATTTTAACGCTAGGTAGTCCCTTTGATCCTATTCCAGCCCTACCTATAGGTTAAAATATGTGCAATTGTGCATGACAGTTGTCTCTTGTTCCATCACGCTTGTACCATACCTCTTTAATCACTGTTAAAGTGATTAAATCTTAGAAATTTGGCTATAACATCGAATATTGAGATATCACCGAATCCCAACTTTGGATTGTTCATTAAGTTGAAAGCGATGGCACTTCAAGGATATGCGATGTCCTTACAAAAGTATAACAGTACCTCAGTACCTACAACAGTACCTACCTGGACTACTTTTTTGTCTATTTAAAGGAGAGGTCCGGTTGTAGGATCAGTACTGATGTCATATTTTGGCAAGCACTGATGATAACACATAATATGTCGTCTGACTGATTTGATCTTCGTAAACAGATACTCAAAAAGTCTTGTTGGTGACCCCGAGTTGGCTAAAACCAATTTAGTTGGTCCTAAGTACGCGCGTAGCTGGCCTTTCAGTGTTTTAAGACACGAATTTCGGTATTGGCCTTTGAAGACTGTGCTTAGACATTGCTCGCTTAAATTCTTGCATGCTTTTAATACCAGCCACCACTTTGGGCCTCAAGTACGCAGCAAACGGTTCGACAAGTTCACCTGATTTTGTGTTTCCATCCAATTATAATTTGAGTAGAATGACAGGAAAGCACTATCCATCCAAGAATTTATGTAATATAATTTGTAGCGACATCAAAATTTTACAAAGAAATGATCGTGGGAATGAAAGGAAAGTATAGATTTTAGAGTTTAATTATATTTACATTACGTGAATATACTAACATTTTTTAAAAAGTTTAAGATGATAATGTAGATATAGGTATCTAGTTAATTAATAAATATACCAATAAACACTAACTACTAGAGTAAAAGATAACATTTACAAATTGTCATTTTTTTTTCGTTATATGAAGTCTTCTAATAAGGTCCGTTGTTATAATCGTTGTTGTAATCCGCTTGTCTGTTACTGTCGTAGCCTGATCCGGCGCCGACGTCCTCGTATGAGATTCTGGGCTTGAAACCGTCCTGGTCGGCTTCATATTCAACGGTCTGGTGACAAATAATTCATTTCATAAGTCATTCTCATGTTAATAACAACAACCCATCCTCCTACTATATATTACCTGTTTCCTTCCATCAGGTAAGACGACGCAGTAGACTCCCTCAGCGCGGTCCCCTCGTCGTTACTCTCGGTGACCGAAGTTGTTGTCGGAGGGAGCGTCCTGGACCATGTATTCAAAGTCGTAGTTCGCAGGCTCCTGTTAGTGAAGGTTGTTATATACAAGTTATGGATCGATGTTTGATAATCAAAAGCTCAAAAAAGTAAGGGCCAAGTTTAACAAAACCATGAGCCATCCCTTCCGTTTTGCAGATCGGCATTTTTAAGCGAGGATATATAATGTTATTATAAAGTGTTGCTTTATAGTTATATCTAGCACCCATATACCACACCTCATAGATACCTCGCCGCCTGGAAATTATTGAACCCACTGAGCGGTTGTGTAATGGTGTGGCGGGTTATTTTAATAAAGGTAAAGATTTTACTGTCTATTACTATGACTCATACATTTTTAATGAGCCATTAGTAAGAGAAAAGTATTTTGTCTAAAAAATAATAGGAATTTAATAGGAATTTCTGTAATGAAAACTCTTTAGAGAATAAAAAAATAGATTTTTTGAAAAAAAATTATAAAAAAATTATCCAAAATATATATTTTTAATTTAACAATTACATTTCCTTATAGTAAACAGTAATCTCCTACATGTAAACAGGCGCAGTTTATAATCGCTCGGAACAAATAACCTCCACACAAAACAATGAAATATCAACTCTATTAACATCAATTAATGTTTAATTTCCTCTGTATTTAACACATCGTTTGGAACACAAAACCTCCACGTGTTAAAAACGTGTCGATAAAAAGTATAGAAGTCACAGGGTTTCATAATAATCGATAATTTAAATTTTTCTTTATAGATCATAATGGAGTATGAATCATATTATTGTAATAAATAATGTTTATTATCTCCACCGGTACGTGATTAGTAAGGCGATGTCCTCTCTGTAATTTTTATAGATCTATGTACTATTTATTATGTCAAAGCGTTTGTTAATATGGACTGTTAATGACATTGACCAACGGTGAATTAATTTTTAAGGATATTAACAAATGTATAGTAAATAATATTAATTTATTTATATAGATTCGGAATAATTTATATTTTAATTACGTCCCACTTAAATTGAATTAACATAATTATGTATAAAAAACAGGTCTGATTTATGTTTTCTTCTTCTACCTGGCAATTTCCCAGGTTTAGCCAGGGTCTGCTTTACAAGTAGTGAATAGTTTAGGCTAATTGTTTTTACGACCGGCCGCTTGCCTGACATCGACCCTCTTTGGGAATGCAGTAATCAGTGATGGCTAAATACTCTTAGAAAGTACGTATGACTCGGAAAAGTCACATTGGTACTTGCCAGGATCGAACCCGCGCCCTCATGCATGAGAGGCGGGCATTTTAACCACTGGGCCACCACTGACTATGTCTGATTTATGTATATATATCAAACTATTAATTCGATTACGATAATTATATTATATTATATTTCATTATTTAGTGTGAATTGAGGAATTCTGTGAATTTAAAATTAGTCAAAACAAACACGTGTAATCAAATTCGATACATTTAATTGCAGATATAAACGGAAACCAACAAACATAGTAAAATGATCTTTATATCAATGTGTAATAGAGATGATTTTTATATAAACTATATATTACCTTTACTGTTCATAATGTCATGATGCCATGCTTCAGGCAAAAGATGAAGGAACCGCCCACCGCGAAACTCAATAAGACACGAAGAGTTGCGGCGCCAGCTGTAACAATCACACCTGGAATTACTATCACTGACAGGGGGATATTGAAGAAAATAAAGTAACATAAGAGCCAAAAGAAACTAAATTTTTTCGTATTTACTACGCGTTGTTTCTTTATATTAAAACAACACATTCCCGAATTTCCGTTTATTTTGCATCGATTGTGATCACGGGCAGACTACATCACATTTTCTGTACAAAATTTCACCATACATTATTTTTTACGCAGCGTTTTCTTTAAAGGCTCATTTTTTCTTGACATATTCAACAAGTATTGTTTATGTATCCAAATACATACACTTAACAAAATTTATATTGAAACCTTTCGCGAAAATCACGCTATCGAGTGGTGAAAATCGCATGATAATCGGTGCAGTAGTGTTTGTTTTATAGTATGTATGTATTGATAATAATAGTCACTAAACACTATTTAAAGCTTGTCACTCGTGAATCTTCGGCTAACTTCGTGTTTCTTTAGAGATCAATTTTGAAACGTTTTGACTGTAGGCAACATAACTAACTCGTACTGTAGGTAACTCGTATTAAGACAAACATCGGTCTATTTATCGAATTTTAAGAAAAAATTTGGTGAATTTAATTCAAACAAATATTATATGATATAATACTGAGAGGAATATACAGGGTGACTGGTGAATTACTATCGATACTTGAGGACGTGATATTTGACGATCATATATGACAAAATAAAAATTAATATAACATAAATATTAATAAACTTCTAAGTAAAGTTAACTAAAAGTTATGTAATTAATTACGCATCGTGTGAACACCCTACAGATTAGGTATACACACACACACGCGCGTACGGCGGCGTGGTGTTGTATCAGCACGCCGCCGCACGCGTCCACACTTGGAACACTTGGAACGTGTCCACACTTTATTTATTTATACGGAAATTTGGTCAAAAATTAAGTACCTATTTTTTTTACATAATTCGAATGAGAATCATGTACCGAGTATTCTTCTTAAATATTGATAGTAATTCACCAGTCACCCTGTATAATGCTTTATTTATCAAGAAGATATAATTATATATACATGGCACTACACATTATAGTTCATAGTATTTATTCATTCACTGATAAATATTTTATATATAAATATTAAATATAAATTATAACTATCATCTTATTTACTACTAGCTGTGCCAGCGACTTTTTTCGCGTGGAATAGTGACTATGAGCAGCGTTATTTTTTAAATATGATTCTTTAATTTGACATAACTTTTTTATTTATGAACCGATTGACATGAAACAGACACTAAAGCATAATTGAAGCATACCACAATATATTCGTGAAAACCGCATCCAACTCGGATCAGCCGTTTCTGAGATTAGCGTGAATAGACAAACAGACAAACAGACAAAAAAAAGTTAATCACATTTTTGAGTTCGATCGGTTATGTCGATCATAACAATAACCCCTGCTATTTTTTTTATTTTTATTTTCAATGTACAGACAGCACTTTTCTACAATTTTATTATATGTATAGATTAAGCAACCCGATATGGGAACTGGCCAAATGTTGATATAAAAATGAATTCAATATTAAACTCACTCCATTGCGTCCATCATCATATCCTCGAGCACTGGGAGGGAGGTACTGTCTGCTTTGATGGTTGTTATATTTGTTGTCACTACCACCTATTAGAAAATTACAAACGATTAGTGATATCTAAGATTATCGCGAGTACTCATTTAAATGAAATTAATACATATTATCGGATTTATTACGCGATTTTTAATTTTTAACTATAAACTACATACTCAGGACGTTTCGGTTACTTTACAGTAGGTAACTGCAACCCGTGCTCACGGTTGAAAATAAACAATCGCGTAGTAAATCCGAAAATATTAGTTTCATTTATACAAACCATTAGAATGATGTAACAAGAAACACAGAGGCATGTAAACGAGCTTTGAAATATATGGTTGGAGCTGATCCAAATTTTTGTTCATTGAATATTATCTCAAATACAACATACTTCGTTCAAATCCAGGGGCTCCATATTCTTAAGAGGGACCATTGGATCCAGCCTGATCTGGTGCACCGTACTGAGTGGAAGGTGCTTGGTATTGGTTTACAGGTGGCAAGTATTGTGCCTTTGGTGCTTGGTATTGACTCGGAGCTGAATTTTGGTTCCCATAAGCTTGATACTGGTTGGTTGCTGGTAAGTATTGGCCGGTGGGTGTTTGCTTTTATCCTTTATATTGGTTGTTCGGTGCTTCGTACTGAGAGGAAGGAGTTTTGGGTAGTCCGTATTGAGAGTTTGGTTTCCGGATACTTGCAGGTGGTCTGTAGGCAGATGTAGGACTTCCTCTGTAATATTTTGTCAAATTCGATCTATGTTTTTATATAATAATTAATAGTTTTTTGCAACCACAAGGAATTTTTAATATTTAATTCATGTTATGGAAACAATTAGAAAAGAAAATTGATATATTATATTATTATGATTTGTTTATTAACCTAAAGACAGCTTCAGTCTGTCTCTGACTGAATCCGGAAACACCATAACTCTGAGAGGGAGACGCGTTCCTCGCTTGTGGAGGAAGATACCTGGAGATTAAACTTTCATTAGTGAAGGTAGTGAGGAAAAGAAATATTCATATAGAAGAATAATTTGAATTCCTTTATTATTATTAATATTAGCTCAATGTTTTGTTACCTTTTATTAACTGGTGGCTCCGCCAAACACGACGCCACAAGTAAAGAACACTCTATGAAACACTGAAAACAATATGACATTAGAATGAATGAATGAATGAAATATATTACAAATAAAATCTATACTAATATTATAAAGCTGAAGAGTTTGTTTGTTTGAAAGCGCTAATCGCCGAAACTAATGGTTCGAATTCTTTTTGTGTTGGATAGTCCAGTTATCGAGGAAGGCTGTAGGCTATATTACATCACGCTATGACCAATAGGAGCAAAGATATAGTGGTAAATGTGTAAAAAACGGGAGACATTATTTCATCTTTGAAGCCTTCCGTTGCGTGCGCTAGCTAACAAACAGAATAACGTTACAACAAAGGGCCAAGTAATGTTCACAAACTAAGCCTGCCCGAACTATCGTGCATCATACAATATGTAAGTAGATATAGGGGAAGGGAGGGCAATATGGAAGGTCTAACTTTGTGTTGTAAAAACAAAAAAAAATACATAGCATAATTTTTTTATTTTAATCAATCTTGAGAGATGAAGATACACTAATAAAATTCTGTAGTTAACAATAATTAATACTTGTTCCAAAATCCGTAACAATTAAAAAAGTATAATCGTGTCATATTCCAATATGCTCTCATGTGGAAGGCAAAATGGAAACCCTTATGCGGGCAAGATGGAATATTAGGAAAGTCTTAGGGTTTACAGTTGATACATAAGAAATAGCCACGTTCTGTATCAGAACGTAACTCATGTGCCCAACCATAACGCGACTGGCATTGCAGCCAGCTTTCTGTAGGTGGCTCTTCATATTTTTCTCCACAAAGCAGGCAAAACACATCCTCCTCATTCCCTGCCTCGGTTTCTTCTCTTGTTTTTGCTTTTCCTTTCTCCTTTCCTTTTCCCGTTCCTTTTCTTCTTCTCATTCCTTTTCCCTCGCAATCATATTTTTCTTCGTTGTTTTTTCTGTTTTCCATCTTGCCCTAAAATTCAGATTTCCAACTTGCCCATAAGCCAATTCTAATAATAATATCTACGCATCTATACTTAACCAATTTTTTTTTCTATATATCAATTCGAACACTCGATTTCTGATAGATACGTACTGCCAAAACGGAATAGTAGTAATGCTTACCTTTTCCAAACAGTTTTATCGCAAAATAACAATATTTTTGTAATGAAAAAGCATCAAATAAACAAATTAAACGTACACTCTACTGGCTGAAGCAAACCGGACTAAACTTCGTGCGTAAATTCAAGATGACCGAACCTATTTGTTTACGTAGCGGTGCGTGCGACAAGTCACTTGTTTTTGTTCTACAGGCAGTTTCCATCTTACCCGCTCCTTCCATCTTACCCTCCCTTCCCCTATAGATATCGTATTACTTATTAAAACTAATTTATAATAAAAATATCATTCATTCTGTATATTTCGATGATTTTGCAATTTGATAACTTTGCTTTAATTAAATTATCTTAACATCGAAAATCTAAAGCAATAAAGTAAATTCGATTTATATAAGCTTTGATAGCAATTATTAACAACTTGTATATTTTTATTCTTAAAATATATTTTCATCATAAGCTTAATATTTGTAAGAGACAATCAACCTCTATGCATTCAAGCATAAGTTAATTCTCGTTATGAATTCGTTAACTAATAAATAGTGAAGTAAATAAAACATTATAATCAACAACATGACGATTGAAGTCGAGTAATCGTAAGGTAATTTGAGGTAAGTCGACTTAAAATAGGTTTCAGATATTTGAAATTCCAATTTCATTTTTAGGGCAAGTTATTAATAACATACAACTATTAATTCTTAAAGTACTCATTGACACCGTTAGAAACAAATGAATACAAGTTTGGCACTTTTGAATATGACATGACAACAGGATCGAGGAAAGTGCTTTTAAATCTGTAACGATTCTTTTATTATAATTGGCGTAATAGAATATTGAAAACTATACAAAAATCTGTGAGGATTTACCATTAAACTTATACTAAAATATATTTTAATCCTTTCAATCAATTTAAGGATATCGCCATCATAGTAAGAGACATAATATTTTCAGTTTCTGTGTCGGATCAAAATCCAAAATGTTTTCATTCAAAAAAAAAAAAGCAAATGTAATAAAAGCGTTGAAAGTTAAAAAATTGTTTGAGCTGTGAAATGCAAGGCCGGAGTGTTTTGTTCCCGGTTCAATAACAAATCCAACTGAGCAGAGGTAAGTGCACAAACTCCGAGGAATTCTAACTTTTAATTTCATGTTGAAGAATGTTTGTAATGCTTATACATTTTACTCAGATTAATGAAAACATCGATGGTAGTATTTGTGTGTATTTAATCATGAAGAGTAACATACATCGACATCAATATATCTTTCTTCGGTAGCTTTTTTTTTTCAAACCATTTATTGAACTGTATTTATTATACAAATTGTGATTTATATCCTAGGTGACCGATGCATAAATTTTTGACATCTCTAGATTTTACAATACAATTAGTTACTATAGGACGCCACCTCAAATAATAAAATCTTTAGAAATAACAATTTCATTTAAATCAGCCAACCTGTTTATTTTCCCACTCTTTCCAAGATATTCGACAAATAATATATTTTCCAGAGAATGTTACAGAGCCGTATTTAGTATTTTTATTTATCTCACCAAAAACATGTCTGTTAAAAAGTGGGCCAAGTTCCAATCGGCTAATTGTTTGCCTAAAAAAGGGTTGAAATCCAATCTAATGCCAAGTTTAGATGCACTTTGAAATCGATCATAATCATCTTCATCAACAGCATGATCCACTGGTAAACATTTGCCATTCCCAAGACTCGCCACCACACCCAGTCCTCTGCCTTCCACATCCAGCCACTACCCGCCACCTTATTCACGTCAACGGTCCATCTGGCCGAAATTCACTTTACCATACACCCAACTTAAAATATGGTATAGTTGTGAAAATACGTAGGTGCTTGGTTACAAATATCTAAAATTATAATACTTCTTAATTTCTTAATTAATTTAAGAGTCTTTTACTTAATTCTGTTATAATATAAATCTTTACTGCACCAAATTATGTCATTTTAGTGAAAAATTCCCATTGTTGTAAATATCTTTGAGAAAATAAGAACTCTTCATTATATTTGTCATAATAATTTCCTCTTCTAATGATCAATGAATTAATTATAATAACATAATATATGATATGCACTAAAAACATAGAAAAATTATGATGGTGTGCACATATGTAGTACATCATGTTACTTTTTTCGACATGGTTCGACGGAGATTTAAAGAAAAACAAATATAAGACGTAGTTCCTCTTATATTCTTCTATATTTTATATAGTGTGTTTCCAAATATTTAATAAAACATGTATCTAAAGCTGAGGGTACAATAATACACCGCGTTGTTCCTAGCCTCGATACCAAGATGACGTCATCACGAAACAATAGAACATTGAAGCTCCTCACAGTAACGAAACCTGTTAGTGGAGAATGAACTCGTGACTATACGAGTATGTAAACAGGATTATAAATCAAACAGATTGTAAGTTTAGTATTTCACCTTGTTTCACAATATTTACAACAATTTAGGACAAAATTTTGTGAATTTTCTAGAATATTCTGTGTCAACCAACGTCTGATCTCACTTCTTAGCTACATAGATTCATATCTCCTGACAACTCTTTTAATAATAAAGTTATCCATACATTAATTCTGGTAAAATAAAAAAATCTCATTTCTTACAAAGGAAAATTTTATTCAAGTTAGGTATATAAGAAAATAACATCAAATTATTTACAACGTCAAAATATATTTTTTTCCTTCAAATCTCATTTATAATATTTTCATATTTCAGTAAATAATTCAGTATTCAACTTCCTTATTTATCAACTGATGATAAAAAGTCAGTCTTGTGTCCGTTTTATGAATTTGTTAATTGAATTATTGAAACGTATTTAATGAAGTTACAAGAAAAAAGAAAAAAAACTGTTAATAATTGTATGAAACACAGGAACGAGTTTTGTGGAGATAGTTTAATATTGATAAATGTGTTCATTTAATAGTTCACATCTTATTGAAACTTCTATCACAAAGAACATCTGAAACACGTCCTCACCAGCTCCTGACAGTTCGTTGTAGTCTTAATAGCTTTGTGAGTACTCTCTGTGTGAGATGTTATTACATTTTTTCTATTTTATTTTTGTTTATATATTTATTACTCGAGTAGTATACAAAAGCAGTATAAAATGTATCACTATCATGGAATTTAAATTTTCTGTTGACAAAAAACAAATTCAATAACGTTTTCACACGTCTTTCAGTTTTAATTTAGTCCTGAGATAGCCGCAAATATCTCAACCCGTCACCGGCGTGCGAATCGGCAATTTTATCAAAAAATCCAATTTCCGCCTTCGCCTGTCACGTACAGTCAGCAGAAAAGTTGGAAAAAAAAACTGCACAGCGAGCTTGAAATTTATAACTTTTTGAACGTTTGCTACGTACAAACAAAAAATATATATAGTTTAAAATAGTCTGACAGAAATATGTTTACAGAAAAATATTCAAGTAAAACTGTTATATATATTATATGAATACGGCTTTTACAAATATTGACCAGACCAAAGATATTTGACTTAAAATTTGTAAATAGTTGATTGAATTCCATCGCTCATATTAATTAACGGAATTACTTTTGTCATCACAACCGACAGAATAACCATTAATATTTCTACGGGTTTAATTATTTAAATTTCAAATATAATATAACTTTGCCTGCCGGATGTACTCGGCTAATCGATGTATTAAGGCTGTATCGGCTCGTCACCGGACCGGTTCCTTTAACGATTGTAGAACTCGTTACTTCACTCAACAGATAACGGAACAGAAAACTTACATGAAACTGTTTTACGATATTTGATAAAACACGAACTATAACTACAGAGGCACAATGGTTTTCATGTTTTAATAGTTATTCTTTTCCAGATTATTCAGGTTCCTGTTTTTTAAATTATGTTTAATACTATTGGCAATAAATTTATTACTTTGCATCCATTTAGCTACACATATTAGTAAGTATATAAATTATAGAGCTTTAAAGTCAGTGGTGGCTCAGTGGTTAAAGGGCCCGCCTCTCGTTGCCGAGGGCGCGGGTTCGATCCTGGCCCGGGCAAGTACCAATGTGATTTTTCCGAATCATATGTACTTTCTAAAAGTATTTAGACATCACTGATTAATGTTGATTCCCAAAAAGTGGGTTGATGTCAGGCAGGCGGCCGGTCGTAAAAACAAATAGCCAAAAACTTTTCACAATATGTAAGGCAGACCCTGGCTATAGCTGGGAAATTGCCAGGTAGAAGAAGAAGAAGAAGAAGATAAATTATAAAGCTTTAATATTTGAAATATAACAATAAAAGTTATTCGATCTAAATGAAGACTAAAATGGTAAGTTTTACTATTACAAAATCTCAATCAGTCCATAATTACTTTAAAATTTATTGAATTTAAACATTATTCTAGGTTATGATAAAATATTTGTACACTTCATATAAATACCTTAATATTAAAACATCAATGTTCCAGAATTGTATAAAAATGGTTTTAAATTTTATAAATAGCCATTTCAATTTAATTCTGAGCTTTGGTTTGCGAAAATAATTGCGTCATGCCGAGGACAGTTGATATCGCTACGTTTACAGTCCTCTCTCAATAAGATATAAATTTATTAACTTGAAAATATCATAAAATAAAACATACTCGCGTTATTGAGACACTTCAATAAACTTAAATCAAGATACTTTAATAAATTGAATGTAAACAGTGGGACTTGTCATTTAAAATGCTACTCTATGCAGTTACAAGACGGCTCAAAATCCTATTTAATTTAAAGAAATCAGTTTGTCTGTAGAGTTAGAGAAAGCGCAGCTCGTTTGAGGAAAAATCCAAAAAATAAGCGAATTATATCTAATTGGAAGCTTTTGAGTGATCCTTTTTCCGATAATTAGTAATTAATTGTGTTCTGACAATCTAAGGTTTTTTTTATCGGAACGTTTCATTCCTTTGTCTGTTTTTTATACAGAACAAGAACACTTCAATGAATTAATTATATTTTTAATCCTATACATTAATCTTTGTAATATATATTTAGAAAAAAGAAAGTAAATTAAAGGGTCTACTAAAACACGATCAAACACCAAGAATTGTCAATTCTAGAGTGCTTTCTCATTAAATTATCAATTTGATGATAATCTCCCAAACATGTGACAGGCTGAGAGAACATCTTTATAACAAAATAAAAAGTTTGTAGTTTTTATGGAACTGCGCATATTATCCGTGCGATTACTCGCGCCCGAAAATCAATAATCAATGGCAGTTACTACAGGAGAGGAAGAACTAAAATAAAGACATGCTCTTGATGCTATTAGTATTAGGAGACATACAGTATTTATTGTACCGAGAAGTCTTCTGAGGTCGCTCGCTCCAAAAAAGTTTAAAACTATTTTATATTAATGACGAGAGCCATAAATGTTATAAATTAACAATTAACTCAAAACTCAAGTTGAGGTAACAAGACATACCTGGAGGTAATATATAATCGAGGAAAAACAAACAATTTTGAAAGAATAATCGGAGTCCGTTACTTTGAAAAAAATGTGAGATGACTTCGTAAATCATATCGTCTATTAAGTTGATTGGAAGATTTGCTCCTCGTGACTCACTCTAAAGTGTTTTATGGCATCAATTTGACAAGAAACCGTATTTAAATTGAGAAAAAATATATTGAGCTAAAAACAAACATTAGAACTGAGATTTCTTTGTCTTTTAAATTATTTTTAAAATATATTAGCTCTGCATATTGTGACCGCAATGACCAATACATACCTACTCAAGTATTAATATTAATTATTTTTTTCTAATTTCTATAAAAAACTAACATTACTCTTAATATTGGATCTAGTAAAAAACTATAATATAAGTGACCCCCTCAGTAGCCATGAGACATCATAAATCTCATCTTTGTATATTTTCAATATAAATAACCTTTTATCTCAGCGTGTCCGTGGGTTCCATAATAACTCCATTATCGAAATCAGCCGTGTCACAAACTTGTCTCTCACAAACGTCTAAGGCTACATTTATTTCTCGTATAATTGACATCTGCTTTGTCTGGAGGGTCATTGTTTTGAATTAAATGAAACTATTATATCCACTTGTTTTAATTTACGACTAATTCTCTTACAAATAAGGTTCCATTAAATTTATAATGATGATTTTGTTCAAAACCTTCTTTTAGGGCTTTTAAAAAGTATAAATATGAACGATACCCATTTTAATAATAATAATTCTATATTATTTGTTTTCTGATCATATAATATTAAAATAACTTTTTATGACACAAAATATTCATATCTTTGTCACACAATGCTCTGCGAGTTATAAATTGGTTGCAAGATGGCTCTGTTTGTCCGAAACTGACGCTGAGTATTGATACGATCACTGAAACATCTGAATAATGGAAATATAACAGTCAAAATATATTACAGACACGATGCAGTACTTTTGTCCACTTTAGTAGGAAAGTATTTATGTAACTTTTTATATGAAAACTATTGAAATAAATCACAAGCACATTCAACCATGACAATTTGTCTTCTAAAGGCATTAACTAAATCCAAATATACATGTTACTTACATGTTTATTACGAGTACCAAATAAATATTAAACGTTCATCAAATCATTACTAAAATTATTTATGTCTTTAGAGGCAGAAAACTAAATTTATATAAAATGACATTCTACCGCGCTACCAGCTTTAATAACGGATGCGACTTGAAAATAATTTGGGGCTGTCATCAATTCTTATTAAACCTCATTAGTATTTATGATTATTGTTAAAAGTAAAACGAAATCAAAGGAGAGTAGAACTTTGTTTGAATCTTGTTATAAATATGACGACTGGATGCATGACGGGAGAGTTCAGAGTTCAGTGAGTGCGTATCATTGAAGTATGTGATTATGGAGAATCTTTGAGAAATACAGGAGCATTGAGATCAATTGAAGTTTCATTTTAAAATATCATGAACCGTACTTGAAGAAATGACATTTGTAACGTCAGCGAGGCTGGCGTCTCTCTCTCTGTTTTAAAACAACGAATTTGTAATAAATCCGATATATATAAGTCGTAAGAAATTCACGAAGTCAGATAAGGTAAGTAGCGGTATAATTCAAGTAAGTTAAATATTAATTAGTGTAATTTTCTTCTAAATAAATATCACTACATTGAAATATAACACGCGCGTTGTTAAGTCGTATCAAAATATTTATAAAACATTAAACAGCCTGACTTTTACTCTGAATCAATACGTCTCAGTAATTTCTTGTATATTTTGATTGAATCTTTAACTCAGACATTTGAAACCAACAGACCTTGGAAAAATTCCAAGCAGCATGACATTATCCAGTTGAGAACGCTTTCGTTTTTGTATTGTATCTATCTTTTAATTGTTTTATATTTCACGAATAAAATAATAATTGAGTATAAAATGAAAATTATAGAAATGTTTTCAAATATTTGCATGAAATTATCAAGAGCTGCGAAATATATAACAATTTAAAGTGAATATGTTGCCATCTTGGAAGTCTGTAACATACATTGGAATACTTGAGACATGATGTGTTTGGACTCTCTCCAATGTTAATATTATCATAATGTGGACGACATCGCACTGCGGTCCAAATAAAGCTATTCGGTTCAAGCAGTGACACATCATACGTGCACTTGATAATAGAAAAACACCCACCACACCGTTTATATATAAGAAAAACAGACTCAAACATTAATATTATTAAATACCATATGAGTAAATCATGATCTAAATTACAAAGTGTAATTAAAACCGTTATAAATAATAACATCTCAGCGAGATCTAACGTTTATAGTCTATTAATTTATGTAACAACCATACATTGGACATTTTGTGAATCCGTGTGACAAACACGAGAAGTTTGAGAGTTTATTACAAATACTTGATAGTTACGAGGACGGTGTGACGGCGGACGGTATGAGGACTGACGGCTCGGCGTCGGCACAATTTAAATTGAGTAATGTTGATTCACTCGTTATAACTTTAAATTGCCAGCTTCCTTTGTTTAAAATGATCGGAATTAATAATATTTGTTTTGGAGTTATTTGATTTTTTTGGACTTTTGGAATATAAGGATATCCGAAAGTAAAATGGTTGTGAGATATGAATCATGCCTATCACCAAATCTTCACTCAATCAATCTAACCAACCCTGGATATGATGGTCTTTGAACAATATTGTGAAGCTTATTCCAATGAGTTTACTTTTTTTTGTTAAGAAGCTTTGTTCTTTGTTGTAAAAGGTTGAGATGTAATCTATTTAACTTTTCTTCTAACCCTTATAAAACTCCAGGAGCTGTATCTTAATGTTCTTGAGAAACAAATCCATTAGAAGTGCCGAGAACACTGTGAGGGTTTACTTTAAAATATTTATACAATAATATTATAAACTGAAGCTAAATGATTTTTCTGTTCTTAAGATGGCAATAGAGGTTTATTTTCTATGTGTTATATTGAATATAGTTTGTTTTCACAGCGAGGTCGTGGTAACACAGAGTCAGCAACATCAGATGTTATGTGTTATTTTAACTCCGTGCGTAATGTTGCCACTAACCTGGTTATGTTTATTAATGATTAATAACAAAAAGCATTTCTTTTAAAGTTTATCAAAAGAGTCCAAATATTATAAATAAGTAATTACCAAATTGAAACTTATTTAAAAATTTCCTAGGAATCAGTTTTTAAAGCTAGTTTTATTTTTTATTCCTAGCTATTGAGAGTCATTTATTTTCATTCATTACTCGAAAGAGAGGGAGAAGGATTTAGAAAATGTATGTCGCTAATTAGTATTTCAGTTTTTTAAGGTTTCCGTGCGAGTGAGAAGTATAATAATAATATTCATAATAACTAATTTAGTTATTTATTTAGGTAGAAACACCCTTTAATAAAAAATTGTGAAACCGAACAAAAATAAGGTTTTGTCCGTGATGTTTAGATCAATCAGTCATAACAAAATAATTTGACAGCAGAGAAATTTCCAATAGAAATATTCCTCTAAGTCAAAGTGGACTAAAATCGAATTTATAGTCCGCACTTAAGACATACTAAACGTTTGCTTTGAAGCAGATAACAAGAACATTCCATTATTTGTAATAAGTTGTAGCCGTAAGTACTATCATTGAACAAGATACATTCCAGCTTATCATGATAACCAAATTATTCAAATCGATGCTAAGCTAAGAACCCCACAATGAACGAGGGTTGTAACAGTTATTATAAAGGTTATATCGTTATCATGATAATGCCTCCACAACGGATACTGGAGACCGCGGCACGGGGAAGGATTCATTCATTGTCTGCCTTCATAATTTGCTATATAATAATTAACGATTAATTGGGAAAATATCACATTAACACAAATAACGGGATTTTAAGCTCTACGGTTGTGTATTAAAGTCGGTTTTGCTATAATACATTTGTATAATTGAGGGTTCTCCATAAATCGGTGAGGGGTTAATTTGTTGACTTGTGGAAAATCGAGATATTTTAGTAATTAAGTGATCCATCGATGTACCCTTTATATAACAACTGTTTATTTGATCAGTTCCCTGTAATCAACTAACCGGTGTTGTAAATAGTCACATTTGTTCACTAACTCCTAGTTACTCCTAGTGTGTAATTCTAATCATGGCCATATTTTTAAGGTCATATCAGTCTATTTCTGTTGTTCCGTTGTGTCTGTTGAAAGTAATTCTCTAATTGTTGTTCTCCTTATCGTCGTGACATCTTCGTCTCAACTCCCAAGTGATATATGTCTGTCCCGGGCCCGGCCGCCTCATGATTCCTCTGTAGCTCGTGATTTGCTAATCGTTCCGTCTAAGTCTTCACTTCATTTGCTAAAAGCTCGACTAATCCACCTCTCTGTTGAGGCGTTGTTTAGGTTCTGATATTTGTATTGCATTAATTAATTACTTTGTTCCTCGTGTTTTACATTTGTTTCAACTGTTTCCTTATATTTTTTTAAGTAATAACATTTTTTTACATAAGTACCTTTTATTTATCTTTTCTATTTTAATATAATACAACATACATATACTCTATAATATTAAAATTAGACCATAATTGATTCATCATTTCTGTTTCAATAGTTGTATACATGTGTAATTATGTTTGACATTTAGTGGTGCTCCGTATATTAAGGAATCTTCACAAATTGACGTATTATTTGTGTGTGTCAGAGTTATGTGAATGTGGGTAATGTTTATGTTAAATTATAAATATTATTTATTATACATTTTCTATAAAAACAATAGTCTTGGGTGTGTGTGTTTAAAGAAGGTACAAAGTTTTCATTTCTCGTATTAATACCATGATTCACACACACATTCGCATGTACTCAATAAGTTATTAATATTCTGTTACTATATAAAAAACTAGCTTTTGCCGCGACTTCGTCCGCGTGGAATAGTGACTTCCGGCAGATTTTTGGTTCTTCCCAAATAGTTCCCGTTCTTGTGGGGTTTTCGGAATGGTCGAGTTCCCGTAGAATTTTCAGGATAAAACCTATGTTTTTTTTTTATTCACAATGAAGTACTCTTAACCAACAACATATTTATTTGTTTATTTGAATAAAGATTAATATTATAATGTTGATACAACTTAAACAAATTATTTCGACCAAATTAGGTACCATAAAAACGGTTTTTGTGAGTTAATCTTAAAAGATAGACATATACTGTCGCGGACTGTTTTTTAGGTCATTAAAAGAGCTATTATTCTTTAATACATATTTTTTGTGTATCTTTAACCAACGGAACCACGCAACGGAAGACTTCAAAGATGAAATAATTTCTCTCGTTTTTTACACATTTACCACTATATCTTTACTCCTATTGGTCGTAGCGTGATGTTATATAGCCCACAGCCTTCCTCGATAACTGGACTATCCAACAGAAAAAGAATTATTCAATTCGAACTAGTAGTTTTGGAGATTAGCGCTTTCAAACAAACAAACAAACAAACTCTTCAGCTTTATAATATTAGTATAGATATGTCAGCGCTTCAATAATTGAACTAACGACAAAACAATAGCGTTTTAATTAACAACAAAAATACAAAAATCTATTCTCGAATAGTGAATAACATTTTTGTAGTCACCTTAACATTTAAAGCGAGCAACATTTCACAAACTAAACCAACACAATAGGTGTATAAATGCTTAATTCGTGTAATTTATATCTATCGCAGTTTCATTTGAGCTCAACAGATCGTCCATCACACTGGAAGCTGTACTAGTTGCATCTTCATCTCAGTTAAGACGCTGTTTACTCTGTTAAATAAAGATTAACAACTTGTATTAATTATACCTTTCAGGGGACATTTTTGTTATTATATGAAGCGAAATCATTACCAATCTTTTATTTTATTTGAAGTTTTATATTTTAATATGAAATAATGTTATAATTTGTAGTAACTATCTAACTAATTGATTTTAAATATTGTATCGTCGGAAACTATGAGCTTAAAATTTAGAAGCAAGTGATTTATCTATTATTATTAAACATCAAATACTTTAACTCAGGTTTAAGTTCCTCAGAAACAGGAATTTATTTCGATATGACGGCGTCATTAAAATGAAAGAATTCAAAGAGGAATAAAACAAGTGCGGTGATGTCGAAAGCTATTCATAAATAATAATCATAAAAACCTCAAGATGTTTACGTGAAGGCTGAGAGATAATTAAATACAAATACGTCACAATAAAACGGGCCCTAACACAACTGAAATCTGTTTTCGTAGTCGAATTCCTTGATGCTCGAGATCTCTTCCAACAGAGCCTCCCTCTCTTGTGAAGTGTCCTCCAACTCACTCGTGATACGACAATTCATTTAATTTATTCGACAAATAAACAAAATTGAGATATGATTTGTTACTGTGTTTTTGTAAACATTCACTGAAGCACGCCAGTCGTGGGTAACTTGAATTATAACAACTTCAAAAATAGTGAGATACTCTCGATCAATAAGTATTACAAAATATAATTGGCTTCGTTTAATATTATTGACTAGCTTTTGGCGCGACTTCGTCCGCGTGGAATAGTGACTTCCGGCAGATTTTTGGTTCTTCCCACATAGTTCCCGTTCTTGCGGGGTTTTCGGAATGGTCGAGTTCCCGTAGAATTTTCAGGATAAAACCTATGTTTTTTTTTAAATTCACAATGAAGTACTCTTAACCAACAACATATTTATTTGTTTATTTGAATGAAGATTAATATTATTACGTTGATACAACTTAAACAAATTATTTCGACCAAATTAGGTACCATAAAAACGGTTTTTGTGAGTTAATCTTAAAAGATAGACATATACTGTCGAGGACTGTTTTTTAGATAATTAAAAGGGCTATTATTCTTTAATACATATTTTTTGTGTATCTTGAACCGTTTTCACGGCGCACGCAACGGAAGGCTTCAAAGATGAAATAAATTCTCCCGTTTTTTTACACATTTACCACTATTACTTTGCTCCTATTGGTCGTAGCGTGATGTTATATAGCCCACGGCCTTCCTCGATAACTGGACTATCCAACACAAAAAGAATTATTCAATTCGAACCAGTAGTTTCGGAGATTAGCGCTTTCAAACAAACAAACAAACTCTTCAGCTTTATAATATTAGTATAGATTTGACATAATTATTGTTTTTAAATATTTGAGATAATATTTTTTTAATATATAAAAACTAAAGATAGACTTTTGTAGCATTTAGAGCACCACTTAGTTCACTGTACACTTACTTCTGTACAATTTTTGAGGACAAAATTTGATGCAAGATCGTTTTCCTAATTTAATATTCGATGCAAAATCGATTTATCCTATTTAAGTACTCGATTATCTCCCTACTCTAGTTACGTAAGTTCATTAGAGATTGGATGGTTAGACCTAGCGATAAGACCGCCTTATTGTGCATCAACTTTTATTTTGTATATATTTCATTTTTGTTGTTATATTAATAAAGAATATTATTATTATTACATTAGGTATGTATATTTCTAATCGTCAGAGTGCACGGATTGGTCTCAGAGTGCGCTACTGTTGTCGGGCTCTTGTGTCCGAGGGACCACTCTCTCTGAGTTGAGGGACTGGTCGACCAGCTGCGTGTACACACAGACTTTTTATTTCAGTCGAGCATTATCCAATCTTTATAAAGAATGCGAGGATTTGAAATATCGACATCATTAAAATAATAGTTATATAACTAGTTATGTAGTTATTTTATGAAATTATCGAAAGCCTTCTCGCGTCTTTGTCTATTAACATAATATCGATATTTAATAAATTCAAAGGTATACATATATTCGTCGACAACTAGCTGCTTAAAAGAAATTGTTTTATATTTATGCTCATTGCAAAGAAACCATCGTCACTTTAATGTTGGAGCAAGATTTGAAAGTACATGTATTGTAAGCGTTCAATATAAGCCTCATAATATATACATGTATATTATAATAATGTCAATTTTCTGTCTATTGTAATACATATTATTGTTTAATTTCAGACTCTGCCATTGGACAACCGTGATACATCTCGTACGTGGGGCCAGACGAGCAGTGCTGTGTCATCACCGGATATCCGTTGTCATCGCGATTGGTTACATTTACGAATGGTAAACTATTATAAGCACACATTATTATACGAATCAATTATTACTTAAACTTCGTAACCCATACATGAAACATTGAGATGAACATTTAATTGAGTATATTTGTGTTAAAAAGTTAAGGCGAGTAAATTAGTATTTGTCTAATAAAAAAATGTTTTCACAAAAAAAATTATCACTGACAAATTATATATACATTATTAAATAGAATCTATTAATCGTCGGGGATAGTGCAAATCAACGTAATTATTTGGTACTAATTGTGAAAACATCGTTAATTAGAAAATATTTCAGCTTAACCTTTCTTCTGGCAATCTGTTTCCAACGTGTATATGTATATATTTATATATCACCTGCAGGTAGATGTGCGAACAGTGAGTGGTGGTCGCGCGTGTTCCGCCGCTCGTCACTCGGCCCCGGACGTGTCGGCGAGCGTGCTCATCACGTGACGTGACGCGCTGACTACTCGCACGTTTAGTGGCCACACACCACGTATTATTAATTAAGAGGCATACTACTGATTATAATTTATTGAATGTGTGTTTATGTTTTATTAACAGTCCTTCAATACTATTATTCTTTTCATTTGTCAAATATAACTTGAAATGTCTTTTAAATAGTTGTAACAAAGTGCGATGTTTTAACTTTTTATTTATAAATTATTTATTTACTACGGTAAGGTAACTTAAATATTATTTTTAAAATTCAGTACATAATTGATTTGTTTATAACAACTATAGTAGTAGTAGTAGGTAATATGTGTGTTACTATACAATAAAGATCCATAAAGTTATTGAGTTTCATTCCATTATTAAACTTTCGAATCGAATATTTTTTTGACCGAACTGGATACAAGGAATAACTATAGTAGTTTCGTTTAGTGTTGTAAAGAATACTTAATATTTAAGTGTTGAACTATTTTCATTGAAGCTTAATAATTATATTGTGTTTATTAAATTATATGGAAAAAAATTCGTCACGTCTTCATTACCAACTTTAGCTTACATTATTTTCAAAATTATAGAGCGGTATACGTTTATGAAGTGGTAAGCGCTACAGAATTTTCTTCACATTGGTTAAATTAATATGATCAATATTAAAATTTGTATTTATAACTGATTGTTTTCATTTTTCTAACTAGCTTTCCGCCCGCGGCTTCGCCCGCTTGGAGTTCGGTTATATCGCGTTTCCAAGAGAACTTTTCAAAAGTCTGAGATAAAAACTATCCTATGTTCTTTCTCAAGGTCAACTCTATCTCTGTACTAAATTTCATTAAAATCAGTTCAGTGGTTTAGGCGTGAAAGCGTAACAGACAGACAGAGTTACTTTCGCATTTATAATATTAGTAATACTTTCAACTAATGTGTCGTTGAATTGTAGTAATGTACTGGGCTAAAATAACACCATTGGACATGAGTTACCTTTGATGCCTTTTAATATATATTATGGTTTGCAAAAAATAATTAAAAGAAATAAAGAAAAGAAAGCTTATTTATAAGACTATTAATTAATTAGTGTTACTGCATAACAACGACTTTCATGTGAAGGGGTTTTGAGACAGCCTTGTATGGGCTTTCCCACTGTGCGGCGACGACGACCGACGGCAGCGGCGGCGATGCAGAGTAGGTACTCTTCGTTATTTATTTTAGATATTTATTCGTTGAAAGGAACTTTAACTTCAAAAGCCAATTTTTTTTAACTTGATACACCCAAAACTTCTAAACATGATGTTCCTAGGTTGAGTGGTTAAAATTTTGTATACAAAAAGTTTAGCTTTGTAGTTCCCGTTCTGTTCCGTTCGAATTTCGAGAATTCCGTGTGTAGAATTTCACCCCCACGGTGGTAAAAATAACAAACGATTTTAAATTTTGAAAACAAATTGTTTTTTCTCATCAAGTTCCTAAATATAAAGTTTCATGTTTTTATCCCCAAAAATGACAAAATCCCATACAAACTTTCAACCTTTATTTCATCCCCTCACTGGTCGAAATTTTGAAAAACGCTAAAACAAATGTATAAATATATCCTATCAAGTGCTTAAATATAAAGTTTGATGGTTTTATCTTTTAAAATTAAAAATCCCATACAAACTTTCAACCCCTATTTCAACCTCTTCATCCCCTTTTTCGCAATAAAAGGTAGCCTATATTTTTCTCAGGGTCTAAAGTTTGTCTGTGTCAAATTTCATCAATATCGCTTAATAGGTTTAAGAGGGAAAGCATAACAGACAGACAGAGTTACTTTCGCATTTATAATATTAGTTGGGATTGCCTCCCCCCCCCGTACCCCAGTGACGCTTACATAGAGCCTACATCGCATGCTGGCTAGCTGAGCGCGGTGAGCGGCAACCACGCGACTTTTTTCTAATACTTGCATTTTTAAACTCGTGATATCTTCCGAATGAAATGTCCGAATTGAATAATTCAAAAAGTTATAAAAAGGTATTGAAGCCGTCTTGAATATAAAGTAATTTATTTTGATAAGGTTTAATACCAAGGTACAAATAAAGAGCCTTTTCAAGCGGCGGCATATAAATTATTTTTTTAGAATAAAAAACCGCTTATTGCAACATAAATATAATATTTAGACATATATATATATTACTCGGGAATAATGTAGCTTTCCAAAGGTGAAAGAATTTTTGAAATCAGTCCAGTAGTTTCGGAGCCTATTCATTACAAATAAACAAACAAACAAATCTTTCCTCTTTATTAATATAGATGAAAACATTTAAGGATCGGATTGTATTTGTGAAAAGATATGGTCGTCAAGCATAAAGGCTCAAGATTTTGGATATCTGGAAATTTTTACAAAAATTATATGTTTACAATATCAATTTGTAAACCTTACGGCTTACACTGATGCTTTTCATTCAATTATGTATAGGTACTTAGTCCAAATTTTAATTGCGGTAAAGTATATTTTATATTAACAAAACCTGTGAAATGTTTGAAGGGGATATCAATAAAACATCAGGCTTGTGTTTGTACTGCTGTAGTAAACTCATTTGTGATCACATTTATTTTAATAATATATTTTGACACACATATTGTTACGTACTAGTATTGAATTTCCATCCGTTTTCGCAATGGTTTTAAATCTTGTTTCAAAATATCGGATGTTCTACTCCAATGACGAACATTTCTGGAGGTTGGACATCGCGAAAACGGAATATTGAAATATTGTATCTATGAAGAAACGACAACACTAAAGTAGAATAGAAGTAAGTGTAGATAATGCAGTACGAAGTCGCCTTCTGGTTATATATGCTGGTGCTGAGACGGTGGGAATGGGATTCAGTAGGCACGTAATAATGATAGTTAATAAATTTATATATCTCTTATGTTATGTAGAATATTACCAATATATCGAAATAGTAAGCGTAAATTGATTAAACGATGTCAATCTTCAGTCATAAATCAGAATAATATATATTTTTTAATCTAGGTTTATAATTACATATAACGTATTTCATGAGCGTTATCGGAAAGCTAAAGAAAAATTCATTTAAGTTAAGCTGCAAACAACATATTTCAAGTCTTCACTGAATGTTTACCTGAACGTAGAAATCATTAATAACTCCCTCATATGCACCGTCTTTTGTTCTCATCTCAATAGGATGGAATCCTGTTATGTGGACTCCGTGATAAACATCCCGTTAGTCTGATTGCATTATCATTCTATTTATTCCTTCATTTTTTTTTTTTTTTTTTTTTGATGACGTAGTAGAAACTCTTTTTACGAGCCGTCCAACCGACCTTGGTGGGGCCGGAAGGGATGTGTGAGGCTCGGCCTGGGCAGGCCCCTACTCACTAAAACCACTGCGAAAGCCATCGGCCGCTATGTCGGTGTACCCCGGATCTGTCAGCGACAGGGCACACCAGCGACTGGCCGGTCCTGGCAAAGACCGGACTTACTCCGGCGATCCCGGCAATTAGGACCGCCCCGACGACGCCGGGCTAATTGCCTCCGTCGCACCCCCGTACGTCGCCTGCGGGGGGAGGGAGCATCAGCCTTTATTCCTTCATGAGTAGCCAATGACAATCTCTCATATTCTTTTGTCCGATAAATTCTTATGGAATTTGATCACCTTGTTGTCACTAGATCCTAGTCCTAATCTTACTGAGTACGTGCATGTGGCTAAAATTGAGCATATTTAAAATATTATGTTAAAATAGTTAAAATACTAACTGGTTTTGTATTTTTAGTATAAGAAAAAATAGTAATATCTTACGTTTACACGGTCGATCTGGGAACATTCTAGCGAAACCTGGTCTACACACGCACTTCATAACACTATCGATCCTCTGGCATCTTTCATTTCTCGAAGCTTTACAATCTAGTTGACATTCTTTACCATATCCTATACCAGTGAAAATTTATTCATTTAAATAGAATATAGTATAAAATTAAAGCGACAACTAGTAGACTAGTTCTAAAGCAATTTATATTTGATCAGTTAATACTTGCCTGTTGGATGAACAACATTAGTCGTTTCTAGGTATGGCGTTCCCGAGAGCAATATTTCACCGAACAACACCTGTGATACTCCATTATTAGTCACTTTTTCGTTCCTCGTGACCCCATCATAATCACCAACCTCTATATCAGTGTTAATAGGGGGTGACTTACCACCATTTTGAGATTTATTCATCACTACAAAGAATGTGTCATTGTCTTTATTTTGTAGAAATTTAATTTTGTATTAGCTAAAAATAATTAACTATGGTCACAAAATTATTGCATATTATTAATTAAATATTATATAATTATTTATATAATTTAAATAATTAAATTAACCTGCCAAGTTCAAATTAGAAGTATTATAATTTTAGATATTTTTAACCAAGCACCTACGTATTTTCACAACTATACCATATTTTAAGTTGGGTGTATGGTAAAGTGAATTTCGGTCAGATGGACCGTTGACGTGAATAAGGTGGCGGGTAGTGGCTGGATGTGGAAGGCAGAGGACTGGGTGTGGTGGCGAGTCTTGGGAATGGCAAATGTTTACCAGTGGATCATTCTGTTGATTAAAATGATTATGATTTCAAAGTGCATCTAAACTTGGCATTAGATTGGATTTCAACCCTTTTTTAGGCAAACAATTAGCCGATTGGTACTTGGCCCCCTTTTTAACAGGCATGTTTTTGGTGAGATTTCAATACTTTTTTTCAAGAAATCGTACCTAAACAATAGAAACCTGATTTTTTAGGTAAGCAATATTTAATTAAGTTATACAGTGTGCATTATGAATACATGACAATATTTTTACATTACTATCAATATTTAAGGAGAATACTCGGTACATGATTCTCATTCGAATTATGTAAAAAAAATAGGCACTTAATTTTTGACCAAATTTCCGTATAAAAAAATAAAGTGTGGACACGTTCCAAGTGTGGACGCGTGCGGCGGCGTGCTGATACAACACCACGCCACCGCACGTGTGTGTGTGTGTGTGTATACCTAATCTGTAGGGTGTTCACACGATGCGTAATTAATTACATAACTTTTGGTTAACTTTACTTAGAAGTTTTTAATATTTATGTTATATTAATTTTTATTTTGTCATATATGATCGTCAAATATCACGTCCTCAAGTATCGATAGTAATTCACCAGTCACCCTGTATATATCAGTTCTTAAGAAGCGCCCCACATTTTTTTCACAATAATATTAATTTAAAAATAAATTAACAAACAATAAATGGTATTTTTGTGAAAAAAACGTGATGAGCTTCATATATCACTTCTTGAGAAGCGCCCCACGCTTTTTTTTCAATAATACCATTTATTGTTTATTTTAAACAATTTAAATTAAATTGATTTCCAAGATTGTAAAGGTTAAATAAGTTTCCACGCGGGTTCTTTCATCATTGGAGCGTGTTTTTTAGTTTTTTTTAAACTTTTTTTAGTTTTTATTTTTATCAGTTGTTTATTTTATGAGTATCTGATACTAACAGTTTTGATATTGTTATATTAGAAGCATAATGATCGGTTAATGAAACTAACATTCTCGCTATGAAGAAATATGTTGGCTCGTCTTTTTATGGGTCAATAAAAATTGGTTTCGATATTTGCACAACTTCTGATAAAATTAGATAGATAGGTACAAAATGTATTATTATATATTGGTTTTCACGTCCAGTATCACTGACGGACAGTATAAAATCAATCTAAATTAATACCATTTAAAATATAAATATTTTTAAATGAACCTTCATTAAAAACTAACACATTATAATTTTATATACGTTTTATGTTTAGATAAAATTAAGTTGATTTGATCGTCGAAATACTATGTACGGCAACGCTTGCTCACATCGTTTTTCAGATATATATAAATGTATGTATAAAGAATGGTATCATGAGGAATGTAATAAAAAAAGGTTTGAGACTGAAGCACGTAAGACCTAGAATTGTTAGAATAACAAGCTTGAACATTCGCTGGCGTTAGAGCCAAGAACGCTAGGATAAATTAAATAGTTAAAATTGATTAAGATATATGTGTGCTTGATTATAATATTACATAATTTTAAATGAATCATCGCTGTATTAAGTTTTAAGATCTATTTAGTTGCTATTGTTTCCTTGTATATATTATTAATGCTAAATATTCTATCGATAAACAAAAATATTATTGATTATTGAATAAAAACGCTATGTCTCATATTTAATTGGTTGTTTCATTTTCTTAACCCATATTATAATCTGTAAAAAAAAGATAAAGAAAGATATGTTTATTTAATATTTTTTATTTAGAAATAGCAAAAGAATAAATTATAATTGTCATAAAAATACAGAAATAATTTAAGAATAATACAATTACATATGTATCATAACTAGGGCCCGGATAAGTATGTATTAAAAAATCTAAAATATGTACATAAAATATGGACGAAAAAAATCAAAAATATGGATTAAATATGCAGTATAAAATTAAATACTTTCATAATTAAACTCGGAACTTTCGCACAGAATTTTGTTAATTTTTTAGCGTCTAAAATCCTTTACTTTTATCCAAAACATTAGTGGCGGGAACGTAAAATTTCATGTATTTTGTGAATATATGGATGATTGTGAAATGTGGTAAAATATGGAAAATAAAAGTTGGTTGTTCAGTCTAAATATGACAATCCATGTAAAAACACATACTTGACCAAAAATCGCGTAAATTAAAAATATGTATTTAAATATTAATCCGGGCCCTATTGATATCATATACATATTATTTACAATAACTTCTTAGCATTCTCATTCATTTTATAATATTAAGCTTAGTTTGTGCAAGCCAATTGAGTTAAATAATAAAATTAATTCAATTTGATATTTCAATAAATAATTATCCAACATTCGGTCTTGATTAATATTTTTGTGACTAAGTTGCGATAGTATTAATTACTACCACGATTTCAGCTACATGGATGTATGTTACATATGTATAAGTGTGATTGACCTCTGGTATACAGTCAGGGTGTGTGATCATGGCCACTATGTCGTCTAGTGGCAGCAGACTGTGACACTTGATCTCCGTGTACACGTTCTTCCCGAGGGTACAGCATGTTAACAGCTTTTTGAGGTCTATGTGGTACCTGCAAGAAATATATACATAAATATTATTAATTATATGTAATATTAAGTGCATATTTATATTAGATTGTCAAAGAAGCTATCGATAAACCTTTCTTGCATATATATCTTACGCTGTTGTACCTTAATAATGTATACAAATTCGACCATTAAAGTAATGAAAATTGGGTTGGTTAATTTTGTTTTCACACTTTTCGTAATTAATGCATAATTATTTTAAATCCTTATTAAATGCCAGAGCAAGAATATAAATTTTGAAATGATCATATAATGGGATATATATTACGTGAGAGCTTCAGGCATCTCTCCCGTCTGTTTGTACTCCCTCATCATTTTGATGAAGTAGTTGAAGAGTACTTTATCATTGTAGAACACCAGCACGTCCTCGCCGGCATTCAGCATCTATAATGAAACATGAAGTACGATTAAATATATGTATTATATGTACCTTAGTACAAGTATGCGTCGTTTAACTAAATACTGAGCGTTTCCGAGTTTCCATTCATGAACTCAAATGATAGAATAGATATTTACTAACGAAGATAGATTTATTATTGAACAACAGAGAAAAAATCGTGTTTACATAATACATTGACGACATAAGCATGTGATATAACATAACTATTTTACTGAAAATAGAATTTTATGTTAGGTAATATTTGATAGAGGAGCTTTAAAAATGGAGGTGAGCGTTTAATGCGCGTTAGATAGGGACCTCTTAAACCTACTCCTGGGTCACAAGTCCTAAGAGCTATTGAAGCTCCTCTCACCACGGGAAATCATGGAATTTTAAAAGGTTTCGTCTCTTAAAACCATGCATGCTATGATGGGTGAAGGGAGAGGAACTTACTTCTTGCATGACCAGGTCCTGGCTCCTCCGTATATGGTGAGGTCCCGCTCGTACTATAGTTCTCAGAAACTTGAGGCAGGCGGGCCTCCGTCCGCGGGATTCGATGCAGTGTACGAAGTGCGCGGCGACCTTCTCGTTCCCTTCGTGAGCGCACAGAGCTGCGTTCTCTTCGAATATCGAGCACACCGTCTGGGCTTCGCGGACCTGATGTAAAAAGTTGTCTGAATAAAACTATCGTTTTGATGCTTTGATCGCTGGCTATACTATAATTGTAAAACAATAATTTAGCGCTATGGTATATATATAATAATAATAATCAGGTTACATTTACCTTGCATATGTTACTTATTTGTTAGATTGTGCACTTTTTATTAATTTCCGGGAAAACCCTAAAAACTGTGCTTTTTTATTTCCCATACAAACGGTTTTTTGACATTAGATTTTACAACTAACTATGTAATATGTCAATCATTCTGTCGCACTTCAAAACACGGAGATTTATGGCTTAAAGATAAACTCCAAAAATATAAATTAAAAAGCGTAACAGATATTTCTGGATTATTATAGAGCGACACGAAGTTCGCTGGGTCTTCTAGTAAAATATAAATGTCTTGAGATGTCAAAGTAACTGTGAGTTAACGACGATGAATTCCAGTGTACGGAAAAACTAATATTGGTTTATGAGACACTGAAAACTTAGACATATATGTAAAAAATACCAACTAATTGTAATAATAATTATAATAAAATACGATATTTAACAAAATAACACTACAATTGTTTATATTCAATAGCCTGTTCTTACTCCAGCGTTGAGGAACAGATCCAGGTGTTTGTGTAGTATGGCCTGGTTCTGTATGTTCCCGTGACAGAAGTGCTGCAGGAACTCGTGCGCCAGGCCCAGCAGCTCGTCCATAGCAGCGTCGTACTCATCGTGTGGCACCTGGAAATAATTGATTACAGAATATATTTATAACATACAGCAGAAAATTATTCTTTCCTTTTTTTGCTTTGTAGAAAATAAACGTAGATCTTAAATGATTTACACCTATATCATGAGTGTAGGTATAGCATATTTCCGGAAACAGTTTTGTAAAAGCAACAATGGCTTTTAAGTGAGAAGATAAAGAAAAAACTTAAAAAAGCAGTAACATTTACTTTTCCTGCACTTCAGCATTTTAGTATTTAGTACTATTGGTTTTATTATTACAGCAAGGAGCTAAGACTTGTATTGAAGTCCAAATAGAAAGAACTATTAATTATTGACGTGACTAGTAATGAAACCTGCCACCCTTGAGAATACTGTTTTACATTTGTGATATATATAAATACATACATACACATACATAAGTCAGTGGTGGCTCAGTGGTTAAAGGGTCCGCCTCTCGTGCACGAAGGCGCGGGTTCGATCCTGGCAAGTACCAATGTGATTTTTCCGAGTCATATATACTTTCTAAGAGTATTTAGACATCACTGATTTATGCATTCCCAAAATAGAGTTGATGTCAGGCAGGCGGCCGGTCGTAAGAACAATTAGCCAAAACTATTCACAACATGTAAGGCAGACCCTGGCTAAAAGCTGGGAAATTGCCGGGTAGAAGATTGATATAAATGCAATATTTATTTTGTACCTCTTTAATCTTATCGTAGTCCTGTCGATCTCCTCTCGGTGCTCGCACGTTGTCTAAGGACGCGTTTCGCTCCAACACCGCCCCGCCAGGACCAACGGCGCCTTTTATATCTAGAAAAGTATTGATTTATATATGTTTAATAATATTTATATATTTTTTGAACAATATTCTTTCATCATCTATAGGTGATCCTAATAATTATCTACAAGTTATACAGTCCTAAGTATGTAGATACCACTATTTCATGATGTATGAATGAATGTTTGTTTTTTATGTTATGTTTTAGGTATAGAAAATTTAAAAAATATCTTAGAACTGCAGATAATATATGTATATGGAATAATTTTTGCCGGTATATGCAGGACAATTCGAAAAAGTTGAAATTTTGAATTTATTA
The DNA here is from genome assembly GCA_916720795.1 of Danaus chrysippus. Classification (NCBI taxonomy): domain Eukaryota; kingdom Metazoa; phylum Arthropoda; class Insecta; order Lepidoptera; family Nymphalidae; genus Danaus; species Danaus chrysippus. Next base: position 11,982,232 of record CAKASE010000044.1, read on the forward strand.
ATTTGATAACTATATTAAATTCTCACCGCTGTGATCATCTATAATCCCGGCGCGTCCCTTATTGAACACCCACAGCTCCGACTTCTCAACGCTCTGTCTCAGTATGTCCAGGTCGGCCTTGATCTGTTTGTAGGACTTCACGTCCGCGTCAGACACTAACAGTTGGACCTGAACGGAATATAATGATAAATATATTATAGTCTACAAAGATTACATTAAAATCTCACAGATATGATGAGAAACTACGTAGGATCTCTTTTTGTTGACTTCATTACTTGCATTTATGAGTTATCTTGTAAAATATTTAATAACGACGTTTTACCTACAAATAAAACGTATATTAAACATACTTACCTTATTCGAAGCCTAATTATATATATATGAGATATGCCATCGCTTCCGTTCCATGTTTTATCTCTTTTTTCCTTTGTTTTATCCTTTTCTCTCCCTTTCTTTCAATTCCACCACCACCACCAAGTGGCGCCATCCGAGTTAACAATATAATGGCGCTGACTTTGCTCGTCATTACGTCTGTTGTTTGCCACCAGGCAGTATTAAAGTATTAGGCTTCGAATAAGGTAAGTATGTTTAATATACGTTTTATTTGTAGGTAAAACGTCGTTATTAAACAACTGTACCGTTATTCGAAGCCTAATTATATATATATGAGACGTGTTTGTTATCGCCTGGTGGTGGTGGTCGACGTAATGTGACTACAGGGAATAACATTAGTAAAAAGTTAAAGAATGTATATTACAAATAATAAATTTTATTCTGAAAAAGGTATTAATACAACAAAATGTAATCATCTTCATACTGAACATATTATAAATTGCTTCTCGATTCTTATCAGAATTAATAATCAATAATATGAATTAATAATAACAAATTATTAATAATAATAAATCACTCATGTTGTTACTGGCGTAAACAAATTTTGTATTGAGTGTTCAGAAATTCTTGTTCTAGGAAGAATTTGTCGGCAATAGAACCGCTTAAAAGTTTTTTCTGATTTCCAATTGCCTCGAGCAAGAATATCTTCGATGGGGCTATTTTCGAGCCAACTTTTAGAGGCTACAGCGGCTCTAAAACTACCAGCCGATGCCATGACACCCGCTTCTTTAAGGAGATTCTTCATCCAACCACCAATTATAGATTTAGTGGCAGGTCTAGGCTTACCACAGGTTGAAATAAACAGATTTTCGCTATTAGAAGATTTTCTTCTATCACGCCCAATCATGACTAATCGGTTTATCCAATGAACAGGATCTAAATTTTTATTATTTTTGTTAATATTTAATCTCCAACCCGACTGGCGATAATTAATAGAGTCCGTTTTTGAGCCGAATGCTGGCCACAAAATAACATAATCATTTGATAAGACACAATCATTAGAATTGATTCGTAATAAAGTTAAATCATGTATCCGTCTTCCAGAGTACAATAAAAGAATAGCAGCAGTAATTTTAGATATTTCATATAAACATTCTGTGTCAGCGTCTATCGTGGAGATATGATTGAAAACTATCTCAATATCCCAAATCGGTGGTTTTGATGGTGAAGGTTTTGATAGTGAAATGGATTTCAACATTCGTTTCACTAGTGGATGGCTACTCAGACGCTCTGATGATTCCAAGTCACATAAGGTTGACACAACGGATTTATGTGACAGAATGGTGCTATAAGAAAACTTTTCCTTATAATGTAAATCACATAAAAATCGTGCTAAATCCGATCCCGTCGGTTTGTTAATAATTACATTATTATCCTTAGCCCATTTTACCCATCGTGACCATGCAGTTTTATAAGACTTTAGAGTCGAAGGTCGCCAACTATCCATTAAAAGCTTTCTTTGTTCGGGTGACCATCCCTTTAATTGTTCATTCCACCCCCACATTTCCATATCTCCAGTACCATCTTCGATACATTCTGGGGAGGAAGGCCTGTTGATGTGTCTATCAACACTTGTGGAAGGTTCCGTATTGTCCAAGGAGCTGATATCGCTCGACTTTTTAGATCGGCCCTCCAAAATACCTTTTCCCATTTTGGTGCAACAATGAGGAATATACCCTGGCATTGATGCAGATGTTGTAAAATTTTGGGTATCAAAAACGGAGGAGGGAACACCCATGCCAACGGATAAGTCCATATTTGGGATAATGCATTGTGAAATTCCGCTTGTTCGTCCCGGCAATCCAGTGAGCAGTATCTCTTTACTACGCGTGTGAGATTCGACGCAAACAGGTCGATTACAGGGGTCCCCCATCGTGCAAACACGGGTGAAGTCCCTTGAGGTAGAAGATGCCACTCCGGATGGGTACGTCGTCGTGACAGCCGATCTGCCTCCGCGTTGTATATGCCGGGAATACGATGGATCGTCAGGCTTATTTCCAGATTGTGTAAAAGATGAAATATTTTGTACGTCAGATCCAGAAGGGTTTGTGATTTCGTTCCGCCCTCGTTGCGTAAGTAAGCAACAGCGGTTTTGTTGTCGCATTGTAAAAGAACAGATGCGTAACGCAGGCTCGGACTGTACTCTTCGAAGGATCTGAGTATGGCTAGTAATTCTTTGTGATTGCAATGCAATTTCTCTTCTGTTTTTGACCATACTCCGGACAGATTTACACTGTTTATCCTCGCTCCCCAGCCTCGGTCTGAAGCATCGGTGACCATGTAGTGGGTCGGAAGAGGCTCGTGAATTACGGAGCAGTCTCGAAGGTGCTGAAGCCACCACTGAAGTTCTGCTAGTGATTCGTTGTTCAGTTTGAAACTCTTTACTTCCCATCTTAGATATGTTATTGCTAATTTCTGAAGCTGCCGATAATTTAGCCTGCCCAGCGGAATAATGAAACTGGCAAAATTCATTTGTCCAATAAGGCTTTGAATTTCTTTTATATTCGTTTTTGGTTTTCTTATCACATTGCTTATTGACGAAAATAATTTTACTTGTTTCTCTCTTGGAAGCATTTTTCGATTTAGCCATGGGTCCCATAGAATGCCTAAGTATTCTATAGTCTTCCTGGGAACCAAAGCCGACTTGTCGTAATTTATCATCCATCCCAGATACTATAGAAATTTTATCGTTAGGGTCACATGCTGATTCAAGGTTGATACGTCTCTGTTGGCAATTAAATAGTCGTCCAAATATACTATAAGACGTATCCCTTTTTGACGCAGAAATTGAGCCATCCAATTGCTCAGGGCTGCGAAAGTTTTCGGGGCGGAACTCAACCCGAAGGGCAGGCAGTTCATTTCCATAATTTTCTGTTGATACAAGAGGCGTAGAAAGCGCCTGTGTGCTCTGCGGATCCGTAGGTGAAAATAGGCTTGTGAAATATCTATTTTCACTAGCCAGTCGTTCGGCTGTAGGAACCCTGGTATTTTGTGAATGTTTATCAGATTGAATGGCGTTGCCAGAACATACTGATTTAGCGTTTTGAGATTGAATATGGGCCTCATTGTCCCGTCTCCTTTTGGTACCAGAAACATACGTGACAGGAAGCTGGGTGACGGTTGTACCACAGATAAAACGTTTTCGGCAATCATCTTTTGTATAATTTGTGTCATTTGCGTAGAAACTGGAGTCGCATGGCGGGAACTTCTTATGTCTGGTGTAAAGAGTGGAGGCTTTTTGACAAATGGGATACGGTAACCGGAAATAATGGCCAAAATGTAAGGTGGAGCTCCCATCTTCGCCCATCTTAGCTGGTATTTGATTAGCTGACCAGCTCGAAAGTGACTCGGTGAGTCAAAACTTTCTTGTTCTACCTCTCCGATCCCGGTGGGAAGGGGGAGAGTTTTTACGTTCGTGGCGATATTCGTATGTTGACTCACCTTGACGTTGGGTAGTAATTTGCCTTCCCCTGCCCCGAAAGGGCTTGTTAGGGGTAGCCCTTGATACTTGACTATGTCCACCTCTTCTCGAGACTGAAGCGAATGAATTTTGCTGTTGTGCCATACGAGGCGCAATATTTTGACGATCGGTCTGTGGTACAGAAGCGCGATCTCTTGTACGTTGCCAAAACACTTTACGTACACCACCTGCTTTATCCAATACTAATGATAATTTTTCAGCTTCAAAAAGATTTTGACACGACGGTGGAATGCTGCGCAATGTGTTTTTGTGTAACGGGTCCTTAACTGAAGCTAAAATTGATTCTCTGCGTTGTTGGATAATCTCTGCCCTGTGGCCGCAGACCAACTGAAGGGCATCGTTAGAAATCTTGGAAAAATCACCAGTAACAAAAATATCTTGAATTTTATTATTAATTTCAATAAATGATAAATCAGGGGACGTTTTTACCCATAGTAAAAAGCTTCGAAGCTCCTTCTCGAGAACATCTTTTTGTTTTATAAGAGCGAAACTCAAGGAACCGTATGCTTTGTCGGCATTTAAAAGAAATCGGTTATTATCGTATTGCTTTAGCTCTTCATTTGCTTCTAATTCAGAAAAACCTGGGAAGTGACGATAATTTTTCTGCACATCCGAATACCTAACATTTCGCCATTGTGAATCGCCAAAGCATTGAACATTTTTTAAAATGTCTAAATAAGATGAGGGTGTTTGTAAAATTTCGGGATCTTTTAATTTAGTACTAATCGCTAACGAAAATTGGGGTTCTGGATCACTGCAATCATTGTCTTCATATAGCTGACGACTTACATTGTCGTCTATATAGCTAGGTGTTTGATAACTACGATATTCATTATTATGTTCATTATTATTCAATCGATTTTTAAGATCATTGACCTCCTTAAACAATCTATCTAATTTCTTATCTTTGCGATGTCTTTTAGATTTATTTCGGCGACGCCGTTTAGAATTCGAAGAATCACTTGAACTACTCATCGAACTACTACTAGAAGATGAGCTCGAATCATCGCGATGTTTGTCCTGCTTTCTTTTCCGGCATGATTCTAATTTATTTATGTCTGAATTTACTGGATTTATTGTGTCACTCATTTTAATCTAGAAAGAATATATTTTATAACGTAATATGAGGGTATATAAAAAATTTTATTACGAACGGAAAAATCCGTTTAATTAATCATAAATACGCTCAAAAAAGACGTTTTTAACGGTATTTATATCCAAAGTGAGTATTATAATATTCAAAGAAGTTATCTTATAACATTTAATTTATTTTACTGTTGCAAAATACATTATAGTTAATATTAAAAGTTAGTACGTACCTCGGACGTCGTATGCACTATAATAATCACATTAACAACACTTTACACTCTTAAATTTCTCACTTTGGAACCTTATGGAACGAAAAACAACGACGTAATGACGAGCAAAGTCAGCGCCATTATATTGTTAACTCGGATGGCGCCACTTGGTGGTGGTGGTGGAATTGAAAGAAAGGGAGAGAAAAGGATAAAACAAAGGAAAAAAGAGATAAAACATGGAACGGAAGCGATGGCATATCTCATATATATATAATTAGGCTTCGAATAACGGTACAGTTGTTTAATATGCTAAGGTATGTTGATATAATACTAATCCTACTTATATTATAATTGCGAAAGTTTGTGAGTGTGTGTGTGTATGTTTGTTACTTCTTCACGCTAAAACAGCTGAACCGATTTTGATAAAATTTTGTATACAGAAAACTGACGTTCAAGAATAACACATAGGCTACTTTACATCCCGGAAATCTGCGGGTAATACTTAATTTTTTTATTAATTAGGTTAATTTATAAAGCGGACCTGCTTAAAAGCCTCCAAAACTTCTTGTCTCTGACTGAAATGACGGAATAGCAGCGCTAGGGCTCCTGAAACGAGACTGGCCGAAGCACCCTGGGAACACAGCTGCAGCAGAACTCTCAACACCATACGACCGCCGCAAGCATCCAGGTCTAAACCGTCTCTGAAATTTAAACCTTATTGTATCAATATTAAGGTTTAAAATATAATATCATATGAGAAAATCACAAATCGCAATAGGATTATAAGCGTTATGCCTAAAAAAGAATCTCTTTTCGGGTAACGGGTTTTTTAAATCAAAATAAACAAAGGTTAGAATTATACAGACAACAACACTTCACAATAACTTAAATCTTTCCGATAATAGGATGTCGATTTTATTGTAATAGCTGTAAAGTGTAATATCGCTTGCTGCGGTTGGAGAGGTAACACTAGTTAGTCCTAGTAATGAGGATTTTATTTCTCGCAAAAAATATTAAAGCTTCTTGGGACAAAACATGCGTAACATACAAACTATTTTATTCTAACATTTCCTTAATTGTTCGAAATGTATTTCAGTATGTATTTAAAAGATTTCGAAAGTTATGGTTGCTATAAGATTTTCTTTGAAAAAAGAAATTAGTGCTCTTCCGTAAATATATGTAAGTGCCATCAAGTATAGAGATGGCCTTTCTTTCTTCAATCGGACTATTAGGATTACCAAATTATCGCTCTGGCACTATGAGGTTCCTCTGCGCCACTTGCTCTCGCGTCATATGATCAAATCCGACCCGAAATGGTACAAAATCAGTTAAGAGTGCTTCTAGGCCCATTTTTTTAATATATAAAAATGGCACCCCGATATACATATTAGGTTAGACAAATAATAAAATCATCAAGAAATGTGTTGCATGCGTTCAGATACTTGGCGGAACAACGTCTGTCGGGTTCGCTAGTATTACATAAAAACGACAGGTTTCTAACAGATTATGGCTATAATTATTTGCTTGAGAAGCTTAACTCTAGCAATATCAATCATTATTTTATGTTTCCTGGCACTTTCAGAAAAAAATAAAGTACCAAAATGATGAATCTTGAAACTTGTATAACTTCTATATCTTGGATCCTACAACTTTTGCGCCATATTAACTATTGTTCCAAATGGTTAGTTCTACAAATATGTACCATTTTTTTTTGTTGGCCGGCACTTTTAAAAAAGGCCTAAAAAGAATGATCTTCTTTATACATGTTCGAGTTAAAATTTAAGTTGAATGACTTTCTTATACAATGGTCTTTGTATTTGTTTCTCGCCTAGTCGGTGTTGGTATGTATGTATGTGTGTGTGTGTGTGTCATACCGACAGCTGAAGATAACCTGGGCCTGTAGTCCTATGGCCTCCATGTCCACTCGACCGAGAGCGTCCGGCGAGGAGGTCTCGAAGGCCTTCTTGAAGATCGACAGCAGGCAGCTGATGCGGTAGTCCAAACGAACGTCCAGGATAAACTGTGGAGAATATTTCTTGTATATATTGGGTCACTTTCATAGTAATGTATTATTTTGGTCAGTATAATAGTAGTATCAAGCTGAAGAAACGTTTTTCTTAAACTTGTAAAACAGTAAAGACTTTCCAAGAATTGTTAGTTTAGCCGTACAATACAAATTTTTGAAGAACCTTTTAATCATACTGAGATCTAAGACTTTCGTGAATATTCATTTAAATAAACCAATATTTTCGTTTTACTACACTTGATTTTATCATAAATAAATAGTTTCATTCGAACATTTAGATCAGTATCTATATAAATATAATTAAGAATTAGAGTATAACTTTCCACGATACAGGCCTAGCCTAGTGTGGACATCAACGTTTACTGTAAATTGCATAGTTAAGTTTGTTTTTCAAAGAAAATAAATAAATAGTTAAGAGTGCGTTTGCTTTGAGTATGTGTGTCGGTTGTTGTAACATCTCCAGAGCTGTTATTAGTATCGTACCTGCAGTATTTCTATAATCTTCAGCTTGGTCTCCATCACTAGTGGATGTTTCCGGGCCAGGGCCAAGGCTGACGGGCCCCTCCGCCCACCACCTGCTAATAGAACACACATTTTGGTTATTTCGATTGCAAATACTGAGTCTTGATTTATCCTTTATAGTATAATCAACACTTAAAAACATATTTTTTCTAAATAACAACATACATTCCTATATATAAATCGACTAAATAATTGTAAATCTCAGTAAGAAACAAGTTTTTTAGGGAGTATTGTGGTCAAAAATGCAGATATTTTTTGTTCTTACAGTGGTTTCAAACTAAGTGAATATTATTGGAGTTATATATTAGTAATTGGTTCTGACCTTAATATAGTTTGTATGTGTTTTCTGTTACATTTACATTTAATGCTCCAGGTCCGAGTGTGATGGAGGTCATGACTGCTCTCATATCGCCAATACTCCGGAGAACTTCCCCCTCCGCTGCAACAAATATATAAATCTTGGTCAGACAAATATATACATTTATATGTTCTTCCTTATTACAAGTTAGATTTTAACAAAATGTATTTGATTACATGGCTACTTTATATAAAACTAACAGTCATTCAGTATTCTGTATATCCTTATTTTAATATTAAAAAATATTTTACATAAATTGGCGGGAAAAAGATGATAGACTCCAAATTTAAAAAATAACAACATTTTTGGCCAGGGCAAGTATGTGTAATAATTTTCTAAAGTTATTCTGCACTATACTACTCACATATTTTCTTTTCATTTTCCTCAGCTGCGTGTAACATTAAGTTTTTAAAATAAACATAAATTGAATATTATACAATAAATATATTAATTAACTTTTTTAATGTTTTACATATATCTTTTAGGATGTACGTACATGTTTATAAATAACCTATGTATATACAGGGTGACTGGTGAATTACTATCGATACTTGAGGACGTGATATTTGACGATCATATATGACAAAATAAAAATTAATATAACATAAATATTAATAAACTTCTTAGTAAAGTTAACCAAAAGTTATGTAATTAATTACGCATCGTGTGAACACCCTACAGATTAGGTATACACACACACACGCGCGTGCGGCGGCGTGGTGTTGTATCAGCACGCCGCCGCACGCGTCCACACTTGGAACACTTGGAACGTGGCCACACTTTATTTATTTATACGGAAATTTGGTCAAAAATTAAGTACCTATTTTTTTGCATAATTCGAATGAGAATCATGTACCGAGTATTCTCCTTAAATATTGATAGTAATTCACCAGTCACCCTGTATATCTTGTCTAGTTTATATTTAATGTAACTCACATTCCACTTCTCCGGCGAGGGCGTTCGTTTCGTTCAGTAGATCGATCGCAGTCACACAGTCAAGAAGACAATAAGGTTTTGTCAGCCGAAGAAGATCGCTGAAGCTGTGTTAAATTAGAAAATTATGGACAAATTTATATTATTTACTGAAAAATATAGATTTATAGACAAATGAAGTGAACTAGAGAAATCATGGTATTATAATTCTTTAATATAATCATCTGCACAATATTAACAGCTCACAAACTATAGCCTCTCTTAATTGTGTTTTCACTAACATTATCTTGCTCTATATAAGCAAAGTAATAGTTTTTCGATATCAATACGTATTTTAACACATCGCTAGTATATTTTAGCGTCAGTACTATCATCACGGAGACTAAAACATATATATGAAGTAGAAGTCAGTTTATTGAAAAAGAATATTTATATGAATTTGTTTAACTACAAATCAATATCTTACCTATAAAACCCAAAGTAAATTAATTCTCCAGCCAGTTTAACGACCTCAAAGGTCAACTTGTTCTGGTCGTGGTCGCTCAAGTACCACGTCCTAGTCACGTCTTTACACAAGTAGTCCTCAACGAAGTCTATGGTGGACTCGAACTGCTTCTTCACTTTTTCCCTGGTCGCGTCCTGACCGCCTTTCACGCATTGATAGCTGTGGCAGAATTAATTAATGATTAATGTAATGAAAATAATTGATATCATACATGTATTTATATTTTATCCTAGTGTCATTGTGTGTGCCGTGTATGTGTGTATGTGTGAGTGTCTTTCTCAGTGGTGTTGTTGAGCTGGAACGCTCCAGAACATAATCCGGTACTTCCTTTTTGGACAGGAACGCGTTCCGGAATTAAAGATGACAGTTCAGATGGTTGAATTAGCTAACTTATTAAAAAAATTGCAGGTTTTTGTACACACATAATGGGTTTCGTAAGGATTTTCGTTTCCTTTCCTTTATATAGGGCCGATCCTGGCCACGGACTGAAATTAGGAGAAATCCTCCTCCTCCCCTTTTATATATATGCATTCCAGTAAAAGACAAATTAGCACAACATCACTGGTCTTTTAACATGTGGGGTGTTTGCATGTGTGTGTTAATGTTGATGTGTGTGTGTGTGTGTATGTGTGTGTGTACCGAATCGTTCACTCGTATGGTGGCGGCGACCTCAGCCCACAGCCTCGCGTACTTGACGGACGTGACTGGCTTCTGAGGGTCGCGGTCCACGTGCAGGTGCAGCATGAGGCGGCAGAAGGACGCGCGGACCTCGTGAGACAACACGGGGTTGGACATGCATCTGGAGATCATGTTATAGTGGTTCATGATATCTGAGGCTTTAGAGAGTATTCATTTAAATGGAACTAATATTTTCGGATGTACTAAACGTATTTTATGTTATCTCGACGTTTCGGTAGAAATCTGAAAATATTAGTTATATTAGTTAGCATCGTGGACTATTAGCACATGGATCACAACGAGTGTGACTTTATATTCTTCATTTTGTTATCTGAAATCTGAATAGGTAATAATTTTATTATTTTTTTCATTTGGACATAATGCGATAATTGATTTGAAAGATATTTCTACATTTTAGAGATACTTCGTAGTTTTCGCTATGCTTACGACGTTTATGACAAAAACTATATTTTGTTTGGGTAAATCAGCTCTTTATCAGAATCGTGAATCAATAAAATATCGTATCAAAGTACACTTTTCGAGTGATTAAAAAGTCGTTATTATTTAATAAAATGTATTGTTACTTTAAAGTACTGACAAAGGAAACTAAAAATTACTATCAATAATTCTAAACCATATGAACATACATATTTCTAAAGGAATGATTTAACTTACTCGAGTATAAGATCAATGTGATAGACTGTTCAATGCCAGGTACTGTCTGTTGAGACACATGTTCGAGAACAGGTCGAGTTGGTCTCGGTAGTAATCCAAAATCACTACGAGGATCTGAAGCTTGTTCAGCCAATGAGTTCAGTGACCGACACTCCTGAAACATGATATATTAGGGAACAAACATTTAATTTGAACCAAAGCTTTAAATTCCCGAACGCACCCAAAGTGACCTTAAGCAATGACATTTGGTTTGTTCAATTTTACGCGGGAAAATATTTGTCTATGCAACTTGTGTATTTATATATTGAACTTAACTTATTGAAGGTGTCTTGGTTTAAGATAATAGTTTTTTTTTCTAATTAAGGTTATGTGATTTAGAAGTACTGGCTTCACAAAACAACTATAGTTTTTAATTATATTGTTAGAATCAAAAATATATAATTATATATACTTCTATAAAACACTTTTAATCTTTTCTTACTGAAAGGTACTTTATTGTCAAGATAGAACATAAAAAATATATTATGTATGCTGGTGTAGAGTTGTTTTTGTATTAGGTCGGATATGTCCGCATGAACTAATATGATAAAGGCAAAAATTGACGATGTTACCGTTTAAGTCCTATCTTTAATAACACAAGGTAACATTTATTCTCCTCACTCATAATAATACCATGTCTACACGAACCTGTTTATTGTTCCAGTACAGCATCACCTCCCCACCGTCTCCGTCGCTCGACTCATCTGGCACTAACCTGTGTAATGATTCCTTTATTATACTTCTATGGATATTATAATTATTTTAGTGCATGACCCAATACTACATACATCTATATTCTATTAGTGAAAAGCGGTTACATTTTTTAACTCACATTTAATTTACAAAGATTAAATATGTAGTTGCTTGTTATATATTAATTGATGGATAGTATTGACATTTTAAACAATAACCTAAATCTATTTAAAAAAAAACAATTGGTTTGAATTAACAGACAATGATAGTGATTAAATCTATTTTCTTATCCATTATTTAGTTCCTCGCTTCACCAGTTTATAATTTCATTTTATTTTTTATTGCTGTGACTTGTTCATATTTTTCTGTGTAAAATATTCTTTCTATTTATTGTAAATGTCTTTTCTTATATCTATACAATGTATTTTTAAGTGCTGATGTATTTTTGATTTTATAAGTGACATATAGTCTATAATCCGTGTTCACATAGTCGTTGGGTCATAACTCAGCTTATGTATAATGTTTACTTATCAATTAATTGTATCTTTAGTTATAATCTGTTTTGTGAACCGTAAATAAATTCAGTACCTGGTCTCTGTGAGTATATCAGCATTGTTAACACACAACACACTCTTGCAGATGAGTTCCTGTGTGACAGCGATGGCCTTCTTGTTGGAGATGCACAGGTCACTGAGGTAGTCCAGGTCTTCATGTTCTTACGGACTAGACCTGGAACGAGATACAGGAAGTGTGTATATATATATATATAGGTTTTCGAGAGTATTATTGAAAATAAACTCATTTTATTAGTTAGAAAACTATGAGAATCATTCTCATCTCGTCTGCCCGTTATCACGTTTTCAGTATAGTAACAGAAACGTCGGCAGTATGTAGTTTTAAAAATAGTACAATAACGAGTATGTAGTTATCTGAAAATTGTTAGTTTCATTTAAATAATAATTTAATGTACAATAAGTATATTTTTTCAGACCCTGGCTGAGAAATTGCCAAGAAGAAGAAGATCATATATACTTACCAACAAAGGTCTCTATCTCCAACAGCTCCCTGTTGTTGTGTAACAGTGCTGTTATCGTGTCCTCAGCCAGTATGTCGTAGCCGATCTGCTTCTGCATGAAGCTGAAGTGCTTCGCGATGTATTCCTGAAACGAGAACCTATTGAAAAATCCGTAGAAATATAATTAAATCCCATTCACAGAAGCACCAACAATTATATTTAGAAGTATCTTTTATAAAAATATTAGTACCTTTTGGTCTTCCAAGCTACATTTTCAGTTGAATCCCTGCTAATATTATATAAAGCGAAAGTAACTCTGTCCGTCTGTCTGTTACGCTTTCACGCCTAAACCACAGAACTGACTTTAATGGAATTTTGTACAAAGATAGAGTGGACCCTGAGAAAGAACATAGGATAGTTTTTATCCCAGACTTTTGAAAGGTTCTCTTGGAAACGCGATATAACCGAACTCCACACGGGCGAATCTGCAGACGGAAAGCTAGTGAGTGTATAATAGACGTATTAATATCATCACTCACTTGGTTTTACCTGTAATCTTGTTGACTAAGTCTCAGTATACGGTAGCAGAGTCTGAAGATGAATTTGTAAGGCGCGTACCGTGGATCATACAGCTCCTCGATCTGAAGGAATGGTTCACCTTTAGCTGATTCTTGAAACGGACTCTGGAAACAAATACATCATGTATCAAACAGATATGAGCTTTATAGTAAAAATGAAATTAATTGAGACGAAACTAATATTTTTAAAATTATACTACACGTATTTTATTATTTTTAAAACTACATACTCCCGACGTATCGGTTACTTTGCAGCAACCGCGATCACGGACGGACGTGATAGTAATGTCTGTTATATGTTAATACTTCATAAAATATTAATTTCATTTATATGAATATTCACGAGTCTTAGATATCGTCAATTGAGGCGAGTTAGTTATAGATAAAATTACGTGTCATTAGGTAAATGATTATTAAGTTTTCTTAGAGCTTCTCAATAAGATTTTGATTTCTTCTTTTAGCGTATACATTCTAATATATAAGAGTACCTGCAGTATCATGAACAGTTGTCTCAGTATGTACTGCTCCCTCAACAGTTTCTGTCTGTCTCTGTTGGGGTTCTCTACAACAAGTTCTAGAGCTTTAGACTTGTTGGGTTCGTTTTCAAAACCAGCTATAAAGTAAACTATGTCCTGGAGGAGACTCGTTAGGGCTCTGAAACAAATATTGAATTAATAATTAATAAACATATTCTCTGGAGGGTAGTCATAGAAAATGTAATAAAAATATGTTGATTGTTGAGACACCGACATAGGTATTTATTATTAATAAATTCATAGAAATTATTGTTACTTTAGTTTATCAATACGCGTTTAATTATTTATATTTGGTGAAGTATCTATAGCGTCGGGCTGTTTTACTCCTTGTTAAGTGAATTAATGACTTCTTTAAAGTACTTTAGGAGCTTATAAGGAAGTAGAAAGTTAAAAAAAATATATATAAATTATGTGAATGCTATTTATGGTATTTTCACTGTTACTTAAAAGAATCCAATAGTCAACAAAAGATATTTAGTATTCCTAAAATACTATAATACGAGGGTCAAACTGAAAGCTCTTAGAACTGGCCACTAATAAACAATATAATAAAAAAATAATTTTAAAATAGAACTCTTTGCCAATATTACTGAGTATATAGGTATTTCACATATTTGTCATTTGTTTTACCATTTTGCGGCAAATTGAAAATTGTCTGTGTCACGTCAACATGAATTTAACACGAGAAAATTTTCGTGCAATGATTTTTTATGACTTTAGATGTCATTTAAGTCAACAAGAAAGTTATGATAGACTACGATTGGCCTTTCACGATGAGGCCCCATCTCGTGCGACTGTTTACAACTGGTTTAATGAGTTTAAACGTGGTCGCACTAATCTCAATGATGATTTACGAGAGGGACGGCCTTCGACGGCGACGACTGAAGATAACATCTGTGTTGTGCGGCGTATGATAGAGACTGACAAAAGAGTGACCTATCAGCAGATTCGGACAAGCTTAGACAACGAATAACATTACCTTTCTTCTACTTCAATCTGAACTGGTCACACACCTTGACTTTAAACTTATTTTAATTTTATTACCAAATGATAATAATGAAAATCTACTCGTAACTAATTTCAATAAACACATATCACCAGCACAGAGCTCACAGCTATAATTTTACACAATTCGTTAATAAATTAATCCACTGTTTACTAATTAAAACTTACTTCACTTGCGCTTACTGCTTAGAAAGACCAATAACAATATTCAAAAACAACAAAATGGCGAAAAAATATATGAACAGTTTACCGACCAATCAGAGCGTCCCGTATCATTTGACAATTAACGAACGAACGAAGTTTCGTTTTAACATTGATAGATGGCACTTATTAACAAATCATAAATCAAATATCGTTTTAAATATCTGTTAATATTTGTAATTCGTAATGTATGATTAAAAATATGTAAGTAAGAATTAAACAATATAAGTTTAGTTGTTATATGGGTAGGATATGCAATGCTTATTTGCATCTATGGTATGCACGTGTTACAAAATGTATTAAAATATTAGTATATATTAAAAAAAAAAGGTCTTATACATATTGAAAACATAACTCTTAAATTATAGAAAATATTTTAGTAAATTACATTTTGAAAGCGGGTTCCAATTTAACAGTATATTAAACACATATTTGACATGTTACCGCTTTTGTACCTAAGTCTTATTCTTACTTTTTAATAATAATTCCTTAGTTATAATCAGATAATAATCGAAATACAATAAAATATATGTTTTTAAAGTTTTAACAGTTTTTAAACAAAGCTGACTCCAATATAATTATATGATAATAGTATATTAGACATTCTTTTGACAAATAATTGACGACGCAACACTTTCGTAAGTCAAATCCACACTATTCGATTATTTAAACTGTAAATGACAAGATATATATTTAAATACAAATAGTATATTTAATAAACATTGTATAATTATAGAACATATATCCTAATACACGCCACTGAGTAATAAGACAGTGTTTGTTGTAAGTGTAGTGTTTGTTGTAAATTTTCTGTATTTACAATATTAACTGACTTGAGAGTGTTCACTTACAACTGACATTAAGGCTCTCAATAAATTCTTCAGATGCATAAATTTCTATCCCACCAAGACTATAATCATTATTCCGTAGATATTTCTCTATAACTTCCTTCATTCTGCTTTGGGAGCGTTCAAGTATTACGTAAAGCTATTTTGGGGGAGGTGGGGGGGGGGGTCTCGTAAAACGTTACGATCCGTTACAGGGGCGGGAGGGGGTGTCTCTAACAAAAAGTTACGTAGCATTGTTTCTAAAAAAAATATTTTAATAAAAACCCCCAAACTGGCAACTCGTTTCATATATGTTACATTATGTTCACCAGATTGTATTAGTCTGGTCGATATTTTTATTTGTTATTCCAAGTTTGCAAATCTCTTAATTGATATTTTACTGGGAATACCTAGATTGCATTGTAAGTCTTTTAATGTTGCTTCCGTGGTCAGTATTCGTTGGTGTTTATCCGTGAGTTCATATTATTGTTTATACTGTAATTTCTTCAGGGGAGGGAGATTTGTGTCAATGATCTTTTTTCATTTAATAGATTAAAACTATACAGTATTATTACATATTGTTTTACGACTTTGGATGAAATCGATCACTTGAGTGTTACGTAACGTTTTGAGAAGGGGGGGGGGGGGCTACAATAACACGTTACTGTTCGTTACGAGGGGGGAAGGCGGGGTCATAAATCTTCAAAAATTGCGTTACGTAATACTTGAACGCTCCCTAATTCCGTCGATATGTAATTTGTATCTAACACCAATTAAAATATATGTATAGAATCAATCTAATATATAAAATTCTCGTGTCACGGTGTTCGAACTTGAACTCCTCCGAAACGGCTCGAACGATTTTCGTGATCCTTATCGAGGATACTAACCAGGGGGGAGAATCGGCTAACATCTATTTTTCATCCCCCTAAATGTTAAGGGTAGTCCACCCCTAAATTTTTGTTTTTATTTTTTTAGGCAAAATTTTTTGTTTTTATTTTTTTATGACACAGCCTACAAAAATACATACAACCCTAAATTTTCACCCCTCTAAGATCAACCTTTATTTTTTATTTGTTAATTAAAAACTTTAATTTTTAGGCAATTTTTTATTTTATTTTTATTTCTTGATTATAAGGCGGTACGAAGTTCGCCGGGTCAGCTAGTATTTAAGGAGAATACTCGGTACATGATTCTCATTCGAATTATGTAAAAAAAATAGGCACTTAATTTTTGACAAAATTTCCATATAAATAAATAAAGTGTTGACACGTTCCAAGTGTTCCAAGTGTGGACGCGTGCGGCCGCGTGCTGTTACAACACTACGCCGCCGCACGCGTATGTGTGTGTGTGTATCCCTAATCTGTAGGGTGTGAACACGATGCGTAATTAATTACATAACTTTTGGTTAACTTTACTTAGAAGTTTATTAATATTTATGTTATATTAATTTTTATTTTGTCATATATGATCGTCAAATATGACGTCCTCAAGTATCGATAGTAATTCACCAGTCACCCTGTATATGCAGCTGTGGGTGGAGCCTGTCTGTTGCAGCGTGCTGGCCAACTTAGTGTGGTGGAGTACGGCCTCGATAGAGTACTACAAACTGTGAGTATAGATCAAGATCTACACAATGTCAAGTAATTTAATTTATACTAAAATGATTCGTATCTTATGGAGGTTCGTACTGAGCGTGTGAATCCTCACGTGCTCAGTGTCCGTATCAATGAGGGCAGGAAGACGGAGGAAGAACGAAAACACTTCGCCTATCTGCTGGACAGACAGAAGACTGCTGTTATTGATCTTGTTACAGGTACGGATCATACAAGGAAAAGATGTTAGAGTTCCTTTGTTATGAAAAAAAAAGATTGATGTCGTTGCAGTATATTTATTAATATCAATGATGTGAATGTTGTAGGAGTTCAGTTAGGGCCATGGTGGCACGAAGCTCGGGTGGATTGGTTGGAGCTGACTGAGAGCGGACATCTGCTTC
Organism: Danaus chrysippus; assembly: GCA_916720795.1. NCBI lineage: Eukaryota > Metazoa > Arthropoda > Insecta > Lepidoptera > Nymphalidae > Danaus > Danaus chrysippus. Next base: position 11,999,991 of record CAKASE010000044.1, read on the forward strand.
TGTTCCGTCATACTAGATGACGACTTGCACTTCTCCGTATTGATACCGGTGAAAAGGTAGCACATTCATATATCTAGCGGAAACGACATAGCTAAATAAATTGAGTCAAATAAATATGATATTTCATTGTTTGGTATTTCATTGTTTTAGGAAATTATCGGGAGCGGAGTTAGTTTCGTGCAATGGATAGAAAACAGTGTCGCTGTTATAGCCCAAACCTCAACACATTTGCTGATTTGGTAAGATTTAATAATATATTTTTTAATTGTACTGGATAAAAGTAAGTTATTATGTGTACAGAATTTATTTGAATATATATAGTAAATCTTCTAACTTAAAAATAGTGTATCGTTGGCAGTGGGTTAAACGATCCATATTGATTTATTATTTTGGGAGAGAACATTCCAAAAAAATTCCTGTAAATTAATCCTAGTTTTTACTCATTATGATATAGAATCTTACATATAGTAAGATATACATGGATCATAAGGTCGTTCCTACATGTATATGTGTGTTTGTATGTGTTATAGGTACAGTGTGTGGGAGCCTCAGTGTGTTGACATGTCTGAGTGTGTATCAGTCTCGGCTGTATCAGTATCAGAGCGACGAGTTCTACTGGAAGGAGGTCAGATCCAGGCCATTGTATTGGATGAACATCGACTGGCTTTCAGTATGAATCCTTTACAGTATTGACATTATTTTTCTACTAGCTGCGCCCCGCGGTTTTACCCGCGGATTTCCGGGATGTAAAGTAGCCTATGTGTTATTCCTGGATGTCAGCTTCCTGTATACAAAATTCTATCAAAATCGGTTCAACCGTTTGAGCGTGAAGAAGTAACAAACATACACAAACACTCACAAACTTTCGCAATTATGAAATTAGTAGGATTAATGAGATCTACGACTTCCTCGAGTATTCATTTAAATGAAACACATCTAGTCTGCCCGTGATCATGGTTGCTGTAAAGTAACCGAAACATTCTTTTTCATTTATTTTTATATTGTTTGAAATGATTACTATGAAGTTTTTATATAGACGTTTAAATTTAAAGTTAACTTTTTGGACAGATTAACTTATACATAGAATAGTACAGAGTACTTTAAGCCATTTTTTTTCGTATAAGCCAATAAATGAACGATTTTATTATAACAGGATGGATTTAATGTTCTAAGCGCTATTTGGTTGTCTTTTCATTGATCGCTATATTGTTAATTTATATGGAATATTAAATGGAATGTACTATTTATTTTGTATAGATTCCGCGTTACGTAGCGGGGACTTAAAGGATTGTGCTCAATACTTGGACGTCGGGTCGTTGTGGTGTCAACTGGCTGAACAGGCGCTAGCAGGATACGATGTTGAGGTTAATATGAATGACATTACAGTTAGATTAAATATAAACAGGAGTTTGTTAAGACTTCGTTGCCAAACACATTGAAAACATCCTACTAATTTTTAGTAAGTTTTTCACGATATTTGCTCTATGTGAATTTGTATTCAAGTACAGAGGATATAAGTACAGTGGATGTCTCATAAATAATGTCGATTTTCAGTGTTCACTTTTTAATATACAGGGTGACTGGTGAATTACTATCGATACTTGAGGACGTGATATTTGACGATCATATATGACAAAATAAAAATTAATATAACATAAATATTAATAAACTTCTAAGTAAAGTTAACTAAAAGTTATGTAATTAATTACGCATCGTGTGAACACCCTACAGATTAGGTATACACACACACACACACACGCGTGCGGCGGCGTGGTGTTGTATCAGCACGCCGCCGCACGCGTCCACACTTGAAACACTTGGAACGTGTCCACACTTTATTTATTTATACGGATATTTGGTCAAAAATTAAGTACCTATTTTTTTTACATAATTCGAATGAGTATCATGTACCGAGTATGCTCCTTAAATATTGATAGTAATTCACCAGTCACCCTGTATATTATAACATATAAACGTTTTAGTACCTCATAACAGATATATTTTTTTCAGTTGCGGACGAAATGCTATAAAACAGTAGGTGATGAGGATAGAAAATTAAATCTAGAGAAAACTGTCGAGTTGGCTTCAGCCAAAGGGAACGGGAATATTGATGAAGGTATTTTTTGCATTTAAACGTTTCGGATACACCTCATATATCTGTTTCTTTTTGTACGCACTTATTGTATTAATAGTATTTATTCTATTAATCGTGATTATAATATAATGCATAGGTTTAAAGAGTCCCGAGGTTCGTGCACGTCTAGCAATATTTGTGGGGGACTTAACCACCGCCGAAGAATACTATGTACGTGGAGTCGCTCAGCCAGAATTGGCCAGTTCAATAGATGGGCAGATGCCATCGCCCTCGCTGAACAAGTCGATAGACAAGCGGTGACATCACTCAGGCAGCAATACATGGACTATCTCACGTCAACAGGTGCAAAAATTATAACCGTTCAGAATATTATTTAAGATTGATAAAAAATCTTCGTTAGAATAACACTCATAATCTATTTGCCCTAGTAAAGTATTATTTTGTTGGTACAGGTCGTCAGGTGACGTGCGAGGCGCGGTTCGTGTGTGGGTGAAGGGTGGTCGGGCGAGACAAGCTGCCAGCGCTCTGTTACATCACCCCACACTCATGAAAGGTGATGAGCTCCTGCAGGCTGTGCACGATCAACTAGGACAGGTGAAGGATACATTATCAGATACACAAAAAAATAGGGAAGGAAATGGGTCCATTATTAGATAGCTACATAAAAATGCCAGTTAAGTGTGGACCCATTTGTGGGAATACCGCTTGTTGGTCTCACTAAGGATAGTCTTGTTGTCGTAATGAAAAGATCCTGCTCAATTCGTTGTAGGTCTTAATACATACGCAAATGACCAATGAGCGTTTGTTTTTGATTTAGTATTATTGATTATACTATTGAAGAGATAATGTAAGTGTGAATGATGCAAGTTAAAGACGAGGGTTATGCATTTAACTAAAAAAGAATAGCAGAAGTATATTTTTTTAATATAACTGTCTCAAACATTAATATTTATTCTTATACTGTAACTCCTGCATATTACTATACATTTTAAAAAGTTAACATTCACTTATTAGAGACATAGATTATGAACTTTACAATTTGTTTCCTTTGTAGGAGGAATGGTGGGAAATGGCTGGTGAAATATCCGAGCGTAAAGGTGATATCAGAACTGCTGTTGATTACTATTCTAGAGGCAATAACTAGCTAGAGAAGTTAGCACTATCTATTTGAAACTTTTGTTTTTAATTTTTATTATATTTCATTTGTTGTTCTTCAGGTCTGTCCCGATGAAGTGACCAGGTTGGAAGGAGAGTGGGGCGCGTGGCTTGTATCATCGCGACAGGCGGGCGCCGCTGTACCTCATCTCATAGAGGTTGCTCGAACCGTTGATGCTCTCACTGCGGCTCTGAAGGCACATCATTATAAAAAGCTCTTCAAATTGTACAGCTATTATTAATAATAACTGGTTAGCGAGTTTTGCTGGGTATTAAGGAATTATTAGTACATATTTTGGTTTCTTGTTTTTAATTTCGTTTAGGCATTTTTTATTCAACACGTTTAGAAGACAGAAAACAATATAAATCAACAATTAATCTCTTAATCTAACCTTAAAACAAACATTCGTTGACTTCTTGGTACTCAACGACGCCATCTGCTGTTGTGTCGTTAAAGCAATTAGTAAAAGCAAGTAGCAAAAAGCAGTATTACTATTCGCCACTAGATGTCAGCAAGAGTCATATTTTAAACGACTAATTTTTGTTATTCCATTTTCTAAATGATTAATGATGATATTAGTTATTGTGTCTAGTTACAAAAATATAAATGTAAACATCCAATAAGGGTGTAAACGAATATGTTTTCAATTATTCATTTCTTCTTTTACTCACGGATTTAACGTCATAATCAATTTATTCAATTTTTAGAATTCAAAGTTTGGGTCGATTTTTATTTTATTCTAGTAGGTTTCATATGTCAATTAATATCTTTAATATCTTTAATATCTTTTTTGCAAATATTTACAGGAATGGGATACAGCGGAACGAGTTCTCACATCCTGTGGTATGGCGGAGAAATGTGTAGGAGCGTACAACGCCGCGGGCAAAGTGTCGGAAGGTCTACGTGTTGCCGCTACACATCTGGCAGAAGAAGACACGAGAGATATTTACTGACCACTCGCTCAACAATTACGACAGGAAGAGCACTTTAGAAAGGCTGAACAAAGTTATATAGGACTAGGAGATACAGGTGAAGCTATATCTATGTACATATAAGGTAATACTTTAAAATATTGTAATATACATTGTTTAATTATATGCACAGAACGAATATATGGTTTTCCTAAATCGCTGTTAAAATATCGTTCAGGAAGCGTGTCAGTATGAGTCGATGCTGCGGTTGGTGGGGGCTCCCGAGGAAGAAGGCGGCCAGTGACAGACCTGCTACATTACAAGCCTTTGAGAGCCACTAGGGAAAACGATGCGTCTATTGATATGAAACCAAACTTCTTAGTGTCCCATAGATTCACTGTGTGGCCATTAGGTCTATCGCGTTGTAGGGAGAGGAGCTTCAACAGTTCCTGGGACTTGCGACCCAGGGGTAGGTTTAAGGGACCCCTTTCTAACGCGCGTTAACTGCTCTAAGCTCCTCTCAAAACCTAACCAAAATTGAAACGAACCTAACGAACGTGTGTGCGTACAACGTATGTTCCAATGACCTGATATTAGTTCTGGACAGGCTCAAGTCTTTTAGTAGGTTGTAGAGAGATTTTGCTGTCATACCTGTCCTCCCACTTCTATAGCGTACAAATTAACCACGAACCTATTCCTAGTGAGTTCGTTAGTGAGCTTGTAACACTTGTTGACCTTGATCACATGGTCTTTCGAAATTTTGGTTTCCGAAGGAACCGTGAGCTCTATTAGCACAACACACTTTAAAATTAGAGAGCGCATTTAAAAAAAAGCCATTTTCTCAAGGTCCGTTAAATTATGCATGTGAATGAAAACAAATATATTATATTGTAGACATAATGTTGTATGGTATATTGTTTCCATTATTAATGTAGATCTATGACACGAGTGGTCAGTGGGTGGTGGCTCGGGCCCACGCTCCGGTTACAGTACAGCAGCAGGTGCCGTTCAGTGGGCGGGGTCATTGACCGCCCGGGGACTGGCAGCACTCGGACATTAACCTAACACCAACTAACTGACAGCTATTCTATGGAAAACAGTTAAGAAATCGATTAATTATCAATGCTAATGCATTACCTCCGGATACACGATCCCTTTAGAAATATTGCAAAATTGTACTTTTCAATGTCATATTGGAATTAGTTATTATGTCACAATAACAGTCAGATTCAAATATACGAAGCGAGAAGTAGCGAGGCATGAAGCAGCGGTTCTGGCTGAAGAGAACCCGGAGGAGGCTGAGGCGGCTTTCCTTAGAGCTTCGGCGGCTGAGGATGCGATTTGGATGTGGCTGTCTAAAAGGAATCACCAAAGAAAGAGCTTTGGCCTTGGCCGAACACCATGCCACACATATGGTGAGATATTTTGTTTGATAAGTAACGTAATTTTAGTTTCAATGTTCATATACTTTATTCTGATTTATTTTATAAAACTCTTAAATGATAAGATTTGCTAATTAGTTGACAATAGGAGAGTTTTTGTTGTTAATTTTTTTTTTGAGTTCTGCTTACATTGACTATACTAATGATTATAGTAGTGTAGTAAGTGTAGTTTTATGTGACGTGTATAGATGGAGGAGGTGTTGGTCGAGCGCGGGGACCTGGCACAGTCTGAAGCTCTCATGACAAGAGAAGTGGTGCAGCATTACAAAGACTTGGGCTCGTTTGGAAATTACTTTATTGTATCTCTGAAGAATTCCTTTTGAAGAATGTCAAAATGCTTTGTTAAGAACGATAGTTTTTATAAAATGGTGATAGCTTGTTACCTTCGTCTATGACGTATTAACATACATGACACTTTCTTGGACAAGATAGAGATCAATAAATTCATAATATGGATAATTTACAGCAGCGATAGTTTGTTAAATTTAAATAGCTGTGCGAGTGCAAATTAAACTGTAAGTTTGTTTATGATCTTTAAATTATTGTAAATATTTTGATTCACACCATTTAAACACGCCGACTGTATTTAACTTTGTCGTAGGTATTGTGGTGTCTAAAGCCTGAAAAGTGTGATGGAAAGAAGAATCATAATGTAGTTATTTCGTTTACTTATTATTACCTACTACTTATTATTGTCGGACGGCACTCGGAGAGAGTGCGTGTGCAGCGGAGTGTTGGTGAATACCATATTATAATCAGTGAAGATAATCACACTCTACAGGTACAGCTGTTAGCTGGCTCATACGACAGATCAACTCGAGCGTTTGAAGAATATATGGTTCCGTGGCAGGGACAATAGACTCGCGATGTGTACTCTGATTTCTTGGTGGTGAGGCATTTCTCTTATTTTACCTGGAATTTTGACTAAAACCCATATTGAGACTTAATCCTATTGTGCTTTTTATTTTAATTTAGTGTTATGACACGAATATCTAAATGTATTGCAGTTAAAGGGGAGGGACATGTGTTACTTGTTATGATGTGAGCACTTGTCTTGGAGTGAATCAGACACTCTATATTAGAGGTTGAGGTCTCTGGGTCTGGGATAACTTTGTCTTGGAGAGCGTTGGATCGGTTGTCCCAGAAGAGACCCTGGGCTCGGGATATTGGGATGCTTTACAACCACTTTGTGAGGGCTATGTTTATTTAACTGAGTGAAATCAAAAATCGAAAACATTTCTGCCGTTATATTTCTCAATTTCAGACGCAGCCAATGAAGGAGATGACTTATCTCATGACTCCAACCTGCCTCCTGGTGTTGACCAGCCTATGGAAGAGAATGAGCCACAAGCAGGCCCACCTGGGATGACAAGACATACAGAACTGAATACTTCTACTACCAACGAAGAGAATTTCATGTCCTCTCTGCCAATAGGGCAGTTGTATTGAATATTATTTTTACTAGATTCAATTCTGTTCTTGTTTTTGAGAATATGTACATTACATTTACTTTTCAGAGTCCTTTAAGTATTTCCACTGTTAATATTATTTAATAACTGTTATATATTTATGTACGTGATTTTATTTTACAATTGTACATGTTAATTTTTTACACTATTATTTTGTTAAATTTGTTTGAAAGCAGTTTGTTATGTCTTTGTAAAGTATATTTCGTTTCTATGATATTTATCCATTTCTGTATATTAAAAGAAATTTTGATCCATAAGTTAATCTTTTTTTTTAATATTAAATATATTATGCAACAAGTCTAACTCAATAATAATTTAACATTTAGGTACGCTAGTTAAATGAAATAATTATATCTTTATAGGTACAACTTTATTGATTGATCTTTAAAGTAATATTTGTAACAGAACATATCATACAAGTTTTTGCGAGTGATAGTGAAATAGCTCCCCAACAAGTAATATACAAACAACAGTAAATGTAACAATTCATTTAATCCTCAGTTTCTGCACAACGACAACTTCATTTAAACAGAACTTTTCACTAACATCCATCCGTTTCATACCTTTTTTTTAAATTAATTTTTTTATTTAAATTTAAAGATGCATAATGTTTAATCTTAAACCTAACTTTCAATGATAACAATACATTACATTATAAGAGTAGATAGCATATATTAGTAGATGTTTTAATTTGATATATTCTTTAAGTCAATCCTAGGCCCTCTATTATTCTTAATATACATTAACGATATTGGTTATTTGGGATTACACAGAGAAGTGTCATTATACGCAGATGACACAAGTCTATTCTTTTTTGGAGACTCAATACATGAGATAACATCGAACGCACAAGCTGTAATTTGCTGAGTATAAATGTTATAAAAACCGCCTGTATGCTTTTTTACTGTTAAATAAAAAAAAAACATAATTACGAATCCCTAACCATAAATAATATTATACTCCAAAAATCAGAAACAGAAAAGTATCTTGGTTTACTATTAGATTCCAAACTATTATGACAACCTCATTTAGATTACATATTTGCAAACTAAAATAACATCACTGACTGGAACTTTACGCAGGTGTGTTCCATGTATTCCATATAAAGTTCGATCTATTATTTATAACTCATTAGCTAAACCCTTACTTCAATATTTAATAGAAGTATGGGGATCTGCACACAAAACTAATTTAAAAGATTTACAAATATCACAAAACAAACTATTAAAAACACTACACCAACTGGACTACCGCTTTCCAACCAAAGAACTTTACAAGAAAACTGATACACTATCTATTGGACAATTATACAAATACAAAACATGCATACTTATAAGAAAACTTCTCTCAGGATCTATACACACACAAACTACATACTTTTAAGACTAAATCACATAAATACTATACACGAAATATACATCAAATACAAATACCTAAGTCTAGAACTAAACATTATGGTAACTAAACTATACAATTTGAGGGAGCGCTTATGTACAATAATTTACCGAAAGAAATATTTAACGAAAAATCTTTTTTGAAATTTAAGGCTAAATTAAAAACATACTGTTAAACTTTATAATTCTATTTGAATGTTTGTATAAATAAGGTCACCATTAACTTCATAAATGTTTATTATTATGTTACTAGTTTAAGTTTCCTATGTAAGTGAACTTTGTTCTTAATGGGAAATAAATTATCTCTAAACCTAAACCTACTAATAGATGGCGGTATATAAAACAACCAACTCAGTAGGTACGTATTTTGAAATTCTTGTTATGATTCAGTAAAAATTCTTGTGATCTTTTTGAGTAATAGAAAATATTATTTCATTGCCACATTGATTATTATTCATATATTTTTTATATCTATGGATTTATTAGTAGCGTTTGAGCTTGTTTCTCACCTGGCTCCATACTTGGATAAAAGACATTGCAAACTTTGTTCTGAATTTGCAGGAATAGATCTTAAATTAAAAAATAACATTTTGATTGTAAGTTACAGGCTTAGTGTTTTATTGTATACAATTTAATTTAAATTTATCCAGTAGTCTCTGATTTTTTTTTTAATTCTTATATAATAATTATAATTAAATCCCTCATGTATACTATACTGAAGGTAGTAGAGTCTAGCTGTGGTCAGTTGCTACAGCTCGAACATGGGCTGGCTCGAGCGGAGAAGTACCAAGATCGACGTGAAGTACTCTTTAATGTCTACGTTTCGTCCGAAGAGTGAGAGACCCGGCTGTCCTTTCCCTTTTGCCTCCCCTTCCTATCCTCTTCCCCAAACAAGAGCATTAACACTGTCCATGAGAGATAGTGACTACTGTCGGTTACAACTATTCTCATAAAAAAAGTATTATTTTAAATAGTACAAATGCAATGACGAAGAAAAGAATTAGTGATCAAACCTTCATACAAAACAATATTGACAAAAAGAAAAATATTTTGTTCCTACAACTGTATAAACAATGAAGAAAACTCATCTTGTACTTATTTGCTTGTTGTCCCTCAGTTGATCCTGTCTGTACAAATGTTACAGAAAAGTATCAACATACAATATTTAAATTAGAATAAGAAAACAGTAAAATACTACTTTTTAGGTAGGTACAGTTTCAGTCTTGATTTTTAATGTTCATTGTTACTTCTAGTAATGTCGTACAAAATGGCTCAAGCCAGTATTTATATCACAAATATGTACAAGCTGATACTCAAACCTTGTCATCATCAAATTAAATTAAGGGGGTTTTATAGTTAATAATAAATAATTACAAATATTGCTTACAATATATAACAAATATTTATGTGTATAACTGCTATATACCTAACATAAATTAAGTATCAGGTTTGAAAAATTTCATCACGCCAATATCTACATTAATTTATTATTATTTATAATCAGTCAAAATTAATTCTAGAATTATAGTATAATACAATTAGAATGGCACAGATGACGCCACTTGTAACACTATTCTTTTTATTTACATGTTTCAGTTCTACAACCATAATAATGTATTAAATAAAATACCTTTAATAAATTTTCTAAACAATCCGACATTTTCTACGTTTGTATGTATACAGAGATAAGTCACAGTATAATACATCATATGAGTCACATCATGTACACACATTAGTATTTAATTGATAGCTTAAGACTCTGAATTTGAAGATTATATTTACTCATGTTATATTATGTTTTGTGTTTATAACAAACTCATTTGAAGGATGTATATACGGAGTCCTAAAGTGTTATTACTTATTATCTTCATATATACAGGGTGACTGGTGAATTACTATCTATACTTGAGGACGTGATATTTGACGATCATATATGACAAAATAAAAATTAATATAACATATATATTAATAAACTTCTAAGTAAAGTTAATCAAAAGTTATGTAATTAATTACGCATCGTGTGAACACCCTACAGATTAGGTATACACACACGCACACACACACGTGTGGCGGCGTAGTGTTGTATCAGCACGCCGCCACACGCGTCCACACTTGGAACGTGTCCACGCTTTACTTATTTATACGGAAAGTTGGTCAAAAATTAAGTACCTATTTTTTTTACATAATTCGAATGAGAATCATGTACCGAGTATTCTCCTTAAATATTGATAGTAATTCACCAGACACCCTGTATAAGCTTAACAAATACAAGTATTACTGCTTAATAAAAATCAAAGACAATACAATACATCCACAATAACTGTAATTCATTTCAATTCAACAATAATAATTTTCTTTATGATAAATGCGGTTCATATTAATATTATAAATGAAAACAGTTCAAGGTAAATCTATTATAACAAAAACTTTTAGCCCCCTCTAGTGGCATAACAGATACTATTCTTTTAAAAACTAATTATTCTAGAGAAAAAGGTATGACAAGCATAATTAGTACATACAGAAATAAAACATTTAAGATGGGCAATGTTTTATCAGATGATAAATAACAATAAAGTAATTGCATCATATCAGAGAAGTATATCAAGTAGATTGGATTAAATAAAATATTATGATCCAAAAGATATTACATATAAAAGTTGTACAGTAATTGTTAAAGATATTGTTTGACAAGTGTTAATTCAATATAAAATAACTAAGTAGCAGACAAGTTGGAGATGTGCTGCTAGGCCGGCTGTGTTCATTGTTAGTTTACATCTAACACTTGATGATGAGCCGTCATCTCCTGATGGATGAATCTCAAGTACAGTCCAACAACACCATCTGTAATACATAATACAATATTGTTCTTATATAAAGACATACAAAGACACTTACTTCAATTATTGTCGGTTTAAAATAAATTATAAAATGTCTAAAAAAAATTACAGAAACACTCTTATAAAATAACAAACTAAAAAATATTTGTAATTATTATGCATTCAGTTGAATATAAATGAATGATTAACAAAATATAAGTGTTTTTATTTTATTAATCAATTATTTATTTTCAACTCATTAATTCTGCTAACTACAGATGGTTTTGTTTTGTAAACCATTATTAATAGCATGATGACTGTTAGTGATTGCAGTTATTATTAAATCCCTACTAATATTATAAATACGAAAGTAACTGTCTGTTTATTTGTTAAGTTTTCATTCCTAACCCGCTGAACCATTTGTGATGAATTTTAGTATGGATATAAATGAAGCCCAGGAAAAGGACTTGGGCTTCTTTTTATCCCGATTATCCGTTGACACAATCCCGACCCCAATCCCAATACTACGCGGGTGGAACCATGAAGTGGAAGCAGTTCAGGTTCAGTGGCCATAGTGACAGAGAACAACTGTGATGTAGACGCAGATGGAGCCGTAGGCAAGAGAAAGTTACTATTATAATTACAATCTTTTATTTATTTATTTAATCATTATGACGTGTCGGAAGCATTCAGTTAATGTAATAAAAATAAAAATATTGAATAAATGAACATAAACAATGATTCAATCTTACTATAAATAATAACAGAATAATATTAAATAATCAACAGTACATACCGTCACACTACTATCGTACATCAGCTACATACACTTCTCTTCAAAGAAGGGTTCCTCTCGTCCGCAGACCACGTCCTAACAGACGCTCCACCAACAGCTTCGACCCTCATCTTGAATTATGTATTCTTACGAGTCCTGGAACGTTACAAATAATACTATTTTTATAAAGACAATCCATTAATTGTTAACAAACTTACCAACTTACATTAAGAAGTCGCATTTTAGGGCGTGGCCGAAAATTGTAAAGATAATAGTTAAAATAAAAACAAGGAAGCCATCACAACGATAACGTTAAAAAACCCTGCGCCCAATGTATGTAACGCTTAGGAAATAATTCAAAATTCCTACTACGTACTACACAATAAAATAAACACTAATATCAAACAAAACTAAAAACGTTACGCAATAAGTATAAGAACTTATAATGTAAGTAATGCCAATAATATAAAATATAATAATTAGATATATGTAAAAAAAAAACACCATGAAGCATCAGCATTAGAAAAAGACATCCATTACGAGGAACTAGGAAGACCGCGGCCGGCTGGCAGGAGACAAGGGAGCAAAATGAATGTTTTATAAATATTGATACAGTTAGTTATGTTTAATAATGTATACAGTAGTATCTCTAACAACAGGACTAATAGTTGTCATAAGGGATTTCAGATAATCAATTAAATGATGAGGAGACATTTTTGAACATCTTAGGTTTAAACCAGGATTAATGTTTATTAAAAGACAAAAAATATACATATTTGAAGAAAATATAAAATAAATCTCGATACTTGCAAATCCAGTGAATCTGTGGTTTAAACTTATATTGTATTTAAAATGCTTTATGCTGTTTTATAATTTAAAAGTTAATATAGCAATCATAGTTAATATTAAGCTTAGTTATATGCTTGTAACTTACCTTTAGGAAATAATTGAGAGGAATTAGGAGAACTCCTTTGTAGCTGAACTTGATTCATATTTAAACCCAAGTTGTGACTACAAGATGCGTCATTGTCTTCTTTTTGTGTATCAACACATGTTTCAGTTTCAACAGAATGTGATGAGTGTACAGTCTCAAATGTTGAAGCTGCTAAATAAAATATTTTTTTTACTACAAATAAATATATTAAGAGAAAAGTTAAATGAAAAATCTTAAAATTGAATGATAACATATTGTCTTGATTGTATATTCCTTCCTTGTTTCTTTTAGAGTTTCTTATTGAATGTAAGTAGACTTGTGACTTTAACTGAATTAAACACTGCCATTATTATATTACATAAAAACTATAAACAACTTTTTTTGGTTTGTAGTTATCAAGTGAAATTATAATCTCTGCATATTTAGAACACTTTGTTTTTGTTTTACCTATGTAAAGAAGTGACACAAGTAGTTATTTTTCAATACTGTTTGTAGGCACTTTCCTTTATTTAGATAAAAAAGGTAATAAAGACCGCACATTATAATTCTATCAAACCACATTTAAGTATATAAAAATGTTAAGATGACTTGTATACCTATTTCATTATATTCAATTAAATCTAATTTTTTTTGTTTTTAATTTTTAATTATGAGTATCAATTTCTAAAGTAAAATAATAATAATGTAAAATATCTATAGTTATAAAATATAATTGATAATTTTTACTTTTTTTATATTAGTAGTATGTATTGTGTGCCTATACTACTTGGGAAGTAGCTTACTTTAGATACTTACTTAAATATAGAGTTGGTACAGCATTTTGAGTCATTTACTTGAAGAACGGTAAAACTGTTCAAAATGACGATCACATATTCTTATGTTGTTATGAATGTAAGAATCTTCCTTTTGTTTCATGTCTTCATTTAAAATATTTTTCCATTGTTTGAATTTCTCCAAATTTTGGGTATTCAGGTTTAGGAAATGGATGAAAAGGACCTGAAATGTATTTTATTAGAAGTCAATAAACTGTTACGATTGAAATTGATGTAACAAGAGTAGTAATTGATTGTATATATGACAAATAATAATTTTATAGATTTTACTAAAAAGTATCGTACCTTTAGTCGCACACCGAAAATAACACTTAAAAGCCGATTTCCATGGCATTTTTTCAACTTATCGATAATCCAAATTCGTAGTTTGCAATCAAAATCCAAATGAGAAGAGCCGGGGTCGATCGTAGTCGCAGAAAACAAAGTCCAATTGAGACAAGCCGGGGTCGATCGTCAAAAGCGTGGAAATAGGAGTCAATGATATATTAAGCCGGGTCAAATGTTTGAAAAAAAACGTACAGCACAAGAAGAACAGTAAACAACGGCAAATGAACAACTGAAATCATTTAAAATATGTCCTAATGTCAAATCAATTTGACAGTTACTTAAGAATTAAGATATTATCTATGAAGTTATAAAGGAAAATAGTGTCGAAGTTGTTTTACCTTGTTCGCTAGATGGCAGCATTTTCTATCAGTGTTTCCACTAGAACGATTTCTTTTTCCCACACTTCAATTCAGATTTCCCCTTCTACGGACTTTTTTCCCCTCAAAAAATTATTTTGCTGTAGTTTTGACGCCACACCTAAAATTTATCGTTTATTTATCGTATTTGTGTTTTATTTACAGACTGACCAGAAATATAATATAAACAAAAAATGGAGTTGTATACTCATTTTTTATTCCAAATTAGTTAACGCTGTCAGTGCATACATTTTTGCACATAATAATATTTTACGTCTCCTCCTCAAAACCAGTGGCGGCTGTACCTTAAGTGCACTCGTGCGCTGAACCACCAATTCAAAATATTTAAAAATTACAAAATATTACTTCATCTTTATTTTTAAATTACCATTTAAGTATTTATTTTTTAAACATATAAAAACGTATAAAAAATTTAATTCCCTAATTATGGTCAAAAAGTTTGAGCACTTTACTAAACTCATATCGTGTGCTTCGGCGAGTGCACGAGGACTACTAATGCATCTTGTATGAGATACGCATTAATACGCCTGACGCGTGAGACAAAAGATAGTTCATAGAAATGTACCGAGTAATGAGTCGGTTCTCGAGCGCCGCACGAGCGACCGAAGATTACCGAGAGCACCCGATGTATGACGAATTGAGCCATGATTGACATCTCGTTATGTTTTGTTGCATTTTCTAATTTTAATATTTTAGTAGTGCACCACCGGTTCGATTACCTACCAGCCGCCACTGCTCAAAACCCTCATTTATCTTTGATTTCCCCAATTTCCCCTTTTATAGTCTTTCCCCTTTTCTTTTCCCTCTTGACCCTAATTTCCCCTTAATTTCCTAATTTCCCCTCAATGTGGAAACACTGTTTTCTATACATTATTTTCTTACACGGTAATTATATGACAGTTTCATCCAGTGTTGCCAACCGTACGATTTAAATCGTATTTATACGACCTTTTTGACTCTAGTACGAAATCGTACGCAAAATATACGATTTTTTAAATGAAGTCTTACGAAAAAATAAATCTCCAATAAAACTATAAGGAATGTGTAAAACTAAACTTTAGTACTATAACTAACTATATTTAGTACTATACTTTAACTATGACGAATATGCTAAACTAAAATGTATTCCAGAAACGGTAAATAAGAATTTGTTAGCTGCACAACATAATAAAGAAAAAGGATCGTGTATAAACATCAAGTCATGTGACGATATGCTGAGCAAATTAAATTTAAGTATGTATGTACATATGTACAAAAAATATAATGCTTTTCCCGCATCTGCTGTGCCTAATAATTCAGATAGTGACTAAAGCAATTAATTTTTTTTCTGTTTTCAAAATATATGTAATTAATGAATATTTTAATTCCACACATTAATTGATGTTTAATGTTAAATGAAAATTAGAATTAAATTCCATTTTTATGTGATATACTTAAGCAGTTTTATTGAAATTTCATCGCGTACGCTTATTTTCTTGAATTTCAAGACAAAATACTATTTTTTTTTAGTCTATAGTACGATCCTCTAAAAAATAAAGTTGGCAACACTGGTTTCATCCCCATTCCCCATGATTCTTAGTGTGGCCAACCTGACGGCTCGTTTATTGTTAGTTTTTAGATATTATTAATTTACATTTTATGATTTTACTATTAATTGCTTTCAAAATTCATTTCTCATGTCTCTCCAGTCCTTCCAATCCGGCTCCCTCTGGTGCCTCTGGTGGCAGTCGGCCGCGGCCTTCCTTATGATGGATGTGTTTTACGTCGGTTATCTTCATGGTGAGTGTTTTTTTGCACATAGGTACTAATAAATGTTACTTTTTATATTATTGACATAACATTCAAATGCAATTGTTTATTAAGTAACATTTTTAGTTTTGGTTAATATTAGTGTTTATTATCTGTAGTGATAAGAGTACGAGTTTATTTTAATAGTAGATTTTGAATTATTCTCTAAGCGTAACATTGCCCGCAGGGTTTTTGAACGTTATATCGTTTCAATGGCCTTCTTTATTATTATTTATTACGTTTTTCACTTTTTAAAATGCGACTTCTTGTAAGTCGAATATTTAAGTAAGACATCTATTGTCATACTAAAAACTAGAATCATTCGTTACGTTCCAGGACTCGTAAGAATATATGTATAATTCAAGATGAGGGTCGAAGCTGTTGGTGGAGCGTCTGTTGGGACGTGGTCTGCGGACGAGAGGAAACCTTCTATGAAGAGAAGTGTATGTAGCTGATGTACGATAGTAGTGTGACGGTATGTACTGTTAATTTTTCCATAATGTATATTTTATATTGAGTAAACTGTTATCGAAACATTCATTTTATAATTCATCATGTGCTGTTGATATTATATATGATGAAATCCATATGGCGTCTTTCTAGAACAATGGTTCCCAACCAGTGGTCCGTGGACCACCAATGGTCCGCAGAAGCCAAAATATGGTCCGCGAATGATTTTAAATTTAGCGGGCGGTGAGTCTTGAGTCGTTTTGATGTAAAAAAGCAATTTCTTATGTTAAACTTCGAGAAATGGCCTTGCGCTATTTTATGATTTTTTCAACAACTTATTTATGTGAACAAGGATTTTCTGCTTTATTGGTAATTAAAAACAAAGCGAGGAATCGTTTGAAAGTAAGTGATGATTTGCGTGTAGCCTTGAGTAATAATATTAGTCCTAGGATAGCCGAACTCGTGAAGAAAATGCAAGCTCCGAAATCACATTAATACAAAATTGCAGAAGTTTATCCTAAATATATTATTATTTCTTGTTTTGTAATATCCTATTGATTTGTTAATTAAAGTTTCAGTTTGATTATTACAGTTTATTTTTATTATACTTACATAGTGGTCCCTGCTAACAAGAATAATATAAAAGTGGTGCGGAACTAAAAAGAGGTTGGGAACCCCTGTTCTAGAATAATCGATTATTATAAAAGTGTTTTAATAGTGTTATACTTTTTAAGTAAAATCAATTATGTGTTTAGTTTATAAACATTTATAATTTTTGTATGAATCCAATATTTCAAACAGAATATTAAAAATAATTCCATACATTATATAGTATGTTATTACTGATGATAAATCAGTCTGATATATAAAGAATTGTTTTATTTGAATAATAAACCTTCTTAGTGATATGAAGTGTAATTTATTTGTGGATATTCTAAGATTAATATAAAATATTATATTTTTATTTTCAAACAATCCTTGATGTAACTGTCTCTGTATGTCTTTATATATGAACAATATTGTTTGTGAACAGTATTAATATATTGTATTATGTATTACAGATGGTGTTATTGGACTGTACTTGAGATTCATCCATCAGGAGATGACGGCTGATCATCAAGTGTTAGATGAAAACTAACAATGAACCAGGTAGCTATTAATGAAACATGAGTGTGTGATTAAACTAGACACAATATATTAAAGACAATGAGCTACACATTATATGGAGAGGGAAGTGACTGAGATTTAAACATATTAGAATGTAAAAGACTTGAAGTATCAAGTGTAGTGTTGAAGGTGTAGTGTTGCAGCGGCTCAAATTCAATGTCTTTTAATACAAGCTTTATCCATACATTTCTATGTAGCTCCTGCAGGACTTGCTTCATGTTAAGAATCATTGTTTCAGTAGCTTCTAGATTGTTAACTTACTGTTGTTACATATTATTATTTTATTATACATATATGTAAAGCGCCCTCACAGTATCTATAATATATATAAACATAATGTATCCACTTGACTATGGCTCTGAGCTTAGAGACTTGGACAGTATCACCAGATCTTTGACATCGCCAGGGGGCGCTGCGGTTTCTTAGTGGTTCAAATGAACTTACTGGGAATTGTGAGTCGAAAACATGTAGCACTGTATGTATCGGTGAGCAGGTTGTACTACAATCACCTCACACGGCTGGTGGAACACTTATTAACAGTATCACTACACACACACACACACATACTGTCCTTCACTAAACGGATGTCTCTGTACAGGTAATACTTGGACATGGAGCTGTGGATTCTGTTGGTGAGGTCGAGATCAGTGTATAAGAAACTAGTTCCTATGAGTGACGGAGAGCGAACCCAAGGACGTCTCGCTTTACTTGGAGCTGACTTGTGAACACTACACACACAGAGACACACGGCCCGGTGAGCAATACACAAAACACAAAATATTCAGATATAAATGTATCGGAGACATTGTTGTATACTTTGAACTTGATGAAATATATGATAGAAGTGAACTGGGGGATTGTTTAATGTACATATTGAACTATCGTTAATAGGGAGAAATAAATATACTTGCTGCTTGAGTACCGCTATATTACGAATGAGATCATATGGCACAAACTGTCTATTAAATACAAATCTTATACAGAAGTTATATCAAATTACCCACTTTACTACACTCCTCCCCTCTATACAATACAACCCTTTAACCGAATACAATAAGCTTAACCTAAGTCATAATATTTAAACATATATATATATTTTTTAAATGTTAATATTAACTTATTTATTATTAAGTAAACTTACACAATATTAAATTATTTAACACTATCATGCAATGGTTTAATTAAACGACATTTGCGTATTGGCCGTATCCGAGGCGGTGACACGGGCAGCGGCGACTCAGCTGCGAGTGTGGGCGAACTTGGAACCATAACAGTCTTTGGCTCGTTTAGCTCTGGTTGCGGTCTCTCTCCACACGACTCCTCTCTGACAACCGGCTCACCCATTCTTGGCATCTTTGGACTATCGCTCATGAGTGCCGGTGTCCGAACCCCAGGGGAATCATGCTGCGATGGAGTGTATGGAGCAACTATGGAATTACGCGTAGATCTCCGTCTTAACTGATCAATATGTCTGTGCGATCCTCTCCCTACATCATCTAAAATGCTATAATCCGTCGCGCCTAATCGTTCTATAACCTTACCCGACACCCATTTATTAGCGCCCTGATACTGTCGCATCCACACATTCTCTCCCGGCTCTAAAGACCGACTGTTCTCTGTTCCTAACTTCCTTTGACGCGTTTGGGCTTCCTTCACTTTTTTATCCCTATCTGGTCTAAGTAAATCTAATTTTGTACGTAAACTACGTCCTAACATTAGAGAAGCAGGGCTTTCCCCAGTAGTACTATGTTCCGTGTTTCTGTAATGTAATAAAAACGTGTTAAGAAATGATTGAATGTCCTCTTTTTTACGGATTGCTTTTCGTATTACTTTTTTTATCGTACGTACAGCATTTTCGGCGGCACCGTTTGACGCAGGGTGGTAAGGAGCTGAAAATAAATGTTCTATGCCTAATTTATTTGTAAATTTTGAAAAATCCGAACTTGAAAAAGGCGGACCATTGTCGGTTACCATCTGCTTCGGTAGCCCCCATCTCGCAAAAACTTCCTCTAATTTATTCAATGTATAACGCGCGGCGGTACTAGGAACAGGATATACCTCGATCCACTTAGTTCTCGCGTCAATTAAAATTAAGTAAATTTTATCTTGAAAAGGACCCAAAAAATCTAAATGAATCCGTGACCAGGGCCTTGAAGGCCACGGCCATGGATTTACAGTATGACGGGTTGGTGCATCCGCCTCCGCGGCACACACTTCGCACTGCTTGCATACCGCCTCCACCGCTTCGTCGATCCCCGCCCACCACACGTAGCTGCGGGCCATCGCTTTAGTTTTACTAACCCCCATATGCGGTTCATGCAAATCCATTAAAACCCTATCCCTACAGTTTTCAGGAATTACCACCCTATGACCCCACATGATACAACCTAATTCCTCGTATAACTCTTTTTTTCTATTAAAATAAGGTTGCAATTCCCTTATTTCATTTTGATCCGGCCAGCCACTTTTAATATAAAGTAATACTCTCCCTAATAAAGGATCTCGCAATGTTTGTTGTTTAATTTTATTATAATCGAGCAATAATTCACTTTGAGCGAAGTGTAAATAAGTCTGTTCGGGCGGATCGAGAGGTGAGTCATCCCCGCTCACATTGCGGCCGGGCAGTCGCGATAAGCCGTCGGCGCTGTTATGTTTTGTATTAACGTATTCAATATCGTAAGTGTACGCAGATAATATTACTGACCATCGTTGCATACGACTCGCTGCCATGGCCGGAATGCCATGTTTGGGGCCAAAAATGCTAACTAGGGGTTTATGATCCGTTCGCAACGTGAAACGCCTACCGTATAAATATTGATGTAATTTTTTTAAACAAAATACAATTGCAAGCGCCTCACGATCGATCTGTGAATAATGCTTCTCGGTCTCTGTTAACGCGCGCGATACGTACACTACCGGCCGCTCGGCGCCCCCCGGCTCCGGTTGAGCGAGGACGCCGCCGATGCCTCTTGAGCTCGCGTCACAAGTTAGAATCAATGGTTTTTCCGCATCGTAATGGGCTAAGACTTTCGTACTCGTTAAAATTTTTTTAATTTTAATAAACGCTTCTTCACAATCATCCGACCATTTCCACCCTATTCCTTTTTTTAATAATTTATATAACGGATACAAGATTTGACTTATGTTTTTAACAAATTTAGCATAAAAATTAACTAAGCCCAAAAATGACCTTAGCTCGGATACATCTTTTGGACGTGGAATTCGAACAATGGCTTCAATTTTATCCTTATCTACCTTAACACCCTCTTTAGATATTACATAACCCAAATATTTAACTTCTTCTACTAAAAATGAACATTTACTTTTTTTTAATTTCATACCATGAGATTGCAATTTATAAAAAACTTTTTCGAGTGTAGCTAAATGCTCCTCGCGACCTCCCTTGGTTCCAACTATGACGTCATCCTGGAATACTTCTACTCCGGGCATATCACCAAGTAACTGGGACATTATACGCTGAAAAATCCCCGGACTAGAGGAGAGTCCAAATACCAACCTATTATACTTAAATAACCCCCTATGTGTATTAATAACTGTCAAATCCTTAGAATTATCTAAAGCGATCTGATTGTAAGCTTGTGATAAGTCAATTTTCGAAAACCATTGAGCTCCATTTAAACTAACTAATAAGTCCTCAATTTTCGGTAAAGGATACCTATCGATCAGTAAGACGGGATTAATTGTAATTTTATAATCCGCGCATAAGCGTAATCCCCCGTCACTCTTACGTACCGGTACTAACGGAGTTGCCCAGTCCGAACTGTTCACCGGTTCAATTATGCCGTCTCGCAACATTTTATCTAATTCCGCGTCCACTTGACCCTTCAGCGCGTAAGGTAACGGCCTCGCGCGACAGAACACTGGGGTCGCTCCATCCCGCACTCGCAACTGAGCCTTGCCGCCCGTGAAGCACCCCAGCCCGCCACTGAACAGTTGATCATATCTGTTAATTAAAGTTTTTACATCGTAATTCGACAAATTAGTACACTTTTGCACACAATTAATATTTTTATGAAAAGAGGGTATTTGTATTCCTAGCTCGGACAGCCATTGTCTCCCCAATAACGACGTAGTTCCCCCTTCAATAACAAATAAATCTAATTTTTTACATACATTATTATAACAAACATTAGGTTTAATTATCCCTAACGGCTGTATCGAGCTACCATCATAAAACTTAAAGGTTAAGTTTTTTTTTTTCTATTACTATATGCTTAAAATATTTATCATACGTTCTCTTGCTAATGCATGACACTGCAGACCCTGTATCTATTTCCATTTTTAATACAATATTATCTATGCATATTTCTAAGCTTACCGGCTTATAACTATTTAAGCTGAGTTGATGCAACTCCTCTTCCGAACTGCTATCACCGTCCGATCGACCAGAGGCAGCCACATGATTGACTTTCTTTCCTCTTCTAGGGCTTCCCGACCTCGGACAAACCCGTTGCAGATGTCCTTTTTCCTTACATCTCCGACATGTAAAACCTTTATAGCGGCAAACCTTGTTATTATGGCCTGGCTTCCCGCACGTAGAACAGCTTTTGTCCTCCCCCCATGTCCAATCACTTGGGACAGGGATCCTAGGTCCAGGCTGCTTCGGTCCCCTTTGCCTTGTTTCAGACTCCTTTGATCCACGACCCATCATCACGTGAACCCCTTCTACAAAGGGTGCCTTCGAGCCCTCCACCACTGCAGCATCCCGTTCAGCTGCTTCTAGGGCACATGCCAACTTCAACGCGCCGTTATAATTTAAATTATCCTCAGCGAATAACCGTTGCCGTGTGACGTCACTCCGTAATCCACACACTAATTGATCCCGCAAGTTTTCTTCTAGATTATTCGTAAACTCACAGTATTTCGATAATTTTTTTAATTCGGTTACGTACTGCGCCACAGATTCATCGTTCCGTTGTCTTCTTTGTCGGAAGCGATAACGTTCCGCCATTACGGACGGCCGCGGTTGTAAGTGATTACGCAATAATGCAACCGCCGCATCATATGTTAATTGCACTGGTTTAATCGGACTCGCCAAACTGCTAAGCAATTCATACGCTTGATCACCGATCGCGGTAATTAAAGTAGGCAGCCATAAGTCTTTTTCCACTTTGTTCACTTTAAAGTACATTTCTAACCTTTCCACGTATAATGTCCAGTCCCCGGAATTAATGTCAAATTCGTTTAATTTTCCGCACGCCATTTCACTTTTGTTCTTTAAATTTATTTATTTTAAATATCCCGAACTCGTACGCCACTGAACTATCGTTAATAGGGAGAAATAAATATACTTGCTGCTTGAGTACCGCTATATTACGAATGAGATCATATGGCACAAACTGTCTATTAAATACAAATCTTATACAGAAGTTATATCAAATTACCCACTTTACTACACATATGAAGACGAGACTTGTTACTTTATAATAAACATAATACAATATAATATGTTTGTTTTATTTATAACAGTTATATTCATTAGTGCGTTTTATTCTTAGTACTGGAACTAATAACTGAATGTCCTAGTACAGTACTCACAACTTAGTTTATAATGATTAATGTTACAACATATAGGTGAGGGTGAGTTACTATATCATGACATAGATGGCGCTAGTTTCCTTTTATAAGTTTCTTTTAAATACTTGTGTGTAAAATGTTATTCCGCTGTTTGTATGTCATAGAACCAACTCCGAAGTGTGAGGAGTTATGCCGTTTAATATTACAACTTACAAGTGGCGCAATCTGTGCCGTACTAATTGTTATTTATTTTATTTATTTACATATTTGAACGGCACATCAACAGTACATACATTAAACACTTTAAACTAAACATTTAAAACAGATACTTATCTGATGGATGTACCAGTTATAGACGTAAGTACACAGCACTGCTGAAGATTACTGTCTAGCTGCTTAATAATAATACTTATCTTTTAAGATTACAAAAATATTACAAAAAAATAAAGATAACAAAAGAATTTTCCATTACAAAAATATTACGAAAAATTATTATATACTATAGTCCTCAGAATTATTTATATGACTGATTATATAATAAATTAATGTACTTGTGGAACATGAAACTAAATTTTGTACATAGTAAAAATAGGTATTAATTAAGTTGCAACCAATATTTGTAATTATCTATATAAACCACTTAATATTGAACCTTTGTTAATGTTGTGATGGCAACGTTTGGGTATCAACTTGTATTTGAAAGCTTTTAAATACTGTCTCCACCCATGTTGTAGCACGTTACTACAATAAAGACTGTACCTACCACAACACTAGTATTTTACTGTTTTTTCATTATTCTTAGTTAACATTGTCAATCAATTCTTTTATGTAACATCTGTACAGACACAAGATGACTTTGTTGTGTACGTGTAACATATTATAAAATAAATGAACGTCGCCGGGGCAAAGTGGTTGTATATATAAAATATATAACGAGTGACGCCGCTGACTCCACGGAACGAACACCAAGCCGTGTGAACCAGAAGATGCCTGATAACACACAAGCAATGGAATGGGATTGCTATCCTAACATCGGGGCAATAGGTTGTAAGTTTTAATATGTAATTTTCATTATAATATAACTAAAAATAAGTTTTGTAGTTTTCCTAGTACCTCTGGTTGCCGCCCTACATAATTAGTGTTTCCTTTTTGCCACAATCGTTGAACTAAATATTTTCATTTTGTTAATAATATGGATGGAGATTTATTATGAAAATATATTTTTTTTATTCTTCACATTTATACTAATTAATATAATACTAAAGGTAGGATTTAATTATTTTTATTAAAAATTCACTACGTCTCTTTCACTTGTTTCCCTGTATATTCGCTATTACTCATTAGAATGTAAACAATAAAACCCTTACCTTATAACTTAAAAACAAAATGATATATAATTTAAGATTTATTTCGGCAAATTGCGAAATAAATTATATTGATTAGTCTTGGATCCAATTAACAAGCCAGGTAACCAATAAATCTGAAGCAAACTAAGAAATTGATAATATAAAGGAACTCATGAACAACCAAACTCACAATAAAGTAAAATATTCTATAAGATTCACAAAATTCACTGGCACGTTGAATACCATGAGAAATTGAAATTATTTTATAAACCGCCATCTATTGGCAAGTAGTTACAACCACGCTAATTTGACGATCAACCTATTATAGGTGGCGCTACATTCTAAACTTTGGAGTATAGAATATTGTAAGGAATTTTCATAGTCCTCGTTTTTTATCTCTCAGCCAGAACTGTTAAATATATGTATATGGTAAATTGAGTTCAGTCGTAATATATGTATAAATAGAAACACAACAAAATAAAATATTTCATTGTTTGTTGAAACAAATCAGTTAATATGTAATGACAAAAAATTGAATTACTAATATAAATGTCCTGAAAATTTTTTGATTTTATCTCGAGGAAGTCTCAAGCTTTTAGCTATTCAAGGAAGATACTTCATGGAGCTCCTACTAAGTATCTCACAACTTTAAGAAGCGGCCAAAGCCTTTAGTTAATACATAGTTATGCTTATGGAAGATAAAAGAAGTATCTTCATCATCAGAAATGATGTTTGGTGTCAGCGAAAGATGCAAATAATCAGTTTAACTTATATTTTTATTAAAGTTAATATTTAAAAAAAAAAACTATTTTCATCATAATTTCCTCCTCTAAAACATTGATTATATTCGCACATTAAGCACAGCGGTCCGAACACAACTAATATCTATAATATATTGTGTACCTTGAAACTATTACGATCAGTTCATCAGCGGTTTATGAAAGTTATTTAAATCGGAATATCCAAACTAATGCAAATTCTTATTTGAAAAAAAAAAACAAACAAGAAAAACAAAATAACTTATTCGTGTGTACATAACCTGCTAATTATAACTATCATAATACTTTTAATTAAAAGCAGTTCCTTTCGTCTTTCAACACTTACTTGTAATAAATAGTAATGTATTTCTGTATGAAATTGTAAAAGTAAAGTAAAAGTCAAGTCACTAGTCCATGAGGAGTAGGAATCATTGTTAGATATAGGTCCAAGTGACATCCCAAGTCACATCTAAAATTAATTTTATTATTTATCAAACAAATAACGTCTTTCCGTTCAAAGTTCTGTTTATTATAAATCATATTATTTAGCTTTCACAATATCTTTATAATACTTGGCGGAGGCAGTCGGGCGGCGGGTGCGGGCTGGGTTGTTGAAGTCCACCTCGTATAAACCGAATTTAGAACTGAAAAGATTATTATTATTATCAGATTATGAACAGAAGAAAATCTAAAAACATTTTGAAGTCAATATGTCTTTACCGATAGCCATCGCTCCATTCAAAGTTGTCCAACATTGACCAAGCAGTGTACGCCACGACATTGGCCATATTATCTTCTTCAACCGCGAGGAGAACCTGGTGGAAGATATTAGTTCAAATAATAATATATATTTTTTTATTTGTCCACCTGGAATGTAACTTTGTTAATATTAATCACCTGTTCCGAATGCTTCTTATGGTAATCTATACGATCTTGATCATCTAAATCCTCGCCGCTGGTTGCGAAACCATTCTCTGTTATGAAGATCTCCATGTTTCCATACTGTTTCTTCAACCAAGATATGAGCTTGCTATTTATATGGCTTTCTTATAACTTTAATTATAATTATTAATAGAAATTTCTAGTTTTGTTATTATTTTTCTCACCTCTTATTAGTTTTTTTCTTCTTTTGTGAATTCTGGTAATCTGGATTTCGGGAATCCCTGTTGTTTACTCTTTTCTGCTATGAGTTTTTCTATTTTCTTCGGCCAACCGCCTTCCTTTGAGTAGATTGGGTGTGAGTACTGTCCTCCCTGAAATTGTACGACAGTAAATGAACATTTTCAATCATTTGAATTAAACTTCAAAAGTATTTAGCAGCAACACTATTATTTTTAGACTCTCTTTGTAATTTTATTCACCATTAACTATAGAGCCAGTTCAGCCGCGTCCCCTTCATTTTCATCTTCTCCCTCAAACCACATGACTTGATTGGTGATAGACACTTTGCCTTTAAAATGTAATATAACACAATAGTATATGCAGAATTAATTCAGAAGAACCTAAAGATTACATTAATTAACAAAAATCAAGTACCTAAAGTATTGTTTATAAATTCGTATAATTCTTTTACCTTT
The DNA here is from genome assembly GCA_916720795.1 of Danaus chrysippus. Taxonomy (NCBI): domain Eukaryota; kingdom Metazoa; phylum Arthropoda; class Insecta; order Lepidoptera; family Nymphalidae; genus Danaus; species Danaus chrysippus. The sequence goes on from CAKASE010000044.1 coordinate 12,027,144, forward strand.
ATATTTTCGTCTAAACTCCTTGTCATATATCCGCCATGCTTTAGCGTGTGCCAACATTGTGTTCTTGCTGCAGATGTAACTTCCAACTCCAGTGCTAACTATTCCAGGAGCGTGAAGACCAAAAGTGTAAGCAATGTCACAAAACGTCAGCGGTTCATTGAGAGTGATCCAAGTTTTGACTCGGTCAGCGTATAGAGTCAACACAACACGAGCCTAGTTCGCAAACCAATCTGATATTAAAGGATTGCTCCAGCCGCCTGTGAATTATAACTTGGGCTAACAAACATTTCATATAGTGCTACAAGCTTGTGTAGAATGCATGAATATTTAATTTACAAGATTTATTTAAAGTTCCTGTCTGATTAGAAAGATTTGAACTCATTAATATTTATTCATCAATATTATTTGCCGTTCGTTTTCGTTTAAAGAAATCATTTGCAAAGAACATGTTGTTACTGAAAAATATTAATTTAAATGAGTTCTTCAGTTTTATCAGCAAAGATGAACTTTTTGAACTTATATAATTAAAATTTATAAATTTATAAAAATTTATAATGAAGTATTTTGAAAACTATGTAGTGTTTTGTTTAATTATTTATTCTATTTTATATAGTGAAGAAGCAATGTATTTGTATTAAATACTTTTAGCAATCTCTGAAACTCACCAAGATCTTGTAAATTTTGTGGCAATCCCAGTGATATATTGTAACGACAGGCTCGATTCCTCTCTCCAATAAATTTGGAGTAAAATTTTACTCCGTCTTCACTCGTCTTATTTGCAAAACCATGAGGCAAAATTCTTGGCCAAGAAAGGGAAAATCTATAAAAAATACATATAAAAATAAGATAACATATTAAAAACTAGCTTTCCGCCCGCAGCTTCGCCGCGTGGAGTTCGGTTATATCGCGTTTCCAAGAGAACCTTTCAAAAGTCTGGGATAAAAACTATCCTATGTTCTTTCTCAAGGTCAACTCTATCTCTGTACCGAATTTCATTAAAATCAGTTCAGTGGTTTAGGCGTGAAAGCGTAGCAGACAGACAGACAGAGTTACTTTCGCATTTATAATATTAGTAGGGATTTAGACTAATACTTGTAAACCTGGTGAACTACGTTTCGCCACCAGAAGGCTTTTATATAGCATTTCGTTTGGTGATTAAAAGATAAAGAGTTTTTTGTTTTATATTTGAAAAGGAAAATTTTTATTTCATTTCACAACAGTAATGAATTCATTTCGATTACAAAAATAAAGTGTTATTTAGTTGAACTTCTCTAAGTAAATGAAAGTGAATCCAAAGTAGATACCGAATCGAATGTTATACGTGTCCACAAATTATCCGTTTCATTGAAGTGCTCCTTTGTAAACCACATTTTTTGTTTTTTGGTCTAACTTTAACACAAATAAAGCGTATGGTTTCCAAACTCGTGAACACGCAAAATATAAATGCCCATGTCAAAAACAATGATTTTCTAAATTTATCCCGCAAATACTAAATGGTTTTAAGAGTTCAAACTACAAACACATTACCTAAATATTTTTATTGTCATCATTACGTCATTACATATCTGTCATTACACGTCAATTGCATAGCTGTCAATTGTGTTATTCCACGTTTTATAGTGACTGACGTTTCATGTCAAGTCCCACGGGAATGCTGCCGAACGGGATAAAAAGTATCCTATTGCAAATTCCTGGTTCTAAAGTGCCTCCCTGCCAATTTTCAGCTAAATCGGTTCAGCCGTTCTTGGGTTATAAGTGGAATCACTAACACGACTTTCTTTTATATATATAGATTCCGTAAAAAAATATTTACTAACCAACTATAATTATTATTATATATGAAAAATTAATATTAAATCGGACTGAGAGGGATCGCGTGACTATTGGTACATTTTTTCAAGTTGCTTGGTCAGAAAAGTGATAGTACAATAATTAGTAACAGTGAAATAAATAAAAAATACCAATTTCAATTTCATAGCAACCAATAAATAAGTATTGTAACATCAGAGTCAATGTATCACCTGTAGAAATCTAATCCCAACTCCGAAGCTACTTCCACGTCTTTCGACCCCGTTGGAGCCATCGACTATAATCTCTGGTCTAGTGTGAACGAACGTGTCCCAGATACTTGGAGACTTGTCTGTCGATGAAATGATTATTAGTGTTATATAAATTCATTATTAAAAACACGAACATAAACGTACCGCAGACGTTCTGGTAAGCAGCTGTGGCTGCACCGAATTTAAACCTGGGTGGAAATCTTCTACAGAATCCAACACCCACCAGTGCGCTGTAAATACATCCTCCCATTACTCCTCGTCTCACTAATGACATTCTTCTATACCAACTATAGTCTATACATTTTGTCATCATTAATTCCCATGAGTCATGACGTTAAAAAGGGAAGTGATTGTGAATCTTAACTGCTTTGTATTAAAAACGATATATTCGTATATAACCTATAGGTTATCAGACTCACTATCGTTAAAAAAAAAAAGATTAAAAAAATGTTTCAAAAGGTGTATTTATAGTTTTATAATTTTGATCCCGTCTGCAAAAGATCACAGTTGCTGTTAAGTAATTAACAAGATAGAAAATGTAATATAAAATACGTAGTATCCAAAGAACATTTATTTTAAAGGTGTTCATGCGAAAACCTTAAATATCATTAGAAGTACTGACTTCAAACAGCTATCTTTGTTACACTAGCCCAAACTTTATAGCTTTTTTCTGGTTATTTTACAACAAAATCGCATCACATTCTATGTTCTAATAACTAATTCTCCTACATTATAAACATTTTAATTCAACTTATTTCCCATTTTACCATAGAAACTATCACAATCTCTCAAATGTGATAAAATAGATATTTTTTCCAAACTTGTGACAGTGACCAAGGCGATAAACCACATATGTATTTGTGCTTACCGTTCTACCTAACCCCCCTAAATCAAAATATTTGAAGATTACAGGAATTACATATTGAATTACAGAAATGACGTATTCAATTTGACCACAAGAATCTAAGGATATGAAGGTTTGTTGTGAATATTGAGAATATCGGTTTATATGAAGAAGAGCGGTGAGGTTTCTAGGGAGTTACTTCCTAACTCACATATGTACATGGACTGTGTACACGACTTGTTCTGTGTACGAATTTTAATATGGAAGAGCAGACATTACTTTCATTAAATCAAATCAAGTCCACATATTTATAATATATTAAGTCAGTCTCGTACTAATTGCGTGTATCGTGTATACTAAAAATATTTTATTAATGATGATTATACTCGTACATCAATAAATATTGATTAACAGAAAACTAACGATTATCAAATATGTGTATGGAATATTGTGACAAATTATTTAGAAAAGTATATTTTGAATGTATTTTTTTTATATCTTAAAAATGCTCATCGTATTAAAACAAGTTATATGAACTCACTCACCTTAGAAGAAATGTCGTTAACAACTACATTTTGGACAGTGAGTAGTTTGTGTTGTGTGAACGTATTTGTTACTAACGAAGAAGATAAAATAAGGCTGACCGCTGATTAATATTAATATTTAATGAGCTTTTATATGCACTTCATTATCTATACTAATATTATAAAGCTGAAGAGTTTGTTTGTTTGAAAGCGCTAATCTCCGAAACTGCTGGTTCGAATTGAAAAATTCTTTTTGTGTTGGATAATGGTCCAGTTATCGAGGAAGGCTGTGGGCTATATAACATCACGCTATGACCAATAGGAGCAAAGATATAGTGGTAAATGTGTAAAAAACGGGAGAAATTATTTCATCTTTGAAGCCTTCCGTTGCGTACGCCGTGAAAACGGTTCAAGATACACAAAAAATATGTATTAAAGAATAATAGCTCTTTTAATGATCTAAAAAACAGTCCGCGGCGGTATATGTCTATCTTTTAAGATTAACTCACAAAAACCGTTTTTATGGTACCTAATTTGGTCGAAATAATTTTATAAAATCTTTATTCAAATAAACAAATAAATATGTTGTTGGTTGATTGTGAATTAAAAAAAAACATAGGTTTTATCCTGAAAACTCTACGGGAACTCGACCATTTCGAAAACCTCGCAAGAACGGGAACTATGTGGGAAGAACCAAAAATCTGCCGGAAGTCACTACCCCACGCGGACGGAGTCGCGACAAAAGCTAGTTATTAATAAAACATATCTTTCAGTAATAGAAGAGAGTTACTTCTAAATTTATAAATATTTTTGTCACAATTAAAACGAAAACTTCGTCAAGAAAACTTGTACATTTCAGTAAACAGTACAATATTAGTTAATTAAATATACAAATAAACGTTTAAGTGTACGTTGGTTTTTAAGCGTCGGTGGTTGCTACCCTTTTCCGAGTTATATTAACAACTTCTTTACACTTATATCACTTGTCACGTACCATCGGAACACTTATCTATATCATCTCATTCTATCATATTATTTAACTATAAGTCATCCCGCACAGTTACACTAACCGAGTCATTCTCCTCTTCAAATAATTCTATGTTTCATCAATACTTGGTTCATTGTTAGTTTTCATCTAACACTTGATGATCAGCCGTCATCTCCTGATGGATGAATCTCAAGTACAGTCCAACAACACCATCTGTAATACATAATACAATATTGTTCTTATATAAAGACATACAAAGACACTTACTTCAATTATTGCGATTTAAAATAAATTATATTATTATATGTTTTAAAAAATTACAAAAACACTCGCTTATAAAATGACAGACTAATAGTAGCATATTTTTAATAATTCAAAATAAAACTAGAATGAAAAAAAAGAGATTCATTCAGTGTTTTGTTTGTGTTTTAAGTTCGTGGAGTACTAGATATTTCTATTCTATTGATTATGTCATATGTACAAGGCGAGTGTGTACTACAGGTACATGTGAGCAATTCCAGTCACTTTAGTCTAAAACACATGGACGTACTCTTTTCCCATCGTGTACACTACACTCGTAGTCCGGTCAAATTAGACATTCGAGGTTACATAAATTCCCACCAAGCTGATAATCGGTATGATTGTTTGAAATATTATTAAAAACAAAATTTATTAAAAACAAAATTTGAAACAAAAGTTCCCCATCTTTCCTCAGTAAGGAAAAAGTGTTATTCAAGGTCAAAGGTAAAAAAATGAGTTTTTCGCGATATTCAGCAAAACGGTAAGCAAAAATCATAAAAATATCTCAGACAAAAATTGTAGATCATAAAATTATCTACAAAGAATTAATTAATACTTTTTGTTCTACGAGCCACCGTTTTTGAGATATAACGATTCAAAAAGTTGTAATCGTCATAATATGCATGAGTATGCCACGTATATGGATGTATATGTATACTCGTACATCTCTATAGTTGTAATATATCTATACTAATATTATAAAGCTGAAGAGTTTGTTTGTTTGTTTGTTTGTTTGTTTGTTTGTTTGAAAGCGCTATTCTCCGAAACTACTCGTTCGAATTGAATAATTCTTTTTGTGTCGGATAGTCCAGTTATCGAGGAAGGCTGTGGGCTATATAACATCACGCTACGACCAACAGGAGCAAAGATATAGTGGTAAATGTGTAAAAAACGGGAGAAATTATTTCATCTTTGAAGCCTTCCGTCAATTTAATAATAAATAATAATAGTTTCACATTAAACAAGATCAAAACTGACCCGTGGAATAGACCTACTGGGGAAGATACAAAAAAAAAGCTAAGTACACTACCTCAAAGGTGGCGAGGAAACGTGCGCATATTATGACGATTACAACTTTTACAACTTTTTGAATCGTTATATCTCAAAAACGGTGGCTCGTAGAAAAAAAGAATAAAGTAATTCTTTATAGATAATTTTATGATCTTAAATTTTTGTCTGGGATATTTTTATGATAAACTTATCGTTTTGCTGAATATCGCGAAAAACTCATTTTGTTTACTTTTGACCTTGAATAAATTTTTTCCTTACAGAGAAAAGATGGGGAACTTTCAAATTTTGTTTTTAATGATATTTCAAACAATCTTACCGATTTTCAGCTTGGTGGGAATTTATGTAACCTGACTGTTATCATTTGGTCTAATTTGACCGGACTATCACCTCATATTATGATTAGATATCTGTAAGGGTACCGTTATATTAAAAAGATATGTCGTACTTTTATATTTAACTAGCTTTCCGCCCGCAGCTTCGCCCGCGTGGAGTTCCGTTATATCGCGTTTCCAAGAGAACCTTTCAAAAGTCTGGGATAAAAACTATCCTATGTTCTTTCTCAAGGTCAACTCTATGTCTGTACCAAATTTCATTAAAATCAATTCAGTGGTTTAGGCATGAAAGCGTAACAGACAGACAGAGTTACTTTCGCATTTATAATATTTGTAGGGATATAAGCCGCTACCGTGACATAATATATAGAAATTTTCTTTGTACTTATAAAATTGGTTCATAGATAGGCTTCTACATAACATTCCCAAACACGGTTGATGTGGGATGGCGGGTACTAGCTCCGGTATGTATATATTGACGCGGTTCAAGATCTTGAGGCAGTTCGAGAGTTTGCTATCGCTGGGATCTGTGAGTAGAAATACATCTAAATATATAAAAGAAAGTCGTGTTAGTGATTCCACTTATAACCCAAGAACGGCGGAACCGATTTAGCTGAAAATTGGCAAGGAGGTAGTTTAGAACCAGGAAATTGAAATAGGATACTTTTTATCCCGTTCGACAGCATTCCCGTGGGACTTGACATTAAACGTCAGTCACTATAAAACGTGGAATAACGAAACACAATTGACAGCTATGCAATTGACGTATAATGACAGATATGTAATGACGTAATGATGACAATTAGATATTTGTAAGAGATCTACTATATAAAAAATAAAAATAAGTCCGGTCCGGAACGAACTAATTTCCACGGTTTTGCATTCGTTGGAAAGGTCTCGGATTCCGTGAGGTATATAACAAAAAATTTCAACAGAAAAGCGGGAAAATCTTTTTTCACATACAGCGCCATCACACATAACATGTACTACTAATCAATATTTTAAATAAATGGTGCCGGTGCATAATATACATTGGTTGACAGCTACTCATTGTTCTCTGCTCAGTTAATTTGATGTGACAAACCGGTATTGTGTTTGTAGTTTGAACTCTTAAAACCATTTAATATTTGCGGGGTAAATTTAGAAAACATTGTTTTTCACATGGGCGTTATATTTTGCGTGTTCACGAGTTTGGAAACCATCCGCTTTATTTGTGTTAAAGTTAGACCAAAAAACAAAAAATCTGGTTTACAAAGGACCACTTCAATGAAACGGGTAATTTGCGGACACGTATAACGCTTCGATTCGGTATCTACTTTGGATTCACTTTCATGTACTTAGAGAAGTTCAACTAAATAACACTTCATTTTTGTAATCGAAATGAATTTATTACAATTGTGAAATGAAAGAAAAATTTTCCTTTTCAAATATAAAACAAAAAAAAATCTTCATATTTTAATCAAACGAAATAAAAGCCTTCTGGTGGCGAAACGGAGTTCGCCAGGTTTACTAGTCTTCTATATATATAAAAATGGATTGCTGTTCCTTAGTCTCGCTAAAACTCGAGAACGGCTGAACCGATTTGGCTAATTTTAGTCTTGAAATACTCCTGGAAGTCCAGGGAAGGTTTAAAAGGTGAGAAAAATTGGAATGATTGCCGAAAAAAAAAACCCTAAAAACAGCCCTTCTCTATTTCCCATACAAACGATTTTTTGACATTAGACTTGACAACTAACTAATATATCAATCATTCTGTTCGATTGAAACAGTAGAAATTTAATAAATACCAATACCGGGTTATTGAAGACGGAATAGAGTTCGCCCGGTCAGCTATACCTATATTACTAATGACGAAATTAACGCGGACGAAGTCGCGGGCAAAAACTAGTTTACTTATAAAATTGTAAAAATACTGGTAGGTAAATTTTATAAATTCTGTATATAACTTTATATTTTAATTTCTTATAAATAGTCAAAAGTATAGTATAAGAATTGGTATTTTAATTTACCAGATAACTTAAAATCTCATATTTCTAATATGAATTTCTTTTTAATAACTATTTATAACAGAATTTTATAAGTTCAAAGACTAAATAATAAACCCATTATTCTTGATTCATACTTTGACAGTGTCATTGTCAAAGTCTACTTGCACAATAACAGTGATTCTTTCTTTAGTGACGATACACAAAATACACTTTATTTGTTATAATTAATAAAATTTAAATAAAAATTGAAATAAATTATTCAAGCTAGCATCTAGAAGATTGTTGCTGATAGGTTTTCATAGCTTTTCACCGACTTTAACATACCGAACGGGCTCCAATAGGTTAGAATCTGCTTTTTGTATTGATTGGTTTTAGTGCTGTGTGTTTAATATCGTAATTACAAGGTAAGTATTGACCATATTTGTAAAATAATCTATATAAACCATTAACTATATATTCTTGACGAAATTACTACAATAAAATTACAACATATTAAATGAAAAAGACGTATGTTTTACAAGAAAACAATGCAGGAATATGTAATAAAAAGTTTTTATCACATTTTAAACAATATTTTTACGTTATCAGATTTATATTATTGATTTTAAAGATTAATTTTAGTAGATAATTTTACAAAAAAGTCCTCTTCGAAATATGCACTGAAGTGTAGGTGTCTGAATAACATGCATGATTATTTCTTCAAATATTTGTTCTTATAATAATGAATGATATTAATTATTTTTTTTGTATTGGATATTCTTTTATCTCATTTATAAAACCGTAATCATTGCAACCATACTATTAAGCTTTGGCATTGAAAAATATGTAAATAGTAAAATTTTTATTAACATAATAGTTAATGTCAATAAAAAAATATTTTTATTAAATTTTCTATTAATCCTATGTTGGCTACTGAACATAATTTTTATAGACAGTATAAGGTATGTTGCATTTCTGTAACTAATTTGTGTAGTTATCATTCTATGGTTTGTACACTCTAAAATTCTATTAAATGTAGTTTTAGCATTTAGCTTTTATTTTATTTATTTATTTATTTTTGTACCAATCGAGTATACAGAAAATTATCAATAACAGATGTGTACAAAGGAACATCTTATCTCTTACAAGAGATCTCTTCCAGAAATCCTGATTAATGGGAGACCATTTGAAATATAAAATTTTAGTGTAGGTACACTATCAACAAACTACTGATTAATTATTATAACATTAAGGTAAAATTTTTTTTTTTTTATACTAATACATATCCCTAACATACATATATTCAATTTACATACATACAAAAATACATATATAAAAATATATAAATATTTATATACATACATTTTATATATACATATACATACACATATATATACACATATATATATACATATATACACACACACACACATATATATATACTTAATTCGAAAGAAGGTGTTGCTTAACTCTGATTTTAAAGGTTCTTATTGTAATACCATTGTGGAAAATACCATCTGGAAGAGAATTCCATAGGCGAGCGGCAACAACGGAAAACGAGTTACCATAGGAAGTACTATTGAAATATGGTACCTCAAGACTCTTCGATGCCACACATGCGCGCACTGGTCTTTCACGAGCAGCACAAAACAGAAAACGCTCATGTAGGTAACCAGGGCTTCTATGTTGCAATATATTAAAAAGAAGGGATAGTATGTGCAAGTTCCGGCGAAGTCGGATAGGGAGCCACTTTAACTGACGCCGAAATTGAGAAATATGATCAAATTTGCGCAGACCGTAAATGAACCGAATGCACAAATTTTGAAGTCTATCTAGTTTGTCAAGTAGCTCTTCATTCGCATCAAGATAGCAAACATCGGCGTAGTCCAGGATAGGAAGAAGAAGGGATTGTGCAAGTAAAATTTTTGTTTGGTAAGGAAGAAAATTCTGCAAACGTTTTAGTGAATGCAAAGAGAAATGGACACGTTTACTGACTTCGTTAACCTGAGCCCTCCATGATAAATTGCAATCTATGACTAACCCCAGATTAGTTGCTTGGTCACTAAATGCAATTTGAGTTCCATCATAGACAATTGATGGTACAATGTCCCAATTAATTTTGGTACGTAACTGTCTGCTGCCTATTATCATTGCCTTTGACTTCAAGGGATTAACAAGAAGCCCAAAAGATGCGGCCCAGTTCTTAATTTTTTCAAGATCATGATTGATATCATGTATGGTCGAACACAGATTTGATAAGGTGGCGTGTCTATAAATTTGTAAATCGTCTGCATAGAGATGGTAGTGAGAAGAAATGACTTTGGTAATTTCGTTAATGAAAATTGAAAAGAGAAGAGGAGAAAGCACGCCGCCTTGCGGAACGCCAGCAGAGAGATCAGCCCAGTCCGAGGAAGCCTCATCAGACTTTACCATCTGCCGTCGACCACGAAGATAAGATTGGAACCAATCAATCACAGGCAGAGCAAAGTTAAGTGAGCGAAGGATACCAAGCAATACATCAAAGTCAACTGAATTAAAGGCATTGCTAAAATCGAGCAAAATGAGAATAGTAAATTCTCTTTTGTCCATAGCAAAGCGAATGTCTTCAGTGACTTTGAGCAGTGCGGTGGAAGTACTGTGACCGGAACGGAAACCGGATTGAAAAGGACTAAGGAGATGATTATGTGTTAGCAATTCAGACAGTTGCTTATAAACAACGTCTTCAAGGATTTTTGATAGGAGAGGCAAAATAGAGATGGGACGAAATTGTGAAATAGAAGAGGGATTTGATATTTTAGGTAAAGGAATCACATATGCTAACTTCCAAACTGTTGGAAAGGTATTGGATTCTAAGGAAAAGTTTATAATGTGGGTAATAACAGGGTTTAAAAAGTCAAGGATAGGTATTAACATATCCCGACTAATATTGTCATTACCAACAGCCTTGGAAGTGATAGACAGGATGCTTCTCTTGACTTCGCTCTCTGTGACTCTATGAAAATTAAAAGGGATACAGTCAGGCGTGATGGCGTTCGCCATCTTTAACAATGTTTCAGCCTTCGTTGAGGCTGAAATTGTTAAAGGGGGAGTAGAAAAATGTTTATTGAGAGAATTCAGATCAAATGAATGTTGAAAAGATTTAGAGTGATTACCCACGCCTAAAGATTTAAAAAATCTCCACATTTGTGAAGTAGTCAGTTTATCGATGGAGGAGTGGATGAAACGGCGTTTAGCATCTCTACACATCCTATTGCAGAGATTTCGCAATTTTTTGTACGTCGCAATATTGAGGTCAGTAGGATTCCTTTTAGAGACTCTCTTGGCTTTATCACGTTTTACCATAACATTTTTAATAGTTGGAGTAAGCCAAGGTGCAGGTAGATGTTTTACCTTTATTGACCTAAATGGAGCATGCTTGTCATACAACTTTGTTAATGAGTCATTAAAATAGGCCACCTTATCGTCAACATTCGTAAACTCATAAATATTAGACCAGTCAATGATATTAGCGTCGTAACATAGATTTGCAATATTCATATTTTTCATGTTGCGTCTTAAAATTGTTTTAGCCTTGCGCCTTGAGAAGGAGAGTTTATAGTTAACGAAGAGTAAATCATGGAAGGAGAAAGGAGCTGTCAGCTGACCATGAGCTGACACACTGTGAGGGTTGGAGACAATAATGACGTCGAGAAGAGACGGAGTGCAATCAGGTGAAAAATGGGTTTCTGATAGAGGAAGAATAGTGAGGTTAAAAGAAGACACGATAGATTTTAATTTTGTCGCTCTGTGATCATTTTTCACGAGACAAGTGTTTAGATCACCCATTATGATCACATGTTCATAAGAGGGAGATAGTTTTTTCAAGAAGGACTTCAAAGGTGTTAAAATAATTAATATTTAAGGATGGACAATAGAGGACCCCTAATAGGAGTTTAGAGTGACGGGAAGAAATTTCTATAAAGAGGTATTCAAGGATGTTAGGGGAAAGGTTTGAGGATTGTTCTACTAACCTAAAGGGTATATTATTTCGTAAGAAAATGCAAACACCTCCACCTCTATGGGAAACTCTGTCGTTACGAATTAAGGTGAAATCAGGTAAAGTGTAAAGAGAGGAAGGAAGAGAAAGTTTTAACCAAGATTCAGAAACAAGGATACCGTCGACCTGCACGTTGCTAAATGATGCGAGAAAATCAGAGTAATGTGCCGGAATACTTTGCGCATTTATATGTACAAGATTAAGACAATTAGAATTGAGGGTAAAAATAGAATTTAATTGTGAATCAAGAGTCGAGCCTTCGCTCTCAATAGATTGATTATGGCTAGAAACACTATGAAAATCATCAGAGGAGCATGAAAAGAAATCATCGTTTATACAAGCATCACTTAAGTCAGACATATATATATAAAATAAATATCAATATATAAATTTACTACTATAAAAATAATAATATAAACGAAATAAAATAAAAAATACTACTAATCACAAACGATACAAATGATCTCCCACATTATCTGGCCCAAAAGAGAAACATAGAAAAAATAAATTTATATCTATGCTACATACAATTATACAAGCACTAAAAAAAAAAGAAAAACTTAGATGACATAAATATTAAGAAATTCTAAATAACATCTACAAATTATTAGTAAGATATTTTTTAAAATATAAAATACAAAGAAAAAAGAAACATCGCTGCTTATTCAACACAAATATAAATATTACCGAACAGAATATCCGAACGCTAACCTGCTGCCAAGCGTGTCAATGTCAGTTGTCAAACGTCAGTGCTATGACTGTTGTTCAAGTTTTTAAGGTTAAATTGTACTTTTTAACAAAAAAATTAAAGAATTTGACGAATTTTTAGACTACCGACTTGTAAATAAGAAAAATAAGAATAACATATTATTAATTGGCATACATAGACATGAGTGACGTAATGAGTGGCAGACAGGAATTATGGAAACATATGAGAAACCTTTACTTTGTAGTAACCTTAACCCGCCGAGATCTTGTTTTCTGGTCCGGCACACTGGAAACTTGAGGAAACTTTTCACAAAGATCCTGCAATTCGGCCGATGTAATAATTTTTTTACGGCTTTTATCTGGAAGCGCGACAATGATTACTCCGTCAGATGTCCAGCAATTCTTCAAACCGAAGTGTTTCCGAGCAGCAACGAATAATTCTTGCCTGGGTTTAGTCAAAAATTCCGATATAGTAACTCCAGACCCTTTTAGAGATGTTTTAGAATTCCAAACAAGATTCCTGTACTTTGTGGCAATAAAACGAACCAGTACTGGTCTCGGTTTTTCCTTCTTTGTGCCAAGGCGATGACAGATATCCAACTGTGAAGAATCAATACTGGTCAGCTTTAATTGATTGTGCAACACGGATTGAATCCTGCTCTCCACTTGCTCATCAGTACTCTCCGGCAGACCATGAAAAAGCAGTACTCGCCTGCGGGAACGAGCTTCCTGAGCATCAAAGCCCACAGAGAGCAGCTGTAATTGCTGACGAAGCATACCTAGCGTCTTCCAGATTACTTCTTTGAAAGCGGCATAGTCCGAGGCAAGAGAATTAAAGTCTCCAAATGTAGTGGTCGGCGGCTTAGTGCTTCCCTGTACTTGTGTTGACAGTGAGAGCATTTTATCAAATTGATTCATACGGGACTCAAACATTTTAACAATGTCATCCATGTTCTTGCTGAGTTGGCTATGTAAATCCATTGTACTTGTATTAATATTGAAAATTGATTGTGAACCAGGTAATGTGGGAATTTATATTAACTTTAACACTTCATAAATTATTATTGGTAGAAAAATTAAATTTTAATGAAATAAAAACTTAAGAGCAAAAATTTTTGATGTTGATAATTCAACCTACCCACCAAAAGCATCTTATAATTATCGGCCAGCATTTTCATGTAATACAAATACTAATTTATTAAAAACAAATTAAAAACAATGTGTTTAAGACCTCACGGCTGAAGTAAAACTTGTTTTGCTCCATCTATATGTAATATATATAAGCGAATGTTTATGTGTAATACAAACATATATACAGTTCCAAACTGTGATAATTTGAACTTCTTTGTAATTCAAGGTCATCACGAGTTCCTTTCAAAATCTCTTTATATTTTGCACTAAATCAATACATTTTTATGCACTTGATAATTCGAACTAAAAATTCATTTCTATATAATAGAGTAAGATCCCAGAGCGATAAGACACAACTTATTTTCTAAAGCATAGAACTTTCGGTTCTAAGTAGTCTCTCATGTAAAAACTAGATAAGATACTTTATTCCAATATAATCTATAAGAAATTAAAGTTTGGATATTTTGTATTACTTATTCTTTAAAGTCCAATATGAGATACTAATTTTGAGAGCATATTGAATAGCTCTGAGAATCGGCCAACATCTATTTTTCATACCTCTAAGTCATAAGGGTTATTCATCCTTGATTTTTTTTACTTTCGACGAATTTTATTATTTTTATTTTTTAATGTAGCTATAAAAAGTACAAACAACCCAAAATTTTTACTTTTTTATCACCAACCTATATTTTTTTTATATGGCATAACAATGTTTGCAAGGTCAGCTAGTAATATATAATATTCTTTGATTTCAGAACTTCGACCCAGTCGCCGTACCAGACTCAGAACATGAAAAATTCTACAAAGGAGATTCATGTATTATCTTTAAAGTAATCTTCTATAATATATACTAGTTTTCGCCCGGGACTTCGTCCGTGTTAATGTCTTCATTAGTAATATATGTATAGCTGACCGGAGGAACTCTATTCCGCTCTAGAGTCCGTCAATAACCAGATAGTGGAATTTATTAAGTATTTTTTTTTCGATCAAACAATATTAAATATCCTATGTCCTTTCTATGTTCTAATCTATCTCTCCACCAATGGTCATCCATATACGTATATGTTATTGAGTTATAGTGTAACTAACACGACTTTTCTTTTATATATATACTATATAATACATGTATATATATTTCAGACTACATCAGATAAAAAGAAGAATCTATCCTTTGATATCCATTACTGGATCGGCAGCCAGTCGTCTCAAGATGAGTCTGGTGCAGCCGCTATACTCTCTGTCGGTCCTGATGATAAATTCAACGGTAAAGCTATACAACACAGAGAGTCCATGGGTTATGAGAGCCAACAGTTCCTGGGATACTTTAAGAATGGAGGTCAGTTAGTTATAGAGATGATTACTATATAACATGAAAGTCGTGGCGGCCTAGAGGTTAATGGCCTCATCTCATGCACGAGAGCGCGGGTTCGAAACCTGGCAATTACCAATGTGATGTCCCGAGTCATATGTACTTTCTAAGAGTATTTAGACATCACTGACTGATGAAAGAAAACATGGACTTGTATCAAATTATGAGTTTGAAGCAAGTGTGGTGAATGGTGATTAATACTCTGTCTCCATATGAGAAGAGGCCTTTACTCAGAAGTGGGCTCTGATAGGCTGATGATGATGATATATTTCAGATTTAAGACTTTTGAGTATTCATTTAAATGGAACTAATATTTTCGGATTACTACGCGTATTTTATTATTATTATTCTCATTCAATTCTCATCTCGTCCTAATGTTCACGGTTGTTGCAAAGTAACCGAAACGTCTATAGTATGTAGTTAAAATAATAAAATACGCGAAGTATAACAAAATATTAGTTTTATTTGAACATTATATACCTATATGTTAATTAATGTCTTAAAATGAAAGAACAGCGAACTATTAATTTTATTAGGCAATAATATAGGATTTATTAAATAAAATGTGATTTAGTTAAAATGAAAACACAGCGAAGAGGACAAATGTAATGACAGATAGTTGCATAGACAGTAACTTCATCTAGTGAGATATTGAGGCAACTAAACAATGTACGGTTTTTGGTTTAAATAGTACTAACAACAATGAAATTAATTAAAATATATATCTTTATACGGTTTATGTTAAACGAATTTTTATGTCAGAAAAGTTCAATCGAAGCCAAGATTGCCTATTTTACCTATTTTTTCTATGTAAAACATGATTATTGGTTAATACAAAATACATGATTTATACAAAAAACGGCTTTCCCAATATCAATAAGTTCACGATTATTGAAATTATGAACATTATGTATAAGAAAAACTCTGGCTACAAGCTGAAAATGGCACCGAAAAATATATACCAGCTATATACCATTCCTAGCTTGAATACTTGCGAAATTATGACCAATTGTTAGTGTTTTTTAACCTGAACTTGCCCTTGACCTTCCAGCTGTTCGTTATCTGGACGGAGGTCACGACTCTGGGTTTAACCACGTGATCACTAACCCTGGAGCCCAGAAACAACTGTTCCAGGTCCAAGGAAAGAAGAACATAAGAGTTAGACAGGTGAGAGAAGAAGGTTATTATTGCAGCAGTACAAAAGAATTAAAAGATATAGATGTCTTATAAAGCCAGTACTATAAAATAACAAATCAAACTTCAACTAGAACAAACTACCTAATTATCTTAAACCAAAACACCTTAAATAAGTTGAATTCATTTGACAAACACACAAGTCGCGTCAACAAATACTTTCCCTCGTAGAAGTGAACAAACCAAACGTCATCGCTTTAATATATGTATAGGTATGTACATATAGGGTATATATATATATGTACATATATATATACCATATATTAAATAGTGGTCAGAGTAAGTATTATAAAACAACAAAAAATAAACATACGAGACCTAATTTATCATTTCACAATGACACTGTCACGAATGACTTAATGAACTAATCATACGTCAAAAATGTTTTACATCACTTGGTAAAGATAATCTACATTCTATGTTACTATTCTACAATCTATTCTACATCTACAATCAACATTATACATTGCACAACTAAACCGAGGTTAACCAAAAAAAAGGCTTCAAAATGACAAAAACCACATCGAAATCGGTTGATCTGTTATGTAACAGCTATGATGACAAACACACATACATCGTAAATATACTATCAATAACAATGTTTAAAAATCTCTAAACAAGATTTATTAATAAAACACTGTTAATTTAATATGTAGCTTGAAAATGTTACCTAGGTCAAGATCTATTTCAACTATGTATATCATACAAAGTGTCGAAAAGATTATGACTTGAGTCTTCTTTAAAATAATAATAATATAAACACCTTTGTTCCATTCGACAAACTCCGTCATGTTTCCACACAGTAATCAAGATTATAAGTGGTGCAACAAATAAAAACGTTGTCATTGGTAAATATTCAACGATTCCAGTGCGAATGAAGACAGCATAAAAAAATGTTCCCATAAAACTATGATTCCGTCCCATAACTTCTAATAAACAAAAAACACTTATGTAAATTAAATAAAATAGTTTAAATTTACTCTTACCTTTCAGATCAATATTCAAGTCACGTAGATGTCGACAAATTCTTTACCGCACTGGGTTCTGGATCTAAAAATCTGGTTCCTGATGAAACTGTGGGTGGAGATGATCAGGTAATAGAACTGCATATTACAACTAAATCAAATACATATGAGCAAGGTATATTATACATTATACAAGTAACTAGCTTTCCGCCTATAGCTTCGCCCGCGTGGAACTCTGTTATATTGCGTTTCCAACAGAGCCTTTCAAAAGTCTGGGATAAAAACTGTCCTACGTTCTTTCTCAAGGTCAACTCTATCTCTGTACCAAATTTCATTAAAATCAGTTCAATGGTTAAGGCGTGAAGGCCTAACAGACAGACAGAGTTACTTTCGCATTTATAATATTAGTAGGGATATTATTATTTTGGAAGCGTCTGATAGATTTTAATAGCAATAGCAGTTATCGTCGTTATACGCTTAAAAAATTATAAGGCGTTTGTTTTTTCTTTTCTCCTAAAATAAAATGTTTGCTTTGTTTAATTATTTTATAATAAACTGATAACTATTACATTATGTATATGATTGTATATTACGTAGTGGTTTTTAAAAAATTTGAAAATATTTTCAGACATTCGAGAAAAATGAAGAGCGTTCAGTTGTTTTATCGGAGGTGTCAGATAGTTCTGGCAAATTTAAAACAACACCTCTCACTGGTCCCTACCTGTCGGACCAGTTGAAACACCAAGTAAGTTATATATAGTATTAAATTAAAACTTAGTTGATTAGGGAGCGTTCAAGTATTACGTAAAACAGGGGCGGGAGGTCTCTCTCTCTTACAAGAGGTTACGTTATACGTAGCATTCGTTCTAAATAAAATAA
Organism: Danaus chrysippus; assembly: GCA_916720795.1. NCBI lineage: Eukaryota > Metazoa > Arthropoda > Insecta > Lepidoptera > Nymphalidae > Danaus > Danaus chrysippus. The sequence continues at coordinate 12,045,452 of CAKASE010000044.1, forward strand.
TTAATTGAAATCCCCAAACAGCCAACCCTTTTCATATACGTTACATTATGTACACATTTTTAATTTGTTCTCGCAAGTTTGCAAACCTCTTAGTTTGTATTTTACGGGGAATACCTAGATTGCATTGTACGTCATTTAATATTGGTTCAGTGCTCAATATTCCTAGAGTTCATACTGTGATTTCTTCACAGACATTTATATCAATGATCTTGTTTCATTTGGTAGATTAAAACTATACCAAACTATAACATCGTTTTTTACGACTGTAGGATGACATTGATCACTTGACTGTTACGTAACGTTTAGAGAAGGGCAGAGGGGGGTACAGAAAAACGATGGAAGGGGGGAAGAGGGGTCAAAAATGTGCAAAAATTGAATATCGTAATACTTGAACGCTCCCTTGTCGACAATCTCGATGTATACAAAAATGAAGTGAAAAAAATAGAGCGTGGAGTCCCTCTAAGTGGAAAAAGTGAATCTTCGTAATGTCGGAATCAAAGCTCGAAGCAGGAATGCGTAGAAACAAATTGTTAGTGAATTTATATTGTTTTAAGAAAAACTTTATAAACATTGCTTAGGATTAATAATTGACCCACTCATTTACTCTCGATCCGTCTATTTCTATTCCCTCTCCAGGAGCGTAGAATGTTTAACGTTTAAAATCTCGACTGATGTCTAATTACTTAATAATATTACTCTTGACACAGTCAGTGGCTCCATCTATGTGTGGGTTGGGAGACAAGCTTCACCAAAGGTAATATTTATTGATATGTTCGACAAATATTTAATCATTAAAGTTGTTAATTCAAAAGATAATAAGAATACTCTAAGACCCAGTTTCACCAATCAATGTTTGTTTAATCTAAACACAGCATTTACTAACCAACCTACAAAATTATAAATGTTTGATAAAATGTTTACGTCCCAAGATGACAAATTAACAACGCATTATTAAACGTCATGTCAAATGACCGACTACCAAATTATTCGTTCTTGTTATAAGACGACCAAATGGAAACTATAGCGTTTAACACGGCACGTTTGCTACGATGCACCACTTTATACTTTGATCGTATATATCCCTCGATACGTCACTTGTAAGGTAATGCGACCAAATTTTATATATCCTTGGTTGCATACATTTGGCACACATAAAGCTTTTTTTTCAATTTACTAGATGTAACCTGTCAAAATGGGGTTGTCAATAAATTGTGTTATATATTATTATGTTATAAATATAGGCATAAATTGTGTTCAAATTATAAGAGATATAAAGAAAATTTTATTTGCAATGTTATAAAAAATATGGAGGCAAAATCATCATAGGAAATTGAATTTTAATTCACTTTATCAATAAATATACCTTGTAAATATGTATAACACAGGCAATGAAATGTATTTTAGACATTAGATTTGCATTATCATTTAATTTCAAAGATGTATCACTTTGTCATAAACTACGGAGTAACACTTCTTTCACTGTTACCCAGTCTCCCCTACTCTCCTTCTTCTTCTACCTAGCAATTTCCCAGCTATAGCCAGGGTCTGCCTTACATGTTGTGAATAGTTTTTGGCTATTTGTTTTTACGACGGGCCGTCTGCCTGACATCAACCCACTTTTGGGAATCAACATTAATCAGTGATGTCTAAATACTCTTAGAAAGTACATATAATTCGGAAAAATCACATTGGTACTTGCCCGGGCCAGGATCGAACCCGCGCCCTCGGCGACGAGAGGCGGGCCCTTTAACCACTGAGCCACCACTGATTATCAGTCTCCCCTACTATTATATATATATATTATGTGTTCACAGAGGAGCCGGACCGTCCGTGCCGCGTGCCGTGTCAAGACGAGCGTGTGTCTCATCGCTTCTACCTGGCACCTCGTGCGGCGGGAACAACTCGTACTGCGTCAGTGGGAAGTGTCTGGTAAGATATATATGGGGAATAAATTGCGGTCTATTCTGACCATTTCTTTCTAAATTCCCTACTAAGCCATTTCATTATAAGCATTCGTGTTTCTGAACGGTAAGGCACATTATAGTAATATGTATAAAAAAAGTTGTCTAAAAAGAGATATACGACTAAAACTTTCAAATATTAACATTTCTTATAAAAGAGACATGAAAACTACAAACATTACAAATTATACGCAAAAAATTATATTTTCCTACCAAGTGAACCTTTCAATGTAAATCCAAACAGCGCAATCCATCTTCGGCTAGATCACGACTTCAGAGTTTTAATAACATTTTAAATTCAATCCATATAATTATTGTATATCGTACACACACTGTATAATAACTTCGTATGACATTGGCATAATATTCCACAACTACAGTGCAAATGCAGCCATAGCTTAAAAAAACTCAGTATATATTTATATTAATATATGTTCTATAGGAATTCGGTTCGGATCTAACTCCTTCATCCGACACGGTGTTCACTCTGCCTCTCTTGAACCGCGGCTCCGTCCGTCATCGTCGCAGTCTTTATCGTGATCGGCTCACAGTCAGAACGACCCTACACAGACAACACCTGGAGGATATCATAGCTAGGCTCAACTTAACTGGTAACTATATAACATTGACTATTAATACGAGTATTACAGGTTTACATCGTCCGACAAACTTTGAACTTTTACAGTTATGAATAAGTCTTAGAACAGTATCAATTACAAAATAGGAACTCTAACGTATTTATTGGGTTTTATTATGCATTTTGCTATACCTTTAAATGAATGGGCACTTCTTAATAGGATCATTAAAATATACAAAATTTAGAAGATTTTTGTATAATTCGTAAATGATTCTTTTATTGGTCTTTTATGTAACTATTACAAAGATTTGGTTTATCATTATTTTGGTGACATCTTGTGAACTAAATATGGCGGGCTGACAAAAATGGGGGGAAATTCAAAAATTAATAACAAAATAGATAATTATTAAATAAATAACTTTGTTATTTTGAAATTAAGGGAGGTATTTCCAAGGCTTGCATAAAATTCATGTAGTCCTTTTTTACTCCAATAATTTGAAGAATTTTTATCCCTCAGCCTTTTCAAAATGTCAATTTTACTTTTTCTATAGAAACAAATATAAGAACTGTAATGGTCAATAAATATCTAATAAATAAAAACACTTTTCAGATAACACAAGAGGGAGCGCATACTTTCAAACGATACCAGAGAATATAGAAATTGATTTTACAAATCCGATACACATATCACCGGAAGACACTATGCTTAGCAAAAAAACAAGACCTACGTGGGACTGAAAATTTGTATAAAAAATTACAAAAAAAAACTGTACTCTAAGTTATTTTAAGAAATGGAGAACATTTTTACCTAATTTATAATATATTATTTAAACGGTGCTTCACTGAGGTTGTACTATGTATAGTCATTTTTATATTTTTTGACTGTATCATTGTGATGTATGTACCATAAGACTATATTCCTAAACTTGTATTATTGAATAAATTATAATTAAATTATGTTCAATATGAATCATCTTTATTTTGACCTTCGCAAGGAGAAAAACAACTCTACAATGAAACTTATGATTGAAAATGGAAATTAACGCCAAATTTATTTCTTACGTTTTAATCTAAGTCATCTATATATGTATATAAAAGAAAGTCCTGTTACTATTTATAACTCTATTTATTCGAGGGGGGAAGGGGGGTCAGAAATCTTCGAAAATTGCGTTACGTAATACTTGAACGCTCCCTAAGTACGAGTATATTATTTATCGCTATTTGTTAATATTTCTATTACTGTTAGTAATAATTCTAGTGTTAGTACTTAATAACTTTTAACTAGTTTTTTATATCTTCCATTTCGCTTAAAAATATAATAGTAAACAGTGTTTTCATTTAAATAATATTTAATATTAGTGCCCTCTTGTGGCGAGTTGTGGTACTACTATGACGTGGTCGATTTGGTCGATTGAAATACGCTTTGAGTTTCATCTGTTAGCTATCCGCTAACAGATGTCGCTAGTAGGTCAATTTCTTGGAAGATGATGTTTTTCTATAGTTAACCTAAATAATGTCTGCATGAATTCAATTCAATTCATGAAATCAATTTAAAAGACAAGCTACTTATTTGTATGCTAAAATGAACCTTAAAGCTAACATCTTTGGTATGAACACGTATAATTGTAAAAAAACGTTAAAGGACTACTTAAAGGAATTGGATTGCAGTGAAACTGAAAAATTATTGGAAACTAGTTTTTGCCCGCGACTTCGTCCGCGTTAATTTCGTCATGAGTAATATACATATGTATAGCTAACCGGGCGAACTCTATTCCATCTTAAATAACCAGGTATTGATAGGTATTTATTAATTTTTTCCGGTTTCAATCGAACAGAATGATTGACATATTAGTTAGTTGTCAAATCTAATGTCAAAAAAACGTTTGTATGGGAAATAGAAAAGGGCTGTTTATAGTGTTTTCCCAGAAATGAATCAATTTTTTTCAACTTTTATACCTTCCCTGAACCTCCACGAACATTTTAAGACTAAGATAAGATAAATCCGTTCAGCCGTTCTCGAGTTTTAGTGAGACTAAGGAACAGCAATTCATTTTTATATATATAGAAGATAATTGCATAAATATTTAAAGACTTATATCTAATTATTTAAACACTACAACTGACTATCACACACACACGCGCACACGCACACGCACACGCACGCACACGAGCACGCACACACACACACACATGCGCGTTATATGAACCAAACTACATTTAAGTTATATATTACCTATTTAAACTATTCTTAATTTGTAAAATAATGTTACCTTTTACCTTTATGTTCTTGATTCCTTTTGTGGAAGAGCGGGGACTCCTAACACAAGATAATTTCATTTCTTAAAAGGAGCTCCCTAGCTGTATCTGTTTGTTTTTAGGTTTAAGTTACAGAAATAAACAAATTTTTATTTTATTTATTTTTATGAATTTTTCACTTGAATTCAGTTCCACACACACAGAATCGCTCAAAGTGTCTTTTACTGACTGTTATTGTTTTTCATTGTTTGTATTTGATCGGTTCTTAACGTTTAGCACTGTAATGTATTTTGAGCCGTTAACACGTCGCAAAGTATTTCATGAGTTTTTCACTAGTTTTTCAATTTCACTTGTGTACTTCACTTTGTCCCGGTGGATTTGATGTTTTTCAGTTTATCTGGATGAGATTCAGCTGGTTTTTTGATAATTAGTAATTAGATTTCATTGCAAAGAAATATAAACTTTTTAAATAAGAAAGGCAAAATATCTGCATATTGTCACAAAGTTCATTCTACTTATTTTTTCAGAAGAGGAATAGCGTCTTGATTGCTATCGACTATAAGGTTGTAAGTCATGTTACATGTAGGTACAAGGCTAAACTCTGTCTTTTACTAATGCCGTAGAACATTCTACTTACACTGGAAATATCTATCTATGTACAATCTAAAATCTTGTCGCTTTTCCGAATGTAACAATGAAAAAGCTTACTGTAAAATTTTACAACATTATACGATTCGTACGTTTAGAACTCCTATCCAATCTTGACAGTGGTTTAAAAAACAACTTTTGTTGTCTAAGGCCCGATTTTTCAATCCTCAGATAGCGAATTTTATCTGTCGAATAACGTTTATTCGATGAATAACAAGATTTTCAATTTTTCGATTGTCAGATAGATGTTATCTGCCGAATATTAACTGGAGGTGGTAACTGGAGAATAAAGTTATCTGCTGCTTCAAGGGATGGTTAAGATTTATCTGTGGATTTATCTAGCTGCCATCTATGAAATTTTGAGGTTGTGTATGTTTTTTAATAAACAGTACCTCTAGCACACGGGATGGCATAATTAACTATTTTGAATCACTAATAACACAATAATGTGAAGAAATCCTGGCTGCTTATTGATTGCTGTATAACTTTTGTTTTAATTTGGAGTAATAAATAAAAATACCTATTGATTATTTCACTTTTTTATTGGCCACTGGCCTAAACAATAATATAAAAATTTACACTAATCTTTCCGTTGCATTGTCTTAAGCATCAAATTATGTAACTCTTGTTTCCTGATTTCTTCATTTCGAAGGTGTGTCATTTTCAACTCGTGCTCTTGTTCAACAAAATAATGTTCTTTTTTTGCTTTCTCTTGTTGAAGACGCACAAGTTCTAGTCTCGCAGCAGTTAATTCGTCTATTTATGCAGTAACGCTGGCTTTCGTTGGTTTTAAAACCGGGTTAATTTTACTTTTCAATGCTTTTGGGTTCCATGTGCCCCATTTTGTTATAAGAATCTGTAAAAAGTAATAAAAGGTTTAATATATGTACTATGTAGTACTTATATTTTGTGAACTTTGTCCATGTTTGCGATGTATAGAACATGTGGCTGAAGGGATGAAAAGGTTTAACGACACAATTTGTATAATATTATAAAACCTACCTTCACCATTCTCAGTGCCAATAATTGTTGGTTTTGCATTTTGACTGGCGCTTTCATTCAAGTCCTTTTCTAAAAAAAAAAAGACAAGTTTGTTATGTATTATTATGATGAAGGCAACAAACGGAATAGAAATACCTAATTGTAAAATAATTATAATATTGACTGGCCCGATAGCGGATTAGGTAGTGACCGATGACCCCGTCCTGTGCGCCAGTTATAATAATAATATCACAAATATTAAAAAAAACTTGTGTACTTGACAACATAAATACATACCATCAGTTTCTTGATTCAACATCACAATCTGTATGTCACTATCTTGAATTGTTTCTTCATATGTATTAAAATTTAAATTAAGGTCATGCTGAGACAAATCAATTTTCAGAGGGACAGATGCAGGTTGGATTACATCTGAAAAATAAGGATAGCTTCAATCTTTATGTATTTGTGACATGAAAAGAAACAATAAGTAGGAATATTTAACCGGTTTAAATTGCTTTAAATACCTGAAATGTTATCACTATCATTGCGTGCTTCCAATCCTGTAATATTGGAACATATAGCCAGCACTTTCTCCTCCACGTCATCGAAATCAGGAGCATTAGATGGCCAGCCACCCGTGCGATAAAGTTCCTGCCTGTGACAGGACATCTTCTTCTTCGTGGCCTTTTTGATACTTTCATAATTTAATTTTAATGTTTTAGAGCTACGTGTCGCGGTACCACTAGTAGTTGCATTATAAGAAGAAGCTATTTTGCCCCAGACAGCCTCCTTTTTATTGGTCACGGCGTCCGTTTTTTTGTTTTCGATTACATATATGCTTATATTTGGTAACCAATTCCGTCAATAATCGCGTTTCAGCTTCATCGAAATCGCTTGCACGCTCACGCTTTTTATCCATTTTTATTTATAATAGAACCAAATTAATAAAATGAAACCAAACCAAATGTCAATCATAACTTGTTTCAGTCTAACATCACGATGACTGCATACGTGCATCTCGCTCGTACGTAGTTAGTGTAAAATTTGCGACAGATATTAATAGACAACAGATAGATAGCTATTCTTTATTTAAAAAACGATTGAAAAATTGAAAATATTTACTCCCTTGTTAAACAGCCAGTTATTTTTACACGTCAGTTAGTTATCTAGGGACTTATCAAAGGATTGAAAAATCGGGCCTAAACAAAACGCTCTGATAACAGGCTTCTAATTCAATCATGTTTGGACAATACGGATTTATTACAATACCTTTTGGGTTAAAAAATTTCCCAATTACCTTCCAATCTGAAATCTGTGAATTATATTCTAAAAGACTACTTATGAAAACCAAAAAAATAATATAGAAATTGACAATGAAGAGTTAATATCGTTTATTTTAAACGATTTCCCAAAATGTTTGATGCCAGATTGCTTCTTATTTTCTGTAAAACATTATCGAATGTCTCTATAAGTACTCATTCTTGTGTAATTGTAGAACTTTCTTGAATGACAACGTAGCTCGTAATAGTGTAGAAAATTAAATATCATCTCTAGGTAATAAAATTTCTGTCATTAGACTGGGCTCCAATAGTTCTCTTCGACGTGAATTCATGTTTATCACAACACTACGTGAGCGGTTGTTTGTTTCGTACACACGCAAGACACCGCTGTCTTTTCGCCCCGCGCCGCACGCCCCGCTCCGCCGCTTCTCCGGCCATCGCAAGTTTCGTACCCGCAGACTCATAAATCCTATAAATACATACAACTCATGAACCCAAGACAACCAGATAGATGTCGCATATACAGGGTGACTGGTGAATTACTATCAATATTTAAGGAGAATACTCGGTACATGATTCTCATTCGAATTATGTAAAAAAAAAATAGGTACTTAATTTTAGACCAAATTTCCGTATAAATAAATAAAGTGTGGACACGTTCCAAGTGTTCCAAGTGTGGACGCGTGCGGCGGCGTGCTGATACAACACCACGCCGCCGGACACGCGCGTGTGTGTGTGTGTATACCTAATCTGTAGGGTGTTCACACGATGCGTAATTAATTACATAACTTTTGGTTAACTTTACTTAGAAGTTTATTAATATTTATGTTACATTAATTTTTATTTTGTCATATATGATCGTCAAATATCACGTCCTCAAGTATCGATAGTAATTCACCAGTCACCCTGTATATTGGTACGGAACCGAATAAAATGCAATAAAAATTAATAATTGCACATGGTAGTAACAACAACAACCACCAGAGTACACGAATACAAAACTGTAAACGGTCTGTATGTAGTGTGTCGATACAAGCTTGTTATACGGATATATCAAGAGTCAATTTAATTTGTTGACCAAGTCTATCATCATTACTTGTTCCCTAGATTTAGCTTAGAATACTTTGACTGAATCCTAAGTTCTCGCGACGTGATTTAAGACATTTTCCATGTTTTATAGGAGGATACATAGTTTAGATAATTTCCAGCCATTTTATTTATTGCGGTTAGAATATTTCCTAATTTTAATAGCCTCGCAGTTTAATCTCTGCATATATCTTTTTCTAGACGTGTGGATTGGTTGTTATATTTGAGACGAAATAATAAAGGGGGTTTTTCTAATGATGGTCGTAGTCCACATTCTTCATGATACATATACCAAATTTGTGCATATTTCTTGTTTCCTTTCACACGGAGTAGTTTCTACCTGTCTTCTTTAAAACACGATTTGCAACATCAAGACTCCGATAATGACGCATGAAACCACCACATTTTATTACAATGACAAACAAGTCGAGAACAGAGATATAATATTCTACTGATTACATGATAAAATTAAAATTGTAAGTGGTCGCTAAACTTTTCAATCATATTAGTACACAAACTGTTGTCTGTGTTGTAAAGCTTTTCAAATAACACCTTATAAATAAATTGATTATGAATGGCACTATGCCAAACCAGACTTGAAACACAAAACTTTTACACAAAAAGATCTCTACTGTATTTGAGATCTTAAAAAGCAGATATAAAAAAATATGTAACTTTATAAAATAATAAGACTTAAACATACTAAAATGTTTTATCCTAGTTTATATAGTGTAATTCATAAAAGCAAAATATGTAATTAAAAAAGGAATCCAACAATATTTTTGTAGAACTTAATATGCACTACCTTAACCTGTGACTTTCTCCATATAAAGACGACGTTCTGTTACAAAACGTGTTTACCTAGCTTAAAATATTTGAATGAAAAAAAGTGTTGTTAACCATAACATCACATCTTTATATAGAATATATTGTATTTATCGTTTTCTTTTTTTTTGAATACAACTTACGAAAATTTTTGAATACAACATTTGACAAGGCAGTGTTAACTATACGACACAAACGTTATATGTGTGGATACAACCACTTACGGTGAAAATAAATGTTACATAGGATATAATAGTAGTTTCTTGATTTTGATAATATTTAATATTAGTGCCCTCTTGTGGCGAGTGGTGGTACTACTACGACTTGGTCGATTTTGTCGATTGAACTACCGCTTTGAGTTTAGCTATCCGCTAACAGATGTCGCTGGTAAGTCAATTTCCAGGGAGATGACTAGCAGTTTTTCTATAGTTAACCTAAATAATGTCTATGATTTTTTCACTTGAATTCAGTTCCACACCCACAGAAACGCCCAAAGTATCTTTTACTAACTGTTATTGTTTTTTGATAGGTTCTTAACGTTTAGCACTGTACTGTATTTTGAGCCATAATATAGGAATTAAACAGAGAGTGTTTATTCTACTTACACTGGAAATATCTATCTATCTAATATCTTGTCTAGGAAGTTTGAAAGAATGCAAGGTTAACATTGAAAAAGCTTAACATTAATTGTAATGGCAATCACATTGCCATCTCTAGCCAGTGCCCTATAAGACAAAAGAAAATCGCAAACAGTAAACCCAAGTCATATGCTGACACGTTTAAAGATTCATTAAATTTTCCCTCCCTTTATAAAAAATTAAATACCCAAGAAGTAATACAAGCAATACTATCAAATTCTGAAACTATGACTATTAACAGAATCTATAGTAAAAGTTATAACTTTAAATAAAACTCAAAATATAAGTATTAGTTCACAATTTATTAGCTCAACTATTAAAGAAACCATACAGGATAAAAATAACAAATCGTCACATTCAACCACCAAATCTTAAATAGTGTACAGTGGAACGCTCAGTCTGTTAAGTAACAGACTTGAGTTTAAAAAAAAATTATACAAAAATAATAAACATGTAGCTCTTATTTCAGTAACTGGGTTCAAGCCTAACATTCAATTTAATTTACGTTGTTATACCATTATTAAGAATGACTGCGGTAATGATCATAATGGCGTAGCAATATTAATTAAAAACGGTATACATTTCTCTAAACTAGATACTTTTTATGATGATTCGTTACAAAATGTAGTAATTATTATTAAAGTGAAACATAAATGCATTTCTTTGGTTAGTTTTTACAGTCCTGGTAATAGTTTTCCTGCTTTTGAAAGGGCGATGTTCGATCGTTTATTGTACAGTATTCCAAAACCGATGATAATTGCAGGTGATTTTAACGCCCATCATACTTTTTGGGGTTGTAGTCGCATAGATTCTCGGGGCAGAGCTATTATGGATTACATGGGTCATCCATGACTTAATACTTTTAAATAATGGTCAACCAACAACTATAGGCTCTCATATTTGGAAACCAAACAGTCTATATTTAACTATGGTGTCTTCTTCTTTATTTCTTCCTTGTGACTGTCAAGTTCATCAGGACCCTTTAGGCAGTTCTCATCTGCCAACTATCACAAAATTCAGTCTCGTAAGAGATCAACGTGAGCCCTCTATTTCCTTGAACAACATTCCTTTTCACAGCAATCTGAAATTAGTAAATTGGGATGGTTATGACAAGTTGTTAATAAAATGTTAATGAACTTTAAAGTTGACAATAGTGATCTCCTTGACTCATACAGAAAGTTTTGTTCAATTATTCTATTGGCAATCAAATTCTCCGGGCCCAGCTTAAACCATAACATAACTGATAGTAATAATAACCGTCCTATAAAAAGGTGTCAAGTACCTTGGTGGAATGATAAATGTTCAAAAGTAGTAGAAGACTGTAAGAACGCCTACATTAATTTCAAAACTAGTCTTAATAGTAAAAATTACATTAATTTCAAACGCGCACAAGCCTTTAAAAAACGCACTTTAAAAGAAGAATGTTGTAAAAGTTGGTCTGCATTCTGCTCATCAATAAATCGTTTGATATCTATAAATCGCATTTGGACTAAAGTAAATTCAAAAAAAGCTTTCCGACTTCTAACTTATTTTCTGACCTCAATTGGGTTCAAACATTTTTATATAAATACACACCGGATACTGTTTCACAACAGATAAGTATAGATAATGTTCTCGGAGTAAATAGTGATAATTCATACATGATCGGTTGTTTTATTATGCAAGAGTTAGAATCTGCTTTAGCCTCAAGAAAAGATTCTTCATGTGGCCTGGATTGGCTTTCCTACAGGATGTTTAAACTTTTAAATGTTCAAACTCTATCTATTTTTTTAAGTTTATTAAATAGTTTATGGACGTCTTCTATTGTCCCAGAGGATTGGAAAACTGACTGTTTGGTACCAATATTAAAACCTGGCAAAGACTTTAATTTGGCTGATTCTTATCGTCCTGTAATAGGAGTGTGCTGGAAAATCTTTCCAACAATTAATAAAACAGAGATTAATTTTTCACATAGAAAGTAATAATCTTTTACCTTACAATCAGTTTGGCTTTCATTGTGGCCGTTCTGCTTGTGAGAGTCTACATCATTTCTGTCTGGATATCCACGATACTCGTTCCGAGAATAAAGTACTAGTTGGTGTGTTTGTTGACATTGTAGGGGCTTTCAATAATGTAGATCTGAACAAATTATCCTCAATATTATTATTACTGCGGGTACCTGGAAAAGTTGTAAATTGGATTTTTAATTTGTTGAACTACAGAAAGGTGTTTGTTAAGGTCAACAATCAGTTATTTGGTCCAAGATATTCTTGTAGGTGTGTATCACAGGGTGGTGTATTGACACCATTGCTTTTTATCCTATTCATACATCAGCTAAATTTAACTCTGGGGTGTGAAGTTTCTAATCTGCAGTTTGCAGATGATTTACAAAGATGTACAAAGTGTACAATCAGTCCTCAATGTAGCTCTCCTAAGACTAAAGAACTATTTTGATAGCCTTCGGCTGGAGGTCAGCAATGAAAAAAGTTTTTGTCTTTTGAAAAAATGGAATTAGAAATAGGAATGTAAATATTTTGTTCAATAATAATGTAATGTCTGTAGAGAGCTCTGTAAAGTGTTTAGGTGTTATTTTTACAAACAATTCTAGATGAATAAGTATGTTGAAACTCTAGAATCTCAAGCTTTAAATGCTTGTAATGTTTTAAAATCTTTAACTAGCACATATTGGGGTGCTGAACCAAGTATTCTATTAACATAACATTGTATAATTCATTAGTAAAGAGTCATTTTGAATATGCTTTTTTTTGTTTTGCAGGGGTAAGAACTATAGTAGATAAATTAGAAAAGATACAAAACAAATGTTTGCATATTATAATGGGTTCCAAGCGAACTACTCCCATAGTGTCAATGTAGGTGGAATGTAATATACCTCCATTAGCACTTAGGTTTAAATACTTACAATCAAAATTTATTGCAAGGTTGCTCTCCGTCAGTAATCATCCACTTCTTGTTAAACTGCGGGACACTATTAACAGGACTGCCAATATTAATTCATATTTGTTTCAAGGTTTTTCTGAAACAGAACAAATTTTTAATAAACACAATATATTTTCTAGCATGGTATAGCCTTGTTACTCTGGGTTATAAGAATCAAAATTTATTCAGATAAAAATTGTAGTCAAGAGTCTTGTAAAGTATAAGGAAGACATTTATAGGGAACTTGATAGGTGGCAGGGATATCATCAGATATATACAGATGGGTCTAGGAACAATGAAGCAGTCTCTATAACTGTCTATGATAGTCAGATCAAGGGTGGATTTGGTCATAGGCTGAATTCACTCACAAGCATATACTCCGCTGAATCGAGCATATGTATGTATATACTGCTATGGAGTACATTCAAACACAGACTCATCAAAAGTGGATTATAATAACGGATAGTTTAAGTTTATTGACAGCACAACAAAATCCACAATTACATTGAAAAACTAACTATATTATATATAAAATAAGAGAGTTTTATCATCTGCTGTCTCAAAACAAGCAAATAATCCTATTCTAGAGCAAGCAGACTATTTTGCTAAATTTATTACAAATCCGGCCCACAATCAAGTACCATTCTTCCTCGTTTCTTTTAGAGTTTCTGATTGAATGTTAATAGACTTGTAATTTTTACTGAATTAAACACTGCCATTCTTATATTACATAAAAAAAACTATAAACAACTTTTTTTGGTTTGTAGTTATGCAATGAAATTATAATCTCTGCATATTTAGAACACTTTGTTTTTGTTTTACCTATGTAAAGAAGTGACAAAAGTAGTTATTTTTCAATACTGTTTGTAGGAACTTTCTCTTATTTATATAAAAAAGGTAATAAAGAGGGCACATTATAAATCTATCAAACCACATGTAAGTATATAAAAATGTTAAGATGACTTGTATACCTATTTCATTATATTCAATTAAATCATTATTTTTTGTTTATAATTTTTAATTATGAGCACCAATTTCTAAAGTAAAATAATAATAATGTATATTATCATCTATAGTTATAAAATATTTATAGTTTTCTTTTTATATTAATAGTATGTATTGTGTGCCTATAACTACTTGGGAAGTTGCTTACTTTAGATACTTACTTAAGTATAGTGTTGGTACAGCATTTTGAGTGAGTTGTTTACTTGAAGAATGGTAAAACTGTTCAAAATAATCATCACATATTCTTATATTGTTATAAATGTAAGAATCTTCCTTTTGTATCATGTCTTCATTTAAAATATTTTTCCATTGAATTATTTTCTCCAATTTTGGGTATTCAGGTTTAGGAAATTGATGAAAAGGACCTGAAATGTTTTTATTAGAAGGCAATAAACTGTTACGGTTGAAATTGATGTAACAAGAGTAGTAATTGATTGTATATACATATATACGACAAATAATATTTTTTTAGATTTTACTAAATAAGTACCTTTAGTCGCACACCGAAAGTAACACGTAATAGCCGATTTTCGTGGCATTTTTTCAACTTATCGATAATCCAAATTCGTGGTTTGCAATCAAAATCCAAATGAGAAGAGCTGGGGTCGATCGTACTCGCAGAAAACAAAGTCCAATTGAGAAAAAAACGGGGTCGATACTCGATCGTCAAAAGCGTGGAAATAGGAGTCAATGATATATTAAGCCGGGTCAAATGTTTGAAAAAAGAAAGTACAGCACAAAAACAACAGTAAACAACGGCAAATGAACAACTGAAATAATTTAAAATTTGTCCTAATGTCAATTGTCAAACCAATTTCAGAGCTACTTACGCCATCTATAAAGTTATAAAGGAAAATAGTGTCAAAGTTATTATATGACAGTTTTTCATCCCCATGATGCATACTTTTATTTAACTTAATCGAAAACGGCACATGTTCCTTACTTTATCGAGTATATAGAAAATTAAAACCAATAAAGTAATAGTTAAAAAAAAGTAAGCTCTCAAAAGCTGGGTAACAATGTAACGAGTTTTAAACAATGTCCCGATATTTATCAACACTTTATTGACGAAGCTGACACAGTTCATATAGGAAAAAGTAAAAAGAATCTGCTCCCAATCTATCTGTATTTAGTTTTTATGCGACAATATTATGATATAAAAGGCACAAAGAGACGGAGTTAACTTATGTCAGTGAAGTAACTATGTGTTTTATTATGTTTTAGGTTTTATCCTGCGTTATTTTAAATAACGTTCAGTTTTTTGCTGTTATTTTTTTAGAAATTTCTAATTTATGTGATTAGTCATAGCTAGTTGTTGCATCTTATGCTGTTTATATACTAGATATATGTAGTTTAACATGACATTATAGGTACATACATTATACGAATATTTAAGAAAAAGGCAAAACGACGTGTTGTCGATATATTCGGAGAAAATTATATCTAGATATAAATAAAAACAAAAGTTTAAACGATTCTTTTACTTTTATACTAAATATCCGAGAATTTCCGCATTAATCAATCTACTCAAATTAACGACGAATTAAGCGATATATAGTCCAATACGTATATATTTCAATAATATATAGTTCAATACGTACCAGGTAAAAGCTTATTTAAAATATAGATGAGTACCTATTATTTTAAGTTTAAAATTAGCGTTAAAGGACCCCTGGTGTTGTAAGATTTGATTGTAATAGATCAGTTACAAGAATCTATAGTAATAAATACCTTGGAAAAATATATAGAAGAACTGTATTTATGAAACTTAAAATTTTCTTAAATTGAGTTAATTTAGTCGAACATAACTGAACTTTAACTACTTCAAGGAATTCGATCTAAAAAATATATATATTTAGTAGGAATTGAAGATAAAAGCGTAAGGTTTGGGACGGGTTCTCCAAAAGAGGCTAGAAACGCAATCCCTGTGGTTTTGAGTGTATCATCTGAGATCTGAAAGCACGTGACTAAAATGAAATATTAAATGTACTATTGTCTTAGCGAATCTATACTAATATTATAAAGCTGAAGAGTTTGTTTGTTTGAAAGCGCTAATCTCCGAAACTACTAGTTCGATTTGAATAATTCTTTTTGTGGTGGATAGTCCAGTTATCGAGGAAGGCTGTGGGCTATATAACATAACACGCTACAACCAATAGGAGCAAAGATATAGTGGTAAATGTGTAAAAAACGGGAGAAATTATTTCATCTTTGAAGTCTTCCGTTGCGTGCGCCGTGAAAACGGTTCAAGATACACAAAAAAATATGTATTAAAGAATAATAGCTCTTTTACTGATCTAAAAAACAGTCCTGGACAATGTATGTCTATCTTTTAAGATTAACTCACAAAAACCGTTTTTATGGTACCTAATTTGGTCGAAATAATTTGTTTAAGTTGTATCAACATAATAATATTAATCTTTATTCAAATAAACAAATAAATATGTTGTTGGTGAAGAGTACTTCATTGTGAATTAAAAAAACACATAGGTTTTATCCTGAAAATTCTACGGGAACTCGACCATTCCGAAAACCAGGCAATAACGGGAACGATGTGGGAAGAACCAAAAATCTGCCGGAAGTCACTATTCCACGCCGACGAAGTCGCGGCAAAAGCTAGTATTAAAATATACTGTAACATTACAGGACAAGTTCTAACATCATATGTTCCTGGGTCCAGAAGACTGGTTCTGTGTATCAAAAGCAAACTTCAATTGACGAAATTCATAAATGAGTTGACCTGAGACCTAGGCAATGGATTTCATTCATTTTGACCACGACTGACGACGTGGTGATACAACTCAGGAGCCACAGAAAAACACCAACTGAATATGATAGTAGTGTAACATGAACAAATTAAGATTTACTAGTTTTTCTTCAACAAAAAAATTACTCATCCAAAAATTTATCATAACTACAAATAGAACCGAAACAGTAAATAATTTAAAGTAAGATCATTGAAAGACAATCGACAAAATTATTGATATTTATTTGACAGATCAAATGAGTGTTGTATAGACGACATCGGCTGTTTTGTCTAAACGCTAATGTTTTGCTTTTATATTGTTGATGGAAAACTTATATAATATACTTAGGAAACACACTTTTAAATTGAACCGAACTTTTAAATTCCCAACGCATCCAAAGTGATATTGAAACGCTGACGCTCAGTGTTGCCAGGTGAGGCTATATAGCGCCAATGGGGCCATCTCCCTTACCGAGTGGCGATATTATTTTATCCGCTGAAATCAGGTAGCCGATTTGATTTGATATTAACAGGTCAAGGAGAGGCATATTGTAAATAGTGCCGGGTGAATTTACTTGCTCATAAGCATGATTTAAAAGTTCATTGCAGCAAAAAAAAACTCATCAACACAAGGCAACAAATTTAACTAGTTAAAAACAGAAAAAGTTAACTGAAACAGGTAAATTATTTTAAAAACAAAGTGCAATCAATAAAAATAAAAAAATCTAGACCATTTGTACTTCAATAATTGAATTTTATTTGTATTTAAAATTTTATTAATTATTGTAAAATAATAGAAGGAATTAAATTAATATAAAACCAATAATAAGCTCATGAATTTATTTCAACTTCCCCGCCTAACTACCTGTGTGCCGTGATGGGGTTATCTCGGGGTTACACGCGCGCTCCAGTGCGGCGGGGTGATTCGAGAAAAAAATATTCTGGTAACACTGATCACTGATGACGATTTGTTTGTTAATTTTACGCGGGAAAGTAAAGAAAGTGAACGCGACTTTTATTTTTGTAAATTGAATTTAACTTATTTAAGGTGTATTGAGTTAGGAATATTATTAGTTTGTTCTAGTTAAGGTTTTATTTGTTATTTAAAAGTACTGGCTTTATAAGAAAACTATATTTTTGTGAGTATTTTTTTTAGAATACTAAAATCAGAAATGGGATACTATTCACGTTCACTGTTCACAGTTACATTTATGTAATACGTTTTTGATTACATAAAGAGTTATAAATGAAATAAAACACCAATTATGTTTTAAAATCTATTTTAACTATTACTTGCGTGTGTTATAGGTGACTGGTTGATTGAGTAAGCAGATGACTGATAATTAACATTAGTCTCGCAACAAGTCGCTTCGACAAGACAAGGACCGTTTGTTTTTGGAACAGAACTCGATGTAAGAATATAAGTTTGTATTACGATCGAGAAGTAGGACAAATTCTTTTTCAGGCCACCCTACCACGTATCAATGCATTAGAAATTTAACGCTACCTAAAACAAAACAAACAAGCAATTCAAATTAAGGCATGAGTCGAACAGGTACAGAATTTGTTTTATTAATAGTACACGCATTTGGTAAGTTTTATTTGCTATATTCAATTCATAACCATATAGGGGTGGTCAACTTCATGTTTTCTAATATAGTCTCACTCTTTGGCTTAATAGTTACTGATCGTTAGCAAATTTTCGAATTTTTCGAGTTTTCTACTTTACTTACCGAATTTGGTAACATCATTTATTTAATAATACACAAAATGCATAATGCAAGTTGTCAGGTGTAAAGAAAATCGTTAGAAATTGGATATGAAACATAAAGAACTTATTTTGAAAGGCTATAGGGTTTATAATCCTGTAAAAATAACTCAGTTAAAACTAGTGGAGACATCATTATAATGTAACCAACCTAAAATACAGTTAATATTCCTATTGAGTGAGTAAGGTTTAAGCGTAGGAACAGAGTGAAAAAGAAGAAAAGGTAATGTAGATAGCACACATACTGAATGTGATATAATTTATGTCACATATATTCCAGAAGCTTCTTCAATGATCAAATGATCAGATTAAAACGAATATTACACATGAGGGAGCTTTAAATGGGACTGAGAGTAATTTGGAGAGCAAGTATGGAGGAAGAATAAGAATTGTTTAAGATAAATGATGAATGAGAACTTGTGGATAACTCTTGTGATACTATGGTGGCTCAGTACAAATGGGTGTTTAAAAACAAAGTATGATAGTGTTGGTAAGGTGCATTGTCATTCAAGATTAATGGCAATATGTTTTTCACAGAAAGCTGGCATACACTATCATGAGACTTTCCCCTGTGCTACATTATTGTACTCTAAGATTGTTATTTTCTTTAACTGTAAAATTAGTTTTAAATATACACCAACAACATCAGCTTTCCTGAATGTTTTTTTTTATGTTAAAGGGGGCAACCGAGCAGACGGCCTACACTATACATAAGACATGTTGTGGATGTGTCACCACCCTTGATTAGGGAAGAGGGGGAGGAAAAATGGGAAGGGGAGGAAAGGATGGGAGAAGGAAAAGGACAAACGGCACTCCTACTCATCGGAAGAAACGCAGCCATTAAAGACTACTTCACACTGATCTTCTGTGAGAGGGTGGTACTTCCCCGGTTGAGACAGCCCATGTTCGAGCTGCATTCACTTGACCACAGCTAGACTCTACCACCTATGATATTTTTGAATGATTCTGTGTATATTGAAAAACCTGTATTGTATGAGGATGATAATAATAAACATGCCATCTATAGACTTGAGCAGTCCTCACATGCATGGTATGAGAGAGGCACTGATCAGTTAAAATCTTTAGGTCATTTAAAATCTAAGTATGAACCTTGTTTATTTATAAAGTTTGAAAGAAATGTTAAAGTGATAATAGATTTGTTTGTTGATGACTTTTTTGTATTCTCTAATTGTGAAATAGCAACTAATCAGTCAATACAAGATTTAAGCAGTAAATTTTAAATAAAAGATCTAGATCAAATAAAGCATTGTTTAGGCTTAAGAGTAAATATGTATGATAATGTTATAACTGTTGATCAAGAACAATATGTAGAAAGCTTTCTGAAATGATTTAATATGTTACATTGTTAAACTGTGGAAACTCCTATGGAGGTTAATGTAAGGCTAGAAAAATCTAAAAACAGTTTTTGTGATTAGAAAATTCCATATAGACAAGTGGTAGGTAATTTTATGTATTTATCTGACTTGACCAGACCCGACTTAGCTTACAGTGTATGTTATTTGAGTCAGTTTAAGAACTCATATGATGAAACTCATTGGAAACATTTAAAACGAATTTTAAAGTACTCAAAAGTTACTAAAATCTTTGTCCTTGTTTTACGAAAGGATAATTGTTATAGACAAGGATATGTTGATGCAAGTTGGGGTTCAGGTTCAAATGATAAAAAATCTTTTTCTAGATTTTGTTTTAAGTTGTCTGGTTTAGTAATTTCTTTTGAATGTAGAAAACAGAAATATAGCTTTGTTTTCAACAGAAGCACAGTATATTTCCATGTGAGAAGCCAGTAAGGAGGCTATTTATTTTTGAAATTGGAGTTAATTCAGAAACAATGATTTTGTATAATGATTGTCAAAGTGTATAAAAACTTGTTTTGAATCCAGTATACCACAGGAGATCTATACATATAGATGTTAGATACCATTCTGTGAGACAGGCAGTAGCAGATAAGTTTGTTAAAATTGAATATTTATAAACTGCTAAAATGCCAGCTGATATTTTAACAAAAAGTTAAGGTTAGTTAAAAGTTTATAGTCATGAATACTCCAGATACCATGGTCCGGTGGAGGGGAGCGTATATATGCAGCTGTGGGTGGAGCCTGTCTGTTGCAGCGTGCTGGCGAACTTAATGTGGTGGAGTACGGCCTCGATAGAGTACTACAAACCGTGAGTATAGATCAAGATCTACACAATGTCAAGTAATTTAATTTATACTAAAATGATTCGTATCTTATGGAGGTTCGTACTGAGCGTGTGAATCCTCACGTGCTCAGTGTCCGTATCAATGAGGGCAGGAAGACGGAGGAAGAACGAAAACACTTCGCCTATCTGCTGACAGACAGACGATTGCTGTTATTGATCTTGTTACAGGTACGGAACATACATAGGATAGATGTTAGAGTTCCTTTGTTATGAAAAAAAAGATTGATGTCGTTGCATTATATTTATTAATATCAATGATGTGAATGTTGTAGGAGTTCAGTTAGGGCCATGGTGGCACGAAGCTCGGGTGGATTGGTTGGAGCTGACTGAGAGCGGACATCTGCTTCTGTTCCGTCATACTAGACGACGACTTGCACTTCTCCGTATTGATACCGGTGAAAAGGTAGCACATTCATATATATAGCGTAAACTACATAGCTGGATAAATTGAGTCAAATAAATATGATGTTTTATTGTCTGGTATTTCATTTTTTTAGGAAATTATCGGGAGCGGAGTTAGTTTCGTGCAATGGATAGAAAACAGTGTCGCTGTTGTAGCCCAAACCTCAACACATTTGCTGATTTGGTAAGATTTAATAATATATTTTTTAATTGTACTGGATAAAAGTAACTTATTATGTGTACAAAATTTATTTGAATATATATAGTAAATCTTCTAACTTAAAAATAGTGTATCGTTGGCAATGGGTTAAATGATCCATATTGATTTCTTGTTTTGGGAGAGAACATATCAAAATATTCCTGTAAATTAATCCTAGTTTTTACTCATTATGTCTTTATGTTACATACAGTAAGATATACATGGATCATAAGGTTGTTCCTACATATATATATATATATATGTGTGTTTGTATGTGTTATAGGTACAGTGTGTGGGAGCCTCAGTGTGTTGTCATGTCTGAGTGTGTATCAGTCTCGGCTGTATCAGTATCAGAGCGACGAGTCCTACTGGAAGGAGGTCAGATCCAGGCCATTGTATTGGATGAACATCGACTGGCTTTCAGTATGAACCCTATACAGTATTGACATTATTTTTATACTAGCTGCGCCCCGCGGTTTTACCCGCGGACTTCCGGGATTTTTGGGATTTCCGGGATGTAAAGTAGCCTATGTGTTATTCCTGGACGTCAGCTACCTGTACACAAAATTTTATCAAAATCGGTTCAACCGTTTGAGCGTGAAGAAGTAACAAACATACACACACACTCACAAACTTTCGCAATTATAATATTAGTAGGATTAATGAGATCTAAGACTTCCTCGAGTATTCATTTAAATGAAACACATCTAGTCTGCCCGTGATCATGGTCGCTGTAAAGTAACCGAAACGTAGGCAGTATGTCGTTTATTTAAAAATATCCGAAAACCTACTTTTCATTTATTTTTTATTGTTTGAAGTGATTACTATATAATTTTTATATAGACGACGTTTAAATTTAAAGGTTATGGTAGGGTAATGTTAATCCGGTGCACACTATCCACACAACAAGATTCAGTATGTTGCTGAAGTAACTTTTTGGACAGATTAACTTATAGAATAATACAGAGTACTTTTAAGCCAATTTTTTTTGGTATAAGACAACAAATGAACGATTTTATTATAACAGGATTGATTTAATGTTCTAAGCGCTATTTGAATTTATTTTCATCAATCGCTATATTGTTAATTTATATGGAATATTAAATGGAAATTACTATTTATTTTGAATAGATTCGGCGTTACGTAGCGGGGACTTAAAGGATTGTGCTCAATACTTGGACGCTGTGTCGAGGTCTGCGGACGTCGGGTCGTTGTGGTGTCAACTGGCTGAACAGGCGCTAACAGGATACGATGTTGAGGTTAATATGAATGACATTACAGTTAGATTAAATATAAACAGAAGTTTGTTAAGGCTTCGTTACCAAACGCATTGAAAACATTCTACTAATTTTTAGTAAGTTTTTCACGATATTTGCTTTATGTGAATTTGTATTCAAGTACAGAGGATATAAGTACAGTGGATGGCTCATAAATAATGTCGATTTTCAGTGTTCACTTTTTAATATATAATGTAATAAAATAGACTAACTATGAGATGTATAGCTCCTCGTATTTAATGGTTTTTATCCCAAAGAGCAGTAAGCTCTTAGGTTAAACAGTTTTTTTGACCTTAAATGCAAAAAAATGTCGCACTGCTTTAATAACATTTGTTGGATTCAAATTATTTTGTACAAAAGAATTTCGCCATAGATCTCAAGTGTAAAGTCTGGACTAAATTTCGGATGTGTTAGGTGTTTAATATCATCAAGTTCTTTGATCGTATTCCGCGTTACTTACGACACTTATGGTTTAGAATTGTCTTGAAAAAAAAAACCGGTTCCGGTGACATGGATATTTCTTCAACAAACCTCATACATTTGCATCACCTGTCCACTATTTTATCAAAACGTAGTCCTTCATCAACAAACAAACAGAAAATTATTCAAAGAAAGTAATATTACTGTACTGTTTGTAGAGCTAGAGATAAATTTAAGAAGTTCCAACAAATTTAAATCGATGCGTTGAAATTTTTACATATGAATCGACATTACCTATGAGCGACCATGTATATATGATAGAAATAAAGATTGTCCAATGGTTTTAGAATAACTACTTAAATTTATTATTGTTTTAATTACATTAACATTAGGTTCAATTAGATTGGATAACCCTGGTACCGAAAAACAGTTATGTTTGGTTAAGTGTTAGTCATTCAGTTGTGGTGGTATATTCCTCACTGCTCAAATTAGAGAAAGACTAATATATATATATTATAACATTTAAACGTTTTTGTATCTCATAACAGATATATTTTTTTCAGTTGGCGACGAAATGCTATAAAGCAGTGGGTGATGAAGCTAGAACATTTTATCTAGAGAAAACTTTCGAGTTGGCTTCAACCAAAGGAGACGGGAATATTGATGAAGGTATTTTTTGCATTTAAACGTTTCGGGAACACCTCATATATGTTTCTTTAAGTACGCACTTATTGTATTAATAGTATTTATTTTATTAATCGTGATTATAATATAATGCATAGGTTTAAAGAGTCCCGAGGTTCGTGCACGTCTAGCAATATTTGTGGGGGACTTAACCACCGCCGAAGAATACTACGTACGTGGAGCCGCTCAGCCAGAATTGGCCATTAATATGTATAAGCAGTTCAATAGATGGGCAGATGCCATCGCCCTCGCTGAACAAGTCGATAGACAAGCGGTGACATTACTCAGGCAGCAATACATGGACTATCTCACGTCAACAGGTGCAAAAATGATAACTGTTCAGTATATAATTTAAGATTGATATAATTTTTACGCGCTGCAAAAAAATATTAATAAAATCTTATATATAATCTTCGTTAGAATAACACTTATAATCTATTTGCCCTAGTAAATTATTATTTTGTTGGTACAGGTCGTCTCGGCGAGGCGGGGGTGGTTTTAGGGTCAAGCGGTGACGTGCGAGGCGTGTCGCGTCTGTTACATCACCCCACACTCATGAAAGATGATGAGCTCCTGCAGGCTGTGCACGATCAACTAGGACAGGTGAAGGATACATTATCAGATACACAAAAAAATAGGGAAGGAAATGGGTCCATTATCAGATTGCTAAATAAAAATGCTACCGAAGTATGGACCTATTTATTAAAATATCGCTTGTTGGTCTCACTAAGGATAGTCTTGTTGTAGTAATGAAAAGATCCTGCTCAATTCGTTGTAGGTCTTAATACAGGTAAATGACCAATTAGCGTTTGTTTTTGATTTAGTATTATTGATTATACTATTGAAGAGATAATGTAAGTGTGAATGATGCAAGTTAAAGACGAGGGTTATGCATTTAACTAAAAAAGAATAGCAGAAGTATATTTTTTTAATATAACTGTCTCATACATTAATATTTATTCTTATACTGTAACTCCTGCATATTACTATACATTTTAAAAAGTTAAGATTCACTAATTAGAGACATAGATTATGAACTTTACAATTTGTTTCCTTTGTAGGAGGAATGGTGGGAAATGGCTGGTGAAATATCCGAGCGTAAAGGTGATATCAGAACTGCTGTTGATTACTATTCTAGAGGCAACAACTACGCAAGAGCCGTTCAACTAGCAAGAGAAGTCAGTGTTGTTTATTAGAAATTTTGTTTATAATTTTTATTATATCATTTTTTGTTCTTCAGGCCTGTCCCGGTGAAGTGATCAGGTTGGAAGGAGAGTGGGGCGCGTGGCTTGTATCATCGCGACAGGCGGGCGCCGCTGTACCTCATCTCATAGAGGTTGCTCGAACCGTTGATGCTCTCACTGCGGCTCTGAAGGTACATCATTATAAAAAAGCTCTTCAAATTGTACAGCTATTATTACTAATAACTGGTTACTGAGCTTTGCTGGGTATTAAGGAATTATTAGTATTTATTTTGGGTTTTTTTTTCATTTCGTTTAGGCATTTTTAATTCAACACGATAAGAAGACAGAAAATAACCTTAACCTTAAAGCAAACATTCGTTGACTTCCTGGTAATCAACATCGCCATCTGCTGTTGTGTCGTTAAAGCAATTAGTAAAAGCAAGTAGCAAAAAGTAGTATTCCTATTCGCCACTAGATGTCAGGGAGAGTCTTATTTAAAACGACTAATTTTTGTTATTCTTTTTTACGTAAAATAACATTTTCTAAATGATTAATGATGATAATGATTCCTAGCTAGATCGATTTATCGCCATCGTTTGAGCCGATACCGAGATTCCCATAATATATAAATATATATGCAAGAATTGCTCATTTAAAGATATAAGATAACATATTTGCTATAGGTTTTGTTTATATATATATATATATATATATATATTGTAAATCAATCCATTGATATCTTTATGTTATAGAAGATAAAGAATCTATTCGGGAGCAATGTGAACAGTTGGGGGATCATTTTATATCTTCTCATATTAAATAATGAACAAAAGAAATATGTTGTTATTATTTTTTTTATAATTGTTATTAACGTAATTCGATTTTGTTCATTCCGTATTAGTTATTGTGTATAGTTACAAAAATAAATGTAAACATCCAATGAGGGTGTAAACGAATATGTTTTCAATTATTCATTTCTTCTTTTACACACGGATTTAACGTCACGATCAATTTATTAATTTTTTAGAATTCAAAGTTTGGGTCGATTTTTATTTTATTCTAGTAGGTTTCATATGTTAATTAATTCCTTTTTTGCAAACATTTACAGGAATGGGATACAGCGGAACGAGTTCTCATATCCTGTGGTATGGCGATGAAATGTGTAGGGGCGTACAACGCCGCGGGCAAAGTGTCGGAAGGTCTACGTGTTGCCGCTACACATCTGGCAGAAGAAGACACGAGAGATATTTACTGACCACTCGCTCAACAATTACGACAGGAAGGGCACTTTAGAAAGGCTGAACTCATTTATATAGGACTAGGAGATACAGGTGAAGCTATATCTATGTATAAGGTAATACTCTAAAATATTGAAATATACATTGTTTAATTATATGCATAGAACAAATATATGTTTTTTTTTTAAATCGCTGTTAAACATCGTTCAGGAAGCGTGTCAGTATGAGTCGATGCTGCGGTTGGTGGCGGCCAGCGACCTCCGAGCCGCGGGGGAGCTGAGACCTACTACATACAAGCCGGTGAGCCCACTAGGGAAAACGATGCGTCTATTGATATGAAAACAAACTTCTTAGTGTTCCATAGATTGGCTGTGTGGGCATTAGGTCTATCGCGTTGCAGGGAGAGGAGCTTCAAGAGACCCCTATCTAACGCGCGTTAAATGCTCTAAGCTCCTCTCAAAACCTAACCAAAATTGAAACGAACCTAACGAACGTATGTGCGTACAACGCACGTTCCAACGACCTGATATTAGTTCTGGACAGGCTCAAGTCTTTTAGTAGGTTGTAGAGAGATTTGGTTGTCATACCTCTCCTCCCACTTCTATAGCGTACAAATTAACAACGAACCTATTCTTAGTGAGTTCGTTAGTGAGCTTGTAACACTTGTTGACCTTGATCACATGGTCTTTCGAAATTTTGGTATCCGAAGGAACCGTGAGCTCTATTAGCACAACGCACTTTAAAATTAGCGAGCGCATTTTAAAAATTACCGTCTAGGTCCGTTAAATTATGCATGTGAATGAAAATAAATATATATTGTAGACATGATGTTGTTTGGTATATTGTTTCCATTATTAAAAGTGCCATCCAGATGTATGACACGAGTGGTCAGTGGGTGGTGGCTCGGGCCCACGCTCCGGTTACAGTACAGCAGCAGGTGCCGTTCAGTGGGCGGGTTCATTGACCGCCCGGGGACTGGCAGCACTCGAACATTAACCTAACACCAACTAACTGACAGCTATTCTATGGAAAACAGTTAAGAAATCGATTATCAATGCTAATGCATTACCTCCGGATACAGGATCCCTTTAGAAATATTGCAAAATAAGTTGACAATAGGAGAGTTTTTGTCGTTAAATTTTTTTTTGAGTTCTGCTTACATTGGCTATACTAATAATTAATTATAGCAGTGTAGTAAGTGTAGTTTTATGTGACGTGTATAGACGGAGGAGGTGTTGGTCGAGCGCGGGGACCTGGCACAGTTTGAAGCTCTCATGATAAGAGAAGTGGTGCAGCACTACAAAGACTTGGGTTCGTTTGGAAATTACTATATTGTATCTCTGAAGAATTCCTTTTAAAGAATGACAAAATGCTTTGTTAAGAACGATAGTTTTTATAATATGGTGATAGCTTGTTACCTTCGTCTATGACGTATTAACATACATGACACTTTCTTGGACAAGATAGAGATCAATAAATTCATAAGCTGGATAACTTACAGCAGCGATAGTTTGTTAAATTTAAACAGCTGTGCGAGTGCAAACTAAACTGTATGTTTGTTTATGATCTTTTTAATTATTGTAAATATTTTGATTCACACCATTTAAACATGCCGACTGTGTTTAACTTTGTCGTAGGTATTGTGGTGTCTAAAGCCTGAAAAGTGTGATGGAAAGAAGAATCATAATGTAGTTATTTCGTGTACTTATTATTTACCTACTATTTATTATTGTCGGACGGCACTCGGAGAGAGGGGCGCGGGGCGTAGAGTACATTGTGTCTGTCTGTGTATGCGTGTGCAGCGGAGTGTTGGTGAATAGCTGACCATATTATAATAAGTGAAGATAATCACACTCTACAGGTACAGCTGTTAGCTGGCTCATACGACGGATCAACTCGAGCGTTTGAAGAATATATGGTTCCGTGGCAGGGACAACGGACTCACGATGTGTACTCTGATTTCTTTGATGGTGAGGCATTTCTCTTATTTTACCTGAAATTTTGACTAAAACCCATATTGAGACTTAATCCTATTGTGCTTTTTATTTTAATTTAGTGTTATGACACGAAAATCTAAATGTATTGCAGTTAAAGGGGAGGGACATGTGTTACTTGTTATGATGTGAGCACTTGTCTTGGAGTGAATCAGACACTCTATATTAGAGGTTGAGGTCTTTGGGTCTGGGATAACTTTGTCTTGGAGTGCGTTGGATTGGTTGTCCTAGAAGAGACCCTGGGCTCGGGATATTGGGATGATTTACAACCACTTTGTGAGGGCTATGTTTATTTAACTGAGTGAAATCAAAAATCGAAAACATTTCTGCCGTTATATTTCTCAATTTCAGATGCAGACAATGAAGGAGATGACTTATCTCATGACTCCAACCTGCCTCCTGGTGTTGACCAGCCTATGGAAGACAATGAGCCACAAGCAGGCCCTTCTGGGATCACAAGACATACAGAACTGAATACTTCTACTACCAACGAACAGAATTTCATGTCCTCTCTGCCAATAGGGCAGTTGTATTGAATATTATTTTTACTAGATTCAATTCTGTTCTTGTTTTCAAGAATATGTATATTATACTATCTTTTCAGAGTCCTTTAAGTATTTCCACTGTTAATATTATTTAATAACTGTTATATATTTATGTACATGATTTTATTTTACAATTGTACATGTAAATTTTTTACACTATTCTTTGTACTATATTATTTTGTTAAATTTGTTTGAAAGTAGTTTGTAATGTCTTTGTAAAGTATATTTCGTTTCCATGATATTTATCCATTTCTAATTTATATTAATATATATTTATATTAAAAGTAATTTTGATCCATGAGTTAATCTTTTTTTTTAATATTAAATATATTATGCAACAAGTCTAACTCAAAAATAATTTAACATTTAGGTACGGTAGTTAAATGAAATAATTATATCTTTATAGGTATAACTTTATTGAATGATCTTTAAAGTAATATTTGTAACAGAACATAATATCATACAAAGTTTTTGCGAGTAATAGTGAAATAGCTCCCTAACAAGTAATATACAAACAACAGTAAATGTAACAATTCATTTAATCCTCAGTTTCTGCACAACGACAACTTCATTTAAATAGTTCAGCTTCATTTAAACAGAACTTTTCACTAACATCCATCCGTTTCATACCTTTTTTTAAAATATATTTTTTTATTTAAATTTAAAGATGCATAATGTTTAATCTTAAACCTAACTTTCAATGATAACAATACATTACATTATAAGAGTAGATAGCATAGATTAGTAGATGTTTTAATTTGATATATTCTTCAAGTCAATCCTAGGCCCTCTATTATTCTTAATCTACATTAACGATATTGGTTATTTGGGATTACACAGAGAAGTGTCATTATACGCAGATGACACAAGTCTATTCTTTTTTGGAGACTCAATACATGAGATAACATCGAACGCGCTTTTGCTGAGTATAAATGTTACAAAAACCTCCTGTATGCTTTTTTACTGCTAAAAATAAAGAAATCCGTAATTACGAATCCCTAACCATAAATTATATTAAACTCCAAAAATCAGAAACAGAAAAGTATCTTGGTTTACTATTAGATTACAAACTATTATGACAACCTCATTTAGATTACATATTTGCAAACTAAAATAACATCACTGACTGGAGCTTTACGCAGGTGAGTTCGATGTATTCCATATAAAGTTCGAACTATTATTTATAACTCATTAGCTAAACCCTTACTTGAATATTTAATAGAAGTATGGGGATCTGCACACAAAACTAATTAAAAGGTTTACAAATGTCACAAAACAAACTATAAAAAACACTACACCAGCTGGACTACCGCTTTCCAACCAAAGAACTTTACAAGAAAACTGATACACTATCTATTGGACAATTATACAAATACAAAACATGCATACTTATAAGAAAACTTCTCTCAGGATCTATACACACACAAAACTACTTTTAAGACTAAATGACATAAATACTATACACGAAATATACATCAAATACAAATACCTAAGTCTAGAACTAAACATTATGGTAACGAAACTATACAATTTGAGGGAGCGCTAATGTACAATAATCTACCGAAAGAAATATTTAACGAAAAATCTTTTTTGAAATTTAAGGCTAAATTAAAAACATACTGTCAAACTTTATAATTATATTTGAATGTTTGTATAAATAAGGTCACCATTAACTTCATAAATGTTTATTATTATGTTACTAGTTTAAGTTTCCTATGTAAGTGAACTTTGTTCTTAATGGGAAATAAATTATCTCTAAACCTAAGCCTACCAATAGATGGCGGTATATAAAACAACCAACTCAGTACCGTATTTTGAAATTCTTGTTATGATTCAGTAAAAATTCTTGTGATCTTTTTGAGTAATAGAAAATATTATTTTATTGCCACATTGATTATTATTCATGTATTTTTTATATCTATGGATTTATTAGTAGCCTTTGAGTTTGTTTCTAACCTGGCTCCTTACTTGGATAAAAGACTAAACATTGCAAACTTTGTTCTGAATTTGCAGGAATAGATCTTAAATTAAAAAATAACATTTTGATTGTAAGTTACAGGCTTAGTGTTTTATTGTATACAATTTAATTTAAATTTATCCAGTAGTCTCTGATTTTTTTTAAATTCTTATATAATAATTATAATTAAATCCCTCATGTATAGTATACTGAAGGTAGTAGAGTCTAGCTGTGGTCAGTTGCTATAGCTCGAACATGGGCTGGCTCGAGCGGAGAAGTACCAAGATCGACCTGAAGTACTCTTTAATGTCTACGTTTCGTCCGAAGAGTGAGAGACCCGGCTGTCCTTTCCCTTTTGCCTCCCCTTCCTATCCTCTTCCCCAATCAAGAGCATTAACACTGTCCATGGGAGACAGTGACTTCTGTCGGTTACACCTATTCTCATAAAGAAGTATTATTTTAAATAGTACAAATGCAATGATGAAGAAAAAAATTACTGATCAAACCTTCATACAAAACAATATTGACAAAAAGAAAAATATTTTGTTCCTACAACTGTATAAATAATGAAGAAAACCCATCTTGTACTTATTTGCTTGTTGTCCCTCAGTTGATCCTGTCTGTACAAATGTTATAGAAAAGTATCAACATACAATATTTAAATTAGAATAAGAAAACAGTAAAATACTACTTTTTAGGTAGGTACAGTTTCAGTCTTGATTTTTAATGTTCATTGTTACTTCTAGTAGTCGTACAAAATGGCTCAAGCCAGTATTTATATCACAAATATGTACAAGCTGATACTCAAACCTTGTCATCATCAAATTAAATTAAGGGGGTTTTATAGTTAATAATAAATAATTACAAATATTGCTTACAATATATAACAAATATTTATTTATATAACTGCTATATACCTAACATAAATTAAGTATCAGGTTTGAACAATTTCATCACACCAATATCTACATTAATTTATTATTATTTATAATCAGTCAAAATTAATTCTAAGAATTATAGTATAATACAATTAGAATGGCACAGATGACGCCACTTGTAACACTTTTCTTGTTATTTACATGTTTCAGTTCTACAACCATAATAATGTATTAAATAAAATACCTTTAATAAATTTTCTAAACAATCCGACATTTTCTACGTTTGTATGTATACAAATATTAATAGTATGAAAGATAAGTCACAGTATAATACATCATACGAGTCACATCATGTACACACACATTAGTATTTAATTGATAGCTTAAGACTTTGAATTTGAAGATTATATTTACTCATGTTATATTGTTTTGAGTTTACAACAAACTCTTTTGAAGGATGTATATACGGAGTCCCAAAGTGTTATTATCTTCATATATATAAGCTTAACAAGTACAAGTATTACTGCTTAATAAAAGTCAAAGACAATACAATACATCCACAATAACTATAATTCATTTCAATTCAACAATAATAATTTTCTTTATGATAAATGCGGTTTACATAAATATTATAAATGAAAACAGTTTAAGGTAAATCTATTATAACAAAAACTTTTAGCCCCCTCTAGTGGCATAACAGATACTATTCTTTTAAAAACTAATTATTCTAGAGAAAAAGGTATGATAAGCATAATCAGTACATACAGAAATAAAACATTTAAGATGAGCAATGTTTTATCAGATTATAAATAACAATAAAGTAATTGCATCGTATCAGAGAAGTATATCAAATAGATTGGATTAAATAAAATATTATGATCCAAAAGAAATTATATATAAAAGTTGTACAGTAACTGTTAAAGATATTGTTTGACAAGTGTAAATTCAATATAAAATAACTAAGTAGCAGACAAGTTGGAGATGTGCTGCTAGGCCGGCTGTGTTCATTGTTAGTTTACATCTAACACTTGATGATGAGCCGTCATCTCCTGATGGATGAATCTCAAGTACTGTCCAACAACACCATCTGTAATACATAATACAATATTGTTCTTATATAAAGACATACAAAGACACTTACTTCAATTATTGTCGGTTTAAAATAAATTATAAAATGTTAAAAAAAATTACAAAAACACTCTTATAAAATACAGAACTAAAAAGTAGCATATTTGTAATTATTATGCATTCAGTTGAATATAAATGAATGATTAACAAAATATAAGTGTTTTTATTTTATTAATCATTTATTTATTTTCAACTCATTAATTCTGCTATTACTACAGATGGTTTTGTTTTGTAAACCATTATTAATAGCATGATGACTGTTAGTGATTGCAATTGTTATCAAATCCCAACTAATGTTATAAATATGAAAGTAACTGTCTGTTTGTTTGTTAAGTTTTCATTCCTAACCCGCTGAACCGTTTGTGATGAATTTTAGTATGGATATAAATGAAGGCCAGGAAAAGGACTTGGGCTTCTTTTTATCCTGATTATCCGTTGACACAATCTCGACCCCAATCCCAATACTACGCGGGTGGAACCATGAAGTGGAAGCAGTTCAGGTTCAGCGGTCATAGTGACAGAGAACAACTGTGATGTACACGCAGACGCAGACGCGGGCATGAGATAGTTAATGTTATAATTACAATCTTTTATTTATTTATTTAATCATTATGACGTGTCGGAAGCATTCAGTTAATGGTAATAAAAATAAAAATATTGAATAAATGAACATAAACAATGATTCAATCTTAGTATAAATAATAACAGAATAATATTAAATAATCAACAGTACATACCGTCACACTACTATCGTACATCAGCTACATACACTTCTCTTCAAAGAAGGGTTCCTCTCGTCCGCAGACCACGTCCTAACCTCCACCAACCACCAACAGCTTCAACCCTCATCTTGAATTATATATTCTTACAAGTCCTGGAACGTTACAAATAATACTATTTTTATAAAGACAATACATTAATTGTTAACAAACTTACCAACTTACATTAAGAAGTCGCATTTTAGGACGTGGCCGAAAATTGTAAAGATAATAGTTAAAATAAAAAAAGGAAGCCATCAAAACGATAACGTTAAAAAACCCTGCGCCCAATGTATGTAACGCTTAGGAAATAATTCAAAATTCCTACTACGTACTACACAATAAAATAAACACTAATATCAAACAAAACTAAAAACGTAAGGCCTCGGCCTCAAATTTTGCGGGCAGCGGAGCGGCGGCGGCGGCGGCACGGAAACGCATACATTTCTCCAAAATAGCGGGCAGCGGGCACCGCTGTATTCGAGGGTCGGTCCATTTGATTATACGCGTAAGGCCTCGGCCTCGAATTTTGCGGGCAGCGGAGCGGCAGCGGCGGCGGCACGAAAACGCATACATTTCTCCGTGCCCCCTCCCCTCTAGTTTGGAGAATAGTATGCGTTTCCGTGCCGCCGCCGCTGCCGCCCCGCTACCCGCGAGATTCGAGGCCGAGGCCTTACTCAATAAGTATAAGAACTTATAATGTAAGTAATGCCAATAATATAAAATATAATAATTAGATATATGTAAAAAAAACACCATGAAGCATCAGCATTAGAAAAAGACATCCATTACGAGGAACTAGGAAGACCGCGGCCGACTGGCAGGAGACAAGGGAGCGAAATGAATGTTTTATAAATAGGGCCCACATTAATACGTAAACACATATTTTTAATTTACGCGATTTTCGGTCTAGAATGTGTTTTTTACATGGACTGTCATATTTAGACTGTAAAACCAACTTTTATTTTCCATATTTTACTATATTTCAAAGTTAAATGAATATTTTACAAGAAAATGTCACAATCATCCATATATTCACAAAAATACATAAAATTTACGTTCTTGCCACTAATGCTTTGGATTTAAATAAAGGATTAAATACGCTAAAAAAACTATCAAAATTCAAAAATTAACAAAGTTTCGAGGGCTGTAGATATGGCTTACAAAATTACTGAATTAAGCATGTTTAAGTATGCACCCATCACGTCATGTGACTTGAGATGAGACCAATCAGCAGATATAAGGCTATATTTCGACCAAATCGTCAGGTTTAATTTTGATAATTTAAAGAAGCACGTCATTGTGTATTGCAACCAACTTGATAAGGCTAGTAATGGATGTTGAATAAAACTGTTATTTTTTGTTGAAATAAATATTTCGCTAATTTTTTTCATCGGTTTTTAAATGTAACTTAACGACGTACGTCACGACTCACGAGTGACCCTTTTCTTATAGTAAAACAATGTTTAATTATGACAGTATTTTATTTTATACTCCATATTTTTGATTTTTTCGTCCATATTTTATGTAAATATTTAAAAATTTTTAAATACTTATTTATCCGGGTCCTAGTGATTATGAAGAACTTTCGAGAAATACAGGAGCATTAAGAACAATTGAAGTTTCATTTTAAAATATCATGGAAGGTGGTAGAAGAAGTGACATTAGTAACGACTAACGTCAGCGAGGCTGGCGTCTCCCTCATTGAAATAACGAATTTAATTTATTTTATTTTAAATGTGCATTATACATTATACAGTGTGCATGAAAAATTGTGTCAACCCTCTTAACTGCGTAATCAGTATCGAAACAACTTACATTTACATAATTATCAATAAAAATAATTAAATAATTTACCGCCATCACACCTGCTGCGCTACCAGTGACGAACTCGAACGTACATTCACATTATTTTGATTGTTTAATCACTTTAATACCACTTTTTTTCAAAAATCGATTCGTTTCACTATGTTACGAATCAATTTAAAATAACACTTAGTTAACTAAAACGTATACGGCTCGAGAATTCACTGTTTTCATCGTTTTCGTAATGGTACTTTTCTTGAAGAAGCAAACAGTTCGTCATAAAGTCTACGCGATTCCACATAATTACAATCATATTTCCCTAGACTCATTACCATATTGAAATATTCTTGGTTGGAGTACATTTTATAAAACAACACAATTTTATAAAACCGTAACCAAAAAGTAATCCACTCGGAAGAAATTTCCACGAGGAACTAATAATTTTTTCTTATAAAATGGCGGCATAGGCTTGACTAAAAAATATCGATAAATCAAATATCGATAATCATAACAATAAATAAGTATGTAATATTCATATTATTTCGATATTTATTTTTATATATCATACATTAATACATATTATTTTTGATCGTAAAACACCATTTTTAACAGAAGTAGATTAACGATTTATCCTAATAATACAACATAGTTAATTTACGTGCAGGAGTTTCAAATTATAATTTTGATTAATAATATTTATTATTAATAAAAATTGTTTTAAATAAAATGATTTTAATGTGAAAAGTATAACTATTTATAGCAATATTGAAAATATCGATAGAATATTTATCGATATACTTATGTACCTAATTTTTAAACTTGCAAATTTCTATTCGAAACACTAACAAAAGACGAGTGGCGCCCCGCCGGCAGCCCGGCGCCTGCGATCTTAACATAAAACCATTAAATTATCTAAATTACTTTAACTTGTTACAACACGTAAGCAAACTTAGTAATTCCTTTTAAAGTATAAACCATTGTTTGGTTTAATTAAATAAAATTAAATATTCACATTTGAATTATTTTTATTTCATCAAAATACGAAAATTTCTTTTATTTATATTACGATGACAAAGCAGAATGCGAACTGTTTGATGTTTCTCACAAAAGAATTGATTTTCGATGGATGAGAATTGGATAAACTAATAATAATAGTCAATCATAGTAACCGAAAAGAATTAATAGAAATAGACTTTCCTGTTCAGTTGATTAAAATCTCATTAATATTATAACGAAATTGTTTGGAATTTAATCTCTTTGAACCTGTGGAACAATTAATATGTACATACTTTCAGCAAGGTTTAGCAATTTAAACTACTTAAAAGCTATTAATACAGAAGGGGATTATTTTTCGTAAGCGAGGGTGCCCGTGCGAGTGTCGCCGTAGTGATGACGGACAAGCATTACACATCTAAAGTCTATGTGGACTGACGAGTCCGGCGCAGTTTTTTTTGTTTCGAATTGACATATGCTGTTAGCCCTAGTGGCTTTGACAGCGTCACCGAGAGGGGTGAGTCCGGCGCAGTGCCCGCTCAGTTGGCCAGCGGCGACTAGCGGGGGCCAGCGGGCTACAGGTGCGCGGGCCCGGACGACGCGAACAATAGACGCAGCGAGCATCCTCGATATATACAATTTAATAAGATGTTTGTCCGTCGCGAAAAACAAAAATATTAAATAAATCTTAAACAATTAATTTACAAATACATATAGAACACATTGTTGATTAAAGAATTGATTCCAAAGCAATATCAGACATCTGATATTTATCATAATCATGTACATATTTTACCCTTCAGGTAAATTTGCATCGTCTGTTTAAACTGGCATACTCAATGTTTTTATGAAGTAAATTGTTAACGATACGAATTTAGCAGAAGATAAATTAATGTATACATTAAAACATCAGTCTCTATGTACTTTTGAAAAGACACACTTAAGTTATTTGATTTTATTTTTTTTGTTTTTATTTGTGTGTGTTGTATTTTTTAGGTATGTTTTTTATGTGAGTGTTTTTATTGTGTGCTATTTAAAATTATACTAAATCAGTAGTTATATTGAATTAATATGCAGTGTTTAGTTTACTTACCGTCAAATGCTTTTTGACGCACTTTACTGAGGAACGAAAAAACGTTGTCTGAGTTTAACAAAGTTATTTGATGAGCACAATTAGAAACAGACGTTGAACTTTAAATGGATTCAAATAATGTATAAATAATGGAAAGCCTCGTAAATATACAAGTTGTACTGTAGTTAAAATGAATGATCTTTAAGTTTATACATTATTGTTATTAAAATGTTACATAAATTCATTATGTCACTATCAATGACTTAATTAAAACTTTGCACAACACACTGAATAGTGTCGGACCTTTTAAAATGAATATTGTATGAACACTTCTGTAAACGAATATGGTAACAATCTTTTATAAAAAATATCTATGATTCATTGTAAAAAATATATTCTCGATGTTCTCCTAAAGCGACTTCTTTTTCTTTGAAAAAATAAAATTAATATATAACCATAGCCTTAAATATAAAAATATTGAAACTTAGAATGGCAACAGGAATCTTACATTCTTAACTTCTTAGTTTTAATCTAATAAGTTTGTGAAATTTTCTTCAATACATCAACTAGATATTGTAAGTATTTGACGTGAATCTTCTCTATATTCTGTCCTGACAAAGTTATGACACTAAAATCAAATATCAATTAATAAATATTATTTGTAGCAGAAGTTTATTTTATAATTTATATACATGAGTGAGTAAATATATATAACTAACATCTCCGTACAGTATTTAACGAAGTGATCTTCTTGAATTTAATTTCCAAGTATCTATAACGACCATTAAAAGGTAAATTAGATTTATCTTATAAATATAACAATTTATTGTTTTGTAATATAGATCAATCGTTTAATATTCCTTGTGAATGACAATGACTAATAGCAGCACTTAAGATAAATTTGAGATTTTCTTTGAGGATCATACTCAATTGCAGTAGATTTAGTCCATCAATACATAAATCAAGCGCTCAATGTACAGGCTGTTCCAGGAGTCAACGTGAAACAAACGGAGTGGCAGGATTGATTGGAACCATCACGACAAACATCAGAAAGGAATCTATTTCATGCAATTTGAACAATTATGAGCATTTGAGAAATACCTACAAAATCGATCAAACTCAAATGGATACTATACAGTACGGATAACATCAATAAGTTTTTCAAAAACTATTTGGAAAAGTTATGAATATTACTCCTACATATAACTTCAATGCTTTCTTCAAAATGAAAGTAATTTATACAACTATTTTTCAAAGTAAATGGGAAAGTTAAATGTTAAAATAACCATTTTTAGATGTTAGTTACATTCATTAATTCTTTTAACAAATAATATAAACATATAAGAGATCTCCATATTGTGTCGACCATAAATATTATCTGTAATACTGAACACATATAAAGCTCTAATCTCGTAAGCCTACACACTGTCACTACGGTTTACTCGTGGTTTACTGTTACAAGTTACTTTATAAGGCAACTAAATTTAAATATCCAGCTATTCTTAAAACCTAAAGTATACATTACTTAAAACTTCTTTAGTCTCGTCAAGCTATGCATTGACAGTCTACATGACACTCTCTGAACTTCATTTATTCATAATAATTAATAATATCTTAAATTATCTTGAATACACATCAAATAAACGTATGATTTTTGGTTATCCTTCTATTATGTAAAACTAAATTTGCGCGCGACTTCGTCCGCGTTAATTTTTGGCATTGGTAATTAATATATTAAAGAAAGCCCACAAATGGGGCAATACACAACAACTACAAAACTACAGAAATGTTATAAAAATTAAGAATTACGTTAACATGAATAGTTTGGCAGTATTTGACAAATTAAATTTACAGAAAGAAACTGTTGTCTATAGATATTGTCTATCATAACTCTTTTTTTTAACGAAAGGAATGCTTATTGGCTGTCGATCGTGCCTACATAGACCGGTAAAAGGTACATAGCGATAATGTCGTTTTGGCTAGGAGTTGAGTTCTCGAGTAAGTATATATGGTTTTTCGCTTATATGAGGAAAAGTCGAATGTTTTCCGGAATGTAAAGTAGCCTATGTGTTACTTCTGGACGTCAGCTTCCTGTATACAAAATTTTATCAAAATCGGTTCAGCCGTTTGAGCATGAAGAAGTAACAAACATAAACACACCCACAAACTTTCGCAATATTAGTACCTGTACGATATTACCTTTTTCTGACATTTTCATCTCATGTGTCCGTCAACACGAGTTTTGTAAAATAACCGACACGTCGGATTAAATACATCGCGTAGAATATTCGAATAATGTAGATTCATTGTTTTTTGTCATTAATTAAAACATAAAGACTTGATTTCTGTTGATTATGATACTCTGTAGCTTTTGCTCCCAGAATCACTCGAAACCAACTTTTTAAAAAGAGCACCTATAGAATAAAAAGTAGAAACTTTTTCTAAAAAATATAGCTGATTTTTACAAATATTTATAGTAATTTTCATGAGTTTATGGTAGATATTTTCGGAACGACGACAACATTAACATACAAATACTTATTTAAATTATAAATACACATTAATCAAAATATGGTTTTTCAAACACAAATAACTCTTCACGAGTTCTATTCAGACAGTATTAAAAATAAGTCTCCTAATATAATATTTTCAGTAAATCCTTGTTGGTATATAAACTATCACTGAGCATTTTCTTTAAACGATAAAACAAAGAAAACTTTTAAAGCAATCCTCCAGCGACTGGCTTGGAACAGAAATACCTATTGAACTTTCAAATTATTAGAGAACATGATATTAATAAGTAATATTAACAGTAGTACTTTGTAATCGTTTAACCTAAAGATCTTATCTTGAAAAAGTATATACCTATTAGGAAAAAACCTAATAAAAATTCCAATTACATATAAAGTCATTGATTCATTGAGTTGAAATTCTATTTTTACTATAACGTTAAATGTGATCGGTGTTGCTTCCTGTATACAGTTAACTCTTTTTCGTTGCCGGCAGTGGTCCAGGCCATGGTCGGCAGCGAGAGGGCATGGCAGGCGGTGGCCGACTTCAGCGAGAGAGTCATCTTGCAGAAGGAGGCTGCTGAACGAGTGAGGGAAGACGACCCCTCCTCGGCGCCGCTGCGCCGACGAAGGCTGGGTCGAAGGCAGCGGGCTTATGCTCGCGACCTGCCTCCCCAGTGAGGAAGCCTCCGGGCGTCGGTGGGGAACCGGCGTCCGGGTAACATAGGCTAGAGGAAGAGCGGCGTGTTTGGCGTTCCCGGCACGCTGCTCTTGAGTCGGAGGGGTGGTGTGGTCAGCCACTGATGCCCCTGCCGATGGCGGAGTCCCTTTCGGGACTCGTGCGTAGTGAGCGGAAGTATGGCTTGCCGTTCCCGCTCACTAGTCTACGCACAGCGCAGAGAACGTCGAGGTGGTTTAGTGGGTGGAAATCCCACATGCCCCTGTCGCGTTTCCCCCCGGCAGGAAGTCTTTAAAAGATTCCCCTCGTAGAAAAAAAAAAAAAAATAGTATATCCTTAGCTATGACTTTAAGCATCATCAATTTCACTACAAATTTTGCAAAGATGAGAATTATAATTCCATTTGCATCCCATCTTGTGGTTCATAGTAAGGATGGGTTATGTGTTATAGGACGGCCAAATTAATTTCGATATTGGAATTCTATTAACAAAGACTTGAAATCTATTACAAAAAAGCAACAGACGCTTTTAAACTGCAATACTTTTGATTCAAATGGCATAAACATGACTTGCGATTAATCCAAATGTGGCGAAGGAACCCCTCCTTCAATTAATAATTAAATAATTTTATAGGATGTTTAAACTTGTAATCTATGTTAGGATGGATGTTAAAATTTATTGAAAGAAAAATGGTAACATAATAAAATAAATCTCTCATGTACATTTAAATTAAAATACTGTTACTGTAATTTAGTTATGAAATTATTAGGAGCGTACATACTGTATATATATTCTAATTAAGTATTTCATCAGTTATGACCAATATATCAATATAATAAATAATAATATTTTTAACATTAAAGTAAGTTGAACTAAAT
Source organism: Danaus chrysippus (assembly GCA_916720795.1). NCBI lineage: Eukaryota > Metazoa > Arthropoda > Insecta > Lepidoptera > Nymphalidae > Danaus > Danaus chrysippus. The sequence continues at coordinate 12,086,964 of CAKASE010000044.1, forward strand.
AAATGGTTTTAAATTCAAATATCTCTATTACGTTTATTTACCCATATTCTCCACATTTGCGGATTTCCAGCTCAAAATATTGTGTAATTTGATCGCGGCCATATAATTTCATTTTCACAATATCACCTTACATCTGAGGTGAATGATTGAGAAATTAATGGAATAAATATAATTTATATGAAAGGGGCATTTATATGCAATATAAAAGAAATAAAACATATTAAATTGGACCTTTTAACACGTTTGTGTGTGAAACTATTTGTAGTTTTATACATATTTATGTCATATCAATTATCTTCTTTTACCTGGCAATTTCCCAGCTTTAGCCAGGGTCTTCTTTACATGTTGTGAATAGTTTTGGCTAATTGTTTTTACGACCGGCCGCCTGCCTGACATCAACCCTCTATGGGAATGCATTAATCAGTGATGTCTAAAACCTCTTAGAAAGTACATACATATGACTCAGAAACATCACATTTTAACCACTAGTTCACCACTGACTTAATGTCATATCAATTATATGATGACCAATTTATATTAGTATGGTCATTATTTTATAATTCATTATGTTATGGATACTAAACGTAATTGTTATTATGGGTGGTGTGATGAAAGATTTAAACTGCAGCTTTATAACACCTAGCATCGAGGAATATGACAAGATTTATATAAGATAGGAACTGAATTATATCTGTATTTAAAATTTTATAAGCGATTTTGAATGTCTAGTTTATTGAAAAATAAATAGCGATTTGCAATTAAATAATGTTAAAGCTATGGATCTGTATATATATATATATATGTACAAAATTTACAGTATATAATTTTTTTTTGTATCTATTTCCTTCCCTATTTTCACTACTTACATAGGCTGTCTTCATGATTTGTTAATGTGTTTTGGTAACTGATAGTGATGATTTTTTCAATAGTCATCAAACAATTTTTCTAAAAGTATTATAAAGATATATTCAACAAATGAAATTCAATTTACTACATTGTTTAAGATGCATTTAGTCAGATGAACAGCGAAATTTTTTTTAATTTAACTAAGGTGCTATTGCTGATAACTGTAAAATTTTAAGTTCAACACTGAAGCTCTTGATTCAGAAGATATGTCTGTAACTCGGAGATCGAATCCGCAAACATCACGTCGAAAACGGTACTATTTACCTGATTTATACCATATCTGTGTCCGTACAAACATTTAATGTTAGAATTTGTCTGCAGTATATCGGTGTAAAATGTCTTCTTCTTACTGTAAGTCAATAATTTAGTGTATGGATGTGCGTGTTCAAAGTTTTGATATAAATTATAAATTGTTACTTAAAGTTAAATACATATTTAATATCATCAATCAAATCATTAAAACATTGATAAGACCGCTTTCAAAATTGCATTATCCTTTAGTTTTAATATCATCCAATGTAAATCGACAAAGATATGTAAATGAAATGCTGTTGTTAAGGCAGGGCAGGGCATTGTCTTTATTTAAAAACACTTCTATGATAAGAACCTTCTACCTTCCTCTACCTGTAAGTCGTAGAGTCTAGTTGTAGTCATGTAACTACAGCTCGAACATTGGCTGACTCGACCGGGGACGTACCACCCTCTCACAGAAGACCGGCGTGAAGTAGCCTTTAATTGTTTCGATTTTGATTTCGATGAGTGAAAGAGCCGGTTGTCCTTGTTCGTTCCTAATCTCAGTTTTGTCTATATTTTTCCACTTCATGGATCGTAGTAAGAATTGAAGCCTCTGCATCTACAAAGAAACACTTTTTTATTTCTTTTTGAACGCTCATATATAATATAACTAGCGGTCTCTAAGATTTTAAAGTAAGAAGAAATCTTTTTCTCCATTTTGTTGTATTTTTTTTTATTACACTTTCTTATTTGGATGAATATTTGCAAACTCTTCTAATACATTTATAATAAGTGATGCCTTTACTATACTGTTTATTCCAAACTATAAAACTTATTACACATGAAAAATAAAGTTTTGAATGTCATAACTTTTGTGTATTCGTATTTCTGTTGACAGATTTCCGTATTTAAGTTTATAGTACTGTAATTATAACTTTTATAATTTAATAATTTAAAAAATAATACATTTACAATACTATTTTAAAAGTACCTTTGTTCCCGTTTCAAGATAAGGTTCCACATAACACTATGTTATCGTGATAGCATGTAGCAGTGCCGAATAAAGTGCTATGAACTCGTAAATATTCGCTTCCTCGTAAACTTAAAAAATGTATATTATTATTAATCAATAATAAAAAAAAAACAGAATGTTTTGTTGAGGGAATTCTCAGACAACATGCATAGCGTCTTAGTACAGGTCAAACCTATTTGTTTGTTATACTATGCGAGGTCCCCTATACGGTTTCAGTGACCTCGTTCTAAGTTTCCAATCAACATTTCTTTCATTCACAGGTCGAGGAGCTGGAGCCGCTGGTCATAGACGTGTGGGTGGAGGCGGTCGGCTCGCCACTGAGCTTCGCTTTGCGAACACGAGACTCTCAATGGCCGGTGCTGTGGTAAGGTTATGATATCCTGTAAATGGTAATAAATATATGAACAACTACAAAATATATACGAAATGTAACAATAAAAATGTTATTTAAATTAGTTAAAATATTAGTTGAAAATAAAGATATGTATTAACTACGAGATATTTTTCCTTTGATATTTTTCACAAGGAAAAGATATATATGATTAGATTAAAAAATTTCTTCTATTGTATTTTGGTAACAACGGTAATGTTATAAAAAACGGTATCTTTATGGTGTTATTAAAATATATCTCATCAGTGTCATTTTTTCGTCCTTTTATAAGACCGTGAGTATGTTGTTAAACCCTTGTATAATAACTCGGTATTTTAATTAATTCCAGGATCTCTTACTCGGATCCCGAGCGGCTCGTAAACATAACGAATACCTCACGCGCCGACTTGACTGTGTAATGTGTATTAATTTAAATGATAATATTAATATAAATGATAAAACTTGTTATAGAAATTGTATTTTTACGTTAACGCACTAGCAACTAAATTACAATGTAGAACTATTTTAAAGGCTGTTGTCTAAAATCATATTTAATATTGTATTTAATATCTTAGTACATAAACTAATAAGTAACGAGTAGAACTGAGGATATCGGTTCAAGTTTAATAATCAATACACGGGATCCAATTAAGCCTTCGCTGACGATCTTGCAATTCACTCACGAAACCACAAACATTGTCAAGTACTACGGAATGCATGAATATAATGGATATCAATGGATAAATACTGTGAGCTGACGGATGGACTGAGGACAAAATAAAATAAATTTCATTGTATGTGTCTCGGTAGGCGGAATACATATACATATTGACCTCCCCTCTTATACCTCATACGAGCCGCAATTATAGTTAGGCGGTCAATACGTTTCTAGGGAAACGGAAAATGCACCAGTAGAGGTGTAAATATTTAACGGTAAATTTGTAACATAAGTTTTTTATGAACATTTCTGTTAATTTATAGAATCCTAAATATAATTTTGTTATGTTATTTTTCAAACATTTTTTTGAATGTATATGTAAATATACCTGTCTGAAATTTACGGGAATTATAATTATACTTTGATAGAACAGAGCCAACGAACATATTAACTTTATCTTAAAGAAATAAGCTGTTGTATTCCAACTTTTAGTGAATTCATTGACATTTATGAAACCGCACAATATTTACGCCTTCTGAGGAAAATATAATTAATATCATCGGCACGTATGTTGCCGGGAACCAAATAATTTAGACATATAATTATAAAATCTTTTTATGAACTAATAATAACACAATCATTAATATTAAAACATTCATATCATAATGAAAATTTCAGAGTTTAAACAACAAGAGTTGCCATTCCGTCTGTACCTGTGTCTTTTTGATGTATTACCTCGTGTCTGTCCTTGTCCCTCAGTTGTGAGTTTGATTTTTATGAATATTGATGTAAGTAGTTTAATAAACACCGACTTATAGTTATTTTTAATAATAGCAAGAAGTTTCATAGACGAAGAGGTTTCGGAACAAAGTGTGTACGAGGAAGAGATGGACACAGGTGTGAAGTTATATCTGGCAGCCGACTTTCGAATACAAGATGTATCGTTTTATCAGGTTTACATGTTTTCACTGACTTTAGCGATGACTATATAAAACACTATCACAGCAGAAAAAATATGTTTGAAAATAATGTTCACGCAGGTCGAGCCGCTGCAGTTGTCGATAAAAGAGGGAGAGAGTGCCTCATTAACAATACGGTCGATTCCACGTCATGAAGTGGCGCCTTATTAAACTTTAATGCTTCGAAGTTTACCAGTCAACGAGTGCGCGTGAGAATATTGTTGACTAGTTTTTGCCCGTGACTTCGTCCGCGTTAGTTTGGTCAAAAGTAATATATGTAGGTATAGCTGACCAGGCGAACTCTATTCCGTCTTAGAGGCCATAAATAATCAGGTTTTTCCTGTTTCAATCAAACAGAATGATTGACATATTAGTTAGTTGTCAAATCTTATGTCAAAAAAAAACGTTTGTATGGGAAATAGAAAAGGGCTGTTTTTAGTGTGTTTTTCCGGCAATTATTCCAATTTTTCTCACCTTTTAAACCTTTCCTGGACTTCCAGAAGTATTTCAAGACTAAAATTAGCCAAATCGGTTCAGCCGTTCTCGAGTTTTAGCGAGACTAAGGAACAGCAATCCATTTTTATATATATAGAAGATATAATATTTTCCCGCGAGCAATACTATCATAGACTAATCGTAGTACGTATAATGTGCAGCAGTAGTGTGTAGATACAACCAAAGAATGATTTGTAGAGATGTTATCATGTAGAACGCTTTTTTTACTAAAAGTTAACTTACGAGTTAAAGCAGGCTATAATAAACAAATACAGATACAACCTTGATGTTGTGTCTTGTTTCATTTGTATTTAGTGTCGCGTGGTACCGCCCTCCGCCACCCGTCCAGTGCTTGGCGCTGCGTGAAGCTGAACGACACTCCGACCTCAGAAACACTCAGTCCGAGATACGAGTGACGTTATGTGCCCTGGAACTGACCGCCGGTGATGTTATGAGGCCAGTATAAAATATCAAATATAACATAAATCTAGCTTGGAAATAATAATCGTATAAGATACGAGTACTCCTATATACTAACATACAACAACAAGACTGAATGATGTTTTTAATTTCCAATTAGAGTTCGCAAAACGGTGAAACTTCAGAACATTGGAGAAGGGCCGTTAGAGATACAGCTAACACAGTAGCGCCTTGGCTGTTAGGACTCTCCAGACATATCTGTAAAGCTTACTGTATCGAGAGTGACAGAACAAAGACAGAGAGTATAACAGTGAAAATACAACTGAGAAGTTGTATTGAAGTAGGAATATGTAATGTTGAACTTTTCTCTCTAGTGACGTATCATTTCTTTAATCATATAATATTTTACAGATTTAACATTTCACAGATGGTCGTAGAGCTCAGTTTGAAAACCAATGAGGTGTGGCCTTCAAGAACCACTATTAAGACTGAGTTGTGCTTCTCCGATCACGAAGCAATTATGTTATTTGTATTAAAACATTTCAAGTATTAGCACAAATTGAGATATGATTTTCGAGGTATAGTATCGTAAGATTACTATGTAAATGTTTTAATATGGTTTTTAGGTATATGAAACGTTTTACACATGTCGAGATCAACTAGACAGACTACATACCCGTACTACATACTATCCTCTCAGTTGGATGGAGGGTGCCGTCTCTTGTGGGGAGGTCGTGGTCTGTTCTCGAGGAGCAGCAGGTGAGTGGTGCAGGACGAGGGTCAGATGATGACAACTTACTGCCTTCCTGAAGACATACATTGTTATATCAGCATCAATGTTAAGAGAGAATAGACAGAAGATCACATGTGTGTTTAATAAGAAACAGTCAAAACCTTTTTTTATATAATATTATATTATATTAACTTTACTTTACACTCCATGTTCATTTACAAAATCTATTTAAAATAAACGTTCAACAAAATTAAGCCCGAGTTTAAATCCATTAAGTCAATTTACACACGAGACTGTGTACGTTATACAGGTATATAGGTTTAAAGGTACTCTTTTTATTGATATTCATTGTGATTACAAAATTTAATTGACGTTACTAAAATTCATTAATTATGTTTAGAGCTCAAGACAAAATAGACTTTTGATAAAAAAGATAAGACAGCAGCGACAATGAGACGTGTATCATCCCCATGAGCTGTCAGGGTGTGTTGGACATCTGAAAGATTGGCAATGCTGCCGCCACAATCACTGTTTTCAACAGTCAACTTATCCATCTTCGATTTTCATTTAACTATTAATACACTCACAAACACTGTCATTACTTTATTTCAGACTTTAACTAGCACTTGTAATTAGATAATATTCCTCCTGAATGGCTCTCAGTACACTGTGTTGCTTCCGCTAACATTTGCGAATATAAATTTTAATATTAAACTATGACGATTAGTATTAGTTATTCAAATGAACACAAAACATTACATTAGTTTAAGTTATTACTTATTAAGACATTCAATCTTAATATTGCCACTTAATAATTTATAGAAAACATAATGGATTAACATTGAATACGAAGTAGTTACTTATTAAGTACCCTTTTTACTTAAAGCTACAGAATGATTAATCGTCACATATTACAAATCACGGGACGAATTAACTTTTACTGTTCTTTAATACAAATCACACAACGATTTCTAGAATAAATAATTTTGATAAACAAATCACTGACACAATGACGTTAGTGATTTGTTTATGTCACATCTACCCTCTAAAGTAAAATACTTATGAAACAACTACCCCTTATAAGGGTTTTAAATATTGTTGAACAGAGAAACACATACGAATATATGTACTAAGAAATAAAGTAGCACAATTAGGTACATCTGCAAAATAAATTTAACTCGCTATATCTGGTTAGGTCAGAAAAAAATAATAATTATGGTTATTTAATTAAAAATAGAATAATAAACACTGTATAACAATTTTAATTAGTCTACCTTAGCAAGCTATAGTCTACCTTTCCTAAAAATATATTGATCAGTAAATCATAAATATCAAGACGATTTGTCAGAACAAGGACCATCACAGTTGGTGGTGGTTCTCGGCGTCTATATCCTGTTGAGCTCAAATTATTTGGTTCAGGTTGTAGGATAAAACAAATTACATATACATATATGATTCACCCGCTGCTACTGTGTGAGGTGAGGTTAATCTATAGAGGCATGTGCTGCCAGTCATGATAAACAGACACTACTTATTGTATGGAGCGGTACGAGCATCACTAGACGTTATATAATAAGAGTGTAACTATCATAGCATGTAGTCCCCAGTGATCACTCCATCAAAGTGTTTTATATAAACGACTGTATACACACAACAAAGAGTATTAACTGGAAAGCTGCTATGTGTATTAAATGGTATAAATTGATTTTGGTTTATTTTGTTTTGGTTCAAAAAAGAACGGGACTGTATCTTTTAAATTGATTAATTATTTTCAAATTAAAACAACAGAGCCTTACTATTATTATTTCAGCATTAATGGCCACTTGAAGGAATATCATAAAGTTCTGGTTTCTAACTTTAATATTAAAGTCGGATTTTTTGGTTCAGTTATTTATTTTTTTGAGCTAAATGATTTTATGAATTATTTATGTCAATACAAATATTCTTTATATGCACTGTATAACAACAAAAAGGTAATATTATTTTTATATTGGTTCATAATGGTTGTTCTCAGAGTGCTATTTTTTTGAAATCAAATATTTCTGATCGTGTTTGAACTTTTATAGTTATAATTGTTAGTGCTTTTCTGACATCACATACTTATATTATACGCAATAGAAGTAACACGTGTCTCACCGTCTGTTCATCTGTTCGTATGGAGGTTTGTGTGTAAAGTTAAATGTTCAGAGATTTATAAATAAGTTACAGTTATATAAAAAAGACAGTAATGTTACATCGTATAAGCATAAGAGGAGCTCTTTAGACAAAGCAATACAATATTCAATATGTTTTCCTTTCACCAAGTGGAGAAACACGTAGTAACAATTGACTTACTTAGAAGTGTTATTGGATGAAATTACATCGTAATTTTCACGAGAGATGAAAACTTTCACTTACATGAGCACGATACATGAATACATCATCGTTTCATCCTTTCATCCTCGTAGTTGCTATTGTGAACAATATTTGTTGCTTTTTTACTGAAGCAGATTTCAGTGAGTACTGTCATAAAACAGATAAACAGAGACGCTTGGTCTTTAACGACTCTTGTGTAAGTCTGAGATGTAAAAAATAGTTACAATACAGATACAATAATAGTTCAGATTAACATAACAGTTTTTACATATGAAGAAGTTTCGTGAATGAAACACTTACTATTTATAAATATTTTAAATAGAGTCACTTTCTAAATCATTTTAATACGTGTACAGTTATCTGTAATATTTCTTTATTTTCATAATGAAACTGACTCAGCAAATATTTCTTAAGCCTATCAAGTGTCGTATAAAGCTCAATACTCGAGATATTAATTTCTTTAACATGCTGAAGTGAGCTCAATAACACTAGCTTTTGACCAGAATCTAAATATATATTTTTATTAAACCATTTTACATAATATTATTTCGAAAAAAAACTTACAGTTGCATGTATGTATATGGTAAAGGCTATCTCGAATGGCTATCATTTATCGATCAGAGGCCGTGTGTATGAAATATATTAGTATAAAACAAATATTTTTATAATACTATTTGAAAACAAGCATTCATAAAAAAAATAACTTTAAAGTAAACTTCTAATATAAAATGTAATAGTTCTCTTGAATGAGACGGTGAATAAGATAATAAATAATAATAAGGTAAACATTAAATTAAGGAAAGAATCTGTTAAGAATATATATTTTATACCGAGTGTAATAGATCTTATGATAAAGGCAAGCATACTCGTAAATGTTTAAGTAGGGAAGTACCTTCAATAGTTATTAATTTTAGGAACATAAGAGAATACTACTATTTTAATCAAAATAATTTAAATTCGCAATTTTTAAACGTTCTACAAAGCATTTCATGAAATATTTTCGGAACAAAAACAAAAACGTGAGAGAAAATATTTCCTTTAGATCTTTAAAACTCTTGTTTCTATGATGTAATTTTGTTAACAAAATATATAAAAAAAATGGATTTAATAAAAATAATCCAATATCCAAAATATTACATATTTTAAGAAACGTTCTTCCAAAAACTACGTTCTAATATATACATCATTAGAAGCTGTCTTTGTGTGAGTTTTTACTTCCGTAAAGTATGTTGTATGCGTCTTATTTGAAATCTTGCGATTCTTCAAAATATTATAGAAGCTAAGAATAACGATAAAGATAATTATTCTATTTAGTGTTATAAATGAAACGAGCTCCCATAGTGGTAGAGCTACATTAATTCTGAAACATTACTTGTCCTCTCCATCAAGTATCTCTCGGCAACATTTCATTAACGACTGACATCATACCGCTCTTGAGAGGAGCGAGAGTGCCAAGTCATGTCTACATTCATGTGTATACGATGGATAAAATCTATTTCACGAGATTTTTACAGAAAAAAATTAGTCGAAAAACAACTGTATCATATTGAAGTAAAAACTCACTGAAGGTTTATATAATAGAAATACAAAACGCATATCTTATAGTATTTAACAGATCCTGACATGAACATGTTGTTTTAACTTCTCTTCCGTATTAACACAATAATTATAGTATTCTTAACAATAACAACACTTCTACTAATATTCATGACTTGCTTCTTTCTGTTTATTTAATAAATATTGTGTAAGGTGAGCGAGTTTAATGATCATCATACTATATGACGATCTTTTACATTATTTCTCTTTATATCTTCTAGTTAGAACTAAGAGATAAACATATGAGTTATGACGTATCATATACACTTAAAGACATATCATTCGTCCTGAAAGACTAATAAAGTCGTTAGTAGTGCGATTGAAGACAACGAGTTTAAATAAATTAATCCATTACCTCTGGGAAACTTTTATTTTTACTTCATATAAAGTGTATTTCAAATATTATTCCAAGTATTTTACTGAACTACAGTCAGTTAATTACGTATGACGCCGACAGAAACATTATAACACGAATTATGTTGGTTGTTGACTCATTTGGAACTATTTAATGTAGTACCTATTTACAATAGTATCGAATATCATTTATATTTTGATAAGAATATTCATATAAAACGTAATATTTATTCTTGAATTGCAAAAATAAAAAAAAATGTAATGTAAGTGCGTTCGTAAGGGAAGCTACTTCTGATTAGTAATGCTGTTCTGATGAGAAGAAAAAATCTATACAAAATCCCATGAACCAAACTGAATACATCGAAATAAATGTGTGAACTAAAAAAAGTCATATTGTTATTCTGAATATTATATGAAACACATTTAATGTTTACAAAGATTCATTATCAACCTCGAGATTAATCTACAAGTAGATCCAAGCTGTGGTTAAGTTACTACAGCTCTTATATGGGCTGGCTCGACCGGGGAAGTACCACTCTCTCATAGAAGATCGGCGTGAAGTAGTTGTTAATGGTTGCACTTAGACCGACGAGTGAGACAGCCAGTTGTGCTTTTTCTTATCTTACTCCTTCCTCTCTCTCTCCAACAACTGTGGCTGGAGCCACATCTGTAACATCCTTTATGTTGTACAGATCCACGGGCGACGGTGACTACCTTCCACCAAGTAACCCGTCTGTTCGTTTGCCACCTTTGAAATAAAAATAATAATTATCATCTTTATATTACAGGGAAGTAAATATTTCTCCCTGAATAATATAAATATATTTTAAGCTTTAATAACTCATACTTAATTGAAAATTAATAATATTTGATATAGCTCACACGAGAAATAATGGTTCATGTAATTAGATTTGTGGAGCAATTTGTCAAATTAATATAATTAAGGATTATTTAATAAGGAACATTATAATTATTGGTTAAACAATTTTTTTATATACCTATTGTTTAAGTTACGGTTTCAGAAAGATCATTCCAGCAACAAAAATTTCTCATGTGAATACAAAGAAAACACGTTGCGGCCAAAAAGTTAAGAAGTTTCAGTTTTTCCTTATAACGGCCCAGACTCTTCAACGATGAATCATGAATATTACTTATTATTTCACGAGAGAGTGTGCGTCTTATCAACATAGCATTTGTCTAATATAATGGAGACGGGCGGGACGTTGTTACATTTATACAAACCCTGTTTTTTAGAAATAACACTTTTTTACAAAATGAAACATTAGATTGTTCTTTCAAATCATATTAGAGTTCAAAGTGTCTTAAAAAAACTGTTTAAAAGTATCGCGACAAATACGTACCGAGCAAAACAATGCACGAAAGTTATAAAAATGAAAATAGTATATTTATATACATGGAGTCTTCATAATTCCACCTTATGTGAAGCACTTGGACGAATGAATGAACGATTTATGACGGATCAATAAAAAATAATTTCTGAAATAATAATTGTTATAAGCTAACATACGTTTCATCTGAGACATCGGTAAATTTTACCCGCCGAGTTAAAAATATAGCTGGCTAATAATTTCTTCGTTAATGTTATCGTTCTAGGACAACGTTCCACCGCATCATCGTATAATTTCCAGCTCTTTGTTTCATAAAATGTATTTAAATATTCATTCTTCACAAACATAACAGGTTATAGCAACCAGGAGAAATAATTGAACATAAAATTTAAGTTAGGAGAATTTTCCGAAAACTTTACGAACTTTCCGAAGTGATTTGAACATTTTCTCATCCGCAGTATTATATACGTAGACTACAAAGATGTTGTTTTGTTTATAAATTGGTATTACAGCAGTAACTTTATGAAAAATGTGTACGTATCTTATTTTAATTATAACCCCATGCCACCCTACAATGTATAGTATTTTTCACATACAGTGTGAAATACATACTTGTCATACTTGCTTAGCTACAAAGACGATTCTTAAAAGCGTTCTGCAGTTCATATTTTTCTTTATGTAGAAAATTGTCTGTATTCAAAAACGTTTAATAACTTTTTTGATGTAATATTACGAATCTTTTGATGTAATAAAATAGTTTGTTAGGTAAAATATGCTTTAGAACTTCTTAATCTGTTCAAACTGGGAAAAGACCTTAATAAAAGGAATTCTTCGATAAAGTGAAAGTTTTAGAAGATATCTTTAATATTTTAGTGTGAAAATTATAAAAGTATTTTAGTATAGACGAAACAATATAATAGAATTTTATCTATAGTAACAAAATCTTCGACCATTTTGTGTTCGTTGTATTGATTTCAGAGTTAATTAGATAAGATTTGTTCAAAAAAGCAGTTCCTTTAAAACGTTTATAACATTAACTTAGCGATGAATTATGTATTGATAGGCTTTTTGACGTTTTGGGGTTTTAGGTAAGTAATTATGGCAGAATGGACGAAAAATCAAGTTATCTTTAATTCTTGTTATTTTCTGCAAACGATTAAACTTAATTTGAAAATTATGAGAAACAATTCATATTAAAATCCATATTATTTGTGCGAAGTAAACAGTATTGTCATCTTTGGAATCGGCTTTCGAACTACGTCCTTTATCCTCGAATATCCATTTTGAGAAACTACAGAACTTCGTTATGATATCTAAGATTTTCACTAGTGCACATTTAAATGAAACTAAGTTTTACGGAAACTGAGATCTCCTTATACTGACGAGATGAATGTTGACTTACATCTGAGCTGGCCGTGATCACAGTTACTGTATACTATATAGGAACGGGAACAAGTATTATGAAGTAGATAAGGCGAAAAAATATTTCCTTTTTTGAAATTGGAACTGCTAGGCTGCCGGATTGTTAGGTACTCCTGGATAGCGATCAATACTAGTTTCGTCACGATAGGGTTCTGGAAATCATAAGCGAAGCGGTTAGTCTTTCTATTTATATACGGGTCCCTTAAACCTACACGTGTATCGTCCTAGGAACTGTTGAAGCTCCTCTGCCTATAACGTTATGTAACCGCAACCTTCACGGTGAATTTATAGGATGCTGAGAAGTTGCATCGCAAAATAATACGTTTGTGCAAATATAAAATTGTTTCATAATTTTAAAATTCCAAATCAAATATTTCCATGTTCTATTTGTTGTTTTTTATTGTTATTTCTTAAATAATATCACTTGATCACAGTTAATCTATTGTATAGCGATAGGCCTTTTTACAAAGACTACAGTTTTATCTGCAAATGAAGTTAAATCTTAGAGATAAAATGAATCTGAAACGGCTTTTGTATTTCATAAAGGCTTAAGCTCTTTTCCCGGAATAAGCCAAATACAGTTTTAATAAATTAATCAATTTCAAACCAAGAAACAAAATTTTGTTTATTTTGTCTTTTGTTTTAATTTAAATTAAGCTGAATACATGTTTCATTAAATAATTTCATTTTTAATCGTATCAGATAACTCTTCTATTGCTACTTTTCATCCAAGATTTCCCACTATCTCATTCCTTTGTTTTTAAAAGAAAAACATAACCATAAAATGTTATCAATAATTGGTAATCTTTTGTGAATACTTCTTATATTAAAAATAGTTAATAAATTAAATAATAAATGAATATTCATGGCAGTCCGTGAATATTAATTATGAACTACGATATATTCGTTACTGAAAATTTACATCAAAGATATGTAATGATAAAGTTACACAAATACAAAGACTCTATGAGAAATATTGCATATCTATTATGTCCCACGACAAAATTCTAAATTATATTCTATTTTCCTATAATAGATTAACTGTACACATTATTATAAGATAATTTTATATATACATATATGATACATTATATTTATATTAATTTATTTAATGTCACAAACTTGTCAGATAATTCCTTGTTATTAAATACTTTTATTCAATATCAACTGATAGCTCATCGTATTGGATGCATGAAGCACATATTATTTGAGAGATTTCCTTTCCATTCAAAATATGTTGTGGTACAAATCATATGCATATGCATATCTGTATTATGTGGAGTTTCAATGTGGATTCGAAGTCAAATTGATTTAAATGTTGTCCTAGCCTAACTCTATTAAAACTTCTTATTAATTAAAAACGTAAGAAGTGTTCAATCCTAGATGTTAAATGACAAACAAACAAACTATTCTACAACGAGCAATTGCTAAACAAGCTTAGATTTACCTTCGTTTTTGTTGGTTATATTATTAAGAGTGTTTTAAACTTGAATATTATGAAGGAATTATATTTAAAAATTATATAAATCTTACTTAATATAACATAAAAATCTGAATATTACCATATATATTGGGTGTTAGGTAAAATTAAAATATGTTTGTACTAATTATTATGTAGGGAAGTACATAATTGTATGTTGAGTTTGTTAGACGGTGAAAAAGTCAATGACGACACATAATATTATAATATTTTATGACTGTCACGTTTAGTGAACGCTAGATTTTATAATTTAAAAATGAGTCCAGTATGAAACTTAAAAAAGAGTCTTGATTATTAGAAAAATTTATTATACTTATTATATTATAATTATTTAATTTTATTTAGTAACAAATTATATTATTTTCGTGAAATGAGTTTTAATTTTATAGAGTTAAAGTTTAATTTTATTGAAAAAGTCACAACTACTGTTCATGAATAATTAATTATTCTTCGTTTTATTTTTATACCATGTTTATTTAGTATAGCTTTCACAATAATTACCGACTAAACGTACGAAAAAACAGAACAAGAAAATTTTCGAAATTTTTTAATTCTAGAAACAACTTATAAATTACAGAGTAATGAAACTTGACATAGTTTATACTTAACATAGTTTCAAACTTTTAACTTAAGTTCACTTCAACCAAGATCAGCCAGTAGCTGTTCCCGCCAGCAATCTCCTCAGTCGACCATATGGTGGGAGATGTATCGTCCATACATAATACATACATATCTACATGTATATGTGGTGTCATCACTCCAGTGATAATACATTATGTGGTTGTATTAGTACAACCGCCACAACATCAACAATATTATTTTTAACGAGCGGTCTCTGAGGCGATGCTAATATTGAACTTCAGTATTGAATATTGTATTAAAGTTAGTAGATTTAAAAATATTCTTAAACACCTTTACTTTATTTGGGGAGTTTTAACATCCTAACTTAACTTTCGTATTTAAGTCCAGGTGAACACCAAAACAGTGAAATTCATGGACTCTTATAGTGGATTGGAAAATATTACTAAAATATATTTAAAATAAGTATGTATTTGTTTTGAATTCATATTTTTATGATCGTCTTATATTCTTAATCTTTTTCTGACACTATTAAACATGTAGGTCAGAACAAATCGTAAATTTAGTTAACTTTCGGAATCAAGATAAAAAGCTTTAATAATAATTTTATTTTAAATATGAAAAAACTTTTATTCTCAAAACTCTAATTTTTAAGGATATGTAACAACACAAATAAAAATGTTATATATATCTTATCTATATTAATAAAGAGGAAAGATTTGTTTGTTTATTTGTTATGAATAGGCTCCAAAACTACTGAACCGATTTCAAAAATTCTTTCACCTTTGGAAAGCTACATTATTCCCGAGTAATATAAGCTATATTATATTTAAAAAAAAATTAGGGATACTTACTAAAACTCCAATAATGTAAACCAAGGTGTAAAAACTGATCTGAAAAATTCCTTACGTCGCGTGCGCTGCGAAAACTATTGACGATAGAACCAAATCATTTACTACGACTTTGCAGAACTCATCGTCATCTACAAAAAGTGTCGCGACAGCATATATCTAAATATTATACATAGTTATGTCACAGTAAGCGGTTTATAATTCTAAAAAAATAATTTATATGCCGCCGCTTGAAAAAGGCTGTTTATTTGTACCTTGATATTAATCCTTATCAAATTAAATTACTTTATATTCTAGACGGCTTCAAAACCTTTTTATAACTCTTTGAATTATTCAGTTCGGACATTTCATTCGGAAGATATCACGAGTTTAAAAATGCAAGTATTAGAAAAAAGTCGCGTGGTTGAAGCTCATCGCGCTCAGCTAGCCAGCATGCGATGTAGGCTCTATGTAAGCGTCACTGGGGTACGAGGGGGGAGGCAATCACAACTAATATTATAGATGCGAAAGTTAGTCTGTCTGTCTGTTACGCTTTCCCGCTTAAACCTCTCAATCGATTTTCATGAAATTTGGCACAGACAATCTTTAGACCCTGAGAAAAAACATAGGCTACCCTTTATTCCGAAAAAGGGGATGAAGAGGTTGAAAGTTTGTATGGGATTTCTTAATTTTAAAAGATATAATCATGAAAATTTTTATTTAAGCACTTAATAAGATATATTTAAACATTTGTTCTAGCGTTTTTGAAATTTCGAACAGTGAGGAGGTGAAATAAGGGTTGAAAGATTGTATGGGATTTCTTAATTTTAAAAGATAAAACCGTGAAACTTTATATTTAAGCACTTGATAGGATATATTTAAACATTTGTTCTAGCGTTTTTGAAATCTAAAATCGTTTGTTATTTTTACCACCGTAGGGGTGAAATTCTGCACACGGAATTCCCAAAATTCGAACAGAACGGAACAGGGACTGCGAAGCTAAACTTTTTGTATACAAAATTTTAACCACTGAACCTAGGAACATCATATTTAGAAGTTTTAGGTTTATCAAGTTAAAAAAAATTGCCTTTTGAAGTTAAAGTTCCTTTAAACGAATAGGTAATCTGCATCGCCGCCGCTGCCGTCGGTCGTCGGTAGCCGCACAGTGGGAAAGCCCCATACAAGGCCGTCTCAAAACCCCTTCACATGAAAGTCGTTGTTATGGAGTAAAATTAATTAATTAATATAGTCTATAGTCTTATAAATAAGCTTTCTTTATTTTTTTAATTATTTTTTGCAAACCATAATATATATTAAAAGGCATCAAAGTTAACTCAAGTTCAATGGTGTTATTTTGGCCCAGTACATTACTTCAATTCAACGCCACATTACTTGAAAGTATTACAAATATTATAAATGCGAAAGTAACTCTGTCTGTCTGTCTGTTACGCTTTCACGCCTAAACCACTGAACTGATTTTAATGAAATTTGGTACAAAGATAGAGTTGACCTTGAGAAAGATCATAGAATAGTTTTTATCGCAGACTTTTGAAAAGGGTCTCTTGGAAACGCGATATAACCGAACTCCACGCGGGCGAAGCCGCTGGCGGAAAGCTAGTTTTTTATATATTTGTTCTAGAATATTTATTATGTAATAGTCACAGTGTTTTAAATGTATTATTCTCATTCTATATGTACTAAATTTTCAAATATTAAATGTAGATAAAACCTTCAAATATTCTAGTTACCATTTTTTTTTCTAACGAGGAGAATTTTTTAAAGACTTCCTGTTGCGGGAGAAACGCGACAGGGGCATGTGGGATTTCCACCCACTAAACTCCTCGGCGTTCTCTGCGCTGTGCGTAGACTAGTGAGCGGGAACGGCAAGCCATACTTCCGCTCACAATATTCTAGTTACCAATCGCAACGTCTAGTGACGTCAAACTCGTAATATTCCCATTTGCTTGTTTTCAGTCGCAGTCGCCTTTGCTTCATAAATGTATCTGGAATTTTCAAAGATTTTCTTTTAAAATTTCTCTTTATTTCAGCTTTGAGATATTTTGGTAATTACGGCTTCATTATCTGTGATACTACACATGTAAGGATAAATTAAAAATAAAATTTGCTTTTATAAGCAAAGTAAGTTGATCCGTTCAATTATTCATTGCTTATTAACACTGAAACGTCTGAAATGTAGTCTAATCAAATTTAATATAGAAAATCTTCTCATAAATTTTGTGCTATGGAAGATCAAAAATAAAAAATAATCGTATGAAAAATTTTGTATTCATTTAATAAACATGTATATATCGGATTTATTACAGATTCGTTGATTTTAAAGAGAGAGACGCCAGCCTCGCTGGCGTTACAAATGTCACTTCTTCTAGAGCATTCGATGATTTTTTTAAAATGAAACTGCAATTGATCTGAATGCTCTTGTATTTCTCAAAGAATCTTCATAATAACATGCTTCTATGATACACACTCACTGAACTCTGAATTATCAATTCTGGAGTCTGCCGTCGTGAGTCCAGACGTCATATTTTTTACAAGATTCAAACAATTCTATTCTCCTTTGATTTCGTTTTACTTTTAACAATAATCATAAATACTAATGAGGTTTAATAAGAATTGATGATAGCCTTAAATTATTTTCAAGTCGCATCCGTTATTAAAGCTGGTAGCGCCGATACGGCCATTCTGACAGGCGGTGCGTGCTCTGCACCTGCCTGGTGATGTGTTCTCTCTTGGTTGGTTTTCGTTATGTTCTTGGACCAGTCGCGCGTCTCCTAAAGTAGATGGGACAGGATCAAGAATTGATGCTTTATCTTCCGAAGTCATGCCGATACGGTCATACTGATGTTTGCTCTGTGATAAAAGATAAATGCTTTTGTAGTCTAGGTACTTCCACAGTAATCCTAGATAATTTAATATTGTTACAATTATGAATATCAAATTTGTTTTGATCGTATGGGTGACGTTGTTTACTACGACACATCTTTGGATGGTCATAATATCACGTCCAATTATCTAAGCTACTATGGCTTTGGGGCATCACTCGAACATTCATAACATATTTCATAACATATTTTGTCATAGGACGTCTCCACCCGCCTATAACATTTTTTAATTATTATTTTTTTTTTTATTATTAATTTATTTGTCGTAAGACGTCTCCACCCGTCTACAACATTTTTTTTTATTGTCATTTTCATTTTATTTTTTATTATTATAATTCTCTTTTTTTTTTTTTTATCATCATTATTATTTGTCGTAAAACGTCTCCACCCGTCTACAACAATTTTATTTTTATTGTCATTTTCATTTTATTTTTTATTATTATAATTCTCTCTTTTTTTTTTATTATTATTATTTGTCGTAAGACGTCTCCACCCGTCTACAACAATTTTATTTTTATTGTCATTTTCATTTTATTTTTTATTATTATAATTCTCTTTTTTTTTTTTTTTTTTTTTATGGTTCGGATCTGCACGCCAAATGCGTCTTTTATAGTAATATTTCTCAAAATACATATATGTTTGAATATCACACTTCTAGCTACAAAATACGCAATGCGTTTGAAATGAAGTAAATTGAACAAAATGAAATACGCTCACCGGATAACTATTAGGTAGTAGTATTATATATTAGTAGTTCCTCGGTTTCTATTCACTTTTTCTGTGATATTTTTTATATAAAATCTCCATTCTGGAATTATTTAAATTTTAGCTCGAAATCTCTTAAATCCAACTTTATACATATATTCTTTCCGCCTCGACCATCCTGTTTTAAATGTGTTGCTTCGATATCCACGGACGGATTGTCAAAATGTAATCTAAACTGTTAAAGCCGGATTGACTTGTTCGTATGTTCATAATATCGTCAAGGATACTAAATTTGTCAGATGTACGCTGATGCCTGTAATTACATAATACTATTTATAGGAATAATAGAGCCCGACCTCAATCCTCGCAAATAGTTGACGATTTGTTTTCTATTCCCGGATATGTTATTTGCCATTGATTCTTGTATAACGCACCCCTGAAATCATGCATTTTATTAAGATTAAATTTACCAGTTGATATTAAATTTAAATTCGGCGTGATATCCTTTCTCCGTCGACAACATGATTCAAACGTTTGACCACGGTTAGCAGAAATGGAACAAAACTTAGCTGTACTCGCAAATGGTGTATTTGATTAGAGATTTGGAGTCAATTATGCTATCATTTGAATTATAACATCCTTTTTTTTTTTTTTAGTGGCACTGCTGTGTGTGTTGACCGACATGATGTTAATATTACTGTGGAGAGTATGTCTACAGTCGATTCTAAATAAAGCCGTGGCGCCGGCTGTTTGATATCAAAATCATTAAGTTCTTATAGATTGAGTGACTTCATATTTACTCATTGTTTCCTAAGGCCGCTCTTCGTAATCTCATGGTATTCTCAAGGATACAGCAAGGACCTGTGGTTAGCTTAAGGGTAACTCGTGATTAGCTCAGAGAGGTCACGCTCTCCAGATCTATGGTGTAATACTTGTCTCTTCACGGCTCCACAAGGCTTCCCTACAGAATCTCATGGTACAGATTCTCTTGAGAATACACCATGGACACGAGATTAGCTCACGGAAATTCCCTAAACACTAAAGGCAACATAGAGCTCTCATTATTTCCGAAAAAGAAGAGCGCGTCTTATCTCGTAAGTTTTAAAGATATCACTATTAAAATAGTTTGCCTCTAGTTTCGTGATAATAAAATTAATTTCGTTATCTTTGTCTCGTTTAGCCTTCAACCAATGGTCTGTTATCGCGGTGAAATGAAAGCATTTTTGATTCGAAATAAGCGGCAAAGGATGTCTATCAGACACCGTATTCCTATTTAATTCTTTCTAATCTACGCATAGCCTATCGCTTCTGTCCTCCTTCTTTACTAGGATGATGAGGCTCACGAAGGGGTAAGGACTATCACGTATGCGAGTGGACTAAAGTTCTTTTGATTTGACAGCGCACCTCGTCTTTCGTTTGAACGTAAGCTATGAAGTCTACATTGAACCGTGAGATTACGATTGATTAGTTTAACCACCCATTTGGCGCCTCTGTACGCAATTGTGCACCCCTAATCAATTGAAGGTAGATAATTACTTTACTAACCTATATTTGTTTTTTTTTTCGACTCATAATTAAAAATGATAGTTTGAGCATCAAAAAAATTACAATTTATGTGGGTTTATCCATAAAATCTGTCACAGTAAGGTTAAGAACTTCGCGATTTAATAGTTTATCGAGGGAAGTTCGCTGATACATTATTTTTTTTTTTTATATTACATAACCTAAATTTAAGATATATTTATATGTTTCTTGTAGTCAACATCTTTATTCGTAAAATTAATAATAAAAGAGTATCTTACAACAAGTATTTACAAAGAAATCGTACTTGAAATACAACGATACTCGATTGCGTACAGCGGCCGAATCTATATAACGATTGCGGTTATTGTTCTAGTATTTCGTTACCATGAGTTCCCTTACATAATCTTCGACGACTGAAGAAGGAACTGATATGCAAGAAAGACAGGAGACAGTTAAAGAACAACTCGGAGAACTTAGTCCCGTACAGATATTTGAATAAATGTTTGATGAAGAAGTTAATTACGAATACAATTGAATATGCTAATCAAAATAGCAGACATACTTTTCAACTAGAATCCATTGATTTGAATAGGTTTATAGGTATATTGATACTTTTTGGTTATCATAAAGTATCCAGGGAAGATTTGTTGGTTTATGTCAAAATAGCCAAACATATATTAAAAATTTGAGGGGAGTTGATGAATTATACCAATCGATTGCACTGTATAAGATTGCTGTTCACGAAGACAGTGGCGGTGGGTACATTCAACATTACAAGGTTTGGCTCAAAATAGTGTAGAGCACTATCCGAAAAGGTTACAAAATTATTGCGATGTGTTCTTTGTCAAACAAGAGTTCGTTGACAATGCATAAAGTGTGTAAAAACATTATGTTTTGAAAACCAACGTTTTGAAAAATTTCACCTATAATAAGCCGCTGTACTCAATTGTGTACACCATTCTCCTGAAAAGCCTGATTTTCTTTTTCAAAATATTATCAGTTGACTTGTGCTAACCCTACCAGTTGGTGTACTCTCTATGACATTATTCAAATGATTTTTCAGTTAACTAATAAATCTCTCTTTCTCATAATAAGGAACGTCGCTGCATATACTTTCGAAATTGTTTACTTTAATACCTATATCACAAATAAAATTAAATCTTGTTTGTTTAAAGAATGTGACATTATTTTTAATCCCTATAGAATACCCTAATGTAAGCAGATCCTGTCTAATCTCACTTTACTGAATAACTTTGTTTAAAGAATTTAGATATTACATTTAATGCGAGCGTTACTTACACCTTCTAATGCAATTGTATTATAATATTGCGATTTACTTAGAAATCTCTTTCAAATATTTTTTTTTTTTTTTAATTAAAGAACATTCGGTACCCGAGTCGAAACAACATGAAAACCTCTCACCGGTTTCACTCCAGAGCTGAACCATATCTGGACGGAACAGTATTCACACGTCGTTCAGTCCATGCTTAATTGGCTTAGAATTCAACACTGGGGCAGCGCAGCGCGAAGTAGCCTCGATAATCATACTTGAAGCAACTAGGAGTAATCATTTCCTTCGGCGCGCCAGGTTCTTTTAATTGTTGAGAGGAGCTGGTATCTGAAAACTCAGGATGTGTATTAGTATTTGGTCAAGCCTGCTATGGCCTCAACATTCAGTTAGAACGTGCCCGTCTTGCCTCAGTTATAGCGCCACATCGTCGCATAATATCTCCGCTTAATATCCATACTACGTGGCTTCTTATGTAGATGTTGTAACCAATCGTATTTACATATTTGAGCTCACTCCTTTTAAAGATTTCATTTTCATTTGAGAATCATGGTTCCTGATTTACTACGTATTTATAGCCACAAAGATGTGTTGCCACCATTCCCGAAGACACACTATCACCGGGGTCAAACATTGACAAAAATTAAGATGATCTTCTTAGTAATTTTAATATTATCCCTTGATTTGTTTGTAGTAAACGTTTGCACACGCTCTGCATTATTGACATCAATGAATGGCGTGAAAAAAAATTCTTTTAGTGTTCTTCAGTACGCAAGTTCTCCACATGGTTATTTTCTTCATCTGGATCAGGATTTATAAGACCGGCATGATCACGAGAGCGATCCCACTTCTGATATCGGATTTATTACAGATTCGTTGATTTTAAAGAGAGAGACGCCAGCCTCGCTGGCGTTACAAATGTCACTTCTTCTAGAGCATTCGATGATTTTTTAAAATGAAACTGCAATTGATCTGAATGCTCTTGTATTTCTCAAAGAATCTTCATAATAACATGCTTCTATGATACACACTCACTGAACTCTGAATTATCAATTCTGGAGTCTGCCGTCGTGAGTCCAGACGTCATATTTTTTACAAGATTCAAACAATTCTATTCTCCTTTGATTTCGTTTTACTTTTAACAATAATCATAAATACTAATGAGGTTTAATAAGAATTGATGATAGCCTTAAATTATTTTCAAGTCGCATCCGTTATTAAAGCTGGTAGCGCCGATATATATTATTATTAAAATTAAATAATAATTAGATAACATTTAAACTCCTTGGAATGGTAAAGTTACATATAAATATCTGTATAGTTAATGTTTAAAAAATCTCCAGCTCGAAGAAATATTTATCCGATGTGTTCCCCGCTCCTCAAATACCAAAATATTGTTTTATTGTAAAAGACCACTGATACATAAATTTATGGTAACATGATTTTATTTTTAAAACACGATATATAACGATACCAATAATAATTGTCAGATATTATGTTTCCTCTACAATAATAAGTAAGGGGTATAAATAGAGTAAATTAGATATTAACAATTAAACTAAAATTTTACATCAACTACTTATACATTATTTAGTTACGTTAATTTATCAAACAGTATAAAATATCTCTTTTTCGTTTACATAGGAGCGCGTGGTAGTAATTTATTGAAGCAGACAAAAGAAAAACTTTTATTTTCGGCAATTCGGTGTTTAGAGTGAAACAAACGACGTCTTTACCATGAAAATCTACGACTTGCAATTTCCCCAAGTATTTATTAGCAGTGGATCTGGATAATATGTTTTATGAAGTAAATATATAATTTTTTAAGTTCTTACATTTTAGATCATAATTAATAAGTGCTACTGTGAGGCCAGATCATCTTAAAGATTAAAAAATATATATGACGCACAATCTAACTTTGTTTGATATTTATATTGCATGTTACATATTCAATTATTTTACTGTAAACAAACCTATTGGCACTATTAAGAACTGCATCCTACTAAAGGACTGTTTCCTATCTAGAACTAACACAAATTCATTCTTAGAAGGTACTTAGAAGGCAGACCTAGTAGGACCGTTTCAAATTTTGTTAGCTAGAAAGAGGAGCTTGGACAGTTGAGGTGAGCGTTTAACGTGCGTTAGATAGGGGCTGCTTAAACCCCAAGTCCCAGTCACTACTGAAGCTCCTCTCCCTGCAACCCAGTCACCCGACACACGAAAGGTGTTTAGCTTAGGTTTTTTTTTGTATTCATTAGTTGTAAGTCAGTTTTGTAAATTTAAAAAAAAGAGCTGACATTTAGCTTGGACCAAAATTTTATATTAATAATATTTTAATGACAACAAATTATTTTGATTTTCAGAAATCTTTAATTTATTTATAAGACCTATGTGCAAAATTCGAAAAATAACGTTTTTCAGTTATATTTTTTAATATGGGAGTAATTATAGCGTTTCAATTTCACAAACATATTTTATATATAAATTTTTTACTTCGCTATCTTTTGGCATTAAAAATTATATAATCTGGAAGCCAATGCATTTATACAAATATATCATGATTATTATCTTAGATAAATTAACTAACAAAAAATGAAATTTAACTTACCGAATTATTTGCCCGGGCCTAATTTAAACGGAAAAATCAATTTCAAATGAAAAGTATTTAAATATGATATACATACAAAGACTAGAATCTTTATGCATGATTTCATCATATTGTGTTTTAATATTGACTACAAATATAAATATTTTCTGTGTTAACTTTACAATCACTTTCATTCATGTTCATCTTTTTCTCTCCCATTTTATAATTGAAGTCAAAATCTGAACCATCACTCTGTCACTCGTCATTTTAATCTCTTGGTTTGTGTTTGTCTGTTATCATTGTTAAGATCTCTTATACATATGTACAACATCGTGTAGGTTCCAGTGTATACAGCCGCGGATGTTCATTAATATTTAACAAGTCTAAAGCCCACGTAACGTTCACATTAACATGCTCTCTATCATACGACACGTAAATGGGACGACAGATATCAAGGAATACATCTCACATTATAATGGAGAATTTTTTTTTATAATATGTTCTCTCATGAAACATAAATCTTCTTTATTAAATCAATTTAACAACTTCATACTCAACGAAAAATATAATAATTTTATTTATTTAGTTTAGTTGTAAAAGAGAAATCAATACAATACTTTAATATCACACTCCGCAACTTAATTAGCGGGTCGATTGACTCACTGAGTCGAGAGCATTAATGTTATATTATGAGAACAATTTTATTATATACTTACTTATTTCAAACATATTGCTCTGATATTTTTGCTTCCTTGTACTGCTTCTACATATAAGATTTTTGTATATTGATGTCAAAAATCTTGTAAATAACTATTACATCAATGTTTAAGCAGAGTTAATATACAAAGAGACATTTTTCATACCTCATACTTAGTTTATAGCCGTTTTGTTAAAGTAAAAAAAAAAGATTCTATTTAGTCCTAAACAAATTTTTGTTCCATTTCTTTCAGAACTTTTCATTTCTATTTAAAAGAAATATTCTTATGAATCAACACTTCATGCAATGTTAATTATAAGGAGATAATTATAAAAAACGACTAATAAAATTACATATTAATAGCAAAATAACAACAACAGAATTGGTATACAATTATTTGGAGTGGCCATTCTGCTTACTTATATGTATGTATACTTATATTATGTACATGTACTTTTCACCTTCTTATTCTCGTATTTTAACTACACTCGTAGCTCTTTTTATCTCTTGTTAATGATTCTATATTAAGTAATCTGTTTTATTTTAAGGTTATGGCCGTATCTTTTTCGTTATTACACATATAACACCTGGTCCTACTTCATTTACTAATAATCTAATATTTTGAAGTAAAGAAACAAAAATCTTTTCGATTTAATATTAGTATTAAATCTAGTTTGTTCTACTGTGTTATTTTCTTAAAGTTTTGTTTAATTCTTTTAAAGTTAAAGATAATTTGACATACATTATCTTACATTTAAGTTAATGAGTAGAATCGATAAAGGTTAAATTACATATTTTTGAAAATAAAATAGTGAACACCAAATCTATTCGTCTTGTATGAAACTCTCATGTTATTTTTTTATGAAAGATAAATTAAAACATAATTTATATTGCTTTTATGACTTCAGAGAAATTTTACGCTTTGAAGCTTTGAAGTACAAAAAGATTTGAAGGCTGCCAGAGAATATTTTTCAAATGTGAAGTTACAATGGAACAATCTATCTTGGGTTCCGTTTGTTACACCTTTCGCTTTTAGAAATATTTAATAGCTGTTTATTTGAATTTTTGCTTAACGATTTGATATTTTCAACTCATTAATCCATGCAAATCCATGTTATATAATTTTGGGACAAATCCGATAGGGTCAAATGAAAAGAACCGCCTCGAAATTGGTCGATCTGTTTAAGAGATTAGATGCCAATAGATAAACAAACATACAGACACATAGACACCAATATTGTAACACCCACTTTTTCTAAGGAATACAATTTAAGGTATATATGAGGTTAGGAAAATTAAATTTTAATAAAAGAATAAATGGGTAAGCAAACTTTACATAGTGTTGGAGTTCGAAAGAGTGTGAATGACACATAATAAAAGATAAGGTTTTTTTTTCCATAGGAAGCAAATGTATTACTTTCAGTGAAAAAATTAGAATAATTCAGGATAATAACTTTGAACGCACTAAAAAAAATCTTTTTTTATAGACTGTCGTCTGGTATATCAGCAAAATTTATTAGAATAATGAAGACAACGTTAAATTAAAAAGACAATTAAAATTTAGAGTTCTAGTATGGTATTAATAAAAAAGATTAGAATAATCCTTATTTAAAACAAAAACAATTTTATCAAATGTTATATATTTACATTCGTTGATATAGGAAAGTGTATTATAGTTTTTGTACATCACGAACATACAAACAAAATTATATAGAACATAGTATTATTTCACAAACATACAACATACGTCTCTAGTCTACTAAAAGTAATAGATATAGTCTTTTTAACTTTACCTTTGTCTTGAACTAGTTACTAGACGAATAACTATTCTAGCAAAATAATTTCCGTTTAACCCAAAAATACAATTTTTCACCGGACCAGGACAGTCCCTTATTAACGAATCTCCAAGCTCACGCGGCTGTTTTTAAATTACACGACTTCATTAAAGGTTTCAGTTTCATTATACGACCCTCTGTACTCGTAAAACTACGAATACTTTGACCACAACTTTCACCTACAAATCGCCACAGTTGATTTATGTTCTTACAATTTGTACCAAGCTAATTACACTATTAAAATAAAGACCTCTTACTATAATGTAGTTTTTCTTTTTAACTTTATTTTGGTATAAAATTTATAATAATTACTAATATTTTTATATTTCTCAAGTCGTGCTTGAAATAACGAACGTGACCCTTTATCGTTTTTGTTTCAGTTTTTAAGAATAAAGTGAAAAGAAGAAAAGTAATTTATCTACATCTTTTTAATCGAATATTGGCTTATTGTTAAAAGGAAGTAATAAGCATGAATAATTTAAATTATTTATTATAACAGATAACACACAAAAATTTATTTTATATTCATGTCTTATAATATCGGATAAACAATGTAACAAAAATATATTTTAAAGACTTCCGAGTCTTTGTACCCCACACCTTTTAAATATTATTGGCTAACAGTGTCCCGTGTAACAAAACAGTGTAACAATTATTTGATCATTACATCTTCCTTCCAGCTACTGAGATCATTCAAACATTTTTCCAGTAGTGGGTTTCCACCTAAACGGGCGACCTGTAAGAAGCCGAGGTTGTATACTTCAATTTAAAACAACCATGCTTCAATGTATACTGTGTGTATATACTTGATTCACCTCAGCCCGAGCTTCTCGATCAAGTTCACTGAGTCTGTTTCTCGTGTACTGTATGCTGCCCGCCTTCTACAACAAACACATACAGTATTTCTTCAGGTCAACATCACGGGTGCGCTGTGGTAAGATACCTGATAGTAATAAAAATATGGTCACAAAAAACTTTACTATCACTGAATTAAAATCTGGTTCTGTTATACTTATTTACCAAACACCATAAATAATGACAAAAATTAGCACCAATCTTTATTGTAAACAGAGGATCAAGGAAGCAACTTCGTAAACGGACCTGATTTCATGAAACGAGTAAAAAAATCACACGAAGTTCTCAAAACTCTTAATTTTAAATTGATATGTAACTCATCAAGTTTATGAAATAACCTGATGCAATTATGAAGAACTAGCTTTCCGCCCGCAGCTTCGCCCGCGTGGAGTACGGTTATATCGCGTTTCCAAGAGAAGCTTTCAAAAGTCCGGAATAAAAACTATTCTATGTTCTTTCTCAAGGTCAACTCTATGTCTTTACCAAATTTCATTAAAATCAGTTCAGTGGTTTAGGCGTGAAAGTGTAACAGACAGACAGAGTTACTTTCGCATTTATAATATTAGTAGGGATAATGATTCCGTATTTATCGAAGAGTTACAGTAAAAACTACTATGTTTGACCCACACAAATACGTTCTCGTATGTATACAATTAGTAACTGAGTTTTAGTGTACTCACGTAAAACTTCGTTTGTTCGTAAAAATGTTTTGGATGCATGTATGATGGGTAACGTGAACTTTCCTTCTGATAAATCTTCACAGAAACTGCCATTGCTGTTTAACTGGAATACACATAATGAATATGATATAATATTTTTTTCGAAGATCATATAAAATAATTATATTAGGAATACAAAACCAACCTCCTTCACATCAAGATTACAATAGTCATCTCGAAGCTAAGAGTAGTGTCCCAGAAGTCGCACTAGATCGTCATAGGTTTTGTCATGATCACTGACCACTTGTATCACTGACCACCACACATCTGACTCCAAGTAATATAATTGTAGCGGTTTCTAAGGAAAAAGGTTTTTTTCAATATTTTTTATGTATATTCTCGTTTCTACCGATTACCGTTTAAGGTTTGACTAAATTCATATAATAAACAATTATTAAAAACAAAGTAAAAAATATAATGATCGTTAATTGGAAAAACATTCACATTTAAATTAAATTTCTCTAAAACTGTTATGATAAATTTAAAATTTGTTGGAAATATAAAGTCTGTTTAATGTATTATACTGTGACTGAGATGTTCGTTCATTTGATAGTAACGATATTTATATAGAACAGATTTGTAAAAACGTAGAGGTTAGAAAAATGTATAAGTTATATATTACTCATATGCAGTGGCGGCTGTACCTTAAGTGCGCCCGTGCGCTGAACCACCAAATCAAAATATTTAAAAATTACAAAATATTATGTCATCTTAATTTTTAAATTACCATTTTAATATTTATTTTTTAAACATACAAAAAGGTATAAAAAATTTAATTTCCAGTTATGGTCAAAAAGTTTGAGCGCTTTACTAAACTCATATCGTGCGCTCCGGCGAGTGCACGAGGACTGCTAATACATCTTGTATGAGACACGCATCAATACGCCTGGCGCGTGAGACAAAAGATAGTTCATAGAAATGTACCGAGTAACGAGTCGGTTCTCGCGCGCCGCACGAAGCGGCCGAAGGTCACCGAGAGCACCCGATGTATGACGTATTGAGCCGAAAGGATGCGTGCTATGATTGACATTTCGTTAATCGTTATTGGTATTGTTTCAACTTTCACTGTATGCGTGACGCGTTAATTCGTTATTGTTTATAATTATTTCCGTAATTCGTTTTAGTTTTTATTTCGTTTCTATAATAGAACTTTTATTCTGTACTGTGTTTTTTTTTA
The DNA here is from genome assembly GCA_916720795.1 of Danaus chrysippus. Lineage (NCBI taxonomy): Eukaryota > Metazoa > Arthropoda > Insecta > Lepidoptera > Nymphalidae > Danaus > Danaus chrysippus. The sequence goes on from CAKASE010000044.1 coordinate 12,117,024, forward strand.
GTTGAAAATGAGTATAAATATTGATTATATTAAAGAAAATAACAAAATTTTTCAAAGTAAAGTGAACATAAAATTGGCCGGGCCGCCACGGCCCTTTTTAAATTTAAAACAAAAGTGTAAATCGAAAAATAAAGCATTTATACGAAGTTTTAAAAGTGAAATGTATAATAGAAAGAAATGGTTGTGTGGATGTGAGCGTCTTAATGCATTCTTTTGTTTTCCTTGCATTATTTTTGGCGGAGAATCGATTTGGACAGAAACTGGAATCAAGGATTTGACGCATTTAAGTGAAAAAATAAAAAACACGATTCTTCACAAGTACACCTACAAAATGTAATGAGTTTGTGTGTGTTAGGCACAGTCGATATTCGTAATCAGCTAGATTCTGTGTATAGAAGTAATATCCAAAAGTATAATAAACAAGTTGATAAAAACAGATACATTTTATCACGTCTTATCGATTGTGTCAAGTTTTGTGGTGTATTTGAGTTAGCTTTGCGAGGTCACGATGAAACTATTGAGTCCAGTAATGCTGGAGTGTTTCGTGGATTAATAGACTTTGTATCAGAGTTGGATATAGTTATGAATTAATGTACAAAAAATAAACATATTTTATGTCAATTGTTGTTTTTGTCAATATTTTAGTAAAGTGAACCACCAGATCTATAACCCACCAGCCGCCACTGTATTCCACCATCCCCTTATGATTATAATAAACTGTATTTGTATAGAAATTAATTACTTTGATAGTTGTCAAAATATTATTTACACTATCTCGGCACAATAAATGTTTTTTTTTATTTTTCCAGTCAAGTTTATAGGACCTCATGTTATTTTAATGTGAAATCAATTTGTAAGCTTTGAGTCTAGAGCATTTTATTTATTGCTCTTTAAATTAATGAAATTCATAGAAAGGTGTCTAAAATGAATCTTAGGCTTAATTTTATAAAACCGAAAGTCATTCCTGTTTAATTGTAATTCACCATATTAAATATTTATTTTGTAAAATACAGGATATTTACGAGATGGACGGACGACCTAGTCAAGGCCGCGGGTGCACGGTGGATGCAGGCCGCCTCCGACCGTAGCGTTGTTGATGAGGGAGGTCTATGTCCAGCAGTGGACCTCACGTGGCTGAAGAGAGAGAAAGGACATTCAAATATTATCTTGTATCTATACATTCATATTTCATACTAACCATCAACAATATGACTTCGTAATAAATAAATATAAAATCTTCATATATTTCTTTTATGAAATCCATTGCATTACAATAATAATAATCGCTGTTATAATTATCAGACGAAAATATTATTTTCTTTACTTTTGCTATACTATAAACTTAAAATTATTAAAATTTGAAAACTACTTACATCACTTCGTCTAGTTTTGATGATAATTAATATTTTTGTTTTCTCGTCTTTATTATATTTTATCTTTATATAACTGTATTGGTATATCTTATACGACTAGGATAGAAGATTGAAATATTTATTAAGGACCTAAAGACCTATTTATTAAGGACCGCCAGTATTACTCACTCATAGTAAAACAAAGTAAATGGTGAAATAGCATGAAGTTTCTTACTTAACTTTAAACCAATTACTTCCAGTAAAACCAATATCCAACTCCAAATTGTTTCAATGGCTACAAGAGTTCTTCCAACTTTATATAAATTAACTCGTATAAATGTGGGAGAATCTGCTCGGGCCTGGAAGTTCACACAAAATAAAAATTAAAAGTACTGTCATTGAAAACTGAGAGGCTTAAGAAATATTGTTTTCTTAACACATCAGGAGTCAATGAATATAAATAATAAAGTGACTTAAGATGTTAGGGTTTAATATATGATACAAAAACGGTGAGGCGTGAGTGACGTTTTCGTGTTTTATATCTAATTAAAGAATGTTATTTTACTTATAATACTCAGTACTCGGTGATGTGATACTAATAATATTCGGTACATTTTGTGTAACGTTACGTACATGAGGTTTTGTTCATCTATACTAATATTATAAAGCTGAAGAGTTTGTTTGTTTGTTTGTTTGAAAGCGCTAATCTCCGTAACTACTGGTTCGATTTGAATAATTCTTTTTGTATTGGATAGTCCAGTTATCGAGGAAGGCTGTAGGCTATATAACATCACGCAACGACCAATAAGAGCAAAGATATAGTGGTAAATGTGTAAAAAACGGGAGAAATTATTTCATCTTTGAAGTCTTCCATTGCGTGCGCCGTGAAAACGGTTCAAGATACACAAAAAATATGTAGCAAAGAATAATAGCTCTTTTAATGATCTAAAAAACAGTTTGCGACAGTATATGTCTATCTTTTAAGATTAACTCACAAAAACCGTTTTTATGGTACCTAATTTGGTCGAAATAATTTGTTTAAGTTGTATCAACATAATAATAATAATCTTTATTCAAATATACAAATAAATATGTTGTTGGTTAAGAGTACTTTATTGTGAATAAAAAAAACATAGGTTTTATCCTGAAAATTCTACGGGAACTCGACCACTCCTAAAACCCCGCAAGAACGGGAACTATGTTGGAAGAACCAAAAATCTGTCGGAAGTCACTATTCCACGCTGACGAAATCGCGGTAAAAGCTAGTCTTGTTATAAGTTGGTTGGTTTACATTCTTTATCTTTATAATAGTCACGTAACTATCTAACATATATTTAGTATCCTTACAACATGTTCCCCTGTATTAGAAGCTCCGTGTACTGGCCTCTGATATCCATCGTCTGTTATTATCTTCGTTTGTTTTTATTACAATAGAAAATGTATTCAAAATTAAACTTCCTTCATGTGATCCTTTCTGAGTGTAACTGGAATATTATATAAATTAAAAATTATTAACATATTTAACTATAATCTTAATTATACATATACATACATAAACATGATATAAAAATTTGATGGATTACATTTTGAAAACGAATACACAGAATGATGTTTTATTGGATCAGTATAATTTGGTTGCTCAGTGATGTGTAGAGTTGTTCTGTGACGGACGCTGTTATTTACGAGTAAATATGTGATAAAATTACAATGAAATATAAAAAATATACGTTTCTATAATTTCCTTTGACTATTTAATGCTAAATAATCTAATCATTAGTCAGAGACTTTTTTAATCTTTGATTTATCTTTTTGTTGGACCCGTTTGTTTAAGTCCCGTGAAGACCACCACACACAACTGTACTGTTTTATTCATTGAGTTTCTTTTGTTCTTTAAATCCGTTTCATCAAACTGTTTCCCCCAATAAAGACAGGATAAAATGTACAGGATCTCTTTTCATTATATATTTTTATTATCTACTGTAACTGTTAATAAAATCTCCAATAACAGCACATTGACAGCTACAGTTGTTATAACCTTACCTTGTGTATGATTTATAAAGTTTTATAAACTTAAGACAAACTCTTTATTTTGTAATTAATATATTTTAAACAAGTCGAATTAAATTGTAATATTATTATGAGCATACACATAGTGGAGTTTTTACTACTTTACTATTTCTTGATTGTTTAAATACTGTACTACTACATATGAAAATACACAATAGGTTTTTGTTGGACAATTCGATTCTTCTATATCATTTTTATATGTGACACACATAATAATAACACTTACAAAATTATACCTTAATGTCATTGAACTTTGATGTCAAATTTTCTTTGTTTTTATCTTCATCACAGTACGTCGTGTAGTTGTCCCTCGTCACTTGAATAATAGAATACGAAAAACGTGTCAGTATAGTAACATCACTTGTAACATAGCCTCTAAAGTCACAGTATAAGGATCACATTGTTATATCTCATTAAATATACCAATTGACCACACGCTGAGATTGTGTTTTTGTAACAAATATTGAGTAAATAATGTGATCATGAACATAAAATATTCAACAAGGACTTGGTTTAATAAACGAAGCATATTAATTTAGAAATGAGCAGATATCAGCGTCTGTTGATGAGTTAATTATTACAGTTTAATAAACATTATATTCTTGAACATGTTAATATAAATACCATAAGCAGTTACAGCTATTGAAGTTTGTTCTGTATAAGGTTTGAGTGGTTCCTGAGGTCACTGACGTTTAAAGTGTTAAGATCCCGATATATAACGAACTTCACCGAGATGCTTATTTGATGAAATATATTTTATATTCTATTTAATATGGCAATAATTATATTGAATAATGAGATCTGACATATTCGCGAGTCATTTCAATGAAACTAATATTTTGCAGACGTACTACGCGACCTTATTTTTGAAAAAAACTACACATACTTGCTGTACAGCAACCGAAACGTCGCACTATGGAAAAATCGCGTATATTTCGTCTCAAACCTCCGGATCTCGGTTATTTCAAAACTGAATGATCCGTAATTTTGCACACATATACGTGAAAGTATAAGGCTTAATTATAAAAATAATAATTTTCAATATTATGTTTATTAATTTATTTTAAAAATAAAAATAAATAAAATTATATTTAAATATGTTTTGGCACCGATCAGAAAAGGCGCAAGTAGGCGCAACTTTTCTTGTTCTCCTTGTGTAAACTAATATATGTATAAAGATCGTAATACAATAAATACCTCGACAGCGGTAAAAGGTTAGGTCTCGTTAAAAAAAAAAGTAACCCGAAAATTATACCATCTTAAACTATGTTGGTTAATTGTAATTTATTTATATATTATATAAAATATTATTTAGGAACGTTATAGGAGATTATTATCATTTTAAAAATATGTAATACTTATACATTTATATCAAAAACTTTCGAGTAATGTGGCGTTGAATTGTAGTAATCTATTGTGCCAAAATCAAAACATTGACAAACAAACTAGAACAAAGTTTATAGAAAACGTCAGTGATTATTCCATCGTCTCCCTCTCACTAGTCGGTGGACTGAGCTCAGACCACTTCATTATGAGGTTATAGTGTCGTTACTATGGAGGAATTATTAATTAGAATTTAGGTAAAAATATGGGAACCGTGTAATTATATTAAATAGTGCATTAGAATGACAACTTTTTTCTTGGGGATGTTTTTTTTATTTAAAACCACAAAACGATTTAAAACCTAGGAAGCTATTTAACTGTAAACTTAACCATAACAATATATGTTGTAAGGAAAAGGTTTTATTTATCAAGCTAACGGCGCAGGGTATGAAATATTTGACGAGAAGAACCTTTATTTTATTTATTACGTGGTAAATTTTCGTTCATCAAAGATATGATAATATTAATAATTGTATAATAAATGTTTTTAAAGACCAAGAATATAAACAATCACAGTTTAAAATATGTTTTTGTAATTAAAATATTATCTTCTTGAAATGTGTTATTGGAAGTTCTGATATCACTTTAGAAGTGTACGAGTATGAGGAATTAATTTTAATTGGTTTTCCAGTGTAGTGTTCTTGAGATATGAAATAGCTTACATGTGTTTGTCACTCGTGAAATATTTAAAGTAATGTAACATCGTTTACACGACGACGTCTTGATAATACGGATTGGATGGATGGATGGATTGATGACTTTAATGACGGAACTCGCACATTTAATTCATTAAAACAGTTTTTTATTTGATAATGTTTTAATTCTGTGTGACTATTATTTTGCTAGATCGTCATATCAAAGCTGAAAATTTCAAATAAGTTCGATTAAAGCTGTTGTCTGTAACTTATCATCAAAGTGATTTAAATAGTTCATAGTTTTATTATGCTACCTTTACAATTCCTTTTTCTTTAACTTTGAAATTGATTGCAGTTGCGTAATTTACCAGATTTTTTACTGTTCTTAAAATTTATTCCCTTTTCAGGTGTTTCCCAGATGTAACGAAACGAAAGATTTCTTCTTTCAGAACCAATAAACAACAACACTTAAGATTAAATGATTTTTATTTACTGATCAAACTGTCATCAAAAATTATTTTGAACAAAGACAAAAGTGAGAATACTTAATCACACTAAAAACACATAGGTCCAAGTGATATCTAACGTAATCTATTTCATAAAAATAGGTTTTGCAGTTCTATTGGACAAAAATACAGCCAATTAGCTAAGACAAAGTTATCATCACATTTTTGTTAATATAGGTACATAGAACGGATATATCATACATATTTGGTATCTTTATTTGAATTGTGATTATAGCATTCTTTTAAAATTGTTTTATATTCATTATGAAAAACACTTAAGCCGTGCTATAAGTTATATTCAAATGATTCAAAAAAACGAATATACATTAGTATTGAAAGAAAATGTCAAACTTTAACTGAAAAATTTAAGTTATAAAAAATTACTATAAACACTTATTAAATACAAAAAATATAACTTTTAATCCCATATAGTATTGCTAACATGTTTTTCATAGTATCATATTGTTCCAGGGTGTAGTAACCTCTGAGCCCTCTGAACCTGTGCCGCTGGTGCTGAGCGTGCGGCAGCTGGGGATGACGACCACGAGATGACGTCACGGAGCTGGGGAACGATATTCATGATATATATCTTATATATAACATTCTCGTGTCACAATGTTCGTTCCCGTACTCCTCTGAAACGGCTTGACAGATTCTCGGAAAATTTTGTAAGCATATTGAGTAGGTCTGAGAATCGGCCAACATCTATTTTTCCTTCCCCTAAGTGATAGGGGCTGTTCACCCCTAAATTTTGTTTTGATTTGGACGAAAGGTTTTGTTTTTATTTTTTTATCAAGTGTCATAAGAAAATACATAAAATCCTAAATATTTTTTTTATCACCAACCCCTACTTTTGATATGACAAAACAATGTTTGCGAGGCAGATAGTATATATTAAATAATAAATAATCAAAACTAATATAGAAAAATATCTCTTAATTAAACGTTATTTCATTTAATATTTGTTACAAGTGCGATGTCGAACTGTATATTCATAAATGTTTTTGTTATAAGTGTAATTCTCATATAAGTGATAATAATGTCTTAATGGAAATAAAATATCATAAAGGATACATTACTTATAGGCGTAAAATCGTTAATAATTAATTAGTATATAAAGAAAATATATATAAATTAGATAGATTAATCAAATGTAGCAATATATTAAAACACTATCAGATCATAAAGGTTTTGTATAATAGTGAAATCCCACAGTAATACCTCGGATAGGAAGGTCTGTAATTCCAGGTGTTGGAACAGCAGTTTCCTCCTAAGGTCTGCAGCACCTCGCAGTGACCGCCACGCCTCACTGAGCGCCTGCTGTCTCAGCGCTATCTGCTGGGAGTTACCGCCGGGGCATAACCGCTGGAGGCGAGATCCTTCCCCTGGAGCACCTGGAAATAGATTTAATATCACTACAACTATCTCTTCTACCTGGCAACTTCCCAGCTTTAGCCAGGGTTTACCTTACATGTTATGAATAGTTTTGGCTAATTGTTTTTACGACCGGCCGCCTGCCTGAAATCAACCCTCACTGGGAATGCATTAATCAGTGATGTCTAAATATTCTTAGAAAGTACATATGACTCGGAAAAATCACATTGGTACTTGCCCGGGCCAGGAAGTATATTACTACAACTATAAAATACTGCAAAAATTAGTTAAAATCTTTTTTAGGCAGAATTAGGCTACATTAAGTGAGGAGCTATGATATTATGAAATAGATTTTCACAAGTATTCATTTAAATGAAACTAATATTTATCATATCGTCTGCCCGTAAACAAAACGTCGGAAATATGTAGTTTTTCATCCAAAAAATATTAGTTTCATTTAAATGAATACTCGCGAAAATCTTAGATTTCATTATAAGTCAATCTTAATAGTTACTCTGTGTCTATGAGTTTGCATTTCTTATCACTGTTTTGTACAGAATTGTTGTTGCTTTGAGGGTGTATATTTTAAATTTCATGTTTAAAGCAAACTTTATTGTAAGAATATGCTACCTAGTGATACATTTATTATGATTGTCGAAGTTTTAATTTAAAATACATAATATGTTTATCGTCATAATTTTCTCAAGTAAGGGAAATGTAATTTCTTTTTGAGAAAAATAAAGTATCTTTAACCATAATAATTGTTTTGTAGTACCTGCATCTGCGCGTCTATAGCGACCATATCGTTCTCGGCTGCGTCGTGGTCCCTCAAGAAGGCGGTGGTCGCGCTCCCCGGCCCGCGCCAGCAGGTCCCCGGCGTAGCGGTGGAAGCGGTGGATCTCGCCAGCAGCAGCCAGGCGCTGGCTGCGGGACTGGATCTGTTCTACCAGACGCTGCCAGGACTCGCTGGAATGTATGAATTGTATTTGAGTTGTGGATTATGTAAATTATATGTATGGAATTAAGTCTCACTCTGCCTTGTTTTAAATGACATGTGGATTTTTTGAATTAGATTCTATGTGTATGTAATTAAATCTCATTTTTCTTTGTCTAAATTAAATTCTATATCTAGTCATTAAGTCTCATTTTAACTTGTACAAATTTATTTGCATTTGTGGAATGTATTATTTAGATTCTATATCTGTATGTATGGTTAAAACTAATTTTGTTTGGTATAAGTTTATGTGGACATATTGGATATCTAAATAAGATCCTATATGTTATGTAATTAAGGGTCATTTTCCAAGTTCCCCTCACCCGAGCACTTCCTGTCTCTTTTCAATGTCAGCGATGTAGGGGCTGTCTGAGGCGACCAGCTTCTTGGCCAGCTCCTCACACTGGTTGAACCTCTCCGCCCCACTCTTTACACGGTGACGGAGCTCTTCGAACTTGGACCTAAGGATCTGTGGTTGGGGAAATATGATGTCTTAGATTATAGAAATAATTAAATGATTTTGGAGGATATTTTAATTAAGCTGTAAACATTTAGGTATATTTAATATTATGACATGCTAATCTTTGCACATCCTTCTGAGATACAAAAAATAAAAAATAAACACTAAATTACGTACTAAATGCTCAAATTGACTTAAATTTCAACGAAATTTAGCATTCATTCGTTAGTTTCTAAAAATAGGATTGTTGAACGGATATCCGTGAAGTTTCAAGCTTAGTACTTGAAGATATAACTGAATAATGACTCCATCACCAAGTGTGATGGCTGGAGCACCCTCTCGTCATCATCATCATCATCATCTACATATCGTTACTCACCAGTAAGTGTTCATAGTCTTGTCCGTAGTCTTCACTGGAGGCGGCTGCTTGCTGCTCCGCAACCCATTCCTCCAACTCAGCGCTCTCAGCCAGATATTCATGTCTAAGGATGGACACACATATTTTTAGAGGATATCCTATTTATATATTTCTATAACACACATATACTAGTCTTTGTCAGCAACTTCTTCATAGTCAACTTCAGGAATAGAAAGGCGTTACTGTGTAACGCTTAAGAAGCAGTAAATAACAAGTCTTTGTTAAGTAGTTATTTATTTAAAGTTCGACCTCGCTTAATGAAAAGTATGCTACGTCAGTCTCCTGTTTCTAAACTACCTCGAAACAAATTTACAAATTCTTATAGCCCTTCTTGATTATAACTAGTGCGACGAATATGATATGTATATATATAGTATCTCTCACCTGCACACACTCTCCACGAGCGCGGCCTGCCTGCTCGCTGCCAGTCTCTGCAGCCTAGCCAGACTGCCAGCCAGCTGGTCATGTCTGGTGACCAGCGCGGCGCCCTCAGGATGACCACCGGAAGCCATGGATTGCGCCACGTGACCCATTTCCGCTATGATCGCCGCGTATGTGTCCAGCTCGAGTTCTACGGCCTGTTGGTAGGTTAAAGAGGAATTGTCAGATAATGCTGAATATACTCTGTATTATTATATTTCTGTTAATTGAAAGTGTTAGAAATTTAAATAATGACAACTTCTTCTAATTTAAGTCCATATATATATGTTAGATGTCATACTCCTGCCAAACGGCTTAACCGATTTTTATGAAACTTTATATGCATATTCAATAATTTTAACAATTGGCTACTATCTACATTTCATACCCCTAAGTATAAGGGCGGCCCACTTTTAACACCTTATTTAATTTTTTTGGACAACCTTTCATAATGTGGCATTATAAAATACATACAACCCTAAATTATCACTCTTCTATCACCAACCCCTATTTTTAATATATCTAATATATAAAATTCTCGTGTCACAGTTTTCGTGCCCATACTCCTCCGAAACAACCTGACCGATTTTGATGAAATTTTTTGTGCTTATTCGGTAGCTATGAGAATCGGCCAACATCTATTTTTCATCCCCCTAAATGTTAGGGGTAGTCCACCCCTAAATTTTTTTTTTTATTTTTTAGACAAAATTTTTAATTACTATTTTTTTATGATACAACGTACAAAAATACATACAATCCTAAATTTTCACCCTTCTACGATCAACCCTTATTTTTTAATAGCTATTTTAGTAATTTAATCATTTTTCATCTCCGGTCGATAACTGATCAATCGTCATTTAATAAGTTATCCCCGCCAGATATCTACAGGTGTCACTTCTGACCCAGTAAACAGCACGGAGTAGGGATGAGAACGAAGCCGGTCTTCTGTTTCTCTCACACAATTAGACTTCTCTCACTCCCTACACAGTTGTCGGCCATCGTTATTGTTTGTGCATCAAGTGTAGTAGTAACGTTGACAATTATTATTTTGCTAGCTCAGTGTAACTCTCATATTAACTATTAATCATTCCTAATCACTTCAAAACACGGAGATTTATGGCTTTAATAGGTAAACTCCAAAAATATAAATAAAAAAACGTAACAGATATTTCTTGATTATAGGGCGAAACGAAGTTCGCCGGGTCTTCTAGTGTTTTATAAATATTTGATCCTACTCAATGACTGATAAATTTTCACTTCATAAGTCACTTGATGACTTACATATATATAGTGATTTATCATTTCTTGTAGCTCAAAAATTGTGTGATATGACGAAAATGTAATTCTTAGCTATGTATATATGTGTATATTACCTTATGCCGTGTGAGTAGTTGCGTCGCTCTATGCCTATCATTGCCGACGTCACCGGAAGCCAGTGCGGCGGCCTTGTCAGCCAGACAGGAGTCTACTTCCGCTGCATCATGCTGGAACTACTGGGCCTTGAGCGCCACCTCCAGCCGGGCCGCGCGCTCCTCCGCCGCCGATGATACAGAGGAGTACGCCTATTCAAGCTCCTGGCACAGCTGCTTGATCTGGAATGTGATCGTTATAGTCTAGTGGGTGGAGTAGGGAAATAAATTATATGTATATGCATAAACTAATCTTCTTCTTCCTGGCAATTTCCCAGCTTTTAGCCAGGGTCTGCCTAAGATGTGTGAATAGTTTTGGCTAATTGTTTTTACGACCGGCCGCCTGCCTGACATCAACCCTCTTTGGGAATGCATTAATCAGTGATGTCTAAATACTCTTATAAAGTACATATGACTCGGAAAAATCACATTGGTATTTGCCAGGACTGAACCCGCGCCCTCATGCATGAGAGGCGGGACTTTTAACCACTAGGCCACAACTGACTGAGGAAATGAATTATATGAATGAATTATATGTATATACATAAATTAATATAATACAAATTGGTGTTTCAGTTAATGTCGCGTTTACACTGTTTACTTTGCTGTAAGCAACAGTAGTATGCACATGTGCTTGGAATCTACTCTCAATCTCTCTCCTACTTTCTACATTTCTATATCTTTTTATCCCTACGTTGAACCTTTAACGCAACCTTGTTTGTAGTCGCATAAGAAGTTTCACTTCAAGAATTCACTCAGAAAATATAAAAAAAATCAATTATTAGCCGAACTTTGTCCAAGAATAATTTATTTATGCATGCTGTATATAATATTTCAGATGAACCAAGGTATGGTGTGGAGATCCAGAATTAATTTAACTATCATAATATGACGTTGGTAGGATGGACATTTTTTACTATGCGTCAGTTCTGCACTATCGACGGACGCGCGTTTCTCTCTTAGAAATAAATACCTACATATAATCACTACAAATACAATGGGACATATAACTATATAACATTACTATGTAATAGGTACATGAAAATATGAGTTATATATATATATATATATAGTCCACCTTCCCAGCCTGTGGATGCGTGTCCAGCTCCTTGCCCCGCTGGAGCACCCTCTCCACGACAGGCCTCCGCCCCTCAAGCTCCGCCCTCAGCTTGGCGTGTTTCTTCTGCACGTGGCAGATGAAGCGGCGGCCTGGCGCTCCGACACCCAAGCTAGCTCTCCTGAAACCTCGGCAGCGAGCTTGTGTAGTCTGTGGAGGATTTGGATGAATAAAATTAGTCCTCAAATTGATTATGTACTATTACTTCTTCTACCTGGCAATTTCCCAGCTTTAGCCAGGGTCTGCCTTACATATTGTAGTTAGTTTTGGCTAATTGTTTTTACGACCGGCCGCCTGCCTGTCATCAACCCTCTTTGGGAATTCATTAATCAGTGATGTCTAAATGCTCTTAGAAAATACATGTGACTCGGAAAAATCACAATGGTATTTTTGCCTGGGCCAGGATCGAACCCGCGCTCTCGTGCATGAGAGGCGGGCCTCTTAACCACTGGGCCACCACTGATTATGTACTATTACTATCCTACTAATATTATAATTGCGAAAGCTTGTGAGTGTGTATGTATTTATTTATTTATTTCGGCACACAAACAGAATATAAGCCGGATTACATATGAGTTACGGTCTAAAATTATTTTTAGCTTGATTATATTCTTAAGTATGTGTATACGGCATAATCATTACAAAAACAATATTTTTGTCGGGTGCTACATTATTTAGGTACAATTTAAGACTAATGAATAAACAGGAAAATGTATGTTTGTTACTTCTTTACGCTCAAACGGCTGAACCGATTTTGATAAAATTTTGTGTACAAATTATAAATTAATTATAATATTAAATATTTTGGTAAAACCGCGGGGCGCAGCTAATATGGTATAAATTATAAAACAGTTGCTTTTCTTGTCCCTATATCCGTATGCATTCTTAATAACTTAAAACTACGCAGTGGAAAGATAGATTGTTTGAAGAGGAAGGTTTGTATGTATAATGATATCCATAAATAAGTGGAGAATCCTTATCCAGTTAAATAACTTTAATACATTTTTGATATAAAATAGATCTATGACCCTTTACAGTAAATATTTTAATCTTTATACCCGTCCCGGCTCAATTGTCCTATCACAACCCTTCAAAGAATCTTATGCTATTATTTCATTGTATAACACCTTAGTTCGGAGCATCCTGGAGTACTGTGCCGTGGTTTGGTCTCCTTCTTACTATGTGCATTCAGATAGCATTGAAAAAGTACAACGAAAATTTCTAAAAGTATTAACTTATCGAAACAATCGCCATAGACAAATTAAAAGCTACAAAGATCGTCTAATAGAATTCAATATGACCCCATTAAGTACTCGTCGACAGCAGCAGGACTTGATCACACTCCACAAAATCATACATTCAAATTTGGATTCTTCTGCTTTGCTCGGGAACATAAATATTAATACGAGGTACAACTGCCGCAAGCCAAAAACATTTTCTTTAAAAGTTTTTAAAAACAATACTTCTTTTTATAATCCGGTTATCAGAATGTGCCGCCTTTATAATGAAATAAATAATAATAATAATCATAAAATTGATATTTTTAACACAAATCAAGCGATCTTTGTAAAAACTGTAAAAAAATGTCTATCTTAAAAATGCAATCTTGTAAATTTAAAAACTGTAATTATTAACAATTTATATTTCTTTTGTATTTTTTTGTAACTTCAAAAAAAAAATTGTTTATTGTATGTATTTTTCTTGTAACTTTATTTTTGTCTTTTTTTTTATTATTTTTGTTTAGTACTAATATATAGTTATGTCCTGTAAAATAATAATTGGCAATCCTGTCATGTTGTGCATGCACCCTTAGGGTCATAATCTGTTCGATACTATTAATGTTTAAGATATATTCTGTATGTGATTGTGACCTGTTGTTTTTGCCTTAATAAATAAATAAATAAATTGTATATATGTATTACATACATATAAATTGTTCCGTCAACCGTTATAAGCAAGAGCCAGGGCCAGCCAGGCATTCGTTGATTTACAAAAGCTGAAAGTTTTTCTATAGATGTACCCAATAAAGGTAGTCACAATCCCCAAATATGAAATTTGGGTCGAGGTGGCTTTGGCAGGTAACACGTTCTAAAGGTGTATAAAATTTTCTTTCACTTTCCTCTTAGTACAACTAAGTACCTATTTTTTTTTTACATAATTCGAATGAGAATCATGTACCGAGTATGCTCCTTAAATATTGATAGTAATTCACCAGTCACCCTGTATATGTCCTATAACGAAAGTACAAATAAAATTACTTATAATTTAGGGGTGCCTGGCTGGGTTTCCCACCTTACTAAGTACCGGGCAATTTACAGCGTGTTTTCTAATATTATTACGATGAAAATATATCAAAACTGAATTTTGTACTAAGAGGAAAGTGAAAGAAAATGTTATACACCTTTAGAACGTGTTACCTGCCAAAGCCACCGCGACCCAAATTTCATATTTGGGGATCGTGACTACCTGTATTGGATACATCTATAGAAAAACTTTCAGCTTTTGTAAATTAACGAATGCCTGGCTGGCCCTGGCTCTTGGACTATTAATCATTTCTTATATAATATTATATTGAATCATATTTTGTTTTAGTTATATCGTATACTGACTGTAGACTAGTTTCCAGCGCCTGTCTCCTCTCGGCTGCTCGAGGGCGGAGCGCCCGGGCGGTCTGCAGCAGCGCAGCGGAGTCTCTCTCGATGGCCGCGCCGTCGAAGTGACCACTGGAGACCAGGTCGGAGCCCTGGGCTGCATGGGACTCCGCTCGTTGTTCGCATTGACTCAACTCTTGTTCCAGATCCTGTAGACATTTATGTTACTATTGAATATTATATAAATATAGATATATTATGTTCTAGTAAATACAACAAGGACGAAATCGCATTTTTCTGTAAACAATAATTGTTTTTGTTAATACACATTTCTAAACAATATAATTCTACTTGTTTTACTTTAAAACAAATTGTTTTCTCATCTGAGGAGCCCTTAGTTTAAATCTAGTTATTAAAGCACCAGCAAGTAGCTCTTTACACTTGGATTTTATAAAAATAATCTTAGCAAAAAAAGAAATCTTTAAAACCACATCATCACTCTCACACTGACAGTTACCACAAATTATATCAGTTAGCTGGCATAACTACGACAGATAATAATTTGAAAAGCAATGCTATATATATATATATATATATATATATATATATATAGCATGCATATATATATGTATTTATATAGTATATCTAGGAGGTATGTATGGATATATGTTGGTCTTACAAGTAAATTATCCTTACTGATTTTGATAAAACTCTTCTATAAAGCAATTTAGACCTCACAATGACATCCATTATATTAGATACACATTAATCACCATCTGAGTAATTCCTAATACACGCATGAAGCCGCAGTAAACAGCTAGTATGTGATGTAACCACCTGGTGTAGTAGCAGCAGTCTCTTGCAGGATCTCAAGTCTGAACCCAGCTCGGTGATATTCAGAGCTTGCTACACCTCCGCCAACCTCGCTTTGGCCTCTTCCATCGACCTGGGAAATCATAATTATATGAATATATTCAATGTATATAGATGTTTCCATCATCATCATCCTATCAGAGCCCACTGCTGAGCCTCTTCTCACATGGAGAAGGTTTGAGCATTAATCATTGGTTGGTGATGTCAAACTTATTATACGATATTATTGAATGTATAACCACGCTAAGGGTGATAGATGTATCACATACATTTAATAAGATTAGAACTTACAATCTGTACATAACGCGGTCCAGAATTTATGTTTTACTGAGAGATCATAAAGTATTTAGTGCAAGTTCGCACTTGAGTTGCTACGAAATTAAATTCAGAAATTTATTATCAATATGTGCCTAAATATATTTTATATCATACACTTCTCGTCTGCCCGTCATGACTGTTTCTTATATATACAATGAATGCAAAAACTTTTACAAGTTATTATTTCACTTGCAATGTATGTATGTTATTTTATTTTATTTTAGGGAAACAAACTTTATTTATTAAATTTTGGCAGCTACGATATAAGAAGATATTATTAGTACTTTTCGTCTTACAAATCGGCACATTAAATAATGGTTTATATATTGAATTTATTCGTTGACAATTAAATTCAATATTAGACAATAGGAAAGGTGAATCTACGAAACTGTTAATTATTTTAATTAATGAAAGATACACTTTGTTTAAAGTTTGCAATTTCGTCTTTTAATCATTTGAGTTGCGCAGAAATTATATCGGTTATAGTATTTTCCAATTTAAGCCACAATTTGTCGAACTCTTTGGATACAATATTTAGAACTTCCTCGCCAGAGACTTGTATTACATTTGTATCCACTTTGGATGAAGCAATGTGGGCTCGTACACTTCTACGATTTTTAATATTATCAACCATGGTTTTTTTCAAATTAATTATGTGTAATCTCAAAACGAGGAAAAAAATAAAAATAAAATAAAATGAAATCAATCTTTCAAAAAGGCGATGCCCGGGATCGAACTCTCGCTTCACGCGTGCATTGCTTTGTGAACACCTTTCGGCCAGTTTGTTTCTGCAACCAGTTGTGAAAAAGATGATTTAGTTAAAACAGCTGGGTTTTATCATTTGATTTTTGACCAATCAGGAGTGAGGACGCAATGCTTTTGAGCGTTTGAATAAAAATACTGGTTTTTAGCTTTTACCTTAAAAATTTTAAAAAACACTTATTCACCTTCTCAAAGTTAATGCACTGAATATTTTAAGCACTATTGACAGCAATAAAACTAAAAAACACTTATTATTCTAAAGTTTAAACAAAAAAAACTATTCCGATATACACCATTAGGTTAATATTATGAAGATAACAATTTGACGTCAAACACCCAAAATCACCAAGTAAACCGCCTACAAACGGTAATAGCGAATAATTGTACAATAATTTGACCGATAATCACTTGATAGTGGCAAGAAAACAAATATTTACAATTTTATTGATTTTTATGTACGGAGCCGATGTTTACGCTACCGGTAGCGACACCTAATTGATATTCTAACCTAATTTATGTTCATTTAAAAATTACGTATTATGTATGAAAATTTATATTTTCATTTTATTGTTTTGAAATGCTAATCACTACTGGATCTGTATATGTAATGGACATCGCTATTATCTGGTATTTAGAAATCACCAGCTGGAAAGATTTATTAACCACAGAGGTCATTTCAATGGATTATATAATTTAAATATAATATCGAACTAGTTGTAATAGATAGCACCTGCGGGCCAAGTATGGAATTTTACGAGGAACAGGAGTAGTGAACTATGTGATAAAAGTCATAAAATAAAACAAATAATTTTAATGGAATATGTATTTTATTCCTCTTCAATAATAATTACAATATCGTCTAGGAACTATGCAGGGGGTACAATGTTACTAGTTGCTATCCCACAATTCCCACAACGATGCGTCGTTTCAGTAATATCCAATCCATAAGCCGGCGAAATAATCCAAATTAACAATTCCAAGTCAAACGTGCAGGCGATCGTCGGTGTCCAATGTGAAAGCAAGGGTCGTAAAACGTTAGGCGGGTTCGGAATCCGTAAAAAACAAAGCAGTGGTCGTTGAAAACGTAAAACGATAGGGAAAGCACTCGAAACGTATCAAAAAACACGAAACAAGTGAGACTCATAACAATGCATCTGGCATCGTAATTGTTACCTAAGTGTCAATGTTATGTTGCCATAGACTATATACTGAATGATTTCGATCGATATGGAATCTATAATCGAAAAGGATGTTTTAAAATAATATTAAATATTATTTTGATATTAATACTCCACCTTATTGAAAGTAATTTTTATTGAATTGTAGACATATATGGTGTTGTTTAAATGAAGTTACTATAAGTTGAAAACTAGGAGTGAACTTTTTATTTTAAGTAAATAATCGAATAATCATTTTTATTATATTAATCGTTAATCGATTGCTTCATAAAAACAGTTATTTGCATATTTCTCCGCTTGTATATTGAGAATTTCTGCAGATTCTTGGTATTTCATACAAAAAAAAAAAAACAATTTTGAAGTCATAACATTTTGGGAAAACCAGTTTCCATCTAATTTAATTGTATTTGTTTAATTATTGCTTAAAACTTATTTAACATTTTTCTTTCTTGCGACGGACAAACTTCTTATTAAATTGTATATATCGAGGATGTGCAATGTCGCCGCTAGCCAGCTGAGCGGACACTGCGCCTCAGTTTTGGTAGACGGGGCTATCTCCCTTACCGAGCTGCGATATTATTTTATTCGCTGGCTAAAGGTAGCCGAATTGGCTATATGAATATATATTTCTGAAATATTTAATTAACAAATCATTTTTATGCAGAAAAAAAAAAGATTATCAACATTCAACACTCAATTTCAATAAGTTTTATGTATAATATATGTAAACTGTCTCGCAATATATACAATATGTATATATATACTCCAGCCAAATTCGATGTGGAATGTTTAATAACAAAGCGTTGCTTAGCAACCAACGTCAGGCAGATTCTCAAAATATTTTTAGAAATACATATTTAAAAAAATATTTAAATTCTTATTTTATAGTACTTATTAAGATAATATTTTATAATACTTAATTATTTAATAATACTTTTTAAAACAAAATGCAATCAATAAGAAGAAAAAAATCTTGATTCGAAAAAAAAATTATTCTGGTAACACTGCTACGCCGGGCACGTCACTCGTCACTCGTCAGTGACTGACGGTCAGTCCGTTTAGACTGTAGTTGTGTGACGCTTGTCGTTTATCGCTACGGCGACACTCTCACGCGCACTCTCGCTTAAGAAAATTAATCTCCTGTATTAATAACTTGTAAGTAGTTTAAATTGTTAAATCTTGCTTAATTCGCTAAACACATAATACAATAAAATAATGATTCGTTGCTAAAATGAGGTATAGTTATAATATTTCTTAGTTAGTATACATTCTTATTAAGAAAAGAAGATAATAATAATAATTACTTAAAATAATGAATTCCAAAGATTTTTCTTGCAAGGATACGCTTTTGTAGTCATATAATGGTTGTGTCCCTTTCTAATTTTATTGCATTACATTTTTTATCTTCTATAATATAATAAATTGTCTTTAGACTAATCTATGAAATGGAAATCGCGGAGAAAGATCTTATACCTATTTCTTTTCAGTTTAATAATTAGCGATTGTTAATTGAATATAAGTTATAATACCATTTTTATTCACTTAAAGGATCGATGATATCCAGGACAACTCTTTAGTTCGTCGAGGAAAACCAACAGCACATTTGGTCTACGGTGTTCCCTTGACCATAAACTGTGCTGTTCAAGTAATGGCGGAGTCAATGAAAATAGACCTCGAGTTAGCACCAGATGCTTCGGTCTGATTATAACTATTTATTAATGTAACGAAGAATTAACAGAAGAAACTTAAAATATAAAAAACCCTTTCATAAAGTGTTGTTGAAAACTGTAGAAAATTTTTATGATACAAAAATGTAGACTACGTATAATAATTATGTGAATAAGATATATTTTTTACTCAAAAGTTAAGGGATTCGCGGATCAAATATACGAAATGTGGCAGGGACAAGGTACTGAGATTTATTGGGAGCAAAACTTTATTTGTCCCACTGAGGATCAATACTAAAAGATGACACATATGAGTAATATATAACTTATACATTTTTCTAACCTCTACGTTTTTACAAATCTGTCCTATATAAATATTGTTACTATCAAATGAACAAATATCTCACTGATAATATTTTACATTAAACAGACTTTATATTTCCAACAAATTTAAATTTATCATAACAGTTTTAGAGAAATTTAATTTAAATGTGAATGTTTTTAAACGGTTTTATTTAGCTCACCCTGTTTGTTTTATTTTAATTAACGATGGTCATTATATTTTCTTCGAAAAAAAATTATATCATATTAATTATGTGTTTTACTATTCCAGTTAAACAAGCAACGGCAGTTTCTGTGAAGATTCATCAGAAGGAAAGATTACGTTACCCATCATACATGCATCCAAAACTCAGTGGGAAGCGAAGATTTACGTGAGTACACTAAACCTCATTTACTTATTGTAAACATACGAGAACGTATTTGTGTTGGTCAAATATAGCTGTTTTTACTGTAACTCTTCGATAAATACGGAATCATTACCCCTACTACATAATATTATAAATGCGAAAGTAACTCTGTCTGTCTATCTGTTACCCTTTCACGCCTAAACCACTGAACAGATTTTAATGAAATTTGGTACAGACATAGAGTTGACCTTGAGAAAGAACATAGGATAGTTTTTATCCCAGACTTTTAAAAGGTTCTCTTGGAAACGCGATATAACCGAACTCCACGCGGGCGAAGCTGCGGGCGGAAAGCTAGTTCTTCATAATTGCATCAGGTTATTTCATAAACTTGATGAGTTACATATCAATTTAAAATTTAGAGTTGTAAGAACTTCGTGTGATTTTTTTACTCGTTTCATGAGATCAGGTCCGCTTAGGAAGTTTCTTCCTTGATCCTCTGTTTCTAATACTTTATTGATGTTAATTTTTTTCATCGTTTTTTGTGTTTAGTAAATAATTATACACATAACTAACTGGTATTTCAGTGATAGTAAAGTATTTCGTGATTATATTTTTATTATTTTCAGGTATCTTACGGCAGCATACTCATGATATTGACTTGAAGAAATACTGTATGTGTTTGTTGTAGAGGGCGGGCAGCATACAGTACACAAGAAAATGAATCAATGTAAACTGGCTCAAGAAAATGAAAGAATCAGTGAACTTGATCGAGAAGCTCGGGCTGAGGTGAATCAAGTATATACACATAGTATTCATTGAAGTATAGTTGTTTTAAATTGAAGTATTTAACCTAGGTTTCTTACAGGTCGCCCGTTTAGGAGGAAACCCACTACTGGAAAAATGTTTGGATGATCTCAGTAGCTTGAAGGATGACGTAATGATCAAATAATTATTACACTATTTTGTTACACGGGACACTATTAACCAATACCTAATATTTAAAAGGTGTGGGGTACAAAGACTCGCAAGTCTTGAAAATATATTTTTGTTACATTGTTTATCCGATATTATAAGACATGAATATAAAAGCATTTTTTGTGTCTTTTCTATTTCAAAATTATTTTAATTTATTCAAGCTTTATAGATGTACAAGATTACAATTCTACATAAATTTCCTATATAACAAGATCCTTCCCAATTTATAAAATGTATTTTATGAACGTTCTTGTCACAATAATCAAAGTGGACTAAATATAATATATTCTTTCCTTTCATTTACAGAAAAAAATAATGTAAGTAATTGTGTGGTGATTCTTAGTCATTAAAATCTAATGAGAAAAACAAGCACATGAATGAGTGATCAAGCTGTTAAAGTTTTATTAATATACAAGGACTATCATATAGATAAGAATTTAATCCATTACAAAAATACATAATTTTTAAAACTATTAATTAAATCATTATACTTTTGTTAGCAAACTAAATCATTTTTAAATATGTATTATTATACATATTAAGAATTGAGATAATATAACTACATACTACAACTACATACATACATATACAACATATGAAAAATTTATATAAAGTAATAGCGCAGTATTTCATCAACCTCAAGTCTGAGTATAAATGACAACAAAAGGTAATCTTTTGTTTCAAATTAGAATTAATTCTCTTACTATACTGATGTGTTTTATGTTAGTATCAACGAGGATTGTATATTTGATCCCAGAAATAGTATTTAAATGTATTTTCACATTTATCCGTACCTACATTATGAGTTAACATTTGAATGATAGCATTAATTGGATTAAAAAAATATGTCATAAAAATATAACATTTAATTTGAAAAAAAAACAAATGAAATTATATTTCAGAGAAGCTAATTTCACAGAAACTTACCCAAGGAGCGCTTTGTTATTTCGCTTGAAACGACTTCAATGTATCACAGCAATGCAACGTAGAATGTAATATATTTTAATAAATCGTTAACTAGGATTAACCGTTACTACGTTATAACATTAAGTTTTGAATACATTCCGTCGTTGCGTATAAAAATCTTATCTATTTATATCGTAATTTCTCTTAACCTATCCTTAAGTCATTTTATTACTAATTACTTGTTGAAGGTCGATATCTACTACTTTATTATCTACTTTACTTATTACCCAGTATGGAGTTAGACTAAGGTTTTTTATGAAAGGCTTCAGTAATTTTCAGTATTATTCTGTTCTGCTTCATTAGTATCCGTGTTAGATATCAATTAGTTCCTTTCATAAACACAAACATTCCTCCACGTCGTGTCTACTGTCACTAATACTGTTATTGTTTATACTTTACACTTGAGTTACACTAAAGAAGCCAATACAAATGTATTCTTATTTAACAAGTTTTATAATGAAATTATTTAGGGACGTATATTCATACGACCCCTTAAACAACCACTGCAATTCTGCAGTGGTTGTTTAAGGGGTTTATTCCTTTTATAAAATTATACCGATTTTCATATGAGTATATATTGTTCTTCTCTTGTTGTACTGCTGATTCATGATATTTAATTTGGAAGTCAATACATAAAGAACAAATTTCTCAGGTTTATAAACTTACATCCAATGTACTGTTGTTTTGTATTTTTTAAGTTTCCTTTTTAAATATGTATACCTATGTATTTCTCAAATTTCATACACGATTCAGTTTACGCGGACCGTATCTGAAACTAATAAATAATATCTGAATAAAGTTTAATTGGTCAAGCAGATTTTAACGTCCAATATCTGCATTGTAAGTCAAATGTAACAATTATGTTGCATATTTTTGGTTTACTAATCTTTTATAACGTTTAAATGAAACTAATACATATTTTCGGATTTACTACGCGTTTTTTTTTGACTATTAACTACAAACTCCCGATGTTTCGGCTACTTTACAACAACCGTGATAACGGGCAGACGAGATGTGTGTATGTGTTATTAGTTTAATTTAAATGAGTACTCGCGAAAATCTTAGATCTCATTAAATAACGTTTACAATAAACCAAACATTGGTAATAAAAAAATTGATATAAAAATTGACTCTTCTTCTTTTCACTTTAATTTTTAATGTGAAACAAAAACGACAAAAGGTCATGTTCGTTATTTCTAGCAAGACGGGAAAGATAAAAATATTAGTGTATATTAATTTATCAAGAATATTTAAAAAAAAATTATATTACATATAGAAAGAAGTCTTTCTTTATTTTATTAAATACTGTAAATAACGTTGTACAAATTGTAAAACATTTAAATAATATATATCAACTGTGGCCATTCGTAGGTGAAAGTTGTGGTCAAAGTAATTCCCGGTTTTACGAGTACAGAGGGTCGTATAATGAATCTGAGACCTTTAATTAAGTCGTGTAATTTAAAAACAGTCGCATGAGCTTGGAGATACGTTAATAGAAGAATTTCTTGGGCCGGTGAAAAATTGTAATTTTGGGTCAACTGAAATTACTTAGAATTTGCCAGTCCAGGACCAAAGTAAATTTAAAGAGACGATAATTATTAATTTTTATAGCTTAAAGTACGGACTAGAGACGTGTGTAGTGAAATAATACTATGTTCTATATAGTTTTGTTTGTATATTCGTGATATATACAAAATCAATAATACAATATCCTATATCAACGAACGTAAATATATAAAAATAGCGATGTACCATTTGATGAAATTGTTTTGTTAAGCTGAGTAAAAAACAGGATTTATTTGAAGGTATTATGATTCTTCTAATCTTTTTTTATTAATGCTCTACTAGAATTAATAATAGTAATTGTCGTTTTAACTTAAGATTGTTCTCATCATTCTAATAAATTATACTAATATACAAGACGTCAGTAATTAAAAAAAATGATTTTTAGTGCAAGTTTTTCAGTGCTTGTAAAGTGAGGTTAATATCTTAAATTGTTCACATTTTTCAATAAAAGCAAAATATTTTGCTCCTAGTAAAAAACTCCGTTCTGATTATATGTCATTCACACTCTACCGAACTCCTGCACAGAGGTTAAAGTTCGCTCACCATTTTGTTCTTTTATTAAATTTTTAATTTCCTTAACTGTCCTTCCCTGGACTTCCAGGAGTATTTCAAGACTAAAATTAGACAAATCGGTTCAGCCGTTCTCGAGTTTTAGCGAGACTAAGGAACACCCATTCATTTTTATATATATATATATATATATAGAAGATAATATGTCATTAAATCTATATTATAACCCTGCTCACTAACTTAAACGTAATGTATTGAATTTCAAATTATATTGTACTCTAAAAGAATTAAACAAAACTTTGAGAAAATAACACAAAAGAAACTGGACTGTATAAAATTGATAAGATTTTTGTTTTTTGACTTTAAAATTTTACATTGTAATAAATGACGTAGCGATTATAAGTATAATAACAAGAAAAAATAAGTATGGTTAAAACACAAAACCGAGTGGCAAATCAAAATAATTGTATATCAGTTCAGACTTTTTTATTCTGGTATTAATATGACATTTTATAACTCATATTATGTATTATAATTATCTGATTACAATTAAGATTGCATGAAGTGCTGATTCATAGTAACATTGCTTTTAAATAGAACTGAAAACTTTTACGAAACTGAAAAATTGCAATTTAATATTTTTTTATCCAATCTATCTTTATAACATAAAACTTTTAAGTTCACACAAATACTTTTTCATAAATATTGCAATAAAAAAGTAGTAAAAATTTGCTGGGTAACAAGCACATCGCAAAATAAAATAAAAATGTCAGGCACTAGCAGAACTTGTTTAACAGAAAATCACATCCCTATCTGTTACTTTGACAAAACGGCTACAAACTAATTATGAGGTATTAAATATTTCTATTTGTATTATATTTCTTTATTCTGAAAGTAATATACGATATCTTTACTTAAATATAAATGTAATAGTTATTGACAAGATATTTGACGTTAAAAAGACTAAACTATTACTTTTTGGCACTATAATAAAAACTATTTAATAAAGTAAAATAAGGACGCCAAAATAAAAAAGTAATATATTTGAAATAAGTAAGTATATAATAAAATTGTTCTCACAATATAACATTAGAGCTCCCGACTCAGTGAGTCAATCGACCCGCTAATTAAGTTACGGAGTGTGATATTAATGTATTGTATTGATTCATCTTTTATTACTAATCTAAATAAATAAAGATATTATATTTTTCATTGAAGTTGGAGTAGATAAATAGATTTAGCAAAGAACATTCATCTTAAATGAGATAATCTTCTATGTATATAAAAATGGATTGCTGTTCCTTAGTCTCGCTAAAACTCAAGAACAGCTGAACGGAATTATCTTATCTTAATCTTGAAATGTTTGTGGAGGTTCAAGGAAGGTATAAAAGCTGAAAAAAATTGATTCATCACTGGGAAAGCCATAAAAACAGTCCTTTTATATTTCCCATACAAACGTTTTTTTTGACCTTAGTTTTGTCAACTAACTAATATGTCAATCATTCTGTCGCACTTCAAAACAAGGAGATTTATGGCTTACAGGTAAACTTCAAAAATATTAATAAAAAACGTAATAGATATTTCTTGATTATAGGGTGATACGAAGTTCGCCAGGTCTTCTAGTATTTTATAAAAGTTATTCTCCATAATAATGTGAGATGTATTCCTTGATATCTGTCGTCCCATTTACGTGTCGTATGATAGAGAGCATGTTAATGTGAGCGTTACGTGGGCTTTAGACTTGTTAAATATTAATGAACATCCGCGATGGTATACACTAGAACCTACACTATGTTAGACAAGAGATCTCAACAATGAAAACAAACAAACACAAACCAACAGAAGATTTAGAATTTAACTTCAATTAAAAAAGGGAGAGTAAAGATGAACTTGAATTAAAGTGATTGTAAAGTTATCAGAGAAAATATTTTTATTTGTAGTCAATGTTAAAACACAAAGTGATTAAATCTATATATATAAAAATGGATTGCTGTTCTTTAGTCTCGCTAAAACTCGAGAACGGCTGAACGGATTTACCTTATCTTAGTCTTGAAATGTTCGTGGAGGTTCAGGGAAGGTTTAAAAGCTGAAAAAAATTGATTTATTTCCGGGAAAACCCTAAAAACAGCCCTTTTCTATTTCCCATACAAACGTTTTCTTTGACATTAGATTTGACAACTAACTAATATGTCAATCATTCTGTTCGTTTGAAACAGGAGAAACCTGATTATTAATGGCCTCTAAAACGGAATAGAGTTCGCCCGGTCAGCTATACATATATTACTAATGACGCAACTAACGCGGGCGAAGTGGCGGGGAAAACTAGTCAAGCATAAAGATTCTAGTGATTGTATACGAGACGAAACTTCTTAGCATTCAATGGTTATACTATCTGGAAGCCAATGCATTTATACAAATTAACATGATTTTTGTCTTAGTTATATTAATTAACAACAAATAAAATTTAAATGAACGAATCATTTGCCCAGGCCAACTTTAAACGAAAAAATCAATTTCAAATAAAAAAGTGTCTTAATAGCTCCTCTCCCTGCAACGTGAAGCTCCTGTCCCTGCAACGCGATGGACCCGGCACCCGCACGGTGAATCCATGGAATGCTGAGAAGTTTCGTCTCTTGGTCCAAGCTAGAGGTTAGCTCTTGATTTAATAAATCTTAACCAACGTTATAACGTTATAAAAATATTTATTTTTATCAGAAGGCCGGAATTATTAAATATTAACAATACAATAATTTAAAAACTTGAATAGAAAATTCTTTAAGTTTATTTTACTCAAGTAAAGAAATTTATTATTTATGTCAAATATTACGAGGTATTAAAAATAATACTTTCTACTGTTACTGTTTTATATTGAATTAACTTGGTGTAGTATTTCTGTTTCATTCGAACGTCCAGCATCTCTTTAGTAAATGAAACCGTTTCTATAACTATTCTGTAGGAATGTTCCAATTATACAAATGAAATGAAAATCAGATATTAATATTCATTAAGATATAAATGTAACAGCAAGCTAATAGTCTCAGACTATTACCCTTGTCTGAGAAACCATTGAGTGTGTACGAAGATGTTATTTATACAAAACTTTATTTTTACGAAGAATTAAATTCATAAGAAAGAAGAAACAACATGTTTCATAAACACAAATAAGATACAAAAATCACAAAAACTTTGGTTTGAAAATAATTAAACTTTAACTTTGGAAAGAAATGAACAAAGTCAAAACCTTATCTTCAGGTAACAGTCTTGATTGACTTTGACTATTATTAAAATATTATGTTACGACAAAACTATGAAAAGAAAAACTTGCAGCTAAGTTTCTATTTTTCTTTTTTTTTTTTTTTATGGCCCAAAGGGGCAAGCGAGCAGACGGCCTACCTGATGGTAAGTAGCTATCGTCGCCCATGGACATCTGCAACACAAGGGGTGTTGTTGATGCGTTGCCGGCCTTGTTTGGAAAGGAGCCACCTAAACACGTGATGTTTGAAAGACCCCATGTTGTAGCTCACTGGAAAAGCTTCGGGCGGAAGATCATTCCACATCCTGCACGTGCGTGGTAAGAATGAACGCGACGCACGTACAGTCTTGCAATTGAATGCATCCAGGTGATGTGGATGAAATCCAACCCTACGCCGAGTAGTGCGATGATGGAATGTAGAAGACGGCACTACATCAAACAGTTCCTCGGAACATTCCCCATTGTACAGACGATAGAACACACAAAGGGAGCTTACTTCCCTTCGGAGGCTTAAGGGTTCTAGATCGTCTGTGAGCATGGGATCGTTGACAATGCGAACTGCCCGACGTTGTATGGAGTCAAGTGGAAGAAGTTGGTACTGTGGGGTACCGGACCAGAGGTGAGAACAATACTCCATGTGGGGACGAACCTGTGCTTTATATAATAAAAGCAAATGTCCCGGTGTGAAGTACTGCCTCGCTCTACTCAGTACCCCTAGTTTTTTAGACGCTAATTTAGCCTTGTCCTCCAAATGTCTCCGGAATTGAACGTCGTTCGCTATGTCAACCCCAAGGATCCCAATGCTCTGTTTAATCTTAAGGGGAATGTCCTGGAACGTTGGAGCTACAGTAAATGGGGTCTTTTTAGTGGTAAACGCGCAGACTTGTGTCTTCTTGGGGTTGAACTGAACAAGGTTCAGCTTACCCCATTCGGAGACCTGCTCCAGGGAGGTCTCAATTTCAGACACAAGTCTCTTTCTGCTCTCTTCTACTTGTTCACGAGGAATATTAGCTCGGCCCATGTAGTAAGCGTCACCAGTACTGTCATCTGCATAGCACCGAATGTTGCTGGTTCGCAGCATATCGTTGATATGCAGAATGAACAGTGTTGGTGATAGCACAGAGCCTTGTGGGACGCCAGCGTTGATGGGCTTGGGTTCCGAGCAAGAACCGTCAACAACGACCTGTATGCTCCGCCCATGAAGGAAGCTGGCAGTCCAGTTGCATAATTCCTCGGGTAGTCCGTACGATGGAAGCTTCGATAGAAGTGCGCGATGCCAGACCCGATCAAAGGCCTTTGCGATATCTAGGCTGACTGCCATGGCCTCCCCTTTGCTCTCAATGGCTTCAGCCCATCGATACGTGAGGTATACTAGAAGATCACCAGCGCTTCGACCGTGGCGAAAACCATACTGACGGTCACTAATAAGCTGGTTATCCTCTAGATAACCCAAAAGTTGCGTATTGATGATTCGCTCCATCACCTTTGAGAGTAGGGAAGTAATCGCAATAGGCCTGTAATTGGATGGATCTGTGCTGTCACCCTTCTTGGGAATAGGGTGAACATTGGCCACTTTCCACGAAGACGGTACTTTACCAGTAGTATAAGAGAGTGAGAATAGGCGCGTTAAAACCGAAGTCAATTCAGGAGCACACATCTTAAGCACAATGGCTGGGATACCATCTGGGCCGCTGGATTTCTTGACGTCGAGGAACGATAGGGCGGCACGCACAGCGCTCTGCGTAAAACGCACATTGCGCATAGTTTGTCGGCACCGTGGGATGGTAGGTGGTGCTTTTCCCTCGTCGTCAAGGGTCGAATTCGACGCAAAAAGAGTGCACAGAAGGTCAGCCTTCTCTTTTGCGGAATGAGCCAGCGTTCCGTCAGGATTGTGCAAGGATGGTAGAGAGGACTTACAAAAATTGCCTTGCACCGCTTTGGCGAGAGACCAGAAAGAACGAGTTCCCGAGGGAACGTCTAGTAGTCTCTCTCCAATTCTGCGTACGTGCTCCTTTTTTGCTCTGGCGATCTCCTTTTTGCAAGACCTGGAAGCAGCATTATAACCCTTTTTCAATTCGGATATTTTTGGATCCTTCGCAGCTGATGCCGCAGCCCATAATCGGTACTTCAACTGTTTCGAGCGTAACGCTCCTGTACAGGATTTATCAAACCAGGGCCGCGACTTACCCCCCGTGCGAATAACAGAGCTGGGAATGAAACATTCCATTCCCTGCAGAATAGTATCCGCAACGGCGTTCGCGCAGATCGAAGGATCTTCCGAAGAAAAACAAAGCTGCCTCCAGGGGTAGGATGCGTAATATTCTCGCAATCCATCCCAATCTGCTGACTTGTAGTGCCATACAAGACGTCTCCCTGGTGGACGAGGAGTCGTTTTTTGCACTGTCTGAGCCTCGGAGTGCACCAGGCAGTGGTCAGATGACCCAAGGGGTGCATTGACGGACACCATGTAGCAATCCGGGCGAGTGGTCAGCAGAAGGTCCAACAAAGAGGGGTTATGGTCCTCAACATCAGGGATCCGAGTGTGTTCTGGAACTACCTGAGTTAACCCATAAGCCAGAGCAAAGTTATTTGCGGTTTTACCAGCGTAGTCTGTGGTACGTGATCCTAACCATTCGCAATGGTGGGCGTTAAAGTCGCCAAGGATCACTACCTCCGCGCTGGGATACCGCTGGAGAACAAAATCTGTAGCCTCCTGGATGTGTCCAAAAAGACGATCGACTTCGGTGTTACCACTATGGGACCTGTACAGGCACGCGTAGATACGGCTTGAGCTACCGTTGTCCACTCGCACCCACATCACTGATAGGTCCCTATGTTCGAGGCTGTCAAGACGTTGACAACAAATATCTTCCTTGGCGTATAAGCACACCCCGGCCCGCGGTAGAAATAGGTGCTCAAGTCTGTAACCGGGGTAATGCAGATACGAGGTATCTAGAGGAGTAGATATTTGTGTTTCAGTCAAAAATAACAAGGCCGGCTTAGCCGTCTCTAGGTGGTGATGGACAGCATTAAGGTTGGAGTGTATACCCCTTATGTTGCAGAAGTCCACTACAAACGTGGAAGGGGTCGCCGCTGTAGAGACCTTTTTTAGTTTTTTTTGGACAGCCATATATATTTTTTTTTTGTTCAGGGAGTGGGAGTGAAGGAAGGATGCTGATAGCCCATCAACTATCCTGTCAAAGAACATTGCCATTGATCTGAATTGAGCGCAGAGTTTTGTGTGTCACTGGCATGGGGCACGGAAGGGCCCCCGATCCGACCCGCGGTTGCTAACTGGGTTCCACCCCGGTCTCCCACTCCGGCACAGTCAACAACCGACGGGCTTTTTTCATTGGCGGTGGGACAGCCTCCTAGATCGGGACAGTCTAGGTTCGGGTCCCCTACGGACCAACGGGCGGCCAGCGGTAAACCGTTTCATCGGGTCTCCCTGGACCCCATGCCAATGAAACACGCTCAACATCTCAAAACAGACTTCGACAGATGTAGGACAGAGAGTCAACAGACACATCAGCATCCCGGGAGAGGGAAGGGTGGGGAAAGGGAAAGGGCAACCGGCTCTCCCACTCATCAGCCGAAACGCAGCCACTAAGGCTACTTTACGCCGATCTTCTGTGGGAGGGTGGTACTTCCCCGGTCGAGCCAGCCCAAGTTCGAGCTGCAATCACTTGGCTACAGCTAGGCTCTACCACCTATAAAAAATGTACCTATATCGTAAAAAATGTACCGCAAAATTTAAATCTATGTTTTAGTCACTTTGTTAATAAAAGGGTACTTTATTTTGATGTTAATTAAACTAAAGGCTGACGTCTTAGATGATAGCGTTATTAGCTAAACTTACAACATCATGTAGTGACCACATGAATAATAAAATACAATTCGATTGTTTCGTTTGGTTGCCAAATACCTTTGTGTGGTAAAGATTGCTAACGTATTTTGTTACAACTTCATATTGATACATAAGTGATAAGACGACCATTTTTTGGGATTACACTTATCGTTACATCCATATTATGTAACTTTGAAATCTTATTATTATATTATATAATAAATTTATTATTTTATAATATACTTATTATTATATATACATACATATTTTTTTTCCAAAGCTTTTGTGTGCCAAAAATGTCTTAGAGTTTTCAGGATCAGTCAATAAGTCAATGAGATTCAAAATTGTGAAAATTCACTGCCTATAATTCATAAACTCCTGGTTCAAATTGATATAATATGTTTATACAACGCTTCTAATTTTCATTATATAGCTGGTCAAAGTCGCCTGAAGTACCAAAAAAAAGGGTGGCCGTGAAGCTTTTTGCTCGATATTAACTTTATAATAATTAATTTATTAGTTCTGATTATATTTGTCGATTAATAACCATTATTATTAAAACATCACAATACAACAAAGTTTAGCACATTTATATAAATCCAACTTATAGTTATTATTGTCATCGAAATAACTTTTTTACTCTTCACACATATGTAGGTATACTAAAAAGTTTTTTTTTGCTACTATGCTATAATACGCAACATTATATTAATAAAGTCACTTGTAAATGTATCTCTATTTACATTCGTTAACGATGCTAATTACCTAACACTGTCATATTACTTTAACAATTCAAATAAATAGAGACATGAAAATATTGTTACAGGGATATTTTGTGACTGAAAGAAAAAATAGTATGATTAATATCAATAACAGCATGAAATGCATTTTAAATACTTATCTTTTTCGAATGTTTTTGTTCAAAACAGTCAAATTACAAGTTGGAGCTCATAACTGATCAAAGTTACGTTATAAAGCTTTAAAATTATTTTTAAACTAAGAAAATAGTTTCCTATTGATCAAGTTTCGAATAAGAAAGTTTAAACCGAGAAAATACACTGCTTATTAAAAGTTATATTATTTTTAGTTTGAAATAAGTATCTATGAATGTGGAATACAAAAAAATCGTGAGCCAAAATATTAAAACATAAAATTATGAAATTATAAATAGTGAATACGGTTGGTTAAACATTAATTTAAAACATGTATCCCACTTTATATTAATTAATGAGAGAATATGTTTTAAGTAATTAATTGTTGATGCCACGTAAAAGCGGCTTAAGCCCATAAAGCCTGTTACAAACTAAGCGGATTACAGAACATTTACAAAATAAACAATGTACTAACACCAAGTTATTTAAGGGTTTTGCCAAAAAGAAAGTACAACAAAAATTATATTCAACCTCCTCAACAAGATTAATTTAAGAATATTTATGTTTGACATACAACTAATAACACATTTTTTAAAAATAAGGTTCACTAAAACAAGTCAGCCATTTGCTACTGAATGTTGCTCTTGACAAAAGTCACCCAACTGTTCCGTCCACCTACTTTAAATTGTACTTATAAAGTTTCGCTTGGTGTACCAGTTTCCATACTTATATAGTGGACTGCACCCATTGTCCGGATATCTGAAGATATGTTCGGTATATTTCAACTTCAGTCTACTACGACTGTCTTAAAAAATACTGCGGATTGCATGCTAGATGGTAGATGTATGTAAATTTACATAAGGGAGCCACTCATGGATACTGGCTACAGAAATATGAATATTTTATTTTAAACAGACACCATGTTCACGTGTTCTCTAGCCACCATCCGAGTTGAAGAATCGCTCAGACTATTCAGCATAAAGTCTAATGTCTGCAAAGTTTCTGCTTACATGTTATTCGGGTTCATCTTTATGTTTAATTATCTGGAGTGGCTTTGTAATTTATAGAACTGATAACTTTTAGAAATCTTACCTGCTTAATACATTTGAAATCTTCAAATTTATGGCTAGGATGGGTCGTCATTCTTTGTAATGAAGATGAAAAACCGAAAGTTGTACGAAATATCTTTATATTATTTTTGATAATGACTGTATTTAGTTTAAATTTATTGCAATACAGACTTATACAGATACAGATACAATACAGATAAATCTGGCAATATAGCAAGAAGGTATAGCATCGCGTAAATGAAACGAGGTCTTAAATAAGAAAGAAGAAAATTGTTCCTTTGGCAACTTACTAGGAATATTTTTTTAGTTTGCCCAACAAAAAACACGATTCCCGCCCACTTTCATCGCGTCTTCCGAATCCGAAAAACTTAGCTTCATTTAAATATGTTTTCGTCAAAATCTTACATATCATTACTTCTTAATCACATTTCGTTAGTACATACATTATAAAGAGCAGTAACAAGTGTTGTAACGTCTATTAAATCCAAATGCGACAACAAAGACTATTAATAGTTACCTATGAAGACCTTCTGATAATCCTGATTAAACTCGTGTTTTATAAGTCAAGGATCATTGACATAAGAAATATTACGTTATCAGAACACACCGTATTTGATATGATTTGATATAGAGTTAGTTTAACTTTGAAAGTGAGGTCTTGATTGTTTCGTTATAATATTATATAGTGTATTCACGATTCCCCATAATTTAATATACAAGATTTTAATTAGTTAATATAATTTATCGTACCTTTGAAATTGACGTTATTTTAACAGCCGTATGTTATCACTTTATTTTTTGTACAGTAGAAAAACTTTCAGAGTCATATTAACATTAATAAACTGCTTAAATTAATTAGTGAATATTTAATTATTAGGATGTAATATTGATAAATTTAATTTTAAAAATATTTAAATATGATTAATGCTAATTATATAAAAGTTATAAATTTACTTAGTATTATAATCTAAAATAAATTTAACTTATTGAAAGGTTTTATAACAGTTATGTCAATAATAAATAACATAAAATTGAATTTGAACAGACCAAATATAAATTTTGTGGCAGCTATATTAAGCTCCGATATTTAATTATTTTTTTACAAAAAATAAACTAATAGGATAGTATACACTATCATATCAACAACTTTGCCCCGAGGACACGGCGCAGCACACCTTGGAGGTGTGCCCAGCATGGGCGGAGCAGCGCGTTGACCTAGTTGGGGCAATGGAGGCTGGGGCCTTATCGCTGCACCACATGGTGTGGTGCATGGTGCGGCGTGAGTAGGCCTGGGACGCCGCGCTCGCCTTCTGCGAGGCGGTAATGTCCGCGAAGGAGGTGGCCGGAAGGGTGAGGGAAGGCACTTCGTCCCTCCCCTCTCGCAGACACCGTGCTGGGCGCCGCCGCAGAGACGCCCGCGACGATCTGAGGCCGCCGTGAAAGTGACCCGTGGCGCGGACCCCAACCCGCACTTAACAGCAAAGGGAGCTGCATGGTTGCTGCATGCAACTCCCGAGAACACGAACGTGGTAGAGAGCACCACATGGGGGGGAGGCTGTTCCAGTGGCCCCCAAAAAGACGAAGGTCCCCCAGAAGCGGGCCAGCCTGCCGGGGAAGCTGGTGGGAGTGCGAAAGCGATCCCCCGCCCCGACACAAGGGCCGTCGTGGAACACCCTTGGGTTTTAGTGGGTAGTGGCAACGAGTCCCACATACCCCGCTGTTTTCTAAAAACGGCGGGGATGCGTAAATGCATTTTCCCAAGGATAAAAAAAATCCTATTTTAGTACGTTAATTTTTTTACTCAGTTCTATCAAAGGTTTATCTATAAAAAAATATGTAATATGAAAAAAAATATTTAAATACTGTTATTTTATATTACTTATTAAGATAATATTTTATAATACTTAATTATTTAATAATACTTCTAAAAACAAAATGCAATCAATAAAAAGAAAAAAATCTTGATTCTGAAATAAAATATTCTGGTAACACTGCTACGCCGAGCTCGTCATTCGTCAATCGTCAGTCCGCATAGACTTTAGCTGTGTAACGCTTGTCTGTCATCGCTACGGCGAGACTCGCACGCGCACCTTCGCTTAAAAAAAATAATCTCCTGTATTAATAACTTTTAAGTAAGTAGTTTCAATTGTTAAACCTTGCTTAATTCCTTAAACTGGTGAACCTGACGTGATTGTACTGTTGGTGGAACTTTGAAGGCGGCGTACACAGGTCCATTCGAAGTGCATCAGCTTGGGATAAGGTTTTCACTATTTTAAGTAATGGTAAGAAGGTCACTGTATTAGTGGACCGCCTTAAGCCGGCCTACATACTGTGCGACCCAGACACACACACACAACACAAACACACACCAATCATGAACACACACTTCTTATTAAATTGTTTATTGTATATAGCAGGGATGCGCACTGCGTCTATTGTTCGTGCGTCGTCCGGGCCCGCGCACCTCTAGCCCCGCTGGTCCCCGCTAGTCGCCGCTGGCCACCTGAGCGGGCACTTCGCCGGGCTCGTCAGTCCACATAGACTTTTGCTGTGTTACGCTTGTCCGTCATCACTACGGCGACACTCGCACGCGCACCCTCGCTTACGAAAATTAATCTCCTTCTGTATTAATAGCTTTCAAGTAGTTAACATTGTTAAACCTTGCTTAATTCGCTAAACACATAATACAATGTGTTTTATATATTTTATATCTTATTTATTACTTAAAATAATGAATTCCGAAGATTTGCCTTGCAAGGATCCACTTTTGTAGTCATATATAGGTTATGTACCCTTTAATTATTATCAATAGGGAGTAATTCTATTGCATTATATTTGTTATTTTCTATAATATAATAAATTGTCTTTAGACTAATCTGTAAAAAATTATAATACCATTTTTATTCACTTAAAGGATCTATGATATCCAGGACAACTCTTTAGTTCGTCGAGGAAAACCAACAACACATTTGGTCTACGGTGTTCCCTTGATCATCAACTGTGCTGTTCAAGTAATGGCGGAGTCAATGAAAATAGACCTCGAGTTAACACCAGATGCATCGGTCTGATTATAACTATTTATTAATGTATTTATAATTAACAGAAGTAACTTAAAATATAAATTGTAGAACGAAACCCTTTCATAAAGTGTTGTTGAAAACTGTAAAAAAAAATGATACAATAATGTAGACTATGTATATAAATTATGTGAATAATATATATTTTTTACAGAAAGTCATTGGATTCGCGGATCAAATACACGAAATGTGGCAGTAACAAGGCACTGAGATTTATTGGGAGCAAAACTTCACTTGTCTCACTGAGGATCAATACAAAAAGATGACACATATGAGTAATCTATAACTTATACATTTTTCTAACCTCTACGTTTTAACAAATCTGTCCTATGTAAATAAACATCGTTACTATCAGATGAACGAACATCTCATTGATAATATTATACATTAAACAGACTTTATATTTACAACAAATTTAAATTTATCATAACAGTTTTAGAGAAATTTATTTGAAATGTGAATGTTTTTCCAATTAACGATGATCATTATATTTTCTTCTAAAAAAAAATTATATCATATTTATTATGTGTTTTACTATTCCAGTTAAGCAGCAATGGGAGTTTCTGTGAAGATTAAACAGAAGGAAAGTTTTCCTTGCCCATCATACATGCATCTAAAACATCAGTGGGAAGCGAAGTTTTACGTGAGTACACTAAAACTCAGTTACTTATTGTATATGAGAACGTATTTATGTGGATCAAACATTACAGTTTTATGTATAAAACCCTTCGATAAATATGCAATCATTATTCTTCATAATTGCATCATGTTATTTCATAAACTTGATGAGTTAAGTACATATCAATTTAAAATTAAGAGTTTTGAGAACTTCGTGTGATTTTTTTACTCGTTTCATGAGATCACCTCTGCTTATAAAGTTTCTTCCTTCATCCTCTGTTTATAATACTTTATTGATGTTAATTTTTGTCATTATTTTTGGTGTTTGGTAAATATATGTATATACCTACATAACCAGATTTTAATTCAGTGATAGTAAAGTTTTTTGGGATCATATTTTTATTACTATCAGGTATCTTACCACATCGCACCTGTGATGTTGACCTGAAGAAGTACTATATGTCTTTGTCGTAGAAGGCGGGCAGCATACAGTACACGAGAAACAGACTCAGTGAACTTGATCGAGAAGCTCGGGCTGAGGTGAATCAAGTATATACATATAGTATTCATTGAAGTATGATTGTTTTAAATTGAAGTATACAACCTAGGTTTCTTACAGGTCGCCCGTTTAGGTGGAAACCCACTACTGGAAAAATGTTTGGATGATCTCAGTAGCTGGAAGGATGACGTAATGATCAAATAATTATTATTTATAACACTATTTTGTTACACGGGACACTGTTAGCCAATAATATTTAAAAGGTGTGGGGTACAAATACTCGCAAGTCTTCAAAATATATTTTTGTTACATTGTTTATCCGATATTATAAAACATGAATATACATATAAGCATTTTTGTGTGTTTTTATTTCATCAAATTATTTTAATTTATTCACGCTTTTTTCATGTACAAGGTTACAATTCTTTCTGAATTTCCTATATAACAAGATCTTTTCCAATTTATTAAATGTAATTTATGAACGTTCTTGTAATAATTATCAAAGTGGACTCTACATATATCTATGTCCTTAATAACCTTCCTTTTATTTACAGAAAAAAATAATGTAAGTAACTGTGTGATGATTTGTAAGGTCCTTAAAATGTAATGAGAAAAACAACCATATGAATTAGTGATTAAGTTGTTAAAGTTTTATTAATATACAAGGGCTATAATATAGATAAGAATTTAATCCAATACAAAAATACATAACTTTTTAAACAATTAATTTAATCATTTTACTTTTGTTGGCAAACTAAATCATTTTTAAATATGTATTATTATATTAAGAATTGAGATAATATAGATATTTTTAGTGACAAATTTATATAAAGTAATGGCACTGTATTTCGTCAACCTCAAGTATGAGTATAAATGACACCAAGGTAATGTTTTGTTTCAAATAAGAATTAATTCTCTTACTATACTGATGTGTTTTATGTAAGTATCAACGAGGATTGTATATTTGATCCCACAAATAGTATTTAAATGTATTTTCACATTTATCCGTACCTACATAATGAGTTAACATTTGAATGATAGCATTAAAAAAATATGTCATAAAAATATAACATTTAATTTCAATAAACACTGTTACCAGCAGACGAGAGAGATTCAACAAATGAAATTATGTTTCAGCGAAGTTAATTCCACAGACACTTAGCCGAGGAGCGCTTTGTTATCTCGCTTCAAACGATTTCTATGTATCACAGCAATGCAACGTAGAATGTATATATTAATAAATTATAAATTAGGATTCACCATTATTACGGACATAACATTAAGTTTTGAACACATTCCGTCGTTGCGTATAAAAATCTTATTGACTTAATATCGTAATTTCACTTAACCTTTCCTCAAGTCATTACTAATTACTTGTTGATATCTACTACTTTATTATCTACTTTACTTATACCCAGTATGGGGTTACACTAAGGTTCTGTATGAAAAGCTTCAGTAATTTCCAGTATTATTCTGTTCTGCTTCTTTAGTATCCGTGTTAGATATCAATTAGTTCCTTTCATAAACACAAACACTCCTCCACGTCGTGTCTACTGTCACTAATACTGTTATTGTTTATACTTTACACTGGATTTAAACTAACGCTTCCAATACAAATGAAATCATTACATAATGGAAGTATGAATTAAAGTGGTTGTTTTAACAAGGTGTTTATTCCCTTTATTAATTAATTAATTAATAATTAATAAAGAGAAAAGATTTATTTGTTTATTTGTAATGAATAGGCTCCGAAACTACTGGACCGATTTCAAAAATTCTTTCACCTTTGGAAAGCTACATTATTCCCGATTAAAATACTCTATATTATATTTTTAAAAAAATTAGGGATCCTTACTTAAACTCCAATAATGTAACCCAAAGTGTAAAAAAATGACCTGAAAAATTCCCTATTTCACGTGCGCTGCGAAAACTATTGATGATAGAACAAAATCATTTACCACGACTTTGCAGAACTCATCATTATCTACATTCTACAAGAAGTGTCGCGACAGCATATGTCTAAATATTATAGTTATGTCACAGTGAGCAGTTTTTTTATTTTAATAATTTAATTAATATGCCACCGCTTGAAAAGGCTCTTTATTTGTAACTTGCTATTAATCCTTATCAAAATACTTTATATTCAAGACGGCTTCAATACGTTTTTATAACTTTTTGAATTATTCAATTCGGACATTAGAAAAAAGTCGCCGCTCACCGCGCTCAGCTAGCCAGCATGCGATGTAGGCTCTATGTAAGCGTCACTGGGATACGGGGGGGGGGGGTTGTCAATCCCAACTAATATTATAAATGCGAAAGTAACTCTGTCTGTCTGTCTGTTACGCTTTCCCGCTTAAACCTCTCAAACGATTTTGATGAAATTTGGCACAGACAATTTTTAGACCCTGAGAAAAATATAGGCTACCTTTTATTGCGAAAAAGGGGATGAAGGTTGAAATAGGGGTTAAAAGTTTGTACGGGATTTCTGAATTTTAAAAGAGAAAACCATAAACTTTATATTTAAGCACTTGATAGGATATATTTAAACATTTGTTCTAGCGTTTTTGAAATTTCAACCAGTGAGGGGTTGAATTAAGGGTTGAAAGTTTGTATGGGATTTCTTAATTTTAGAAGATAAAACCATGAAACTTTAAAATTATAGATCATTTAGTTTTGAAATAATTGAGATATTGGAGTTTTGAGACAGCACATTCGCGATTTTCTCATAGTGCACTTGGGAAAGTCCCATACAAGGCCGTCTCAAATTCGTTTGACGTGAAAGTCGTTGTTATGGAGTAAAAGTAATTAATTAATTTAGTCTTATAAAAAAGGGTTTCTTTTCTATATTTTAAATAAGTTTTTGCAAACCGTAATGTATATAAAAAGGCATAGCTAACTCATGTTCAATGATATGATTTAGGCACAATACATTACTATAATTCAATGCCACATTACTCGAAAGTTTTTGATTTAAAGATTATAAGCATTTCAAAAATGTATAAGTATTATACATTTTTGAAATGCTTATAATCTTCTCATGGCGTTTTTGTTAAAAAATGTTATGTATAATAAATAAATTAATTAAAATTAACCACCATAGTTTAAATGGTATAATTTTCGGCTTACTTTTTTTTTATCGAGACTTACCCGTTCACTGCTGTTTGCCGATGTCGAGATATTTATTGTATTACGATCTTTTTACATTAGTTTACACAAGGAGAAAAATAGTTGCGCATATTTGAGAATTTACTGATACGGTGCCAAAATATATTTTAATATATTTATATTTATTTTTATTTTTTAAATAAATTAATAAGCATAATTTTCAAAATTATTATTTTTTATATTAAGACTTATACTTTCACATATACTATGTGTGCAAAATTATAGATCATTCAGTTTTGAAATAACTCAGATACAGAGTTTTGAGACGAACATACGCGATTGTCCCATTGTGCGCCGCTGCCGTCGGTCGTCGGTAGAAGCACAGTGGGAAAACCCCATACAAGGCCGTCTCAAAACCCATTCACATGAAAGTTGTTGCTATGCAGTAAAACTAATACATTAATTTAGTCTTATAAATAAGCTTTCTTTTCTATATTTTTTAAATTATTTTTTGCAAACCATAAAATACATATATTAAAAGGCATCAAAGTTGACTCATGTTCAATGGTGTTATTTTGGCCCAGTAGGTAAATTATACTATGTAC
The DNA here is from genome assembly GCA_916720795.1 of Danaus chrysippus. NCBI lineage: Eukaryota > Metazoa > Arthropoda > Insecta > Lepidoptera > Nymphalidae > Danaus > Danaus chrysippus. Next base: position 12,158,200 of record CAKASE010000044.1, read on the forward strand.
AATTCAACGCCACATTACTTGAAAGTTTTACTAACATTATAAATGCGAAAATAACTCTGTCTGTCTGTCTGTTACACTTTCACGCCTAAACCACTGAACTGATTTTAATGAAATTTGGTACAGAAATAGAGTTGACCTGGAGAAAGAACATAGGATAGTTTTTATCCCAGACTTTTGAAAGGTTCTCTTGGAAACCCGATATAACCGAAATCCACGCGGGCGAAGCCGCGGGCGGAAAGCTAGTTAACTATAAAATACAATGTAACTACAATACTTTATAATTAAATAACATCCTACGAACATTTAAAAAATCTTTTAGATGTTCATAATTTATTCTTTTTTTATTTTATCTATCTGATTGCTTTTAACTTTATATTGGAGTTTTGTTTTCAGGTCGTATGATAGTAAATACTTAAACATACCATACAGTGACTCATTGCTGAATTCAATTGAACAGGTTTGGAAAATAATATGATCAATTCCTAATGGCTAAAATTATTGTAAAGTAATAATAAAAAATCTTCATAATATACTAAATAGTAATCGTTGCAATAAGTTAAGATATATATTGTTTTAATTTGCTTCTTCTAATTCTGATAAGCAATTTTGTTCATTATTTACAGTTTATTTGTTTTTGCTCATTTGCTGCAGGATTACGTTGGGAAGGTTGTGGTTGCACTTGCCCACCGTAACTGGCTAGTTTGGCAAATAGTTTTGTTTTTGATTTATTCTGTGCATTCGTTTGATTTACTTAAAAAAGCACCTATTTCAAACCATTCGTCTTAGTCGTTATTTGGATGCCAATTTGAAGAAAATCATTGTCAAGGTAATCCAGCGAAACGGGTATTTCGGGCACCCAGAAAATCTTCTTCTCACGATGCTTGGCGATGATAGAGAGGTTATAAGGGATATTGCATACCGAAGAATTGTCAAAGTAAGATTAGAGAAGGCTCAAGGACTGCGGATGTTTAAGGTCCGTACATTTCATTTTGACGCCAAAGATTATACTGATATTATTACGTGGCGATATTACGAGATAACGGAACCCCCTCTTACTTTAACAATTACTGAAGAAATTTTGAAACATGTGGTCAAAAACGGGCTCAGGATGTGTCAGATTATTGATTTTACATGTCACACTCAAGCCGTAGAACGCTGTATCAAGTTGGTGACAGAAGCATCAAATGCAGTTTGTGGGGATAATAAAAGAGACGGTTTCATTAGAACGAGACTGCTTTCGCCTAAACGAATGCCTACTTTTAATACGAAAAAAAAACAGTTTGAAATTTAAGTTTGCTTTTTAATTTTAAATTTTTGCAGTAAATAAATAAAAAATATTGCAGTAAATAATCGGATTTTTTTTTTTATTTCATCTCCTTTGGTTCACCTCAAAATATTGCGACTGGTAAGTGTAATTTTTTACAGTTGTTGTATTATAAGACAACTTTTCGTCCCTATTCCGTTAAGATAAAACGATTTTTTTTTTGCTCCATACATTTTCGCTCCACCCTAATGTATAACAAGTTACATTTATAAAACGGATACAATATTGAATATAAAAAGGTTATTAGTCCTCAAATTTGTTGTGCGCATCATATTACTGTCAAGTCGAGTTCATCGTCCTCAGTTACACCACTCACATATGGGAGAGATTACGAATATCACCGCAAGTGAACGTAAATCCGAACCTAGAAGACTGTCTCCTTTTATTGAATTAGATAATACTTAGTATGAATTGAATAAACATTATAATGTCGAAGTGGTGGCTAGATTCAATTTCAGTCTGTAGAGTTTTTCTTTTATACTAAAAAGTAATAAAACATTAATTTGGATTTTAGTAACAGAACTTAATGAATGTTTGATTCATCTACTCAAGTCATGATAGTTTACCTCCTAAAGTAATTGAGACTCGATATTCCGGAGGTTGCAGATTTGATACTGCTGAAATTTATATTGTTTGACTACTATTGACAAAATTAACAAAATCATGGAAAAAGAGTTATTTTGTTATAAACATTTCCTCTTTGGAAGCGAAATTCACCCCACCGTTTCATATAGTTATTTCAGGCCATTGTTTGCTTATCTCGTTTAGCGTTGGAGCGGTGGCCTCACTTGTGGGCATTAAAAATATAACTTAGTATTATTTAGTCGGTAACAAAGTATCAAAAATCTATCTCAGCCAATTAAATTATTTCAATAATGAATATATATTTCTAAACTTTAATCCTCTTCTAAATCCTTTCAAATCACTCACCCTGCGGCTGTTAGAAAAAAAGGTATTGAAGTAAAATTTATTTAAGATATACGTCAAAGGAATAATTTAATCTTTAATTTAGTTTGACTTCTCTACTAACTACTGAAGCAGCTTATCAATGTAGAACAAAATATTCATTGATTTTATAAAATTAACATTTCAATTAAGAATTCCCAGACTTATGACTTCTTCTTAGAGCAATGAAATAATCAAATTTAAATTATTGTGTCAATTACCCTAAAGTAATCGATCTGTAAGTTTTTGTTAGCTCTTAATAATGATAGCCCTATATAAATCTTGACTAATTAATTAGTGGACACAGTAAATACCCCCAGAGGTCGCCAAAGAATATGGCTATGTACGGTAACTATGACACGGCGGCCAAACTACTCTTCAGACCCATCTTCGACGTATGTACTTTATGAAATCAGTTAGCGGATGACTTTTCTGATGAGTAAAAATTGTGCAAGCAACCTTTATAATCTTCTATAAAAAATCCTTAAACTTTTGATTGTTTATGTTTTTTTAAGATAATAAATTTGTTAACGTTGTTATCGTGATTTTGGTAAATAAGTAACATAATTATTCTAAATTGAAATGGACTTGTTTTACATTTCAAGATTTTGATAAAATAGGCATTCTATCACAAGATCTTCTATAGTTAGTTTAAAGCTAATAACTCTTTATGGCTGACGTGCAGCGCAACTGTTCTTCTCATTTGTTTTGTTTATTATATGAATCAGGGGTGTCCAAACTAAGTGGGACCGAGAGCCAATAAAATTGATTAAATACATTGGTGGGCTGCAAAATATTTATAAAAATAAAATGCTCGTAATAATAATATCGTAATTTTATTAACTACTTTTCCATTAATTTGTCTTTTATAATTTTGTCAATATCAACCTCAATAGTAGCAGTAGCTAGGCCGCAGTGCATGTTTAAGTAAAGTATCTGTCATTGAAGACCTGTATTTCGATTTAATTAGCTTCATTGTTGAATTGTTGAATATGCACTCTCACAAAGGTAGGTACTGCCCATCATTGAGCCCATTTTTTGCCCGAAATTTGCCAGTTTCGGGAAACGTTCAGCGAGGAGCTTAAAAAAATCTATCCCTGTTTCTGTTCTGCCCTTGTAAAAGGGGTCTGATTGCAGATCACACAGTTCTAGTTGATAATAATCAATCGTCATACTCTCAACTGCAATAGTTAATGGATTGGTGAAGAGTGCTATATCACTCTAAATTTTTTGAAAATCTGCAAAACGTCGCTCGAATTCGACGATTATTTCGTCTATGTATTTGAGGTTGTCCAAAAAAAATGATGTGTGCGACGTTATCGAACATACCCTTTAAAAAATTTGAATTTCATCGCGATAAAAATAATTAGGCCGCGCGCGGCCCGTGGGCCATGGCTTGGACAGCCCTGATATAAATGATGCTGTTTACATAATACATGTAAAATTCAGAGAGCAAGATAGTTTTAAACCACTAGGTTTGTAAAAAATTACTGTGAATAAAAGAAAGATTTCTTGCAAATGGTTATGTCTGAACTTTCTTAGATTCTTTATGTAAAAAAACTGTTATTTTACTTGGATCCACTTTTATCTATTTTTTATTAAATTATTAGAAAAAAGGGTAACAAATAATATATTTATTTAAGTACAATATTTTTTTATATATATGTAACTTTAAATTTGTTATGAATTTGATAACAGTTATTTCAGTTTTACCAAAAATTTTTGTTCTACAAACTTTCGTTCAACATTAATCAAAATTATTTTCACAGTTTCGGCTTTTGGAACGTTTATATCAGAAATAAATTTGAAAGGGTTTAAATAACTTTTACACAAGTTAAACATACTTTCTTCTTGATTCAAACAACTTATTAAGAACTATTTTACTCTTAATTACTAAATAGTTTAAGGTTTTGATCAATATTAGAGTTTATGTTACGAAAATTATACTTATTATTCGAAATAACGAAAATCAAAATAATCATGTATGTAATAAATAAAAAATACAAGTATTTTTCTCAGCACATTTAGTAATTGATGGAGACAAAATATATAATTATTATATCGTGATTCTTATCAGATCCAAAAACATAAATTGGGGTACAAATAAAAAAACATTCTGATAAAATATTCAAGTGTTACTTAATGAAAACATATTCATATTTCTTTACATTAAAACTTAAAAATTAATTCTTTAAAACCTATACCTATTGTTCATTAACGAAAACTTAAACAAATTTCATATTATAGATTTGCATGTCTATCCCTACAAGTACAGAATTTAAACAAGTTTTAATATTTTGCAGTAATATACAAATCTTACCAAAATTATAACTAAATCACGTATATAAAAAACAGACATTATATTGAATAAATGAAAACGTGTCCGGTATACATTTTACAACAACTTTATCTAAGCTTGGCCCAAAAACAAAGGGTCGAAAGGAATTGTGATAAAGGTATTATAAGTCAATTTATCAGGGTTAGACACTTACGCTTACTTAATAGATTAAAACAAACTTTTGAATAAGAAAGATCTCTTTGAAATTTGTATAGGTACTTTATTAGAAACAGAAACTTCGATTAAAAGCCAAATAGTTATTATAATATATTTATTGCATTATTGAAATAAACGTAAGACTGTCTTTTAAGACTCCACACTTTTATACAATACAATCCTAAAAATATATTCTCATCTATATTATATTTTACTAACATTATATTTTTAGGGCAGTCAAAGTTTAAAAAATTCTTTTAAATAGTTAAATTCAATAATAAAACCATGATAATTTTTAAGCTTATTTATGTGAATATATTATCTATAGTAATAAAGATTGCGGGTGATTTTTTTGGTTAATATTTAAATCACATATCCCCTATCGAATAATGTTTCTATTCTTGTAGCTGTTAATTTAATGGCACTTTTTAAAGGTCAAAATAGTTATATATGTTATTGAATTTAATTTCCAATTAATGTCCAGCTTAAGTCGTTTGTTATAAAGAAGACATAATACTAGTATCGGGTAATCTATGAATGAGCTGTTCGTTAGATTAATTATTTTCAAATAAGTCAAATTATATTTATAAATTCTTCACAAAAAAATCAAACAAAAATTTTATGGTGACTTTTAATAATACAAGCATAGTACGTCATTGTAATCCTCTTGTTTATAATGTAACAATGTGTGTACTTGCTTGTGTGTACGTATGTCTTTGTATGTGTGCGTGTATGTAGGACTACAGTTGCCTACATTGTAGATGACTATGTAAAGTAAGCAAAAGACCTCCTTTATTTAATCTTAAGCTTATAAAACATCATTTGTTATAATAAATAAATAAAATATTTGTAAAAAGGGAAGGGAATGGTCTTTTATAACCACAAATTTAATTCTACTACGATTTATTTGACAAAAGTGCTTTCTGAGAACAAACTCATTAAGACGAAATGAACTCAACAAACTACATCAACGCCTTAAGACAAACTCAAGTTTCATTAGCTGTAATTTACAAACTTGCTGTGATACATTTTTATTGTATGGTCTTATTATACACTATTATTATATTCTGCTTTATTTACATAGCTCTAAGTATTACTAAGGATTAAACTCGTAACCATATTTATAGTTATAAGCAATAATATTTGTATTTATGTGTATTGTATTAATATTTGTATTTATGTGTATTGTAATATTTTATTAGTTACTATAGTCATTGGGTATTTGTATATTTTATATTGATTTATATATGCTGCTGGTCTAACAGTTACATAGTTAGTTATAAAATTTATAAAAGAAAATGAAAATATATTATATTCATTGATATCCTATAACCAGTGTAAACTGACTTATGTCTGTAGAGTATTCGCAGACGCAGTATAGCGTGGGAGCGGGTCTAGGAGCGGCCTCCAGTGAAAGTGAGCCGGCGCAATATCCACTGTGTCTCAACATCGCTCGGTAACATGATGTAGCATATGGACACTTGCTGCGCGACGTGCGACCGCTGTATATTGAGAATATTAAAATTATACTTTAGTATGTATTAAACATTTGGTATATTATTTATCTAATCTTTCTTCATTAGAAAATATAGAAATATTAAAAAGATGATATCACAATATAATAAGGGCTACTAAAATAACATTTTTTCTGTAAAAGTTAATGAGTGTTTTCAACACGATAAAGGAAAAACTACGTCTCTTTACTGACATTCAATAAATCTGATTGTATTCAATGTTTGCAGCGTCGTTTTATCAAGTGGTTATACTAACAGGAAGTGTTTGTCACTGTCAAGCGGCGTGTCACACTCGCGACACAGAAGACCCTCTTGTATGACCAACGTGACACCTTCATACGTGTCGCTGATGGCCTGACACGCGACGTCCTTGATGGGAGGGCGGGCTTTGTTCTGAAAAAATAAATTATTATATAATTGCAGTTTGTTAATTGTAGATAAATAAGTAGTAGTATATACAAGTAGCAGTAGAGTTATATGACGTACATACCTTGGGCAGCTTAATCAAGTGCTCAGTAGAACACAGAGGTAGAACCTCCTCGAACGGGTTGTGGTCTCGAATCTGATGCTCTTTCAGTTGACCTGAAAAATATTATACGTATTAATGTGTGTATTGAACTCATTTTATTGTAAATGAAACTAATATTTTTCGCATAGACTACGCTACTTGATTTTTGATAAAAAACTACATACTCCCGACGTTTCGGCTACTTTTCAGCAACCGTGATCACGAACAGACGAGATGTGAGCGTTTATTTTTATTGTATAATGAGACTAGTAAACCCGGCGAACTCCGTTTCGCCACCAGGCTTTGTTTTATGTAACATTTCGTTTGGTGATTAAAAGATAAAGAATTTTTTTATTGTTTTATATTTGAAAAGGAAAATTTTAATTTCTTTTCACAACAGTAATGAATTCATTTCGATTACAGAAATGTAGTGTTATTTAGTTGAACTTCTCTAAGTAAATGAAAGTGAATCAAAGTAGATCAAAATAGATACTTATGAAAGTAAATCAAAGTAGATACCGAATCGAAGCGTTATACGTGTCCGCAAATTATCCGTTTCATTGAAGTGCTCCTTTGTAAACCACATTTTTTGTTTTTTGGTCTAACTTTAACACAAATAAAGCGGATGGTTTCCGAACTCCTGAACACGCAAAGTATAACTGCCCATGTGAAAAACAATGATTTTCTAAATTTATCCCGCAAATACTTAATGGTTTTAAGAGTTTAAACTACAAACACAATACCAGTTTGTCACATGAAATTACCTGAGCAGAGAACAATGAGTAGCCTTCAAACAATGTATCATGCACCGGCACCATCTACTTAAAATATGCAAACGAATGCAAAACCGTGGAAATCGGTTCGTTCGTTCTGGAGTTATAGCGTCAGGAAGGAAAGCCGGACTTATTTTTATATAGTAGATTTAAGACTTGCGAGTATTAATTTAAATGAAAGTAATATTTTCGGAATACTTTGCGTATTTTATTATTTTTAAAAACACCACACTCAGGACAACTCGTCTGCCTTAATCATGGTTGCTGACAAGTAACCGAAACGTCGGGTGTATATATAATAGTTTTTTAAATAATAAAATACGCGAAACAATCCGAAAATATTAGTTTCATCTGTTTATATAGTACTTACAGTTGTATTATTCACCGAGACGTACGAATCTCAGCACACATCTCGTACATTTAATCTCCAGTTCCTTGTCCTGGTGTTGTTTGAGATGGTCCATGTAGAGGAGCACGTTGGCCGTCAGCTCACAGCCTTCAGCGTACACTGGAATCATCTGAAGACAGATATACGATGATTTTAATTTCTTCTACGTAGTATACTATTTGATGTGACCTCTTAAAATTAATATTGAAACTGAAATAAATGAATTACTCCTTACGAAACGCATGTTTATTTAAGCCGTTTTTAAATTACTTTAAGAGTTTTGAATAAAGAGCAAATATGTTCTATAAAATTGTTATTAAGACATGAAAATTTTATTTTGATTTTATGTGACATGAAAATTTGGTTTATTTTGTTAAAACTAGGCACTATTTAAGCTTATTGAGCTATCGTGCCTCGCGCCTGAGCGGCAAATGTCATAATACATACATATATTATAATATAATCGCAAAACAGTATGAGTAATCACTAGTAGATACTCACAGGTTCTACTATATCACCAGGTTTTGGTTCTTCCCTGACGGTGTTGGCTCGTGCTAGTTCCTCAGTTAAGTACGCGCTTGTGTGTTGTGTCACGAGGAGATGAGATAGAATGTCCGTGCCTGAAGTAATATTATATTAGAACAACAAAGTTTTTCATACAGAATTGCAAATATTTACGAACTGTATACAATTTTTGCGTCGTGAAAATAAAATCTGTTAATACTACATACTTGTTTAATTTAACGATGCCGTCTGGGGATTAAAATATTAATATTTTATTAGTTACTATAGTCATTGGGTATTTGTATATTTTATATTGATTTATATATGCTGCTGGTTTAACAGTTACATAGTTAGTTATATAAAATTTATAAAAGAAAATGAAAATATATTATATTCATTGATATCCTATAACCAGTGTAAACTGACTTATGTCTGTAGAGTATTCGCAGACGCAGTATAGCGTGGGAGCGGGTCTAGGAGCGGCCTCCAGTGAAAGTGAGCCGGCGCAATATCCACTGTGTCTCAACATCGCTCGGTAACATGATGTAGCATATGGACACTTGCTGCGCGACGTGCGACCGCTGTATATTGAGAATATTAAAATTATACTTTAGTATGTATTAAACATTTGGTATATTATTTATCTAATCTTTCTTCATTAGAAATATTAAAAAGATGATATCACAATATAATAAGTTTTCAACACGATAAAGGAAAAAACTACGTCTCTTTACTGACATTCAATAAATCTGATGGTATTCAATGTTTGCAGCGTCGTTTTATCAAGTGGTTATACTAACAGGAAGTGTTTGTCACTGTCAAGCGGCGTGTCACACTCGCGACACAGAAGACCCTCTTGTATGACCAACGTGACACCTTCATACGTGTCGCTGATGGCGTGACACGCGACGTCCTTGATGGGAGGGCGGGCTTTGTTCTGAAAATAATATATTATTATATAATTGCAGTTTGTTAATTGTAGATAAATAAGTAGTAGTATATACAAGTAGCAGTAGAGTTATATGACGTACATACCTTGGGCAGCTTAATCAAGTGCTCAGTAGAACACAGAGGTAGAACCTCCTCGAACGGGTTGTGGTCTCGAATCTGATGCTCTTTCAGTTGACCTGAAAAATATTATACGTATTAATGTGTGTATTGAACTCATTTTATTGTAAATGAAACTAATATTTTTCGCATAGACTACGCTACTTGATTTTTGATAAAAACTACATACTCCCGACGTTTCGGCTACTTTTCAGCAACCGTGATCACGAACAGACGAGATGTGAGCGTTTATTTTTATTGAATAATAAGACTAGTAAACCCGGCGAACTCTTCGGCGAACGGCGAACATTTCGTTTGGTGATTAAAAGATGAAGAATTTTTTTATTGTTTTATATTTGAAAAGGAAAATTTTAATTTCGTTTCACAACAGTAATGAATTCATTTCGATTACAGAAATGAAGTGTTAATTAGTTGAACTTCTCTATGACTTTTAGTGAGACTAACAAACAGGAATTCATTTATATATATAGAAAGATATCAATATATAGATAGATATAGATTGAGTAAAATATGAATATATCATTTAATATTTAAAAGTAAAGAAAAGTATTAAGAAAATTATTTTTAAAACGGACGTGGCAGTCAGATTCCAAGGCCATAAATTGAAACGGTTCAGTTAACGTGAACATCTAGAAGTAGTACCCTTCTTTATAGCCTTCAATATAGTGACTTTCGCGTATAAATGTCTCCTTAACGTCGCCTAACTATTTATTAAACTTACTCACTTATTAAAAGATAACAGTTTCTTTTCTCGTCCCAAACCCATAGTTGTTAGCTATATTTGGGTGATCAGTGTATTATTATGTAATGTAAATTGAAACTCAGATTATTTAGGTTCTATCACATATAACCATAAGTTTGAATTTCAAATGATAAATTAAAATATTATGAAAATAATCATGATCAATGTTAATGTTAGAAATAAAATACAATATTACATATCGCACCTCCGCTCAAATAGTGTCACAACTCAAAAAAAGTTGAATTCAATTTTATTGCACTATTGGAATCAGAAAACTTCGAAATCTTATCTCAAATAATGTCATGCCCATAGTTCAACTATTTATCCATAGATGTCAATATTTCGTAAATTATTCGTTTTTTTCATCCGTTATTCGTTATTTTTTTTTTAAATATATTCCAAAAGTCTATTACACCATTTTGTTGAGTGTTTTATGACACTATTTGAGCGGAGGTGCGATATGTTAAAGTAATAAAATCTAAATAATATTCCGAAAAAATATATATTACTTGCTTACATTAAAAAAATGGTGGTTTCGAATATGGGTTTTTTAAAAAGTAGGGGTAATTAATTTTGACCTGTTTTTTTTATTAACTAGGGTAAGATTTTTCATTTTTATACAATAATGTAATAATTAAAATAGAAATTTTAAATAATTAATGTAAAAATTATTGGCCCAAGTCACATGTATGAAACTACGTAATATAGCTTTGGAATGATATTCAAAAATTGGAAATATCAGCGAATAATTGATTACAAACAAATGGAATTAAATGTAATGAAAAAGAAGAAATAAGCTTAATTGAATTTAAATCAAAAGTATGTTGTAGTTCTCCCTTCAAAAGTCAAGCAACTTGGTTATTAAATTTCATAAAAAAACAATTGGATGCAGAAATAAATATTATGTATAATTTGTTTCAATACTATAACAAATATTTTAAAGGTTGATTTATTATTGAGAAAGTATTTTAAAAATGAATTTCATCTCATCTTCCCGCTAACGAGTTTAATAAAAAGTTATTTATTCTATAAAATCAGACTACATAAGAGAACGTGACTAAAGAGCATAAAACATAAAAGGTAATTCAGCGGATCCTTAAAAAACTATCTCATTAAAGTAGTATCTCAAACGTCATGGCATTTTTGTTTAAAATAATTAAAAAATCTTTCTAATGCTTTTTGCCTATTTGTTTCTGTTTAAATAACAAAATATCAATTCAAATAAGTAAATAATAGATTTTATAATACAACTAGCTTTCCGCCCGCAGCTTCGCCCGCTTGGAGTTCCCTTATATCGTGTTTTCAAGAGAACCTTTCAAAGTCTGGGATAAAAACTATCCCATGTTCATTCTCAAAGTCAACTCTATCTCAGTACCACATTTCATGAAAATCAGTTCCGTGGTTTAGGCGTGAAAGCGTAACAGAGAGACAGACAGACAGAGCTACTTTAGCATTTATAATATTAGTAGGGATACTTAATGTCCGAATTCTTTAAACAAGCTTTCATATGACAACATAATTAAGTAGCAACAATTTTAGGACTGTAGTGACTTCCTCGGCTTTGTAAAGCAGATCGTCCGCAAGTCTGACAGGAGTGGGAAAAGACTGAACTCTTAAAATCAATTATTACAGTTCCTTAATATATTTACAATGATTAATTAAATAATTGTATCATGAACAATAGTTAATTTTAAATGTAATTTAACAGTAGAAAAGTTTGTGTCTTATATATTTCTTATATTAACGATGTAATTCTTTTCGCCGTATAAAATGAATGATTTGAACCTAACGGCTTGAACCCAATACTTCTATTGAATAATCATCACTCAAGTCGAATATATAATATCGAATAAACAGGATTTTTTAAAATAAAATTTAGAAATTTTTCAGATCTTCTAAAGATGGAACTAACAATGTATATTGCCTTCTTTCATCGTGCCCAAGGACATGTGTCGCGTATAACATTAAAGGCGTTGTTTCATTTTAATATTTCTAACAAAGGACGTGTCATTGACTTATCTACTCAATTTTATTGTTATTTCGTTTTTGACATAGGAAAAGAAAAATATACTTTTTCTAAAGTAATACAACGAAAACGAAACATTGCATTAGTTTTGAATTAAAGAATCGAATTTTGACCAACAATTTAAATTGATAAAAAATGTTTTTTAAGAATGATGTGATTAAAGAGATTACATTAAGTATTCTATGAAACGTTTTTAATTACTGTGATATAATTGACAATGTATAGAAAAAGTGTTACTTACTTATCTATTACGTAGTTTGATTAACCGTTTACTTCTAAGTAGGCATGAAACATATTTCTCAGAAACGATATTGAGACTCAGTTATTTAAATTCTCGTTTTATTTCCCTTTGTTTAACCAGGACGCTTAAGATTTTCATTGAAATAATTTATATCGCCTATTCAAAGATCTTATTTAAAATAAAAATTACTATACGAACTTTACTATCACACTAGCTTCGAAATTTTAACTAAAGAAATAAAAAAGACTACATAATGTTTGTACTTGAACCTATCACGTACAAACATCATAGTGATAGTAGTGCAAAGCAATTTCTCATCGTCTCACTTTATTAATAATGTAAACATATCTTGAACAACAACGGCTTATTCCTATCCTAATCAATTATAAGTTAATTTGTTTTTACTTTATAACAAATAGCAACATGTAAAGAAGAACACAATAACTAACGATCAATTATGAAATAAACTATTGAAGACAAAGTTCTTTTCATGAATGTTATCATAAGAACCTGACAATGTTATAAAATAGAATGGAATGAAATGAACAATAGAATTGACTAAAATATAAGACTAGTTAATAACAAGTACCATTGTTGTATTATGTATAAAAAATATTATTTTTTATGTCAAAGGTGGCAAACGAGCAGCCGGCCTACATGGTGTAAGGTAGTACCGTCGCCCATGGACATCCGCAACATGTTTGTTATGGATGCGGTGCCAACCTTGTTTTTTTAGGAATAGGGAGGGGTGGGAATAAGGAAATGGTAGGAAAGGGTGGGAAACAGGAAAAGGGCAACCGGCTCTCTCACTCATCGGACGAAACGCAGCCACTAAAGGCTGCATCACGCCGATCTTCTGTGAGAGGGTGGTACTTCCCCGGTCGAGCCAGTCCATGTTCGAGCTGTAGTAACTTACCACAGCTAGGCTCTACCACCTAAAGAATATATATAAAAATAAGAAACCATATATTATGAGATTCATTAATATTAGATTTAACAATCCGAGTAAGGATTTAAGACTACGAAGACAGATGAAGATGTATAATATATACAATAGTATTGGAGACATTATAACTGCTATTTTCGAATGTAGAAAACAACTTTTGTTTAAATATTCTTCTTGACAGTAAATAGACGTGTGTTGCCAATATAACTCATATCACTGTGATTGTGCCTCATACTTGTGTATTACATAAAAAAAGTCATCATGCTCTCATTACAATCTTAAATGAAAAGTGATTCGAAGTTATCAGTTTCTTTTTACTAAATAAAAAAGAACATCAACACGTTTTTATATTGTCTGACTTGATAATATTTTATACACAGGAACATTTTTTTTAGAAGATGTCTGTAGCTACAACATATTTCCTTAAATAATAATAAAAATACGCTTTAACTATATCAGCGACGATAATTCTTTTTATTCTGTTACAATAACGGAAAAATCTTATTTCATTTCTTATATCCACTTACGGTGATTTGATTCGATCGACTGTTTAGGACACTTCATGTATTGGCTTGGTTGATGAAATTGTCGCAATAGAATATTTATTAAATTACAAAAACTCTAATAAATCTAGAAAATTAAGAAAAAATAAAGTATTTCTAAATACAGAGAATTATTACATAGGATTTTTTTATATATAATAGGATAGACCGTAAATATAAACATCGATAAAGAAATGGATCAAGTTTTTTTGAACTATAATTTGTTTGGGTTATTATTAGTTGTTTGAACTTTTGCATCAATAATGCCTCCTTAATGGAATAAAATATCAAAATAAACTAGTCGACATTTTCTTTACGTCATATATTGAGTGTTCCGATCAGTAACATAAGAGAATTAAGATTTATATACGTTTTAAGTATAAACGTCTATCCTAATTTAGCTATTTTCGATAGATATTAAAAGGACACATTTGTTTTAATTTTTGCAATGAGAAAGTAGAATGAGAATTATGGAAACAATAAAGTTCATTAATTATGTTAAATAAAATAAATACTTTTGTAATGAACTTATGCGGGAGAAGTCAAGGTGTAAACTCAGGAAAAAAACATTTTTTTTTTAACAAAGTCAACATTTTAATATAAAAAATCCAAAAAAAAACAAAAGTCTCATAAATATCAATCAGTCGTCGTCGAGCTGTCATTAGCACCGTACGTGTTATCGGGCACTGCGTGATTAGCAAAATGACAACTTCAATAACGGCTGAAACTTCGCGAGTTGTAAAGTGTACAAACTGTAATATTGTGATTAACGAGCTACTTTCGTTTGTGTGCAATAAACTGGATGTGATGGATGAAGAAAGCATAAGCAGAATTTGTATTTCCGCGTTTTCTGAAGAGGAAATTTGCAATGCAAAAACACTATTGTTTGACTCCATACCTACTACCAAACGAAAGATAAAAAGAAAACGCGACGGTAAGAAGTTAAGAGATATTGATGATATCATTTGTTTGTTAAAGGAGACTGATCCTGAACAAATCCCAATTTTTGTTGCTAAGGATTTACAAAAACTTCCACCGGTTCTTTTTGACCATGTTGATGTAACAAAGTTATTAAAAGACCTATTGATAATGCAAGCTGAAATAAAACATATTAAGGAAAAGTATGCTACCTCTGAAGATATATGTGATTTGAAGTTGGAAGTGGAATTATTAAAATCATCATCGACATCTTTAAATCATTCTAAAAAACTTGAGGGTAATAAACAAAAAGTACCGGATTCGTGTGGCGGTCGATCAGCTGAGTATTCCGTTGCAGCGGCGATAAGCGCGGAGGACAAAGCCGTTAGGACCGTGACTCATCACACACCTGAGCGTAGCGGTCAAGCGAGTAAATCGTTACATACGGACGCCGGGAACAAAATAAATAATGCATTTCGAGAAACATTTTCGCATGTGTTGCAAAATGAAAATAAAACACAAAATTTTGGTACAAATGAATGGACGGTCGTTAAACGAAAGAAAAAGTTAGCCTACAATAGATTTGCTGGCAATCGAGGAGTAGCGACTATTAAACCGGAAGCTAAGTTTAAGGCAGCACAGGTATGCGTGCCTATGTATATTTATAACGTGGACAAAGAGGTATCTGAGAAGGATATTATGGATTATATTCAGGAAAAGACAGGCTTACTAATAAAAATAGAGAAAATGATAATGAAAATACAAAAAGAATATAACAGCTACAAAATATTTGTTCCTAAACACAAAGAAAGTGTCTTGATGAACGATGAGTTCTGGCCAGAAGGCATCTCTTATCGGCGCTTTATTGACTTCAAAAATAAAAATAAAAAAGACTCGGATATACGAGTTAACAATATATAACTAAGTTATGGATAGAACCGTAAATATGATTAGTTTTAATTGTAAAAGTGTAACAACATCTTTTGACTGCATTAGGCGACTGTGTGTATCGGCGGACATCATAGCACTGCAGGAGACGTGGCTGTTACCGCACGATATTGCTCTCCTAGGAAATATACATAATGATTTTGCATATACTGGAACTTCGGCTGTCGATACTAGTGCTGGTGTACTTCGAGGTCGACCTTATGGTGGTGTGGCCATACTGTGGAGGAAGGAGTTGTTTTCGTGTGTGTCAGTTGTCCGGTGCGTAAATGTTCGCTTGGCGGCCATAAAGGTAACTTTGCAGGATAGGAGTTTGTTGATTTTTTCGGTATATATGCCTACGTGTTGTGTTGACAATTTAATTGAATTTACAAATTGTCTCGGTGAAATAAATGCTATTATAGTAAATAGTGACGTACAAAGTGTTTACATGTTAGGAGACTTTAACGCACACATTAATGAGTTGTTTTATAGTGAACTACTGAGTTACTGTAAGGATCAGTGTTGGTACTGTGCGGATGTTGATCTGTTACCGCGTGAGTCGTACACGTATGTCAGTGAAGCCCACGACTGCGAGCGCTGGCTCGATCACTGCGTTGTGACTGAGGCCGCGCGTCGTACGATATTACGTGCAGAAATACTATATGACACATACTGGTCGGATCATTACCCCTTGCTCATAGAATGTAAGATAGAATTAATTGAACCTCACATTGTATTACCTAATATGAGTCGTAGCAAAGTATTTTGGGGTGAAAGAGATGTTTGTCAAATTAAAAAGTATCATGAGATGTGCCATGCTCGTTTAAAACATATTGATTTTCCACCAGAATTAAATATGTGTGCAGATACTATTTGTTCTAATCTTGAACATAAATGTATTTTAGATAATATGTACAGGGAAATTATAGCGATATTAACCGAGTCTGCAGAACATAGTGTAACAAGTATTAAGAAAAATATTTATAAACCGTTAATGGGATGGAACAAGCATGTTAGAGTAGCTCACGCGGAGGCACGGTCTGCTTTTCAAGTTTGGTGTGTATATAATAAACCACGATCAGGATTATTATTTCAAAGCATGTGTAATACGCGTACTATATTTAAAAACAAACTGAAATGGTGTAGGAATAATCAAACACAAATAAAAATGGACATTATTGCTGAAAATCACAAATGTAAAGACTTTGGAAAATTTTGGAAAAACACGAATAAGTTGAATTACAAACCGAGCCTCCCAGTGAGTGTAGCTGGTGAATCTGACCCCTTTACTATAGCTAGTCTGTTTAAAGAGTATTTTAATGTGGAGACCCCACAACAACCAGATGTTTGTAGACCATCGCTGGTGCGCAATGCTGAGGAGACATACCTGGAGCGTAAGGTAAGCTTCTCAGCTAAAGAGGTGACTTTCATAATCAAAAATATATGGAACGAGGCAAATCTCCAGGACATGATCATCTCAGCATTGAGCATCTGCGATATGCAGGTGTACATTTGCCGAGAGTACTTTCCATGTTTTATACGCTATGTTTGGGTCATTCCCATTTACCTAATGATCTAATGAAAACGCTAGTCGTACCTGTACTGAAAAATAGAACAGGGGACACAGCTGATCTCGCCAATTACAGGCCGATTTCTCTCGCCACTGTAATGGCTAAGATACTGGATAGTCTGCTTGATACACATATGTCATCTCGAATTGTATTGCATGATGCGCAATCTGGATTTAGGCCTGGATTATCAACTGAAAATGCAATTATGTGTCTCAAGCAGACTGTGCAGTATTATACCAAGAGAAAAACTCCAGTAAATGCTTGTTTCTTAGACCTATCAAAAGCTTTTGATTGTGTATCTTATGATATATTATTTAGTAAATTGCAAAATGAGAGTACTGTTGATAACTCAGTCATATCGCTATTTAAATATTGGTATAGTAATCAAACGAATTATGTTATGTGGGGTGGATCTCTGTCTAGTATGTATAAATTGGAGTGTGGAGTAAGACAGGGGGGGATTAGTTCTCCTCGTCTCTTTAATTTATACATTAATCAGTTGCTCGTAGAGCTCAGCAACACACATGTCGGCTGCCATGTCAATGGTGTTTGTATAAATAATATTAGCTACGCAGACGATATGGTGTTGCTGAGCCCGACGATTAGTGCTCTTAGGCAATTGTTAAATATATGTGTGAAATATTCGAAGACCCATGGACTGAAGTATAATTCTGTTAAGAGTGAAATATTAATATTTAAAGCCGGCACTAAGAGTTACTCAGTACCACCAGTCATATTGAACGATGCACCGCTTAAACGAGTAACGCAATTTAAATACTTGGGACACTGGGTCACGGAAGATCTATGTGACAACCTAGATATCGAAAGGGAATGCAGGGCACTGTCTGTTCGATGCAATATGATTGCTAGAAGATTTGCGAGATGTACTGAACAAGTTAAGATAACGTTATTTAGAGCCTACTGTCAATCATTTTATACTTGCAATCTTTGGGTAAGCTATACACAGAGGGCATACAGTGCGCTGCGTGTCCAATACAACAATGCTTTCAGGGTGATATTGGGGCTGCCACCATTCTGTAGCGCTTCTGCGATGTTCTCGGAAGCAAGAGTTGACGGCTTCCATGCTTTAATAAGAAAGCGCGTCGCCTCTTTACTAAGCAGAACGCGAGCCAGCACCAATAGCATCCTGAGGGCATTGTGCGATAGATGGGATTGTCCTATGTTGTTGCATTGGATCGGTCTCCATACATAAATATGGGTGAACGCATTCATTTATTTGTTTGTTTTAATTTGGTAAATTTAATTTTATTTCAAATCCTTTAATTTCATTTCAATTTATGTATGTAATTTCGATATGGACTTGTCTGAAATAAATCTTATTATTATTATTATTATTATTAAAATGGTATTGCTAATTTTCACTTAATCACAAACAAAATTTGGTAAGTATATATTTCAATGAAAAATAGTGAAAATGTCCGAATAGGATACAAAAAGATACATCTTGACGTTAGCTGACTTTCTGTTTAAATTAAGTTAGAATGCTTAAACAAATAAATCTCTAGTAAATTAAAAAAGTGACAAAGACTAAAGGCAATACTCCAGATTAACTGGATACTAGAAATTCACCGACATTACCTATTGAAACAAATGATGATTACAATTCCGTTCGCTAAGTCTGCAAAGCTCGCAGAATCCCGTGGTTTTGAATGTTTTGCTCACCTTCCCCGAAAAGTGATAATTAAGTTCAATACGCTGTCCTATTTAGCACACAAACTAGGTGAAATGGCATCGAATTCCCGAAACTAACACAATTCTACACCAGATTAAAATTTCACAGTGAAATGTAATTTAACATTATAATGCGTGGTGCAATAAATGATTACTAAAACTGAGAAACAATTGATATGAAAGAATTTTTGTTTCGACAGAAATATACAAAGATAATTGAATTTGTTCAATATTTAATGGTATACATGTATTAAATAAATGACATCAATTATGGAGACTAGAAAAATATTATTCGAGAATTTTCAAAAGAATAATTCGATAAGGTATTAAAATTTAATTAAAAAGTTTGACTTTTTAGAAATGCTGAATGCATCATAAACAGCATAAATTCTAAAGAACTTCTTCCTCTTGTGTTGGCATAAATTAAACCAAACGATCATTGAAGGTTGTTCTTTTAATTATTGTTTTCATAACTTCTACAATATGAAATTCTACTAAAATCCTTAACGAGAAAACCAATAAACAAATGCACTATGCAATATTTACTGTGAAAAAACTTTTCTTCAGGCGATAAGTGTATGAAAATGTACTTACGTTGTAAACGATGTTGTGACGAACAATATTCATCTGAAAATTAAGTTTTACATTTAGTAAGTATATAATTATAGATGAAGTATAGAACAAAATTATATCTTTTTGAGGGAGGAAGCAAAATTAACAAATTATTCAATTATGCCGCACGTCTTCGTCTGACTCCCATAACATACGAAATTGAACATCTGAGTGGTTTACTTTAGATCCAATTATTTAAATAAACAAACGTCAACTCCTTCTAAATGAATCTTATTTATCCAGTCTCCAGATCATTACATATTAATGTAAAGTAGTGAATTGAATACTTATTCAAGTATCATTACTTCATATTATTTTGGAATTTTCATACTTCTATATACACCAGCCCCATAGTAACATTGCCAATACATTGCTATGATTTTAATTATGGCTGAACAAATTATCGATAAAGTGATAATGGTAAATCTAAAAGGGGTAAGCAATAAATAGTATTTATGGCATCATGAATAACAAAATCGCATTACTATATTTTTGAAGCAACTAATACACATATGCATAAATTTTAAATGATAACAAACAATACTATGCCAAGTGTTTTGAACAGCAAACAGTGTCCAAAAAATTTTATACAGGTATGGCTTTTTGGTGGTAAAATTTTTTTTTAACGCGAGGCGTTACAGTACTTAAGAAATAATAAATACGTAGTTAATGAGAATTGTGACAAAAAAAAATGAATGAGAAGAATGTAAATTATTTGTAATTTGATTAACAGCCAACACATGAGGAACACCATATTAACCATATTGATATAAAAATCATAATGAAATAGAAACGTGTACACTGTTAGGTTGTTTCGTAGATTAAATGTTAATTTTTCGAGAAATTTGTATCTATCAAGAAATCTTCTTATTGAAAGTTTTTCTCTGTCTTTCCAATAAAAGTTCTTTACAAGATCTCGTAAAAAAGAAGGTACGACGAATTGAATCTATCAGTAGAACTTATTCTAGACAACTTCGGAATTATGACTAAAGCTTCGTAATTCGATATTACGTAAATAACGGGTACAAGACGACAAGAAATAAATATTTGTATAAGTAATACTATAAATTTATTGTAAGTTCTTATATATAAGTATAAGGACATACTTAAGTAAAAGGACAATTGCAAACACTTTAATTTTTTTATATGGAAGAGGGAAAATAATCTGATAAAGGGTCCTTGACTTTCAGAAATCTTTTATTTCTGATAAGGTTTTTATGACCTTCAGACAGATCAGAACGATTTAGTTTTGATTGGATTTATTACTCAAGCTTTACTGCTGTGGTAAACAAAAAACAACTTTTATTGTAGTCAGTTTTTTTTTATGTACAATAGGCTAGTTGCAACTATTTTTATTATTTCATAGAACGGTTCATTACAATTATATTACGCCACAATTTTTTTTTTTTTGAAACACTTATCCTAACAAACTTTAAATTTTAAAATATATTTTCGCTATGCAGCCATAAACGCCGTAGCGTGACGTGATATTCTTGTAAACAATACGACTGTTTATTGTATCGGAATTCAAAACCATGGCTTCGAAAAGATTACATGATAAAATATGGTAGTTACTACTATTAAGCGACTATGCGTAGTCAAATTGCCCACATGTTAACATTGGTTCTGTTTTTATATTAGCTTGAAAGTGACATGGAAAATTATAAACAATATAAAATCATGGGTTCAGATAAAAGAATCAGAATGAAAACTAATTGTGTTCCAACTCGATTTAGTTGTCAAAAGGAGAGAATACATTTGGTAACAAATGATGAGGATGTTGTCAAGAAGAGAGTATACTCCATCTAACAATCTTTTATTCTTTTTACGTGAAATAAATAATTATCAAGGCGTATAAATGAAAGACCACGAATAACCTGAAATAGCGTTTGACATTACGTTGTTTACAATATTGTGACTTAAAAACATGGCGGACGGTGTTTTAAATTTTCAGTTTCACTTGTTTTTTTTTATTATTTCAAGTTTCAGTTGAATCTTTATAGCAATCCCTTAGAAATATTTATTGCAGTTTATATATTTCGGACCCTTATACGGAATGATATTTGAATTAGAAGTTATTGTTATAAATGGTAACAAAATCTCATTTTCCACAATATGTACTAGAAATCGATTAAATTGATAATTAAACTAATCTTCTTACGGTCGTGAAAACTATTTAGTCAAAATAAACTAATATTGTTATTTTTTTTAACGGGCAGACGAGATGTCCGCCGTGATCACGGTTGCTGCAGTCATCGAAAGGTCGGGAGTATGTAGTTTTTAACATAATAAAATACGAGAAGTAATCAGAAAATATTAATCTCATTTAAACATTTATAATCTTCGCGAATAATGTTACAGCAGTCCGATCAGAACGAACATCTAGTATATACTTTATGATCTGTTCATCACAGCTTTATAAAAGTTATTTAAATAGGAACATCCAGCGGAGTTCCATTTTCAAACATTCTTACAATAATCTTTTGAAAAACACAAACAAGGCAAACAAAATAATTTATTTGGGTGTACACAACCTGCTAACTAATTAAAACTATCATAATACTTTTTATTAAAACAAATAACATTACCTTTCTTTTAGTTCAATCTCAACTGGTCACAACAGCTCACACGCCATGACTTTACAGTTTACACTTATTTTAATTTTATTACCAAACGTCAATATTGAAAATGTACACACTCGTTACTAATTTCATTAAACACATTTCACAAGCACAGAACTCACAGCTATAATTTTCCATAAATCGTTAATAAATTAATCCACTGTTTACTAATTAAAACGTATTCACTTGTGCTTAGAAAAACAAATGACAATATTGCATAATAATAAAATGGCGACAAAAGTATAACCAGATTACCGACCAATCAGAGAGCCCCGTCTCGTTTGACAATTAACGGACTTTCTACAAACAATTCAAAATTTAAATCAATGCTTTCCGAACACTATGCATGTGTTAGTTTTACACACACACGCATACAAACATTTCCTGTATACATACACGAGATTTGTAGATCGTCCTTGACACGTTTTGTATGGATAATAATAGTCCGAGATCCCACTGCAGGATTGCTGCGTTCATAGGTTAATTGTTTAAAACCAAATTTTTATATTTATTTATAGTTAGGAGAACATATTATAATTACTAGGTTAATTTTTGCGAACACACCCTGGCCGCGAAGAGTTGCGGCTAGGTGCGTAATGGCAACCATGGTTTTTTAGAATCTTCATATAAATTACTGTCATGTATAGTTTTCTTTATTTAATAAATAAATGAACGGAATTTTTCCAAAAAAATAAATTAAAAATTATGGCGGCCAAATTTTGATAGGCAACCTAGTAAATATATTATGTTCTCCTAACTATAAATAAATATAAAAATTTGTTTTTAAACAAATAAGTGATGACCGCACCAATCCCACAGTGGGATCTTAGACTATAAACAGAGAGTGATTGTGCATACCGCCGCTCTGGCTGCATAGCGGCGCTAGCAGTTAGCAGCGGCTAATCGAAAATGTTTCGTTTTAGGATTGTAAGATGGCACTTATTAACAAATCATGAATCAAATGTCATTTTTAATGTCTGTTGACATTTGTATTTCGTAATGTATGATTAAAACTATGTAAGTAAGAATTAAACAATATAGGTTTAGTTTTTATATGCGTATGGTATGTAGTGCTTATTTGGAACTATGGTGTGCACGCCACTGGTATATAATGGTGATATTATGTTGTTATTTAAACTAAGTAATATTCATAATGACAATTTAAAAAAATAGGTGAAACTAGTAGACGTAATGAACGACGTGCATTATGTCAATATGTACATGTAACATGTTATTCAATTACTGATATATTTTACAAAATTAAAGAGTAAAAACGTAAACAAAATGGTATACATATTTTTTAAATAACCTGTGTTGAAGGATGACACAACTAAAACAAGAGTTACGTAACTACCAAAAAGGACACTGAACAGTAGAAAACAGACGAAGTCAGTGTAGATAGAACTCAAAACTATTTCAAACCTCTAAGTGTTTCCAAAGTTGTAGGAATTTATGACATATCTGTCGTATGATATAGGGGAGAGTTGCTTATATCGTACTGGCATTTAAATCGTACCACTTCTAAATTTCCCATTTAATGAATATTTTTAGTTATTTTTATTATATTTTTATTATATTTATTTATTCAGGACCCTACGCAAAGGGAGGGGGATTAAGATCACGAAATAATATCTAAGAATTAAAGGAGATGGACTTTTGGGCCTAAAATGTAATGAGTTAAAAATTGATTTAAAAAATTAGTTTAGTTTTTGTATGAAATACCAAAAATCTGAATAAATTCTCAATCTACAGGGGGAGAAATATGCAAATAACTGTTTTTATGAAGTAATCGATGAACGATTAATTAAATAAAAAATGATTATTCGATTATTTAACTACAAAATAAAAAATTCACTCCTAGTTTTAAACTTATAGTAATTTCATTTAAACTACACCTTATATGTCTACAATTCAATAAAAATAACTTTTAATGATACACGTTGTATTCGCATAATAATAATATTAAATACTATTTTAAAACATCCTTTTCGATTATCGATTCCATTCGATTCGATTAGATCGAAATCATTTAGTATTGTATAGTCAACATGACATTGACGCTTAACAATTACCATGCCAGATGCATTGTTATCTGCGTCTCACTAGTGACTTGTTTCGTGTATTTCGATGCGTTTCGAGTGCTTTCCCGATGATTTTACGTTTTCAACGACCACTGCTTTGTTTTTTACAGAGTCCGAACCCGCCTAACGTTTTACGACCCTTGATTGCACTTTGGACACCGACGATCGCCTGCTTGTTTGACTTGGAATTGTTAGTGGTACCTTAGCTGGGCAAGGATAAATAATATTATTTTTCCTTGCCCAGCTAAGCTTTATATAATATTATTGAAGAGGAATAAAATATTCTATTAATATTATTTCTTTTATTTTATGACTTTTATCACATAGTTCACACCTGTTCCTCGTAGAATTCCATACTTGTTACCGATAACTGTATGTCTTTGAGTCTTTCTTGCCTTGTTATAACTTATCAGATATTCTCGTCTAAATTAAATTATTATTTTTCACATACTTTTAAGTGTATTCATCTTACTCTTAAAGATAATGCAATATAACCTCACTTTTACTAAACCTCTTATAACTCAGCTATCTGATTGTCAATTTCTATAGAATTTTCAATATAGAAACGCTTAATTTTAAAGCTTTAATTGATACTTTTTTCATGTCTTTACATTTAGGGCCCAGAATTGTATGAAATTAAGGCGGCCAACTTTCCGAAAACTGAATGCGGGACTTAACCTTTAGTGAATGACGGGGGGGGGGGGGGGTTAGGGATTGGGAATGTCATTAGAATCTTCGCAACTGCCCATATTAAATTTAAGTACTCTCTTAAGCGTCATGACTTCAGAAGAAGGAAAGAAAACGAGATTAGCGCGGGCGCGCTACGCTTGTCCCTATTATAGGTAATCTGTGTTCCTGCACTGTTGACCGTGGTATGGGTGTTGTGTAGAAGTCTGGTAGAAAAATAGGGATGCGGGACATGCGGGACGCATACAACGTTTTGCGGGACTATTTCACTAATAATTTCAAAGCGGGATTTCGTCTAGAATTGCGGGACGGTCCCGCAGAATGCGGGACGGTTGGCCGCCTTATATGAAATACTTTCGATCTCCTTTCCTATTTTTTTTATTTGACGCATAAAATTGTAATATTTGTGTAAATAGCATTATAAAGTTCACAGTTTTTCTGTAATGTATTTAGCATCAGTATTTTATAATACTTAATTATTTAATGTTACTTTTTAAAACAAAATGCAATCAATAAAAAGAAAAAATCTTGATTCGTAAAAAAATTATTCTGGTAACACTGCTACGCCGGGCACGTCACTCGTCACTCGTCACTCGTCAGTGACTGACGGTCAGTCCGCTTAGACTGTAGTTGTGTGACGCTTGTCCTTTATCGCTACGGCGACACTCGCACGCGCACTCTCGCTTACGAAAATTAATCTCCTGTATTAATAGCTTGTAAGTAGTTTAAATTGTTAAATCTTGCTTAATTCGCTAAACACATGATACATTAAAATAATGATTCGTTGCTAAAATGAGGTATAGTTATAATATTTCTTAGTTAGTATACATTCTTATTAAGAAAAGAAGATAATAATAATAATTACTTAAAATAATGAATTCCAAAGATTTTTCTTGCAAGGATACGCTTTTGTAGTCATATAATGGTTGTCCCTTTCTAATTTCATTGTTTTGTTATCTTCTATAATATAATAAATTGTCTTTAGACTAATCTATGAAATGGAAATCGCGGAGAAAGATCTTATACCTATTTCTTTTCAGTTTAATAATTAGCGATTGTTAATTGGATATAAGTTATAATACCATTTTTCTTCACTTAAAGGATCGATGATATCCAGGACAACTCTTTAGTTCGTTGAGGAAAACCAACAGCACATTTGGTCTACGGTGTTCCCTTGACCATAAACTGTGCTGTTCAAGTAATGGTGGAGTCAATGAAAATAGACCTCGAGTTAGTACTAGATGCTTCGGTAATCGGTCTGATTATAACAATTTATTAATGTAATTAATAATTAACAGAAGTAACTTAAAATATAAATTGTAGAACGAAATCCTTTCATAAAGTGTAGTTGAAAACTGTAGAAAATTTTTATGATACAATAATGTAGACTACGTATAATAATTATGTGAATAATATATATTTTTACAGAAAGTCAAGGGATTTGCGGATCAATTATACGACATGTGGCAGGAACAAGGCACAAATTTATTGGGAGCAAAACTTCATTTGCCCCACTGAGGATCAATACAAAAAGAGCGACACCTAATAGCGACACATATGAGTAATATATAACTTATACGTTCTTTCTAACCTCTACGTTTTTACAAATCTGTCCTATATAAATAAATATCGTTACTATCAAATGAACAAATATCTCACTGATAATATTTTAAATTAAACAAACTTTATATTACCAACAAATTTAAATTTATCATAACAGTTTTAGAGAAATTTAATTGAAATGTGAATGTTTTTCCAATTAACGATGATCATTATATTTTTTATTCAGCTTCGACATGACTATTGTAATCTTCGTGCGGAGGAGGTTGTTTTTGTGTTCCTAATATAATTGATTTATATATATCATTTTCGAAAAAAAATTATATCATACAAGCTTTCCCCCCGCAGCTCCGCTCGCGTGGAGTTCGGTTAAATCACGTTTATAAGAGAACCTTTCAAAAGTCTAAGATAAAAAGTATCCTATGTTCTTTCTCAAGGACAACTCTGTATCTGTACCAAATTTCATGAAAATCAGTTCAGTGGTTAAGGCGTGAAAGCGTGAGAGACCGACAGACAGACAGAGTTACTTTCGCATTTATAATATTAGTAGGGAATCATTATGTGTATTACTATTCCAGTTAAACAGCAATGGCAGTTTCTGTGAAGATTTATCACAAGGAAAGATCACGTTACCCATCATACACGCATCCAAAACATCAGTGGGAAGCGAAGTTTTACGTGAGTACACTAAACCTCAGTTACTAATTGTATACATACGAGAACGTATTTATGTGGATCAAACATTACAGTTTTATGTAACCCTTCGATAAATATGCAATCATTATTCTTCATAATTGCATCAAGTTATTTCATAAACTTGATGAGTTACATATCAATTTAAAGTTAAGAGTTTTGAGAACTTCGTGTAATTTATTTAATCTTTTCATGAGATCAGGTCCGCCTAGGAAGTTTCTTCCTTGATCCTCTGTTCCTAATACTTTATTGATGATAATTTTTGTCATTATTTTTGATGTTTAGGAAATAAGTATAAACATAACTAAATGGTAATTCAGTGATAGTAAAGTATTTCGTGATTATATTTTTATTATTTTCAGGTATCATACGACAGCGTACCCGTGATATTGACTTGAAGAAGTACTGTATGTCTGTGTTGTAGAAGGCGGGCAGCATACAGTACACGAGAAACAGACTCAGTGAACTTGATCGAGAAGCTCGGGCTGAGGTGAATCAAGTATATACACATAGTATTCATTGAAGTATGGTTGTTTTAACTCGGCGGGAGGCGCACCCCATATACCCACGCTGACTGTCGCTACTGAGTAAAAAATACCACAATAATGTTAATGTAAGAACTAGAGTTATTTTATGGGTAATTAAATATAACCAATTCTTATTTTTTATATTATATTGTGTTACATTTTCAATTAAACAAGACAGTTGGAAACTAATAAACGCTTGGTATAATATGTAATATTTGAAATTTTAAAACATAGCCCAAAAGCTCAGCCATTTTGTGCACAAAACGAAATATTTACTAGTGTGGCTAGAGGGCTCTTTCCTGTTGTTTATTCGGAATATTATTATTTTGCTCGCCATTACCACCTAGTAAAAGAATTATTTTACTTTTCATAAATGTATGTAGGCAGGTTTAAGGTGGTAGATTTACACTTAATTTGTGGCAATACAAGAGACAACACCATCAAGGAATCTCTTCTAGGTCTCTTTCGTCACGATTTTCTTTATTAGTCGAACTGTCGAACATTTGTCGAAAGGTATCTAAAACGGCGCTGCACAAAATTACTTACAAAAATAAATATTTTCGAAAGTATGCACTAAGTGGTAAATTTTACCCGGTAGCGCCTCCTGCCGAAATAATAGAAACGGTGAAAGACTATAACATAGGTCACTGAATTATTTATGTGAAAATTATATATCACATTCTTATTTGATAACAAAAAAAAATATGAAGAAAATTGATTAAATAAGATTAAATAGGTAATTTTAACTATGACAGTTAATTAAAAGTTGTAAAGTTATCGTTACTAATCAAAAAGTATTGTTAACAAAATATTCTTTTTAAGTAAAGAATGAGAAAAAAAAACTTTAAATTAAGTCCTTATTGTTAGCTAGAGACTGGAGATACAAAGACACATTTTTTTTTAACTTTCATGTTATTTTCTTCAAACAAAAGTTGCTCTGACAATGTTAAAGTAAATGTATTAAATAACAATTTAAAAGTAAAAAAATCTGAACATATTTTAAAAACATCTTTCAAGAAGTATCTAGGCCATTTCAACTATCTATAAGTATTGGTATTAATTTATTTATATAAGTATTAATTTATATATATGACTATTATTAACTTTAATTTACGCCTTAGTTTTTCTATACATATGTTATTTAAGAATTCTCGATATGTTTTGTATTGTGTATACATTATTCTGTATAAGAGACACTTTTATAAAAATGCTTTATATCTCAATACCTTAAAACAAAGTAAACTATAAATAGTTACATATCGTAACATGTATGATAAAGACAAGGGGACAAAAGATCGAAACTTCATTTATAAGTAAATATTAACGATTGTTTTGTGAGACATTGAACGAACTTTAACCTCAGTCGTGAGTCGGCTCACGTCGCTTTGATTTCCTTAATACAACAAAACTCAGATGTTAAAAAGAATATATCATACTCAGATGTTAATAATTATACAAGAGCTTATTGTTAGAATATAAGTAGAATATCTTTATAAGTAGAATGCTGCGTATATTTTTGGACACAGCTCCAGTTTCTTACAAGGAGCCATAAAAATCTTATCTCCATGTATATCCTTAAAATAGTCAAATCAGTTTTGATAAATATATATCCCGTAATCACGGTCGCTGAAAAGTAGCCGAAACATCAGGAGTATGTAGTTTTTTACAAAAATAAAGTCGCGTAGAATGTTAGTAATAAAACTCGCCAAAATATTAGATCTTTTTATACAAATGGATTGTCCAATAATATTTCTATTTTATTAAAGATAAAGAATGAATAAAAACGGTGTGTTTCTTTATAGAGTTGTGTCAAAGGATGGTGATTTTAAAATAACTTTTCTGTATATAAATTGAACGTTTTCCCAAAATTAATTCTATTTCACTGCCAGTGGTTTATTAATTTTCAGTCGTACAGCTCTGGATGTAACCAAAAGACGCTTATTCTATCTTGAGGTCTGGCAGCGTGAGGGATTAAATTATTACAAACCGTTTCGTCTACCGAATTGAAGATGTTTCTTCATCTCGTGTGTCTGTGGTTAAAGTGACTGTATTGTTATTGAAAGTTTTAAGTAATAGGGAATGTAATAAATCGCGTAGTTGAAACCCCAGTTTTGAATAGGGGAGCGGGGGGCACGTTGTTACAATTTTTAGATAATTATTAATATCACAAAAGCTATCAAAAAATGTATACATTTGATTGCTTTTACCATTAGTGTGTCTATTCAGCTAGTAGAATACAATTGGAAAAATATTAAAATTTACGTAATTTTTCCCAAAATAGAGAATTAATGAAATAAGTCGATTGCAACAACTTACCCCTGACTTGGGGCAAGTTGTTACAGCTTCGGGGCACGATGTTACAGTAGGTAAATAAAAAAAATGAACAATAATAAATCATTTATTTTTTATTATTTGAAAACGTTATGAATAAAAAAAACTATTTTGATCAGTCTTATAACATTTATGAGCAATTATAATATCTATATCGTATTTTTCCAACTTTTTAACGGTAATAATCACATAACTTTGGCAGGAACTTTCTTAAATCTTATATATCGTTTATTTTGGTTTATCGGTTAATACAGCGGACTTACGTTTACGACGGTTATGGATGGATTGTTTTTGAGCCTCTGCCTTGGGAAAGGCCCTTATCTTTGAAGGCGACAAATTTTCAAATGTACTTTGTATACCAGATGGACCTGGTATCTCTAATTCAATTTTATTTTTAAAACTTGACGAATCTGCACTCGGTAATGTTGTTAAACATTCTATATCTTGCGAACAAGCTGGATTTGGAGAAGGTGAAACAGTAATATTGTTAATAGTGTCAGGTAATAGATTGGTTGCTGTTTCGATTGCCTGTATGATTTCATTTGTATGATTTCATTTTTTCACTTTCCATTTATTCTAAATTTTAAGTACAGCGTAGTAATTTCTAAATGATAGTCAATGAGATGAACAGTAATACAAGATCTGAGGCAAGTTGTTACATGTAACAACCTACCCCGAAAAACTGTAACAACCTGCCCCATGGTGTGTTTTTTAATTAAAATTAAAGCCGCCATTAATGGATATCAATAGCAGAATAAAACGCTATTACAAATTAAAACTCGATACATTATGAACGTTCGAGGCGAAAAGAATTTAGAGAATAACAAATATAGACAGCAGGAATCAAAAATTTCGTAAAAGATTTTGTTACGAACTTGATAGAAATCAAGACACGTGTACACAACCTAACAGTTAGCCGCTTGGCGGGTCCCTGATTGTTTTTTTGCAACGCACGATGTTATAAGAAAACATGAGTCCACTTACGTCTATCAAAGAGTTGACAATCCTGGTAAAAAATGCGTGTAACTTCTTACCCCTGTAACAACTGGCCCCCCGCTCCCCTACTTAAAATAAAAAATATCTAAAATTCAATTAAACATAATTTTATCTTATTGTAGATATTCTTGAACATAGTTTTGTATGGATGCAGTGAGAAATACGACTTTATAGGAAATCAATAGATAAAAATATGTTTTTACTTTCATAATTATTTAAATAACTAACGATAGAGAAAGGGCTGATGATTTACACATTGGTGTTACCTCTGGATCTTTAAAAAGAAATATTTTTTTATAGGATAGTCCTTTTAAGAAGATGTATTTATCATTACGGTGTAGTAACTCAAGCATATTACACATGTGTCCATCATTGACAAGGTTTAACAGTCTGTAACTACATATGTGTGTGCACCCCATTAAAAGTTAGAAAAGTTACTGTGACTTGAAGTAAAAAAACATGTGGGTATAACGAAATAGGAACAAAGAAACCATTTTCCTCCATAAGAAACTTTTAAAAGAACCCCAAATTGACTATTTTTGGTTTGATATTAGTTGTGTTCAAATCAGTTTATTTTAGAACATACGGTCTACTTTGTTATAAATCTGTTAATTTATTGATAATTTTATACAAACGTTGTATATTATGGTATTAACAATATAATATTAAACAAGAATCAATTTGTACAAGCGCAGTCGTAAACAAAAGCCGGTCTCATTAACAAATTAGGAAATTCTATACAAACAGTGGCGGTCAATTTCATGTCGTTAGCAAGTTTGTGAAGATCGTTTATTATGTACGCTCGACTACGACGTCAAGGGTTACAAAAACTTGGTTTACAACTCTATTAACAAAAGAAACTTTATGTATAATTCGTACAGATATGCTTTAGGGAAGCTGTAGTTTGAAGATCTTTGCCATAGCTAAAGAAATACCTTTAATCTATAAACATAATTGAGTTTATTTTATTGTGACTCAATTTGTGAATATTTAAACTAAATTAGTTATAAAGTCATCTGCCTGTACAGACATTTGGTTCATATTTAATGAGTTCAAGCATCTCACACGAAGAGCGGAGTGAAAATACGATAAAATTACATACGTATCATAAAATTAATTACACTTTTATTGAAAAAATATATATTATAAAAATGTTCAGAATTTTACTTTTGTTTGTTGGATGTTATGTTTTAAATAGTACCGCTTGCGTATAAATAAATATCTCTTGATTCCTCAATTATAAGTTTAATTATGAAAAAATGCTTTAAACAGATTTAACTAGGCAACAGTTAAAGTTTTAACTTAAAAAAAATATGTTTATATACATACGTTTAGTGTAAAGAATGGTATTTTATTTTTCGAAGTCGTGTCGTGAGCCCTACCTCCAGTCAACTACATCATATCAAGGGTTCCTTGTCACCTCTTCATTTTATGACGCGTTAAGCAACAACAACTTAATTCTGAGTTATAAAATGTTTACTGTTAATTAAAAATATGAACGTATCATATGAATATATTGAAAATATAGAATACATTGTATTAAAATAAAAGTAATTCGATCTTTTTTCAGTAACCAGACAGAAACAAAAAATTGAAATTCTTATTGGCTTAAATGTTGCAGATGCTATCCATAGATTGTGTTTCTAATTGAGTCTTCACTTTATAAATTTCGAATTAGTTAATTAGATGAAATGGTAATTTTAAATAGGATTTTAATAAAAATCATTTTAATATTAAATGATGTTTGGTTTCAATTCATTATGAATCACCAACAAATTATCATTAATGAAACGTAATAAATATTTTGCTACTCGTCTATAAAGAAAATTACATTGCCATTTATACTTCCAATGTTTTTATAATCAAAGAAAGTGATTTAATTTCAATCAAGCCCCTTTCAGTGTTTAAAAGCTGTTCAAAATAGTTTGATACTTTTTTAATTAATCTAACTGCTTATGACAGGTTCAATTCCGGAGCGAATAAATGAAGTTTGATATGTTTATAGACAAAAAAAAATTAAATACCTAAAAAAATATATAATACCCAAAAATCTTGTAGTAACTCAAACTGCCATCGCCATTAACCAAATAATAATTTAACAGAGTAAAATTATACAATAGCTTATTTCCTTATTTATATAATTTATAATTACTATATATTCAGCGATTTTTAAAAGTAACGTTATATCAGTAAAAAAGAAAGATGTTTCCAACTAGGTCCCTATTCTTTCCCCCAAAGGATAAACGAAAATCTATAAACTGTTTCTTTAAATCCTTTTGGTGTAAAATTAAATATCAATGTTTATGGTGTCATGGACACCATTTAACATTAATAAACAATTATAAGAAGCATACATACAAAGCAAAGAAACTGACTTAAATATTACAATAAATAATTAAATGTGTCGTATATTAACACACTAATACAATATTTGTAGATGTTGTCTCTGTGATGCAGAAATCACGGAATAACGTGAGCATCATACCCATAGTCCTCACCAGTTAAATATCAAGATGAATATAAGAAGGAAAAGATTTTTTAGACACCTATTCATATGTCTTATATTATGATAACCGTTAAAAACTATACAGTTCCCAGTTTTTCTAATCTGTAAAAGTACTTAAATGATACATATTTTTACACAGATAGTTCGATAATATAAATATAATTTATAAGTAACTAGGGGACAAATTATTATTGATATTATTGACAATAAACCAGCAGTTTTTTTTTCTATAAAACTCAATCTATACACAAGTACTCTGTAAAATGTACTTATAGTTCATTTATTTTTACTATTCTTTGAAACATACTTGATGTGTCAATAATTGTGGTTCTACTGTTATTAGTGCAATAATTAGGAACTAAGATCAGCGTCTCTGTCTGGTTTCTCAACATTTCGTAGAACTTCTAATGCTAGTATCGTATAATGTTATTCATAATTTGAAACTAGACTCGATTGATTTGCATATCTTGATACGTAACAAGACATAGATTCAAAGTTAATTTAAGGAAATTGCTTTTCATGGTTTCCAACTCACAAATATCATAAATCCGTATGGATCAAATTACTTATTTTATTTCAATGAAATATTTATCGATAAATTTTATAATAAGCGTGATCATTTTCAATAATGTTTTGAATTAGTGTTAATGTTGAAAAAATGTTTAATATAAAATATGCTCATTTAATAATTAATTAATTTTAATAAAGTCTGTGCAAGGCTACATAATTTCAACTTAAAATATGTTTCATTCGTTTAATTTTATTAAAAGCTTCAACGATGTTGAACAACTTTATTGAAAATGAATCACTTTTTAATTTGAAATACGTTGAGAAAATTTTGTTAATGTTATGTATATTATATTTGTTCCTGAAAATAAAAAGTGATAGAAAAATATTTTTCCAATGGAGATAATAATTAATCGAACAAAGTATCTGTACTTATATTTTTTATATTTATAATTAGGGTGTCTTAAAGGTACGATTGAATAAGATATTACTGATAAATTGCGCTTAACATCTACGACTCTATGACGTGCTTGACACATTTTTTATTGTAAAAACGACGTGTTTGAGACACCAAAATTAAGAAATCGTTGGCAGTAGATGATAAATAACAAGATTTGATAACTCTCAGACATTCACATCTCGTCTGCCCATGATCAGGGTTATTGAAAAGTAAATGAAACGTCGGGAATAAGTAGTTTCTAAAAGAATATAAGTTTCATTTAAATGAATATTCGTGAAAGCCTTAGATCTCATTGTGCTTCCCACTGTTGTTCATCAAATGACAGTCAGTCCAATCAAACAAAATAGAACAATCCTTTAGTTATTTAGTAAATGAATTTCCGATCATTATTAGTGCAAATAAGAGTGCTCGCGAGACTGATTGTACATATTAAGAAGTCATACATACTCGTATTTACATTGATATGACTTTAAAATTGATAGCCGAATCGATCGAAAGTAGTTAAAACTTACTTCTGTAACACCTTTGCAAATATTAGTTAGGTTTTACAAATTGTTAATAGGATTTGCGTGGTGGTGGACCTCTAGGTTTTAGTCACTTCGTATAAAGTTAATTTCCTAAATAAAGCCAGATAATAGAAGTGTTGATACAATGTTATAAGTTATATTTGATTTTCCTTGAGTAGCTATCCTCGATATTTTGTAACGTATTCCATTCTCTTCTTATCTCTAGCTATATAATGCAGACAAAGTATTTCGCAGGGGCTTAGATTGTAAGGCTGAGCTATTGTCAGAAGAATGTATTCAGAATATTGGATCAATCGATCGGAAAATACTTTTTTTATATATAAGATGACATCTCCGATCACAAGAAGTATGATCTCTTCGGTAGGATTTTTTTATTAATATGTCTTCATTATGAACTAAGCCACGATTTTTTGTTTTTGATAAAATTATTATAATTTTAGTGTTATGTAGTGAGACGTATCAAAAGTAATTGTGTATAGTTTTAATGTTATTTTTTTCTCGTCGCTGGAAAACAGATGCACTGGCCACCTTATTTGTGACTGACCACTGACCACTTATGGTCACCACTGACCACTTATGGTCAAAAAAATCATTTCTTCAGTAGCGGGTCAAGTACTAAACTGTCAGCACTGACTCTTGGCCAGATGAAGTGTACTCAACACCACACTTCTATACATTCTGATATAAGCTCAATTTTGTATTTCCATATTTTTAACAGTTAGAATGTTACATAATATGTGTGATCAACTTTATTTAAGTGAAATTTATTGTTTTATGTA
Source organism: Danaus chrysippus (assembly GCA_916720795.1). Classification (NCBI taxonomy): domain Eukaryota; kingdom Metazoa; phylum Arthropoda; class Insecta; order Lepidoptera; family Nymphalidae; genus Danaus; species Danaus chrysippus. Next base: position 12,194,210 of record CAKASE010000044.1, read on the forward strand.
TAAATTCAAATGTGTTTCTTTGAAACTGGGAAAACTGAAATATATTCTGATTCCATAGCAATCGTTTTTTAAAAATATACTAAACTCTATAAAGAACGAGTTTACTTTAGATCGTGTAACTCAAGTGAAACTTCTTTAACATCATCACAACATAAATGTTTATATATTATATGTTTCTTAAATAAATATTAAATACAATCTGCAAATATTAGACGACAAAAAGATAGGAAGTATACAATACCAACCCTTAGTTCTCTACTAATAAGAAGAGAAAGGAAATAAGTTGACAAACTGAAGATCTCTTACCAACTTTTCTACTATTAGTACTAGTTTTTATGTTTATTAAATATAAAAATATATATAGCTTTATAATGATTTAGATGAAAACTAACGCATTCCTCAAATAAAAATATCTCAAATGTATCAAATGTTTCGTAAAAATAATAAAGTCTTTTACTGATAAATATTTTTACAAAATTGACGGCAAACTAAAACTGATTGTTATTGAAAATTTTCAGTAAAAATTATATAGAGGAGGAGGAGGACTAATAAAAAAGAATGTAAAATCAGACTTAATCTTTGATTTCATTATAAACATCTTACAGCTTCAAGCAAACCCAATGTGAACAGTAATTTAAACGAGATAATCAATACTGTATGTAGCCTTCAATTTAATAAAACGGCAATATACTTCTAACATCACCCCTCACAAGTCACGAAAAATAAAACCTTGAATGATAAATAACATTAACTCAGTCGTATTAATTGCGTATTAAGAAATCTGACCAATATTTTTAATTTAGTCGTGAAATTGAATTTTAATTCATGAATGTTATAAAAATCATCATCATTATATTGTCACTCAATACTGCTTGAAACGTATGTAAAGTACTTTTTTTTTGTTGCTATATAACTAGTAACTAGTGTTAAAATATAGTTTCTTTGTTATACCAGTAAAGGTTAACAGCTTCGAGTCAAGTTATTCACATCAACGGAGCTAGTTTAAAACTTGAGTTAGTAAAGTTTGTAAATAATTTCATTCTGTTCTTGTTCTCTTTCGTCATAAAATAAAACTAGGTTTTGTACGGTATTATCGTACAAAGAAAATGCAATACACAGTAGGTAGTTGTCTTCAATTTTAAGATGATTTTCTTTAGACTAATAATTTGTTGTTTATATGAATAATAACAACATTTATTTTAGATATATTGATGGGAGTTAAATCCAGCCCAAGTCAACATTAGAATAATTGTTGTGAAGGCATTTTATTCTTGACATGTTACGGAAAACTTCTCATTCAACTAATTCTCTTATCTCGTCGTCGGTATTGTCATATGTTATATGATTCGTTGTCCATAGTAGGAATAGAAAGTTTCGTGTATATTGAGTAATATATATACATATGTATAGGGAGCAAAAGATTGTTTTTAATGTAAATCTGATTGAGAAAGTAATTCAAAGAACCTCGATCCGGAGTATTCTAGATTTTTTTCGGCACTCTGGCGCTATTTAAATTACACATAGTAGCGGCAAAATAATTTGTGATTGCGTCGAAAGTATTGTAAGAAAATAATCAGTTGCACTATTAAAACAACATGTTATCCTCTGCTTGAAGCTCTTAATCGAGTAAATATAAGTATCAAATGTCGTAAATCATTTTGTTAAGCTAAAAAACTGATTCTCTTACTCCGTTGTGTAACTGATCATAGCTTAAAAATACACCAAGCAAGCTGACTATCATATTACGTAGAATACGCATTCAAACACACGGGATCCCAAGGACAGACTCACACATACAAATGTAAGCGTTAAAATTATAATTCTCTTATTGTAGGTCGGAGAAAAATAAATGATTTTTTTATTTTATTGCATATGTCGGTTTTTAAGGTGTCCTAGTGACGGAACGGAAATTATATATTCCTTTAATATGAAGGGCAGTTTCTTTGATTATTACTTAAATTTTGTAGAATTATACCATGTTATAGCATTTTATTTATCAAGAAGAGTTATTTAGAAGTACCACTGTCACAACAAGTAGTCTTAAAAATGCAGCCATTTCAACCAATGAGTGAGAGAGCCGGTTACCCTTTCTCTTTTTCCACCCTATCTTTATCCTCCTCCACAATCAAGGTTGACAACGCATCCACAACTGTCCATCAAGTAGACCATCTGTGTTTTTCCCAGTTTTGATTTAAAACAATCTTACATCTGTTTCCGTCAGATTTTTCTGGTTCTATAAAAACAAATGTATATACCTACATATGTATAGACAAACAGAAACACACAGACACCGTAAGTAAAATCGTTAAATTAGAACTTTTAAACACCTATTTGTTAAAACAGGAAAGAATAATTTCACTCTTCATTAAGTAATGTAAATTTCTAATTCGTAAGTAATGGTGCAAAAACGTAATAATCACTGTTAAGGAAGTCCTTTATTTTGTTTTTAAGCTTGTATTTTTAAAGAACCAAAGACAGCACATTTCATTATGTAAATAGGGATAAAGTTTTAAGGAGTATTGGTTTACTTCTGTTAGAATAAGCAAGCCTTTGGGATAAATTAAATTACTTTCTGTACGAGTCTCGCTGTTGTGTGAATTACCGAATGTTATTAGAATTAAACGAATGAAGATCTGAACGGATTTTGAATTAATATTACATGCTTTTTAAATGCAGAGTTGTACTTAACAATTTTATTATCTTGTTTTTTAGTTATACTTAATTCTTCATTAATATATGTACTTGTCTTTACTAACATTTTACTGCCCCGGCTTTGTACGTATGTAACGTTTGTAATATGTATATACACTACAGAAAAACTTTGACAGTTGTATAATAAACATAGCGGCCTGCTCCGGTTTACATCATATTATACTATATAGGGCCATATAGATCTATTTATCTATTCAGCCCGCGGTTGCAATGTAAGCGGAAAAATTACATTATTTACGACACCATATTAGAAAATTTAAAAATAACAGTACTTCTCATCTATTTGATGGATATTATTTTACTTATAAGCCTTCCTCTTTAATTATCCTATCTATTTACAAAATCTCATCAAAATCCGTCGGGTTGTTTAAAATATTTAAGCATACATAGGAATATAGTGATATTAAATGATTTCTCTTCGGTTTCGATCAAAATTTATCCTATCTCATAGTCGTAGTTCTTATTCAGCATTATGAATCTTGAATTTTATTTATCAATATTTTATTCTTATTAGTAGTTTTCTTGTCCAGTTTATAACAGACAGACTGAGTAATGTAATATGAGACGAAACCTCTTAGCATTCAATGGATGCACCGTGCGGGTGCCGGGTCCATCGGGTTGCAGGGAGAGGAGCTTCATATATTCGATCACAACTTCCTCGAGTTAAAATGACGCCACATGTGGAAACAATATCACTATTAAATAACAGTGTTATGTCATTAATTGAAATTTTAAAAGCCAAACTAGAATTGAAAAACCACATTTTTCTTGTCAGTGTCATGTTAGTAAAATGATGTATTTGATTGAATTGATTGCAGCATAATTATAATCTGTAATAATTTCTTAACATTTTACAATTTCGTTATTTTATTTAAAATAATTGCAAGTGATTCTAATTACGAAACTAAACTTAACTAATACTAAATATTACAATTCATCTTTTAATGAAATAACAAAAAATAAGAGGAAATAAACACGACATTTTATTTGAGATAGTGTCACAATATTGATACGGACCTGTAATCTATTTTAGCAACCTATAATCCAGATTTACTCACACTTATTTATACGTAGTATATTTCTAATCTTAGCCCTATATGTGCTCTATGAAACCCAAAAATAAAAGGAAAAGAAAAGGTTGTGCAATTTTTTAGTTTTTTTCAAAGTAGTAACTTATACAAAGGTTATTCTATATATTTTTTAGACTTATGTATATATACCTACTTCTATGAATACTGATACTGCATTTGGTGTATACATTAATTGTTAATGCTATGTGGTGGTTTTTTTTTGTGAGAGTTCAGTTCTTGACTTGAATTACAAAATAGTTCTTATTTTATAAATAGTTAACTCAAATAATGTAGATATGATTTTATAAATTAATATTGATGGATGGAGGAACTTATTTATATTTCATGAAATTATATTGTATTCTAACTTTCTTAAAAGAATTGTCAAGCTCTTCAAAGTTCTAATATAATTAAAACTATAAATCACTTCTTTATTAAAACGGTTTAGATTTATTAAATAATATTTATATGAAGATGCAACGTGTGCACCTAAGTAAGACACTGCAAGTGTAATTATTATCAAAAATTTCTTCAATATTCTGGCTTATTATCCTAGAGTGTAGATGCAAGCATAAGGCGCTGACTGTATTTTGAGGTTTTCCCGTGTTCAGCAATGCTGGAATAGAATGTAGAATAAAATAATGTATACCCGTAGTGCATATATACAAAGACACAGTTTAATTATTAAATAATAAAGTCAATACATTATATACTGTTAAAATATTTTTAATAAAATCAATGTTTATTCATAACTGATTTTTTATTAGAACTTTTTAGAAATATGGAAATGTGAAACAAAAACAAAATATTAAATCTCTCAAGCTCATTAAAAGCAAACGACCAGAAGTATTCAACAGACCGACTAATTTAGTTATACAATATGATGAAAATCGTTTTATTGAAATATAAACTATATTAACATAGAAATAAAAACATTAATTGAATTAGGTACATTCTTTTTAAAATAATGCCGTTTGAATTATGAGTGACAAATTGGGTATCTTTTACTTCACTGATAATTTCGGAGCTTTTAGTATATGAAAATATAAAAATTAATTACTGGAAAAAATTAAAATAAAGCACTCAAAAAGTTACTTATAGTTAAATGTTGGATTTTGCTAATACATAACAACTATAATATGAATATATACCATACTGTTATGAATATATGAATATATACCATGTTGTCTTGTTTAACAGTTTACAGGAAACATACAAAGTTAGAAATAAACTGGGTAATTTAATTTTAACTTGGTGTTCACGACGTCTTACTTCAACGTTCATTATATATGTACTTATATAATAAGAAATCACAATTATGGCTTGAATCAAATGAAATAATAAAAATGCATTAATATTAATAGGAACAATGATATTCTTTTATATGAATTCTCAAAAAAGTTGCAATAGGTGAAACCAGGGTTACATAAAAATTCTTTGTTTTCCTTATTTACTTGATGGTTCCGATGAAAATTTCTCAGCATTCCATACTACACCTAACGTGTGCCGAGTAATTGGGTTGCAGGGAGAGGAGCTTCAACAGTGCCTGGGACTTGCGACCCAGGTATAGGTTTAAAGAACCCCTATTTAACGCACATTAAACGCTCACCTCCACTATCCAAGCTCCTCTTTCTAGCTAACAGAATTTGAAACGAACGTACTAGGGCTGCCTTTGAAGTACGTTCTAAGAATGAATTTATATTAGTTCTGGATAGGAAACAGTCATTCAGTAAATAGCAGTTCTTAGTAGTTCCAACAGCCTCCCCACATAAAGTACTAAGTGTACATTTTTGTCTTTTGTAAAAATTAAAACATCACAGACAAAATGAATAATAAAGATTACATCAAAATAGTAATTTATAATATGTATTACCATATTTTCAAACAAAATAATGAAAACGTCAACTATCCTTCATCAGGCAATTGTGCTTCCAAACTTGGAAACAAACTTTTAGTACTTTAAAATAGAGAATTTGAAGATTTATTCCTAAGTGGCCAACGCCGAGGGGAATTGAGTATTTTGTAACTGTTTATCATTTTCCTGTTTGTTTATAACTCTTGGAGTTTTGGGGTTTCTTTTAAATTTTTATCTCACGGCGGAGGAAAACATATAATTGTTATTTATTTTAGTTTGATTCGTCATTGATTGTATACAGATGATATTTAATACTATAACTACACAAAGACTGTCATCATTTTCTCTGGATTTAAATATTGCCTAGCGAACTTCCAGTTTCATAAAGAATCTAGTCTGATTATATTTTTTATATTCTTCGAATATACAAAGATATTCCTAGAATATAAAAACATAACACATTGTAACTTGAACCGTGCAGTGGAAAAGTAGTGAAGTGGAGTCTTTCATCAACACGTCAGCAGGCACCGAGCATTCACTGAGACGACTTCGCGGAACTGTCTCTTTAATTTAGCTTTATTGAAATACAATTACAATAAAACTTTAAAATCATTGTTTTTCGCGATAACATTCAGTGGATATTTCAGATCCATGTCCATCTAAGTGAAATATATAAAATAGAAATAGTAAGTGATTATACAAATAATTTTGTTATATTATTTATACTTATAAAAGCAAGTATTACATTTTGTTATCAATATTTACTTAAAAGATCACTTTCTAGTTATACACAGATTGATGAAGATCCTTCTCTCCTCTAACAGTTCAGAAGACTCCAAATGTCTCTGAAATTTTTAAAGGTGATACTCATAAAATGCTAATAACTATTTATAAACCGTCCCTAGATACCATATGTCCCCTATGAGTGAGTCTCTTACCACAACCTCTGTCAGATTAAAGACTAACCTTTCAGAACCGTAGTATCGTATTTCTAAAAGGTTAAATAGGCAGTTGATCAAAATCTTGTGAAAAATAGTTAGTCAATATTAAGATCACATTTACTGGCCTCACATACGCACTTATTAACAATGATCTACGTCTGCTCGTTTGCCACCACTGATATAAAAAAAACCTCGATAACATTCTTAAGTAAGTACCAATAAATACTTAACATAAAATAACCAATTCTTATTTGAAAGTTAATTAAAACATAAGGCCGTTTTCATGAGACTAAATAAGAATCAATAACTGACCTTCATTGACCTGGAAATATGAAGTGTTTCGGGAAGCTGTGTCTTAGTACAGAGAGGAGACATAAAATATATATAAATATATAAATGGCTAATGATGTTATGATTATCATTTTGTTATCACAACTATTACTCGAACACTTTTGATGTTCGTTTTTTTCATATCAATATGGAAGTGAGACTTGCTTCAATAAATCTGTTTCTTCTGATAAAAATTTGTTGAAGTAACATTTTATTATTACTTATTTATTTCTCTAGCAACAAGTATAAATAATTAAATAATAAATTTAAGTAATTCACTCCACCGAACAAAAAAATAAATAATCCGTAAAAAATATAACTCCCTTAAAGTAGGTACTTGTTTTAGTTTGAGTTCATTATCACACGCTTTTTTATTATCCTGATGATAAAAATAATGATTTCCTTTGTGATATTAATATACATATAAGAAGAAAAAATTTAGAAAATCGAGTCTTTAAATATTTTTACTATACATTTTAACATTGTCACGGTTATTTGTAGTCTCTCAAATAGTTTTCTTCAAAGAGATGAATGTGAGTTGTCCAAAAAATCAATGTTAGTTTTTTTGATAAACTGCATGGATGTACAAAATGAGTTGTACTGATATTATAATGACTGAATAAACTAAGATCAATATATAAAACTCCGGGTCCGTGATACATCTCTGTTCCTTTCCACAGTCTCACGTGCACTCCGGACTCCGGTCTCAGGCGAAGCGTTACAATGTATGTACAATGTGTCACAAGTGTTCGTGCATGTAACCTTAAATTGTATATTGTGCAAATTTAAATATCTCCAACGAAGCTTAACAGGGAAATTCACGAGGATAATATTATATTGTGCAACTAGTGCGAGAAGTTGTCGATTGCCCACGACAGCGAAGTTGAGCGGACGAGCGAAGCGACTAATAAAAAAAAGAGTAATAAAAAAGGTTTGGCCGCGTGAATTTATGTGTGAAGCTCCAATGGAGATATTAACATTAGAACAATAGATATGGTAACAAATGAATAAGGTTGGTTGGGTGGTTAAATATTTAGCGACATATGTATGTAGACTTCATATGTTATAAAACTGTTCTACCTGACCCTGCGGGGGAATTACATGGAATACTATAATAAGTATTATTTACATGTCTTTGTTACATTACTACAAAGATATATAAGAACTCGTTAAGTAGATTGTGTGTAACAAAAAAACTAATCATAAGTAAGTGTAAGGTTATTAATAACGAATCTGGAAAGTTCATCTGTATACATCTTGAATGTGAAGTAATAATTATCTTAATATAACAAACATGTTCATCTCATCATTCCTCACTACTGGCTGTTAGTTAATCATATACAGAACTCATACACGTATTTATTACAATGTATACATTTTGATAAAAATGTTTGTTGTTTAGAAGCACTGTTTAGTTTCTTAGACAGCAAGCTTCTCCAGTAGAAGCACCAAATTCACTCAAGTTCCAAATCTTTAGCCTCTTAACTTAAGGATAATTTTTGATTCCATATTTGAGACTTAACAAAATCACTCAATAAATATAATAACTAAATAAATCAAACCACATTTCACTACACATATAATTGAAATTCCATCAACGCGGTCCCCGGTTCGTTCCCGTGCACGCTACACTCACTGTATCCACAGTCACACTTCAAGTCCTAACTTGTTCCGTGTGTGTCTGAACACAGAGCCTGTCTGTTCACGTCTCTTCTCTCCACCGTCTGTATGTTAACTGCCGCCGGCCGCGTCCCTCGTGGCTCCTCTCACTGCTCCGCGCTGCGCACTCACGGACACAGGCGGCGCAGATAACTTTACATTCTGTTAACAAACTGACTGAACTTTCAGACTATTTTATTATTATTTTTATGATGGAAATGATTAGAGCGTGCTTTTCTTTTTGATTCTAATGATAAAGTTTATATGACGAAATAACAATTATAGATTATTGTACCAAGAGTTTAATCATGTGAGTAACTTTTAATTACTTTTAGTTAGTATAAAGCGATTAAGAAAGAAAGCGAAAAAATTATTTTACTTTCCGATCGACCTGATCAGTATTTAAATTGTTATTTTTTTAAATGTGATTTTAAAATTTATATTAAAGTTAATAATAAGATAAAAATGTCATACACATTTCATTTAGGATAAATCACGATATTATTTTTCTTTTCCCTGAATGGGTATTGATAGCACATTTGTTGCAACAAGTGGCTGTTAAATAAATTATCGAAAACTGTCTCAGATCACATTTCTTACTATTTAAAAGTGTGACGAAATATTTCTGACTTAAATAATGATTTCATTTCTTATAGTTTAGTCAAAATAATATCCCTCAAATATTATATAATAACATAGTTATAGGAATAGTTGGTCAGTGGTGGCCCAGTGGTTAAAGGGCCCGCCTCTCGTTGCCGAGGGCGCGGGTTCGATCCTGGCCCGGGCAAGTACCAATGTGATTTTTCCGAATCATATGTACTTTCTAAGAATATTTAGACATCACTGATTAATGTTGATTCCCAAAAGAGGGTTGATGTCAGGCAGGCAGCCGGTCGTAAAAACAAATAGCCAAAACCATTCACAACATGTAAGGCAGACCCTTGCTATAGCTGGGAAAATTGCCAGGTAGTAGAAGATAGTTATAGGAATAGTTGGAAAGATAATTTTCCACGAAATTAACTATTGTAATGTTTTTATTTGCAGGGCAAATATTTTACCATATGTTGATGTGAAAATGGCAGAATAACGAAGTTAAGAATTTAAAACAATGAAGACTAAATTTATACTTTTTGCTTTACGGGTGCATTAGAAACAAGTTAAAAATCCAGCACAAAATTTATTTAAAGTCTGCCAGAATTTATGTAGCACTTTGTCCTTCGCTGCTCTGTAAAACGCCTTATTCATCAACCGTCTGCATCGATAAAAAAGTTAAAGTAGAAATAATGAAAGTTTGTAATGAAATAATACATATATTTAATCTAAAAGCTGATGCAGAATTTAGGTATATTGGTATAATAACAATTATGTTGCTTAATGACATCTAAGACTTTCGCGAGTATTCATTTAAATGAAATTAATATTATTCGGATTACTTCTCGTTTTTTATTATTTTATATCTACATACTCCCGACGTTCCGGTTACTTTGCAGCAACCGTGATCAAGTGCAGATGAGATGTGAATGTGAATTATATTTAATCAACATAATTCTTAACTTAACAGCTTGGTGAATTCAAAAAGGTTTGTTATTTCCATATTAATTGATAATCTACTGTGCCCTTTATAGACAACTGATCAAGTGTTTATTTATTTTAGAGTAGCAGGTTTATCATGTCCATGGATATTCTACTATTATTAATAAATGTAAACAATGAAATTTTTGTCCATTTGAGGATTACTTTATGTAAAACGTTAAAGTAACTTGTTCGTTTAAGCAATAAGATACCAAGTATGATGGAAATGGAAAAGGTAAAGTTAAAAATAATCCAAATAAAATGTATGTACTTACATATTTAAAAAATGCATGACTTGAAATTACTAAAAGCAAAAAAAAATCTCTATGATGATAAGAATGAAAAAGAAGTTGATTAGATATACAAGTTGAATAATGTTATACAAATATCGGATTTATTTCAAATTCGTTGTTTTTAAAGAGAGCCTCGCTGACGTTACTAATGTCACTTCTTCTAGTACGTTCCATGATATTTTAAAATGAAACTTCAATTGTTCTTAATGCTCCTGTATTTCTCGAAGGTTCTTCATAATCACATACTTCAATGATACGCACTCACTGAACTCTTAATTCTGCCGTCGTGCGTCCAGACGTCATATTTGTACCAAGATTTAAACATAGTTCTAATCTCCTTTTAAACAATCTTTGATTTCGTTTTACTTTTAACAATAATCATAAATACTAATGAGGTTTAATAAGAATAGATGACAGCCTCAAATTTTTTTTCATTTCACATCCGTTATTAAAGCTGATAGCGCCGATATATATAATGGTAGATTAATAGACTTGCAGTGTACGCATAGATTGTAGGACATTCTTATAGCAGTTGTGTACAGCATTAAAAAATTTATGCTCGTATGATATATTTATAATACATACTTTGGCCAGTTGAACCTGCAATAAGTAATTATTCCAAATACCGGAATATGTCGGGTATGGGCTCATTTTACCTGGTGTTAATTTTCGAAATGACGCTCAAAAGGTCTCGGGATGATTTGATTGTACGAAATCCCAAAACAGTATGAAGATAATTAAGATAAGATAAGATAATTATACTTTATTGTACACCAAAACAGAAGAATAGAAGAAGCAACATAACAAAAGAAGAAACATGGTACAAAAGGCGGTCTTATCGCTGAAAGAGCGATCTCTTCCAGACAACCTTTGGATATAGGACATTGAATAAGAAGAAAGGGGTTCGGAGGTGTACACTTTCAAGTAAACCATACATACACATACATAACATATTTACATAACATACATACATACGATTAATACATTATATATATAATATATAAATACGTGTATAAATAAAATATTACATATGTTTTATAAATAAATACATATAAATACATACTTATATATAAAAGTACAAAGATTTACAATGACAGATAATAGTCTTTTAAAAGCCTCTTAAAAACAGGAACGGATTGTGCACGCTTTATTTCTATGGGCAAGGAGTTCCACAAGCGTACTGCTTGGACAGAGAAGGATTTAGTAAAAAAAGGAAGAAGTATGGGAAGGAGTTTTAAGCGTGAGGTTTTGTTCGGAGCGAAGACTGCGGAAATGGGAATCACTTAGGAATTGGAAGGACTGTTTTAGATAAATAGGAGCATTGGGGTTGAAAAGTATACAGTAGAGAAGAGAGAGAATGTGTGTATTCCTGCGAAGGCGGATCGGGAGCCACTCGAGCTTTTTGCGAAAATCGGAAATGTGGTCATACTTGCGAAGCCCAAATATGAACCTGATGCAAAGATTTTGAATGCGCTCAAGTTTGTTCAATTGATCTTCTCTAAGATCAAGATAACAACAATCTGCATAATCAAGAATTGGTAAAAGGATAGATTGTGCTAACGCAATTTTGGTGGGAATCGGTAAGAGGTTACGTAATCTACGTAGGGAACCAACAGCAACAAACATTTTTCTGCTTACCTCACTCACTTGTGGATTCCAAGAAAGGGTTTTATCGAATATTATACCCAGATTTTTAATTTTATCACTGTATGGAATTATGGCATTATCAAATAGTATAGGTGATAAAAGAGAAAAATCTATTCGTGAAATTAATATTGGGCTGCCAATAATAATAGATTGACACTTAAATGGATTTATTTTAAGACCGAATGAATTGCTCCAACTTAAGATCTTTTTTAAATCTGAGTTAATTGTCTGTATTGTCCGTGGTAAATCTATTAACTTAGAGTGACAGTAAATCTGAAAATCGTCGGCATACAGGTGGTAGAGAGAAGATATATTCTGAGTTATGGAATTAATAAAAATCGAAAATAGCAGAGGTGAAAGCACTCCGCCTTGGGGCACACCGGCATTTAAAATTGACCAATCAGAATAAGAGTCCTGAACTCGGATTCTTTGTCTGCGGCCATGTAGATAACTACGAAACCAGTCAATTACAGTAGGAGATATATTAAGAGAACTTAAAATAGCCAGTAATATGTCAAAATCAACAGTATTGAAGGCATTACTGAAATCCAGTAATGTCAAAACTGTAACTTCCTGGTTATCCATAGCTAGTCTGATGTCATCGGTGATCTTAACTAAAGCAGTAGCCGTACTATGACAGGTTCGGAATCCCGACTGAAGTGGGTTAAATAGGTTATTTTTGGTTAGGAATAAATTAAGTTGTTGGTAAACAAGGCGTTCCAGGACTTTTGAGAGAAAAGGAAGTATGGATATAGGGCGGAAATCACTATAGGACGATGGATTAACTTTTTTCGGTAATGGAACAATTTGAGCGTCTTTCCAGGAAGAAGGATAAATACCAGTATTAATGGAATTATTAAGGATACATGTGATGACAGGAATAAGGTGATCAATGATAGGAATTATCATTTTACGGCTAATGCAGTCAGAGCCGACAGCCTCAGAATTTATAGCTAAAATATTCTTCTTAATATCACATTCCGTTAATTGACTAAAACTAAAAGATGGGAATGCTGGAGTGGATGAAGCAGAAAGATTATTTATTGTTTTTGATTTGACAGTGCCATCTATAGCAACTGCTGACGCGAAATGATTATTGAGCTGATTAAGGTCGACATTATTAAAGTTTGTGTCCGACTGAGCTTTCCCAACTCCAAGAGATTTCAGAAATTTCCAAACTTTAGAGGTATCGCCCTCCTCAACTACAGCTTTGTGAATATGCCGTCGACGTGTGTCTCTACACAGCCTGTTGCAGCGATTTCGATACTTTATATATTTTTCTTTATTTGTGTCTGACGGATTAGATGAAGTTGTCAGAGATCATACAAAGCATATAGGAGAACAAAGCTAGGTGTTTCTATTTACATTAAATGGTATTCAAACAGCCTTTGTCTACTAATTAATATCAAAAAAAAATTAATAATCTCTTTCTCAACATTTTACTGTTACAAATAAAGCTTGTTCAGTTGCTCATTATTGAGATAATCCGAAAGTATGAAACTTCCATATTTTTTAAAAATCTTTTTGTGTTTTGTTTGCAGTCATTTAGAACGTTTTGTCTAATGTTTGTCATAGTCATTTAGTCTAATGTTTGTCATAGTCAGAATAGAGATGCCGAAATTGCAACTAATGTATTTGGTTTTTGTGTGACTTTTTTTGAAAGCTATTTTTGATAACCTCTTCACACATACATATAATTATTGTGCTGTACAACTCAAAGTTCCTGTTTTCTACTTTAAGATGCTTTAGGAAACTTTATAATGAAATTAATGAAGTGAAGTGATGACTACTTATTCCTAATATGAAAAAAACTCTTTCATTATATTTAAGGTAGACATTTAAGATATTATTATGTATTACTTCGTTTCAATATCAACCTCAGTAACAAAGCCAAATGAAATGAGTGAATACTAACAAGATTCTAAAGAAAATGAAGTTAAAAATAAGATTTCTAGTTCCTAGATTTTCACGCTGGAGCCCTGTAATTAAAATCCGATTGTTTAAATCTTATTGACAGAATTATTTTATTGACATCTCACGGACTTTTCAGAAATAGTTACTTGCTAAATAAGATACAAATAAGATACAAATTCTCAGTATTCCAAAATCAATGTAAATAAGTACTAAGTAATATTTTTAAGGTACAACAGCCTAGACAGTTTGCTGTCTGATGAATTAAAATATTCAAGAAAATCAGGGACTTGATTCATATATGCTTTTAATAAGTTCGCTTTAATTCCTCTAGGTGGTCCCACTGTCATTTTATATCCTGAAAAATTCATATGTATTTTTAAAACCTTGATGTATAATTAAATATGATAATAATATATAATAATTATTATAATTAGAATTGTACGTATTATTTATATTTACAACTTTAAGAAAATAAGGTATAACTTAAATACTTGTTTGTTGTATGGTTATAATTTACTTTATATACAAATAATATTTAAAATACCGTTCTGTAATAATGCCACAGGTAAGAAGGGTGAAGGTGTTGATGTGAGTCACAGCCGAAAGTCCTTATGAACTACTTCTGGGACTATTTGCTCCACATTTAACTCCAAGACTGGCATCCATGATGGAGACAAATGACAATTCTGAAATTTACATTTAAAAATATATATATCGTGAGGTCAGAAGTCACACTAAAAAGGTATCTACACATATGTAGGTTCGAGTTAACATCTAACGCAATAAATTTCATTAAAATAGATTTTGCTGTCTACTGGATAAAAATACAGCCAATTACCCTAGACAAAGTTATTATCACATTTTTATTAATATATGTACACAAAACGGATATATCATACATATTTGGAATCTTTAAGAGTTAATCTAATCTTAAATTCATTTCTTTGAATTGTGATATAGCATTTTCTTCAAATTGTTTTATATTCATTATGAAAAACACTTAAGCCGTGCAATAAGTTATATTCGAATGTTTTAAAAAAACGAATATACTTTACGATTAAAAGGAAATGTAATACTTTACCTGAAAAAATACTCAGTTACCAAAATCACAGCCAACTTTCATCATAGCTTGGGCTAGAGGCCCTTGACCTTGTCCTAATGAAATATTATCAAATCTTTTGCCCATCTTCATTTTGTCGGCACATTTCAACAGATCTGAAACACGTTACACTCAATTAGTCGATAAATAATCACGTAAACAAAAACATACCACAGTAAACGATCCACTATGTAAAGAGAAATTAAAAATATATAAGGACTTATAACAATTAAGTACTTTGTAAAAGTTAGACATAGTTAGTTTTAATTTTGCATAGAATTACTGCAACACTAAAAAACTATTTGAAAAAAATTGAACTTGTTGTGCCATATTAGGCATAATCTTATTATGGTTTGATCATTATAAATATATGTATTTACCATTCATGATTCATGAGTTTGCAAATGAAATTCCCCATACAATTATCCCATGGTAATAGACTTGGGGCTAACCACAGATGTATGAACCGGAGCGAAAGGAAATCCATCAAGGAAATCCAAATCCATCCATCCATCAAATCTGACATAATAACTGTATAAAAAAATACACAAAGGATTAATGTCACTTATGTATGTACTTTTCTTTACCAATATATTGAAAACAATATGGGATAATATTCTCGTGACATAAATATGCTTCATAAGGGACTATACCATTGAACAAAACAAGATTATCAGCTAGAATCTTGGGTACATTCACATCTCGTAATGCTCTTAATACTACTTGTCTCTCATCTCCGTCGGGCATCTGACGTCTTACATAGATTACCGGCCACAAGGATTACTGCTCCTAAAATCGTAACGCTTCTGTTTGCAATAAATAAATATGAACCTTATCCATAATATAATAAGGTTTAAAACCAGTATACAATTATATTTGTGTCTTTTATTGAATTGATTGAAGTAGAATTCAAATACAAAAAAAAAATGGAATACAGCTTTACAATATTTGTAAAACATAGATTATGGTAAGTTGTAGTGGAATCAATAATAATAGGTATATAAATAATAGACATAACATCATCACATACTAGATATTTAGTTATAAGTCATACTAAATAAAAAAAATAAACTGTACGCATGCATGAAAAATAACCAATAAATTAAAATTATATTGTTGATTAATATGTACATATATGTATATAAAACGGCTTAGTTATAATTACATAATTATAATAGTGTGCCAGTTTTTTTTTATTTATATAGAGAGATAATGCACTAATACCGGGAACGGAGAAAGATTATTCAAACTATTTTTAAATATGGCTTGTAACGGTAAAATTAAATCTTACCTGAGAAGACAATTGTTCAGAGCTCAATCTAAACGTTGTAGTAATTTTTCCTGCCAGATTCTTAGCGTCGTAGAAACCATATGAAAATAAAGAAATTTCTGCTATAGGAGCGTAGTCGGGCACCATCATTGCGATAGGACGGAACAATGCTTTCAGATTATCTGGTAACTCCGTTCTTCCTGTTTAGAAATAGAAATATTATGGCAAATGGTTATAATTTTAATATTACTAGTATGACGCTTCTTTGTCTTAACTATATGTTAATTTTAAACTACCCGGAAAATTTTAAATAAATTTACCCGCGTATCCAGGGTTCATAGTGATAAAAACTGAACAGGAAGCTTTTAAGGGAAGCTCGCAGCCTTCGAAAATAAACTTTTCCTGACGAGCTATTTGCGCTTTTTGTATCGTCACGACCTTTCAAATGAAATTTATGTTTTGATAAAGTGAACGGCAAATAAGGTCGATGGAAAATGAATTTGGCGAGTGTTATATAAATGAAATCAACTATTTGAAAATGATATAATTGTTTGAATAAAACTAATACTTTGGAATAGTAATTCCAAACGCGTAGTAACGCGTTTTTTACTAAATTATTTTTTAAACCTACATAGTCCCGAAATTTCGATTACTTTGTAAAGTATGTAGTTTTTAAGAATAATAAAATAACGCTCAGTAATTCAAATATATTAGTGTCATTTAAATGAATACTGAAATAATTAAAGTATTAGATCTGATTATGCTTGTTGAGCGACGACAGATGTACTATCAATGTCAATTCTTTTAAACTCATCAAAACAAGCCCAGGCACCGGAACTGATATATTTTCATAATAATTATAAAGTTCAACTACAGTTTAAATGTAGGTATTAGTAAATATGTATATATATTTACTTTGAAAAACTTTCCCATAGCCATATAATGGAGTTGGTCTGAACAGTTGAATACCACACATTGAACAGCCAGTGCTTTGGCTAAAACCTGAAAGAAACTCCACATAATGAATAGAAGACTAGCGTTAACCATACACACTTATACTTAGCTATTTATAACGGGAACAATATTATTTTTTTTGTTCTCATATAAGGAAAAATTTAGAATAAAAGTTACCTTAGTTGTCTCAGTTTTTCCAGTACCAGCAGGCCCTGCCGGAGCACCGCCAAATTTGAGGTGCATTGCACACTTCAAGGTCAAATAACATCTATCAGTTAGCGGCGTGATTACCAGACGTCCGCTGAAAAAAAAAACACTTATATAAGCATCATCGCTACATTTATATTTTAGATCGAGACTGGTTCGCAGCGATGGCATAAGCATAGGAAATCGAGATAAAATTATTAACCCTGACACGTAATAAATGGTTTATCTTGACCGTTAAATGTCAAGGGTAGGTAATAATTGAAAAGAAATCTATAGCATAAAGGAGTTGCCTATTTCCCGAGTACTCGTTTTGATAAGTGAAGATAGAATTCAGTGCGCGAACGTCACACTTATTCTGACTGAACTGACGATAGTACAATGAAGAGTCTAATCTTTCCTCGTCTTGATATATCTCCGGTAATTCACCTTCCTCAAGCGGTATCATTTCTTTTACGAGTTGGTAATACCTGAATAGAAATAAATGTATTTTAATTTTTTACAAAGATTCTAATATTAAATCATTTTCTCAGGAACTGTAAATAAAGATGAAGAAATTTTATTTTATCGAATGTGTGTCAAAATTTGTTGCTACGTGGCCAATTATTCTGAAACTATAATATACTTTTTAAAGATCTAATTTTGAATAAATTCTTTTGAATTATACTTCTTCAAATTGTCTTAAAGTCCAACTATGTGAAAAGCAATGATAGGTATTAATATTTAAAATAGTGGAAAAGCCTTGTGAAGTTCAGTTAAATCCATGCCAAACTATAATTCTATATATCTCTTTATAACCCATAAAATCAATATTACCTCAACTGACATATCCATTGGAAGTCGGTAACATTCTTGACACTTTCATCAACGAGTGTCTTTGTAACATAACAAACATGCGCTTCGATAACTATCAGAGCACATAAAACTTCGCGTTGGAACCTTTAAATAGGGCACGAAGACTATCCAACTATTGAAAAATTTTTGCTTATTACTTATTACTTATTAGTATTC
This sequence comes from Danaus chrysippus, assembly GCA_916720795.1. Lineage (NCBI taxonomy): Eukaryota > Metazoa > Arthropoda > Insecta > Lepidoptera > Nymphalidae > Danaus > Danaus chrysippus. The sequence goes on from CAKASE010000044.1 coordinate 12,212,741, forward strand.
GGAGATAGCTTGTTCAACTCCCGCCGTCCAAGTTGTTTGTGATCCCGCAATCACAACTTGCCCTGACCGTCGCAGTACCCACTGATCACGAGGTAACTCCCATAGTTCTACCATTGAATGCACCAAGGTCAGACGGACTAAGAATAAAATACAATCGTTTCATTAATCATCATACATACCTAATATGCCAGATAGTTTATTTAGTTCAATATTTATGTCTGTTTCTATATTTCTTTGTTACATTCTATTGTTTATACGTGATAATTTTAAGCTAAAAAGTTAATTGGAATTCTCTTAGTAGTGAATATGACTGCTGTACATTCACCTATTTTACTTTCCGTACAAGTGATAATCTTTTGCATAAATTTATAAAATCTGAATGGAAAAAATTCAAAGATTTAATGGGTGATTTATTTTTAACCTTTAGATAAATTCCAAAAGGGTCGGTAGAACTATTTGTCTGTCTATTAAATTAAATAATATATTAACCCACATGAAATAGACACTATAAAGATATAACAAGTCAATCTGGCCTCACTCGTATGTCGCATAGTGTCTTCTAGTAGAAGTAGCCACTGTTCGACATTTGAAGTAGGGTAAAATTTGTACTTCAACTCCACGATTACACCTTCACTTGAATGCATTTGAGTTATCTTTAGATGCGGTTCAAATATTACCAGACGATATTATAATAAATAAAAAATCATAAATATTGAATGTAAAATATTGTAATGTATTAGAACCACTTATTTCTGTTGACATTCATACTATACATTATTATAATTTATTTATTCATGTACCAAAAGCAGAAAAAGGTACATTTTTAAAATAGAAAGGTAGTGTTGATACAATAAAAAGAGAGAAGAAAAAAAAAGATATACGTATAAAAAATAATACAAACAAAATTATAACAGAATAGAAAATTTAGATATTCTACATACGTAGATATATGCATAGATATATACAAATTATATAATAATTAAACGCTACATACCAGAAGGTCGATATAATTAAGTACCTTAGCAATATTCTCGAAGCATTTTCTAAGATGGGGTTGCACTGCTCTTGGGTTGCTAGATTCGGATAATATTTCCGGCAATTCATCATCACTAAGGAAGAAGAATCTCGGGAACCGTAGTCGTTTAAGTTCCATATATTATTCAATCAGTCCTCGTGATACAACAGCCAGTAAATGATGAGCTTCAACCAAGCTGTCTAGAAGACGACTATCCGGACATATAATCATTATCTATGAACAAAATAAATATATTAAGAGTAGTTATAAACCTAAGGCTACATTTACACATATGTACTTATTTTAAGCAACACTTGAACACACATGCTAGTAAACACAACGTACTCAAAGCATGCTTTCGTGTTGAAATAAGCATGTGTAACAGTAGCCTAATATTTCAAACATTTCACATGTTAGAATATTAACAAGCATTTAAAAAATACTATTAATATTTAAACTGTGCTACACGTGACTAAATATCGTGTGTATAAAGTTTAAAACTCGTTTGAAAGCTTGCCAAATACAGTTAGGAAAATAAACCTGTGGACATGCTGCTGCCGATGACATAATTCGTCTCCATGCCGTGCCGTACTTTTTAGCTTCAAGCGGTAATTGTCGCGATATATCTATAGATGTAAATATTGGTTCTAAATACATCCACTCTCTATAAATAAAACCGCTTAGACTCCACTGTAAATTCAATATAGTATTATATATATAAAGAAATACTTTAAAACATACTTTTGACATTCAATCCATTCGTCAACAACTTTTTGTGTAAGCCGAAGCTTATCATCCCATTCCTGTATTCGTAGCTCGACAGCTGCTTTGAAAGGACTGAATCCTAATTGTTGTGTAGTCAAAAGATGTTCATCCAATAATTGGAGAGTTTCGTCAGCAATCTTCATTATAAATGTGCCTGTAAATTAGATTATAGACGCATGATACCTATTTAAATAAAACGTAACTTTATTAATTCTCAAACTTGCTCCTTATACACTACTGCTTTGACATGATGTAGGACAAGTGCATTACTTAGCCACTATGCAGCTTCTCATTGTTTTAATTGTGAACTAGGTAGTAATTCAAAATGAATCCTATAATGATGCCAGTTAAAGTAATGTAATCTCTTACAAGTACTATAAAATACTACAATACCAATATTATGACCAGTCATATAAGTACTAATAAAGAAGCCAAACTTTTGGTGGTATTCGTATGCCCTATTCATCAAATAAGTTTTAATTAATAATTGTAACCAACCATATAACTGGCCTCTTCGTAGCACCATTTACACTAATTTATTTTTAATTTGTACAGTGTAAAGATTTTATTAAATAACATATCTTATCTCCACGTTTCCACACTGCACAATTGAAACTTTAAAACAATTTGAACTATGTACAATGTTGCGTCCTCTTTCAAATATAGTTCGGTATTGATGATATTTTAATGGAAACTGTTCAGTTCAATGTTATGCAATCCATTATGTACATTTTATTTATGTTAATACAATTCGGATATTATACAATTATAATATTAAATAATTAAAATTTGTTTGTAGTTTGTATTTTAAATTGTATTTTAAAGTCCTTTTGCACCATACATTTTTTTAAAAATTGAGCATTTTTTACTATAAAGATATTTTTTATTGCATAATTACGCAATCAAACAGGACTATAGTAATGGTCACGTCTTTTCTATTTTTATGTGCGAACTTTAGGCGCTAAAACCCCATTAAGACCGAATTATGAAACAGAATCTATATTTTTGTCTACTTTAACAGCAGTTTTATCATGTACTGCTAATGTATTTTTAGAAAGAAGTTTATGAACAGTTTTTTTGATAATAGGATAGATGACTTATATTAAATTAAGAAATATGACAATCATTGGAGATGAACAAGGAGAAGTCTATCAATAAAGAATATATGTATATCGAAATTGTGTTAAAAGTATAAAAAAAATTAAATCATACCATGTCAATCTTCATTCGAAGTTTGTCAAAGAGCTTAACGCAGCGGCGACAGTGTTTTACAAAACTTTTTCACTGAAAGTATGTATAGTCAATGTATCGTCCACATCCAATCACACAGACACATTGTTACTAATGTCTTATTTCACAATTTATATTTCTGTTTACAATGAACATAAAATGCATTAGTAAGTCTATATATTATATAGTTCTGTTTTTATCCTGTCACAAATAAATTACATCTACCCTCACAATATTTGCTAATGAAAATTATCCATATAACTATTTTCATTCAAAATGTTTAATAAATTTTTACATTTCCTTTAAGCAATTTTTGAACCATTTAACATTAATAAATCATTCAAAATAAATTTAAAATAAATATGTAATATACTAATAATTAATTAATTTATGAGAGCTGGTAACATTTCATGACGATTCTACCTTATGTTATCTTCTCTGAATTAATGTCACACTTAAACAGAACTTTCTTAAAAATCAACAGAAAAAAACTACTGAGTCTATTACTTATTTTAGAAATATACGAAAGTTTTTACAAGCTTTAGGTCTTTGTTTTAGAAACAATGATTAATTATGAACATATTAACTATTAGCAACAAAATAAAAACGAAATTATGGTACATGTAATAAATAACAGAGAGATACAGAAATGACTCTCTGTAAAATAAAAAGAGGAGTAGGAGGAGATGTTTAACTGGATACTTAATAGTAAAATAGCCCTAAGTTATAAATCAAGAAAGCAAATTGCTTTCCAAAGTCCAATGAAAGAAGTTAATTTATTATATTAAAAGTACCTATTGTTTTTAGTCCAATCGATAAGTGTAAATTTAAATGTTGTACTGTTGAATTGTTTGAATACGAATTAAAATCAGTTTATGTATACAATTTAGGACCTAAATATCATATACTTTGAAAGTAAATTTAAATTACGTTATTTCAAATAATTGTTATAAATAAAAAACTATTGAATATTAAAGTTGTTTGAGCTATGATAGCATTATTCTAAGGAAAAATATTAAATTGAGTTTGAATTGTAAAGAAAAGCTACGTGTATTGATTTTATTGCACGTATTTGGAAGTCGAAATTATCTCAAAATTACATCTCTTTGACTTAGACAGTTCTCAAAATATACAATGTAAAAGAAATATGAAAGAAGCAATGTATAATCAATATTATGGTTAACATAAAATACGAAAAAACTGTGCTTACAAGAACGTATTAAAATATGGACACTCCTTATATGTTATCATTGAATTTTGAAATACATGTTCCAGGAAATATTTTTTGATATGGTGGTGACAAGTTATGCTTTCCAAAGATGTGCGCTTATACATATGACAAATGAAAGAATTGAAAATAAATTGATCACTGAAATTGTCAAACGTTGTTATATCGATAAATGTAGTTGGATATAAAATGTCACTTGGGAAAAGGGAATAACAAATTCAAAAGTGAACTGTCAAAAATACTTTGTACTTTGATATTTAAAAAATGATTTCGAAGTGCTCAACAAAAGTCAATCCAGGAATAGGTTATTCTATCGACATTTAATCTAAATAAAAGTATAATAATAAAATGTGACGTTTATCAAAACAATGAATATTACATCAATTCTGAATCGGTTTTATTAATTTCTTCCAAAAAAAAAAGACGCTAAATGTCATTTAAGACCTGTCTTTTGTAACAAACGTATGAGACCTCGGTAAAAAAAATTATATCATCTGGTTTATGTCAAATGTATATCATTAAATTTAATAATCGATTTATGATATGTTTCGGGGCATGATTCTAGGAAATAAATCAAGTATTTTGATGATATCGAAATTTAGACAGTGAATAAATAACGTGGAGTTCATTAATTGTACAATTGCTAATAATGTTTTAATCAATCAACACAGTTGCGAGCCGATCTCAATTTAGGACAGCATCTTGTACACAAACAACCACTTTACTTCGTACCTAAAAGCACTAATTTAAACTAATCTAGTAAATTGGTTAGTATAGTATTAATTATGTTTTTGATTTTGATAATACATACGTATATGTATTTTTTGTATGATAATGGTAATTTATATAATTTCTTATTGTTCAAATGAAATATAAATTAATCAATTCAAAAACGAGAAAATTCGATTTAATTTAAATTTTCAATAAAAGGTTTGGAAGGATCGTATAAAATTAGTTCTTAAAATATGTGAACGTAACATTGGATTACCTTGTATGTAGATGACATTTTGGATAGACATACATAGTTAGTCTGTTAAAATTTGAAAACTGACAAAGCTAAATAATACTATATGATATTCTATGAAATAAAAGCATAGGTTTTAAAAAAATTTATAAATTTAGAATAATATAACATTAACAAAATAAGGTAAACTGACTTTATGCTTAAACTTAACCCTAATCTAATAAGAATAATTAAATAGGCGACACCTATTTAGGTACCTACAGGTATGTACCACAAAAAAATTATTAGAAACTAAATACTATTCTTAAAACAAATAAAGTACCTACTATATAGAAAACAACTACAAAATGAAACTGTGTTTAAAAAGTAATATTACGATGATAATTATATCGCATAAACAAATTAGCGCTGCATTCAACCGTTCAGTATGGAGCCGACCGCGCGAGTGAGCCGCGTTGATTTTGTTTCGGAGTTAGTTATCATTGTAATCTTTAAAGTTTTTTGTTGAAATTAAGTTATGTCAAAGACAATTTTATTCACAATGAAGTACTCATAACTAACAACATATTTATTTGTTTATTTGAATAAAGATTAATATTATTATGTTGATACAACTTAAACAAATTATTTCGATCAAATTAGGTACCCTAAAAACGGTTTTTGTGAGTTAATCTTAAAACATAGACATATACTGTCGCGGACTGTTTTTTAGATCATTAAAAGAGCTATTATTCTTTCATACATATTTTTTGTGTATCTTGAACCGTTTTCATGGCGCACGCAACGGAAGGCTTCAAAGATGAAATAATTTCTCCCGTTTTTTACACATTTACCACTATATATTTGCTCCTATTGGTCGTAGCGTAATGTTATATAGTCCACAGCCTTCCTCGATAACCTGACTATCCAACACAAAAAGAATTATTCAATTCGAACCAGTAGTTTCGGAGATTAGCGCTTTCAAACAAATAAACAAACAAACAAACAAACTCTTCAGCTTTATAATATTAGTATAGATTAAAAATATAAATTTTCACTTTTTTACGTTTCAATTCATTTAAAGTATCAAGAGTATTATATTTATGACATCTGACATCTTGACAGATGACAAGTCACAGAGGTTAATTATATATATTTTCTAATATAGTGTTTTATCTATGTTTAGAAAAAGAGCGCGGGAATTGAAACGTTGACGCGGGCTTTTTGAAAATTTTAACTATTTTAAATAGTTTTATACTATAATTTGCAAATTTTTGTTTAGTTTATTGTAAAAAAGTAAAACTTAGTCTGTATATAAGTGTTTATGTGGAGAGATGGTGAAAAAACGTAAAAAGAAGGATTGCGAAGATTCTCCAGTATTGCAGGATGCAAATGCCTTCGCTCCCTTTAGGGTCGCTGATTATTGTCGGCGATACTCTGAAGATGCGGAAGCCAAGTCTGAATTCATAGTATTTGTCGAAAGTACTAATGATGTCCCACTCGGTAATAGGGACATGATGTCGCTTAGTACTAGTTTTATACGCTCTGTGAAAGGTATACAATATTTAAAAAAAATATATATATATATATAAGGTCGGTGTTGTTTTCCAACGTGCGAATTTGGCAAAAGCCTTTTTAGAAAATACTACATATCTAAAGGAACAACGACTTAAAGCTTCAATACCAGCAGGGGCCACCGAACTATCGGGAGTTATCTCTTCGGTTCCCACTCATCTATCCAATCACAAAATATATAAAGCAATATCAACAACAAAAAGTCATTTCTGTCCGACGCATAATGCGTAAAGTAAAAGGAGAAAATAACACCTTCACACTGCAACCTACTCAGAGCGTAGTAATAACTTTTGCGTCTGCTACGTCACGGCCGGACTATGTTCACATTAAGATGTGGCGCCTGCCTGTCTCCACATATGTCCCACCTATAAAACAGTGTTTTAAATGTTTACGCTATGATCATCTGGCTAAGTTTTGTAAAAATTCACCGCGGTGCTCCATATGCACAGAGGGGCATTCTTTCAAAGAATGCAGGGTTAACATTGAAAAAGCTAACTGCATTAATTGTAATGGCAATCACATTGCCATCTCTAGCCAGTGCCCTATAAGGCAGAAGAAAATCGCAAACAGTAAACCCAAGTCATATGCTGACACGTTAAAAAATTCATTAAATTTTCCCTCCCTTAATAAAAAATTAAATACCCAAGAAGTAATCCAAGCAATACTATCAAATTCTGAAGCAATGACCCTATTAACAGAATCTATAGTAAAAGTTATAACTCTAAATAAAACTCAAAATATAAGTATTAGTTCACAATTTATTAGCTCAGCTATTAAAGAAACCATCCAGGATAAAAATAATAAATCGTCACATTCAACCACCAAATCTTATATATTGTACAGTGGAACGCTCAGTCTGTTAAGTAACAGACTTGAGTTTAAAAAAAAATTAAACAAAAATAATATACATGTATCTTATCTCTTATATCAGAAACTTGGTTCAAGCCTAGCATTCAATTTAATTTACGTTGTTATACCATTATTAGGAATGACTGCGGTAATGATCATAATGGCGTAGCAATATTAATTAAAAACGGTATACATTTCTCTAAGCTAGATACTTTTTATGATGATTCGTTACAAAATGTAGTAATTGTTATTAAACTGAAACATAAATGCATTTCTTTGGTTAGTTTTTACAGTCCTGGTAATAGTTCTCCTGCTTTTGAAAAGGCGAACTTCGATCGTTTATTGTACAGTATTCCAAAACCGTTTATAATTGCAGGCGATTTTAACGCCCATCACACTTTTTGGGGTTGCAGTCGCATAGATTCTCGGGGCAGAGCTATTATGGATTCCATGGATGAATATGACTTAATACTTTTAAATAATGGTCAACCAACAACTATAGGCTCTCATATTTGGAAACCAAACAGTCTAGATTTAACTATGGTGACTCTGGCAAGTTCATCAGGACCCTTTAGGCAGTTATCATCTGCCAACTATCACAAAAATTACTCTTGTAAAAGATCAACATGAGCCCTCTATTTCCTTGAACAACATTCCTTTTCACAGCAATCTGAAATTAGTAAATTGGGATTGTTATGAACAAATTGTTAATAAAATGTTAATGAACTTTAAAGTTGACAATAGTGATCTCCTTGACTCATACAGAAAGTTTTGTGCAATTATTCTATTGGCAATAAAATTCTCCGGGCCCAGCTTAAACCATAACACAACTGATAGTAATAATAACCGTCCTAGAAAAAGGTGCCAAGTACCTTGGTGGAATGATAAATGTTCAAAAGTAGTAGAAGACTGCAAGAACGCCTACATTAATTTCAAAACTAGTCTTAATAGTAAAAATTACATTAATTTCAAACGCGCACAAGCCTTTAAAAAAACGCACTTTAAAAGAAGAACGTTGTAAAAGTTGGTCTGCATTCTGCTCATCAATAAATCGTTTGACATCTATAAATCGCACTTGGACTAAAGTAAATTCAAAAAAAGCTTTCCGACTTCTAACTTATTTTCTGACCTCAATTGGGTTCAAACATTTTTATATAAATACACACCGGATACTGTTTCACAACAGATAAGTATAGATAATGTTCTCGGAGTAAATAGTGATAATTCATACATGATCGGTTGTTTTATTATGCAAGAGTTAAAATCTGCCTTAGCCTCAAGAAAAGATTCTTCATGTGGCCTGGATTGGCTTTCCTACAGGTTGTTTAAACTTTTAAATGTTCAAACTCTATCTATTTTTTTAAGTTTATTAAATAGTTTATGGACGTCTTCTATTGTCCCAGAGGATTGGAAAACTGACTGTTTGGTACCAATATTAAAACCTGGCAAAGACTTTAATTTGGCTGATTCTTATCGTCCTGTAATAGGAGTGTGCTGGAAAAACTTTCCAACAATTAATAAAACAGAGACTAATTTTTCACATAGAAAGTAATAATCTTTTACCTTACAATCAGTTTGGCTTTCATTGTGGCCGTTCTGCTTGTGAGAGTCTATGTCACTTCTGTCTGGATATCCACGATGCTCGTTCCGAGAATAAAGTACTAGTTGGTGTTTTTGTTGACATTGTAAGGGCTTTCAATAATGTAGATCTGAACAAATTATCCTCAATATTATTATTACTGCGGGTACCTGGAAAAGTTGTAAATTGTATTTTTAATTTGTTGAACTACAGAAAGGTGTTTGTTACGGTTAACAATCAGTTATTTGGTCCAAGATATTCTTGTAGGTGTGTATCACACCTCCATTAGCACTTAGGTTTAAATACTTACAATCAACATTTTTTGCGAGGTTGCTCTCTGTCAGTAATCATCCACTTCTTGTTAAACTCCGGGACACTATTAACAGGACTGCCAATATTAATTCATGTGTTTCACAGTTTTTCTGAAACAGAACAAATTGTTAATAAACACAATATTTTTTCTAGCATGGTATGGCCTTGTTACTTTGGGTTATATGAATCAAAATTTATGTAGATTAAAATTGTAGTCAAAAGTCTTGTAAAGTATAAGGAAGACATTTATAGGGAACTTGATATATACAGATGGGTCTAGGAACAATGAAGCAGTCTCTATAGCTGTCTATGATAGTGAGATCAAGGGTGGATTTGGTCACAGGCTGAATTCACTCACAAGCATATACTCCGCTGAATCCAGCATATGTATGTATATACTGCTATGGAGCACATTCAAACACAGACTCATCAAAAGTGGATTATAATAACGGATAGTTTAAGTTTATTAACGGCACTACAAAATCCACAATTAAATTCAAAAACTAACTATATTATATATAAAATAAGAGAGTTTTATCATCTGCTGTCTCAAAACAAGCAAATAGTCCTTTTCTAGAGCAAGCAGACTATTTTGCTAAATTTATTACAAATCCGGCCCACAATCAAGTACCATTCTTCCTCGTTTCTTTTAGAGTTTCTGATTGAATGTTAATAGACTTGTAATTTTTATTGAATTAAACACTGCCATTCTTATATTACATAAAAAACTATAAACAACTTTTTTTTTTGTTTTACCTATGTAAAGAAGTGACAAAAGTAGTTATTTTTCAATACTGTTTGTAGGAACTTTCCCTTATTTATATAAAAAAGGTAATAAAGAGGGCACATTATAAATCTATCAAACCACATGTAAGTATATAAAAATGTTAAGATGACTTGTATACCTATTTCATTATATTCAATTAAATCATTATTTTTTGTTTATAATTTTTAATTATGAGCACCAATTTCTAAAGTAAAATAATAATAATGTATATTATCATCTATAGTTATAAAATATTTATAGTTTTCTTTTTATATTAATAGTATGTATTGTGTGCCTATAACTACTTGGGAAGTTGCTTACTTTAGATACTTACTTAAGTATAGTGTTGGTACAGCATTTTGAGTGAGTTGTTTACTTGAAGAATGGTAAAACTGTTCAAAATAATCATCACATATTCTTATATTGTTATAAATGTAAGAATCTTCCTTTTGTATCATGTCTTCATTTAAAATATTTTTCCATTGAATTATTTTCTCCAATTTTGGGTATTCAGGTTTAGGAAATTGATGAAAAGGACCTGAAATGTTTTTATTAGAAGTCAATAAACTGTTACGGTTGAAATTGATGTAACAAGAGTAGTAATTGATTGTATATACATATATACGACAAATAATATTTTTTTAGATTTTACTAAATAAGTACCTTTAGTCGCACACCGAAAGTAACACTTAATAGCCGATTTTCGTGGCATTTTTTCAACTTATCGATAATCCAAATTCGTGGTTTGCAATCAAAATCCAAATGAGAAGAGCTGGGGTCGATCGTACTCGCAGAAAACAAAGTCCAATTGAGAAAAAACGGGGTCGATACTCGATCGACAAAAGCGTGGAAATAGGAGTCAATGATATATTAAGCCGGGTCAAATGTTTGAAAAAGAACGTACAGCACAAAAAACAACAGTAAACAACGGCAAATGAACAACTGAAATAATTTAAAATTTGTCCTAATGTCAATTGTCAAACCAATTTCAGAGCTGCTTACGCCATCTATAAAGTTATAAAGGAAAATAGTGTCAAAGTTATTATATGACAGTTTTTCATCCCCATGATGCATACTTTTATTTAACTTAATCGAAAACGGCACATGTTCCTTACTTTATCGAGTATATAGAAAATTAAAACCAATAAAGTAATAGTTAAAAAAAAGTAAGCTCTCAAAAGCTGGGTAACAATGTAACGAGTTTTTAACAATGTCCCGATATTTATCAACACTTTATTGACGAAGCTGACACAATTCATATAGGAAAAAGTAAAAAGAATCTGCTCCCAATCTATCTGTATTTAGTTTTTGTGCGACAATATTATGATATAAAAGGCACAAAGAGACGGAGTTAACTTATGTCAGTGAAGTAACTATGTGTTTTATTATGTTTTAGGTTTTATCCTGCGTTATTTTAAATAACGTTCAGTTTTTTGCTGTTATTTTTTTAGAAATTTCTAATTTATGTGATTAGTCATAGTCATTTATGGGTTACCTAAAATCCATAAACAAGATGTCCCATTACGGCCAATTGTAAGCCAGATTGATTCACCAACTTATAAACTGGCTAAATTTCTTTCAAAGATATTATCACCACTCCGGGGCCACACAAAGTCATTTGTTAAGGATTCCTACCAGTTTGTCAATGACATTAAACACCTAAAATTGACAGACAATGACATTATGGTCAGTTTCGATGTACAGTCATTATTCACTAATCTACCTGTTCTTGACTGCATTGAGATTGTAAGAGGTAAGTTAAAGGATAATAAGATGCCTATTGAATATGCAGAATTGTTAAAGCACTGCCTAACATCTGGCTATCTCATGTGGAAGGATGAATTCTACATACAAGTAGATGGAGTAGCAATGGGTTCGCCGGTTTCCCCCGTTGTCGCAGATATATTCATGGAAGACTTCGAGGTGCGAGCCCTTAGCTCTCCTACAATAAGACCCTTAATTTATAAACGCTATGTAGATGACACTTTCACAATATTAAATAAAAACAAAACATCTGCTTTCTTGAACCATCTTAATTCTATCAATAATAAGATCCAGTTTACTATAGAATTAGAGGCAAATAATTCTTTAGCTTTCCTTGATATACTGGTCATCAGGAATCCTGACAATACTTTGGGACATACTGTTTATAGGAAACCCACACATACGGATAGGTATCTCAATGGTAAATCACACCACCACCCTGTACAGTTAGCTACCGTTGGTAAATCTTTGTTACAGAGAGCACAACACCTTTGTGATGCTGACCACCTAGAGGCCGAGCTGCAGCATGTAAGACGTGCTCTGACCATCAACAGCCTGCCCGTGCCTCGCCAGCATCGCAAGAACCAGACGAAGCCACCTACAGTCGAGCGACAACCTGCAATTCTACCATATGTGAAGGGAGTTACTGACAGAATAGGCAACATCTTGAAGAAGGTTTCAATTAAGACTATTTATAAAACACATAAGAAAGTGAGCCAATTCTTGAGACCAATCAAGAGTAACATTCCTTTACAACAAGCGGGTGTATATAAACTTGATTGTGACTGTGGCTTGTCATACATCGGACAGACAAAGAGAAGCATCGGTACAAGGGTTAAGGAACATATTTCAGACGTCAGGAGTAGGCGCGCGTCGAAGTCAGCAGTGTGCGAACATGAATTGGACAAACCAGGCCATTACATTAGATTTGATCAACCACAGATCCTCGCTCGTGAAGACAGATATATACCAAGGTTAATCCGCGAGGCTATTGAAATTAAAAAACACCCCAATTTCAATAGAGAAGATGGCTGAAACTTATCAAACACCTGGGATCCTCTTCTTAAAAATATAAAATCCCATGTCCGTGACCACACCGCAGGACCTCGAGACACCGTGAGCGCATTTTGCCGGCATCCAGAGCGGTACGCAAGACAATTAAGAAATCGATGGCGGTAGGAGATAAAATGACCAGACCAACTGATAGACACTCACATCTCGTCTGCCCGTGATCACGGTTGCTGAAAAGTAGCCGAAACGTCGGGAGTATGTAGTTTCTAAAATAAAAAGCGAAGTAAAATCCGAAAATATTAGTTTCATTTAAATCTTAAAAAGCAGATATCAAAAAATATGTAACTTTATAAAATAATAAGACTTAAACATATTAAAATGTTTTATCCTAGTTTATATAGTGTAATTCATAAAAGCAAAATATGTAATTAAAAAGGAATCCAGCAATATTTTTGTAGAACTTAAAACTTATACATAATCAAAATGTTAACTTACGATAGAGTAATCATCACAAGTAAAAGCGTGAGTACTTACTGTTAATATGTTTTAGGTTTTTAATATGTTCTGCGAACAATAACCACTTTATCTGAATCTTAGTGTTCCATGGGATGCTCACGAGTATGTTATCCTGTGGGTTAATAGATGTATTCGTGCATTTTGTCACTGCACTGTTATAGGGCCTCTTTAGCATTAATCTTAACAAATTTGTTCAAAATAATGAATTATTATCTATACTAATATTATAAAGCTGAAGAGTTTGTTTGTTTGAAAGCGCTAATCTCCGAAACTACTGGTTCGAATTGAATAATTCTTTTTGTGTTGGATAGTCCAGTTATCGAGGAAGGCTGTAGGCTATATAATATCACGCTACGACCAATAGGAGCAAAGATATGGTAAATGTGTAAAAAACGGGAGAAATTATTTCATCTTTGAAGCCTTCCGTTGCGTGCGCCGTGAAAACGGTTCAAGATACACGAAAAATATGTATGAAAGAATAATAGCTCTTTTAATGATCTAAAAAACAGTCCGCGACAGTATATGTCTATCTTTTAAGATTAACTCACAAAAACCGTTTTTATGGTACATAATTTGGTCGAAATAATTTGTTTAAGTTGTATCAACATAATAATATAAATCTTTATTCAAATCTTCTATATATATAAAAATGGACTGCTGTTCCTTAGTCTCGCTAAAACTCGAGAACGGCTGAACGGATTTATCTTATCTTAGTCTTGAAATGTTCGTGGAGGTTCTGGGAAGGCATAAAAGCTGAAAAAAATTGATTCATTACTGGGAAAACCATAAAAACAGCCCTTTTCTATTTCCCATACAAACGTTTTTTTTTGACATTAGATTTGACAAATAACTAATATGTCAATCATTCTGTCGCACTTCAAAACACGGAGATTTATAGCTTAAATAGGTAAACTCCAAAAATATAAATAAAAAAACGTAATAGATACTTCTTGATTATAGGGCGATACGAAATTCGCCAGGTCTTCTAGTAAACAAATAAATATGTTGTTGGATAAGAGTACTTCCTTGTGAATAAAATTGTCTTTGACATAACTTAATTTCAACAAAAAACTTTAAAGATTACAATGATAACTAACTCCGAAACAAAACCAACGCGGCTCACTCGCGCGGTCGGCTCCCTACTTAACGTTTGAATGCAGCGCTAATTTGTTTATGCGATATAATTATCATCGTAATATTACTTTATTACTTCATTGTTAATTAAAAAAAACATAGGTTTTATCCTGAAAACTCTACGGGAACTCGACCATTCCGAAAACCCCGCAAGAACGGGAACTATGTGGGAAGAACCAAAAATCTGGCGGAAGTCACTATTCCACGCGGCTCGAGTCGCGGCAAAAGCTAGTATATGTATATCAATTTAACATCTAAATTAAAATATTTGTTTTAATAGCAAGAGTCGTAAGAATATCATGTGACCCATATATATTGCGTCTATAGCGTTTTCTGGACCATACTTCTCATTCAAACTTCAGTCATCATTTTTATTGAAAAACTAGTTTTTGCCCGCGACTTCGTCCGCGTTAGTTTGGTCAAGAGTAATATATGTAGGTAGAGCTGACCAGGTGAACTCTATTCCGTCTTACAGGCCATAAATAATCAGGTTTTTCCTGTTTCAATCAAACAGAATGATTGACATATTAGTTAGTTGTCAAATCTAATGTCAAAAAAAAAACGTTTGTATGGGAAATAGAAAAGGGGTGCTTTTAGGGTTTTCCCGGCAATTATTCCAATTTTTCTCACCTTTTAAACTTTCCCTGGACTTCCAGAAGTATTTCAAGACTAAAATTAGACAAATTGGTTCAGCCGTTCTCGAGTTTTAGCAAGACTAAGGAACAGCAATCCATTTTTATATATATAGAAGATTATAGCAGTTCACAAAGAAATAATCAAATTGCATGTTCATTATTGAACAATAAACAATTTGAGAATTTTTTCAAATAAACGTCAAATATTCTATAATGGCATATCTCTATACAGTTTTTGATTAGCAACATCAGGTATTGTAAGTACCGTCTTCCTGTATTTTATAAAACATAATAGATCTGTAAAATAAAATAAGTCTTTGAGTTTTATATGGATTAATGAAACACCGATTTTCTGTTCTCAA
This sequence comes from Danaus chrysippus, assembly GCA_916720795.1. Lineage (NCBI taxonomy): Eukaryota > Metazoa > Arthropoda > Insecta > Lepidoptera > Nymphalidae > Danaus > Danaus chrysippus. The sequence continues at coordinate 12,228,425 of CAKASE010000044.1, forward strand.
GTAACTTTCAGGAGATATTTTTCTATTATTCATAATCATGACACAGACTTTCTGGCCTCAACATTTATTTAGTTGTGTGCTTTCCATATTATCATTAATCTGCAAAACATACGAAACATTTAAATAATAATACTACTTACTGTGGTAAAGTTATATTAATGGCACGATCTCCTTATTGAATGAACATAATAATAATTCATTCAATATAACACCTTATACACAAAAACCGTGGGTTTAAATTCCTCGAACGTTTTCTCCTCTCAGGTTACATATTTATTGTTTGGGATCTTTCAAACACAGTTTGATGGTATCCAATATCGATAAACATACATGTTAAGAAAATAAAATGGGTATTGCATTTGCTTTGTGTTTTTGAGAATAATAAACTTTCTTTTATGTCCCTTATTTCTACATACTTACTTGGTCATTCCATTCCTAAGTACTTTTGTTTCGGTTCGAAAGTAACATTTCAGCGTTCAGCGTTAATGTTTTTAATAATTAAATAAATAAAAATGAAATAAAAAAGCCTGTATTTCTCACAAATTTTGAGTATTATATAAGTAATTGTTAGCAGTAAGTACGAGTATATTATTTATCGCTATTTGTTAATATTTCTATTACTGTTAGTAATAATTCTAGTGTTAGTACTTAATAACTTTTAACTAGTTTTTTTATATCTTCCATTTCGCTTAAAAATATAATAGTAAACAAAGTTTCTTGATTTTGATAATATTTAATATTAGTGCCCTCTTTTGGCGAGTTGTGGTACTACTATTACTTGGTCGATTTTGTCGATTGAACTACCGCTTTGAGTTTAGCTATCCGCTAACAGATGTCGCTAGTAAGTCAATTTCTTGGGAGATGACTAGCAGTTTTTCTATAGTTAACCTAAATAATGTCTATGAATTTTTCACTTGAATTCTCTTCCACACACACAGAAACGCCCAAAGTGTGTTTTACTAACTGTTCTTGTTTTTTGATAGGTTCTTAACGTTTAGCACTGTACTGTATTTTGAGCCATAATATAGGGATTAAACAGAGAGTGTTTATTCTACTTACACTGGAAATATCTCTCTATCTATTCCACGCTTTTATTTTAGTCTAGTCTGTGCATATGTTTATAATTCCCACGACGTTTTTAGTACATATATCTTAAACATTGCAATGTATGTTTTACGTAAAACCGTTTAACTTAAAAAGTTTCTTTACCTATTTTTATTTTCTAGTTTTTAGTTTTTATTTCGCATTCTGTTTAATTCATTATTGCAAGGTTTCAAGCCCGTTAGTTTATTGCAGTCCAACTCCTCTAAAAAATTGTTATCAGCGATTTGGTAGCGGCGGCCATCTTAGATTTCAATTTAGCATAGTAAATTGTATTCTACTTGTTGAGACTTTTCATTTGATACCCATATTGATGGGATTGATAAAATCTACGTTATCAGCCATTTTGTAGAGGCCGCCATCTTGGATTTTAATTTTTTATAGTACATTGTATTCTACTGGTTGAGCACTTTCAATTGATACCCATATTGATGGGATTGATAAAACATAAATTATCCCTCATTTGGTAGCGGCCGCCATTTTGAATTTATAATGATAATGAATAAACATAATTGTATTGTCACCAAAATCCAAAGTGTATACAAAATTAGATCTGATTAAATACAAAATTAGAATCAGATTAATCGGTTGACAGGAAGAGGGTGAAATTTGAATTACTAAATTTGACCCAAGAAAAATGAAAAATGAAAAAAGAATAAAAAAAAGAATAAATAATAAAACAAACAGAGTGAGCTAAATAAAACCATTCAATAAACATATATTGTAAATCATATTACACATACAAATAAAGCCATGCCATGAACCCGGCACCCGCACGTTTAATCCATGGTATGCTGAGAAGTTTCATCTCTGGTTGCTAATTGTTAGGTAAAGCGATAAAGTCGTATGAGATTAATACCGTCTTGAGAGGAGAGAATCACCCACTTTATGTCTTCCTGTTCCGTAATATCGATAGTAACTCACCAGTCACCCTGTATATAAAATAGTCTTTAATTATGAATATTAAGATGAGGCAGTGATCGATAAACCTACATATCGATATAAAAAAACCTCACACAATGTAATTACGTCTTATCCACGAAAATAGTAAAATTAAAAGTCCAAGGGCATGCAGTCAAGTTATAAGAGGAGCGGCCGTCTTGAAGCGTGGTAGATAACTACTGGGCAATAAAATAAAGACAAGACAACAAACTGACAATTATAACATAACGGTAATGTGTCTACACTTATTACGTGAAACTAAATATACAATGTATTTAGGGAACACACATTTAATTTGAACCGAACCTTTAAAAGGAGGCTTTATAAAACAACTACATTTTTTCATGATTTTGTTAGAATCCGAAATATATATAACTACTTAAGCTAATTAACTATAGATCTAACACTAAATTATAGTAAATAAATTTCTTACATCTATCGATACTATATTTTACTTTAGCTAGCGGAAGATAGGATATGACTAAAAGTAGGACATTGTGCTTTAAAAATTGTAACCAATAAAATCTTAATAATTTTGGAACATAGAATTGTTGAGATGAAAATTTAAGCTAAACTGTTAAACGTTTTACTCTCTCAGTGTATATAAAAGTGCTAATCAACAGGTGCACTTTAGCGGTGTAGCCACGGGCGCCGCCGCCATGTTCGGAAACGGAAGTTATAAACCATCCGGTGACTTTTGATAAGAGCTCATGTGAAGCTGAGCTGTTAATCTGCGGCCATTACGTGCATGTAAATATTACGCGCTCTGTACGGTACATACTACATGCTTACACTCTATCGGTGTGTTTGAAGAGGCTTCATACCTATTACACTATATTTAATATTATAAATGGAAACTATAAACTCTGCGACCAAACGTAATAGAAGAGAGTTGGCTAATAAAATTGTTACTACTGGGATGTACACAAAATGAATAATTAAGTGTAAAGCTATAATTATATTATATGTATAAGTACTTTTATTTTTTTAGTAAGTACTATTATTTATTCGAAAGTGTTAGCGGCCTCTGTGACAGAGGATTTTTTAGATTTTTTTTCGTGTTAAGACTCAAATATGTTCTTAAGAATAGGTAGATATTAAAAATATAAATTTTCACTTTTTTACGTTCCAATTCATTTAAAGTATCAAGAGTAAGTATTATATATATGACATCTTGACATCTTGACAGATGACAAGTGACGGATGTTAAGTTTATATATTTTCTAATATAGTTTCTAATTTTCTATTATCTATGGTTTATGATGGTTAGAAAAGAGCGCGGGAATTGGAACGTTGACGCGGGCTTTTTGAAAATTTTAATTATTTTAAATAGTTTTATACTATAATTTGCAAATTTTTGTTTAGTTTATTGTAAAGAAGTAAAACTTAATATGTAAATATGTAAGTGTTTATATGGAGAGATGGTGAAAAAACGTAAAAAGAAGGATTCGGGTGAGTCCTTGAATTTCAGCACAAGCAGCGATTCCGATTGCGAAGATTCTCCAGTATTGCAGGATGCAAATGCCTTCGCTCCCTTTAGGGTCGCTGATTATTGTCGGCGATACTCTGAAGATGCGGAAGCCAAGTCTGAATTCATAGTATTTGTCGAAAGTACTAATGATGTCCCACTCGGAAATAGGGACATGATGTCGCTTAGTACTAGTTATATACGCTCTGTGAAAGGTATACAATATTTAAAAAAAATAAATAAATATAAGGTCGGTGTTGTATTCGAGCGTTCGAATTTGGCAAATGCCTTTTTAGAAAATACTACATATCTAAAGGAACAACGACTTAAAGCTTCAATACCAGCAGGGGCCACCGAACTATCGGGAGTTATCTCTTCGATTCCCACTCATCTATCCAATCACAAAATATATAAAGCAATATCAACAACAAAAAAAGTCATTTCTGTCCGACGCATAATGCGTAAAGTAAAAGGAGAAAATAACACCTTCACACTGCAACCTACTCAGAGCGTAATAATAACTATGTTCACATTAAGATGTGGCGCCTGCCTGTCTCCACATATGTCCCACCTATAAAACAGTGTTTTAAATGTTTACGCTATGATCATCTGGCTAAGTTTTGTAAAAATTCACCGCGATGCTCCATATGCACAGAGGGACATTCTTTCAAAGAATGCAAGGTTAACATTGAAAAAGCTTAACATTAATTGTAATGGCAATCACATTGCCATCTCTAGCCAGTGCCCTATAAGACAAAAGAAAATCGCAAACAGTAAACCCAAGTCATATGCTGACACGTTAAAAGATTCATTAAATTTTCCCTCCCTTTATAAAAACTTAAATACCCAAGAAGTAATACAAGCAATACTATCAAATTCTGAAACTATGACTATTAACAGAATCTATAGTAAAAGTTATAACTTTAAATAAAACTCAAAATATAAGTATTAGTTCACAATTTATTAGCTCAACTATTAAAGAAACCATACAGGATAAAAATAACAAATCGTCACATTCAACCACCAAATCTTAAATAGTGTACAGTGGAACGCTCAGTCTGTTAAGTTGTAAGACTTGAGTTTAAAATTTTTTTATACCAAAATAATATACATGTAGCTCTTATTTCAGAATCTTGGTTCAAGCCTAACATTCAATTTAATTTACGTTGTTATACCATTATTAAGAATGACTGCGGTAATGATCATAATGGCGTAGCAATATTAATTAAAAACGGTATACATTTCTCTAAACTAGATACTTTTTATGATGATTCGTTACAAAATGTAGTAATTGTTATTAAACTGGAACATATATGCATGTCTTTGGTTAGTGTTTACAATCCTGGTAATAGTTCTCCTGCTTTTGAAAGGGCGATGTTCGATCGTTTATTGAACAGTATTCCAAAACCGATGATAATTGCAGGTGATTTTAACGCCCATCATACTTTTTGGGGTTGTAGTCGCATAGATTCTCGGGGCAGAGCTATTATGGATTACATGGGTCATCCATGACTTAATACTTTTAAATAATGGTCAACCAACCACTATAGGCTCTCATATTTGGAAACCAAACAGTCTATATTTAACTATGGTGTCTTCTTCTTTATTTCTTCCTTGTGACTGTCAAGTTCATCAGGACCCTTTAGGCAGTTCTCATCTGCCAACTATCACAAAATTCAGTCTCGTAAGAGATCAACGTGAGCCCTCTATTTCCTTGAACAACATTCCTTTTCACAGCAATCTGAAATTAGAAAATTGGGATGGTTATGACAAGTTGTTAATAAAATGTTAATGAACTTTAAAGTTGACAATAGTGATCTCCTTGACTCATACAGAAAGTTTTGTTCAATTATTCTATTGGCAATCAAATTCTCCAGGCCCAGCTTAAACCATAACATAACTGATAGTAATAATAACCGTCCTATAAAAAGGTGTCAAGTACCTTGGTGGAATGATAAATGTTCAAAAGTAGTAGAAGACTGTAAGAACGCCTACATTAATTTCAAAACCAGTCTTAAAACGCACTTTAAAAGAAGAATGTTGTAAAAGTTGGTCTGCATTCTGCTCATCAATAAATCGTTTGATATCTATAAATCGCATTTGGACTAAAGTAAATTCAAAAAAAGCTTTCCGACTTCTAACTTATTTTCTGACCTCAATTGGGTTCAAACATTTTTATATAAATACACACCGGATACTGTTTCACAACAGATAAGTATAGATAATGTTCTTGGAGTAAATAGTGATAATTCATACATGATCGGTTGTTTTATTATGCAAGAGTTAAAATCTGCCTTAGCCTCAAGAAAAGATTCTTCATGTGGCCTGGATTGGCTTTCCTACAGGATGTTTAAACTTTTAAATGTTCAAACTCTATCTATTTTTTTAAGTTTATTAAATAGTTTATGGACGTCTTCTATTGTCCCAGAGGATTGGAAAACTGACTGTTTGGTACCAATATTAAAACCTGGCAAAGACTTTAATTTGGCTGATTCTTATCGTCCTGTAATAGGAGTGTGTTGGAAAAACTTTCCAACAATTAATAAAACAGAGACTAATTTTTCACATAGAAAGTAATAATCTTTTACCTCACAATCAGTTTGGCTTTCATTGTGGCCGTTCTGCTTGTGAGAGTCTCTGTCTGGATATCCACGATGCTCGTTCCGAGAATAAAGTACTAGTTGGTGTTCTTGTTGACATTGTAGGGGCTTTCAATAATGTAGATCTGGACAAATTATCCTCAATATTATTATTACTGCGGGTGCCTGGAAAAGTTGTAAATTGGATTTTTAATTTGTTGAACTACAGAAAGGTGTTTGTTAAGGTCAACAATCAGTTATTTGGTCCAAGATATTCTTGTAGGTGTGTATCACAGGGTGGTGTATTGACCCCATTGCTTTTTATCCTATTCATACATCAGCTAAATTTAACTCTGGGGTGTGAAGTTTCTAATCTGCAGTTTGCAGATGATTTACAAAGATGTACAAAGTGTACAATCAGTCCTCAATGTAGCTCTCCTAAGACTAAAGAACTATTTTGATAGCCTTCGGCTGGAGGTCAGCAATGAAAAAAGTTTTTGTCTTTTGAAAAAATGGAATTAGAAATAGGAATGTAAATATTTTGTTCAATAATAATGTAATGTCTGTAGAGAGCTCTGTAAAGTGTTTAGGTGTTATTTTTACAAACAATTCTAGATGAATAAGTATGCTGAAACTCTAGAATCTCAAGCTTTAAATGCTTGTAATGTTTTAAAATCTTTAACTAGCACATATTGGGGTGCTGAACCAAGTATTCTATTAACATAACATTGTATAATTCATTAGTAAAGAGTCATTTTGAATATGCTTTTTTTTGTTTTGCAGGGGTAAGAACTATAGTAAACAAATTAGAAAAGATACAAAACAAATGTTAACACATTATAATGGGTGCCATGGGAACTACTCCCATAGTGTCAATGCAGGTGGAATGTAATATACCTCCATTAGCACTTAGGTTTATATACTTACAATCAACATTTTTTGCAAGGTTGCTCTCCGTCAGTAATCATCCACTTCTTGTTAAACTGCGGGACACTATTAACAGGACTGCCAATATTAATTCATATTTGTTTCAAGGTTTTTCTGAAACAGAACAAATTTTTAATAAACACAATATATTTTCTAGCATGGTATAGCCTTGTTACTCTGGGTTATAAGAATCAAAATTTATTCAGATAAAAATTGTAGTCAAGAGTCTTGTAAAGTATAAGGAAGACATTTATAGGGAACTTGATAGGTGGCAGGGATATCATCAGATATATACAGATGGGTCTAGGAACAATGAAGCAGTCTCTATAACTGTCTATGATAGTCAGATCAAGGGTGGATTTGGTCATAGGCTGAATTCACTCACAAGCATATACTCCGCTGAATCGAGCATATGTATGTATATACTGCTATGGAGCACATTCAAACACAGACTCATCAAAAGTGGATTATAATAACGGATAGTTTAAGTTTATTGACAGCACAACAAAATCCACAATTAAATTCAAAAACTAACTATATTATATATAAAATAAGAGAGTTTTATCATCTGCTGTCTCAAAACAAGCAAATAATCCTATTCTAGAGCAAGCAGACTATTTTGCTAAATTTATTACAAATCCGGCCCACAATCAAGTACCATTCTTCCTCGTTTCTTTTAGAGTTTCTGATTGAATGTTAATAGACTTGTAATTTTTACTGAATTAAACACTGCCATTCTTATATTACATAAAAAACTATAAACAACTTTTTTTGGTTTGTAGTTATGCAATGAAATTATAATCTCTGCATATTTAGAACACTTTGTTTTTGTTTTACCTATGTAAAGAAGTGACAAAAGTAGTTATTTTTCAATACTGTTTGTAGGAACTTTCTCTTATTTATATAAAAAAGGTAATAAAGAGGGCACATTATAAATCTATCAAACCACATGTAAGTATATAAAAATGTTAAGATGACTTGTATACCTATTTCATTATATTCAATTAAATCATTATTTTTTGTTTATAATTTTTAATTATGAGCACCAATTTCTAAAGTAAAATAATAATAATGTATATTATCATCTATAGTTATAAAATATTTATAGTTTTCTTTTTATATTAATAGTATGTATTGTGTGCCTATAACTACTTGGGAAGTTGCTTACTTTAGATACTTACTTAAGTATAGTGTTGGTACAGCATTTTGAGTGAGTTGTTTACTTGAAGAATGGTAAAACTGTTCAAAATAATCATCACATATTCTTATATTGTTATAAATGTAAGAATCTTCCTTTTGTATCATGTCTTCATTTAAAATATTTTTCCATTGAATTATTTTCTCCAATTTTGGGTATTCAGGTTTAGGAAATTGATGAAAAGGACCTGAAATGTTTTTATTAGAAGTCAATAAACTGTTACGGTTGAAATTGATGTAACAAGAGTAGTAATTGATTGTATATACATATATACGACAAATAATATTTTTTTAGATTTTACTAAATAAGTACCTTTAGTCGCACACCGAAAGTAACACTTAATAGCCGATTTTCGTGGCATTTTTTCAACTTATCGATAATCCAAATTCGTGGTTTGCAATCAAAATCCAAATGAGAAGAGCTGGGGTCGATCGTACTCGCAGAAAACAAAGTCCAATTGAGAAAAAACGGGGTCGATACTCGATCGTCAAAAGCGTGGAAATAGGAGTCAATGATTAATATAAGCCGGGTCAAATGTTTGAAAAAGAACGTACAGCACAAAAACAACAGTAAACAACGGCAAATGAACAACTGAAATAATTTAAAATTTGTCCTAATGTCAATTGTCAAACCAATTTCAGAGCTACTTACGCCATCTCTAAAGTTATAAAGGAAAATAGTGTCAAAGTTATTATATGACAGTTTTTCATCCCCATGATGCATACTTTTATTTAACTTAATCGAAAACGGCACATGTTCCTTACTTTATCGAGTACAGGCAGTCCTCGTACTTACGGCATGTTAGGTTCTTGAAATACGCGACGTAAATCGAAACGACGTAAGTCGAGACATATTTTTTCATATGATTACATGTAAAACTCAAGGGTTAGGTTCCACACGGACTCGAAATAATAAAAAAAAAACTGCATTTATAACAAAGGACATACTTTATTATTAAAAGTAAGTTCTTAAAATAATTATATATTATGCACTTATGAAATTGCTAGTTATTTTTGGTATTTGTGTGTTATTAATTTTAATAATAACTATAAAACTTATACATATGTAATGATAAATAATAAATTAAACTTTTGGCTTAAAGAAACTATCAATTCTAGATTGCTTGGCTTCTTTCTTCTTGCTATCATACAGATCTTGGTAACAGTGATAGGCTGCACAAATTTTGTTATTAACGTTAAAATTTCTCTCAAAAAATTAGGATCATTTTCTTCAAAAATTTTCATGGCATTCTTCAAATTTGCAAAGGCTACGGAAAGTTTTTTTTAGTGTAAGTTCTTTTTCAGAGTCACTAATAGAAGAAGCTATTTCTTGTGACTCGAGAGCTACCTTTTGTACTTGTGCCTCCAATTCAATAAGATCTTCATCAGTCAGTTCTTGCGAATGTGAGCTTAACAGATCATCAATATCATCAGTAGTAACTGCAATGTCAGGCAAACGGTTAGCGCCCCTCACGGACATTGACCTTGCGACAAGTGAATTCTCCGATATGCCGGAAATCGAAACAAATGACGTATGCTTGAGGAATAGTGTCAAAACATTGTTCGACGTAACTTGAAACGACGTAAATCGAAACGACGTAAGTCGAGGACCGCCTGTATATAGAAAATTAAAACCAATAAAGTAATAGTTAAAAAAAGTAAGCTCTCAAAAGCTGGGTAACAATGTAACGAGTTTTAAACAATGTCCCGATATTTATCAACACTTTATTGACGAAGCTGACACAGTTCATATAGGAAAAAGTAAAAAGAATCTGCTCCCAATCTATCTGTATTTAGTTTTTGTGCGACAAGATTATGATATAAAAGGCACAAAGAGACGGAGTTAACTTATGTCAGTGAAGTAACTATGTGTTTTATTATGTTTTAGGTTTTATCCTGCGTTATTTTAAATAACGTTCAGTTTTTTGCTGTTATTTTTTTTAGAAATTTCTAATTTATGTGATTAGTCATAGCTAGTTGTTGCATCTTATGCTGTTTATATACAAGATATATGTAGTTTAACATGACATTATAGGTACATACATTATACGAATATTTAAGAAAAAGGCAAAACGACGTGTTGTCGATATATTCGGAGAAAATTATATCTAGATATAAATAAAAACAAAAGTTTAAACGATTCTTTTACTTTTATACTAAATATCCGAGAATTTCCGCATTAATCAATTTACTCAAATTAACGACGAATTAAACAATATATAGTCCAATACGTATATATTTCAATAATATATAGTTCAATACGTACCAGGTAAAAGCTTATTTAAAATATAGATGAGTATTATTTTATGTTTAAAATTAGCATTAAAGGACCCCTGGTGTTGTAAGATTTGATAGAAATAGATCAGTAACAAGAATCTATAGTAATAAATACCTTGGAAAAATATATAGAAGAACTGTATTTATGAAACTTAAAATTTTCTTAAATTGAGTTAATTTAGTCGAACATAACTGAACTTTAACTACTTCAAGGAATTCGATCTAAAATATATATATATATTTAGTAGGAATTGAAGATAAAAGCGTAAGGTTTGGGACGGGTTCTCCAAAAGAGGCTAGAAACGCAATCCCTGTGGTTTTGAGTGTATCATCTGAGATCTGAAAGCACGTGACTAAAATGAAATATTTAATGTACTATTGTCTTAGCGAATCTATACTAATATTATAAAGCTGAAGAGTTTGTTTGTTTGAAAGCGCTATTCTCCGAAACTACTAGTTCGATTTGAATAATTCTTTTTGTGGTGGATAGTCCAGTTATCGAGGAAGGCTGTGGGCTATATAACATAACACGCTACAACCAATAGGAGCAAAGATATAGTGGTAAATGTGTAAAAAACGGGAGAAATTATTTCATCTTTGAAGTCTTCCGTTGCGTGCGCCGTGAAAACGGTTCAAGATACACAAAAAAATATGTATTAAAGAATAATAGCTCTTTTACTGATCTAAAAAACAGTCCGGGACAATGTATGTCTATCTTTTAAGATTAACTCACAAAAACCGTTTTTATGGTACCTAATTTGGTCGAAATAATTTGTTTAAGTTGTATCAACATAATAATATTAATCTTTATTCAAATAAACAAATAAATATGTTGTTGGTGAAGAGAACTTCATTGTGAATTAAAAAAAAACATAGGTTTTATCCTGAAAATTCTACGGGAACTCGACCATTCCGAAAACCCCGCAAGAACGGGAACTATGTGGGAAGAACCAAAAATCTGCCGGAAGTCACTATTCCACGCAGACGAAGTCGCGGCAAAAGCTAGTATTAAAATATACTGTAACATTACAGGACAAGTTCTAACATCATATGTTCCTGGGTCCAGAAGACTGGTTCTGTGTATCAAAAGCAAACTTCAATTGACGAAATTCATAAATGAGTTGACCTGAGACCTAGGCAATGGATTTCATTCATTTTGACCACGACTGACGACGTGGTGATACAACTCAGGAGCCACAGAAAAACACCAACTGAATATGATAGTAGTGTAACATGAACAAATTAAGATTTACTAGTTTTTCTTCAACAAAAAAATTACTAATCCAAAAATTTATCATAAGTACAAATAGAACCGAAACAGTAAATAATTTAAAGTAAGATCATTGAAAGACAATCGACAAAATTATTGATATTTATTTGACAGATCAAATGAGTGTTGTATAGACGACATCGGCTGTTTTGTCTAAACGCTAATGTTTTGTTTTTATATTGTTGATGGAAAACTTATATAATATACTTAGGAAACACACTTTTAAATTGAACCGAACTTTTAAATTCCCAACGCATCCAAAGTGATATTGAAACGCTGACGCTCAGTGTTGCCAGGTGAGGCTATATAGCGCCAATGGGGCCATCTCCCTTACCGAGTGGCGATATTATTTTATCTTCTGAAATCAGGTAGCCGATTTGATTTGATATTAACAGGTCAAGGAGAGGCATATTGTAAATGGTGCCGGGTGAATTTACGTGCTCATAAGCATGATTTAAAAGTTCATTACAGCAAAAAAAACTCATCAACACAAGGCAACGAATTTAACTAGTGAAAAACAGAAAAAGTTAACTGAAACAGGTAAATTATTTTAAAAACAAAGTGCAATCAATAAAAATAAAAAAATCTAGACCATTTGTACTTCAATAATTGAATTTTATTTGTATTTAAAATTTTATTTATTATTGTAAAATAATAGAACGAATTTAATTAATATAAAACCAATAATAAGCTCATGAATTTACTTCAACTTTCCCGCCTAACTACCTGTGTGCCGTGATGGGGTTATCTCGGGGTTACACGCGCGCTCCAGTGCGGCGGGGCGATTCGAGAATAAAATATTCTGGTAACACTGATCACTGATGACGATTTGTTTGTTAATTTTACGCGGGAAAGTACTTTGTGAACGCGACTTTTATTTTTGTGAATTGAATTTAACTTATTTAAGGTGTATTGAGTTAGGAATATTATTAGTTTGTTCTAGTTAAGGTTTTATTTGTTATTTAAAAGTACTGGCTTTATAAGAAAACTATATTTTTGTGAGTATTTTTTTTAGAATACTAAAATCAGAAATGGGATACTATTCACGTTCACTGTTCACAGTTACATTTATGTAATACGTTTTTGATTACATAAAGAGTTATAAATGAAATAAAACACCAATTATGTTTTAAAATCTATTTTAACTATTACTTGCGTGTGTTATACATAGGTGACTGGTTGATTGAGTAAGCAGATGACTGATAATTAACATCAGTCTCGCAACAAGTCGCGTCGACAAGACAAGGACCGTTTGTTTTTGGAACAGAACTCGATGTAAGAATATAAGTTTGTATTACGATCGAGAAGTAGGACAAATTCTTTTTCAGGCCACCCTACCACGTATCAATGCATTAGAAATTTAACGCTACCTAAAACAAAACAAACAAGCAATTCAAATTAAGGCATGAGTCGAACAGGTACAGAATTTGTTTTATTAATAGTACACGCATTTGGTAAGTTTTATTTGCTATATTCAATTCGTAACCATATAGGGGTGGTCAACTTCATGTTTTCTAATATAGTCTCACTCTTTGGCTTAATAGTTACTGACCGTTAGCAAATTTTCGAATTTTTCGAGTTTTCTACTTTACTTACCGAATTTGGTAACATTATTTATTTAATAATACACAAAATGCATAATGCAAGTTGTCAGGTGTAAAGAAAATCGTTAGAAATTGGATATGAAACATAAAGAACTTATTTTGAAAGGCTATAGGGTTTATAATCCTGTAAAAATAACTCAGTTAAAACTAGTGGAGACATCATTATAATGTAACCAACCTAAAATACAGTTAATATTCCTATTGAGTGAGTAAGGTTTAAGCGTAGGAACAGAGTGAAAAAGAAGAAAAGGTAATGCAGATAGCACACATACTGAATGTGATATAATTTATGTCACATATTCCAGGAGCTTCTTCAAATCAGATGATCAGATTAAAATGAATATTACACATGAGGGAGCTTTAAATGGGACTGAGAGTAAATTGGAGAGCAAGTATGGAGGAAGAATAAGAATTGTTTAAGATAAATGATGAATGAGAACTTGTGGATAACTCTTGTGATACTATGGTAGCTCAGTACAAATGGGTGTTTAAAAACAAAGTATGATAATGTTGGTGAGGTGCATTATCATTCAAGATTAATGGCAATATGTTTTTCACAGAAAGCTGGCATACACTATCATGAGACCTTCCCCTGTGCTACATTATTCTACTCGAAGATTGTTATTTTCTTTAACTGTAAAATTAGTTTTAAATATACACCAACAACATCAGCTTTCCTGAATGTTTTTTTTTATGTTAAAGGGGGCAACCGAGCAGACGGCCTACACTATACATAAGACATGTTGTGGATGTGTCACCACCCTTGATTAGGGAAGAGGGGGAGGAAAAATGGGAAGGGGAGGAAAGGATGGGAGAAGGAAAAGGACAAACGGCACTCCTACTCATCGGAAGAAACGCAGCCATTAAAGACTACTTCACACTGATCTTCTGTGAGAGGGTGGTACTTCCCCGGTTGAGACAGCCCATGTTCGAGCTGCATTCACTTGACCACAGCTAGACTCTACCACCTATGATATTTTTGAATGATTCTGTGTATATTGAAAAACCTGTATTGTATGAGGATGATAATAATAAACATGCCATCTATGGACTTGAGCAGTCCTCACATGCATGGTATGAGAGAGGCAATGAACAGTTAAAATCTTTAGGTCATTTAAAATCTAAGTATGAACCTTGTTTATTTATAAAGTTTGAAAGAAATGTTAAAGTGATAATAGATTTGTTTGTTGATGACTTTTTTGTATTCTCTAATTGTAAAATGACAACTAATCAGTTAATACAAGATTTAAGCAGTAAATTTTAAATAAAAGATCTAGATCAAATAAAGCATTGTTTAGGCTTAAGAGTAAATATGTATGAAAATGTTATAACTGTTGATCAAGAACAATATGTAGAAAGCTTTCTGAAATGATTTAATATGTTACATTGTTAAACTGTGGAAACTCCTATGGAGGTTAATGTAAGGCTAGAAAAATCTAAGAACAGTTTTTGTGATAAGAAAATTCCATGTAGACAACTGGTAGGGAATTTTATGTATTTATCTGTCTTGACCAGACCAGACTTAGCTTACAGTATATGTTATTTGAGTCAGTTTAAGAACTCATATTATGAAACTCATTGAAAACATTAAAAAAGAATTTTAAATAACTTAAAAGGCACTAAAAATGTAAGCTTTGTTTTTACAATAAGATAATTCTTATCTAGACAAGGATATGTTGATGCAGGTTGGGGTTCAGATTCAAATGATAGAAAATCTTTTTCTAGATTTTGTTTTAAGTTGTCTGATTTAGTCATTTCTTTTGAATGTAGAAAACAGAAATATAGCTTTGTCTTCAACAGAAGCACAGTATATTTCCATGTGAGAAGCCAGTAAGGAGGCTATGTATTAAAAAAACTATTTAATTTTGAAATTGGAGGTAATTCAGAAACAATGATTTTGTATAATGATTATCAAAGTGTATAAAAACTTGTTTTGAATCCAGTATACCACAGGAGATCTATACATATAGATGTTAGATACCATTCTGTGAGACAGGCAGTAGCAGATAAGTTTGTTAAAATTGATTATTTATAAACTGCTAAAATGCCAGCTGATATTTTAACAAAAAGTTAAGGTTAGTTAAAAGTTTATAGTCATGAATACTCCAGATACCATGGTCCGGTGGAGGGGAGCGTATATATGCAGCTGTGGGTGGAGCCTGTCTGTTGCAGCGTGCTGGCGAACTTAGTGTGGTGGAGTAAGGCCTCGATAGAGTACTACAAACCGTGAGTATAGATCAAGATCTACACAATGTCAAGTAATTTAATTTATACTAAAATGATTCGTATCTTATGGAGGTTCGTACTGAGCGTGTGAATCCTCACGTGCTCAGTGTCCGTATCAATGAGGGCAGGAAGACGGAGGAAGAACGAAAACACTTCGCCTATCTGCTGACAGACAGACGATTGCTGTTATTGATCTTGTTACAGGTACGGAACATACGTAGGATAGATGTTAGAGTTCCTTTGTTATGAAAAAAAGATTGATGTCGTTGCATTATATTTATTAATATCAATGATGTGAATGTTGTAGGAGTTCAGTTAGGGCCATGGTGGCACGAAGCTCGGGTGGATTGGTTGGAGCTGACTGAGAGCGGACATCTGCTTCTGTTCCGTCATACTAGACGACGACTTGCACTTCTCCGTATTGATACCGGTGAAAAGGTAGCACATTCATACGAGTATATATAGCGTAAACGACATAGCTGGATAAATTGAGTCAAATAAATATGATGTTTTATTGACTGGTATTTCATTTTTTTAGGAAATTATCGGGAGCGGAGTTAGTTTCGTGCAATGGATAGAAAACAGTGTCGCTGTTGTAGCCCAAACCTCAACACATTTGCTGATTTGGTAAGATTTAATAATATATTTTTTAATTGTACTGGATAAAAGTAACTTATTATGTGTACAAAATTTATTTGAATATATATAGTAAATCTTCTAACTTAAAAATAGTGTATCATTGGCAATGGGTTAAATGATCCATATTGATTTCTTGTTTTGGGAGAGAACATATCAAAATATTCCTGTAAATTAATCCTAGTTTTTCCTCATGATGTCTTTATGTTACATACAGTAAGATATACATGGATCATGAGGTCGTTCCTACATATATATGTTTGTTTGTATGTGTTACAGGTACAGTGTGTGGGAGCCTCAGTGTGTTGACATGTCTGAGTGTGTATCAGTCTCGGCTGTATCAGTATCAGAGCGACGAGTCCTACTGGAAGGAGGTCAGATCCAGGCCATTGTATTGGATGAACATCGACTGGCTTTCAGTATGAACCCTTTACAGTATTGACATTATTTTTATACTAGCTGCGCCCCGCGGTTTTACCCGCGGACTTCCGGGATTTTTGGGATTTCCGGGATGTAAAGTAGCCTATGTGTTATTCCTGGACGTCAGCTTCCTGTATACAAAATTTTATCAAAATCGGTTCAACCGTTTGAGCTTGAAGAAGTAACAAACATACACACACACTCACAAACTTTCGCAATTATAATATTAGTAGGATTAATGAGATCTAAGACTTCCTCGAGTATTCATTTAAATGAAACACATCTAGTCTGCCCGTGATCATGGTCGCTGTAAAGTAACCGAAACGTAGGCAGTATGTCGTTTATTTAAAAATATCCGAAAACCTACTTTTCATTTATTTTTTATTGTTTGAAGTGATTACTATATAATTTTTATATAGACGACGTTTAAATTTAAAGGTTATGGTAGGGTTATGGTAATCTGGTGCACACTATCAACACAGCAAGATTCAGTATGTTGCTGAAGTAACTTTTTGGACAGATTAACTTATAGAATAATACAGAGTACTTTTAAGCCATTTTTTTTTGGTATAAGACATCAAATGAACGATTTTATTATAACAGGATTGATTTAATGTTCTAAGCGCTATTTGAATTTATTTTCATCAATCGCTATATTGTTAATTTATATGGAATATTAAATGGAAATTACTATTTATTTTGAATAGATTCGGCGTTACGTAGCGGGGACTTAAAGGATTGTGCTCAATACTTGGACGCTGTGTCGAGGTCTGCGGACGTCGGGTCGTTGTGGTGTCAACTGGCTGAACAGGCGCTAACAGGATACGATGTTGAGGTTAATATGTATGGCATTAAAGTTAGATTTAATATAAACAGAAGTTTGTTAAAGAAGTTTGTTAGGCTTCGTTACCAAACGCATTGAAAACATTCTACTATTTTTTAGTAAGTTTTTCACGATATTTGCTTTATGTGAATTTGTATTCAAGTACAGAGGATATAAGTACAGTGGATGGCTCATAAATAATGTCGATTTTCAGTGTTCACTTTTTAATATATAATGTAATAAAATAGACTAACTATGAGATGTATAGCTCCTCGTATTTAATGGTTTTTATCCCAAAGAGCAGTAAGCTCTTAGGTTAAACAGTTTTTTTGACCTTAAATGCAAAAAAAATGTCGCACTGCTTTAATAACATTTGTTGGATTCAAATTATTTTGTACAAAAGACTCTCGCCATAGATCTCAAGTGTAAAGTCTGAACTGAATTTCGGATGTTGCAGGAATTTAGTATCACTAAGTTCTTTGATCGTATTCTGCGTTACTTTCGTCATTTATGGTTTAGAATTGTCTTGAAAAAAAAAACCGGTTTCGGTAATTTTAATTTTCCTTCAACAAAACCTCATACATTTGCATCACCTGTCCACTATTTTATCAAAACGTAGTCGTTCATCAACAAACAAACAGAAAATTATTCAAAGAAAGTAAAATTACTGTACTGTTTGTAGAGCTAGAGATAAATTTAAGAAGTTCCAACAAATTTAAATGGATGCGTTGAAATTTTTACATATGAATCGACATTACCTATGAGCGACCATGTATATATGATAGAAATAAAGATTGTCCAATGGTTTTAGAATAACTACTTAAATTTATTATTGTTTTAATTACATTAACGTAGGGTCAATTAGATTGGACCACCCTGATACCGAAAAACAGTTATGTTTGGTTAAGTGTTAGCCATTCAGTTGTGGTGGTATATTCCTCACTGCTCAAATTAGAGAAAGACTAATATATATATATTATAACATTTAAACGTTTTAGTATCTCATAACAGATATATTTTTTTCAGTTGGCGACGAAATGCTATAAAGCAGTGGGTGATGAAGCTAGAACATTTTATCGAGAGAAAACTTTCGAGTTGGCTTCAACCAAAGGAGACGGGAATATTGATGAAGGTATTTTTTGCATTTTAACGTTTCGGGAACACCTCATATATGTTTCTTTAAGTACGCACTTATTGTATTAATAGTATTTATTTTATTAATCGTGATTATAATATAATGCATAGGTTTAAAGAGTCCCGAGGTTCGTGCACGTCTAGCAATATTTGTGGGGGACTTAACCACCGCCGAAGAATGCTACGTGGAGCCGCTCAGCCAGAATTGGCCATTAATATGTATAAGCAGTTCTATAGATGGGCAGATGCCATCGCCCTCGCTGAACAAGTCTATAGACAAGCGGTGACATCACTCAGGCAGCAATACATGGACTATCTCACGTCAACAGGTGCAAAAATTATAACTGTTAGAATATAATTTAAGATTGATATAATTTTTACGCGCTGCAAAAAAATATTAATAAAATCTTATATATAATCTTCGTTAGAATAACACCAATAATCTTTTTGCCCTAGTAAATTATTATTTTGTTGGTACAGGTCGTCTCGGCGAGGGGGGGGGGGTGGTTTAGGGTCAAGTGGTGACGTGCGAGGCGTGTCGCGTCTGTTACATCACCCCACACTCATGAAAGATGATGAGCTCCTGCAGGCTGTGCACGATCAACTAGGACAGGTGAAGGATACATTATCAGATACACAAAAAAATAGGGAAGGAAATGGGTCCATTATCAGATTGCTAAATAAAAATGCTACCGAAGTATGGACCTATTTATTAAAATATCGCTTGTTGGTCTCACTAAGGATAGTCTTGTTGTAGTAATGAAAAGATCCTGCTCAATTCGTTGTTGGTCGTAATACAGGTAAATGACCAATTAGCGTTTGTTTTTGATTTAGTATTATTGATTATACTATTGAAGAGGTAATGTAAATGTGAATTATACAAGTTAAAGACAAGGTTTATGCATTTAACTTAAAAAAAAATAGTAGAAGTATATTTTTTGAATATAACTGTCTCAAACATAAATATTTATTCTTATACTGTACTCCTGCATATTACTATACATTTTAAAAAGTTAAGATTCACTATTTAGAGACATAGATTATGAACTTTACAATTTGTTTCCTTTGTAGGACGAATGGTGGGAAATGGCTGGTGAAATATCTGAGCGTAAAGGTGATATCAGAACTGCTGTTGATTACTATTAGAGGCAATAATTAGAGGCATAGATTAGAGGCAACAACTACGCAAGAGCCGTTCAACTAGCAAGAGAAGTTAGCACTATCTATTTGAAACTTTTGTTTTAAATTTTTATTATATCATTTGTTGTTCTTCAGGCCTGTCCCGGTGAAGTGACCAGGTTGGAAGGAGAGTGGGGCGCGTGGCTTGTATCATCGCGACAGGCGGGCGTCGCTGTACCTCATCTCATAGAGGTTGCTCGATCCGTTGATGCTCTCACTGCGGCTCTGAAGGCACATAATAATAAAAAAGCTCTTCAAATTGTACAGCTATTATTAATAATAAGGCCTCGGCCTCGAATTTTGCGGGCAGCGGAGCGGCAGCGGGAGCGGCAGGATCCCACGCGTATAATCAAATGGACCGACCCTCGAATACAGCGGTGCCCGCTGCCCGCTAGTTTGGAGAACAGTATGCATTTCCGTGCCGCCGCCGCCGCCGCTCCGCTGCCCGCAAAATTCGAGGCCGAGGCCTAACTGGTTACCGAGATTTGCTGGGTATTAAGGAATTATTAGTATTAATTGTGTTTTTTTTTAATTTCGTTTAGGCATTTTTAATTCAACACGTTAAGAAGACAGAAAATAATATAAATCAACAATTAATCTCTTAATCTAACCTATAAACAAACATTCGTTGACTTCCTGGTACTCAACAACGCCATCTGCTGTTGTGTGTAAAGCAATTAGTAAAAGCAAGTAGCAAAAAGTAGTATTAGTATTCGCCACTAGATGTCAGGGAGAGTCATATTTTAAATGACTAATTTTTGTTATTCTTTTTTACGTAAAATAACATTTTCTAAATGATTAATGATGATAATGATTCCTAGCTAGATCGATTTATCGCCATCGTTTGAGCCGATACCGAGATTCCCATAATATATAAATATATATGCAAGAATTGCTCATTTAAAGATATAAGATAACATATTTGCTATAGGTTTTGTTTTTATATATATATTGTAAATCAATCCATTGATATCTTTATGTTATAGAAGATAAAGAATCTATTCGGGAGCAATGTGAACAGTTGGGGGATCATTTTATATCTTCTCATATTAAATAATGAACAAAAGTAATATGTTGTTATTATTTTTTTATAATTGTTATTAACGTAATTCGATTTTGTTCATTCCGTATTAGTTATTGTGTATAGTTACAAATATAAATGTAAACGAATATGTTTTCAATTATTCATTTCTTACACACGGATTTAACGTCACGATCAATTTATTAATTTTTTAGAATTCAAAGTTTGGGTCGATTTTTATTTTATTCTAGTAGGTTTCATATGTCAATTAATATCTTTTTTGCAAACATTTACAGGAATGGGATACAGCGGAACGAGTTCTCACATCCTGTGGTATGGCGGAGAAATGTGTAGGGGCGTACAACGCCGCGGGCAAAGTGTCGGAAGGTCTACGTGTTGCCGCTACACATCTGGCAGAAGAAGACACGAGAGATATTTACTGACCACTCGCTCAACAATTACGACAGGAAGGGCACTTTAGAAAGGCTGAACAAATTTATATAGGACTAGGAGATACAGGTGAAGCTATATCTACGTATAAGGTAAAATATTGAAATATACATTGTTTAATTATATGTATAGAACAAATATATGTTTTTTTTAAATCGCTGTTAAATATCGTTCAGGAAGCGTGTCAGTATGAGTCGATGCTGTGGTTGGTGGCGGCCAGCGACCTCCTACATACAAGCCGGTGAGCCCACTAGGGAAAAAGATGCGTCTATTAATATGAAAACAAACTTCTTAGTGTTCCATAGATTGGCTGTGTGGGCATTAGGTCTATCGCGTTGCAGGGAGAGGAGCTTCAAGAGACCCCTATCTAACGCGCGTTAAATGCTCTAAGCTCCTCTCAAAACCTAACCAAAATTGAAACGAACCTAACGAACGTATGTGCGTACAACGCACGTTCCAACGACCTGATATTAGTTCTGGACAGGCTCAAGTCTTTTAGTAGGTTGTAGAGAGATTTGGTTGTCATACCTCTCCTCCCACTTCTATAGCGTACAAATTAACAACGAACCTATTCTTAGTGAGTTCGTTAGTGAGCTTGTAACACTTGTTGACCTTGATCACATGGTCTTTCGAAATTTTGGTATCCGAAGGAACCGTGAGCTCTATTAGCACAACGCACTTTAAAATTAGCGAGCGCATTTTAAAAATTACCGTCTAGGTCCGTTAAATTATGCATGTGAATGAAAATAAATATATGTATATTGTAGACATGATGTTGTATGGTATATTGTTTCCATTATTAAAAGTGAGATTTAGATGTATGACACGAGTGGTCAGTGGGTGGTGGCTCGGGCCCACGCCCCGGTTACAGTACAGCAGCAGGTTGCTGTTCAGTGGCCGGGGTCATTGACCGCCCGGGGACTGGCGGCACTTGAACATTAACCTAACACCAACTAACTGACAGCTATTCTATGGAAAACAGTTAAGAAATCGATTAATTATCAATGCTAATGCATTACCTCCGGATACACGATACCTTTAGAAATATTGCAAAATTGTACTTTTCAATGTCATATTGGTCTTAGTTATTATGTCACAATAACATATGGTGAGATATTTTGTTTGATAAGTGACGTAATTTTAGTTTCAATGTTCATATACTTTATTCTGATTTACTTTAATATAACTCTTAAACGATAAGATTTGCTAATAAGTTGACAATAGGAGAGTTTTTGTCGTTAATATTTTTTTTGAGTTCTGCTTACATTGGCTATACTAGTGATTATAGTAGTGTAGTGAGTGTAGTTTTATGTGACGTGTATAGACGGAGGAGGTGTTGGTCGAGCGCGCGGACTTGGCACAGTCTGAAGCTCTCATGACAAAAGAAGTGGTGCAGCATTACAAAGACTTGGGTTCGTTCGGAAATTACTTTATTGTATCTCTGAAGAATTCCTTTTAAAGAATGTCAAAATGCTTTGTTAAGAACGATAGTTTTTATAAAATGGTGATAGCTTGTTACCTTCGTCTACGACGTATTAACATACATGACACTTTCTTGGACAAGATAGAGATCAATAAATTCATAAGCTGGATAACTTACAGCAGCGATAGTTTGTTAAATTTAAACAGCTGTGCGAGTGCAAACTAAACTGTAAGTTTGTTTATGATCTTTAAATTATTGTAAATATTTTGATTCACACCATTTAAACACACCGACTGTGTTTAACTTTGTTCTAGGTATTGTGGTGTCTAAAGCCTGAAAAGTGTGATGGAAAGAAGAATCATAATGTAGTTATTTCGTGTACTTATTATTACCTACTTCTTATTATTGTCGGACGGCACTCGGAGAGAGGGGCGCGGGCGCGGCGAGTATGTACATTGTGTCTGTCTGTGTGTGCGTGTGCAGCGGAGTGTTGGTGAATAGCTGACCATATTATAATAAGTGAAGATAATCACACTCTACAGGTACAGCTGTTAGCTGGCTCATACGACAGATCAACTCGAGCGTTTGAAGAATATATGGTTCCGTGGCAGGGACAACGGACTCACGATGTGTACTCTGATTTCTTTGATGGTGAGGCATTTCTCTTATTTTACCTGAAATTTTGACTAAAACCCATATTAAGACTTAATCCTATTGTGCTTTTTATTTTAATTTAGTGTTATGACACGAATATCTGAATGTATTGCAGTTAAAGGGGAGGGACATGAGTTACTTGTTATGATGTGAGCACTTGTCTTGGAGTGAATCAGACACTCTATATTAGAGGTTGAGGTCTCTGGGTCTGGGATAACTTTGTCTTGGAGTGCGTTGGGCTCGGGATATTGGGATGCTTTACAACCACTTTGTGAGGGCTATGTTTATTTAACTGAGTGAAATCAAAACTCGAAAACATTTCTGCCGTTATATTTCTCAATTTCAGAAGCAGCCAATGAAGGAGATGACTTATCTCATGACTCCAACCTGCCTCCTGGTGGTGACCAGCCTATGGAAGACAATGAGCCACAAGCAGGCCCTTCTGGGATCACAAGACATACAGAACTGAATACTTCTACTACCAACGAACAGAATTTCATGTCCTCTCTGCCAATAGGGCAGTTGTATTGAATATTATTTTTACTAGATTCAATTCTGTTCTTGTTTTTGAGAATATGTATATTATATTTACTTTTCAGAGTCCTTTAAGTATTTTCACTGTTAATATTATTTAATAACTGTTATATATTTATGTACGTGATTTTATTTTACAATTGTACATGTTAATTTTTTACACTATTCTTTGTACTTATATTATTTTGTTAAATTTGTTTGAAAGTAGTTTGTAATGTCTTTGTAAAGTATATTTCGTTTCTGTGATATTTATCCATTTCTGTATATTAAAAGTAATTTTGATCCATAAGTTAATCTTTTTTTTAAATATTAAATATATTATGCAACAAGTCTAACTCATCAAGTCTAAGTCTAGTCTAAGTCTAACTTATCAAATAATTATATCTTTATAGGTACAACTTTATTGAATGATCTTGAAAGTAATATTTGTAACAGAACATATCATACAAAGTTTTTGCGAGTGATAGTGAAATAGCTCCCTAACAAGTAATATACGAACAACAGTAAATGTAACAATTCATTTAATCCTCAGTTTCTGCACAACGACAACTTCTTTTAGACAGTTCAGCTTCATTTAAACAGAACTTTTCACTAACATCCATCCGTTTCATACCTTTTTTTAAAATATATTTTTTTATTTAAATTTAAAGATGCATAATGTTTAATCTTAAACCTAACTTTCAATGTTAACAATAAATTACATTATAAGAGTAGATAGCATAGATTTGTAGATGTTTTAATTTGATATATTCTTTAAGTCAATCCTAGGCCCTCTATTATTCTTAATATACATTAACGATATTGGTTATTTGGGATTACACAGAGAAGTGTCATTATACGCAGATGACACAAGTCTATTCTTTTTTGGAGACTCAATACATGAGATAACATCGAACGCACAAGCTGTAATTTGCTGAGTATAATTGTTACAAAAACCTCCTGTATGCTTTTTACTGCTAAAAATAAAAAAAATACGTAATTACGAATCCCTAACCATAAATAATATTAAACTCCAAAAATCAGAAACAGAAAAGTATCTTGGTTTACTATTAGATTACAAACTATTATGACAACCTCATTTAGATTACATATTTGCAAACTAAAATAACATCACTGACTGGAGCTTTACGCAGGTGTGTTCGATGTATTCCATATAAAGTTCGAACTATTATTTATAACTCATTAGCTAAACCCTTACTTGAATATTTAACAGAAGTATGGGGATCTGCACACAAAACTAATTTAAAAGATTTACAAATATCACAAAACAAACTAGTAAAAACACTACACCAACTGGACTACCGCTTTCCAACCAAAGAACTTTACAAGAAAACTGATACACTATCTATTGGACAATTATACAAATACAAAACATGCATACTTATAAGAAAACTTCTCTCAAGATCTATACACACACAAACTACTTTTAAGACTGAATCACATAAATACTATACACGAAATATACATCAAATACAAATACCTAAGTCTAGAACTAAACATTATGGTAACGAAACTATACAATTTGAGGGAGCGCTTATGTACAATAATCTACCGAAAGAAATATTTAACGAAAAATCTTTTTTGAAATTTAAGGCTAAATTAAAAAACATACTGTTAAACTTTATAATTATATTTGAATGTTTGTATAAATAAGGTCACCATTAACTTCATATATGTTTATTATGTTACTAGTTTAAGTTTCCTATGTAAGTGAACTTTGTTCTTAATGGGAAATAAATTATCTCTAAACCTACACCTACCAATAAATGGCGGTATATAAAACAACCAACTCAGTACCGTATTTTGAAATTCTTGTTATGATTCAGTAAAAATTCTTGTGATCTTTTTGAGTAATAGAAAATATTATTTTATTGCCACATTGATTATTATTCATGTATTTTTTATATCTATGGATTTATTAGTAGCCTTTGAGTTTGTTTCTCACCTGGCTCCTTTCTTGGATAAAAGACTAAACATTGTAAACTTTGTTCTGAATTTGCAGGTATAGATCTTAAATTAAAAAATAACATTTTGATTGTAAGTTACAGGCTTAGTGTTTTATTATATACAATTTAATTTAAATTTATCCAGTAGTCTCTGATTTTTTTTTAAATTCTTATAATTAAATCCCTCATGTATAGTATACTGAAGGTAGTAGAGTCTAGCTTTGGTCAGTTGCTACAGCTCGAACATGGGCTGGCTCGAGCGGAGAAGTACCAAGATCAACGTGAAGTACTTTTTAATGTCTACGTTTCGTCCGAAGAGTGAGAGAGCCGGCTGTCCTTTCCCTTTTGCCTCCCCTTCCTATCCTCTTCCCCAATCAAGAGCATTAACACTGTCCATGGGAGATGGTGACTACTGTCGGTTACAAATACATATTATCATAAAAAAGTATTATTTTAAATAGTACAAATGCAATGATAATGAGATGAAGAAAAAAATTAGTGATAAAACCTTCATACAAAACAATATTGAAAAAAGAAAAGTATTTTGTTCCTACAACTGTATAAATAATGAAGAAAACTCATCTTGTACTTATTTGCTCGTTGTCCCTCAGTTGATCCTGTCTGTACAAATGTTACAGAAAAGTATCAACATACAATATTTAAATTAGAATAAGAAAACACTAAAATAAAATACTACTTTTTAGGTAGGTACAGTTTCAGTCTTGATTCTTAATGTTCATTGTTACTTTTAGTAATGTCGTACAAAATGGCTGAAGCCAGTATTTATATCACAAATATGTACAAGCTGATACTCAAACCTTGTCATCATCAAATTATATTAAAGGGGTTTTATAGTTAATAATGAATAATTACAAATATTGCTTACAATATATAACAAATATTTATGTATATAACTGCTATATACCTAACATAAATTAAGTATCAGGTTTGAACAATTTCATCACACCAATATCTACATTAATTCTTATTATTTATAATCAGTCACAACACACAATTAATTTTAAGAATTATACTATAATATGTATAATTAGAATGGCACAGATGACGCCACTTGTAACACTATTCTTTTTATTTACATGTTTCAGTTCTACAACCACAATAATGTATTAAATAAAAAACCTTTAATAAATTTTCTAAACAATCCGACATTTTCTACGTTTGTATGTATACAAATATTAATAGTATGAAAGATAAGTCACAGTATAATACATCATATGAGTCACATCATGTACACACACATTAGTATTTAATTGATAGCTTAAGACTTTGTATTCGAAGATTATATTTACTCATGTTATATTATGTTTTGTGTTTATAACAAACTCATTTGAAGGATGTATATACGGAGTCCCAAAGTGTTATTATCTTCATATATGTAAGCTTAACAAGTACAAGTATTACTGCTTAATCAAAATCAAAGACAATACAATACATCCACAATAACTGTAATTCGTTTCAATTCAACAATAATAATTGTCTTTATGATAAATGAAGTTTATATTAATATTATAAATGAAAACAGTTCAAGGTAAATCTTTACTAATATTATAAAGCTAATGAGTTTGTTTGTTTGTTTGAAAGCACTAATCTCCGAAACTACTGGTTCGAATTGAATAGTTCTTTTTGTGTTGGATAGTCCAGTTATCGAGGAAGGCTTTGGGCTATATAACATCACGCTACGACCAATAGGAGCTAAGATATAGTGGTAAATGTGTAAAAAACGGGAGAAATTATTTCATCTTTGAAGCCTTCCGTTGCGTGCGCCGTGAAAACGGTTCAAGATACACAAAAAATATGTATTAAAGAATAATAGCCCTTTTAATGATCTAAAAAACAGTACGCGACAGAATATGTCTATCTTTTAAGATTAACTCACAAAAACCGTTTTTATGGTACCTAATTTGGTCGAAATATTTGTTTAAGTTGTATCAACATAATAATAATAATCTTTATTCAAATAAACAAATAAATATGTTGTTGGTCAAGAGTACTTCATTGTGAATTAAAAAAAACATAGGTTTTATCCTGAAAACTCTACGGGAACTCGACCATTCCGAAAACCCCGCAAGAACGGGAACTATGTGGGAAGAACATAAAATCTGCCGGAAGTCACTATTCCACCCGGACGAAGTCGCGGCAAAAGCTAGTCTATTATAACAAAAACTTTTTGCCCCCTCTAGTGGCATAACAGATACTATTCTTTTAAAAACTAATTATTCTAGAGAAAAAGGTATGATAAGCATAATTACTACATACAGAAATAAAACATTTAAGATGAGCAATGTTTTATCAGATTATAAATAACAATAAAGTAATTGCATCATATCAGAGAAGTATATCAAGTAGATTGGATTAAATAAAATATTATGATCCAAAAGATATTAAATATAAAAGTTGTACAGTAACTGTTAAAGATATTGTTTGACAAGTGTTAATTCAATATAAAATAACTAAGTAGCAGACAAGTTGGAGATGTGCTGCTAGGCCGGCTGTGTTCATTGTTAGTTTACATCTAACACTTGATGATCAGCCGTCATCCCCTGATGGATGAATCTCAAGTACAGTCCAACAACACCATCTGTAATACATAATACAATATTGTTCTTATATAAAGACATACAAAGACACTTACTTCAATTATTGTCGGTTTAAAATAAATTATAAATTGTCTAAAAAAAATTACAGAAACACTCGCTTATAAAATACCAAACTAAAAAGTAGCATATTTGTAATTATTATGCATTCAGTTGAATATAAATTAATGATTAACAAAATATAAGTGTTTTTATTTTATTAATCATTTATTTATTTTCTACTCATTAATTCTGCTAACTACAGATGGTTTTGTTTTGTAAACCATTATTAATAGCATGATGACTGTTAGTGATTGCAATTATTATCAAATCCCTACTAATATTATAAATACGAAAGTAACTCTCTGTTTGTTTGTTAAGTTTTCTTTCCTAACCCGCTGAACCGTTTGTGATGAATTTTAGTATGGATATTAATGAAGCCCAGGAAAAGGTCTTGGGCTTCTTTTTATCCCGATTATCCGTTGACACAATCCCGACCCCAATCCCAATACTACGCGGGTGGAACCATGAAGTGGAAGCAGTTCAGGTTCAGTGGCCATAGTGACAGAGAACAACTGTGATGTAGACGCAGACGGAGCCGCGGCCAAGAGAAAGTTACTATTGTAATTACAATCTTTTATTTAATTATTTAATCATTATGACGTGTCGGAAGCATTCAGTTTATGTAATAAAAATAAAAATATTGAATAAATGAACATAAACAATGATTCAATCTTACTATAAATAATAACAGAATAATATTAAATAATCAACAGTACATACCGTAAAACTACTATCGTACATCAGCTACATACACTTCTCTTCATAGAAGGGTTCCTCTCGTCCGCAGACCACGTCCTAACAGACGCTTCACCAACAGCTTCGACCCTCATCTTGAATTATATATTCTTACGAGTCCTGGAACGTTACAAATAATACTATTTTTATAAAGACAATACATTAATTGTTAACAAACTTACCAACTTACATTAAGAAGTCGCATTTTAGTTCCGAAAATTGTAAAGATAATAATAGTTAAAATAAAAAAAAGGAAGCCATCAAAACGATAACGTTAAAAAAGCCTGCGCCCAATATATGTAACGCTTAGGAAATAATTCAAAATTCCTACTACGTACTACACAATAAAATAAACACTTATATCAAACAAAACTAAAAACGTTACTCAATAAGTATAAGAACTTATAATGTAAGTAATGCCAATAATATAAAATATAATAATTAGATATATGTATGTAAAAAAACACCATGAAGCATCAGCATTAGAAAAAGACATCCATTAAGAGGAACTAGGAAGACTGCGGCCGACTGGCAGGAGACGAGGGAGTGAAATGAATGTTTTATAAATATTGATATAGTTAGTTATGTATAATCTATACTAATATTATAAAGCTGAAGAGTTTGTTTGTTTATTTGTTTGTTTGAAAGCGCTAATCTCCGAAACTACAGGTTCGAATTGAATAATTCTTTTTCTGTTGGATAGTCCAGTTATCGAGGAAGGCTTTGGGCTATATAACATCACGCTACGACCAGTAGGAGCTAAGATATAGTGGTAAATGTGTAAAAAACGGGAGAAATTATTTCATCTTTGAAGCCTTCCGTTGCGTGCGCCGTGAAAACGGTTCAAGATACACAAAAAATATGTATTAAAGAATAATAGCCCTTTTAATGATCTAAAAAACAGTACGCGACAGAATATGTCTATCTTTTAAGATTAACTCACAAAAACCGTTTTTATGGTACCTAATTTGGTCGAAATATTTGTTTAAGTTGTATCAACATAATAATAATAATCTTTATTCAAATAAACATGCTGTTGGTTAAGAGTACTTCATTGTGAATTAAAAAAAAACAGGTTTTATTCTGAAAATTCTACGGGAACTCGACCATTCCGAAAATCCCGCAAGAACGGGAACTATGTGGGAAGGACCAAAAATCTGCCGGAAGTCACTATTTCGCGCAGACGAAGTCGCGGCAAAAGCTAGTTATGTATACAGTAGTATCTCTAACGACGGGACTAATAGTTGTCATAAGGGATTTCAGATAATCAATTAAATGATGAGAAGACATTTTTGAACATCTTGGGTTTAAACCAGGATTATTGTTTATTAAAAGACAAAAAATATACATATTTGAAGAAAATATGAAATAAATCTCGATACTTGCAAATCCAGTGAATCTGTGGTTTAAATTTATATTGTATTTAAAATGCTTTATGCTGTTTTATAATAGTTAATATAGCAATCATAGTTAATATTAAGCTTAGTTTTATGCCCGTAACTTACCTTTAGGAAATAATTGAGAGGAATTAGGAGAACTCCTTTGTAGCTGAACTTGATTCATATTTAAATCCAAGTTGTGACTACAAGATGCATCATTGTCTTCTTTTTGTGTATCAAGTTATCAACACATTTTTCAGTTTCAACAGAATGTGATGAGTGTACAGTCTCAAATGTCGAAGCTGCTAAATAAAATATTTTTTTAATACAAATAAATATATTAAAAGAAAAGTTAAATGAAAAATCTTAAAATAGAATGATAATATATAGTCTTTATTGTATTTTCCTTCCTCGTTTCTTTTAGAGTTTCTGATTGAATGTAAATAGACTTGTAATTTTTACTGAATTAAACACTGCCATTCTTATATTACATAAAAAACTATAAACAACTTTTTTTTGTTTGTAGTTATCCAGTGAAATTATAATCTCTACATATTAAGAACACTTTGTTTTTGTTTTACCTATGTAAAGAAGTGACACAAGTAGTTATTTTGCGATACTGTTTGTAGGAACTTTCCGTTATTTAGATAAAAAAGGTAATAAAGACCGCACATTATAAATCCATCAAACCACATGTAAGTATATAAAAATGTTAAGATGACTTGTATACCTATTTCATTATATTCAATTAAATCTAATATATTTGTTTTTGATTTTTAATTATGAGTATCAATTTCTAAAGTAAAATAATAATAATGTAAAATATTATCCTTAGTTATAAAATATAATTGATTATTTATAGTTATTTTATATTAGTAGTATGTATTGTGTGCCTATAACTACTTGGGAAGTTGCTTACTTTAGATACTTACTTAAATATAGAGTTGGTACAACATTTTGAGTGAGTCATTTACTTAAAGAACGGTAAAACTGTTCAAAATGACGATCACACATTCTTATGTTGTTATGAATGTAAGAATCTTCCTTTTGTTTCATGTCTTCATTTAAAATATTTTCCATTGAATGAATTTCTCCAAATTTGGGTATTCAGGTTTAGGAAATTGATGAAAAGCACCTGAAATGTTTTTTATTGGAAGTCAATAAACTGTTACGATTGAAATTGATGTAACAAGAGTAGTAATTGACTGTATATATGACAAATAATAATTTTATAGATTTTACTAAATAAGTATCGTACCTTTAGGAGCACAACGAAAATAACACTTATTAATAACACTTCGTGGCATTTTTTCAACTTATAGATAATCCAAATTCGTAGTTTGCAATCAAAATCCAATTGAGAAAAGCCAGGATCGATCGTCAAAAGCGTAGAAATAGGAGTCAATGATATATTAAGCCGGGTCAAATGTTTGAAAAAGAACGTACAGCACAAGAAGAACAGTAAACAACGGCAAAGGAACAACTGAAATTGAAAATTTGTGAGCTACTTAAGAATTAAGATATTATCTGTGAAGATTGAAGTTATAAAGGAAAATAGTGTCAAAGTTGTTTTACCTTGTTCGTTACATGGCAGCATTTTCTAAACATAATTTTCTTACACGGTAATTATATGACAGTTTCACCCAGTGTTGCCAACCGTACGATTTAAATCGTATTTATACGACCTTTTTGACTATTGTACGATGTAGGATCGAGTTATCGAAATCGTACGCAAAATATACGATTTTTTAAATGAATTCTTAGAAAAAAATAAATCTCCAATAAAACTATAAGGAATGTGTAAACCTAAACTTTAGTACTATAATTATAACTAACTATATTTAGTACTATACTGTAACTATAAGGAATATGTAAACCTAAACTGTATTCCAGAAACGGTAAATAAGAATTTGTTAGCTGCACAACATAATAAAGTATCGTGTATAAACTTCAAGCCATGTGACGATATGCTGAGCAAATTAAATTTAAGTATGTATGTATGCACAAAAAATATAATGCTTTTCAAGCATCTGCTGTGCCTAATAATTCAGATAGTGACTAAAGCAATTTTTTTTCTGTTTTCAAAATATATGTAATTAATGAATATCTTAATTCCACATATAAACTGATGATTAATGTTAATTGAAAATTAGAATCAAATTCCATTAATATTTGATACTAGTTTTTGCCCGCGACTTCGTCCGCGTTAGTTTGGTCAAGAGTAACATATGTAGGTATAGCTGACCAGTCGAACTCTATTCCGTCTTACAGGCCATAAATAATCAGGTTTTTCCTGTTTCAATCAAACAGAATTGACATATTAGTTAGTTGTCAAATCTAATGTCAAAAAAAAACGTTTGTATGGAAAATAGAAAAGGGCTGTTTTTAGGATTGCCCCGGCAATTATTCCAATGTTTCTCACCTTTTAAACCTTCCCTGGACTTCCAGGAGTATTTCAAGACTAAAATTAGCCAAATCGGTGTAGCCGTTCTCGAGTTTTAGCGAGACTAAGGAACAGCAATCCATTTTTATATATATAGAAGATACTTACGCAGTTTTATTGAAATTTCATCGCGCACGCTTATTTTCTTGAATTTCAAGACCAAAATACTATTTTTTTTAGTCTATAGTACGATCCTCTAAAAAATAAAGTTGGCAACACTGGTTTCATCACCATTCCCCATGATTCTTAGTGTGGCCAACCTGACGACTCGTTTATTGTTAGTTTTTAAATTTTACTAATTACCTCTTATGATTTTACTATTAATTGTTTTCAAAATTCATTTCTCATGTCTCTCCAGTCCTTCCAATCCGGCTCCCTCTGGTGCCTCTGGTGGCAGTCGGCCGCGGCCTTCCTTATGATGGATGTGTTTTACGTCGGTTATCTTCATGATGAGTGTTTTTTTTTGCACATAGGTACTAATAAATGTTACTTTTTATATTATTGACATAACATTCAAATGCAATTGTTTATTAAGTAACATTTTTAGTTTTGGTTAATATTAGTGTTTATTATCGGTAGTGATAAGAGTACTAGTTTATTTTCATAGTATATTTTGAATTATTCTCTAAGCATAATATTGCCCGCAGGGTTTTTCAACGTTATATCGTTTCAATGGCCTTCTTTATTATTATTTATTATGTTTTTCACTTTTTAAAATGCGACTTCTTGTAAGTCGAATATTTAAGTAAGAAATCTATTGTCATAATAAAAACTAGAATCATTCGTTACGTTCCAGGACTCGTAAGAATATATAATTCAAGATGAGGGTCGAAGCTGTTGGTGGAGCGTCTGTTAGGACGTGGTCTGCGGACGAGAGGAAACCTTCTATAAAAAGAAGTGTATGTAGCTGATGTACGATAGTAGTGTGACGGTATGTACTGTTAATTTCTCCATAGTGTATCTTTTATATTGAGTAAACTGTTATCGACACATTCATTTTATAATTCATCATGTGCTGTTGCTATTATATATGATGAAATCCATATGCCGTCTTTCTAGAATAATCAATTATTATAAAAATGTTTTAATAGTGTTATACTTTTTAAGTAAAATCAATTTATGTGTTTAGTTTAAGTATAAACATTTATAATTTCTGCAGAAATCCAATATTTCAGACAGAATATTAATAATAATTCCATACATTATATAGTATGTTATTAATGATGATATTAACTAGACTGATATATAAAGAATTGATTTATTTGAATAATAAACCTTCTTAGTGATATGAAGTGTAATTTATTTGTGGATATTTTAAGATTAATATAAAATATTATATTTTTATTTTCAAACAATTCTTGATGTAACTGTCTCTGTATGTCTTTATATATGAACAATATTGTTTGTGAACAGTATTAATATATTGTATTATGTATTACAGATGGTGTTGTTGGACTGTACTTGAGATTCATCCATCAGGAGATGACGGCTGATCATCAAGTGTTAGATGAAAGCTAACAATGAACCAGGTAGCTATTAATGAAACATGAGTGTGTGATTACACTAGACACAATATATTAAAGACAATGAGCTACACATTATATGGAGAGGGAAGTGACTGAGATTTAAACATATTAGAATGTAAAAGACTTGAAGTATCAAGTGTAGTGTTGAAGGTGGAGTGTTGCAGCGGCTCAAACAGTCAATGTCTTTTAATACAAGCTTTATCCATACATTTGTATGTAGCTCCTGCGGGACTTGCTTCATGTTAAGAATCATTGTTTCAGTAGCTTCTAGATTGTTAACTTACTGTTGTTACATATTATTATTTTATTATACATATATGTAAAGCGCCCTCACAGTATCTATAATATATATAAACATAATGTATCCACTTGACTATGGCTCTGAGCTTAGAGACTTGGACAGTATCACCAGATCTTTGACATCGCCAGGGGGCGCTGCGGTTTCTTAGTGGTTCAAATGAACTTACTGGGAATTGTGAGTCGAAAACATGTAGCACTGTATGTATCGGTGAGCAGGTTGTACTACAATCACCTCACACGGCTGGTGGAACACTTATTAACACTATCACTACACACACGCGCACACACACACATACTGTCCTTCACTAAACGGATGTCTCTGTACAGGTAATACTTGGACACGGAGCTGTGGATTCTGTTGGTGAGGTCGAGATCAGTGTATAAGAAACTAGTTCCTACGAGTGACGGAGAGCGAACCTAAGGACGTGTCGCTTTACGTGGAGCTGACTTGTGAACACTACACACACAGAGACACAGGGCCCGGTGAGCAATACACAAGACACAAACTATTCAGATATAAATGTATCGGAGACATTGTTGTATACTTTGAACTTGATGAAATATATGATAGAAGTGAACTGGGGGATTGTTTAATGTACATATGAAGACGAGACTTGTTACTTTATAATAAACATAATACAATATAATATTACGTTTGTTTTATTTATAACAGTTATATTCATTAGTGTGTTTTATTCTTAGTACTGGAACTAATAACTGAATGTCCTAGTACAGCACTCACAACTTAGTTTATAATGATTAATGTTACAACATATAGATGAGGGTGAGTTACTATATCATGACATAGATGGCGCTAGTTTCCTTTTATAAGTTTCTTTTAAATACTTGTGTGTAAAATATGTTATTCTGCTGTTTGTATGTCATAGAACCAACTCCGAAGTGTGAGGAGTTATGCCATTTAATGTTACCACTTACAAGTGGCGCAATCTGTGCCGTACTAATTGTTATTAATTTCATTTATTTACATATTTGAATGGCACATCAACAGTACATACATTAAACACTTTAAACAAAACATTTAAAACAGATACTTATCTGATGGATGTACCAGTTATAGACGTAAGTACACAGCACTGCTGAAGATTACTGTCTAGCTGCTTAATAATAATACTTATCTTTTAAGATTACAAAAATATTACAAAAAAATAAAGATAACAAAAGAATTTTCCATTACAAAAATAGTACGAAAAATTGTTATATACTATAGTCCTCAGAATTATTTATATGACTGATTATAATAAATTAATGTACTTGTGGAACATGATACTAAATTTTGTACATAGTAAAAATAGGTATCAATTAAGTTGCAACCAATATTTGTAATTATTTATATAAACCACTTAATATTGAACCTTTGTTAAAGTTGTGATGGCAACGTTTGGGTATCAACTTGTATTTGAAAGCTTTTAAATACTGTCTCCACCCATGTTGTAGCACGTTACTACAATAAAGACTGTACCTACCACAACACTAGTATTTTACTGTTTTTTCATTATTCTGAGTTAACATTGTCAATCAATTCTTTTATGTAACATCTGTACAGACACAAGATGACTTTGTTGTGTACGTGTAACATATTATAAAATAAATGAACGTCGCCGGGGCAAAGTGGTTGTATATATAAAATATATAACGAGTGACGCCGCTGACTCCACGGAACGAACACCAAGCCGTGTGAACCAGAAGATGCCTGATAACACACAAGCAATGGAATGGGATTGCTATCCTAACATCGGGGCAATAGGTTGTAAGTTTTAATATGTAATTTTCATTATAATATACACAAAAATAAGTTTCGTAGTTTTCCTCGTACCTCTGGTTGCCGCCCTACATAATTAGTGTTTCCTTTTTACTACAATCGTTGAACTAAATATTTTCATTTTGTTAATAATATGGATGGAGATTTGTTATGAAAATATATTTTTTTATTCTTTACATTTATACTAATTAATATAATACTAAAGGTAGAATTTAATAATTTTTATTAAAAATTCGCTACGTCTCTTTCACTTGTTTCCCTATATATTAGCTATTACTCATTAGAATGTAAACAATAAAACCCTTACCTTATAACTTAAAAACAAAATGATATACAATTTAAGATTTATTCCGGCAAATTGATTAGTTTAGCAAAATTAAATTGATTAGTCTTGGATCCAATTAATAAGCCAGGTAACCAATAAATCTGAAGCAAACTAAGAAATGGATAATATAAAGGAACGCATGAACAACCAAACTCACAATAAAGTAAAATATTCTATAACATTCACAAAATTCACTGGCACGTTGAATACCATGAGAAATTGAAATTATTTTATAAACCGCCATCTATTGGCAAGTAGTTACAACCACGCTAATTTGACGATCAACCTATTATAGGTGGCGCTACATTCTAAACTTTGGAGTATAGAATATTGTAAGGAATTTTCGTAGTCCACGTTTTTTATCTCTCAGCCAGAACTGTTAAATATATGTATATGGTAAATTGAGTTCAGTCGTAATATATGTATAAATAGAAACACAACAAAATAAAATATTTCATTGTTTGTTGAAACAAATCAGTTAATATGTAATGACAAAAAATTGAATTACTAATATAAATGTCCTGAAAATTTTTTGATTTTATCTCGAGGAAGTCTCAAGCTTTTAGCTATTCAAGGAAGATACTTCATGGAGCTCCTACTAAGTATCTCACAACTTTAAGAAGCGGCCAAAGCCTTTAGTTAATAGTTATGCTTATGGAAGATAAAAGAAGTATCTTCATCATCAGAAATGATGTTTGGTGTCAGCGAAAGATGCAAATAATCAGTTTAACTTATATTTTTATTAAAGTTAATATTAAAAAAAAAACTATTTTCATCATAATTTCCTCCTCTAAAACATTGATTATATTCGCACACTAAGCACAGCGGTCCGAACACAACTAATATCTATAATATATTGTGTACCTTGAAACTATTACGATCAGTTCATCAGCGGATTATGAAAGTTATTTAAATCGGAATATCCAAACTAATCCAAATTCTTATTTGAAAAAAAAAACAAAACAGAAAAACAAAATAACTTATTCGTGTGTACATAACCTGCTAATTATAACTATCATAATACTTTTAATTAAAAGCAGTTCCTTTCGTCTTCCAACACTAACTTGTAATAAATAGTAATGTATTTCTGTATGAAATTGTAAAAGTAAAGTAAAAGTCAAGTCACTAGTCCATGAGGAGTAGGAATCATTGTTAGATATAGGTCCAAGTGACATCCCAAGTCACATCTAAAATTAATTTTATTATTTATCAAACAAATAACGTCTTTCCGTTCAAAGTTCTGTTTATTATAAATCATATTATTTAGCTTTCACAATATCTTTATAATACTTGGCGGAGGCAGTCGGGCGGCGGGTGCGGGCTGGGTCGTTGAAGTCCACCTCGTATAAACCGAATTTAGAACTGAAAAGATTATTATTATTATCAGATTATGAACAGAAGAAAATCTAAAAACATTTTGAAGTCAATATGTCTTTACCGATAGCCATCGCTCCATTCAAAGTTGTCCAACATTGACCAAGCAGTGTACGCCACGACATTGGCCATATCTTCTTCAACCGCGAGGAGAACCTGGTGGAAGATATTAGTTCAAATAATAACATATTTTTTTTATCTGTCCGTCTGGAATGTAACTTTATTAATATTAATCACCTGTTCCAAATGCTTCTTATGGTAATCTATACGATCTTGATTCTTGATCATCTAAATCCTCGCCGCTGGTTGCGAAACCATTCTCTGTTATGAAGATCTCCATGTTTCCATACTGTTTCTTCAACCAAGATATGAGCTTGCTATTGCTATTTATATGGCTTTCTTATAACTTTAATTATAATTATTAATAGAAATTCCTAGTTTTGTTATTATTTTTCTCACCTCTTATTAGTTTTTTCTTCTTTTGTGAATTCTGGTAATCTGTATTTCGGGAATCCCTGTTGTTTACTCTTTTCTGCTATGAGTTTTTCTATTTTCTTCGGCCATCCGCCTTCCTTTGAGTAGATTGGGTGTGAGTACAGTCCTCCCTGAAATTGTACGACATTAAATGAACATTTTCAATCATTTGAATTAAACTTCAAAAGTATTTAGCAACACTATTATTTTTAGACTCTCTTTTTGTAATTTTATTCACCATTAACTATAGAGCCTGTTCAGCCGCGTCCCCTTCATTTTCATCTTCTCCCTCAAACCACATGACTTGATTGGTGATAGACACTTCGCCTTTAAAATGTAATATAACACAATAGTATATGCAGAATTAATTCAGAAGAATCTAAAGATTACATTAATTAACAAAAATCAAGTACCTAAAGTATTGTTTATAAATTCGTATAATTCTTTTACCTTTATATTTTCGTCTAAACTCCTTGTCATATATCCGCCATGCTTTAGCGTGTGCCAACATTGTGTTCTTGCTGCAGATGTAACTTCCAACTCCAGTGCTAACTATTCCTGGAGCGTGAAGACCAAAAGTGTAAGCAATGTCACAAAACGTCAGCGGTTCATTGAGAGTGATCCAAGTTTTGACTCGGTCAGCGTATAGAGTCAACACAACACGAGCCTAGTTCACAAACCAATCTGATATTAAAGGATTGCTCCAGCCGCCTGTGAATTATAACTTGGGCTAACAAACATTTCATATAGTGCTACAAGCTTGTGTAGAATGCACTGAACAGTGAGGATTCTTATTGATGAATATTTAATTTACAAGATTTATTTAAAGTTCCTGCCTGATTAGAAAGATTTGAACTCATTAATATTTATTCATCAATATGATTTGCCGTTCGTTTTCGTTTAAAGAAATCATTTGCAAAGAACATGTTGTTACTGAAAAATATTAATTTAAATGGGTTCTTCAGTTTTATCAGCAAAGATGAACTCTTTGAACTTATATAATTAAAATTTATAAATTTATAAAAATTTATAATGAAGTATTTTGAAAACTATGTAGTGTTTTGTTTAATTATTTATTCTATTTTATATAGTGAAGAAGCAATATATTTGTATTAAATACTTTTAGCAATCTCTGAAACTCACCAAGATCTTGTAAATTTTGGGGCAATCCCAGTGATATATTGTAAAGACAGGCTCGATTCCTCTCTCCAATAAAGTTGGAGTAAAATTTTACTCCGTCTTCACTCGTCTTATTTGCAAAACCATGAGGCAAAATTCTTGGACAAGAATGGGAAAATCTATAAAAAATACATATAAAAATAAGATATCACATTAAAAATTTAGACTAATACTAGTAAACCTGGCGAACTCCGTTTTGCCACCAGAAGGCTTTTATATAGCATTTCGTTTGGTGATTAAAAGATGAAGAGTTTTTTGTTTTATATTTGAAAAGGAAAATTTTTATTTCATTTCACAACAGTAATGAAGTGTTATTTAGTTGAACTTCTCTAAGTAAATGAAAGTGAATCCAAAGTAGATACCGAATCGAAGCGTTATACGTGTCCACAAATTATCCGTTTCATTGAAGTGCTCCTTTGTAAACCACATTTTTTGTTTTTTTGGTCTAACTTTAACACAAATAAAGCGTATGGTTTCCAAACTCGTGAACACGCAAAATATAACTGCCCATGTCAAAAACAATGATTTTCTAAATTTATCCCGCAAATACTAAATGGTTTTAAGAGTTCAAACTACAAACACATTACCTAAATATTTTTATATTTATATAGTAGATTTCTTACAAATATCTAATTGTCATCATTACGTCATTACATATCTGTCATTATACGTCAATTGCATAGAGCTGTCAATTGTGTTATTCCACGTTTTATAATGACTGACTTTTCGTGTCAAGTCCCACGGGAATGCTGCCGAACGGGATAAAAAGTATCCTATTGCAAATTCCTGGTTCTAAACTACCTCCCTGCCAATTTTCAGCTAAATCGGTTCAGCCGTTCTTGGGTTATAAGTGGAATCACTAACACGACTTTCTTTTATATATATAGATTCCGTAAAAAATATTTACTAACCAACTATAATTATTATTATATATGAAAAGTTAATATTAAATCGGACTG
The DNA here is from genome assembly GCA_916720795.1 of Danaus chrysippus. Classification (NCBI taxonomy): domain Eukaryota; kingdom Metazoa; phylum Arthropoda; class Insecta; order Lepidoptera; family Nymphalidae; genus Danaus; species Danaus chrysippus. The sequence goes on from CAKASE010000044.1 coordinate 12,269,367, forward strand.
AGAGGGATCGCGTGACTATTGGTACATTTTTTTCAAGTTGCTTGGTCAGAAAAGTGATAGTGCAATAATTAGTAACAGTGAAATAAATAAAAAATACCAATTTCAATTTCATAGCAACCAATAAATAAGTATTGTAACATCAGAGTCAATGTATCACCTGTAGAAATCTAATCCCAACTCCGAAGCTACTTCCACGTCTTTCATCCATTGGTTGTATTGTAGCTGTCACAGGCGACGTCCCCGTTGGAGCCATCGACTATAATCTCTGTTCTAGTGTGAACGAACGTGTCCCAGATACTTGGAGACTTGTCTGTCGAGGTATTGATTATTAGTGTTATATAAATTCATTATTAAAAACACGAACATAAACGTACCGCAGACGTTCTGGTAAGCAGCTGTGGCTGCACCGAATTTAAACCTGGGTGGAAATCTTCTACAGAATCCAACACCCACCAGTGCGCTGTAATTACATCCTCCCATTACTCCTCGTCTCACTAATGACATTCTTCTATACCAACTATAGTCTATACATTTTGTCATCACTAATTCCCATGATATTAATAGTCATGACGTTAAAAAGGGAAGTGATTGTGAATCTTAACTGCTTTGTATTAAAAACGATATATTCGTATATAACCTATAGGTTATCAGACTCACTATCGTTAAAAAAAAAGATTAAAAAAATGTTTCAAAAGGTGTATTTATAGTTTTATAATTTTGATCCCGTCTGCAAAAGATCACAGTTGCTGTTAAGTAATTAACAAGATAGAAAATGTAATATAAAATACGTAGTATCCAAGGAACATTTATTTTAAAGGTGTTCATGCGAAAACCTTAAATATCATTAGAAGTACTGACTTCAAACAGCTATCTTTGTTACACTAGCCCAAACTTTATAGTTTTTTTTTCTGGTTATTTTACAACAAAATCGCATCACATTCTATATTCTAAATAACTAATTCTCCTACATTATAAACATTTTAATTCAACCTCATTTCCCATTTTACCATAGAAACTATCACAAACTCTCAAATGTGATACAATAGATATTTTTTCCAAACTTGCGGCAGTGACCAAGGCGATAAACCACATATGTATTTGTGCTTACCGTTCTACCTAACCCCCCTAAATCAAAATATTTGAAGATTATAGGAATTACATATTGAATTACAGAAATGACGTATTAAATTTAACCACAAGAATCTAAGGATATGAAGGTTTGTTGTGAATATCGGTTTATATGAAGAAGAGCGTTGAGGTTTCTAGGGAGTTACTTCCTAACTCACATATGTACATGGACTGTGTACACGACTTGTTCTGTGTACGAATTTTAATATGGAAGAGCAGACATTACTTTCATTAAATCAAATGAAGTCCACATATTTATAATATTATATTAATAAAATATTTTTAGTATACACGATACACGCAATTAGTACGAGACTGACTTAATGATGATTATACTCGTACATCAATAAATATTGATTAACAGAAAACTAACGATTATCAAATATGTATATGGAATATTGTGACAAATTATTTAGAAAAGTATATTTTGAATGTATTTTTTTTATATCTTAAAAAATGCTCATTGTATTAAAACAAATTATATGAACTCACTCACCTTAGAAGAAATGTCGTTAACAACTACATACATTTTGGACAGTGAGTAGTTTGTGTTGTGTGAACGTATTTGTTACTAACGAAGAAGATAAAATAAGGCTGACCGCTGATTAATATTAATATTTAATAAGCTTTTATATGCACTTCATTATTATTAATAAAACATATCTTTCAGTAATAGAAGAGAGTTACTTCTAAATTTATAAATATTTTTTGTCACAATTAAAACGAAAACTTCGTCAAGAAAACTTGTACATTTGTGGTTAAAGAACTTTATTTATCTCTCATAAAGAACAATGTTCACTTGAATGAGATGTAAAACACAATTCAATTCAAACAACAATTCAGTACAGTAGCAACGAACCATAGAACTCAAGAGCGGTTAATCCAAGTGCTCCCTACAATAACCCAATAGTTTCCTCCTAAAAATCACAAACGTTTTTTCATCAAACATTTCGTCAGGCAAGCCATTATATAGTTTCGCTCCCTCAAACTGTATACTTTTAGTTCCATATTTGGTCCTGGTCTTGGGTAATTCAAGTTTGTGTTTATGTCTCGTGTTATGTTTGTATGTTTTAGTTTTAAATGTTATTTGTGTGTGTATTGTTTTCGTAAGAATTTTTCTAATTAATATGCATGTTTTATATTTGTATAACTGGTTAATTGATAATATATTTGTACGTTTATATAATTCCTCAGTTGACATGTGATAATCTAAATGGAACAAAGTTTTTATTAATTTATTTTGCGAAATTTGAAGATCCTTTATATTAGTTTTAGATGCACACTTCCCTAAATCTCAACAAGATATTCCAATAAAGGTTTGATAAGTGAGTTATATATTATAATACGAATCTTGTGTGGTATACAACGTGATGATCTACGTATAGCTCCATTAAGTGAGGTTATTTTTCTTTGTATATAATCTAAATGTGCTCGCCATGTTAGTTTCGGGTCTAGGATCAGGCCTAGATACTTTTCTTGATTTGATTGTTGGATAGTCAGGTTATTTATCGTTAATGGAGTGAAATTTGGAATTTTCTTATTTTTTGCATGAAAAAGCATGAAAGAGGTTTTTTCAATATTTATAGTGAGTAAATTATATTGAAACCATTCGTGTAGTTTATCTAAATCGTTCTGTGCTTTTACTAATAGACGTTCTATAGAATCCTCAAAGTAAAACAAACAAGTGTCGTCTGCATACAGCGATACTTCCCCAAATAAACCTAGGTTACTAATATCATTTATATATATTAAAAATAGCATAAACTTGTACATTTCAGTAAACAGTACAATATTAGTTAATTAAATATACAAATAAACGTTTAAGTGTACGTTGGTTTTTAAGCGTCGGTGGTTGCTACCCTTTTCCGAGTTATATTAACAACTTCTTTACACTTATATCACTTGTCACGTACCATCGGAACACTTCCATATCATCTCATTCTATCATATTATTTAACTATAAGTCATCCCGCACAGTTACACTAACCGAGTCATTCTCCTCTTCAAATAATTCTATGTTTCATCAATACTTGGTTCATTGTTAGTTTTCATCTAACACTTGATGATCAGCCGTCATCTCCTGATGGATGAATCTCAAGTACAGTCCAATAACACCATCTGTAATACATAATACAATATTGTTCTTATATAAAGACATACAAAGACACTTACTTCAATTATTGTCGGTTTAAAATAAATTATTAAATGTTTAAAAGAATTACAGACACACTCGCTTATAAAATGACAGACTAAAAGTAGCATATTTTTAATATTTCAAAATGAACTAGAATGATAAAAAAAGAGATTCATTCAGTGTTTAAGTTCGTGGAGTGCTAGATATTTCTATTCCATTGATTATGTCATACAAGGCGAGTGTGCACTTTGGGTACATGTGAGCAATTCCATTCACTTTCGGCTAAAACACATGGACGTACTCTTTTCCCATCGTGTACACTACACTCGCCTCATATTATGATTAGATATCTGTAAGGATACCGTTATATTAAATAAATAAATAAATCACTTTATTTCCAGAACCATATTCCAATTTTACAAACACTTATAAAAAGGTATGTGGTACTTTTATAATTAGTTTACAGCCCGCAGCTTCGCCCAAGAGAACTTTTTAAAAGTCTGGGAGAAAAACTATCCATTGTTCTTTCTCAAGGTCAACTCCATCTCTGTACCAAATTTCATTAAAATCAGTTCAGTGGTTCAGGTGTGAAAGCGTAACAGACGGACAGACAGAGTTACTTTCGCATTTATAATATTAGTAGGGATAAATTGCTTCCATTTATAACTCTATCCGTTTTTGTGTTATTAAACAAATATCAACTTTATAATTTAGTATTTTATAACAGTGTTTATTTATTATTTTTCAAATCCCTACTAATATTATAAACAGGAAAGTAACTGTCCGTCTGTTAAGTTTTAAATCCTAAGCCGTTGAACCGTTCGTGATGAATTTTAGTATGTATATAAATGAAGACCAGGAAAATGACTTCGGCTACTTTTTATCCCGATTATCCGATTACATAATGCCGATTAGCCGATCCCGAAAATTCACGGGTTGAAACCATGATGTAGAAGCAGTTCAGGTTCATAGTTGGCCATAGTGACAGAGAACAACTGTGATGTTCACGCGGACGAAGCCGCGGGCAGCAGCTAATTATTATTATAATTATTATTATTATTTATTTCTGACAGTAAGTAACAAACATACAAAATAAGTATTTATATTTAATCTATACTAATATTATGAAGCTGAAGAGTTTGTTTGTTTGAAAGCGCTAATCTCCGAAACTACTGGTTCGAATTGAATAATTCTTTTTGTGTTGGATAGTCCAGTTATCGAGGAAGGCTGTGGGCTATATAACATTACGCTGCGACCAATAGGAGCAAAGATATAGTGGTAAATATGTAAAAAACGGGAGAAATTATTTCATCTTTGAAGCCTTCCGTTGCGTACGCTTTGAAAACGGTTCAAGATACACAAAAAATATGTGTTAAAGAATAATAGCAGTTTTAATAATCTAAAAAACAGTCCGCAACAGTATATGTCTATCTTTTAAGATTAACTCACAAAAACCGTTTTTATGGTACCTAATTTGGTCGAAATAATTTGTTTAAGTACTCATTTAAATGAATCTAATATTTTCAGATTTTACTTCGCGTTTTTTATTTTTGATTACGAACTACATACTCCCGACGTTTCAGCTACTTTTCAGCAACCGTGGTCACGGGCAGACGAGATGTCGTCCGTCTCGAAAAACCGAAAATATTAGTTTCCTTTGTTGTATTAAGTATTGTAGACAGAGTATTAATGTTTATTTTAATTAAAGAGGAAAATATAATTCATTGGTTTTGTTACATGAGAGCTTGTAAGTTGTAATACTATGTAGGTAGAATGTACATTCATTAGTTGTTGATATGATAGCGTATACTATCCGATTAGTTTATTTTTGTTAAAAAATAATTAATAATTATATTTCCGAGCTTAACATAGGGGCAGACAAAATTTATATTCAGTCTGTTCAAATATTATTTTATATTTTTTATTATAAACATTACTGTTAAAAAAACCTTTCAATTAGTAAACTTTATTTTGGACTAGTTTTTGCCCGCGACTTCGTCCGCGTTAGTTTGGTCAGAAGTAATATATGTAGGTATAGCTGACCAAGCAAACTCTATTCCGTCTTAGAGGCCATAAATAATCAGGTTTTTCCTGTTTCAATCAAACAGAATGATTGACATATTAGTTAGTTGTCAAATCTAATGTCAAAAAAAACGTTTGTATGGGAAATAGAAATGGGCTGTTTTTAGGGTTTTCCCGGCAATTATTCCAATTTTTCTCATCTTTTAAACCTTCCCTGAACCTCCACGAACATTTCAAGACTAAGTTAAGATAAATCCGTTCAGCCGTTCTCTAGTTTTAGTGAGACCAAGGAACAGCAATCCATTTTTATATATATAGAAGATTATAACACCTACCAAGTAAATTTTTAACTCTTATATAATTAGCATTAATCATGGTTAAGTATTTTTTTTAATTAATGTTATTAATATTACATCCTAGTAAATGAATATTCACTAATTAATGGAAGCATTTTTTAATTTTAATACGACTCTAAGGTTACCTACATACGTATAGAAAACGGTACCTACTGTACAAACAATAAAGTGATAACATACGGCTGTTAAAATAACGTCCATTTCCAACGGTTCGATAAATCACATTAACTAATTAAAATATAATACATTAAATTAATGCTTGAATACAGTATGTTATATTGTAACGGAGTTATCAAAGCCTACCTTTCAACAAACTTAAACTAACCAACTTTATATCAAATTTTGGGAGTTTAAATTCGAGTAGTAGTTCGTACAAGGGTCGTCCGTACCCCTCCTCGACCGCTGCTGTGGTCACCCCACTGGTCTGCTCGCGCTGACATCATCATCGTCATCGCCGATCAGCTGACTGATAGGATGCGTTCCGCGATGCGTTGACACGTTGCAAAGTTCCAAAGGATAAAATAACTTTTCTTAAATAACACCAATTAACCGTAACGGGGATTTTAGGACAACAATTTCAAGTTAGCTCGCCTACAAAATGTCAAGTAAACTGTATGATATCGTGGTCAGGTCAGTTTATATCATATTTCCTAAAGTATTCATATTGTGAATATGTCTTTAACACTGAAAAGTTGAGCTGTTTCCAGATACAAGAAATTAATGAGTTACAATTATGGTTACATTCACTATATTATGAACATAAATTTTAAAAAATCTCGAAAGCAAAATTAATACATTTCTAAAATTATAAAGTGATATGAACTAAAGCAGTTTAAATAATCTTTTATTATGTGTAATATATGTATAATCTGTGTGTATATTGTAATGGTAGGTATTAATTATAATTAGAAGTCCATACATAAAGTACATTGATAATTAATAGAACGTCTCCGATGAGTCGCGGCTTGAACACAAAAAACATATTATGATTTATTTGAATGTCACGTGACTGATAGCGGCACAAACAAAGAAGACGGATTAATGTAGACCGAGACATTAACATATTGTAAGATAACATACAAGAATATTATATTAGAAAAATAAGTAAGGACTTGAAGTTTTATTCTAAAACAATAGGTAAAAAAACTTTTTAAGTCAAACGGTTTTACGTGAAACATACATTGCAATGTTTTAGATAAATGTACTAAAAACCAAAAAATAATAAAATAGATACAGTCGTGGGAATTATAAACATATGCACAGACTAGACTAAAATAAAAGCGTGGGGCACGTCAATTGTCTTCAAATTATCGACTTAATGTGTGATAGAAGAATCGTTTAATTCGTCCTTAGGCAGTTGGCCCGCAGACGGTGAGGAAATAACTTACTATTCTTGCTCATGGAAATTACAACTGCCTAATTATAGTGTAACATTACAAGACAAATATTTTAATCAATGATTGTATTTTATTTTGCCCCACGATCGACTTTCAACAAGTAATTAGTAATGACATGACATGGTAATGACTTAAGGATAGGTTAATAAAATAACGATATTTAATCAATAATATTTTTATACGCGACGACGGAATGTGTTCAAAACTTAATGTTATGTCCGTAATAATGGTGAATCCTAATTTACAATTTATTAATATATACATTCTACGTTGCATTGCTGTGATACATAGAAATCGTTTGAAGCGAGATAACAAAGCGCTTCTCGGCTAAGTGTCTGTGGAATTAACTTCGCTGAAATATAATTTCATTTGTTTAATCTCTCTCGTCTGCTGGTAACAGTGTTTATTGAAATTAAATGTTATATTTTTATGACATATTTTTTAAATGAAATTAATGCTATCATTCAAATGTGAACTCATTATGTAGGTACGGATAAATGTGAAAATACATTTAAATACTATTTATGGGATTAAATATACAATCCTCGTTGATACCAACATAAAACACATCAGAATAGTAAGAGAATTAATTCTTATTTCTTCTAAAAGATTACCTTCTTGTTGTCATTTATACTCATACTTGAGGTTGACGAAATACAGTGCCATTACTTTATATAAATTTGTCACTAAAAATATCTATATTATCTCAATTCTTAATATAATAATACATATTTAAAAATGATTTAGTTTGCCAACAAAAGTAAAATGATTAAATTAATTGTTTAAAAAGTTATGTATTTTTGTATTGGATTAACTTCTTATCTATATGATAGCCCTTGTATATTAATAAAACTTTAACAACTTGATCTCTAATTCATGTGGTTGTTTTTCTCATTAGATTTTAAGGACCTTACAAATCATCACACAGTTTTTTGAGAGGTGGTAGAGCCTAGCTGTGGTCAATATACTACACCTCGAACATGGGCTGGCTCGACCGGGGAAGTACCACCCTCTCACAGAAAATCGGCGTGAAGTAGTCTTTAATGGCTGCGTTTCGTCCGGTGAGTGAGAGAGCCGGTTGCCCTTTCCCTTTTCCCACCCTTTCTTGCCCTTTCCTTTCCCTCCCTTTCCCACCTTTTACTCCCCATTTTCCCCAAACAAGGGTGGCAACACATCTGAATATCTACGATTCAGATGTCAATGGGCGACGGTAACTACCTACCATCAAGTAGACCGTCTGCTCGGTTGCCCCCTTTTCCCAATAAAAAAAAAAAAGTTACATTATTTTTTTCTGTAAATAAAAGGAAGTTTATTAAGGACATACATATATGTTGAGTCCACTTTGATAATTATTACAAGAACGTTCATAAATTACATTTAATAAATTGGAAAAGATCTTGTTATATAGGAAATTTAGAAAGAATTGTAACCTTGTACATGAAAAAAGCGTGAATAAATTAAAATAATTTGATGAAATAAAAACACACAAAAAATTATATGTATATTCATGTTTTATAATATCGGATAAACAATGTAACAAAAATATATTTTAAAGACTTGCGAGTATTTGTACCCCACACCTTTTAAATATTATTGGCTAACAGTGTCCCGTGTAACAAAATAGTGAAATAATTTTTTGATCATTACGTCATCCTTCCAGCTACTGAGATCATCCAAACATTTTTCCAGTAGTGGGTTTACTCCTAAACGGGCGACCTCTAAGAAACCTAGGTTGTATACTTCAATTTAAAACAATCATACTTAAATGAATACTATGTGTATATACTTGATTCACCTCAGCCCAAGCTTCTCGATCAAGTTCACTGAGTCTGTTTCTCGTGTACTGTATGCTGCCCGCCTTCTACAACAAACACATACAGTATTTCTTCAGGTCAACATCACGGGTGCGCTGTGGTAAGATACCTGATAGTAATAAAATATGATCACAAAAAACTTTACTATCACTGAATTAAAATCTGGTTATGTTTATACTTATTTACCAAACACCAAAAATAATGACAAAAATTAACATCAATAAAGTATTACAAACAGAGCATGAAGGAAGAAACTTTATAAGCGGAGATGACCTCATGAAACGAGTAAAAAAATTACATGAAGTTCTCAAAACTCTTAACTTTAAATTGATATGTAACTCATCAAGTTTATGAAATAACCTGATGCAATTATGAAGAATAATGATTGCATATTTATCAAAGAGTAACATAAAACTGTAATGTTTGATCCACATAAATACGTTCTCGTATACAATAAGTAACTGAGTTTTAGTGTACTCACGTAAAACTTCGCTTCCCACTGATGTTTTGGATGCATGTATGATGGGTAACGTGAACTTTCCTTCTCATAAATCTTCACAGAAACTGCCATTGCTGTTTAACTGGAATAGTAAAACACATAATAAATATGATATAATTTTTTTTGAAGAAAATATAATGGTCATCGTTAATTGAAAAAACATTCACATTTAAATTAAATTTCTCTAAAATTGTTATGATAAATTTAAATTTGTTTGTTGGAAATATAAATTCTGTTTAATGTATTATACTGTGAGTGAGATGTTCGTTCATCTGATAGTAACGATATTTATATAGAACAGATTTGTAAAAACGCAGAGGTTAGAAAGATGTATAAATAAGTCTTAGATTACTCATACGTGTCACCTTTTTGTATTGATCCTCAGTGGGGCAAAGTTTTGTTCCCAATAAATCTCAGTGCCTTGTCCCTTCCATATTTCGTGTATTTGATCCGCGAATCAATTGACTTTCTGTAAAAAAATATACGTATCTTGTTCACATAATTATTATACGTAGTCTACATTATTGTATCATAAAATTTTTGTACAGTTTTCAGCTACACTTTATGAAAGGATTTCGTTCTACAGTTTATATTTTAAGTTACTTCTGTTAATTCTACGTTACATTAATAAATAGTTATAATAAGACCAATGCATCTGTTACTAACTCGAGGTCTATTTTCATTGACTCCACCATTACTTGAACAGCACAGTTTATGGTCAAGGGAACACCGTAGACCAAATGTGCTGTTGGTTTTCCTCGACGAACTAAACAGTTGTCCTGGATATCATCTATCCTTTAAGCGAATAAAAAAAGGATTTAATAAATGCTTGGAAAATAACTGAATTCGTTATTTTAAGTAATAATTAATATTACTATCTTCTTTTTTTTAATACGAATGTATATTGTATACTTACTAAGAAATATTATAATTAGATATACCTCATTTTAAAACGAATAATAAATAATTATTTTATTGTAAATTTTACCTTCGTCAAGTCAGTAAGTCTTTTTCGGAGACATTAAACTAATAAAGTCGGCAGACTAATTATAATATACTTATCACTATTAAAGATATTATTAAGATATACAATATATAAAACAAATGGTATTATGTGTTTAGCGAATTACGGTTTAACAATTTAAACTACTTAAATTAATACAGAAGGAGATTACTTCTCGTAAGCGATTGTACGCGTGCGAGTGTCGCCGTAACGATGACGGACAAGCGTTACACAGCTAAAGTTTATGTGGACTGACCGTGAACCGTCACTCGTCAGTCACTGAAGTGCACGGCGTAGCAGTGTTACCAGAATTATTTTTTTTCGAATCAAGATTTTTTCTTTTTATTGATTGCATTTTGTTTTAAAAAGTATTATTAAATAATTAAGTAATAAAAAATATTATCGTAATAAGTACTATAAAATAAGAGTATTTAAATATTCTTTAATACATATTTTTAAATAAATAAACCTTTGATAGAACTGAGTTAAAAAAAAATTAACATACTAAAATAGGTTAAAGTACTTAATTTAGAAGTAATAAGTACCCATTTTCTTATTTTGTAAGAATACGATAAGGTAAATACAATCAAAATTAAATTAAAAATTACAATCAACAGGAACAAAGGTAAGCCGGTCCTTTTCCAGTACACAATAACATACCATCGAACCCACATTAGTAGTGAAGCCACTAGGATTTGATATAAAATTATGTACCTATATGTACATACATATATATACATATATATATTGCGAGACAGTTAACGTTTTAAAATCCATGCTATCCCATATACATAAAACTGATTGAAACTGAGTGTTGAAATTCTTTTTTTTTCTGCATAAAAATTATTTTTTAATTAAATATTAGCGAATATAATCATATCGCAGCTCGATAAGGGAGATAGCCCCATTGGCGCTAAATAGCCTCATCTGGCAACACTGGGGCGCAGTGTCCGCTCAGCTGACCAGCGGCGACTAGCGGGGTGCAGCGGGGCTACAGGTGCGCGGGCCCGGACGACGCAAACAATAGATGCAGCGCGCATACTCGATGTATGCAATTTAATAAGAAGTTTGTCCGTCGCAACTTGCAAGAAATAAAAATATTAAATAAATTTTAAGCAATAATTAAACAAATATAATTAAAGGAGATGGAAACTGGTGGGCCCAAAATGTAATGAGTTCAAAATTGATTAATTTTTTTTTTATGAAATTCCAAAAATCTGAATAAATTCTAAATCTACAAGCGGAGAAATATGCAAATAACTGTTTTTAGGATGCACGAATGAAGCAATCGATTAGCGATTAATTAAATAAAAATGATTATTCGATTGTTTAACTACAAAATAAAAACTTTACTCCTAGTTTTAAACTTATAGTAACTTCATTTAAACTACACCATATATGTCTATAATTCAATAAAAATAACTTTTAATAACGTGTATTAATATAATAATAATATTAAATATTATTTTAAAAGATTCTTTTCGATTATCGATTCCATATTGATCGAAATCATTCAGTATATAGTCTATGGCAACATGACATTGACACTTAACAATTACCATGCCAGATGCATTGTTATCTAAGTGATCTGAGTCTCACTTGTTTCGTGTTTTTTGATAAGTTTCGAGTGCTTTCCCGATCATTTTACGTTTCCAACGACCACTGCTTTGTTTTTTACGGACTCCGAACCCGCCTAACGTTTTACGACCCTTGCTTTCACATTGGACACCGACGATCTCCTGCACGTTTGACTTGGAATTGTTAATTCGGATTATTTCGCCGGCTTGTGGATTGGATATTACTGAAACAATTGATCGCTGTGTGAATTGTGGGATAGCAACTAGTAACATTGTACCCCTTGCACAGTTTCTAGACGATATTGTAATTATTATTGAAGGGAATAAAATACATATTCCATTAAAATTGTTTTATTTTATGACTTTTATCACATAGTTTACTCCTCCTGTTCCTCGTAGAATTCCATACTTGTTACCTATATCTGTATGTCTTTGAGTCTTTCTTGCCTTGTTATAACTTATCAGATATTCTCTTCTAAATAAAATTATTATTTTTCACATACTTTTACGTGTATTCATCTAACTCTTAAAGATAATGCAATATAACCTCACTTTTACTAAACCTCCAATAACAATTTCTTTAATTGTTTGTCAATTTCTATAGAATTTTCAATGAAGTAACTCTTAATTTTAAACCTTTAATTGATACTTTTTTCATGTCTTTACATTTAGGGCCCAGAATTGTATGAAATACTTTTGATCTCCTTTCCTTCTAAATTAGAATATTTTTTAGTTATTTTTATTTATATTACTTTGTTTTCGTGACAGAATTTATTAAATTATAACTGTATTATAAGAACATGCATTTATTTAAGTTGCATGATAAAATTATATTTGAAAGACAACTTTTTTAGCTTTTACGAAGTTATTCTTGAGGTCGTATCGTAAGGTAATGCTTTAAATTGTTCAAAAAAATAAAAAGGTTAATAATATTAAAACATATTTTTTCATCTGTATCATTGTAATATGTATAAAGGTTCGCACTGATTTCTGACCTTGTAGAATATACTTTTAAGAAATATACATCTATTCTCTTTTGGGATATACTTACTTCATCAGAATAGAAATACATTTATATAATACTATTCATAATACCAATACGCATGAAATTAATACACATATATATATATATATATATATATATATATATACAGATTACAGAGTATGTTAACTCACAGAGTGCGTTTCCGTTAATCCGCAATAATATAACATCCATACATGCTAAAAAATATATTTCCAATCGAAAACAAAATGTTTTTTATTTTTTAATTAAAAGAAAACAATATAAATGTAAAATTGACACGTAAAAGGAACACCCGTACACGCATAGTTGACGAACAGCATCGTCGCAATTTATTTATGAATGACGATTGATCGATTGATCTACAATATTAAAGTAACGCCCCGCCCCCCGCCCCCGAACGTCCGCATAGGTAATTATATTCGGTAGTAATCTCACGCGCTGACCGGGATTTGACGTCCATTATTTTCGCATTACTACATATTGCGTCCTCCTCGTGTGAAAGATGCCGCGTTATCAGTTTAGTACGCAAGAGTATGTAAATGTTTATTTCTGCTGAGTGTAATTATGACGGCGCACGTGCTCTCAGGATGTATGCTGAGATACCTCTCAGATGCACACCAACCGCGGAATTCTAATGTAAATTTGAGGGCTCTGGTGCGTATGAGTAACAATGAGCCGGTAGTGCCGCGTCGTTCTGGTGGCCCGCGACCCGTGATTTCAGTGCGGCAGGAAGAGAATGTGCTAAAGCATTTTGAGGAGGAGCCCAGGTTTCCGTGAGTAGAACTTCTGTATTAACTAGTATTTGTTTATTTTGTGACCACGAGCGCGCGAAAACGGCGATGCGTCGCCATAGTGTCGAGACATGTCAGCAGAACTCAAAGGCGCTGCCGCCCCACCACCACGCATTCAATACTTGGCCCCTGTCAAATTCTCTGTATTTTAATTGAAATGTTATTGAAACGTGTCTTAGATATGTAGTTACATGAATTTAGTTTTTTTTTAAATTACTGTTTGCGAATAGGTACCTCAGGGACACGTTTCTTTGTAAGCGATACATTTGAGACGGGTTAAGTGTTATTGCTAACTTATTTATTTATTTCTATTTTCAAGTTAATGTTAAACGTTATTACTCAATAAATGATTACCTAATGGACGAAACATAATATTGTAATAAATTGATGAATAAAAAGTAAATAAAATATACAACTTAATCATGTATCTATCTATCATTGTTAATTTTGATTAATATGAATTTATAATTAATCGCATTGTTTAATTTTAATTTCTAATTTTAATTTAATGGTTAATTTTAATTTATAATTTAAGCCTAATATTTGAATTGTTATTTAATTTCTAATTTTAATTTAATGGTTAATTTGAATTTATAATTTAAGCCTAACATTTGCATGCCTTAAGGTAGAATGTGCTGGAACTTATACTAGATTCTATTATATACACCTATATTCTGTACCTACATTCGGAGGAAATAAATATTATTATTATTATTATTATTTAGTAACAATGACTCATTTAAAAAATAATACATAGATTGTTAATAAAAAATTAATAATACATAAATTGTTAAAATATAATAATTAATCAATTAAAAAAACAAAACTAAACATAGGTACATTTAAAATGTTTATTTTTACTGATAACAGTCCGACTACGTGTCTTTATAATTCAATATGCCGCCATTATAAAAGTCGTGCGTATTGAGAAGTTGCCAGTTTGGGCAATGTTACTACGCTAGATTCCTACCTACTATTCCACGCCATTATTTTGATTTTGCACAGCTTTAAAATTTATTGTGAATTAATAATTTTTTTAATTCATATTATTTTATGCTTATTTTCCTATGCTGATATATTTATTTTTATCTATTAGTGATATTCGAATGAGAATCATGTACCGAGTATTCTCCTTAAATATTGATAGTAATTCACCAGTCACCCTGTATATTAACGAGTTCAACGGAACCTGTGTTACATAACATACTGTATATATAAACACTGTTGTACCTACAACTACTATTTACAAATGTGAATTCATAAATAAGAATCACTGTAAACTATTCGTTTTTTATAGCATTTTTAAAATCTCTTAGTAATATTGAATGCGAATAAATGAGACGCGCAGTTAATGTAGAGAAAAGATTTTCGTCTGGAGGTTTACTCTAAATAATAATAAATTATTTGGAAGTAAAGGAAGGAACATAAAATATTGATTAAAAGATTGAAGATATGAACCAATGCAATCAATGAGATCAAAGTAATTTCACGCCGGATATATATGTATAATTGTCCTAGGAATAAATTATTCAACCTATAATTCAATATTCTTCAAAATAACTAATTTGATATATGTACATAAATTGTACAGTTTGAAGAGTAATAAAATTAACGAATGGACTTTGTGACAAAATGCATTTTTTTTATATAGTATTGCACAGTATTATTTGTATTACGATAAAATAATGTGATTATAATTTAGTCTTCATTCAATGATACATTTACTATTATCGATTGCAAAATATATTTAATTCACATATAAAATAACCTCCATGCAGGTAATATTAGTATTAATGAGATCAAAGATTTTCGCGAGTCTTCATTTAAATGAAACTAATATTTTTTCATTCTATGAGCAGCGTTTTTTTTTAAATATATACTTATTTTTATTTTGGATCATAATCACAGTCATTTTGGGTAGATGAAAAACCTACTTTACTGTAATTCTTCTCTATATACAATATTAAACGTAATACATATTAAATTACGTGATTCTTTAATTTGACATAACTTTTTTATTTATGAACCGATTGACATGAAACAGACACTAAAGCATAACTGAAGCATACCACAATATATTCGTGAAAAACGCATCCAACTCGGATCAGCCGTTTCTGAGATTAGCGCGAACAGACAAACAGACAAAAAAAATACATATCAATAACCCCTTGCTGTTTTTTTTATTTTTCTTTTCAATGTACAGACAGCACTTTTGTACAATCTTATTATATGTATAGATTGGTATTTTTTTAAACGACAGTTTCCGGATTCACTGAGCGTTTTATATACGGATAGTTCTACGTTAAGAGGTACTATCGACGGCTACATGAAAAAACCATACATAATTTGAAAATTCGCGGAAATCCTCAGTCATATTTAATAATAAATAAAGCATACTTTTTTAAAAATGAATTACAGTATCTGAATTAACTTAGTTTAGCTATAATTTCATGTTGACCTAGAAAAAAGTATCTACCCTAGCCTGTCTCTTTACTATTCTGTAACAAACTCTTCCAAATTTAACATATTACTAATTCATTTAAAATCTAAGCGTTATTTATTACAAAAAACAGTATAATTAACAATAATGAATATGTAAAAAAACTCTCAAATTACTTTAATTTTCTATTTTAAAAAAATATCAGTTTTTGTCCCTCATATATTAAGTAAAATAGGCAGGGGAGGAGCCCCTACCTATTTTTCGTCCGTTATAAATGCCGTAAAAATACGTTGACGCTTCAAATTCACATTCATCATCATCATCATCAGCCTATCAGGGCCCACTGCTGAGCAAAGGCCTTTGTCTCACGTAAAGAAGGTTTGAGCATTAATCGCCACGCTTGCTCAAGACGGGTTGGCGAATTCAAACTTATAATTGTAAAATTATAATTCCAGATTTCTTCGCGATGTTTTCCTTCACCTTATGTCAGTGGTGTCTAAATACTCTTAGAAAGTACATATAACTCGGAAAAATCACACTGGTACTTGCCCGGGCCAGTATCGAACCCGCGCCCTCGGCAATGAGAGGCGGGCCCTTTAACCACTAGGCCACCATCGACTTATATACATTCACCTCATCATTATTCATACATGATATTTCAATTTTCCATCATCATGTAATATACGAAGAGTTTCCTTGTACTTTTTTTAATAAACTTAGTCATTACAAATAATTATGCAAGATTTATGAATACAATACTGCCCTTAATCAATAAGGTGTCCAAATATATTCCTATTAATTTGTCTCTGTTATTCAGTTTTCTAACATTAATTAAAAATAATGCAATCTAAATACTTAAAAGAGCTTTAAACAGCTGCCATATAGGTTAAAATAATTTAATGGCACAAATGTAGCGAACTGAAAACTTGTATGAAGATGACTTAAAAGTAGAAATTTTCCCCAAGTAAGTTAAGAAACTTGAACGCTAGGGAAGTACACAATATGTTCACTTAGTGCCTATTAGCAAAGTTTTATATGAAAATATCTCTTTCCTATTTAAGTAAACAAAGAGTATTCTGATTAGCTATATCTGATAACGAATTCGATGGATCTAAAGCAAATCCAACAGATTTACGAAAATTTTTCAAGTTCAAAATAAAACAAAGCTGGAATATAAGCTGGAAAACAGATAACACATCGAAACTCTTCGGTATCCGAAATAGTATCTTTGATAAATCCCCTGCTTCATTCACTTGTAGAAAAGATCAAGTTGTTATCACAAGATTACATATTGGTCATACAAATATGACTCATATTCATTTAATTACAAAAAATAATAGAACTAAATAGTCCAGTCATTAAAGTAAGTTCACCTCGGAATTCGAGATACCCAGCTGTAAGTCTGTAAATAGTTGTATATTGACACCCTTAAAGTCGTCTCAAAACCTACATATGGTAGGGTGTAAGCAACTATTAAATTTCAAGGTCAAAGGTCACAAAAATCGGTTTTTTGCGCTTTTTTTGGAAATATCTCATTTCCTATGGGTTTTTTGCTATTTGTTTTTATTATCAATATTGTAGAAATACTAAATTCTCTACAAATTTTCTTTAAAAAATTTTTTATACGGTGTACCGTTTTCGAGATAGAGGGCGGAGAGCGCGCGGTCACCGCATCACTTCAGAAAGTAGCATACCTACCATATGTAGGTTTTGAGACAACTTTTAGGGTGTCAATATACAACTATTTACAGACTTACAGCTGGGTATCTCGAATTCCGAGATTCTTACCTAATTTAAGCTTAAATGACTGGACTAAAATGTAAATGTGGCTTAAACTTAACAGTGCTTCATCTTTTCGAAAGTTGTACCGCTTATAATAATGAAAAACAAATTTGTGATGTACCCACTAATTTAAAAGATTGTCTTTATAGTATACATGGATGTAAATGTACTGTAAAGTTTCTGAAAATGATAAAATTGTATAAATTAATTTAAATTGTATAACTGTGATCGTTAATGACCTTGTTGTTAAAAAGCGACCGTATATAAATAAATTTAAAAAAAAAATTTCTTATTATTAATAGAACATATTATATTCAAGCATTTCAATTTAGCTCCAAATGTCTTTAATCTGAAATAATATGATATAATAACAACTTCACTCTAAACATAATGTTCGAGACGGACTCATTAATACTGAATAAATAGGTATTACTGAATTAAAATATAGTCAAGTTCAAGGAAATGTTCGATGTAAATTATATTTAAGACAGAAATATCTCGCTGGAAATCATTTACTATAAATTATTGGTCACGGATCATATCACATATTAACAACGGATACTGTAAAATAAACAATATTCTTGCGCAAATATGTTTGAATATTCAGAAATATACAATATATAATATATGATCAAAAATAATAAAAATTGTGACGTCAAAATTCTTTCTTCTTTTCCGTTAAAAGTCGACAGTAAATATTTTTAACTAGTCCAAACGTTGTCAACTTATATGTTATAATGAAGTCTAGGACTTTCGCGAGTATTTATTGAAATAAACAAATATTTTTGGGATTTACTAGGCGTTTATAATTATTTTTAACGACATACTTAATCCCGACTTTTGGTTACTTTGCAGCAACCATGATCACAAGCAGACGAGATGCATATGTGTCTGAAGGCCTGCAGAGCTCGCAAACTGTTTCTCAAGGTCTTCACGGACATGGGATTTTATATTTTTAATGAGCTCAATATATTTTACAGGCATATTGTTATCCTTTAACTTACCTCCTACAATCTCAATGCAGTCAAGAACAGAGAAACTAGGAAATAATGACTTTAAATCAAAACTTACCATTATGTTATTGTTTCTAAATTTTACATGTTTTATTTCATTGACAAAGTGATAGGAATCCCTAACAAATAATTGTTAGTGACCGCGGAGTGCCGACTGGTGATAATATATTTGAAAGAAATTTAGCCAGATTAAGAGTTAGTAAATCAATAGGGCAATAGTTAATTCTTTTTTATGGACTTTGGGTAACTAATACAATGTTAATGGTTTTATACACGACAGTATGAATGATTTGATATCTAAATATATATTTTTAACATCTTTATTTATTAAGATATTGGTTTCTATAAGTACTTTACTAGTCGGGTCTTTACTAAGTTTTTTATAAATGGAATTATCTGCAAGAATTTCAGTTATTTTTTATCATACTCAATGTTAACAATTATTACGGTCGCTTTCGATTTATTTATTTTTAGTAGTGTTCATAATATTTTCATATAATTCTTGTTTTATTATTATTATATATCCATTACAATAAATATTGTCACAGGTTACATCTAATGTAACTTAAATAATTAATCAGATTTTCGAATATTAGTTCTTAAGAAGCACAAAAACGTGTTTTCTACAGAACACTCTTAACGCATTGAAACGTTCACCTCCACTATCCAAGCTCCTCTCTATACCTAACCAAATTGGAAAAGTTCCTACTAGGGCTGAAGTCGAAGTACGTTTCAAGAATGAATTAATGTGAGTTCTGGACAGGCCCAAGTCTTTAAGTAGTTTATAAATACAGTTCAATAGAGTAGTCAACTAAAAATATCACTAAGACCATTACATATCGGTTCTATGTAAAATGTTAAAACATGTCGGTATTTATGCTTGAAGGAATATTAATTTGCAATAACAATAAAAAATATCTAAAACAAGAATCTATGTACTACATTTGTAAAAGATTCTGTTAGCTCGTTGTAAAACGAAATAATTGAAAAATATATTTATTCTCTCTAGGTAACTTAAGTTACTTTTAGGATAATTTAAATATGAAGGTGCAGTTTTCGTTAACAGATATTATAAATTGCAAATTACTTCAGTCACTTCAAAATAAATCAAGCCGTTTCTGAGAATAAGCGAAACAAACAGGTAGGTTTTAGAAAAAATGCAATTTTAGCATAATATGTGCGGCTCATATATCGAAATATCAGCCTATCAGAGTCCACTGCTGAGCAAAGGCCTCTTTCTCACATGGAGAAGGTTTGAGCATTAATCACCACGCTTGCTCAAGACGGGTTGGTGATTTCAAACTTATAATTGTGAAACTATAAGTCCAGGTTTCCACACGATGTTTTCGTGCACCGTATGTCAGTGGTGTCTAAATACTCTTAGAAAGTACATATGACTCCGAAAAATCACATTGGTACTTGCCAGGTTTGAACCCGCGCCCTCGACAACGAGAGGCGGACCCTTTAACCACTAGGCCACCACTGACTTAGTATAATCGTATGTCCGAATTAGTGAGCATTGTGAGGCTACTGTTACACATGCTTATTTCAATCACGAAAGCATGCTTTAATTGAGCATTTGCTGAGATCTAAAATTATTACTCATAGTACTCGAGTACTCGACTCATTTAAATGAAACTAATATTTACGGATTTTCTGCTAGTATTTTATTACTTTACTAGTATTTTATTGTAATAAAATAACAAGACCCACTGACAGACACTCACATCTCGTCTGCCCGTGATCACGGTTGCTGAAAAGTAGCTGAAACGTGTATTCATTGTTGCTTAAAATAAGCATACTACTAGCGGCGCGGGTCCAAGGGTGGATGCTTTAAGCACGTCTAAACACGTTTGCTTATTAAGCATACTAGTACCGATCAGTTAATTACAACAGATGAAACGTCGTCTCCTCGTATTTCTGTAAGTAAATTAGCACTTGATCCCAAGTCCTGTCTTCTCGATATTTAATTTAATTTAAGCTTCTGACCGCATTGCATAGCCAGCAAATGGATGGTCTTATCTTTGTTTGAACGGACAGAGAGCGAGAAAAGTATGCTTTAAAAAAGCATATGTATCTGGAAAGTTTGTTTTAAGATTGTTTATTGCCCGCAAATATAAACGGCTGCCAGGTATGCTTGTTTAAACCATATGTAACTGTAGCCTAATGTATGTATATATTTGTTCCAGATGTCTGTCACAATGCCTAAGCGATGGTATCGTTCGAGAAGGACGAAAATCGTTATTATAGTTTTCTTAGCCGCCTCTATAATATACTACATAAGTCTCTCTGCTAGCTTACAAAGGGAGCAGAAACTCGATATTACCAGGAGGTATGTACATAGTTTTAGAAGCTTCTTGGATTATTAAAGTGTTATTCAAGCAATTGTGACAGAATTTCTCGACTGTAGCTATCCTGAATATATATTTAATTGCCTTGTCTCATTACTTCAACTAAATTAAAGAAACGAAAAAGATTCTGATGCTACGTCATAGATAGTTTATGTTAGAATAAAAAATGTGTTACTTTAATTTTACAAACAACAAATGGATTTGTAATAACAGCCGTATAAACGGTCCTAATTTATAGTTAGTTTTAATAATCTACCATTCATATTTTATTCTATTAAATAAGTTAATAATGACGCTGTTCGTATTATATTTTCTATTATTTGAATCTTTGTTTTTATTATGTTGGTGATTGATAAATCATATATATTTCAGGCAGCCTGTTATTGAGTAAGTAGACCTATTTATTTTGACGTATTTCTGTAGCGTTCAATATACTTTTTATTTGTAATGTATAGTTATAAACCTTTTTATATACATGGGAGGTGTTATTAAAATTGGAATTTCATGCAGCGATGAACATAATTTTATCAATATCGGTTAGGTGATATCTGTTTTATTTTATTATAATATACACTAAATATATAAATAAATCTTGACTATTTTCTAGTGTAAAATCCTATATTTTATTCGTAAATATTTTGAATTTATGATTTAATTCGAAGAAACCGTTTGATATTTTTAATCCAGGTCAATGGAAGGACGATTAGAACAATCTCTGAAACAGGACAAAGGCTCCGGTTGTGAGATACCCCGGTTGGATCCATTCTCTAAAGAAGTCACGCAGTTTGATAAGGACATACTCAAGGTTATGTGTTTGGGAACGGATTGGGTTAAATGTTATGTGGGTAAATTTGATTTGGATACTGGTTTTGTAATAAACCTTGATATTAAACACGAAAGATAACATATATTCTATGAATTAATATAATTTTTTTCAGCATTCTAAATGTAGGGTAGTTCCCAAAATATTAAATACCACCGATAACATAGTAAGTTCATACCAAGACATAATATATGAGAGTGATCAAAAATATACAATCGGTCCTCCCACAGAGGTCAGAGGTGATAACGAGTATGTTCTCACTAAGAGCGATCATGTAAAGGTTAAGTGTTCAGGGAAACATAGAGACAGGTGAGATTATGTGTTAAAGGCAGTAGAAAGTGTAGTGAAAAATACTTTTCAATAATCATGACAACAGAAAGACTATCGTTTATTCTTAGTTTTTATAATCTATCACTGCTGTTTCTTGAGATCTTTCACTGTGGTCAAGTTATATATTTTTTTTTGATTAGTAATTTTTCAGATATGTTACTTGCTATTCATATTTATTTAACAGTCTTGATTATTTTCCCTAGTATAAATGTCACGTTACAATTTTGAATAATTGTTACTAATGGAAATCTGAACAAAATGTTTCTAATGTATTCAAGTTTTTCCAGTATACTCCCATCCAAATGGATCGGCCACTCTCTTGGCTTCTGTTCCACTGTTCTTGCAAAACTCTCTCCAAAAAGAAGAGGTGACTCCTTGAACGTGCTCATCCTGGGATTCGACTCCACCTCCAAAAACGGATTCATACGAAAAATGCCGAAGAGTTATAAAGTTTTAAAGGAAACATTAGGCGCTACGATTTTGAATGGGTATGTAACAACCAACATGATATTTTGAATGATATATTACGGGGTAGATTTTCTTTGTTGTTTTTCTTAAATTTATCTGCATCTTTTTAATAAGAAACTTTATAAGAAAACAATATCTAAAATGGTAAACAACTTTACATTTCGTTACTTTATGTTTCTCTTGAGGAATTCTAATCTAAATACCGACCCCAATAGTCTTAGTAATATTAGAAAATTTCAATAATATTTTATGATAGGTACAATATAGTAGGCGATGGGACGCCCGCCGCCCTGTTCCCGATCCTGACGGGGAAGACGGAGTTGGAACTGCCTGACGTGAGGAAGAAGATGAAGAACAACAGAACCTTGGACGACATGCCCTTCATATTCTATAAGCTGAAGGATGAAGGGTGAGACTTGGTGGATAGGGTGTACTTAATTTTGGGGTAATATTATGAACGTCAGTCTTTTTATGTTTATCTTGAAGTAAACACTTCACTCTGTTATGTTTCTTGTTTATTACAATATGTTATAGTGTTGAATATTGGCGCTCGATAAATTAGACATATAAGTACAAACACACAATTATTTTTTATTGGACATGGAGATCCTAAACTTTAAAAATATTGGAAAGAATGAACATTAATAGTTATAAAAATTGAGACATATATTTTAAAGAGAAATCTAAATGATTTTGGATTTTATAAGTGATATTTTTTACTTAATTATAAATTAAATCTTCTTTATCTTGTAGTTCGTTTCTTAAAAATTAATTTATGTATACCTTTATTACATAAGACTACTACAAATTATGATTAGCTGCAAATGAGCAAAATGCGTCACAAACTTACTGATGCTTAAAGATCTGTTTGATGTTAACATAATATGTACGTATGATTTCAGTTACCGAACAGCATTCTTCGAAGACATGCCCTGGATAGGAACATTCCAGTAGAGATTCAATGGTTTCAAGAAGCAACCCGCGGATCATTACTTGCTATCGTTTTATATGGAGGAGTCAAACGGAGGTAAGAAATGGTGGACGAGCAGCTTGAACAAATACTGCGTGGGAGATACTCCGCAGTATAAACTCATGTTGGATATTACTGATCAGGTGCATGGAAATAATTCTTTAAGTTTTATTTAATAAGGTATATTTTTGATTGGTTCATCATAATTTTTCAATTAAGTATATAGAATATTGAAATACTTACTACAATTATACGTTTTAGATTTTATCTGATACAATAACTCAGTTGTTCTGACGGTGCTTAGTTTTATAAGTCAAATATTATTTTCCTGTTTTATCTTTTCATTCGTCTTCTTTTCAGTTTCTCCGTCTGGATGGAAAACGTTTTGTGTTCACGTTTATAGTTGACATATCCCATGATGACTTCAACATGATATCTATAGCTGATGAAGACACTGCGGAGTATCTTACAAGATTCCATGACCGATATAAAGAAGACACCTTGATAATTGTCATGGGGGACCACGGAACGAGGTAAATATTATAATTAAATCAAATAAACAAAAAGCAAATGATATATGTAATGTTATTATATTTAATTTTTTACAATTGTATTAATTGTAGCACTCATAAATAATAATCATCGAATTGCCTCTACCTTTTATTTTTTCGTTATGGGTTAATGTTTAAGAGATTTACTCAAGAAAGTATCATATGTTTTAATATTGCCATTTGTTTGCTAATAATATAATACGATATAGCAACTAAACTAAAAATAAATTAAAACTTGACTCGTAAAAGAGATCCTCAAGAATTATCAATAAATAAGCTTGCCACACAATGTTTTTACCATAAAATAAGGTACGCAAATGTTCGTGATACTCTCCAAGGGAAACTTGAAGAGAGATTCATGGCGATCAGACTTCCAGAAAAACTGAAGAAGAGGAGAACAGAGGCGGAGAAGAATCTGAAGGAGAACGTGGAAGTATTGACGACACCTCACGACATATACGCTACGGTGTTAGATGTACTGGACCTGACGCAGTTCACTAACACATATAGAGTTAAAGGAGCCGATCAGTGTTGGAACCGGTCAGTAACATTATAATATCATTGATGAACTCGAGCTAACGTGATAGTTCAGTTTGAGAAACAGTTGGAATGCGATATTTTGGATGCAGGTTCAAATCCTACTTGTTTGTACTATTTTAAGAGCTTTTTACCAGAAACTAGGAGATCGCAATACATATGTTTTTTGAGCTGGTACATCCAAATTTTTGACAGAAACTAAAACTTTACATACGATAATTATCCACCTTCAACATAATCTTAATAAATTTAATGTTTAGCTTAGCTATTATTAATAAGAACTTGATATTGTACTTGAGCACATGTCCTTCTCCAGATTCCAAAGAACAGATCGTGTAGCGAGGCGGGTGTGGAGGCTCACTGGTGTTCGTGTCTGTCGTGGCAGAACGTGACGCACGATGACGTCATGTTCAGGAGGACGGCCGCCGCGCTCGTGGACTTTATTAATGATCTCACTGAGGAGAAACGGCCCGTATATATAATAGGAGAACAATAACACTTATTGATATAGCACTTACCTAACTATAGGGTTTGAAGGGAAGTGGTTCCGTGTATTATGAGACAAAACCTCTTAGCATTCAATGAATGCACTGTGCAGGTGCCGGGTCCATGGCGTTACAGAGAGAGGATCTTCAACAGTGTCTATGACTTGCGACCCTTGTTTAATGGGGCCCTATCTAACGGGGGTTAATCGCTCACATCCACCGTCCAAGCTGCTCACTCTACTAAACCAAATTTGTAAATTTATTAATGTTATAATGTCCGTTTATCTTCAGGTCGGTGTGTGCGGTCCGCTCCCTCAAGTCCGTGTCGTGGGTGATGCGAGCGAGGCCCAACAGCGGCGTATTAACGTTCGTGGAGGCTCGCGATCAAGACGGATTCGTTGGACGGTTTGGAAACAGAGTGAAACAGACCAGGGAGAACTATCAGCTTAAGGTAAGAAGAAGTAAAAAACCTGAAGTTCTTTACTATTAAAATAGTTTTTTGCACGCTTTTAATAGCCCCTTTCCAACTATTAGCAGCGTTGTTACATCCGATAGGTCGAATTGTAAAAAATATTATTAGGTATACTTACTTTGGATTGCGGGTGGATAATTTAATGTAAAAGAATCCGTACCGATAGGATGGAGATCAAACGTTAAACGCTACTTCTTAATCTATATCCCTTAGCTGGTTTCGTGGGGTTGGCGCGGCCTCCAAGCGTCTTATTTTTTTCATTTCTTTAAAACTATTTAACTTGCGTGGAAGCCATTTTGAGTAATCTCATTACGTCGTGTCTTACGACGGGTGACGGACTTTCGGCGTTTTATTATTTTACCTGAGTGGAGGTACGTGCGTTATGGGGATCACGCGGCCCCCACTATACCATTTACGTCAATTTTTGGTTAATATTTTATTTCATTTGTTCGTATGTTTTAGAGTTATTTCGTTGGAGAGACTGTTAAGTGAAAAAACGATTGAAGACTTATTGGCCTCGGATTCCGACTCGAAGAACATGTCAGTGACAACTATGAATTAAGCGATCTGGAGCAGTCATCAACACACGATTCAGAAAGCGGTGAAGATCTTAGTCCCGATATTGAAGAATGTTTTTCAGAGAGTGAAGGTGAACCTACTGCAGCACCGAGTCAAAGGAGTTATTATGGAAAAAACAAATACAAATAGTCTAAAAACCCACCAGCACCTTCACGTACTCTTCAACATAATATAATAAAACAAAGAACTCGATTGATTGGAACAGAAACGACTAAAAATCAGATGTCTACCAAAGAAACATTTGAGCTGCTCATAGACGATAATATTATAAGAATAATAAAAAAATATAACAACGAAAAAATTACAAAGAGCTTAGAAAAGAATTCTACGGTCGCATTTAGTCAAACCACGTTTCTGAAACGGAGATGAAGGCTTTTATTGGTCTTTTGTTTTGTTTTCAAATCTGGACTTGAAGATATAGAAGATTTGTAGCACACAGCACAGTACAGTAGCACAAAAATACTATGTACTAGTTGTCAAGACTGATCTTAGTTTACTTGTAATTTTCCTGAGCCCTTAGTATTATATTTGTGTTGATTTCTTTTAGAAAACGCTAATCAGTGATTTATTTCTTTATATTTCCAGAGTTTCTTGTATAAAGAATAAGAAAACATATACATACATAATACAGAAAATTATTATTTTTTAAAGTTAATATTATGTAAGAAAAAGAAAATGCCACAATTTTAATGTTTTTGTGATCACTTGTAATAATTAAGAAAAAAGCATTACAGTAATAAAAATTTATTGCTTCATTTAAAGAAGCTTATTATTTATCTTTTCTTAATTAAAACTTAAATAAAATTTCGGTCATTTATACCTTAGGTGTAGTTTAGTGATGGTTGATTCCAAGTGCCGTTTAAAAAAATCTGGATATAATTTTAGAAATTTATTAAGGTTCTAAGTTTTATTTGTTGCGAATGTACTGCTCATTGTGAAGAAGACTATACTGTTATCAATTATCTCAATCATCGACATAAATGAAAAAACGTAAAAATAGTTTCAATAAAGCTTAATTGAATCTACTGTCCATATATACAGTTTATTAGATGATTTAAGTGATAACTAGTGATAGTCATTGGTGGTTCAACACTAAATGACTGAAAGGCTGAAAGTTCTATGTTTATAATTTCAGATCGCAGTAGGACCTGGTATCGGTAAATACGAAGCATTAGTGACTTATGTTATCAACGAAAACAGATTTGAGATAAATTCAAGAGACATATCAAGGACTAACGCGTAAGTAACAGAATTATTAAAATCTATTAGTCTATACTGGGAGCAATACATTATATGTAACGAACACAGTTATTTTTAAAATGTATATATCGGATTTATTACAAATTCGTTGTTTTTAAAGAGAGAAACGCCAGCCTCGCTGACGTTATAATATCACTTCTTTTAGAGCGTTCCATAATATTTTAAAATGAAACTTCAATTGATCTTAATGCTCCTGTATTTCTCGAAGATTCTTCATAATAACATACTTCAATGATACGCGCTCACTGAACTCTGAATTTTGCCGTCGTGCGTCCAGACGTCATATTTTTAACAAGATTTAAACATAGTTCTATTCTCCTTTTAAACAATCGTTGATTTCGTTTTACTTTTAACAATAATCATGAATACTAATGAGATTTAAATAAGAATTGATGACATCCTCAAATTATTTTCACAACGCATCCGTCATTAAAGCTGATAGCGCCGATATATATATATATATATATATATGATACAAGATAATATACTAATAATATATTATACATATTACAGTTACAACAACGAGCCGAGCTGTATAAGCGACACCCACCCTCACCTCAACATGTACTGCTACTGTAACCAATAGACATTAACAATATATGTACATATAGTATTAAATGAAACATTACACGGATATGTTTTATATTATATATGAAAAGAATTATACACAGGTCTTTCATTGTATATAATGTATATAATTGGCACAAACTATTGTTTTAGTATCAATGAAGATATGTTTATACTCGGTATGTATTCAGTTCAAGTTGTTTATAGCGGGGAGATGTGTTAGTGGTCCTGAGTTACCTGTAACGTTAGTATTATTTGTATATTTAACTCTCTCATAATTATTAATATGAATATAATAACTCGGTGATAATAATTAGTTTCTATTTTTATTTTTATTATGTACAAAAGACATACCAAACATTATAATATTTTTTGTAATCTACTTTGATTTTTAACTTTCTACTATTATATGTTATCTTTTACTTTTGAAATAATTTATTGCTTGATTGTTATAATCTTAAAAAATCGTTTTTCTATAATAACTATGTTATTATATAGGCATTACTTTATATATACAGATGAAAATAGAGTATTTGGATACTATGCGTTCCTCTTTATTTTATTACTACATAATGCCCAAGTTACGGATCCTTTTCATTAACCGTGATCACGGGCACACGAGATAAAAGTGTCTGTCAGTTAGTCTTTTTATTTGTCACTGTGTCTCCTAAGGTATTCTGGTATGATTACGGACATAATATTTTATATATTTTTTAATTAAGGGGTCCCAGGTGTTAAATAAATTCATATTTCATTCAAAAATACATATTATGTTTAAGTAATATACAAAATGAAACAACGATATGTACATATTTTTAATAAGTTCTAGATTGTTATGAGTATTTTAAATATTAATATAACAAGTAAAGTAAGAATTGATTTGTTATTAAATATATAGAAGTACCTTATAATAGAGATTTATTTCTTTATTGGGGGTTCTTCTTTTTCATTTTATTACATCTAGGCAAGTAAGAGTTCTGAAATATATTATAAATAAACAGTGAACTTAATTTACGAAATGGAATTGAGTATTAGTTTTTTAAAGAAACCTTTTTCTGTTATATTTCTGATACTCCGTTGTGATATTGGTTATAAACTTGAAATTATAAAATGGAGAAAAGGGACACGAGTTTTGTTTTTATTTGATTTCTCTACCAGAAACCGATTGTATTTCGGTATAACAAACTTATACAGGAGAATGCTTGTAGGATTCTTACACCGAGACGTCGTTTCTTTGATTCCCTTTGAACCAATGCCAATGAAATATAGTATACAACCACTCAGAAGGGACTCAGACAAAAACAGGACATTAAATCACTGCACTTTATATAATCTTTAAAAACAATGTTTGGACAAACAAAAAAGGCAATGACTTAAAAAAATTAGTATTGAAAATATACTAATACTACAACAAAAAAAAAACTAGGAGATTCTAGAATGTACTTAACGAAAAATTTGTAATTAAAAAATAAATTTGTGAATAGGTTTTGAGATATTCACACTGAGATAAACTAAAAATAAATGCTTCTAGACAAAACAGGATTTAATGAACATACAACGTTTTGATTTCCTTAAATGGCTTAAAAGCACGAAGAGCTAACTTTTATTTACTTTTGATATTAATATAATAAAAAAAAAAAAATGTCACTTCAATCAAAAGATATACATATTTTTGACAATTTGGTCATGTAAACGACATCTCTAGCTTTTAAATTATTATTATATAATACTAGCTGCTCCCCGCGGTGTTAAACACGGATTTCCGGGATGTAAAGTAGCCTATATGTTATTGCTGGACGTCAGCTTGCCGTATACAAAACTGAATCAAAATCGGGTCAGCCGTTTGAGCGTCAAGAAGTAACAAACATACACACACACTCACAAACTTTCGCAATTAAAATATTAGTAGGATGTTATTTAATCGATAAATTACATGAACTGTTAGCGAGCTTATTTATTATTGAAAAAAGTTATTTATAATAACTCTTAATTGTTATAACGAAAAAAGTTTGATTTTTTTCATAATAATTTATTTACGAAAATACATTACGCAATCTTTAAAAAAAAATAAAGACTGTAACATAAAAATATTTTGATATATAACTGGGACTCCTAAAAGTCTTCTTAATATAAATTAATGTATTCACATGCGGTTATAAGAGTTTTCATTGTAACATTTAAAAACAGCCCCACATAATACTGCATATCATATCATATCATATATGATATATCATTTGTAAAAATAAAATAAAATCGATGAGTTATAGGGATGGTCTACCTATTAAACCATATATGTATATTTCATATATATATATATATATGAAATATATTTCACATCAGAAAAAAAATTGATTTCCTTGTATTAACATTTATTTACAAAAAACATTACGCAATCTTTAACAATAATAAAGACAGTAACAAAGAAATATTTTGGTATAACCGGACTCCACCAAATCCTTAAAAGTAAGGCACAGATAGAATTAAAGTTAAATATACACACACTCGGTGTCCATTAACACTGCTTGTCGTCATTTAGAATAAGGACTATTTACAGATCAGTTAGAGGAAGGGAAGAAGATCCTTCTCTCTATCAAATAAAGATAAACAATCATCTTAAACAAGCCTTCTTTATATTAAGTCTTCTAATAAGGTCCGTTGTTATAATCCTTGTTGTACGCTTGTCTGTTACTGTCGTAGCCTGATCCGGCGCCCGACGTCCTCGTATGAGATTCTGGGCTTGAAACCGTCCTGGTCGGCTTCATATTCAACGGTCTGGTGACAAATAATTCATTTCATAAGTCATCCTCATGGTCTCTATTGTGTTTATAACAACAACCTACCCTCCTATTATATATTACCTGTTTCCTTCCATCAGGTTAGACGACGTAGTAGACTTCCTCAGTCCCCTTCGGTCCCCTCGTCGTGACTCTCGGTGACCGAAGTTGTTGTCGGAGGGAGCGTCCTGGACCATGTATTCAAAGTCGTAGTTCGCAGGCTCCTGTTAGTGAAGGTTGTTATTAAAATGACTTAAAAATAATACTTGAAAGAAGAGTAATTATGATACTAAGAGATAAAAAGATATGTGGCCATACAAAACAGTAGTATGGGACATTTATGAACTTTAGCATTTATAATGAGTATTCTAGTATTCCAAGTCTTGATTGAATCTATCCCTAATTCTCTAATATTAAACTCACTCCATTGCTTCCATCATCATATCCTCGAGCACTGGGAGGGAGGTACTGTCTGCTTTGTTGGTTGGCATATTTGTTGTCACTACCACCTTGAAGTAATTGAATAATATTAGAATAGAAATGTAGTAGGGAACACAGGCATGCGTTCAAACTGTGAAAAAGATATAAGTTCTGGGATCTAAGATTTTCGCGAGTATTACTACGCATTCTTTTTATTTTTTACTGTCAACTACATACTCCCCGACGTTTCGGTTACTTTACAGCAACCGTGATCATGATAAAAACGCGTAGTTAATCCGAAAATATAAGTTTTATTTATATGAGTACTGGATTTTTAATTTTTGTTCAGTAAATATTATTATAAATACAACATACTTCGTTCAAATCCAGGGGCTCCATATTCTTGAGAGGGTCCATTGGATCCAGCCTGATCTGGTGCACCGTACTGAGTGGAAGGTGCTTGGTATTGGTTTACAGGTGGCAAGTATTGTGCCTTTGGTGCTTGGTATTGGCTCGGAGCTGAATTTTGGTTCCCATAAGCTTGATACTGGTTGGTTGCTGGTAAGTATTGGCCGGTGGGTGTTTACTTGTGTCCTTTATATTGGTTGTTCGGTGCTTCGTACTGAGAGGAAGGAGTTTTGGGTAGTCCGTATTGAGAGTTTGGTTTCCGGATACTTGCAGGTGGTCTGTAGGCAGATGTAGGACTTCCTCTGTAATATTTTGTCAAATTCGATCTATGTTTTTATATAATAATTAATAGTTTTTTGCAACCACAAGGAATTTTTAATATTTAATTCATGTTATGGAAACAATTAGAAAAGAAAATTGATATATTATATTATTATTATTATGATTTGTTTATTAACCTAAAGACAGCTTCAGTCTGTCTCTGACTGAATCCGGGAACACCATAACTCTGAGAGGGAGACGCGTTCCTCGCTTGTGGAGGAAGATACCTGGAGATTAAACTTTCATTAGTGAAGGTAGTGAGGAAAAGAAATATTCATATAGAAGAATAATTTGAATTCCTTTATTATTATTATTATTAGCTCAATGTTTTGTTACCTTTTATTAACTGGTGGCTTCGCCAAACACGACGCCACAAGTAACGAACACACTATGACACACTGAAAACAATATGGCATTAGAATGAATGAATGAATGAAATATATTACAAATAAAATCTATACTAATATTATAAAGCTGAAGAGTTTGTTTGTTTGAAAGCGCTAATCTCCGAAACTACTGGTTCGAATTAAATAATTCTTTTTGTGTTGGGTAGTCCAGCTATCGAGGAAGGCTGTAGGCTATATAACATTACGCTACGACCAATAGGAGCAAAGATATAGTGGTAAATATGTAAAAAACGGGAGAAATTATTTCATCTTTGAAGTCTTCCGTTGCGTGCGCCGTGAAAACGGTTCAAGAAACACAAAAAATATGTATTAAAGAATAATAGCTCTTTTAATGATCTAAAAAACAGTCTGCGACAATAATTGTCTATCTTTTAAGATTAAATCACAAAAACCGTTTTTATGGTACCTTATTTGGTCGAAATAATTTGTTTAAGTTGTATCAACATAATAATATTAATCTTTATTCAAATAAACAAATAAATATGTTGTTGGTTAAGAGTACTTCATTGTGAATAACAAAACAGGTTTTATCCTGAAAATTCTACGGGAACTCGACCATTCCGAAAACCCCGCAAGAACGGGAACTATGTATGTGGGAAGAACCAAAAATCTGCCGGAAGTCATTATTCCACGCGGACGAAGTCGCGGCATAAGCTAGTTAAGAATATGTGGCGTGTAATATTTTTGTGAATAAAATATTTTTTTCAGGAGTTTTCAGGAGAATTGAAGGAAAATGTTTTACTACCCAATTTTCAAACTAAACCTTTAGTTGAGCTTATACTCGTAAATTATACTATAGAAAACATTTAGATTTTTTTACATGTTATAGAATCAATGTCAGCTAAATCATAAAAGGATTATTCTATGTTTTATTAATAATTTAATTGTTTCAATATAGCTCTGAGGATATAGTCATAACGTACATACAAAGTGACATCATACGAAAACAGTAACTCAAATTCACTCTCAAAATGATAAGTCCTCACACAATACACACATAATACATAGTACATATCAATCTTACAACACTTCAGATAGAATAGAGCGGGGATGATAAATCACGGAGATGTTTCCTTCACAAGAGATCGCACGTCTTATACACACGACGATGATCTAATCACATAACAACAAAATAATTTTTAACAAATACAATTCTTTTAAAAATATTATTATGTAACACACTTTGTTATGCTGACATGACACATTACATATGTATCTTTATTCGAACAGTTTCTATTTTATTTTCGTGATAGTTAGTCGTGTGTTTTAAATATGATTCAGTTTAAAACTCGATATTTTCACGTTAATTTTACATCATAAGATACCGCGGAGATGTTTAACTAAATTGTACGATTTTTTGTATAGTAAAGGTATATACAATACAAGGCCCTATAAAATATATAAATAAAATTAAGTAATTAATAAAATAATTGAAAATGCATTCAAAGATACTCGTTTTGTAATAATTAGAAATAAATTATCCTTCATTTAATATAACATTTTCATTACTTATAAGTTCCAGTTCATCATAGAAGAATAAAACATATATTAATATAATAACATTTCTATCCATTAAGTCTGTACTCTTAGCTGCACTTCATTTTATTATTAAGTCAGACAAACCACTCTCAACGTGTATTTCACAGTCCAACGGCTGCCTTGGGGATATTTTTTTTACTTTTGTTCGTGTTTTGGTTAACTCTCGTTTCTTTTTAGACTTTTTTTAATTAACTATTTATAAAACTAACATTGTTAATGTCACATAAAACCATTAAACGTTTTTATAAGACCATTTTTAAATATCTCTTCAGTAATGATTGTTAAATATTATCTTTTTTCTTCTTACATAACAACCATTCATATAAATATTTCGTTTTTAATAAAAAATACAGTAACCATAACATAATATAGTTTATGATCTTAATTCTTTGTTTCATCTGAAATAAATATAACGAAAACGAGTACTCGAATAAAACTAAATTTTCAATGTACTGTGTAATAATATTATTCAGAAATATATATACATATATACAGGGTGACTGGTGAATTACTATCGATACTTGAGGACGTGATATTTGACGATCATATATGACAAAATAAAAATTAATATAACATAAATATTAATAAACTTCTTAGTAAAGTTAACCAAAAGTTATGTAATTAATTACGCATCGTATGAACACCCTACAGATTAGGTATACACACACACACACACACATACGCGCGCGGCGGCGTGTTGTTGTATCAGCACGCCGCCGCACGCGTCCACACTTGGAACACTTGGAACGGGTCCACACTTTATTTATTTATACGGAAATTTGGTCAAAAATTAAGTACCTATTTTTTTTACATAATTCGAATGAGAATCATGTACCGAGTATGCTCCTTAAATATTGATAGTAATTCACCAGTCACCCTGTATATATATATATATATAATTAGATTGGTGAGTTTGTTTATTTTTGTAGACCGTACTTATCACAGGATCGATTGCTTCATATCCTCTTTTTATCTATATCATTTTTCGAAAAACACCCTGATGTCACGCCACAACTAATAGCTACGGAGAATCTTTCAATGAAAAATGTATTAAAAACGTGATAATATATTCCTTAATAGCTTTCGTTATACGCTGTCTTCTTCTACCTGGCAATTTCCCAGCTTTAGCCAGGGTCTGCCTTACATTTTGTGAATTACTAATTGTTTTTAAGACCAGCCGCCTTCCTGACATCAACCCTCTTTGGGAATGCATTAATCAGTGATGTCTAAATACTCTTAGATAGTATATATGTATGACTCGGAAAAATCACATTGGTACTTACCAGGGCCTGTATAGAACCCGCGCCCTCGTGCATGAGAGGCAGGCATTTTAACCACTAGGCCACCACTAACTAATAATAAACTGTGTACATGTATAAAAGATTCCAAAACCGTAAGTAGTTTTTTAAGAAACCCAAAATCTCATATTTTCAATTTAACAGTTATAGGCATTATGTTGCAGTTTAATATTGGAATCCATCGTATTCTCTTATTGAGATATTCGATAACAGAATTAATGAAAAACATCTGACTAGTATTGAATATCACAAAAATAAAAAAAAAATATCTTGAATAAAATTCACAAATTATTAAAGCAATCTGCATTTTAATTTGTTGAAAAATAATATGCATATCACATGCTGCCTGAAGGTATTCTGATAAATATAAGGGAAAAACCTCTATTTTTGTAAATATTAAATGTCGTCTTTCAGTTTTCATGATTTTTATGAAATTTTATAATACACTATACGCCACTAACACCCCTTTATATGTATGTGTATTAATTGTATTTGTCACTACCAAACCGTAGCCTATAAAATAATTTTAATATAAATGCTATGTTTGTTATTAATTGGATGTGTGAAACTACCAAAATTAGTTTCAAAATTATTGTTTTGTAAAACAATCTTAATGATGGTAAACAATTACAGCAACTTTTAAATTATTATACTTTTATCAATTTCGTTAGTGTATAAACAAAAACCTTGTTTTGATTGGAGCTCAGTAAAGGCTCTAACTACCACTCACTTATCCCTCAGCTTCAAATAGAATAACGTTACGTTTTAAAGTGGTAGAGCCTAGCTGTGGTCAAGTGATTGCAGCTCGAACACGGGCTGGCTCGACTGAGGAAGTACCACGCTCTCACAGAAGATCGGCGTGAAGTAGCCTTAAATGGCTGCGTTTCGTCCGATGTGTGAGAGAGCCGGCTGCCCTTTCCCTATTCCTACCCTTTCCTACTATTTCCTTATTCCCACCCCTCCCTATCCCTAAAAAACAAGGTTGGCAACGCATCCGCAACAAGATGTTGTAGATGTCCATGGGCGACGGTAACCACCTTCCATCAAGTGACCTGTCTGCTCGTTTGCCACCTGTCACATAAAAAAAAATTCAACAAAGGGCCAAGTAATGTTCACAAACTAAGCCTGTCCTAACTATCGTGCATCATACAATATGTACATAAATATATAAATATCGTATTACTATATTAAAACTAATTTATAATAAAAATATCATTCATTCTGTATATTTGGATAACTTTGCATTAAATTATTTCAACAGCAAAAATCTAAACCAATAAAGTTAATTCGATTTATATAAGCTTTGATAGCAATTATTAACAACTTGTATATTTTTATTATACAAATTGTGATTTATATCCTAGGTGACCGATCCATAAATTTTTGACATCTCTAGACTTTACAATACAATTAGTTACTATAGGACGCCACCTCAAATAATAAAATCTTTAGAAATAACAATTTCATTTAAATCAGCCAACCTGTTTATTTTCCCACTCTTTCCAAGATACTCGACAAACAATATATTTTTGTTTCCAGAGAATGTTACAGAGCCGTATTTAGTATTTTTATTTATCTCACCAAAAACATGCCTGTTAAAAAGTGGGCCAAGTTCCAATCGGCTAATTGTTTGCCTAAAAAAGGGTTGAAATCCAATCTAATGCCAACTTTAGATGCACTTTGAAATCGATCATAATCATCTTCATCAACATAACAGCATGATCCACTGGTAAACATTTGCCATTCCCAAGACTCGCCACCACACCCAGTCCTCTGCCTTCCACATCCAGCCACTACCCGCCACCTTATTCACGTCAACGGTCCATCTGGCCGAAATTCACTTTACCATACACCCAACTTAAAATATGGTATAGTTGTGAAAACACGTAGGTGCTTGGATAAAAATATCTAAAATTATAATACTTCTAAATTTCTTAATTAATTTAAGAGTCTTTTACTTAATTCTGTTATAGTATAAATCTTTACTGCACAAAATTATGTCATTTTAGTGAAAAATTCCCATTGTTGTAAATATCTTTGAGAAAATAAGAACTCTTCATTATATTTGTCATAATAATTTCCTCTTCTAATGATCAATGAATTAATTATAATAACATAATATATGATATGCACTAAAAACATAGAAAAATTATGATGGTGTGCACATATGTAGTACATGATGTTACTTTTTCCGACATGTTTCGACGGAGATTTAAAGAAAAACAAATAGAAGACGTAGTTCCTCTTATATTCTTCTATATTTTATATAGTGTGTTTCCAAATATTTAATAAAAAATGTATCTAAAGCTGAGGGTACAATAATACACCGCGTTGTTCCTAGCCTCGATACCAAGATGACGTCATCACAAAACAATAGAACATTGAAGCTCCTCACAGTAACGAAACCTGTTAGTGGAGAATGAACTCGTGACTATACGAGTATGTAAACAGGATTATAAATCAAACACATTGGAAGTTTAGTATTTCACCTAGTTTCACAATATTTACAACAATTTAGGACAAAATTTTGTGAATTTTCTAGAATATTCTGTGTCAACCAACGTATCAGACGTTAGGCTCTCACTTCTTAGCTACATAGATTCATATCTCCTGACAACTCTTTTAATAATAAAGTTATCCATACATTAATTCTGGTGAAATAAAAAAATCTCATTTCTTACAAAGGAAAACTTTATTCAAGTTAGGTATATAAGAAAATAACATCAAATTATTTACAATGTCAAAATATATTTTTTCCTTCAAATCTCATTTACAATATTTTCATATTTCAGTAAATAATTCAGAATTCAACTTCCTTATTTATTAACTGATGATAAAAAGTCAGTCTTGTGTCCGTTTTATGAATTTGTTAATTGAATTATTGAAACGTATTTAATAAGATTACGAGAAAATTATGACGTCGTAAGAAAAAAAAAACTGTTTATAATTGTATGAAGCACAGGAACGAGTTTGTGTGGAGATAATATTGATGAATGCTTTGTGAGTACTCTCTGTGTGAGATGTTATTACATTTTGTATTTGTTTATTTTCTATTTTATATTTGATTATATATTTATAACACGAGAAGTACACAATAGCAGTAGAAAATATATCACTATCATCGGAATTTAAATTTTCTGTTGACAAAAAACAAATTCAATAACGTTTTCACACGTCTTTCAGTTTTAATTTAGTCCTGAGATAGCCGCAAATATCTCAACCCGTCACCGGCGTGCGAATCGGCAATTTTATCAAAAAATCCAATTTCCGCCTTCGCCTGTCATGTACAGTCAGCAGAAAAGTTGGAAAAAAAAACTGCACAGCGAGCTTGAAATTTATAACTTTTTGAACGTTTGCTACGTACAAACAAAAAATATATATACATTGTTTAAAATAGTCTGACAGAAATATGTTTACAGAAAAATATTCAAGTAAAACTGTTATACATATATAAGACGAATACGGCTTTTACAAATATTGAGAGACCAAAGATATTTGACTTAAAATTTGTAAATACATAGTTGATTGAATTCCATCGCTCATATTAATTAATATTTCTACCTGTTTCAATATTTTAATTTCAAATATAATATAACTTTGCCTGCCGGACGTACTCGGCTAATCGATGTATTAAGGCTGTATCGGCTCGTCACCGGACCGGTTCCTTTAACGATTGTAGAACTCGTTACTTCACTCAACAGATAACGGAACAGAAAACTTACATGAAACTGTTT
Source organism: Danaus chrysippus (assembly GCA_916720795.1). NCBI lineage: Eukaryota > Metazoa > Arthropoda > Insecta > Lepidoptera > Nymphalidae > Danaus > Danaus chrysippus. The sequence continues at coordinate 12,308,641 of CAKASE010000044.1, forward strand.
TACGATATTTGATAAAACACGAACGATATATAACTACAGAGCCTCAATGGTTTTCATGTTTTAATAGTTATTCTTTTCCAGATTATTCAGGTTCCTGTTTTTTAAATTATGTTTAATACTATTGGCAATAAAAATATTACTTTGCATCTTTTTGGCTTCAAATGCTCGTAAGTATGTATTTCTAATACTTTAATATTTGAAATATAAAAATGAAGATTATTCGATCTAAATGAAGACTAACATACTAAGTTTTACTATTACAAAATCTCACGGAGACCATAATTACTTTAAAATTTATTGAATTTAAACATTATTCTAGGTCATGATAAAATATTTGTACACTTCATATAAATATGTACCTTAATATTAAAACATCAATGTTCCAGAATTGTATAAAAATCGTTTTAAATTTTATAAATAGCCATTTCAATTTAATTCTGAGCTTTGGTTTGCGAAAATAATTGCGTCATGCCGAGGACAATTGATATCGCTACGTTTACAATCCTCTCTCAATAAGATATATCGGCGCTACCAGCTTTAATAACGGATGCGACTTGAAAATAATTAGAGGCTGCCATCAATTCTTATTAAACCTCATTAGTATTTATGATTATTGTTAAAAGTAAAACGAAATCAAAAGAGAATAGAATTATGTTTGAATCAAAAATATGACGTCTGGACTCACGACGGCGGACTCCAGAATTGAGAATTCAGCATTGATAATTCAGAGTTCAGTGAGCGTGTATCATAGAAGCATGTTATTATGAAGAATCTTTGAGAAATACAAGAGCATTAAGATCAATTGCAGTTTCATTTTAAAATATCATCGAATGCTCTAGAAGAAGTGACATTTGTAACGACAGCGAGGCTGGCGTCTCTCTCTTTAAAATCAACGAAAATGTAATAAATCCGACATCAGAAGTGGGATCGCTCTCGTGATCATGCCGGTCTTATAAATCCTATCCAGCTGAAGAAAATAACCATGTGGAGAACTTGCGTACTGAAGAACGCTACAAGAGAATTTTTTTCATGCCATTCATTGATGTCAATAATGCAGAGCGTGTGCAAACGTTTACTACAAACAAATCAAGGGATAATATTAAAATTGCTACTAAGATCATCGTACATTTTACATCGTTTGACCCCGGTGGTAGTGTGTCTTCGGGAATGGTGTCAACACATCTATATGGCTATAAATACTTCCGTAGTAAATCAGGAAGCATGATTCTCAAATGAAAATGAAATATTTAAAAGGAGTGAGCTCAAATATGTAAATACGATTGGTTACAACATCTACATAAGAAGCCACGTAGTATGGATATTAAGCGGAGATATTATGCGACGATGTGGCGCTATAACTGAGGCAAGACGGGCACGTTCTAACTGAAGGTTGAGGCCATAGCAGGCTTGACCAAATACTAATACACATCCTGAGTTTTCAGATACCAGCTCCTCTCAACAATTAAAAGAACCTGGCGCGCTGAAGTAAATGATTACTCCTAGTTGCTTCAAGTATGGTTAACGAGGCTACTTTGCGCTGCGCTGCCCCAGTGTTGAATTCAAAGCCAATTAAGCATGGACCGAACGACGCGTGAATATCTGTTCCGTCCAGATATGGTTCAGCTCTGGAGTGAAACCGGTGAGAGGTTTTCATGTTGCTTCGACTCGGGTACCGAATGTTCTTTAATGAAATAAAAAAAAAATAAAAAAAAAAATTTTTTTTGAAAGATAGATTTCTAAGTAAATCACAATATAATAATACAATTGCATTAGAAGGTGTAAGTAACGCTCGCATTAAATGTAATATCTAAATTCTTTAAACAAAGTTATTCAGTAAAGTGAGATTAGACAGGATCTGCTTACATTAGGGTATTCTATAGGGATTAAAAATAATGTCACATTCTTTAAACAAACAAGATTTAATTTTATGTGTGATATAGGTATTAAAGTAAACAATTTCGAAAATATATGCAGCGAAGTTCCTTATTATGAGAAAGAGAGATTTATTAGTTAACTGAAAAATCATTTGAATAATGTCATAGAGAGTACACCAACTGGTAGGGTTAGCACAAGTCAACTGATAATTAAACTAATCAATCGTAAATCTCACGGTTCAATGTAGACTTCATAGCTTACGTTCAAACGAAAGACGAGAGGTGCGCTGTCAAATCAAAAGAACTTTAGTCAACTCGCATATGTGATAGTCCTTACCCCTTCGTGAGCTCCATCATCCTAGTAAAGAAGGAGGAGAGAAGCGACAGGCTATGCGTAGATTAGAGAGAATTAAATAGGAATACGGTGTCTGATAGATATCCTTTGCCACTTATTTCGAATCAAAAATGCTTTCATTTCGCCGCGATAGCAGACCATTGGTTGAAGGCTAAACAAGAAATAGATAACGAAATTAATTTAATTATCACGAAACTAGAGGCAAACTATTTCAATAGTGATATCTTTAAAACTTACGATATAAGAGGCGCTCTTCTTTTTCGGAAATAATGAGAGCTCTATGTTGCCTTTAGTGTTTAGGGAATTTCCGTGAGCTAATCTCGTGTCCATGGTGTATTCTCAAGAGAATCTGTACCATGAGATTTTGTAGGGAAGCCTTGTGGAGCCGTGAGGAGACAAGTATTACACCATAGATCTGGAGAGCGTGACCTCTGAGCTAATCACGAGTTACCCGTGAGCTAACCACGGGTCCTTGATGTATCCGAAAGAGAACCATGAGATTACGTAGGAATGCCTTGTGGAACCGTGAGAAGACAAGTCTACGCCACAGATGTGGAGAGCGTACCTCTGAGCTACTCACGTATTACCCTTGAGCTAACCACAGATCCTTGCTGTATCCTTGAGAATACCATGAGATGTCGAAGAGCGGCCTTGGGAAACTATGAGTAAATAGGAAGTCACTCAATCTATAAGAAGTTACATGATTTTGATATCAAACAGCCGGCGCCACGGCTTTATTTATAATCGACTGTAGACATACCCTTCACAGTAATATTAACATGTCGGTCAACACACACAACAGTGCCACTAAAAAACGATGTTATAATTCAAATGATAGCATAATTGACTCCAAATTTCTAATCAAATACACCTATTGCGAGTACAACTAAGTTTTGTTCCATTTCTACTAACCGTGGTCAAACGTTTGAATCATGTTGTCGACGGGAAAAGGATATCACGCCGAATTTAAATTTAATATCAACTGGTAAATTTAATCTTAATAAAATGCATGATTTCAGGGGTGCGTTATACAAGAATCAATGGCAAATAACATCTCCGGGAATAGAAAACAAATCAGTCAACTATTTGCGAGGATTGAGGCCGGGCTCTATTATTAATATAAATAGTTTTGTGATTTCAGGCTTTAGCGTACATCTGACAAATTTAGTATCCTTGCCGATGTTATGAACATACGAATTCAATCCGGCTTTAACAGTTTAGATTACAATTTGACAATCCGTCCGTGGATATCGAAGCAACACATTTAAAACAGGATGGTCGAGGCGGAGAGAAGATAAAAAAAAAGTAATAGAAACCGAGGAACACTTTGAAATGTGATTCGTGACCAGCCAGACGAAGTTCCACTGGAGTGACGAGAGAGTATAAGTAAACGAGCAGCAAGGCAGACTGTTCGACTACCTAATAGTTATCCGGTGAGCGTATTTCATTTTGTTCAATTTACTTCCTTTCAAACGCATTACATATTTCTTAGATAGAAGTGTGATTTTGAAACACTTACTTTGAGATATATTACTATAAAATTTAAAATATTATTATTACTATAAAAGATGCCTTTGATGGCGGATCCGAACTATAACAAAATAATAATAATAATAAAATGGTTAATAAAATAAAATTGTTGTAGACGGGTGGAGACGTCTTACGACAAATAAATAAAAACAAAATGTTGTAGGCGGGCGGAGACGTCCTATGACAAATAAATAAAAAAAAATGTTGTAGGCGGGCGGAGACGTCCTATGACATATGTTATGAATGTTCGTGTGATGCCCCCAAAGCCATGTAGCTTAGATAATTGGACGTGATATTATGACCATCTCAAAGTTGTGTTGTAGTAAACAACGTTACCCATACGATCAAAAAAAAAATTTTGATATTCATAATTGTAACAATATAAAGTTATCTAGGGTTACTGTGGAAGTACCAAGACTACAAAAGCATTTATCTTTTATCACAGAGCAAACATCAGTATGACCGTATCGGCATGACTTCGGAAGATGAAGCATAAATTCTTGATCCTGCCCCATCTACTGTACGAGACGGGGGACTGGTCCAAGAACGTAACGAACACCAACCAAGAAAGAACACATAACCAGGCAGGTGCAGAGCACGCACCGCCTGTCAGAATGGCCGTATCGGCGCTACCAGCTTTAATAACGGATGCGACTTGAAAATAATTAGAGGCTGCCATCAATTCTTATTAAACCTCATTAGTATTTATGATTATTGTTAAAAGTAAAACGAAATCAAAAGAGAATAGAATTATGTTCGAATCAAAAATATGACGTCTGGACTCACGACGGCGGACTCCAGAATTGAGAATTCAGCATTGATAATTCAGAGTTCAGTGAGCGTGTATCATAGAAGCATGTTATTATGAAGAATCTTTGAGAAATACAAGAGCATTAAGATCAATTGCAGTTTCATTTTAAAATATCATCGAATGCTCTAGAAGAAGTGACATTTGTAACGACAGCGAGGCTGGCGTCTCTCTCTTTAAAATCAACGAAAATGTAATAAATCCGATAGATATAAATTTATTAACTTGAAAATATCATAAAATAAAACATACTCGCGTTATTGAGACACTTCAATAAACTTAAATCAAGATACTTTAATAAATTGAATGTAAACAGTGGAACTTGTCATTTAAAATGTAACTCTATTCCATGAGAAGACGACTCAAAATCCTGTTTAATTTAAAGAAATAAGTTTGTCTGTAGAGTTAGAGAAAGCGCATCTCGTTCGAGGAAAAATCCAAAAAATAAGCGTATTATATTTAATTGGAAGCTTTTGGCTGATCCTTTTTCCGATAATTAGTAATTAATTGTGTTCTGACAATTTAAGGTTTTTTCATCGGAACGTTTTATTCCTTTGTCTGTTTTTTATACAGAACAAGAACACTTCAATGAATTAATTATATTTTTAATCCTATACATTAATCTTTGTAATATGTATTTAGAATCAAAAAAAATATATAAAAGTGTACTAAATTACGAATCAAACACTAAGACTTGTCAATTCTAGAGTGCTTTCTCATTAAATTATCAATTTGATGATAATCTCCCAAACATGTGACAGGCTCAGAGAACATCTTTATAACAAAATAAAAAGTTTGTAGTTTTTATGGAACTGCGCATATTATCCGTGCGATTACTCGCGCCCGAAAATCAATAATCAATGGCAGTTACTACAGGAGAGGAGGAACTAAAATAAAGACATGCTCTTGATGCTATTAGTATTAGGAGACATACAGTATTTATTGTACCGAGAAGTCTTCTGACGCCCGGCTGTATCAACAATGTTTGTGAGTTGTGTAACATGAACATACATACATGTGTATACTCCAGCTAGTCATAATATTTAATGAAAGTGAGGGTTTGTTAATAATTAACCAATAGAAGCCCGTCCTCTGCCGCGGTTCCTTTAATAGCTTCATCTCGTAGTTAGTGAACTGAGGTCGCTCGCTCCGATAAAGTTAAAAACTATTTTATATTAATGACGAGAGCCATAAATGTTATAAATTAACAATTAACTCAAAACTCAAGTTGTGGTAACAAGACATACCTGGAGGTAATATATATTCGAGGAAAAACAAACAATTTAGAAAGAATAATCGGAGTCCGTTACTTTGAAAAAAATATGAGATGACTTCGTAAATCATATCGTCTATTAAGTTGATTGGAAGATTTGCTCCTCGTGACTCACTCTTAAGTGTTTTATGGCATCAATTTGACAAGAAATCGTATTTAAATTCCGAAAAAAATATATTCAGCTAAAAACAAATATTAGAAGTGAGATTTCTTTGCCCTTTAAATTGTTTTTAAAATATATTAGCTCTGTATATCATTACTCGCGAGATGACCAATACACACTCAAGCATTTATAATTAATTATTTCTTTCTAATCCCTATAAAAACGAACATTGCTCTTAATATTAGATCTAGTAAAAAACTATAATATAAGTGACCCCCTCAGTAGCCATGATACATCATAAATCTCATCTTTGTATATTTTCAATATAAATAACCTTTTATCTCAGCGTGTCCGTGGGTTCCATAATAACTCCATTATCGAAATCAGCCGTGTCACAAACTTGTCTCTCACAAACATCTAAGGCAACATTTATTTCTCGTATAATTGACACCGGCTTTGTCTGTAGGCTCATTGTTATGAATTAAATGAAACTATTATATCCACTTGTTTTAATTTACGACTAATTCTCTTACAAATAAGGTTCCATTAAATTTATAATGATGATTTTGTTCAAAACCTTCTTTTAGGGCTTTTAAAAAGTATAAATATGAACGATACCCATTTTAATAATAATAATTCTATATTATTTGTTTTCTGATCATATAATATTAAAATAACTTTTTATGACACAAAATATTCATATCTTTGTCACACAATGCTCTGCGAGTTATAAATTGGTTGCAAGATGGCTCTGTTTGTCCGAAACTGACGCTGAGTATTGATACGATCACTGAAACATCTGAATAATGGAAATATAACAGTCAAAATATATTACATACACGATGCAGTACTTTTGTCCACTTTAGTAGGAAAGTATTTATGTAACTTGTTATATGAAAACTATTGAAATAAATCACAAGCACATTCAACCACGACAATTTGTCTTCTAAAGGCATTAACTAAATCCAAATATTCATGTTACTTTTTATTATTATATAAATACTTTATGTTAATCAAATCATTTATTAAATTATTCATGTCTTTAGCGACAGAAAACTAAATTTATGTATGTGAAATGACTTTCATACAAGCCTTAAGAAATTCGCTAAACTTTCAGATAAAGTCAGTAGTTGTATAAAGCAAGTATGTTAAACACTTATGTGTGTAATTCTCTTCTAAATAAATATCACTATATTGAAATATAACACGCGCGTTGTTAAGTCGTATCAAAATATTTATAAAACAGTCTGACTTCTACTCTGAATCAATACGTCTCACTAATTTCTTATATATTTTGATTGAATCTTGAACTCAGACATTTGAAACCAACAGACCTTGGAAAAATTTCAAGAAGCATGACATTATCCAGTTGAAAACGCTTTCGTTTTTGTATTGTATCTATCTTTTAATTGTTTTATATTTCACGAATAAAATAATAATTGAGAATAAAATGAAAATTATAGATATGTCAGCGCTTCAATAATTGAACTAACGACAAAACAATAGCGTTTTAATTAACAACAAAAATACAAAAATCTATTCTCGAATAGTGAATAACATTTTTGTAGTCACCTTAACATTTAAACCGAGCAACATTTCACAAACTAAACCAACACAATAGGTGTATAAATGCTTAATTCGTGTAATTTATATCTATCGCAGTTTCATTTGAGCTCAACAGATCGTCCATCACACTGGAAGCTGTACTAGTTGCATCTTCATCTCAGTTAAGACGCTGCTTACTCTGTTAAATAAAGATTAACAACTTATATTAATTATACCTTTTAGGGGACATTTTTGTTATTATATGAAGCGAAATCATTTCTAAACTTTTATTTCACTTTAAATTTTATATTTTAAAACAAAAGAATTATATAATTTGTAACAACTATTTAAGTAAATGTTTTTAAATATTGGATTGTTAGAAACACATTTGTGAGCTTAAAATTTAGGAGCAAATAATCTATCTATTATTAAAGATCAAATACTTTAACTCAAGTTAACATTGTGTGAATCACTGGTGCTGTCAAAATTAAATTACGCCGATACAGTGATAGGGCCACGGATGCTTGCACGCTCGAAAACGGCTATTCAGAAAGTACAGAATGCCTGCGCTCGTTATTGTTTCAACATTCCTCCGCGTGCACATGTAACTCCTTACATAAATGAAGCCAAATCCTTAAAGACTGACTACCGCAGACAATTGCATTTCGCTTTACTTTTATTCGGAGTCATTAAATCCAAGTCTCCGGGATATCTCTATGATAAACTTTTGTGGTCATCGGTTGTAAACACTAATCACTCCACCAGGGCGAATCCTTATTTACTGTTAGTGCACCCACATCGTACTGCACCCTTTCGTGGAAGTTTCAGATATGCCGCAACCAAATGCTGGAACAATCTGCCGCCCCCACTTCGTGACTTAAAATCGTTAAATACTTTTAGACTAAAATACAAGTTATTCTTGTTTAATCTACAAATTGAACAATATGTAGATTAAACAAGCATAACAATAGTAACAATAGTAACAATAGTAATAATACTAATAATAATAAATTATCATATTCACAAATTTACATATATATTGATTTTGATATAAATATTTAATAGTATAAATGTTAGTATTTAGTTAAAAAACATACCTATAATTACATGGCCAATTTGCTTAATGCAGATTGTTTCATGTCATATTGGTTGCGGAGTGTCTGTCCCAATTATAGTTTTTGGGAGTACTATTATCGTCATCTCTAGGGCAACACAAAACATTTGTATATAACAAAAATATTTACCTAAATTTTTATTTGTTTCGTTATAGCCCCTGTCGCCATAACATACCATGGCGCTGTCATTGAATTGAGTCAGAGTAACCGTTCTTTAGATTGAATTTTAAGTTTAGATTTATCATTATTTCTTTAATCTTTAATTCTTTAATAATTTATTTGCCACGCTTACGCGCCCGTACGTCACCGTCACATGGAGGCCTCTGAAAATCAGTGCTGGGATTGTATTATGCCAGCTTTAACTGATGGGGTTTTCCATTTTGGATGCCACACCAGTGCAAAATTTATTTACACTTTCTTTTTGTTTTCGTCTTTTTAATTATTATAATTTTTCTATTTTTCTTTTTTTTTTTTGTTTTTTATAGCTTAGTGGTAGGAAATCTTTTTTAGTTTATATAATTTAATTTAGACTAAGTAACCATAGATGTAATTATTCTTGTAAGTTAGCTATAAGTTTATTTTCTTGTTTAGTTATTATTATTCTTTTTTTTGTATTTTAATATTTCCTTATTGTTTATATTTTGTGTTTATTTTTTATGTTGTGGTGTGGACCAAATAAAGTTTTTATCTATCTATCTATCTAAGTTTAAGTTCCTCTGAAACAGGAATTTCTTTCGATATGACGGCGTCATTAAAACGAAAGAATTCAAAGAGGAATAAAACGAGTGCGGTGATGTCGAAAGCTATTCATAAATAATAATCATAAAAACCTCAAGATGTTTACCTGAAGGCTGAGAGATAATTAAATACAAATACGTCACAATAAAACGGGCCATAACACAACAGATGAAATCTTTTTTCGTAGTCGAATTCCTTGATGCTCGAGATCTCTTCCAACAGAGCTTCCCTCTCTTGTGAAGTGTCCTCCAACTCACTCGTGATACGACAATTCATTTAATTTATTCGACAAATAAACAAAATTGAGATATGATTTGTTACTGTGTTTTTGTAAACATTCACTGAAGCACGCCAGTCGTGGGTAACTTGAATTGTAATAAATTTAAAAATAGTGAGATACTCTCGATCAATAACTATTACAAAATATAATTGGCTTCGTTTTATATTATTGATGAAAAAAGTACTATTAAAATCATTAAATAATATAGTTACAAGTATTATTGTCTTTTTGAATATTCTTTTCATAAACGTGTCTATTTTTAATTTAATGAATATCTGTGTGTCCTCCTACATTATAAGTTCGTTGTATATTAGTTATGCCCCGCGGGTTGTCTTGTGATCAACGCGAATTCATTATTCAGGCTAAACACCTTCATTATCGTTGTTACCTAATTAAATAAATAACAGACAGAAATATTGTGTTTTAAACTTTTAATTATTCTATACATCAAAGTCTTTAACTGAATTTATTTTATTAAAATTCTAACAAAAAAAATTATGTGAGATTTAATAAAATAATTTTAAATATTGTATCATAAGTGATAGCACCGTCGGGACTCTGTGATATCAATTTCTGACACCACTGTCACACCCTTGTCTTTATGTGTAATTATTTACTCGATTATGGTCTCGCTGGCGGATGATCGGAAATATTACCTTATTTATTACCTACGTATTATTTTACATATAAAATTACATATCAATATATCCACATATAAAAGAAATTTGTGTTTGTAACACTATTTATAAATCGAGAACGGTTTCTGGGATATATTTGAAAATTAGTGGGAAGATAGCTTAGAACTAGGAGACGGACATAGGATATTTAATTCTATTCGATCGAAAACGAAAAATAACTTAATAAATTTAAATAAAAAAAATTTACGGCCTCTAGGACGGAATAGAGTTCGCCCGGTCAGCTATACATATATTGCTAATGACGAAATTATGATCGAAGACGTCGCGGCAAAAACTATTTAATTTATAATATGATTCAATTATTAGTACACGTATGATCTGTATCTAAATTGCTTCCAATAATGATCACTATCTCATTATTAAACAGTTTGTAATCATCACTTTGACACAAGTTAATATTAATTAGCACTCAGCCCTTGTTCCGACGCGTTAAATCTATTATCGCCTTCACAGTATTAACCTGTCATTATTGTAATTATGCAAATATTGTAGGACGTCATCTGGGAACAAGGCCAGTGATCAATTATAGATAGGTTAAAAGAGATTCTTGTACGAGTTGTTTATGGTTATAGTAATATTAAGGGTTTTGACGGAGATTGATGCTGAAGCAATTGGAAGGAACAGTCGTAACGAATTTTCAAGCCTTATAATAAAAAAGGCCTTTTATGAAGTCCCTATTGAGCAATTCTGTCTCATGTGAATTTGATACATTCATTGTAATACAGTAATCAAAATGATTGCAGAATTGTTTGAACTAACGACTTATTTAGAGTGATAAAATTAGTTCAGAGTATGTTATTAAAAGAAGGTTTTTATAAACGAGAATGTTCGTTAATTTCATACTATATATATGAACCTAGGCCCCGAGTCGCGCTGAATGGTCCAACATATAATATTTATACTTTTACATTGTCACGGCTTGTGTCGTAAGTCTGAAAATTAATTATTTGTCAACTCCATTTGCACGAGGGTTCATATTCAAGTTGGCATCATTGTGTCTGTTCTACATCACTCTTAATGTTCCGTATTGACAGATCTTGAATGTATATATTATTAAATAAAGCGTACACTCATCGCAGCCTTTGTCCTTATTATAAATGTATTTATAAAGCCCAACTATTTACTAAAATATTACTCTTGTTATACAATTTTTATATAATTTTAAAGTATTTTCGTAAAATAAATACTTCTATAAGTCATTCTTTTCATAGGTTGTCATAAAAGAATAAAGACTGAACAGTCGGAAAGAAAGAGAAATGGAATTGTAAGAATTGTAAATGGTTAATACAGAGACATGATAATTTTATTTTATTTTGTATAAATAATATTAGAACTAATAAATTATATAATGTGTAAGTTTTGTTATCAAAATATAATAAATATAAATGTACATAAGTGTATTATTGATGTTCGCCCGGTGGTATGTAACATGCCCGTCGTATCTGTGTAAGTGAATTCCCGAACTCTCTTATTACAATCTCCGCCGTTTCCAGAATATTACTTCTGAGTTATTTTCTGTTCCGACAGTTGTTGAGATGTGAATATTGTATTCGTATTTTAACACTATTTTATCTCAGAGTTTATGAGAAAATTAATAGTTTCATTATATCAGAAACATTATAAAATAATACCCGGAAATTACATTAATAAAAGTAGTAAATAGTAAGTAAATAAAAATACTGAAGGAAATGTCCTCTTTTTATGATTTTCTAAACATATTCTATATTTTGGTTTTAATCAGGAGAGAAAGAAATGTCTCAATATTCGTCACTAAGACCGATGATACCTATCGTTTATGTTTACGAACAAAAGTTAAATCAGTATCATTTAAACTATAAAAAAGTTGCTTCAGCAAAACGAATCTAAATAAATAAATATGTATTCTTTGAACGTTATCATTAATTTATTATATTTGTTCAAAATTATATAAAGTGAATTCCAAACATAATTCATCAATAAGGTATAATATATATTTTTTATTAGTTATTGTTAAAGTATTGGTTCAGTTGAAAAGATTACAAAATAACCACAAAGTATGTTATAAATATAAGTCAGTACATAATGTATAACATATGTGTTATGATAGTGGCCTTCACGACAACACCTACCTAAGGTACAATGTATCAGAACTATTTCAGCTGATCTATCCCTCACGAGTGTATGAGGAGGGTGAGTGTCACGAGCCTCTGTGACTCGTCCTAACTCTGTTTCTAGTCTGACTATCATTGTATATTAATATCACACACAGAACTGTTCACATCTACACTAATATACTAATATAAGATTTGTTTTACAAGTCCGTGGACTGTAGTGAAGGGACACGTTCGTGACGAGGGTGAGACTCATTCAGATGTTGTGTAACGATTGTGTGGTTGTATGAAAAGGATTTTAATATCGAGCAGAGAACACATTCCAATATATAAAATAGAGATTTTATGAAATAAACACAAGTACATAGAAGTAGTAGAATATTATTTCATTACATTTGAAATAATTTCTAGATTATAATTTCTGAAAATTATATAATAAGTATTTTAAATTTTCTTCATTAATTTGAATCAGAAATTTCAAACAAATATAATATAATAATATAAGCTTATATAAATGCGGGTTATATTTTCTGGTACTCTTATAACATGTGTTCATGTATCTGTATAATTCGTATGGTCTTTTATTTTATATAAAGCTGGTCGCATGTCAGTCAGCTCGTGATCATCCGCGTCAACATCCGCCTAAATCCAATAAACAGTTTCAATTAATTCCACCAATAAACTGGCGTCTGATTGCGTCCAATGAAGCACAGCCTTCGACGAATGTGGTCACGTACATACATATCAGTCATCACTAATAATATGATCGAATAAACTCGGAACATTTTAATTTAGCTCAAATCATAACACAGATTCATTTTCATTTATAAAATTATATCGTAGGCAGTCCTAGTAGGTTTTTTCAAATTTGGTTAGTTAGAGAGAGGAGCTTGGACAGTGGAGGTGAGCGTATAACGCGCGTTAGATAGAGTCCCTTAAACCTACACTTGGGTCGCAAGTCCCAGGCACTGTTGAAGCTCCTCTCACTACAACGATGGACCCGACACCCGCACCGTGAATACATGGAATGATGAGAGGTTCTGTCTCTCTTATCTAATTGCTTTATTTTTATATAAGTAACTACATTAGTCGTATTCTTTCAACGTTATATATATATATATATATATATATATATATATATATATATATATATATATACTATGTAGTATATGTACATGACACAAACTTCATCTCCTCGTAACTGAGTTTGGGTCAAAGTATTCATAGTTTCCAGTTGTTTCTTTCTCCGGAGCTAATGACGCGTCACTCGGACCGGATTACTTTTAATGTCATATAAAAGTTACTTGTGATATTTAAAGATCCTTATTAAAGGAAACTAAACTCTATCATTATAATGATGCACCTTAATTAAAAATGTGTGGATCCGCTTTGTTTTATGTCACGCATTGTGATCATAACACATGTATAGGGCTGGATTAAGTACAAAATATATTTTTTTATTAAAAGCACAGTCAATAAAAGGGAAATAAAGAGAAATTTTTAACTGTTGGTATTCTATAAAGTCCATGAGGTCCTAGACAAATACAACCTCGAGCCGTTTATATTACAATCATTATAAACGAACTCTATTTGTGTAAGAATAAAGGCACCAAAGAAAGGTTGTGAAGGAAATTAAAATATAATAAATGATCATAGGCTCATTTGAGGGAGGCCGCGGGGCGCCGGGTGGAGCCGCGGGGCGCCGGGTGGAGCCGCGGGGCACCGCTAGTCACAGCCATTGTTGTTAACAAAGACGCTTTATATAAAAAGTAACTTCACTTTGAATTATGATGTTTTTATAATCAATTTTGTTCGAAAACAACAAGCCTCCTGGAGCTGTTGTCTTGTTGAGGAGATCAAAGATTAATGGACACGGAGACGGTCGGGGAACAGACACCAGTCATGATTATGGTTCTCTTAAAATAAATGTGTTACTAGCATAAACAAACTTAACATCTGAATCATTTAAATTCGACAGATCATAAAGAAATTGAAAAGATACAACAACGCGTTGAAATAAAGTTTATTAAAGTGTTAAATATTATAATATATAAAGTGTTGTATTCATTATAACGCTTCCATTAATTAATTCAAACTACCAGTCAACGTTTAACGTGACACTCATTTATTATATTAAGACAATTTTTTCTAAGACACTCAAACTCCGCTCGTCTATTTAATTGCGACATAATTTCTCACAGAACTTCCTAATTAAACATCACAATATTAAAAAAAGTGTAGCGACGCGACGTCTAAATTAAAATTCTTTTCATAATGAAATGAGTTAAATTATTATTAATAAAAAACTCATCGTCAAGAAGAAACAGCAGACGGAAAATGAGGTGACAAATCCTTTTCATGTTTATCGTTTAATTTACGTGTTGTAATTAACTGGGCGAGTTACAAACAACAACACAGACACACACACAGACACACAGTTATATATTATATATTTATATTATTATTATACGAATATTATCATATGTTCTATAACTCGCGAGTCTACACCAGACGAGACTTACACGAGGGATGTGCGACCGTGACCAGACGTAGACTGTGACTGGCGTAGAGGCTCCGTAGCGGCTACGTAGAGACCGCGTAGACCCTCTACGAGAATTATCTCGCGCATACAATACATTGTTACATTTAATAAAGTTTTAGCTTAGCTTCATGCCGCGGCACTGTGTGGTATTTAGCCTCAAAAGTTGGCCAAAAATATTTTTTGTTACAGGAAGTTAGATATACACATATTATTTGATTTTACATAAAAATAAAATAAAAACAATCGTTATTTAGGTAAATAATTATTTATTCATCATCACTGCTATCATCTATATATATAAAATGAATTGGTGTTCTTTAGTCTCACTAAAACTCGAGAACGGCTGAACGGATTTATCTTAACTTAATCTTGAAATGTTCGTGGTGGTTCAAGGAAGGTGTAAAAGCTGAAAAAATTGATTAATTTCCGGGAAAACCCTAAAAAACAGCCCTTTTCTATTTCTCATACAAACGTGTATTAGATTTGACAACTAACTAATATGTGAATCATTCTGTCGCACTTCAAAACACGGAAATTTATGGCTTAAAGGTAAACTCCAAAAATATAAATAAAAAAACGTAACAGATATTTCTTTATTATCGAGCGATACGAAGTTCGCCGGGTCTTCTAGTCTAAAATATTAATATTGGTAATATCAGTTTCACGTAGTAAATTAATAACATCTGACGATATTTTCTTCTTTTTTCTTGAGCTACCCCTCATACCAGTTACCAAAGGATCAGAGGTCAACAAAAGTCGGTTTAGGACGTCCATGTTGCACTCTCTACTCGCGAGAACGTTCTTGTGAAGTTCAGCCTGAAATGACCTAATGTTTTTGTTACGAGCTTCAGCAGCTTCTTCGGATAGCTGGTCAATTGGGAGTATTGCTTCCTTGATGACAGCTGCTCCATGTCGAAGAATTTTGTGTAATGTCGGGGTCATGGGGTAAAATGTATAAAGTGAGACATATACATAGTTCAGCAGTTTTTTGGCAATATTTTCCAAGGTTTTCAACATTTATTTTCATACCAGAACATAATGCATCCAGATTGACCTTTAGCCGATAAATCAAACATTTGTCCACCCCTGTTATTTCTGCTGAAATTTCATACTACTCGAAAAATCTCCTTGTACTACCATTTGTATTTCCAAAATTAGTTCTGGGCATGTCAACTAAAAGTCCAAGTTTTTCTTTAAATTTATTTTGAATTTCTTTTTTTTATCTTCCACTATTTGTTTCTCATCAGCAGAAAGGCGAAAGTGCCATTTTTTTATAGGCAACCTATATGCCACATGTAGCATCGTCTCAAAAAAACGTATTCTAGCATGTAATAACGATAGCCAGAGCCACGTGGTATTTTTTTCTTCGAATTTCTTTCTAAGTTTGTGAGATGTCAACCATTTTTGTTTAAATTGGTGTTTTATAATTGATAGTTTGTGCGTTATAACGGTTATTTTTAGATCGTCTTGAGAGTAGCCTTTAAACAATTCAATCTCCATAAATTTAAGTTTTTCATCAAATGTTGACCCCATTGATTTTTGGGCAATGTCATACAACTCATTCCGAGTCATAGTCTTCATACCAGAATGTCCTATAACAATTAAAACGAATAATATTAAATATATATTTTTTTATCAAATATTGTACTTCACTACAAAAAAATTAACCAAAAAAAGAGGTGCGGTTTCGTGCGGCTACTTTTTTTTAAAGTAGCAAATAGACTAAATTGATCATGTTATGACATAGTTTTCAATGCTTAGAAATGTTCAGAAACATAACAAAACCCTTTTTGAAACAATAAATTATATATTTTTATAAGAGTTCGTTACGTCGAGATTGTCGGCTATAAATATCAAAATCTACAATATATTTGACAAAACTATGTTATAAAATAGAAAGCACATACCTGGAATAGTGCAATCCATCACAAAAACCAATACTAGACCACTTCACTTAACAGTAATAAGCGTTTGAAAACAACAAAATGAGAGCGTATCGAAAAATCACACGTCTGGCGTAAGCGAGCTGTAACTTCTGAGGGACCGCCCGATGCGCTGAACGACGCTAGCGCTGCACTTTTTTTACCATTGGGTGCAGTGACTAATTAGCTTTTTGGCTAGTAACAACACTGGATAGATAACGGAAAATTTAAACAACCATTTTTGGCCAGCTTTTGAGGCTAAATACCACACTGTGCGCGGGCTTAAATCATGTATTTTATCATTAATTATTAACTTTAATAGTACTAGTAAAATAAAGTGGTGATTAGGCTCATATCAAATGTAATTGTTTCATAGAAGGTATTAATATATTTTTAAATTAATTTCATTTTTTACTGGATCTAAAAGGATGTTTTTTTTACTAACTCACTTATTTTCGTTCCGTTTCTTAGATGTATATATCGGCGCTACCAGCTTTAATAACGAATGCGACATGAAAATAATTTGAGGCTGTCATCAATTCTAATTAAACCTCATTAGTATTTATGATTATTGTAAAAAATAAAACGAAATCAACGATTGTTTAAAAGGAGAATAGAACTATGTTTGAATCTTGTTAAAAATATGACGTCTGGACGCACAAAGGCTGAGTTCAGAGTTCAGTGAATGCGTATCATTGAAGTATGTGATTATGAAGAACCTTCGAGAAACAATGGAGCATTAAGAACAATTGAAGTTTCATTTTAAAATATTATGGACCGTACTTGAAGAAGTGACATTTGTTACGTCAGCGAGCCTGGCCTCTCTCTCTTTAAAAACAACGAATTTGAAATAAATATATATATATATATATATATATATATATATATATATATATATATATATATATATATATATATATATGTATATACAGGGTGACTGGTGAATTACTATCGATACTTGAGGACGTGATATTTGACGATCATATATGACAAAATAAAAATTAATATAACATAAATATTAATAAACTTCTAAGTAAAGTTAACCAAAAGTTATGTAATTAATTACGCATCATGTGAACACCCTACAGATTAGGTATACACACACACACACGCGCGCTTGGGGGGCGTGGTATTGTATCAGCACGCCGCCGCACGCGTCCACACTTGGAACACTTGGAACGTGTCAACACTTTTTTTATTTATACGGAAATTTGGTCAAAAATTAAGTACCTATTTTTTTTCATAATTCGAATGAGAATCATGTACTGAGTATTCTCCTTAAATATTGATAGTAATTCACCAGTCACCCTGTATATTTTTGTCATGTTTTAAGTTTGCCAAGTACATGCATATGTTTTGCCAACACAAGCGCTATCTGGTGACAGAATGTAACATTCTATCTGTTACGTATCAAAATAATTTATAAAGACATTCTTCAAAGTGCGCCGATATAAGGTGTTTTAGGTTTCAGTCGTATGAGATAAATTTATTGAAGTATATTTATATTTAATAAATTGATTACTAGTTAGTATTATCCAATAGATTCTTTTTATGTGAAAGGTGTCAAGCCAGCAGACCGACCACAACCGGCCAACCGTCTCTCTCACTCATCAGACGAAACGCAGTCATTAAAGGCTACTTCACACCGATCTTCTGTGAGAGGGTGGTACTTACTGCAGTGACTGACCATAGCTGGCCTCTACCACCTATTATTAATATATTTTGGGGCTTGTAGATTGTAACAGAAAGAATTTTGTTTAACTTTTATAAATCTAGATTAAGAGACGAGAAAAAGTATGAAGACATTTAAATATTTTATACAAAAATACAACAAACATCTCATCAAGCTTTTAAAATGACAACAAATATTCTGTTTGATATAATTGAAACATGAGTCAGGTAAATGAAGTTACAACACGCTGAAGGATTATAATAATGAATTACAATCGATCGGCTTAGAGGAGATCGTCGTCGAGCCTTATTGTGGAATCTTACAGACTCCTCACGAACCTTCACTTGATACACTTCAACATACTTTTTTTTTTATGTGAAAGGTGACAAACGAGCAGACGGCCCACTTGATGGAAGGTGGTTACCGTCGCCCATGGACATCCACAACATCTTATTGCGGATGCGTTGCCAACCTTGTTTTTTGAGGATAGGGAGGGGTGGGAATAAGGATAAATAAGGTGGGAAATACTACACATGTATTAAGAATTAGGTTAGTGAAGACGATCATTTTACTATTAATCTCTCAATAATCGTAATAACATATTTAAAATATTCATAAAACTTTAGATTTCTTATGTTTTTATATTTTTTGGCCATTTAAATTGTTGTTTAGGTAATTGAGAAGATATAACATACAATAAAGGTATTATTGTCCAGTAACAGTGTCAGTACTTCATCCTCGCCCCGAGACTTGTGTAAACCGAGCCTAATGAGGATGTCAAACTTACTGAATATTGTATTACACTGTAACAATAGTTTAAATGTTTTTTTGTTGAAACTTCACTGCTTTGGATGAATAAAATTGTAATTATAACACGTCTTCTATTTCTTTGTTAAGTTATTGGATGTTTGCTCGTACCATGAGAGAGAAATTAGAAAGTTTTCATTATATGTAGATACAAAAATCAAATAAATGTCATATTAAATACAAATTACTAATAAGTGTGTAATGACTATAAATTATTATTGAATATTAAATAAATCATTTATAATAATTTTAACAAGTAGGACTAGTAAAGAGTATCATACTGATTAACATCTGAAATATATATGTTTTAGCAATAAATAACAAATACCAACTTTATTACAAGTTGTAAAATATTTTTTCTAACCAAATTTTAATAAGTAAAATGATATTTCATCAAACATAGCATCCTTTTAAAACATTACATTATCTTGTTCAGTACTAATAGTACTAGTAGGTAGCGTGTTTTAGTTGTATAAACAGTGTATTTTTACGCGTGGAGCGTGCACCATCATAACTCGACTCTCCTTAATATATTCCTTATAGAACATATTTTGGTCCAAATTTAATTATATTTGACAAACTTTTTAAGAAGATTAGAAGTTACAAACATAGAGAAAAGTAGAAATATTTACATTCGAAAATAAGTCTTTTAAGTCTTTGTTTTGGAATAATTTCCTTTAACTTTTTTTATCATTACACAGTTACACATATTAAGTAGCTTTTTACTATTTTTATATTCTTGACTTCTAGAAATGAAAATTTATTAATTGACAATTAATATAATTTCTTTAACTTTAAGTTCCACAAATCAAACCCATCTTTAACTCTGATCTTGGACAAGATGTATGAATTGCACGCGGATAACTCAAAAGTGTCGTATAAAAACCGTAATGTCTCAGTGACGTCATTATTTTTCAACTCATAAAAGTATACCACTAATGCTTTTTAAGAATTTAATAAGATATATGTAAATGTAACGTTAGGTTATAAATATGTAACAAGATGATTAAAGGCCAAAGAGTCAAAGATCCAGAATATTTCCCGATATAATAAACAAAATCCCTGATACTTCTAATAAAAAATATATTTATCGCCCACGAGAAATAGACGGTGTTAAAGAATGTTAAAGATTGTGACGAGTTATTAGATATAGTTGTAGAAACAAAAAACTTCTGTGAACATATTATAAACAAAAGAACTATATTAGTTATATTTCAATGAATACTCTTGAAGTCTTAGATGTTATTATTATAAACAACTTAAGAAATGTGGAACAAAATATTTATGAACTCTGCTCTGGTTGTAGTATTTTTTAGAGAACGTTTTCTGGAAATCATATACTGTCTATCACATGCTGGATTTGACAAAAACCCGCAGTACTGAATCGATTTGTGAAACAGATTTTACACGAGAAATTATTCTTAAAATATACTAAGAGGCAAGTTGAATCCTATACTAACTATCTTTTTGAGTAGGTAAGCATCGTGAATGCAATGCCATAACTTTTTAGCTAATCCTCGGGAATTTATTTTTTATTTCGTGTTTATGTTTTACCTGCGCAGACGCTCTATAAACGCACAATTTCGATAGCAGCTCCTTATCTCAAAAATTAACCTAAATGAAATTGAATTAAAATAAATAAACTAATATTTTCAGAGTTATTACTGCTTATTTATTATTTTACAACTATGTATATACTCCCGTCGTTTCATCTCACCTGTCCGTGATCACAGTTTCTATAAAGGAAACAAAACGATGGTATTATATAGTTCATAAAATAAAAAAGCGTATTATCCTAAAATTTAAGCTTTATTCAAATGAGAACAAAACTAAATGTTAGATTTCATAATTGAATGTAAACTTTATATTATAACATTGACTTGTTTATTCCAACTTTTTTTTTATTTCTACTTTACAATATTTTTGTAAAGTGTAATCTCATTTTGGTCCTTTTTCATATCTCATACTCGTATGTGTGTATCGTTCACAAATCCACGTTCAATTATAATAAAATTAAGTATCGAACAAAACGGTCTTTATCAATCAATCAATATTTCTGCTTCAAGTGAATTAATGAAGTAACATATGTATTGCGATACTGTAATAAAATAAAATTTTAATAGTATTTTTTATGACATGAAACCATATTTTAGTTGTACGTGAAAGTAAAACATGCATTTAGTTATAACTCTTAAAAATCTGTCTGGACGCCATTACAAAATAAAAAGAAAGGATGTAATTTTGTTACACTGAAGAAAGAATTTTAAGACTTGTAAAGAATTTTAAGACTTGAGTATTTATTAAATTAGTCTTTATCGATCTCATATCACTATCTCCAATGGAATAACATGACAAAATAATTATTTGGTAATTGATTTTGATGTTTTATTAAGTAAATAGTCGAACATACAAAGAATTTTATACAATCATAACAATAAATAAAAAAAGAATTTTTTAAAATAAATCAATGTGTGTGCTTGTATTCGTTTCGTTTTCTTTGTTCAGATATTTACAATATTCAAGTAGAGAAAAATAAAGTCAAGGCGGACTAACTATCGTTTCTTTAAACGCTTCGTAATTTTTATAAATTTTCGTTAAACTGTTTAACAAGTCAACTTATCAAATTGTCGAAAAAATGTTAGGTCTCATTAGAAATTTAGTGGCGAGTAGTGCAACTCACTGGCTGGCAATGTTACGATGAACCAAGTATGAATATAAAATAGAATTTAAATATATTATAAAATAAACTAGGTACCCGCTCAGCCTCGCAGGGACATTACAACAAAATATAAAATAGCCTATGATGCGTATAATGCCTTGAGGACTTACTACTTGAGTTGTATTTGAACTTATAAAAACAGTTTTTAAATAATATTTTTATATTAATAATAGTTTTTTAATACAATAAAATACGAAAAATTATGTATACAACAAATGACGTGATCATGTGAAAAAGTGAGTTATTGCGTGGATTGAATTTTGAGAATTATTAAACTTACTATAACTTTCAAATGCTAGATCTGAATTAAATAATTCAATAGTTACTTATAGATACTGATGTAAGCTGTATTATGAAGTAATTTATTTTGATAAGACTTTATACCGTCATTGTGTAAATAGCTTTCCTATAAATGCTTCATGGATGCTCATTTTTAAAAGTAGTAAAATGGATATAGTATGTTATCCTTAAGAGATAGACATGTAGCGCTAAGGACATATGTCACTGCGGATTATTCTGTAGACCTACATATATGAAATACATAATTCCACCATACATGGTGTTGTTATATCTCTAAAGGTTTTGGCAGCGTTTTGCGTTAAAAGCTGACAGACGGCTCATTTTTCTGAACATCTTCAACAAATATCGTTAATGTAGACAAATTAATACAAAACCTTATCAAATGATATATTAAAACCTTCCTCGAGAACCACGATATAGAATAGTGAAATCTGCTTGATAATTGGTGAAGTAGTTTTTCTGTTTATTACAAACAGACAGATGTAACGGGTGATTTTGTTTTATAATATGTATTGATGACATAAATATGACGAAGAACAGTTCTAACACGATGTTCAGAGAACCATTTCTAGGAAGGAAATAAAAATTCAAAATAAATTTAATCCAGACATCTGCAAAATAGAATTTAATTTTTGACGTTAGTTCATCTTATACTACTATAAAATGCTAGATAGACATTTAGAGACTTTTTCCACACTGAACAATCTTCAATGTATGTGTGCCCGAAGAAAATAAAATCAACATAATATATTGAAGGTAAAAACTGTTGGAACTAATTTAATATTCAGCTGCTAATTTAAATATTAAATAACAGATGCCATTCAACCATTTAAGAAGGGAAATACCACGAACGTGCGGCGGTCACTGGAAAGACCACGAAAACCTTTGATCCCAGATTAATTCGTTTTTAATTTATTGATTTAATTTTCATCTCCACGGTTCATTAATTTTTAAATTCTTCTTGTCTAACGAGGGACTGTTTAGATGAGAAAATTGTTAATAACTTTAATCATAAATTATATTAAAAAGTCTGGTTATGTTAATAAACACAAACAGAGCAAAACTACTATAAATATATTTAAAGTTTCTTCGCTACTCTCAAGGCATCATAGCCATCACTAAACATAGTATTTTTATATATGTATATATATCTTAAGTTTATTACCGTTACATATATAACATATAACATATAATATATTTTTTTATTCAAACGTCATTAATGTGAGCTCTTTTCCTCAACATTCTAGAGACATTCCATCGTTAAACTAATTAAAAATAAAAATGAAGGAAACCAAGCAAAAACGCTCGTTAGCCCCCGAGGATGCTATGAGAACTGGTGGGTTTTGTAAGATTCTTATCTTTGACAGTTATATATTACAACTGGGAATATACTTATTGTTCTACTTTATATCAGATTTATACTGAAAATAAAACCTTCACTATGTTATACAAATAAAAACAAAGTTTTGATTATATACCACAAAATAATTAAGACGTGTCTTATGATAATAATTAATTAAGTCTTATGATAATAATTTATTAAGTATAGTGATTAATATACAATCCTCTTCATATACCATTAAAAACATACCAAACCAACGAACGACTGACATATAAAATGACTTCGTGTTAGTATGGAAGGATGTGCTCGCAATATTAGAATAAGAAATAAAGATTTTAAACCTCACTGACTTCCAACCAAGTGGCCAATTCCTGTAAAGAGGTTCTCGTATGCTTCGGTCGAGGTGAGGTTGGTGAGTATTCGTCTTCATCAATCATCTAAACTATCAGCTGAGCTCCACACTCCAACCCTCCACTTAAACAGCACTTCAAAGACTACTCATGCTTAAACTTTGTTTAGCCTGAATTTTGTTATAATTTATGCTGTACTATGATAAACTTACATATTCTTAAACGTTTATTTAATTATAACATTATAACTAAATATTTTCAAAATCAAGCATCTTTGTTTTATATTTTCATTTGGCATCCAATGACCAGACCGCTAAATATAATGTTATATATTTTCCTGAACCTTTATTCTCTCTTTAACCATAATTCAGTTATAGCTGTATTTATTTATATTTAAAATCTTGTACGAACTGTGAAGGAAAAAATTAAAATCAAATTTGTAGACACGTAAAAAGCAGTTTATTAATGTATTAAAATTTGAGTTCATTTTGTAGTCAAACAAACCACGCGTTACAAACATTGTCGTTGACATCAACACGCTCAGAACAATGTAACAGTAAAGTAATGATATTCTAATTTTATTGTTAAATAGACTTTTGTTTTTTGCGATATATATCGCTTTGTAAAATAGACAGTGTACATATTATTATAATGAACACTGTCGACATCCACATAACAAAAATACATATATCTGGCTCTCCCACAAACAAGTAGGTGGTTTAGGCAACTATGTAAGTAAGTAAGTAGTCTTAAATCAGGCACTTTAAGATTTAAATACTAGAGGTCGTTAACACGAAGGAGAAAAGGTAATTGGGAGCAGTAAATGAGTGTTCCCTAAAAGTATAGCATGAATCCGTGGAAACATTTTTAACATCAGATTTATTAATATACATAATTCATAGTTTTATTTGAATGGGTTGTTTATGTATGAAGAAAGTTAATATTAGGTTTTTTTAAAACAAAAACTCTTAATGAAATAATTCTTGCGTCTATATTCTTATCTCGTTTTTTGGATATAAATAAGCTAAAATTACTCAAACACATTTTATCCGATTTTTATTGTCTGTGATCCGAATTCATGAACTTCTTATCGTTATATTTAATTGTAAAAAATTGTCTTAAATCTATATGTTGAGTTTATAATCATAGTCCTTTAATAGTTTTTATTAATGTATCATATCTCAAAGGCATGATACTGTGGATGGAAAACAAGTGGAGGTGTCGAGTTGATATTAAAACGATACTTGGGTCTATAGTCCCTTGAAACTGTGAAAAAATCAAACTCCCAAGCTAACGTTAGCGTAAAAGGTACGATTTTTTCGCCGTAAAAGATATTTTCAACATTATCATGAGAATTAAAATGGATAAGTTAGACCTATAATTATAATAGTCGAAAAATAATATCAGGTGTTACTACATTTATTGTACATATGATAAGATGCAGGCAGTCCTAAAAATTATATATTAATATTGAAACTAAATGTGTTCATATATATTTACCAGTCCGTATAGGACCCTCGTTGAGAGTTAGAGTACTTTAAGAGTTACCGAGAGTTCCATACGAACTAGTGGGTATATGTGACTCATTGGCCTGGTTCATATTTATATATTATCATAAAATATTTATATCCCATGTCTTAAATGTAATATTCACAAAGGAGAAAGTTTTAATTTAAAATTTATCATCATTATTGATGATAGTTCTCTCGAATTGACAAATCAATTTTTAAAGTGCCTGTAATTTATAAAACTGCTCGAGAATCAAGATCATTTCATTTTTTTAAATGAACGAGTTATAAGATTTAACTGCTTCGTGTATTGTGTATAAGTTTTCACCTTCACTGAAGTAGTTATATATGTTTGCCAGATACCGTTTATAATTTTCTACACGTTTAAGGACTGCTCGTTGTGTAATCACAAGTCGTTGAATGTTCTGTGTGATCAAAGAACTTTCCTGTTATATATATATATATATAATATCCACTACCTAACAATTCAGTTACTTGTTTTAATCTAGTTTAAATCTATTTTAGTTATTAAGTACATCGAATGATGAAGTTTAGCATGTTTGCCAATAGACAACACACATACATTTTAATTCAATGTTTTACTTTTCTAAATAAATACAAATCATTCCACTATCGTCTCCAAGTATTTCCTAATAAAATAAATACGCTAGAACTATCTAGTAACTTATAAATTTTTCGTTCGGTGACACTAAAGTGAGATTAATGATTGCAGAAGGTCTTTTAACAGAACTCAACTTGTGTTTATAGACATACGATCAACGTATTATGTGAACCGATAAAAGGTTTCGGATATAGTCTTTACCATTTCATCATTATCATTACACAAAACACAGTTATTGGTAACAATTAATTTACATAAGATATAACAATGATAAAGATGCACATATGTTTAAATAAATAAATAAGGAATTTTCAGTGTAAAATATATATTTTAAAGAACTTCATTTGTCATAAGTACTTCATTCATTAAATACAAGAGCAATTATTGACCCAAGCGATACATTGATTTAACTTAAACAATCTACAACCCTTGAGAGGACCACAGAGACTCCTGTGAGCGACTTACATATACAACATGACACTACTACTTGATACTAAGTTAAGGATAATACAATCTGTGTTACAAACTATGAAACACTGAAATTCAATTCTTAGAAACGAATAATTCGACTAAATGCAATAAAAATATAAATTAAATTACACTCCTTTATGAAATATGTACATGCATATGTATATTACAATGAAGGAACTCAGACATACTTCACATGTCAAAGTTATCAAACCACAGTGTCATTTCTTAAGAGTGACCAACACACTTCAGGACACGCAAATATATAATTTTCTTAAGTTTCTATACAAGTGGTTCCATCAGGAATCTCCTGAGAACTCATGCACTCCTCCCTCGAACTATCAAAGTAAGATCAATGATGTTGAAAACACAAAAGTGTTCCAAGTTACTAACAACAGTGTGACACACACCGCGCCCTCATTCATTATTATGATTTATGTCCTTTACTATTTACAACTAAACTGACTTTTACTCGCCCTCTATCAATACTTGTTCTTCGTTTTACATGTCATATACTTGTTATATAACATCTTTTTAATGTTGATAACAATGTACAGTTTTCTTAAATACTGCTTACTACAAGAATGGGACAAATGTTAATCACTTTGTTACATACATATGCTAAGAAATATAATAATTTGTGCAATTATCAGAAATAATCATCATAACAAACCACCTGTATTTTCCAAGATAAACGACGATTATTTAAGAGTCGGTGGTGGCCTAGTGGGTAAATGGCCCGCCTCTTATGCATGAGAGCGCGGGTTCATCCTGGCCCGGGCAAGTACCAATGTGATTTTTCCGAGTCATATGTACTTTCTAAGAGTATTTAGACATCACTGATTAATGCCCTAAGAGGGTTGATGTCAGGCAGGCGTCCGGTCGTAAAAACAATTAGCCACACCTATTCACAACATGTAAGGCAGACCCTGGCTAAAGCTGGGAAATTGCCAGGAAGAAGAAACCACGTTTAGTTATTCTATAAGATATCTAGGTATAAAGAGTCAAGCTACTTTTTATTTACATCTAAACACATGACTTATAAATTTTTATATACTACATATATACCCCACATATACGATATTTTTCTATTTTCAATGCTAGATTAAATGAAACTTACAAAACTAAAATCATAATTTTATTAAAACAAAAACTAACTTGAATGTTCCATAAAACCTTCAAACTTTTAGAAGCTGAATAATTAGTGAATCGGTCATAGTTGACAAGAATTTAATTAGTTAATTGTATTAATAATGTAATAAGAATTTGAGTAATATTACTTTATATTGGGCTTTGAGAAAAATGATTTTATTGTGAAAATGAAAGATGATTTATAAATAATGAAAAAATAATGTATTAAACAATTATTATTTTACATATATTTGCTATTCAGTTCCAATACTAATTGCTTTCTTTCTGGTAGTAGAATAATTCATATTATATTTTTTTTTTGGTTATCGCTGGGGAATAACTGCTCCCAATCTGAAAAAAAAGGAAAATATGATATGATGAGAATGGAACAAATAATGTTAATATCACTAGCGTTATTTTATGAATTATTATCTGTATGTAATAAGACAAAGAAGACCCAAGCATTGCTAAGATAGATTGATTGTACAGAAATTACATGGTCTTTGAATAACAAAGTCGTTCTTCAACAGTGTGTCTATAACATCGAAAGAGAAGGTTCCTTTCTTGCCTTTTAAGTGCAGCAGCACTGGCGTGAGGCTATTTTGTAAGGTAGAAATCCAAAACAATTTTGGTATTATTATTAAACACGATACAAATAAATTTAAATTTCCCTATGTATAGAATTATTAAGGTCAAATAAAAAAATCAGTTATCAACAGATTACTGAGAAGGCGTTGGAAAGTACAGTCGAAAACAAAAGCACAAACTGTCCTTTCTGCTACTGTTTAATATATTTATTTATTTCGGTCAAAGCGATCCAATGTTCAGAGTTTTAAATTCAATCGAATGCACGACGCTGTTTCGTTACGATTCCTACTTTTATTTAAATAAGGATATTTTATAAAAAAAAAATAAAAAATGTTAAAGAACATTTTTTTATTATTACAATTACAACAATATAACTTATATTACAACATGGTAGCCGCATGGAATTTTTCATATGAAAAGTAATTGTTTTGATGCAAACATATTATTTTATTTATAATTTTTATATTTATAACAATATCGTTATAGACAGGTTTTTTAAATAATTCTAAAAAATAAGATTTTCCAACTCAAAAGAATAAGCAGATAATATGTTTTCCTAAATATTAATTTCTTTATCATTATACTCGTAAATTATTGAGAAATCGTGGTAATTATAATATATTTAGTCTAAATTATCCCCTACTGGAAATTACGAGCCTTTTTGGAATCCATAGAGACTAAAGACATTCATAGAAAAAACTCAACAGACTTTTCAAATCACCATTTTTATGATACAAGTGTTTCTACCTGATACAATTAAATAATAATTTTATTTAATTCTGATTGACTAAATACATTTGATGAGTGAAGATAAACTGAATTCAATATAAATGAAACATTGTAATTATTGACAGTCAATAAAAACTCATGAAACAAATCAAAATATGTTATCAATAGAAGTATTTTAACTACATCGAAGTTATTGGAGCAAAACGAGCTCACTCACTAATTTTAATTAAAATAAAACGCCAAGCGGATTGTTTTTTAAACGGTTTTGTACAATTTTATTTGCAAATATCTGAATGAAAATTATTAACAAACATCAATGAAGTTATTTTGCTATATAACTTGTAGCTGTTTGGGGATTGATACCTTTAATATAATATACAGTAGTATGGATTTAATATCTTCTGAAAATCTTTTCCTTCGTTATTCCTTAATTCAGTAAGTTTCATTAGAGTGACTACAGTAATGACATGTATCATATCTCTCGTCAGGACTCTAAAAGTTATTATGTTCATTACAGACTTCCTTCGAAAATAACTCACGCCTTCATCCCTCCAACCAATTAGTTTGGGTTTAAATCATCTTCTAAGTATATATTACGTCACTAAATAGTACTCCTTGTCATAGAAGTCAAACTCGTTTCCAATCTTAAGAGCCATAGAAAAAAAACAAGTTGAGATGAAATTGTGTCGTTAAAAAGATGTAATAAAAAAGTGTGAGACCGCAGAATCACTGTCCCAAAATTTTTAAACAATTATCTCTGCTACACTATAATAGATCTTAGATCTAACGCCACAAAGACTTGTTTACTTTGTATGTTTACTGTATAAGAGTGAAAGATGGTGGTCTATTGATCATGAGCTGTTATTTTTCCGGCAATACATCAATATGGGGACTTTAGCGGCAAATTGTATTAAATTGACTGATTTATGTGACACCGATGTTGTTTGGCGATTGTTTGGGAGATTTTAGAATTCTGCAAACAGAGGACTTTGTAAATTATATAATATTTTTTTATGGAACCTGGAGTATGACAACGTTACCATCGTCTTATTTATTGTGTGTCTTTTATGAACGTTATAAATAAACGCCGCTCCTTTGTTTGAAGTTACACACTTCTTTGAAGTTAATAGAAATTTGGACGGAAAGTTAAATTGTTTTAATTATTGAGTCAACTTTTTTGACCTGATTTGTTTATATTGACTACAGCCGAGAGCGTTCTATTGTTATTCATTTATTTTAAAGGTGAATAATAATTGTCAAATATAACAAATCACAAAATGATTACAGCTTTCATAGAAATACTGTTTCTTGAATTTTTAATATCTATTTAATTTCTAAAGACATAAATGTCAAGTATAAAAAAAGATTTAAATAAAATATAATTTAATCTTAAAAAATCAAATTTTAATAAAAAATTTCTTGAACCAATTTTTTTTACATCAATGTATAATTATATTTTTACCCTAAATTAGATTTTCTGTCTGCCTCCGAAATCTCAGAGGCATTAGCTAATCAAACGGCTACTTGATTACACATCTACTCTCCCGACGACTTTTAATTAAATGAAAATACATGATTTAATAACACACATATATATGTATATTTATAAAAGATAAAAATTACACATCACCGAAAATAAACTCGTAATTAATAATTAATACTTTAATAATTAATTTAATAATGTAAGGATTTCATTTTCGTTTATTATATGTATAATGAAATTTGTTAAAGAAGAGTGTCTGACACGTGTTGGTAGATTAATTACATTTTGGTGTATCTTGTAACAAACAGTAATTTGAATAATTGACGGAATTATTTTTCTTTTTCAAAACACGTTTCTTTCTAACTTTAAAAAATCACGACTTCTTATCAATTATTTTCCATGAAGTAACAACAGATTTAAAGAAAACAAAATTCTTTTAATTTAAGGTAAGATTTAATTGCTCACATGGACCTGTGACCAATATTCATAGACGCTTTTTCAGAAGATTCATATTTTATATTTTAATACCAAGTTCAGTTCAGTGAATAGTACGGTTACAGGAGTTTATGACAACAAATGAATCGTTTGTTCAGTATGTTTGTATATATGTATTTCAGATTGGCTTCCATACACCACGCATTGTACCCTTTTCCTTGTCCGGTCCGAGGCTTCTTGGCAATTCAATCAGAATCGTAAACGGTTCCACAAACACATACAAACTAGAATCCTTTAGCCGTCTAAGGGCTAGGATCTTCTATTATCTGTACTATGAGAAATATTCTGCGTTATTATTGAACTTGAAGCTTTCCTCTAACGTTGGATAGTTTTGTTATTGACATTGTCCTTGCATAGCGAGCAGTGGCGGCTGGTTTTTTTTTTTTTTTTTGTTTTTGTGCGCACTGGGAAAAAATGCTTTACGCATCCCCTCTCCGTTGGGGACGGAGAGGGGTATGTGGGACTCCCCGGGAAAGGATTCCCGGTATACCCACTAAAATAACCCAGTGGCGCTCCGACCTCGCCTAACTGGCAGGGGGCTGGGAATCCTGTTTGCGTCCAGCCCCCTGCTGGCGATTGCCCACCTTTTGGCGGACCCCTCACGCCCCCCCAAGTGGGGGGGGGCTCTGTTGTGGCCGGAGCGTACGGCCATCTATGGCCGTCGCAGGGGCGGGTGAAGATGGACGCTCTGTGCGCCGCCTTCCGCCCCTTCTCCTTCTAAGTGGCGGCTGTACCTTAAGTGCACTCGTGCGCTGAACCACCAATTCAAAAGATTTAAAAAATCCAAAATATTACTTCATCTTTATTTTTAAATTAACATTTTAATATTTATTTTTTAAACATACAAAAACGTATAAACAATTGAATTTCCTAATTATGGTCAAAAAGTTTGAGCGCTTTACTAAACTCATATTTTGCGCTTCGGCAAGTGCACGAGGACTCCTAATGCATCTTGTATGAGATACGCATTAATACGCCTGACGCGTGAAACAAAAGATAGTTCATAGAAATGTACCGAGTAATGAGTCGGCTTTCGAGCGCCGCACGAGCGGCCGAAGATTGCCGAGAGCACCCGATGTATGACGAATTGAGCCGCTTTTGACTATTCGCTGTTTTGTTGCATTTTCTAATTTTAATATTTTAGTAAAGTGCACCAGCAGTTCTATTACCCACCAGCCGCCACTGATAGCGAGCACTCCTTCTACTACAGATATTTCATAAGATCTACATCACTGGGTGTGTTAAGGTACGTCTGTAAGATGCAATATTACTTCACACAATATATTGATGGAGCAGATAAAAACGGAAAATGATAGTCTGCACTTTATATGTACATTAATTAAAAATAATATCGTTAATAATGCGATTTAGGAGTAAATATTTGTTTCAGTATGTAACAAAAAAAAACAATTATAAAGAAATCGCCTAAATGTGAATTGAAAGGCAGAATATGATTGAGGCTTAATATATAAAATTCCAATAATATCGAAATTATTCCACATATATACAAAATACTTATATTTTGATATACCTATGTATGTATGTATGTAT
Organism: Danaus chrysippus; assembly: GCA_916720795.1. Lineage (NCBI taxonomy): Eukaryota > Metazoa > Arthropoda > Insecta > Lepidoptera > Nymphalidae > Danaus > Danaus chrysippus. The sequence goes on from CAKASE010000044.1 coordinate 12,341,279, forward strand.
GTATGTATGTATGTATGTTTGTATGTATGTTTGTATGTATGTATGGCTTCGCTTCCGAACAAAATGTTTATCGAGAGACGCATTCAATGATAGTGCTCTTTGGAAGCATGTATAATGCATTGCATGCAAGATTGTGAGTTGAAGATGTTCTAAGCGAGAGAGCTCTTGTATGTAAAAACGAAATCTTGATTTTAATACGAGGGCTAACATAGTTTACTACATTACTCAGATTTACTTTATTAACCTACATACATCGTGTAGTTTTGGGTGACAGGCAAATTCAGTTAAGAACTTTTCAAGAATTAGGAAACCAAATAGAACTTATTAACTTGATTACTAATAATTTTTGTTTCTGTATCACCGTAATTTTGTATCACTATTAAAATTCAAAATCATCAACAAAAATCTTTAAAAATCCAATTCTGCTTAAATTTATGGATAATATGTATAATCTTCAACATGACCTATATGTACACGTAACATAAGTATGTTTATAAATAAACAAATTATGTTTCGTACAGGTAAATACACTTAATATACCTACATTACATTACGTACACTGGTAAAGATACTTTCCTTTTTAATAAGACCTGAGAATACGATACAGAAACTTTATTTTAATCATCAATTAAACAAAAAAGCACATTTACCTATTTTCGATTTGTTAACTTTTCATATTAATTCTGAAATTAATGTAATAACATCTCTTTTATATTAAAATGATTTTATAAATCAAATATATCAAATTACATTTTAGCAGTATTTTATAAGATTTAAATAGTGAAATTATCATAACAACTTTATATTTCAATCGATACCCGATAAAATATATGTACGTCCTCTATGTATATAACTCGTTATTTTCAGAATGATAATTTTAATTTATTTTTAATTGAAAACAGTGTTAGCCTCTGACGATCAAATAATAAACTTTCTCTCACTAACAGAAACATCACGAGATTTTCATCAAATATAAAAAATAACTTGGAACGGCTTAATGGATTTCTTAAAACATGTGTAATAACTGTGCTGAGTAAGTTACAAATGAACTTCAACAAACAAACATCACGTGAAGCTAGTCACAACATACAGGTCAGCCGACACCTGAGAACAAACAGAGCCTCTGTAACTTGGTGTACATAACCTTCAAGGAAGATATATTAACGTCCACAGTGTCACACTAAGCAATGTCTGTTATCTTCTACAAAAACTGTATGTAGAACGTTACTGTTCCTAACCAAAAAATTGAACTGAAACTAATATTATTCGAAATTCGCGTAGCATTTTATTATTTCAAAACTACATATTCCCGACGTTTTGGTTATTTTTCAGCAACCGTGACCCCGGGCAGACGAGATGTGAGTGTCTGTCGGTTGGTCTCGTTATTACAAATAACAAGACATGATCACGGTTGCTTAAAAGTGACCAAAACGTGGAGAGTATGTAGTTTTAAAATAATAAAATACGTGTGGTAATCCGGATAATATTAGTTTCATTTAAATGAATACTCGCGAAAGTCTCTGATCTTAAACATTAGACTTAGAAATTTGTATATCTCTTTATAGGTCAATAAAAAAGTTTTATTTCATTATGATGTCCAGATTTCTTTCAACAGATATTTTCAGTGTTTTTAGACCTTAAATATACGTAACACAACATAACAGAAAAGTTCCATCAAAAAATGAAGTAGGAACTTTTATATTTTCCTCCGCAACTAGCAAAGTGAGATTAATGATGACTAAAGTGTACCGTTCAATATAAACCCCATTGTGTCACGTCACTGACATTATCCGTACGCCGTACCTCTGACTAGTGACTAGTCACGATCCGATGAAAGTCATTCAAATTCATAATATTAAAAAGCCTTTTATTGTATTAGACATTCTTAATGTCTTTTTATTTATTTCTCTTTCTCTGTTTAAAATGGTTTATATCATTTATAAAATAGTGTAATTGCTATTTCATCATATTAGAATCTATATTTTAGGTATACTGGTGACCAGGCCAGGTCGCGGGTGTAAGCGCAATGATGTACCGCGGCCAGGCTCGGAGCAGGAGTAGGTGCGGGGGGTTTTTAGTCAGTAAGAGTCTGACACTCCCTCTTGCCCCACCCAGGCTAGAGGCGTCATTTGATGATTTATCAGTCATGTCTAGAACATCGAACATGTGTACTTTATAACAATGTAGGAATTTTAACAAACCACGCAACATACGGCGACCGACTGAAGTTTGTGGATAACAAATACAAACATGTCAATATAAAAGACATTAGCGTTCTCAATACTATCAACTTACAACTAGTGAGTAGTGAAAGAAATATAAAATGTTAAAAAACTTCAGAGAAAGAAAAAAGCAATTGAAAAAATGTAGTAACAGAAGTGTATGTAAAAATCTTTGCAACAGGAGTCGAGAACAAATGTTTATATTTGATTAAATTGAATAGGTATATTTAATTTATCAAAATTCTCTTCTCTGCTGGCAGAAGGTTTCTTGATTCTTATAATTTCGTTAAGTATCTTCAGGTAGTACAGGTGGTTCTAACATCTTCATTCCTTTAATGTTTTTTGCATACTTTTTTATGAACTGATTATATCGATTCGTGACTTGTAGGTTTATTTCCTTATGTAAAATAATCAAGTCCTTCTTAATTGTAAGAACATTTTAGTTCCTCGCTTCCCCATTTCACCTTAGTAATATTCCTGTTTAATCAATTTATATTTCTTACTTCTTGTTACCTGAAGGCTTGAGAGAATCTCGTCATCAGCCTATCGGAGTCCACTGCTGAGCAAAGGTCTCTGTCTCACATGGAGAAGGTTTGAGCATTAATCACCACGCTCGCTCAAGACGGGTTGGTGATTTCAAACTTATAATTGTGAAACTATAAAGTCCAGGTTTCCTCACGATGTTTTCCTTCACCGTATGTCAGTGATGTCTAAATATTTTCAGAAAGTACATATGACTCCGAAAAATCACATTCGTACTTGTCAGGTTTGAACCCGCGCCTTTGGCAACGAGAGGCGGGCCCTTTAACCACTGACCACCAGGCCACCACTGACTTGAGAGAATCTGTCAAAGTATAAATAATGTGTTTTATTTACTTCAGTATTCAGTGTGTCTCTTTGAGATTACTCTTTATTTCACCTCTAATTGCCTAATACTTGTATGTACCGATTAATAAAAACATTTTCCTCTGCCTCTGTCTTGAAAATTATTGAGGATTTCAAAATAAACCAACTCCAACGAAACTTTACCTAATGCCCATAAAGACTATAACCATTAATAGTATTTTATTCTCAATTAATGTCTCAATCGCAATTTCTGGTAAATCACATTTGAAAATAACACTAATTATCTAAAGTATCCTGAATATTTCTTGGGGTATTGAAATTACTATTTCTGATCAAATGTGATATAACTTATCTCTTCTTTCAATTTCCAGTACGGAATCTTACTTCATGATTACATTTTTTATTTAAATCTGTGAAATATCGACTCATATTCTTTGCTGTAATTATTTAATCGTTATTGGAGAGGAAACTCGAATAGTATTTATATATATGTGAATTGATTTGAAAATTTAAACATAGAATTCACATTAACAATGTCAAAAATTCTCAAACTTAAGAATATAAAAAAAAAAACGACAAAAAATATTTCAGTACGGTCAGTGTCTCGGTAGCTTAGTTATCATAATAATAAAAGTAAACACTAGCTAACAACTACATTTCCTACATATGAACACATACAAACGTTCATATTTATTTATATAACATTATATATATGTATATACTGTTTGATTAAAAACATTTCCTTATATATATTGTTAGCTGTTTCTCATTATTCCACCTTTAATCATAAATATTCACACGTCACCAAGATGAATTATGAATTTAAATTCCTATTCCTTTGTTTTATATAATTTTGCTCGCGATACTTTATTCTAAACATTATTCTAAGAATATTACAGTTCACTATTGTTTGAATCCAATTTGTTTAATAGCGAGAGTGTACGTAAAAGACAAAAATATTTACCAACTCGTTTTATCTGCTTATATTATATGAGTATGATCTTAATTGCACGACCTTATTTCACGCAGCTTTATAAAAGGCTCCGATTTCGTAAAAAAAACACAACAAGTTAAATACATTTCGGGTATAATCTGACTGGTTGGGTGGTCGGAAAATAATGGACTATATTAGAAAAGCGAGATTTTGGTGACAGTAAGAAATAATGATAAAAATCCTACTAATATTATAATTGCGAAAGTTTGTGAGCGTGTGTATGTTCGATGATCGAAAATCAGTGGAGGCCTAATGGTTAGGGGGTCCGCCTCCTTTCGCCGAGGGCGTGGGTTCGATCCTGGCCCGGACAAGTACCAATGTTATTTTTCCGAGTCATATGTACTTTCTAAGAATATTTAGACATCACTAGTAAATGCTTATTCCCAAAGAGGATTGATGTCAGGCAGGCGGTCGGTCGTAAAAAACAATTAGCCAAAAACTATTCACAACGTGTAAGGCAGACCCTGGCTATAGCCGGGAAATTGCCCGGTAGAAGAAGATATATATATATATATCAAATATTCCATATGATTATTATAACTTAAAGGTCAAACATTGGTAAGGCAAATAAGGTCTACACAGTAGTAGAATTAAAGATTTTAAATTATTAACTTGACAAAAGAACTAAACTCAATAATAACATGGCCTCTACAAACAATGAACATTGGAGTGCATGTTTTTCAATTACTTATTTTATAAATAACTTAACATTATAGTAAAACATTAACACAGGACTAAACTAAATACAAAATTCTCCAGGAGTCAATTATTGTGGTCACTTTGATGTGTGCAGCTTGTAATATTGAAGAAGATAACGACGCTTAGACCGGAATATTCCAGGAACTACAACACCACTAACTGACAATTGAGATACAGCACTGACGCGTATCCACTAGAGATCAAATATCAAGAGTATTGAAGTTCACAAGAAACCAGTGACGAATTGTGAAACTCATTGAAAAAGGACCTGTGCTGGTGTTAAAGAGATGGTTTGATGAAGTAGAGAGACTTGTCATGAAGACTGATGATTTGTCTTGATCAAAATAAACAAATAACAGCATCGGGTATTTTTTCAAAGATAATACTTTTCATTTTCAGTACAAAGTAAAAGAAAGTCACAAATACAATTTCTTAGTTAAAACTGAGTTTATTTACAAAAACAACTTAATTGTGTTTTGTAATCTGGCGAAGGTAAACGATCTTTTTAGGATCTTTAATGACTACAAAAACTGGTGTGCCTCAACAAACGGGAAACACAAGGCAAGGCCGCCTGCCTTACGTCAACCCTCTTTGGGAATGCATTAATCAGTGATATTTAAATACTCTTAGAAAGTATATATGAATCGAAAAAATCACATTGGTACTTGCCAGGGCCAGGGTCGAACCCGCGCCCTCGTGCAAAGCCGTTCAACGACAAGGCCACCACTGACTTAATGTTTACTATAACAATAATGTTTCGTGTAAGAAATGATTGCATAAGTATTTTTAGTTAAATGCTAATTGTCTCCAGACTATTGTAAAACTATAGTAACTCTGAAAAACATTATTTAAAAACAGTAACCATAAGAAATCCGATAAGTTAAATAATTTATTTCAAAGAAATTATTTCAGTGACCATTTCAGTAACCATTTTTTTCGCAAATGTATTTGTACATTATCAATAATTGTCAAGAAAATCAATAACACAAACAAAGATTATATAATATTATACATACGTCTTTTTTATAATAACCTTTAATAACAGATCATTGACTCCGTGTGGTAAAAATTAATTAGGCTTATGTTTGTACGTCAAGTGACACCAAAAGGCTGATTAAAAAACTTCGTCAACGTTTCTCTCAGTTTTTAAAGGAAGATATCTTCAGAAGTAACTTTCGTAATAAAGACTTCTCAGAAGAAGTTCAGCTTACCGACCACATTAAAACATCCACGCTTTACTCTGCATCACTCATGCAATGTATGCAAATCATACTGATTGCAATTTTTATCTAAAGGTATTCAATAGCACCTATAATTGAAGTTCAACTACCAACATTTTCCATTCATATATCTCAGAAATATTTAAATATAATCGTAACGGAATATACATATTTAAAAACACAAATGTTTAACCGCTTCATGATGAATAATGATGGGTGAAAGCTGATCCACCACAACTTTAAATACGACACGAAATAACGTTCAAAGCAACATAGTAATGAGACAAGAAACTTTATAATACGATGTAGTCAACACTTAATATGTCAGGAGATGTTACTTGATCTGGAACATAATAAAGGTTACAACGATTTGTATTGAGGGTTCACACTCTACACAAGGCCAGTTTCCTATTTTAAATCTTTATTTTAAATCACTCACTGAAAAGAAATCTTGGGGCGATCAAAGATGTAAGAATTTTCAAGGAAGATGCGGGCGTATTGACACACATCAGAAGCCTAATTTGTTACTCACTTTGGAATGATTACATCTCATATTGAAATTAGAGAATTTACTTATATCATCACTTTTCTTAATGCCTTACTTTTTACAATTCGGTGTTTGCTGAAATGTTTTAATCTAACGAAACTTAAAAGGGAATGATGAAGGTACGAGCGTTTGTCAAATGTTTGTATCCCCTATTATTCCTCGCCTGGAGGCGGATTAGTAACATTAGACGTATTTTATATTTAATATATTTACATTGTTGACAAAGAAACATAATATAGTTTAAAATATAATAATGATAAATTCCACAAATAAAAACCAAACAACAAAACCAAAACCAACTTAAGTTATATCACATGTACATATATATGTATAATCGAATATATTTTAAACATACTCAAAACTTTATAACATACTTAATAATTATTTCATAATTATTTTAGTATATCTTTATAATAATAATCTGCTACAAAAAAAATCCATAATGCTTACGGCCATTGGGTAAAGCTTAAAATTAAAATACCAACACGAGATAGAGCAGCACATATTCTTTTCATATAACTTCCACATAAAAACAGTAATTTGTTAATTGTTATAATATGTATAAAATATAAAATGTTCATGTTCATTTCTAAAATAACAAAAAGGATGAACGAACATGGTAACAAAGTTATTTCTTTTGAAAGTCTCGTCTTGTAGGTGCTGTACGAATTAATCTTTGAACTAATTGACTCTAAGCTTGTCTGGGAGAGTTCACCCACACACAATAAGCCGTCGTGTTTTTTAATTTATTATTTTAATTGTTATTATTTTAGTTATTGTTATTTATTTTTGATTTTTATTGTTATTTATATTTCATGTGACAATATAGGACATTACATATTTTTATAACTTTTATAAATCTTGCTAGCTATGATCGATCACTTGACTTTAGTTGGCGGTTACTCTCACCTCGCTTAAAAGCTTGCAACTTCAGCATGATTTTCAAATGAAAGTTCTCAAAATAAGTTACTTTTTTAAAATTGTTAAATTTGAATTAGTTAAAACTGCATATCCTTGTGCACTACTCCAACACATAGCCTACGTCTCGTGTGTCAATAAGTTATTATCACACTGGACTTCAAACTTCATACTGACTCAAAGACTAAACACTTCATACTGTAGCCGAACAACGAGACGTCTTGATACCTAATGATGATATGATTTCATTATTTACACCTCGAACGTCCGACTTGTTAAAGATACCTCACTCTTACAACGATCTTGTATGTTGCAACTCGTCTTAAACGATTATGTATTTAAAGGGCTCCCTTCACAAGGTCAAATATATATTGTTAATGAAACTGGTAATTGGATATTGTTCAAAATATTTTTAAAAACACGATTATGATCCGACTAATCTAATATCATTAATATTATACTACTAGTAAACCTGGCGAACTCCGTTTCGCCACCAGAAGGCTTTTATATAACATTTCATTTGGTGATTAAAAGATGAAGAATTCTTTGTTTTATATTTGAAAAGGATAATTTTTATTTCATTTCACAACAGTAATGAATTCATTTCGATTACAAAAATGAAGTGTTATTTAGTTGAACTTCTCTAAGTAATTGAAAGTGAATCCAAAGTAGATACCGAATCGAAGCGTTATACATGTCCGCAAATTATCCGTTTCATTGAAATGCTCCTTTGTAAACTACATTTTTTGTTTTTTGGTCTAACTTTAACACAAATAAAGCGTATGGTTTCCAAACTCGTGAACACGCAAAATATAACTGCCCATGTGAAAAACACTGATTTTCTAAATTATCCCGCAAATACTAAATGGTTTTAAGAGTTGAAACTACAAACACATTACCTAAATATTTTTATTTTTATATAGTAGATTTCTTACAAATATCTAATGGTCATCCATACGTCATTACATATCTGTCATTATACGTCAATTGCATAGCTGTCAATTGTGTTATTCCACGTTTTATAATGACTGACGTTTCATGTCAAGTCCCACGGGAATGCTGTCGAACGGGATAAAAAGTATCCTATTGCAATTTCCTGGTTCTAAACTACCTCCTTGCCAATTTTCAGCTGAATCGGTTCAGCCGTTCTTGGGTTATAAGTGAAGTCACTAACACGACTTTCTTCTATATATATAGATATAACTTGCGTTATTATTAATCATTGACCACAAATTCAAAAAAAAATGTTTTAAGCCTCCATAGCCACATGATATGAAAGTATGTAAAAACTAGAATTAACGACTTTATTGTCAAAACTATTCTGTGTTGTTGTTATTCATGATTTAGTGCTGGCATGTTAATTATAATAATAAAATCAAGAGAAAGTAACAGTAGAAAAAAGGGAACTTTTAACTCCTTGTTCTTCCCTTATTAAAGAACAGGCAGCTGCAACCTGTTCGTGTAGATCCAATGCAAAAACTACATCGAGGTTATCACATATTAAAATCAATTTCATTGACGAAATATTTATATTACAAATTAGTAACGCTTACAATTTATAAGAAAAAATATCGAAGACATTATATTCAACAGAAATGTTTTAATAAATTGAACTATAAATATTAAAGATATATAATATATAAGGGGATGTCACCTGTCTAGACGATATAAACGTTTTTAGTATATTATATAAAGTTAACAAATTATGAATTCTCTATTCTGTGAACTGTAATATTGATTAGAGCTCATCAATCAGCAGTCAATATGAGTAGTTCAATTTAAAAGGTCTTTTCTCAATAGGAATGTATCATATCCGTCAATGTCTCGGGAACATTGGCGCCGCATTTATTAGGGAATTTGTTGGAATATTTTGATAAAAGACTCCGAACTTAGCTTGGAATTTTGCTCGGCCATTTGTATTTTCTTATGTAAAAAGAATTTTATGAATAAATTTGAGATAATAAAGTCCTGAATCGGCTACAAAAGGTTACCTTTACGACTTAGTAAGCATGCAACACAAAAAATAGGTATAGTTTCATGTTCTTATATATCCATCCATATAGTTAATTGTTTATATAAAATAATAATAAATGGAAGATGACATCCAAATACATTTTTAAAATATGTAAATCATTTATCACTTATAATGTACATTAAAGTTAAGACTACGAATATAGTGAGACAAAGCTTGAATTAATTTGCCAAATAATGTACTGTTTGCATATAAAGAATAAAAATAATAAAATTTTGATGAACTTGAGAAGTGTTAGTATTACGTTCGGTGCGGAAACATAATCGAAAGGGACTGAGGAAAGAGGTATTATCGAGGTATTTAGACAGTTAATGAAATACAATTCTTTAATACTCACATTATGTATATATATATATATGTTTTTATTTATTGTATTATATTCATACGATGCTGTAAGATCCTCTTAAACGCGAGGAAGTTTTTCATATAAACTACACGTTTGTATTTTATTTGTACATGTTCTCGGCAAGAGACGAGACGAGATGAAGGTGTCACTTTGATCTCATCTGCCCGTGATCACGGTCGATGAAAAGTGATCGAAACATCGGGAACATATAGAAACAAATAATAAAAATCGCAGAGTTCATCTGAAAAGGTTAGCTTCCTTTAAATGTGTACATAACAAGATCTTAGGTACCGTTACTGTGGAATTATACTGAATGCCTTATCAATTACTCTACTATGTAGGATTATACTACATGAGGCTTTATAGTAGGGACCAACTTAGGACACTAGATTTTGAAGATGAAGATCATAAATATTAAGGAGATTTAATGACACTGTCAGTTAAATTTCAGTTTAAATATTGTTTACGGTAATTTGGGAACATTTTATAAAACCTTTTACTTCCTCTTCATTTTTAGCAAAATTTAATGTTTACTTTTAATGTTAGTGTCCTCGAAACATTACGATTAACATGAACTGAAATAAAATAAGGCAAAGAAAACGTTATATATTTAGACTCTCGTTTATTCAAGGCACAACCAGTTTTTGTGATATTGAGTTCAGTGATCATTTAGTAAATAAACTTAACAAATATATTTACTATGAAAGATGAAAGATTTTTGTAATAAAAATATCTCTTTTCTAATTATTAACTTTCACTTTTCAGATATAAAGATCATAAAATAATTTATCATAGTTATACTACGACTATTTTTTAAAAACAATTATACAGTGAAGCGGTTGAACCTTTCGGGCTTAACCAAAATTACCATTTAACCGCAATGGCGTTCTGTCTAAAACTCCATCTGTATCCTGAACCATCTTAATGTAGGAATTCACGGATTATAAATATTTTTAAGAACCTTTTGTTGTTTTAATTATTATTATACATTATATATTGTATCTTCAGTAATCTCCTGCTCCTGAACTAAAAAGTATGAGTATCGAGATATGTTAAGGAAAAATGATAGGTAAGTTTTATTGTTAGTTGAAACTCTCTCATATATCTATAAAAAGAATGGAGCTGTTTTTATTTTGATTTATATTAGTGAATCTATCTCGGCCGACTTCTATTTTGAATCTAAATTTGGAAAAATACAAAATTTAGTTTTGTAATTAATTTTTATTCAGATTGTTAAATAGATTATATTAACTTTCATTCAAAAAGACTGTCCTTAATGATAACAAGCCTTTCGGTCTATTTAAAGTATTTTAAATTTAAATTGGAACAAGAGATTTTGAAGCGTTAATTACGAAGAGTCTTTGCTTTAATATTTTTCCGAACTCATCATTATGGCAGACAATTCACCTTAAGAAATGAAAAATATTAAAACCGGTGACAGTTTGGATAATTCTATCCTGCGGACACTCACTGTTTTGCTTGAGACTCAGTTCAGTCTAGGTTTTATTCATTGTGAAGATTTAATGATAAGGATTCAGTTTGAAACCTTTGTCAAATGACATTTCATATCCTCAAAGTTTAACGTTTTCTGGGGAAAATAAAATTAATGATAATTAAACTATAATTTTTTCTTCTCAATAAAATAAAACACCAGGTTACAATTTTTTTTCAAACTTAAATATATACTAACCCTCTGAAAGCAACTTGGTGACAGAAGTTTCTTAAATATCAAAAAAATTACGAACCTCAAACAGTAGCACTGTTACGCGTATTAGGCTTTTCCACAAACCTTTGTTAACTTAACTAGTACAGCGACCATATTTATAATATTGTAACAAGCTAGAATTTAACGAGATTAATCAACAGGGTATTGAAAAGAAAACTTTCAGTGTGCCTGGCCAGGTAAAAGCACCATCGAAACTGCCTGGCTACTGAGTAAATATAATTTAATACTTTTCTCAGTAACAAACATAAAAATCAGCTTATATATGTACTATAACGAAAGTACAAATAAAATTACTTATAATTTAGGGCTGCCTGGCTGGGTTTCCCACCTTACTAAGTGCCGGGCAATTTACAGCGTGATTTCTAATATTATTACGATGAAAATATATCAAAACTGAATTTTGTACTAAGAGGAAAGTGAAAGAAAATTTTATACACCTTTAGAACGTGTTACCTGCCAAAGCCACCTCGACCCAAATTTCATATTTGGGGATCGTGACTGCCTATATTGGGTACATCTATAGAAAAACTTTTAGCTTTTATAAATTAACTAATGCCTGGCTGGCCCTGGCTCTTGGACTATTATTTAAATTATAAATACACATTAATCAAAATATAGTTTCTCAAACACAAATAACTCGTCACGAGTTCTATTCAGACAGTATTAAAAATAAGTCTCCTAACATAATATTTTCAGTAAATCCTTGTTGGTATATAAACTATCACTGAGCATTTTCTTTAAACGATAAAACAAAGAAAACTTTTAAAGCAATCCTCCAGCGACTGGCTTGGAACAGAAATACCTATTGAACTTTCAAATTATTAGAGAACATGATATTAATAAGTAATATTAACAGTAGTACTTTGTAATCGTTTAACCTAAAGATCTTATCTTGAAAAAGTATATACCTATTAGGAAAAATTCAAATAAAAATTCCAATTACATATAAAGTCATTGATTCATTGAGTTGAAATTCTATTTTTACTATAACGTTAAATGTGATCGGTTTTGCTTCCTGTATACAGTTAACTTTTATAATATGTAGATAAATTTTAAAGAAATGGTACAGTTTATCAGTTAGCAAAAGTGAGAAAGACATACTGTGATTATAATTTAGCAAATATCTCGTGAAATCTACAACTAGTATAATTTTAGAAAAGAAATGGTTGGCTAATCTTTTAAGTTGATTACAAGAGAGTGAGAAAGGTATTGATGGACAAAATTAAGCTTTGACCAATGATTCCTCCTTGTACACTTACCTTTTGACACCATTACTTGAATCAATGCTGTTGTCATTAAACAAAATAGAACTTAATTGACATTCTATGAATTGATACTATCAGTTGACTTAAAAGTACATAATTGCCCGACACTGTGACAATCATTATTGATACATTTATAATACCTGTCCAACCGTCCTTTAAATTTATTTTAATAAGCGGTTTTTGAAGTGCACTGAGGTCTATTGGCATTTTCTATATTGGTATATAAATTAAAAATATCTTTTAATTTAAAAATAAGTAATATTCAACTATACTACTATACTACTATTATACTATAATACTATTCTTCACACATACATATAATTATTGTGATGTACAACTCAAAGTTCCTGTTTTCTACTTTAAGATGCTTTAGGAAACTTTATAATGAAATAAATGAAGTGAAGTCATAACTACTTATTTCTAATATGAAAAAAACTCTTTCATTACATTTAAGGTAGACATTTAAGATGTTATTATGTATCACTTCGTTTCAATATCAACCTCAGTAACAAAGCCAAATGCAAGGAGTGAATACTAATAAGATTCTAACGAAAATGAAGTTAAAAATAAGATTTCTAGTTCGTAGATTTTCCCGCTGGAGCCCTGTAATTAAAATCCGATTGTTTAAAGCTTACCTACTGTCAGAAGTAAGTACTTTATTGACATCTCACGGAATTTCTTTTCTCTCGCGGATTCTCTTTTCAGAAAAATTTACTTGCTAAATAAGATACAAAGAAGAAACAAAAAAAATTAAATACATTAATAAGATGAAACTTCTCAGTATTCCAAAATCAATGTAAATAAGTACTTAGTAATATTTTTAAAGGTACAACAGCCTAGACAGTAATATATATTAAATAAAAGAATTTCTTTAAATTTCAATTTTGTATTGTATATTATATGTGTAGTGTCCATGTTATTAATTTATATAGTTATACTATGATATATTTACATATAAAAAACAGATCTTAATGGAGCACCAACCACAAAATTTTCGAGACGAGTAAAAGAAAGAAACTAAAAATATTTATTCTTCACTCATCTAAATACAAAGAAAAAGAATATAAATTTGAAAACTTTATTCAATAATAAATTAAAACTTATGTAACATAAAATAATTATATTCTAAGACAGTGTAATAATAACAAATTTATCAAACGATGATTAAATAAGTCAAGACGAAAAAATGACATCGTCGTAACTATCATTGGATAATTCCACGTATCTACATTAGAAGCAGATTACTAGAAGAAAGTTAAGGCTGAAATATTAACTAAATTAACGACTTTTAAGATGATTTTTTCAAAATTAGAAATAAATTGAACACTAAATAATAATGTACTAATCGTGAAAAAATTATTTTAAAATTCGTTAATTTGGAAAATATTTCATTGAAATTATCCAATGGTAGTCCCGCGGATTAGGGTGATTAGGGATAGTGCAATATGCCGAATCGTTCAACATTCATTCACATTCGTATAAACCTTGCGCCAGACGATGATTTTGTTTCGGTTTCATATATATGATTGCCATTTCTGGAATTGAATATTTTAAATATTTTAGTTTTTGTCACCTCATTAACATGAATTACTGATAAAGTTTATAAGTAGTGAAGTTTTGAAATACCAACCGGTATGTAGTTCCTTTGGCCTGCTTTCTTCTAATGTCATATCACCAGTATTAAATCTAGCACCTTCTAATAATAGACCTCGGACGCAGCAAACATCATCTGGTTTCTTCGCTGGCGGAGCGTTAAGAGCCTGGAGAATGGAGATATAACTTAGTTTGTAATAGAATATGCATTTATATTTTTTCACATCTATTCTGTCATAAATTTTTTAACTGATTTGGCATTGAATAATATATATTTAGAATAAAGATTTCGGAGACAGTTCCGAGGGCGGTCTGCGAGAGTTTTGGATCCCGAGGATATAATTACTTATAGAATTATATGAAAATAATTCTCTTTTCCATCTTTTCCAATTCCTATTACTAATGATATATTAGCAAGCGAAACTGTGGAAACTTATACAAATTCTTTTAATTTAAACTGTACCACTATCTTTATTACGTTCTTTGTCTTACCTCAAAAGCGTAAGCCACGGTATCAATTACAATAACATGTTATCTAGCATAGTTTTGTAATGCACCAGTAAGGTATGCCTGGGGGAAGTAGAACCCAGAAATCCACAACACCTTAGGAATCCCACCATCAGCCCACGGCTGCATAAATTGTACTCGGAGACATAAATCTTTCACCCAAGCCGCTGGTAAAAAGACAAAAATAAGTAATGAACCCTTTCTAAATTTATTATGCAGCTTATTTTTGGCCATTTTTTTTTGTGATAAAAATTCCAATACCTAGTTGTTTAAGCGAAGGATACGTCTTAGCGCTCCACATATTTGGAACAGCGTTTTTAGCCAAACTTCCGGACATACTTTCTAGGGCTTCCGACATAACAACTAAACCTTTGAGTGCTTTTTGTAGGTCACTAGAAGAAATAAAATATTAGTAAAAAATAAACTGTTAATTACGATTTGATTTATACACTTACTGAAGAGAACTGCTCATAACGGCCAAAAGCTTATTATATCGTCTGACTTCTTGAATAAGTACTGTATTTAGGGACTTTTTCTAAAACACGGGGTAGCTGTTAGGATAAAAAAATATATTAAATTAACTTTATTTATATATTATATACATTAACTTAGTAAATATATATAAACAGCCTATCCATTAATAATATTCATATTTAAAATGACATATGACTTACATACTTATACAAGAGCTCGTCTCACACATAGCGTAACTGATGTTGGCATTAGCGTGCAATCCGAATAACGACGGGTCATCGTTCAGTGGTAAGGTGCGTATATAACGATCAAGCGATGAAGATTGTTGCTGTTAAAACAGTTATTATAACTTCAAACAAATTATACAATAAAACGGTCTAGAAGTATGAAGAGAAATCATTGGTGTCTGAATTGAATGATATTAACGGTGCATTCTCCTAGTTTTATTTGAACTATATCTTCGAAATCATAATACAACATAAGGAATTTATATACCTGTTTATAAGCACCACTCTCATCAAATATCCACCTGTCATTGAGTACAGCAGTAGTGTAGTAATCAGCCAACAAACACAATAAACACCGACGGTCCCAATCATCAGTGACCCGTCCACCATAGTTAATATGACCCGCTGTATACGTTAACATCTGAACAAAATGATTTAAAATACCAATTACAAGTATGTAAACATTTAAATGTATCCTATCTATTATAATAATATTCCAATTAAATCTTGTCCATAATGCAAGCATTGTTCAAGTTATTGCTTTCGTGAACCCTATTTCAATTAGAGACTTAGTAACGAACCTCAACGTCAGTCCTATTGTTCTCCCAGAATATCATACAACCCAACAATACAAATAATAGCAGTTACATAGTAATCTACTACTAATTTTAACAAACCCATTGGTTCTTTCATGTTAACTAATTAATAAAAAGCAGCCTTTTATAAATTAAAGGCATTAATTTACCGTAAAATTAATTAACAAACCCGTAATGGAACTTCATGTTATTCATTCAGAAACATGTGAAGCTGAGAAATATAAATACGAAGATCACCGTCTGTGAATTCGTATGGTATATTATAACCACGAGGCCCAAACTTCCTTCTTTCTAGAACTACACCATGGAATAGGCATAGTGAAAATAGGAGCCACTGGAAATTACAAAAGTTTTGTTACGTATAATTCAACAGTCCTTAAACCTGAAGAAATAAAATAAAATAGCTTCTTCATAAAGTCAACTGAGAAAATAACATGTCTTTGTTTCGAAGTCATATAACAAATTTAATAAACAGATACATTTTATACTTGTTTTTCTTAATATTAAACTTGTGTATCGCATGGTTATAATTAACTTTATGTACGAATAATATTTAAAATACCGTTCTGTAATAGCACCACAGGAAAGAAGGGTGAAGGTGTTGATATGAGTCACAGCCGAAAGTCCTTATGAACTACTTCTGGGACTTTTGCTCACATTTAACTCCAAGACTAGCATCCATGATGGAGACAAATGGCAATTCTGAAATTTACATTTAAAAATATATATATCGTGAGGTCAGAAGCCACACTTAAAAGGTATCTACACATATGTAGGTTCAAGTTAACATCTAACGCAATAAATTTCATTAAAATAGATTTTGCTGTCTACTGAATAAAAATACAGCCAATTAGCCTAGACAAAGTTATTATCACATTTTTATTAATATATGTACATAAAACGGATATATCATACATATTTGGAATCTTTAAGAGTTAATCTAATCTTAAATTAATTTCTTTGAATTGTGATATAGCATTTTCTTCAAATTGTTTTAGATTCATTATGAAAAACACTTAAGCCGTACTATAAGTTATATTCGAATGATTTAAAAAAAACGAATATACTTTACGATTGAAAGGAAATGTAATACTTTACCTGAAAAAATACTCAGTTACCAAAATCACAGCCAACTTTCATCATAGCTTGGGCTAGAGGCCCTTGACCTTGTCCTAATGAAGTATTGTCAAATCTTTTGCCCATCTTCATTTTGTCGGCACATTTCAACAGATCTGAAACACGTTACACTCAATTAGTCGATAAATAATCATATAAACAAAATCAAACCACAGTAAACGATCCACTATGTAAGGAGAAATTAAAAATATATAAGGACTTATAACAATTAAGTACTTTGTAAAAGTTATACATAGTTAGTTTTAATTTTTCATAGAATTACTGCAACACTAAAAAACTATTTGAAAAAAATTGAACTTGTTGTGCCATATTATGCATAATCTTATTATGGTTTGATCATTATAAATATATGTATTTACCATTCATGATTCATGAGTTTGCAAATGAAATTCCCCAAACAATTATCCCATGGTAATACACTTGGGGCTAACCACAGATGTATGAACCGGAGCGAAAGGAAATCCATCAAGGAAATCCAAATCCATCCATCCGACAAATCTGATATAATACCTGTATAAAAAATTACACAAAGGATTAATGTCCCTTATGTATGTACTTTTTTTCACCAATATATTGAAAACAATATGAGATAATATTCTCGTGACATAAATATGCTTCATAAGGGACTATACCATTGAACAAAACAAGATTATCAGCTAGAATCTTGGGTACATTCACATCTCGTAATGCTCTTAATACTACTTGTCTCTCATCTCCGTCGGGCATCTGACGTATTAGATTACCGGCCACAAGGATTACTGCTCCTAAAATCGTAACGCTTCTGATTGCAATAAATAAATATGAACCTTATCCGTAATTTAATAAGGTTTAAAACCAGTATACAATTATATTTGTATCTTTTATTGAATTGATTGAAGTAGAATTCAAATACAAAAAAAAAATGGAATACAGCTTTACAATATTTTTAAAACATAGATATAATATGGTAAGTTGTAATGGAATCATTAATAATAGGTATATAAATAATAGACATAACATCATCACATACTAGATATTTAGTTATAAGTCATACTAAATAAAAAAACTAAACTGAACGCATGCATGAAAAATAAATTATATTGTTGATTAATATGTACATATATGTACATAAAACGGCTTAGTTATAATTACATAATTATAATAGTGTGCCAGTTTTTTTTTATTTATATAGAGAGATAATACACTAATACCGGGAACGGAGAAAGATTATTCAAACTATTTTTAAATATGGCTTGTAACGGTAAAATTAAATCTTACCTGAGAAGACAATTGTTCAGAGCTCAATCTAAACGTTGTAGTAATTTTTCCTGCCAGATTCTTGGCGTCGTAGAAACCATATGAAAATAAAGAAATTTCTGCTATAGGAGCGTAGTCGGGCACCATCATTGCAATAGGACGGAACAATGCTTTCAGATTATCTGGTAACTCCGTTCTTCCTGTTTAGAAATAGAAATATTATGGCAAATGGTTATAATTTTAATATTACTAGTATGACGCTTCTTTGTCTTAACTATATGTTAACTAGTAAACCCGGCGAACTCCGTTTCGCCACCAGAAGGCTTTTATATAACATTTCGTTTGGTGATTAAAAGATGAAGATTTTTTTGTTTTACATTTGAAAATTATGATTTAAAGATGTCAAGGCAACTTCAAATGAGGCAACAGTGTTCTTTAGTTCTTGAATTTTAGGATACAAATCGTTAGTTAGAATGAATCGCAATTCTTCTCTAATTATTTCACGAACATTAGTAGCCGATAAACAAGAGCAAGTAGTAGTACGACTCTTAACGCGCTGAGTGACGAATTCCATTTCTACAGGAGTATTGCGAACAGGAGTGTTGGAATGATCACCTCTCCTTGGCTGTTTACGTCTGCATGCATCGCATACCCATAGACTTTTCATTTCTAAACTCATCTCAGTAAAATCCTGGTTTGATATGACATGATATCTATCTTTACATTTGTGACATTGTAACGCCTGAGAGTCATCAAGTTCATCAGGGCACCCAGCACACATAAAGTTTGCCATGGTTATTGAGTGAAAAAAGAGAAAACTAATAATAATATAAATAATGTTATCACAGAGCTTGGATTTGAACCCTGGATATATGAAATGAGAATCGTGGTTTCTACGGCTGCGCCACGAACACTAGGTACATGGTTCTTAAATAAGTCCCTGGTATTAGTACTTGGAGCAAACTGTGTTGAGAAAGTTCAGTGAACTCATTAGGGTTGACACACTCCGATCACTAATGAACGTTAATGATGTCTTTTAAATGCACTGATTTTAAAAAGTTTTTGCTTAATATCTTCAAATATACAACACAGAGTGTTATAAAATTTTAAAATATTAAAAAGTTACAATAACTGAGCACGAATAGAGAAAATGATTCAGTTAAAGAGTAATAATTACACTAAGAAAGAATTAATTACTTAGCAACAAAATTATACGTGTCTACTTCACGACGCGTACGGGACACGTACGCGTACACCTACGCGTTATATTTTTAACTATAATTTATCTTTTTTAGTCAAACCTTTGTAAGATGCAAAAATATTAATACAATATTGGTAATCAAGGAAGGATACAGCAAAATGGTTGAACTATCAGGCTTCCCATAATCTGTTTAGAAACGGTAGATCAATAACCTCAACTTGGTTAAAGATTTACCATTAGGACACAAATTAAATTTCGTTCAGAAGCTTCCTAAGAGAATATCTAGAACACAGAACATACTTCAACAGGAGTAAATTAAACGATTTGTATTTGTATGTATATAATATTTACTTAAAAGATAAGATAAGATAAATACGGTTCAGCCGTTCTTGGGTTATAAGTGGAATCACTAACACGACTATCTTTTATATATATAGATGGCTTAAAAATGGATGTTTAATGGCTTAAAAATTACATCACTGAAAAAAATCAAAGCACAACTAAACAAATACAAAGTCATAAATAATAAATAAAGGAAATGTATTGTGTACTTACGAAAATCTAAGATATCATTACACAACACCATGGTCATATTATTTTTCGTAACATACATTCATGATATAAATCTTATAAGGCCTTTTATACAGGGTGACTGGTGAATTACTATCAATATTTAAGGAGAATACTCGGTACATGATTCTCATTCGAATTATGTAAAAAAAATAGGTACTTAATTTTTGACAAAATTTCCGTATAAATAAATAAAGTGTGTACACGTTCCAAGTGTTCCAAGTGTGAACGCGTGCGGCGGCGTGCTGATACAACACTACGCCGCAACACGCGTCTGTGTGAGTGCGTGTGTATACCTAATCTGTAGGGTGTTCATACGATGCGTAATTAATTACATAACTTTTGGTTAACTTTACTTAGAAGTCTATTAATATTTATGTTATATTAATATTTATTTTGTCATATATGATCGTCAAATATCACGTCCTCAAATATTGATAGTAATTCACCAGTCACCCTGTATAATGCATGGATGATTTAAGAAGGTTGATAGAACGGTAGAAATATTAAGTGGAAAATATGGACTGACATAAATAAAATAGTCTTAACGTTTCAGTTACTTGTTAAATTAAATGCCAATAATCCAATATGTAAGGTTTGATCTAAAATAATATGTAAGGCTAGGGAGGAGTTGTATGAATGCGAATGAAAGATATTGTTGGTTTGTGTAGCTTGATGTGAAAAAATGCAGAGGAGATGAGAGGAAAGGAAAAATATATTCATAAACATATTTAGTTCCAAGTTGATTACAGTTATAAATAAATATTAGTTTAAAAAAACCAAAAAAGAAGACGCTTGTAACTAATGTTTAGCTTATATTTTTTAGTACGATTTATCAATTAGTTTTTTGTGGACATGCGCAGATCGCACACTAGCTCTGTCCCTTTCACTCTCATAGAGGATCTATGAAAAGAATATATTTATCGTTGCGGCCCTAACAACGATTATGGGAAATTGTTAACGAATTATTGCATTTTCATCAGTCCTTGAGATATATGCAAAGTTTCAAGTTAATCAGATGTTAGACCATATATGTAAGATATGTTTAGAACACCTGGCAAACTTTTAGACCATATGTGTAAGAAATGTTTAGAACACCTGGCAAACATTTAGACTATATGTGTGAGAAATGTTTAGAACACCTGGCAAACATTTAGACCATATGTTTAAGAAATGTTTAGAACACCTGGCAAACATTTAGACCATATGTGTGAGAAATGCTTAGAACACCTGGCAAACATTTAGACCATATGTTTAAGAAATGTTTAGAACACCTGGCAAACATTTAGACCATATGTGTGAGAAATGCTTAGAACACCTGGCAAACATTTAGACCATATGTGTGAGAAATGCTTAGAACACCTGGCAAACATTTAGACCATATATGTAAGAAATGTTTAGAACACCTGGGAAACATTTAGACCACATGTGTAAGAAATGCTTAGAACACCTGCCAAAAAATTAAGACCATATGTGTTAGAAATGTTTAGAACACCTGGCAAACTTTTAGACCATATGTGTAAGAAATGCTTAGAACACCTGTTAGATCCATAAACGGTGAAGGCGCCGTATAGTGTCGCGGGCGCACGCGCGGCCATTCATAGCAGGCGCCGGGCCGCCGGAGTTATTATTATTATTTTTTCGATTAGCGAATCGCAAGTTTAAAAATTAGGTATATCGATATTTTCAATAAGGTACCTGGGGGTATTAAGGCCTAGCTAAGGGAAATTTGTGATAAAATGAAAAGTGTCCATCATAATCAACAAGTTTTATTAGTAATCAGTCATTTACTTAAATAACTACAAAGTTTTAACAAAAAATAGCAACTTCTGCTTAAAATTAAAAGAATATTTAACTTTTTTAAAAACTCTCTCTGTAGGCCTTATTATACTAAGGGAGGGTAAAAAGGCCTATAGTTTAAACTATCGAAAAATCAACTTAAACTTTATAAATTGGTATTTTTGACATCAATAATCATACAAATAAAGTAATAGGAACATAAATGGTCTTAGAAAATTAAATAAATTGCCTCTATTCGCATCCACCAGGACACTGAAAGTCATCAGTATCTTCCATCGACAAACCGACACACTGTTCATGATACCACTTGAAGCATTGCGAGCATTGTCTCATTGCATCATCCATTCTGTCTTCTTCGCAGGCATGACAGTACCAGCTCACTTGCTTTTGTGAAGTACCTTTGATGGTGGTAGACTTTTTTGCCGATACTGTTTTAGCTTTCTTTGGATTTGAAGTCTTTTTAGATTTCTTTTTTCTGTTCTATCTTTCTTTCCTTCATTTAGTTTCTCATCTTGCTTGGTTTCCTTTTTTTTGTTATCTTTCATTACCTTACGATTTTTTTTCTCTTCATTAAATTTATCAAACAGATCTTTTGTGACGGAAGTGCCTCTATAATTAATGGCTTTTTGCCTGAGAGTCGGTGTTTTTGTTTGATCTTTAGCAGGCGTAGGCAGGAGATCATAAAATTCATATCTTTTTATCTGATTCAGAGGCAAATCATCAGATGCGTCTGAACTCGAGCTTGTACCATAAATTGTACGATAATAGCTGCGTTTCATGGTTGGCACTCTTGAGATTTGCCCTGTTGAAGTTGATGCTATAGCTGGTGATTGATAAGCTTGTTCTGAAGTCGTTGATCGAAGACAATCAACAGGTGAAATATTTCCTCGCAGAACATCAGATATTGGTATCTGTGTCAAAATTGATGGTGATCTATCACTAGATTCTGGAGTCTTCCGTTGTTGACTATCAATAGGTGGTACATTTTCTTGGTCAAGATCAGGTGTTGAGGCTTCTGATAAAAAAGTAGGTGTTGTATTTCCGCATTCTGGAGTTTGTGCTCGAGGATAATCGAGAGCTGGGACGTTCTCTTGGTGGTCATCAGGTGCTGGAGCTTCCGTTAAAACTGAAGGAGCAAAAGCTGTTTCTGGTATAAGCTGTTTCTGGTATAACCAGTTTAAAAAAGTAGGAGTATAATAAGGCCTATAGTCAAATTTTATAGGCCTTAATATCCGCCGACCGCGTGCTTACAAAAAACAAAACAAATATTTTTTTTAATACGATACACCCTTTAATATGGTAAGGTAGGTGCAAGCATAAAATAATTAACGAACAGACAGTCAATGCAGGTATGTAACTGTGATATTACAAAATTTACTTACGTTTTGCTGGAGCCAATTTTTATAATTCCGGCCGCGCGACCGCTCCCCAAAATGTTTTCGACGACGCTGGCGCCGTGGCCAACGAAAGAGCGCGTCCGCCGCTTCGCAGCGACGTGTACACGCGCTATGCATGTGTGAGTGTAACCTTGATCGTCAACTGTTATATTTCGTACGATTTTTGTCACTTAGGCCTTATTAACCGACAGGCCTTAATACCCGCGGGTACCTTATTGCTATAAATAGTTATGCTTTTCACATTAAAATAATTTCTTTTATAATTACTTTAAATAATTATTATTATTATTAATAAATATTATAATTTGGAACTTTTTCAGGTAAATTAATTATTTTGTATTATTAGGATAAATCGTTAATCTACTTCTGTTAAAAATGGTGTTTTACAATCAAAAATAATATTAATGTTTGATATATCAAAATAAGTATCGAAACAACATGAATATGAAATATTTATTTATAGTTATGATTTTTTAAATATCGATATTTTTTATTCGAGTCTACGCCGCCCTTTTAATATTTTTTTTTACTAGTTAGTTCCTCGTGGAAATTTCTTCCGAGTGGATTACATGTTGGTTGCATTTTTATAAAATTGTGTTGTTTTATAAAATGTACTCCAACCAGGAATATTTCAATGTGGTAATGTGTCTAGTTAAATGTAGTTGTAATTATGCGGAATCGCGTAGACTTTATGGCGAACTGTTTGCTTCTTCAAGAAACATACCATTACCGTCACTTAAGGCATTTCAGCGATACTGATAAGTGATAACGCAGTTAAGGGGGTTGACACAATTTTTCATACACACTGTATATTATGTCATAGTTATTTTAATGTTATTTAATTCAAGGACATATTATAATTATAAAAACATATTCAAATTTAATATTATTCATTTCATAATGCTGTATGATACATTCTGGACAACTTCTTATAACTTGTTATACGAATGTACTAATTTATTTATAGAGAATTTGTTCGAGTTTAGTTTCCAAAGTTTATATTTTTAAACCCCTGCTGCTTTAAATTAAACAAAAGTTTTGTATAATCAACGCTTTACAGTTTCAAGAAGTGCAGCAGTAATGTATTGTTCTACCAAATAATTTGACCACATAGAATAAAGTTAGTGTTGCATTTTATTCAAGTTCCTATTTAAGTTTTTTTTGTCATTTTGTTTCTACTATTTACAATGTTTTTATATCGACATTAAGGCCAATGTCTCAATTCGATATTAAAAAAAATGCTTTTTACAGTTAAAATTAATACATTATCCGTTTTTGAAATGTACAAGTAAAATTATATACCTAGCAAATCATGCCCGTTTTCAAAGGCCTCATTTTAATAATTAAAAAAATATTCAATTTGTTTCAAAGAATACGAGTATTCCAAAGTAATGAATGTAGTTAATTACTATTTAATTTGGCAGCGTTTGATAATCAAAAAAATATTTTACTTTTGAAATTAGGTATGTATCAGTACCTACCTACCAATGGATTTAATTATTCTAAAATCATTTCTGAATTCTTATCTGAAAAGGAATAATATCTTATCGTATATAGCACGAATTGTAAAATTGTAAAGAGAAAATAAAACAACACTTTTATTTGTTATAATTAATTAAAATTATTTTCCAAGTTATGTCTTTAATTTAAAAATATATTTACGTTTAGCTTTAAAATTAAATTACAAAATGATAATAATTTTAAGGACGATGATAACAATGGAAATGACAGCAGTGATGAAGATGATGATCTTTTTCAAACTTAACATTGATCATTTTCTCAATTTTGTACAACAATAAAGTATTATTTTTATACCGTATTCATCTATAAATAATTTCAATAGTTTTTAATCCTTCTTCCATCATTTATTAGACGATTAATTTTCTAGACAAAGCTTAAATGATACTACATCTCTTTACACTTTATTTCGATCTGGCAAAAGTTTAACAACCGATTTTTTTCCTGGCAAATTAATTCTGAGCTTTTAGATAGTTAAATAACATGCTATTAAAATTTCAGCTATACTAAAATATTTTGAGAATTTTTTTTTTCTTAATTCAACATTGCCGCTTGGCACCGTTTAAACAACAATAAAAATATCTGGCAATAATAAATTTATGTTGTGAATAGTTCAATAAAAATAATAATAATAAAAAAAACCTTCTTAAAATGATTTGAAATAATAATTTGTTTACCTGCACAAGTACGATGCGCACTGATGAACGCAACCACTACCGGCAGCCAGATAGCCCGTAGGACGTCCAGGGGAGTGTGAGAGATAGCATATCTAAAAACTAGCCTACCTGAAATGCTTGTTCAAAAACGTTGCTAGCTCTTAGAATATAAGGTATATGCTTAACAATTTCTGTAAGTACTAGTTCAAAGTAATAGCCTCAGGGTTGAAATTTTCAGTAAGCTTAACTGTGAATACAATAACTTGCACAGTGTAAAAACAGTTTGAAAATACAAATGTTACATAAGGATACATTTAGCCAGAGAGGTATTTACATACGTAGGTATTAAGTGGAGTAAAAAACGGCTATTAGGCTATTAGCACAATTGTGTACCATTCATTTAAATAACAACGATTAGAAGCTTTTTACTCGTAAAATATGCTATTTAATGACGTCAATAAAAATGTTGCAAATCATTAATCGGACACTAGTGCGCTTTTAATTGTTTCAGTATAAAAAAACATTATTGAATTTATTATTTAGTTTTTGTTTTTAGACAGCTACGCCATAAATTATCAAGTAATACAGAGTCTTTTAAAGGCAAACATGAAACCACCTTGCCTAAAAAACAACATGCTTCAGAAAATGTTAGACACGCATACTATGTACAAATGCCTGCCGCTAAAAGAATTTTGGCAATATTAAGATTACCCCCTTACTCACACATATACTCAGACACACATTCACACATTTACATACACACACACACACACACACACACACACACACACACACACACACACACACACACACACTCACATGCAAGAGTACATATACATACTTCAGCATTTTCTATTGATAAACTTTATTTCTGTTTGGATTAAATTTACTTCTTTTTTTTATAAGTTAGCTATCATCATTTATTTGTAATTGCTTATTTTCCAACGTTTGTTAATTATAATTATAATAATAGTGGCGGGGGTAGGATAATGTTACTCCTATTTTAAGTATTTGTAAAAGGGACTGTCTGAAAACCAGCGTTTCCCAGGGCCACGGTCCAGAGAAACATGCAGCTGAGACAGCTCCCATTGTCTGTGTAAGCATATTATGTATTATGTTTTCTTTATTCTATCCCTATGTATTTCAATGGTTACTATGTTTCTGACAATAAAAGGATTTTATTATTATTATTAAGTAAATTTATATAAATAGTCACGTATAGGTAGGTATATATACAATATATTATGCAAACTAATTTCTTATTATTATGTTATCGAAAAAACCACACCAAAGGTTTCAATATATGTATAATGTTGTGTTAAATAGTTAAGTAAGTCTCAATCCGTACAGCCACATCCACTTGTTTCGTGTACTCCTTTATGTTTTATATAGGTATTTAGGTTCGTTCGTAACGTGCTATTATTCGCGTACTGTATTAAAAGCTTATCTCAGTTTCAAAGATATGACTATTTACAGGGCCGGGTTATGCCTGTCGGGGCCCCTAGGCAATGCTCACCCAGGGCCCCCTACCCTCTTCTAATTTTTTCGTTAACACTACAAAATTCAAAATTACACCGTTTTTTACTAACCTGGGTATATCATCATATTATTCAATAAAAATGTTGAATCAAATGAACAGAATGTTTATTTATGCATTTAAAACAAAACATACATAGCTTAAATATTAACTCTTCTAACTTTTTTTGATACAAAATCGTTCAAGATATCCTGAAAGGTAATCTTCTCCAACACGTCATTTTCAATTGCCATTATAGCCAGTGAATTTAAACGGTTTTGAGACGTCGTTGAACGAAGACAGTTTTTAATTAATTTTTTAAATTAAACTATATAAACTAATTAAACTATAATAATAATATCTAATAAGGAATGCGTTCCGAAATGTACTAAAATAGCGTCGATGTAATGTACAGAGCAAATTTTCAAATTAATTTTTTACTGTTTAAGAAACATTGCCCATTCTTTTCCCTGTAGCACAGGCAGTTGCCTATAATGCCTAATGGATAAAACGGCCCTGACTATTTATACCTACTATACAGATACTTCTCATCACCTCTACATTTGTATTTAAACAACCAGTATTTTAAAATACTTTATCTTTAAAATAGTACAATCAACAATGAAATGATGAATATAGTTTGAAAACATTTTTCACTCTATTATTTTGGTATAGGTTTTTATAAGTTTGTGTTATCTTTTTTATGACTGAAATGATAATTTAATTTCTTTCAGTAAGGCGATATTTGCTCAAATTTTTATGTTATCGTTAATTTCATTTAACTGGTGTTGATAAAATATTGCGAATTAAAATACTAATAGTACTGACTTTTTATAACATTCACGTCAAAAATAACTTTAATATTTCAAATATTATTATTTCTATTATAATGAAATCATGTTTTATAATTTGTGTGCTACCTCTTGTACTTGAGAATGTCTTTATTAGATTAAAATATTATAGCAACATAATTTTTTTTTTTTGTGATAAATACAAAAAATATTTTCCGTTTTGTTTGACTGGCATAGTAAAAGTCTTCGTAATAATATTTACGAAATAAATATTATGACGAAGACTTTAAAATACCATTTTCTTGGAAATTCATGGAAATCATATTAATTTTTGATACTTAGGTAAGTGAAAGAAATCTTGAAATAATATTTATATTTCTTTTCTTTATTTTCAAATTATTTGAATTTATTTACTAAGTTTTCAAAGAAAAACGAAAACATAATCAATTTATATCAGAAAGCTAAAGTAAAAGAATAATAAATGTATTTTAAATTGATAAGTAGGATTTGTCTGCTTTCTGAAGGTATCAAATTTGTTGCGGATCTCTAGAAAACTGTTTGAACAAAAATAAATCTTATTACCAACAGTTTAAAGTATAATTTTACACGTACTTCCTTCAGGTGCAGAATTGGACGTTGTATTAAATTGGCTGGAATTTAAGATAAATAATAGGTTTTCGTGCTGTACGTAACACTTAGTTAATTGTATCATTAATTTATTATTTATATAATTAAACTAACCTGCCAAGTTCAAATTTAGAAGTATTATAATTTTAGATATTTTTAACCAAGCACCTACGTATTTTCACAACTATACCATATTTTAAGTTGGGTGTATGGTAAAGTGAATTTCGGCCAGATGGACCGTTGACGTGAATAAGGTGGCGGGTAGTGGCTGGATGTGGAAGGCAGAGGACTGGGTGTGGTGGCGAGTCTTGGGAATGGCAAATGTTTACCAGTGGATCATGCTGTTGATGAAGATGATTATGATCGATTTCAAAGTGCATCTAAACTTGGCATTAGATTGGATTTCAACCCTTTTTTAGGCAAACAATTAGCCGATTGGAACTTTTCCCCCTTTTTAACAGGCATGTTTTTGGTGAGATAGCGTTTTCTTGATCATACTTCTCATTCAAACTTCATTCATTATTTTTATTGAAAAATTATAGCAGTTCACAAAGAAATAATCAAATTGCATGTTCGTTATTGAACAATAAACAATTTATATACTGTTTTTGATTAGCAACATCAGTTATTGTAAGTACCGTCTTCCTGTATTTTATAAAACATAATAGGTCTGTAAAATAAAATAAGTCTTTGAGTTTTATATGGTTTAATGAAACACCGATTTTCTGTTTATTTCTCAAGTAACTTTCAGGAGATATTTTTCTATTATTCATAATCATGACACAGACTTTCTGGCCTCAATATTTGTTTAGTTGTGTCCTTTCCATATTATCATTAATCTACAAAACATATTACACATTTAAAAAATAATACTACTGACTGTGGTAAAGTTATATAAATGGCACGATCTCCTTATTGAATGAACATAATAATAATTCATTCAATATAACACCTTATACACAAGGACCGTGGGTTTAAATTCCTCGAACGTTTTCTCGTCTCAGGTTACATATTCATTGTTTGGGATCTTTCAAACACAGTTTGATGGTATCCAATATCGATAAACATACATGTTAAGAAAATATAATGGGTATTGGATTTGCTTTGTGTTTTTGAGAATAATAAACTTTCTTTTATGTCCCTTATTTCTACATACTTACTTGATCATTGCCATTCCTAAATACTTTTGGTTAGGTTCTAAAGTTACATTTCAGCGTTCAGCCTTAATGTTTTTAATAAATAAATAAATAAAAATGAAATAAAAAAGCCTTTACTTCTCACAAATTTTGAGTATTATATAAGTAATTGTTAGCAGTAAGTACGAGTATATTATTTATCGCTATTTGTTAATATTTCTATTACTGTTAGTAATAATTCTAGTGTTAATATTTAATAACTTTTAACTAGTTTTTTTATATCTTCCATTTCGCTTAAAAATATAATAGTAAACAAAGTTTCTTGATTTTGATAATATTTAATATTAGTGCCCTCTTGTGGCGAGTGGTGGTACTACTATTACTTGGTCGATTTTGTCGATTGAACTACCGCTTTGAGTTTAGCTATCCGCTAACAGATGTTGCTAGTAAGTCAATTTCTTGGGAGATGACTAGCAGTTTTTCTATAGTTAACCTAAATAATGTCTATAAATTTTTCACTTGAATCCTCTTCCACACACACAGAAACGCCCAAAGTGTGTTTTACTAACTGTTATTGTTTTTTGATAGGTTCTTAACGTTTAGCACTGTACTGTATTTTGAGCCATAATATAGGTATAAAACAGAGAGTGTTTATTCTACTTACACTGGAAATATCTATCTATCTAAAATCTTGTCTAGGAACTACCCATGCCCCACGCTTTTATTTTAGTCTAGCCTGTGCATATGTTTATAATTCCCACAACTGTATCTATTTTATTATTTTTTGGTTTTTAGTACATTTATCTTAAACATTGCAATGTTCGTTTTACTTAAAACCGTTTAACTTAAAAAGTTTTTTTACCTATTTTTATTTTCTAGTTTTTAGTTTTTATTTCGCATTCTGTTTAATTCATTTGTGCTTCATTATTGCAAGGTTTCTTAACCGTTAGTTTATTGCAGTCCAACTCCTCTAAAAAATTGTTATAATACAATTGGTAGCGGCGGCCATCTTAGATTTCAATTAAGCATAGTTAATTGTATTCTACTTGTTGAGACCTTTCATTTGATACCCTTGTCGATGGAATTGATAAAACGTACGTTATCCGCCATTTTATAGCGGCCGCCATCTTGGATTACAATTTTTTTTAGTACATTGTATTCTTCTGGTTGAGCACTTTTAATTGATAGCCATATTGATGGGATTGGTAAAACATAAATTATCCCTCATTTTGTAACGGCGGCCATCTTGAATTTATAATGATATAGAATAAACATAATTGTATTGTCACCAAAATTCAAAGTGTATACAAAATTAGATCAGATTAAATACAAAATTAGAAGCAGATTAATCGGTTGATAGGAAGAGGGTGAAATTTGAATTACTAAATTTGACCCAAGAAAAATGAAAAATGAAAAAAGAATAAAAAAAAGAATACATAATAAAACAAACAGAGTGAGCTAAATAAAACCATTCAATAAACATATATTGTAAATCATATTACACATACAAATAAAGCCATGCCATGAACCCGGCACCCGCACGTTTAATCCATGGTGTGCTGAGAAGTTTCATCTCTGGTTGCTAATTGTTAGGTAAAGCGATAAAGTCGTATGAGATTAATACCGTCTTGAGAGGAGAAAATCACCCACTCTATGTCTTCCTGTTCCGTTGAACTTACGAGTACGTTCAGAACATACCATCACTACTTATAAATACACATTTTATTAAAATAGATTCCCTGTTTGAACAGTTCTACGACCTGACAGTTGACAGCATCTAGTATTGTATAGTATTTTATGAAAATAAATGTTAGAATAGCACGCGTGTACCTCATACATCTGTAACCACAAACAGTAGCCAATGCATTATACGGTATTATGTTGTATCAGGCATCAACTATATGCAATAATGAACACATTTTCAATTCTGATAATAAACATTTACATTTATCGATAGATATAATTATTTAATTAATTTGATATTTAACCATTTTTGTTTTCGAGAAATAAAATATATTTTTCAATAGAACACGGACTTCAGGAACCAACAGCATAATTTTATGAATTTTTAATTAATATTTTTATTACATTTCACATAAATCTAATTATTCAATCTTACTCCAATCCTCAAAAGTATCAATTACACCGGTGCCGCGGTGTGCTGCTCTAGGAATACTTGTGGATTATCAAGTAATTTTGAAATTCACTTACTCAGATATACCTACACTATACTCAAATGAAAGTCCATAGCCATAATGTTATATAGCCCACAGCCTTTCTCGATAACCTGACTATCCAACACAAAAAGAATTATTCAATTCGAACCAGTAGTTTCGGAGATTAGCGCTTTCAAACAAATAAACAAACAAACAAACAAACTCTTCAGCTTTATAATATTAATATAGATTAAAAATATAAATTTTCACTTTTTACGTTTCAATTCATTTAAAGTATCAAGAGTATTATATTTATGACATCTGACATCTTGACAGATGACAAGTCACAGAGGTTAATTATATATATTTTCTAATATAGTGTATTATCTATGGTTTAGAAAAAGAGCGCGGGAATTGAAACGTTGACGCGGGCTTTTTGAAAATTTTAACTATTTTAAATAGTTTTATACTATAATTTGCAAATTTTTGTTTAGTTTATTGTAAAAAAGTAAAACTTTGTCTGTATATAAGTGTTTATGTGGAGAGATGGTGAAAAAACGTAAAAAGAAGGATTCGGGTGAGTCCTTGAATTTCAGCACAAGCAGTGATTCCGATTGCAAGGATTCGTCAGTATTGTAGGATGCAAATGCCTTCGCTCCCTTTAGGGTCGCTGATTATTGTCGGCGATACCCTGAAGATGCGGAAGCCAAGTCTGAATTCATAGTATTTGTCGAAAGTACTAATGATGTCCCACTCGGTAATAGGGACATGATGTCGCTTAGTACTAGTTATATACGCTCTGTGAAAGGTATACAATATTTAAAAAAAATAAATAAATATAAGGTCGGTGTTGTTTTCCAACGTGCGAATTTGGCAAATGCCTTTTTAGAAAATACTACATATCTAAAGGAACAACGACTTAAAGCTTCAATACCAGCAGGGGCTACCGAACTATCGGGGGTTATCTCTTCGGTTCCCACTCATCTATCCAATCACAAAATATATAAAGCAATATCAACAACAAAAAAAGTCATTTCTGTCCGACGCATAATGCGTAAAGTAAAAGGAGAAAATAACACCTTCACACTGCAACCTACTCAGAGCGTAGTAACAACTTTTGCGTCTGCTACGTCCTACCGCATCCTACCGCGATGCTCCATATGCACAGAGAGGCATTCTTTCAAAGAATGCAAGGTTAACATTGAAAAAGCTAAGTGCATTAATTGTAATGGCAATCACATTGCCATCTCTAGCCAGTGCCCTAAGGCAAAAGAAAATCGCAAACAGTAAACCCAAGTCATATGCTGACACGTTAAAAGATTCATTAAATTTTCCCTCCCTTTATAAAAAATTAAATACCCAAGAAGTAATCCAAGCAATACTATCAAATTCTGAAGCAATGACCCTATTAACAGAATCTATAGTAAAAGTTATCACTCTAAATAAAACTCAAAATATATGTATTAGTTCACAATTTATTAGCTCAGCTATTAAAGAAACCATCCAGAATAAAAATAGCAAATCGTCACATTCAACCACCAAATCTTAAATATAGTACAGTGGAACGCTCAAAGTCTGTTAAGTAACAGACTTGAGTTTCAAAATTTTCTATACCAAAATAATATACATGTGGCTCTTATTTCGGAAACTTGGCTCAAGCCTAGCATTCGATTTAATTTACGTTGTTATACCATTATTAGGAATGACTGCGGTAATGACCATAATGGCGTAGCAATATTAATTAAAAATGGTATACATTTCTCGAAACAAGATACTTTTTATGATGATTCGTTACAAAATGTAGTAATTGTTATTAAACTGAAACATAAATGCATTTCTTTGGTTAGTTTTTACAGTCCTGGTAATAGTTCTCCTGCTTTTGAAAAGGCGAAGTTCGATCGTTTATTGTACAGTATTCCAAAACCGTTTATAATTGCAGGCGATTTTAACGCCCATCACACTTTTTGGGGTTGCAGTCGCATAGATTCTCGGGGCAGAGCTATTATGGATTCCATGGATGACCATGACTTAATACTTTTAAATAATGGTCAAACAACAACTATAGGCTCTCATATTTGGAAACCAAACAGTCTAGATTTAACTATGGTGTCTTCTTCTTTATTTCTTTCTTGTGACTGGCAAGTTCATCAGGACCCTTTAGGCAGTTATTATTTGCCAACTATCACAAAATTTACTCTCGTAAGAGATTAACATGAACCCTCTATTCCCTTGAACAACATTCCTTTTCACAGCAATCTGAAATTAGTAAATTGGGATAGTTATGACAAATTGTTAATAAAATGTTAATGAACTTTAAAGTTGACAATAGTGATCTCCTTGACTCATACAGAAAGTTTTGTGCAATTATTCTATTGGGAATCAAATTCTCCGGGCCCAGCTTAAACCATAACACAACTGATAGTAATAATAACCGTCCTAGAAAAAGGTGCCAAGTACCTTGGTGGAATGATAAATGTTCAAAAGTAGTAGAAGACTGCAAGAACGCCTACATTAATTTCAAAACTAGTCTTAATAGTAAAAATTACATTAATTTCAAACGCGCACAAGCCTTTAAAAAACGCACTTTAAAAGACGTTTTAAAAGTTGGTCTGAATTCTGCTCATCAATAAATCGTTTGACATCTATAAGTCGCATTTGGACTAAAATAAGTAAATTCAAAAAAAGCTTTCCGAGTTCTAACTTATTTTCTGACCTCAATTGGGTTCAAACATTTTTATATAAATACACACCGGATACTGTTTCACAACAGATAAGTATAGATAATGTTCTTGGAGTAAATAGTGATAATTCATACATGATCGGTTGTTTTACTATGCAAGAGTTAAAATCTGCTTTAGCCTCAAGAAAAGATTCTTCATGTGGCCTGGATTGGCTTTCCTAAAGAATGTTTAAACTTTTAAATGCTCAAACTGTATCTATTTTTTAAATTTATTAAATAGTTTATAGTCGTCTTCTATTATCCCAGAGGATTGGAAAACTGACTGTTTGGTACCAATATTAAAACCTAGCAAAGACTTTAATTTGACTGATTCTTACGTCCTTATTACATTGAGTTCATGGGTTGGAAAAAAATTCCAACAATTAATAAAACAGAGATTAATTTTTCACATAAAAAGTAATAATCTTTTACCTTACTATCAGTTTGGCTTTCGTTGTGGCCGTTCTGCTTGTGAGAGTCTACGTCATTTCTGTCTGGATATCCACGATGCTCGTTCCGAGAATAAAGTACTAGTTGGTGTTTTTGTTGACATTGTAGGGGCTTTTAATAATGTAGATCTGGACAAATTATCCTCAGTATTATTATTACTGCGGGTACCTGGAAAAGTTGTAAATTGGATTTTTAATTTTTTGAACTACAGAAAGGTGTTTGTTAAGGTCAACAATCAGTTATTTGGTCCAAGATATTCTTGTAGGGGTGTATCACAGGGTGGTGTATTGTGCCCATTGCTTTTTATCCTATTCATACATCAGCTAAATTTAACTCTGGGGTGTGAAGTTTCTAATCTGCAGTTTGCAGATGATTTACAAAGATGTACAAAGTGTACAATCAGTCCTCAATGTAGCTCTCCTAAGACTAAAGAACTATTTTGAAAGCCTTCGGCTGGAGGTCAGCAATGAAAAAAAGGGGTGTCTTTTGAAAAAATGGAATTAGAAATAGGAATGTAAATATTTTGTTCATTAATAATGTAATGTCTGTAGAGAGCTCTGTAAAGTTTTTAGGTGTTATTTTTACGAACAATTCTAGATGGAATAAGTATGCTGAAACTCTAGAATCTCAAGCTTTAAATGCTTGTAATGTTTTAAAATCTTTAACAAGCACATATTGGGGTGCTGAACCAAGTATTCTATTAACATTGTATAATTCATTAGTAAAGAGTCATTTTG
The DNA here is from genome assembly GCA_916720795.1 of Danaus chrysippus. NCBI lineage: Eukaryota > Metazoa > Arthropoda > Insecta > Lepidoptera > Nymphalidae > Danaus > Danaus chrysippus. The sequence continues at coordinate 12,377,138 of CAKASE010000044.1, forward strand.
AATATGCTTTTTTTTGTTTTGCAGGGGTAAGAACTATAGTAGATAAATTAGAAAAGATACAAAACAAATGTTTGCATATTATAATAGGTGCCATGGGAACTACTCCCATAGTTTCAATGCAGGTGGAATGTAATATACCTCCATTAGCACTTAGGTTTAAATACTTACAATCAAAATGTTTTGCAAGGTTGCTCTCCGTCAGTAATCATCCACTTCTTGTTAAACTGCGGGACACTATTAACAGGACTGCCAATATTAATTCATGTGTTTCAAGGTTTTTCTGAAACAGAACAAATTTCTAATAAACACAATATATTTTCTAGCATGGTATGGCCTTGTTACTCTGGGTTATATGAATCAAAATTTATTCAGATAAAAATTGTAGTCAAGAGTCTTGTAAAGTATAAGGAAGACATTTATAGGGAACTTGATAGGTGGCAGGGATATCATCAGATATATACAGATGGGTCTAGGAACAATGAAGCAGTCTCTATAACTGTCTATGATAGTCAGATCAAGGGTGGATTTGGTCATAGACTGAATTCACTCACAAGCATATACTCCGCTGAATCCATAGCTGTGTATACAACTATGGAGCACATTCAAACACAGACTCATCAAAAGTGGATTATAATACAAATAGTTTAAGTTTATTGACAGCACAGCAAAATCCACAATTAAATTCAAAAACTAACTATATTATATATAAAATAAGTGAGTTTTATCATCTGCTGTCTCAAAACAAGCAAATAGTCCCATTCTAGAGCAAGCAGACTATTTTGCTAAATTTATTACAAATCTGGCCCCCAATCAAGTATCTTACTTCCTCGTTTCTTTAGAGTTTCTGATTAAATGAAAATAGACTTGTAATTTTTACTGAATTAAACACTGCCATTCTTATATTACATAAAAAAACTATAAACAACTTTTTTTGGTTTGTAGTTATCAAGTGAAATTATAATCTCTGCATATTTAGAACACTTTGTTTTTGTTTTACCTATGTAAAGAAGTGACACAAGTAGTTATTTTTCAATACTGTTTGTAGGAACTTTCCCTTATTTAGATAAAAAAGGTAATAAAGACCTCACATTATAAATCTATCAAACCACATATAAAAATGTTAAGATGACTTGTATACCTATTTCATTATATTCAATTAAATCAATTTTTTATGTTTTTAATTTTTAATTATGAATACCAATTTGTAACATAAAATAATAATAATGTATATTATCATCTGTAGTTATAAAATATAATTAATTATTTATAGTTTTTTTATATTAATAGTATGTATTGTGTGCCTATAACTACTTGGGAAGTTGCTTACTTTAGATACTTACTGAAGTATAGTGTTGGTACAGCATTTTGAGTGAGTTGTTTACTTGAAGAATGGTAAAACTGTTCAAAATAATCATCACATATTCTTATATTGTTATAAATGTAAGAATCTTCCTTTTGTATCATGTCTTCATTTAAAATATTTTTCCATTGAATTATTTTCTCCAATTTTGGGTATTCAGGTTTAGGAAATTGATGAAAAGGATCTGAAATGTTTTTATTAGAAGTCAATAAACTGTTACGGTTGAAATTGATGTATCAAGTTACAAGAGTAGTAATTGATTGTATATATAGATACGACAAATAATATTTTTTTAGATTTTACTAAATTAAAGTAATTCGTACCTTTAGTCGCACACCGAAAGTAACATTTAATAGCCGATTTTCGTGGCATTTTTTCAACTTATCGATAAAGATAATCCAAATTCGTGGTTTGCAATCAAAATCCAAATGAGAAGAGCTGGGGTCGATCGTACTCGCAGAAAACAAAGTCCAATTGAGAAAAAACGGGGTCGATACTCGATCGTCAAAAGCGTGGAAATAGGAGTCAATGATATATTAAGCCGGGTCAAATGTTTGAAAAAGAACGTACAGCACAAAAACAACAGTAAACAACGGCAAATGAACAACTGAAATAATTTAAAAATTGTCCTAATGTCAATTGTCAAACCAATTTCAGAGCTACTTACGCCATCTATAAAGTTATAAAGGAAAATAGTGTCAAAGTTATTACATATATGACAGTTTTTCATCCCCATGATGCATACTTTTATTTAACTTAATCGAAAACGGCACATGTTCCTTACTTTATCGAGTATATAGAAATTTACAACCAATAAAGTAATAGTTTAAAAAAAGTAAGCTCTCAAAAGCTGGGTAACAATGTAACGAGTTTTAAACAATGTCCCGATATTTATCAACACTTTATTGACGAAGGTGACAGTTCATATAGGAAAAAGTAAAAAGAATCTACTCCCAATCCATCTGTATTTAGTTTTTGTGCGACAATATTATGATATAAAAGGCACAAAGAGACGGAGTTAACTTATGTCAATGAAGTTTTGAAGAAACTATGTATTTTATTATGTTTTAGCTTTTATCCTGCGTTATTTTAAATAACGTTCAGTTTTTTTGCTGTTATTTTTTTATAAATTTCTAATTTTTAGGTGGTAGAGCCTAGCTGTGGTCAAGTGATTGCAGCTCGAACGTGGGCTGGCTCTACCGGGGAAGTACCACCCTCTCACAGAAGATCGGCGTGAAGTAGCTTTTAATGGCTGCGTTTCGTTCGATGAGTGAGAGAGCCGGTTGCCCTTTCCCTTTTCCCATCCTTTCCTACCCCTTCCCTTTTTCCTCCCCTTCCCATTTTTCTTCCCCTCCTTCCCAAATCAAGGGTGGTGACACATCCGCAACATGTCTTATGTAGCGAATGTCCATGGGCGACGGTACTACCTCCATCAGGTAGGCCGTCTACTCGGTTGCCCCCTTTTCCATAAAAAAAAAAAAATTTAGGTGGTTAGTCATAGCTAGTTGTTTCATTATTTTATGCTGTTTATATACTAGTTATATGTCGTTTAACATGACATTATAGGTACATTATACGAATATTTAAGAAAAAGGCAAAACGACGTGTTGTCGATATATTCGAAGAAAATTATATCTAAATATAAATAAAAACAAAAGTTTAAACGATTCTTTTACTTTTATCCTAAATATCCGAGAATTTCCGCATTAATCAATCTACTCAAATTAACGACGTATTAAGCTATATATAGTCCAATACGTATATATTTCAATAATATATAGTTCAATACGTACCAGGTAAAAGCTTATTTAAAATATAGATGAGTATTATTTTAAGTTTAAAATTAGCGTTAAAGGACCCCTGGTGTTGTAAGATTTGATTGTAATAGATCAGTTACAAGAATCTATAGTAATAAATACCTTGGAAAAATATATAGAAGAACTGTATTTATGAAACTTAAAATTTTCTTAAATTGAGTTAATTTAGTCGAACATAATTGAACTTTAACTACTTCAAGGAATTCGATCTAAAAAATATATATATTTAGTAGGAATTGAAGATAAAAGCGTAAGGTTTGGGACGGGTTCTCCAAAAGAGGCTAGAAACGCAATCCCTGTGGTTTGGAGTGTATCATCTGAGTTCTGAAAGCACGTGACTAAAATGAAATATTAAATGTACTATTGTCTTAGCGAATCTATACTAATATTATAAAGCTGAAGAGTTTGTTTGTTTGAAAGCGCTAATCTCCGAAACTACTAGTTCGAATTAAATAATTCTTTTTGTGTAGGATAGTCCAGTTATCGAGGAAGGCTGTGGGCTACATAACATCACGCTACGACCAATAGGAGCAAAGATATAGTAGTAAATGTGTAAAAAAACGGGAGAAATTATTTCATCTTTGAAGCCTTCCGTTGCGTGCGCCGTGAAAACGGTTCAAGATACAAAAAAAATATGTATGTATTAAAGAATAATAGCTCTTTTACTGATCTAAAAAACAGTCCGGGACAGTATATGTCTATCTTTTAAGATCAACTCACAAAAACTGGTACCTAATATGGTACCTAATTTGGTCGAAATAATTTGTTTAAGTTGTATCAACATAATAATATAAATCTTTTTTCAAATAAACAAATCAATATGTTGTTGGTTGAGAGTACTTCATTGTGAATAAAAAAACATAGGTTTTATCCTGAAAATTCTACGGGAACTCGACCATTCCGAAAACCAGGCAATAACGGGAACGATGTGGGAAGAACCAAAAATCTGCCGGAAGTCTCTATTCAACGCGGACGAAGTCGCGGCAAAAGCTAGTATTAAAATATACTGTAACATTACAGGACAAGTTCTAACATCATATGTTCCTGGGTCCAGAAGACTGGTTCTGTGTATCAAAAGCTAACTTCGATTGACGAAATTCACAAATGAGGTGACCTGAGACCTAGGCAATGGATTTCATTCATTTTGACCACGACTGACGACGTGGTGATACAACTCAGGAGCCACAGAAAAACACCAACTGAATATGATAGTAGTGTACCATGAACAAATTAAGATTTACTAGTTTTTCTTAAAAAAAAAATTACTCATCCAAAAATTTATCATAACTACAAATAGAACCGAAACAGTAAATAATTTAAAGTAAGATCATTGAAAGACAATCGACAAATTTATTGATATTTATTTGACAGATCAAATGAGTGTTGTATAGACGACATCGGCTGTTTTGTCTAAACGCTAATGTTTTGTTTTTATATTGTTGATGGAAAACTTATATAATATACTTAGGAAACACACTTTTAAATTGAACCGAGCCTTTAAATTCCCAACGCATCCGAAGTGATATTGAAGCGGTGAAGCTCAGTGTTGCCAGATGAAGCTATATAGCGCCAATGGGGCTATCTCCCTTACCGAGTGGCGATATTATTTTATCCGCTGAAATCAGGTAGCCGATTTGATTTGATATTAGCAGGTCAAGGAGAGGCATATTGTAAATGGTGCCGGGTGAATTTACGTGCTCATAAGCATGATTTAAAAGTTCATTGCAGCAGAAAAACTCATCAACACAAGGCAACAAGTTTAACTGGTAAAAAACAGAAAAAGTTAATTGAAATAGGTAAATTATTTAAAAACAAAGTGCAATCAATAAAAATTAAAAAAACTTGACCATTTATATTATAATTGACTTTAATTTGTTTTTAAAACATTATTTATTATTGTAAAATAATAGAACGAATTTAATTAACATATAACCAATAATAAGCTTATGAATTTATTTCAACTTTCCCGCCTTAACTACATGTGCGCCATGATGGGACTATCTCGGGGTTACATGCGCGCTCCAGCGGGGCGATCCTAGAAAAAAATATTCTGGTAACACTGATGATGTTTTGTTTGTTAATTTTACGCGGGAAAGTACTTTGTAAACACGACTTTTATTTTTTAAATTGAATTTAACTTATTTAAGGTGTATCGAGTTAGGATTATTATTAGTTGGTTCTAGTTAAGGTTTTATTTGTTACTAGTTTTTGCCCGCGACTTCGTCCGCGTTAGTTTGGTCAGGAGTAATATATGTAGGTATAGCTGACCAGGCAAACTGTATTCCGTCTTAGAGGCCATAAATAATCAGGTTTTTCCTGTTTCAATCAAACAGAATGATTGACATATTAGTTAGTTGTCAAATCTAATGTCAAAAAAAACGTTTGTATGGGAAATAGAAAACGGCTGTTTTTAGGGTTTTCCCGGCAATTATTCCAATTTTTCTCACCTTTTAAACCTTCCCTGAACCTCCACGAACATTTCAAGACTAAGATAAGATAAATCCGTTCAGCTGTTCTCGAGTTTTAGTGAGACCAAGGAACAGCAATCCATTTTTATATATATAGAAGAAGAAGATTTAAAAGTATAGCTTTATAAGAACACTATATTTTTGTGAGTATTTTTTTAGAATCCTAAATTCACAAATTTGATACTATTCACGTTCACAGTTACATTTATGTAATACGTTTTTGATTACATAAAGAGTTATAAATAAAATTAAACACCAATTATGTTTTAAAATCTATTTTAACTATTACTTGCGTGTGTTATAGGTGACTGCAGACTGGTTGATTGAGTAAGCAGATGACTGATAAATAACATTAGTCTCGCAACAAGTCGCGTCGACAAGACAAGGACCGTTTAGTTTTGGAACAGAACTCGATGTAAGAATATAAGTTTGGATTACGATCGAGGACAAATTCTTTTTCAGACCACCCTACCACGTATCAATGCATTAGAAATTAAACGCTACCTAAAACAAAACAAACAAGCAATCCAAATTAAGGCATGAGTCGAACAGGTACAGAATTTGTTTTATTAATAGTACACGCATTTGGTAAGTTTTATTTGCTATATTCAATTCGTAACCATATAGGGGTGGTTAACTTTATGTTTTCTAATATCGTCTCACTCTTTGGCTTAATAGTTTCCGACGGTTAGCAAATTTTCGAGTTTTCTACTTTATTTACCGAATTTGGTAACATTATCTATTTAATAATACACAAAATGCATAATGCAAGTTGTCAGGTGTGAAGAAAATCGTTAGAAATTGGATATGACACATAAAGAACTTATTTTGAAAGGCTATAGGGTTTATAATCCTGTAAAGAAAACTCAGTTAAAACTAGTGGAGACATCAGTATAATGTAACCAACCTAAAATACAGTAAATATTCCAATTGAGTGTAAGGTTTAAGCGTAGGAACAGAGTGAAAAAGAAGAAAAGGTAATGCAGATAGCACACATACTGAATGTGATATAATTTGTCACATATATTCCAGAAGCTTCTTCAAATCAGATGATCAGATTAAAATGAATATTACACATGAGGGAGCTTTAAATGGAACTGAGAGTAATTTGGAGAGCAAGTATGGAGGAAGAATAAGAATTGTTTAAGATAAATGATGAATGAGAACTTATGGATAACTCTTGTGATTCTATGGTAGCTCAGTACAAATGGGTGTTTAAAAACAAAGTATGATAGTGTTGGTAAGATGCATTGTCATTCAAGATTAATGGCAATATGTTTTTCACAGAAAGCTGGCATACACTATCATGAGACTTTCCCCTGTGCTACATTATTCTACTCTAAGATTGTTATTTTCTTTAACTGTAAAATTAGTTTTAAATATACACCAACAACATCAGCTTTCCTGAATGTTTTTTTTATGTTAAAGGGGGCAACCGAGCAGACGGCCTACACTATACATAAGACATGTTGTGGATGTGTCATCACCCTTGATTAGGGAAGAGGGGGAGGAAAAATGGGAAGGGGAGGAAAGGATGGGAGAAGGAAAAGGACAAACGGCACTCCTACTCATCGGTAGAAACGCAGCCATTAAAGACTACTTCACACTGATCTTCTGTGAGAGGGTGGTACTTCCCCGGTCGAGACAGCTCATGTTCGAGCTGCATTCACTTGACCACAGCTAGGCTCTACCACCTATGATATTTTTGAATGATTCTGTGTATATTGAAAAACCTGTATTGTATGAGGATGATAATAATAAACATGCCATCTATGGACTTGAGCAGTCCTCACATGCATGGTTTGAGAAAGACAATGATCACTTAAATCTTTAGGTCATTTAAAATCTAAGTATGAACCTTGTTTATTTATAAAGTTTGAAAGAAATGTTAAATTGGTAATAGATTTGTTTGTTGATGACTTTTTTGTATTCTCTAATTGTGAAATGGCAACTAATCAGTTAATACAAGATTTAAGCAGTAAATTTTAAATAAAATATCTAGACCAAATAAAGCATTGTTTAGGCTTAAGAGTAAATATGTATGAAAATGTTATAACTGTTGATCAAGAACAATATGTAGAAAGCTTTCTGAACTGATTTAATATGTTACATTGTAAAACTGTGGAAACTCCTATGGAGGTTAATGTAAGGATAGAAAAATCTAAGAACAGTTTTTGTGATAAGAAAATTCCATGTAGACAACTGGTAGGTAATTTTATGTATTTATCGGTCTTGACCAGACCAGACTTAGCTTACAGTGTATGTTATTTGAGTCAGTTTAAGAACTCATATGATGAAACTCATTGGAAACATTTAAAACGAATTTTAAAGTACTCAAAAGTTACTAAAATCTTTGTCCTTGTTTTACGAAAGGATAATTGTTATAGACAAGGATATGTTGATGCAAGTTGGGGTTCAGGTTCAAATGATAAAAAATCTTTTTCTAGATTTTGTTTTAAGTTGTCTGGTTTAGTAATTTCTTTTGAATGTAGAAAACAGAAATATAGCTTTGTTTTCAACAGAAGCACAGTATATTTCCATGTGAGAAGCCAGTAAGGAGGCTATTTATTTTTGAAATTGGAGTTAATTCAGAAACAATGATTTTGTATAATGATTAACAAAGTGTATAAAAACTTGTTTTGAATCCAGTATACCACAGGAGATCTATACATATAGATGTTAGATACTATTTTGTGAGACAGGCAGTAGCAGATAAGTCTGTTAAAATTGATTATTTATAAACTGCTAAAATGCCAGATGATATTTTAACAAAAAGTTAAGGTTAGTTAAAAGTTTATAGTCATGAATACTCCAGACACCATGGTCCGGTGGAGGGGAGCGTATATATGCAGCTGTGGGTGGAGCCTGTCTGTTGCAGCGTGCTGGCGAACTTAGTGTGGTGGAGTACGGCCTCGATAGAGTACTACAAACCGTGAGTATAGATCAAGATCTACACAATGTCAAGTAATTTAATTGATACTAAAATGATTCGTATCTTATGGAGGTTCGTACTGAGCGTGTGAATCCTCACGTGCTCAGTGTCCGTATCAATGAGGGCAGGAAGACGGAGGAAGAACGAAAACACTTCGCCTATCTGCTGGACAGACAGACGATTGCTGTTATTGATCTTGTTACAGGTACGGAACATACATAGGATAGATGTTAGAGTTCCTTTGTTATGAAAAAAAGATTGATGTCGTTGCATTATATTTATTAATATCAATGATGTGAATGTTGTAGGAGTTCAGTTAGGGCCATGGTGGCACGAAGCTCGGGTGGATTGGTTGGAGCTGACTGAGAGCGGACATCTGCTTCTGTTCCGTCATACTAGATGACGACTTGCACTTCTCCGTATTGATACCGGTGAAAAGGTAGCACTCATATATCTAGCGTAAACGACATAGCTGGATAAATTGAGTCAAATGAATATGATATTTTATTGTCTGTTATTTCATTTTTTTAGGAAATTATCCCGAGCGGAGTTAGTTTCGTGCAATGGATAGAAAACAGTGACGCTGTTGTAGCCCAAACCCCAACACATTTGCTGATTTGGTTAGATTTTAATAATACAGTCAAAACCGTTTATAACGACATTGAAGGGGTTTTGACTGTATATTTTTTAATTGTACTGGATAAAAGTAACTTACTATGTGTACAAAATTTATTTGAATATATATAGTAAATCTTCTAACTTAAAAATAGTGTATCGTTGGCAATGGGTTAAATGATCCATATTGATTTCTTTTTTTGGGAGAGAACATATCAAAATATTCCTGTAAATTAATCCTAGTTTTTACTCATTATATCTTTATCTTACATACAGTAAGATATACATGGATCATAAGGTTGTTCCTACATATATATATATGTTTGTTTGTATGTGTTATAGGTACAGTGTGTGGGAGCCTCAGTGTGTTGTCATGTCTGAGTGTGTATCAGACTCGGTTGTATCAGTATCAGAGCGACGAGTCCTACTGGAAGGAGGTCAGATCCAGGCCATTGTACTGGATGAACATCGACTGGCTTTCAGTATGTACCCATTACAGTATTGACATTATTTTTATACTAGCTGCGCCCCGCGGTTTTACCCGCGGACTTCCGGGATTTTTGGAATTTCCGGGATGTAAAGTAGCCTATGTGTTATTCCTGGACGTCAGCTTCCTGTATACAAAATTTTATCAAAATCGGTTCAACCGTTTGAGCGTGAAAAAGTAACAAACATACACACACACTCACAAACTTTCGCAATTATGATATTAGTAGGATCAATGAGATCTAGTATTCATTTAAATGAAACACATCTAGTCTGCCCGTGATCATGGTTGCTGTAAAGTAACCGAAACATTCTTTTCATTTATTTTTTATTGTTTGAAATGATTACTATGAAATTTTTATATAGACGACGTTTAAATTTAAAGTTCATAGTAGGGTAATGTTAATCTGGTGCACACTATCAACACAACAAGATTCAGTATGTTGCTGAAGTAACTTTTTGGACAGATTAACTTATAGAATAATACAGAGTACTTTTAAGCCATTTTTTTTCTGGTATAAGACAATAAATGAACGATTTTATTATAACAGGATTGATTTAATGTTCTAAGCTCTATTTGAATTTATTTTCATCAATCGCTATATTGATAATTTATATGGAATATTAAATGGAAATTACTATTTATTTTGAATAGATTCGGCGTTACGTAGCGGGGACTTAAAGGATTGTGCTCAATACTTGGACGCTGTGTCGAGGTCTGCGGACGTCGGGTCGTTGTGGTGTCAACTGGCTGAACAGGCGCTAACAGGATACGATGTTGAGGTTAATATGTATGACATTACAGTTAGATTAAATATAAACAGAAGTTTGTAAAGGCCTCGTTGCCAAACACATTGAAAACATCCTACTAATTTTTAGTAAGTTTTTCACGATATTTGCTTTATGTGAATTTGTATTCAAGTACAGAGGATATAAGTACAGTGGATGTCTCATAAATAATGTCGATTTTCAGTGTTCACTTTTTAATATATAATGTAATAAAATAGACTAACTATGAGAGGTATAGAGGTTTTTTTCCCAAAGAGCAGTAAGCTCTTAGGTTAAACGGTTTTTTTGACCTTAAATGCAAAAAAAATGTCGCACTGCTTTAATAACATTTGTTGGATTCAAATTATTTTCTACAATAGAATTTCGCCATAGATCTCAAGTGTAAAATCTGAACTGAATTTCGGATGTGGTAGGAATTTAGTATCACTAAGTTCTTTGATCATATTCCGCGTTACTTTCGTCATTTATGGTTTAGAATTGTCTTGAAAAAAAAAACCGGTTTCGGTAACATTAATATTTCTTCAACAAAACCTCTTACATTCGCATCTCCTGTCCACTATTTTATCAAAACGTAGTCCTTCATCAACAAACAAACAGAAAATTATTCAAAGAAAATAAAATTACTGTACCGTTCCTACGAGCTAGAGATAAATTTAAGAAGTTCTAACATTTAAATCGATGCGTTGAAATTTTTACATTTGAATCGACATTACCTATGAGCGACCATGTATATATGATAGAAATAAAGATTGTCTAATGGTTTTAGAATAACTACTTCAATTTATTATTGGTTTAATTACATTAACGTTAGGTTCAAGTAGATTGGACCACCCTGATACCGAAAAACAGTAATGTTTGGTTAATTGTTAGCTATTCAGTTGTGGTGGTATATTCCTCACTGCTCAAATTAGAGAAAGACTAATATATATATTATAACATTTCAACGTTTTAGTATCTCATAACATATATTTTTTTCAGTTGGTGACGAAATGCTATAAAGCAGTGGGTGATGAGGCTAGAACATTTTATCTAGAGAAAACTTTCGAGTTGGCTTCAACCAAAGGAGACGGGAATATTGATGAAGGTATTTTTTGCATCTAAACGTTTCGGGTACATCTCATATATGTTTCTTTAAGTACGCACTTATTGTATTAATAGTATTTATTTTATTAATCGTGATTATAATATAATGCATAGGTTTAAAGAGTCCCGAGGTTCGTGCACGTCTAGCAATATTTGTGGGGGACTTAACCACCGCCGAAGAATACTACGTACGTGGAGCCGCTCAGCCAGAATTGGCCATTAATATGTATAAGCAGTTCAATAGATGGGCAGATGCCATCGCCCTCGCTGAACAAGTCGATAGACAAGCGGTGACATCACTCAGGCAGCAATACATGGACTATCTCACGTCAACAGGTGCAAAAATTATAACCGTTCAGAATATAATTTAAGATTGATAAAAAATTTTACGCGCTGCAAAAAAATATTAATAAAATCTTATATATAATCTTCGTTAGAATAACACCAATAATCTATTTGCCCTAGTAAATTATTATTTTGTTGGTACAGGTCGTCTCGGCGAGGCGGGGGTGGTTTTAGGGTCAAGCGGTGACGTGCGAGGCGTGTCGCGTCTGTTACATCACCCCACACTCATGAAAGATGATGAGCTCCTGCAGGCTGTGCACGATCAACTAGGACAGGTGAAGGATACATTATCAGAAACACAAAAAAATAGGGAAGGAAATGGGTCCATTATCAGATTGCTAAATAAAAATGCTACTGAAGTATGAACCCATTTGTAGGAATACCGCTTGTTGGTCTCACTAAGGGATAGTCTTGTTGTAGTAATGAAAAGATCCTACTCAATTCGTTGTAGGTCTTAATACATACGTAAATGACCAATGAGCGTTTGTTTTTGATTTAGTATTATTGATTATACTATTGAAGAGATAATGTTAGTGTGAATGATGCAAGTTAAAGACGAGGGTTATGCATTTAACTAAAAAAGAATTTAAAAAGTTAAGATTCACTAATTAGAGACATAGATTATGAACTTTACAATTTGTTTCCTTTGTAGGAGGAATGGTGGGAAATGGCTGGTGAAATATCCGAGCGTAAAGGTGATATCAGAACTGCTGTTGATTACTATTCTAGAGGCAACATAGTTGCGTAGTCGCAAGAGCCGTTTAACTAGCAAGAGAATTTACTATCTATTTGAAACTTTTGTTTTTAATTTTTATTATATCATTTTTTGTTCTTCAGGCCTGTCCCGGTGAAGTGACCAGGTTGAAAGGAGAGTGGGGCGCGTGGCTTGTATCATCGCGACAGGTGGGCGCCGCTGTACCTCATCTCATAGAGGCTGCTCGAACTGTTGATGCTCTCACTGCGGCTCTGAAGGCACATCATTATAAAAAAGCTCTTCAAATTGTACAGGTATTATTAATAATAACTGGTTAGCGAGTTTTGCTGGGTATTAAGGAATTATTAGTATATATTTTGGTTTTTTGTTATTAATTTCGTTTAGGCATATTTTATTCAACACGTTAAGATGACAGAAAACAATATAAATCAACAATGAATTTCTTAATCTAACCTAAAAACAAACATTCGTTGACTTTCTGGTACTCAACAACGCCATCTGCTGTTGTGTCGTTAAAGCAATTAATAAAAGCAAGTAGCAAAAAGTAGTATTACTATTCGCCACTAGATGTCAGGGAGCGTCATATTTTAAACGACTAATTTTTGTTATTCTTTTTTACGTAAAATAACATTTTATAAATGATTAATGATGATAATGATTCCTAGCTAGATCGATTTATCGCCATCGTTTGAGCCGATACCGAGATTCCCATAATATATAAATATAGATACAAGAATTGCTCATTTAAAGATATAAGATATTGCTTGTTTTGATAGATATATATATATTGTAAATCAATCCATTGATATCTTTATGTTATAGAAGATATAGAATCAATTTCATTTCTTCTTTTACACACGACCTTCGGACCCCACGATACAGGTCTCCTAGTGTGGGGTCCAAAGACAATCGAAATTTAAAATCTGCTGAAAACATAACGCACCTCAACCTTGATGTATTATTGTATAATCATTGTGGTTTTTTTTTTCAATAAAGTTATTATTATTATTAAGTTCTTTTACACACGGATTTAACGTCACGATCAATTTATTAAATTTTTAGAATTCAATGTTTGGGTCGATTTTTATTCTATTCTAGTAGGTTTCATATGTCAATTAATATCTTTAATATCTTTTTTGCAAACATTTACAGGAATGGGATACAGCGGAACGAGTTCTCATATCAATGAGTTACAATGTGTAGGAGCGTACAACGCCGCGGGCAAAGTGTCGGAAGGTCTACGTGTTGCCGCTACACATCTGGCAGAAGAAGACACGAGAGATATTTACAGACCACTCGCTCAACAATTACGACAGGAAGAGCACTTTAGAAAGGCTGAACAAATTTATATAGGACTAGGAGATACAGGTGAAGCTATCATTCGTTGATTTTAAAGAGAGAGAGACGCCAGCCTCGCTGACGTTGCAAATGTCACTTCTTCAAGTACGGTCCATGATATTTTAAAATGAAACTTCAATTGATCTTAATGCTCCTGTATTTCTCAAAGATTCTTCATAATAACATACTTCAATGATACGCACTCACTGAACTCTGAATTACGAGTATCAATTCTGAATTTTCAAATCTGGAGTCCGCCGTCGTGCGTCCAGTCGTTATATTTATAACAAGATTCAAACATAGTTCTATTCTCTTTTGATTTCGTTTTACTTTTAACAATAATCATAAATACTAATAAGAATTGATGACAGCCTCAAATTATTTTCAAGTCGCATCCGTTATTAAAGCTGGTAGCGCCGATATATATATCAAATTCATAGAATGCTAGATATGAGCAAAATTAAAAAAATAATTAAAAAATAAATTATTAGATATATTATAATGAGATCTAAGATTCTCGCGAGTATTCATTTAAATGAAGCTAATATTTACGGACTATTACGCATTATATATATTTTTAAAACTACATATTCCCGACGTTTCGGTTACATTACAGCAACCGTGATCATGGGCAGGCGAGATGTTAACTGAATACACGGGATAGTCTTAGATACATCCTACTAATATTATAATTGCGAAAGTTTGGGAGTGTGTGTGTATGTTTGTTACTTCTTCACGCTCAAACGGCTGAACCGATTTTGATAAAATTTTGATTTTGATGAAGATAATGCTGAAAGTGATTCATTGATAGTTTGTATAAGTAATATATTGTAAAATATAGAACACTCTATATGTTTATTTAAATACTAGTTCCTGTCGGCGACTTCGTTTGCGTTTGTGTCAGAATTAGAAATGTATAGCTGACCGGACTAAAACTATTCAACCTTAAAGACAGTAAATAAGAGCATTTTGTATTTTATCAATTTATTTCTTTTTCGATCAGATGAAAACTATCCTACGTCCTTTCCCTTGTTCTAAGTTATCTCTCCACAAATTTTCAGCCAAACCGTACAGCCGTTCTTGACATATAAATAGTGTAACTAACACGATGTATATACAAAGATAGTTGGTATAGTTCGGATCAAATTGTTTGTACGAAGGCTAGTTGATGTGACATATTATTCTAAATATTCCAGGTACATGAGCTGACTATGAAGAGGAGGGGGAAGAGATGCAACAAGAAACAAAAGAATCAGATTCAGAAAGTGAAGCGCCGAAGAAGTTAGTGAAGGCTGGCCAGTGGCAGCGCTGAGTGGCACGAGCCGGGGACAAGGCAGCACATTACGGCTCAGATACGCTGCTCACCTGTTCAAGACAAATTAAGTAAGCATAACTCATTATTAATAATATGAACACAACCTATTGTATTGTTTAATAGTTTTGATTGGCTGAAATTGCAATTTTTGCCTTGTTTCACAATTTTAATAACAATATTAATTTATTTATCTTTTAACTTATAATTATAAAGACTGTTTATTTAACTGAAACTTAAGCTAGCTTAAAAGTGTATTATAATTTTTTATCACATTTAAACAGTATAGTGCATTACCATCAACGATTTAATTTCCACGTTCCAACTCGTGGAATGACAGTCAAGCGCTATCCATTCAAGATAATAAAAAAACCTTTTTCCATTTCATTATAGGTGCATGTGTTTACTAACCAATTTATGTTCCAGAGTATGGAAGGCGTAGATATTATGAGCGAAGACATACCAGAAGTTCTTTCCCAAGTTCTGGAAGTACTTCGACAATATCTGACAGATGACGCCGGTGTAGTGATAGTGTCTACTAGTGACAGTGCTTTATCCAAGGCTGTTTGCAGTGAGATCCTTGTTAGGATGTCCGCTGCCCCCAAGGCCCTTAACACCATGAAGGAAGCAGCCGCCATTATGGTGCTAGCTGGAGCCGATGAAAGGAGCGTACAGGTTTTTATACAATGATCAAATTAGATTTGAAAACTCAAATAATATATAATACAAGCTGCGCTCCGCCGTGTTACCAGCGGATTTAAAGTAGCCTATATGTTATTCCTCGACGTCAGCTTCCTGTATACAAAATTTTATCAAAATCGGATGAGCCGTTTGATCGTGAAGAAGTAACAAACATACACACACACTCACAAACTTTCACAATTATATTATTAATTGTAATGTCATTTAGTTGTTATTTACAAAGAAAAATTCTGATGTTACGGATATAAAGGTACTCGTATGTAAATTCAAATAGAATGTTAATGTGTTTAGGCTACCACACTACTGATGGGTCCAAGGCAGCTCGAGCCCTGCCTCGATACGCTGACGTCATTGTTGCTGATGTTGGCAAGTATTAATACTCTATTCTATATTATAAGTATTAATTTTCTTTTTTTTTATCAATAAAGTCTCAAGAATGGTCCAGACAAGCATGAGTTCAAGACTGACAGTATTCATTGAATTAGAACTAATATTTTCGGTTGCTGCAAAGTAAAAGAAAGGTCGGGAGTATATAGGCAAAATATTAAAAAACGCGTCGTAAATCTGAAAATATCAGTTTTATTTCAGTCTAGACAAGCATAAATAAGTAATTATGACATACCTAATAGTTGTTTTGGAAGTTATTCTTATTACAGTAATTATTGTGCCTAATTAAAGCTTTTGTTTACGTGACCGTATCTATAATTTTATCACGAATCTTTTAACAGCTTTTATCTGAAGAGGCATATGAAAACCATATTTTGTTTACTCATAACTTAGTAATTTTCGTGAAAGATTTAATATAATATAATGCCATGACAGGTGTCACGTTTTTTACAAATGATAGCAGGATAGATTTGCTAAGTGCTAAGAAATGATCTTCAATTAATGTTACTTATGCCGTAAATATAAATAATGCACAAGTTGCTCACAATGTTTATATGAAATGACTATAACATCTTCATGTAAATGTCTTTAAAGTTATTAGAAGAGTACTTATAATAATTCCATTGTTTGTATGTATACTTTTCCATTGCAGCGTATTAGTTATGTGGCGAGGTGATGGTCGGTGAGGCAGGGAGTCCTTCGTGTTGCTGAACCACTGCTTCTTGGAGCTGCTGGAGGCCGCTGATGATGATGGAACCTAATGTTGGACTACGCCGACTTTGGTATAACTATTGGACCTCTATTATGATTATATTGAACTTATTTTATATCTAGATAAATATTTTATATATTTTTTTTATGCTATGGCGTCTTTTGCACTGGAATCGTGGAATATTTTATTGTTGGACGAATATATCTTGAGTATTGTGTGAAGAAAACTAGGAGGAGTTTTGTTTTTAAAAACTTTGAGATAATTATTTTAAAATGTATAAAATTTAACGCTTTTTGGAGTAATTTTAACATCAATTAGTACACTGAGGTTCTGTATAATTATCGACTACAATATTTATGCAAGATCGATTTTCCAATTTATTAAAGTATTTTATATATTTTTGTTATGCTATGGCTTCCTTTGCATTGGAATCGTGGAATATTTTTCTAATGTCATCGTTTTTATTTGTTGGATGAGTCATATTCTTGAGTACGGGGTGTAGGAAACACAGAGTTTGTTGAATGAAATAAAGCCGTTTATTCTATCCGAGAAACATAATTAATTGTTATTTAATATTTTATGTAATTGTTATAAATATTGGGCGAATGTTCATTTTATGTTGACATATATCATGTATTTGTTATATATATTTTTACTAGCTTTTGCCGCGACTTCGTCTGCGTGGAATAGTGACTTCCGGCAGATTTTTGGTTCTTCCCACATAGTTCCCGTTCTTGCGGGGTTTTCGGAATGGTTGAGTTCCCGTAGAATTTTCAGGATAAAACCTATGTTTTTTTTAATTCACAATGAAGTACTCTTAACCAACAACATATTTATTTGTTTATTTGAATAAAGATTAATATTATTATGTTGATACAACTTAAACAAATTATTTCGACCAAATTAGGTACCATAAAAACGGTTTTTGTGAGTTAATCTTAAAAGATAGACATATACTGTCGCGGACTGTTTTTTAGATCATTAAAAGAGCTATTATTCTTTAATACATATTTTTTGTGTATCTTGAACCGTTTTCACGGCGCACGCAACGGAAGGCTTCAAAGATGAAATAATTTCTCCCGTTTTTTACACATTTACCACTATATCTTTGCTCCTATTGGTCGTAGCGTGATGTTATATAGCCCACAGTCTTCCTCGATAACTGGACTATCCAACACAAAAAGAATTATTCAATTCGAATCAGTAGTTTCGGAGATTAGCTCTTTCAAACAAACAAACCAACCATTCACCTTTATAATATTAGTATAGATTTGATATAATTATTGTTTTTAAATATTTGAGATAATATTTTTTTAATATATAAAAACTAAAGATAGACTTTTGAAGCATTTAGGAGCACCACTTAGTACACTGTACACTTACTTCTGTACAATTTTTGAGGACAAAATTTGATGCAAGTTCGTTTTCCTAATTTAATATTCGATGCAAAATCGATTTATCCTATTTAAGTACTCGATTATCTCCCTACTCTAGTTACGTAAGTTCATTAGAGATTGGATGGTTCGACCTAGCGATAAGAACGCCTTATTGTGCATTAACTTTTATTTTGTATATATTTCATTTTTATTGTTATATTAATAAAGTACATTATTATTATTACATTAGGTATGTATATTTCTAATCGAGTGCACGGATTGGTCTCAGAGTCCGCTACTGTTGTCGGGTTTGTTGGTCCGAGGGACCACTCTCTCTGAGTTGAGGGACTGGTCGACCAGGTGCGTGTACACACAGACTTATTAACATGACTTTGATATACGTACAAGGAGTAACTAGAATATCTAGGTGGACATTTGAGGCCGAATCATTTCAGTCGAGCATTATCCAATCTGTATAAAGAAAGCGAGGATTTGAAATATCGACATCATTAATATTATAGTTATATAACTAGTTATGTAGTTATTTTATCATGTATCGAAAGCCTTCTCGATTCTTTGTCAATTAACATAATATCGATATTTAATAAATTCAAAGGTATACATATATTCGTCGATAACTAGCTGCTTAAAAGAAATTGTTTTATATTTATGCTCATTGCAAAGAAACCATCGTCACTTAACTGTTGGAGCAAGATTTGAAAGTACATGTATTGTAAGCGTTCAATATAAGCCTCATAATATATACATGTATATTATAATAATGTCAATTTTCTGTCTATTGAAATACATATTATTGTTTAATTTCAGACTCTGCCATTGGACAACCGTGTTAAATACATCTCGTACGTGGGGCAGACGAGCAGTGCTGCGTCATCACCGGATATCCGTTGTCATCGCGATCGGTTACATTTACACATTATTATACGAATCAATTATTACTTAAACTTCGTAACCCATACATGAAACATTGAGATGAACATTTAATTGATATTTGTGTTAAAATTAAGGCGAGTTAATTAGTATTTGTCTAATAAAAAAAAATGTTTTCACAAAAAAAAAATCACTGAAAAATTATATACACATTATTAAATAGAATCTATTAATCATAAAACGTATGCTGTCAGAACGTTTTAAGCAAGTACTTAAATGTATTGAATGGATTACATATCGTCGGGGATAGTGCTAATCCACGTAATTATTTGGTACTAATTGTGATAAAGTCGTTAATTAGAAAATATTTCAGCTTAAACTTTCTTCTGACAATCTGTTTCCAACGTTTATATGTATATATTTATATATCACCTGCAGGTAGATGTGCGACCAGTGAGTGGTGGTCGCGCGTGTTCCGCCGCTCGTCACTCGTCCCCGGACGTGTCGGCGAGCGTGCTCATCACGTGACGTGACGCGCTGACTACTCGCACGTTTAGTGGCCACACACTACATAATATTATTAATTAAGAGGCATACTACTGATTATAATTTATTGAATGTGTGTTTATGTTTTATTAACAGTCCTTCAATACTATTATTCTTTTCATTTGTCAAATATAACTTGAAATGTCTTTTAAATAGTTGTAACAAAGTGCGATGTTTTAACTTTTTATTTTTTAAATTATTTATTTACTACGGTAAGGTAACTTAAATATTATTTTTAAAATTCAGTACATAATTGATTTGTTTATAACAACTATAGTAGGTAATATGTGTGTTACTATACAATAAAGATCCATAAAGTTATTGAGTTTCATTCCATTATTAAACTTTCGAATCGAATATTTTTTTGACCGAACTGGATACAAGGAATAACTATAGTAGTTTCGTTTAGTGTTGTAAAGAATACTTAATATTTAAGTGTTGAACTATTTTCATTGAAGCTTAATAATTATATTGTGTTTATTAAATTATATGGAAAAAAATTCGTCACGTCTTCATTACCAACTTTAGCTTACATTATTTTCAAAATTATAGAGCGGTATACGTTTATGAAGTGGTAAGCGCTACAGAATTTTCTTCACATTGGTTAAATTAATATGATCAATATTAAAATTTGTATTTATGACTGATTGTTTTCATTTTCCTAACTAGCTTTCTGCCCGCGGCTTCGCCCGCTTGGAGTTCGGTTATATCGCGTTTCCAAGAGAACTTTTCAAAAGTCTGAGATAAAAACTATCCTATGTTCTTTCTCAAGGTCAACTCTATCTCTGTACTAAATTTCATTAAAATCAGTTCAGTGGTTTAGGCGTGAAAGCGTAACAGACAGACAGAGTTACTTTCGCATTTATAATATTAGTAATACTTTCAACTAATGTGTCGTTGAATTGTAGTAATGTACTGGGCTAAAATAACACCATTGGACATGAGTTACCTTTGATGCCTTTTAATATATATTATGGTTTGCAAAAAATAATTAAAAGAAATAAAGAAAAGAAAGCTTATTTATAAGACTATATTAATTAATTAGTGTTACTGCATAACAACGACTTTCATGTGAAGGGGTTTTGAGACGGCCTTGTATGGGGCTTTCCCACTGTGCGGCGACCGACGACCGACAGCATCGGCGGCGATGCAGAGTAGGTACTCTTCGTTATTTATTTTAGATATTTATTCGTTAAAAGGAACTTTAACTTCAAAAGCCAATTTTTTTTAACTTGATACACCCAAAACTTCTAAACATGATGTTCCTAGGTTGAGTGGTTAAAATTTTGTATACAAAAAGTTTAGCTTTGTAGTTCCCGTTCTGTTCCGTTCGAATTTCGAGAATTCCGTGTGTAGAATTTCACCCCCACGGTGGTAAAAATAACAAACGATTTTAAATTTTGAAAACAAATTGTTTTTTCTCATCAAGTTCCTAAATATAAAGTTTCATGTTTTTATCCCCAAAAATGACAAAATCCCATACAAACTTTCAACCTTTATTTCATCCCCTCACTGGTCGAAATTTTGAAAAACGCTAAAACAAATGTATAAATATATCCTATCAAGTGCTTAAATATAAAGTTTGATGCTTTTATCTTTTAAAATTAAAAATCCCATACAAACTTTCAACCCCTATTTCAACCTCTTCATCCCCTTTTTCGCAATAAAAGGTAGCCTATATTTTTCTCAGGGTCTAAAGTTTGTCTGTGTCAAATTTCATCAATATCGCTTAATAGGTTTAAGAGGGAAAGCATAACAGACAGACAGAGTTACTTTCGCATTTATAATATTAGTTGGGATTGCCTCCCCCCCCCCCCCCGTACCCCAGTGACGCTTACATAGAGCCTACATCGCATGCTGGTTAGCTGAGCGCGATGAGCGTCAACAACGCGACTTTTTTCTAATACTTGCATTTTTAAACTCGTGATATCTTCCGAATGAAATGTCCGAATTGAATAATTCAAAAAGTTATAAAAAGGTATTGAAGCCGTCTTGAATATAAAGTAATTTATTTTGATAAGGTTTAATACCAAGGTACAAATAAAGAGCCTTTTCAAGCGGCGGCATATAAATTATTTTTTTAGAATAAAAAACCGCTTATTGCAACATAAATATAATATTTAGACATATATATATATTACTCGGGAATAATGTAGCTTTCCAAAGGTGAAAGAATTTTTGAAATCAGTCCAGTAGTTTCGGAGCCTATTCATTACAAATAAACAAACAAACAAATCTTTCCTCTTTATTAATATAGATGAAAACATTTAAGGATCGGATTGTATTTGTGAAAAGATATGGTCGTCAAGCATAAAGGCTCAAGATTTTGGATATCTGGAAATTTTTACAAAAATTATATGTTTACAATATCAATTTGTAAACCTTACGGCTTATACTGATGCTTTTCATTCAATTATGTATAGGTACTTAGTCCAAATTTTAATTGCGGTAAAGTATATTTTATATTAACAAAACCTGTGAAATGTTTGAAGGGGATATCAATAAAACATCAGGCTTGTGTTTATACTGCTGTAGTAAACTCATTTGTGATCACATTTATTTTAATAATATATTTTGACACACATATTGTTACGTACTAGTATTGAATTTCCATCCGTTTTCGCAATGGTTTTAAATCTTGTTTCAAAATATCGGATGTTCTACTCCAATGACGAGCATTTCTGGAGGTTGGACATCGCGAAAACGGAATATTGAAATATTGTATCTATGAAGAAACGACAACACTAAAGTAGAATAGAAGTAAGTGTAGATAATGCAGTACGAAGTCGCCTTCTGGTTATATATGCTGGTGCTGAGACGGTGGGAATGGGATTCAGTAGGCACGTAATAATGATAGTTAATAAATTTATATATCTCTTATGTTATGTAGAATATTACCAATATATCGAAATAGTAAGCGTAAATTGATTAAACGATGTCAATCTTCAGTCATAAATCAGAATAATATATATTTTTTAATCTAGGTTTATAATTACATATAACGTATTTCATGAGCGTTATCGGAAAGCTAAAGAAAAATTCATTTAAGTTAAGCTGCAAACAACATATTTCAAGTCTACTGAATGTTTACCTGAACGTAGAAATCATTAATAACTCCCTCATATGCACCGTCTTTTGTTCTCATCTCAATAGGATGGAATCCTGTAATGTGGACTCCGTGATAAACATCCCGTTAGTCTGATTGCATTATCATTCTATTTATTCCTTCATTTTTTTTTTTTTTTTGATGACGTAGTGGAAACTCTTTTTACGAGCCGTCCAACCGACCTTGGTGGGGCCGGAAGGGATGTGTGAGGCTCGGCCTGGGCAGGCCCCTACTCACTAAAACCACTGCGAAAGCCATCGGCCGCTATGTCGGTGTACCCCGGATCTGTCAGCGACAGGGCACACCAGCGACTGGCCGGTCCTGGCAAAGACCGGACTTACTCCCTCGGAGAATGGGGGCGATCCCGGCAATTAGGACCGCCCCGACGACGCCGGGCTAATTGCCTCCGTCGCACCCCCGTACGTCGCCTGCGGGGGGAGGGAGCATCAGCCTTTATTCCTTCATGAGTAGCCAATGACAATCTCTCATATTCTTTTGTCCGATAAATTCTTATGGAATTTGATCACCTTGTTGTCACTAGATCCTAATCTTACTGAGTACGTGCATGTGGCTAAAATTGAGCATATTTAAAATATTATGTTAAAATAGTTAAAATACTAACTGGTTTTGTATTTTTAGTATAAGAAAAAATAGTAATATCTTACGTTTACACGGTCGATCTGGGAACATTCTAGCGAAACCTAGTCTACACACGCACTTCATAACACTATCGATCCTCTGGCATCTTTCATTTCTCGAAGCTTTACAATCTGGTTGACATTCTTTACCATATCCTATATGAGTGAAAATTAATTCATTAAAACATATTATAACATAATAAATTCCGCGAAAACTTCATTCGCGATTCATTCTGAAGGAATTTATATTTAATCTATACTAATATTATAAAGCTGAAGAGTTTGGTTGTTTGAAAGCGCTAATCTCCGAAACTACTGGTTCGAATTGAATAATTCTTTTTGTGTTGGATAGTCCAGTTATCGAGGAAGGCTGAGGGCTATATAACATCACGCTACGACCAATAGCAGCAAAGATATAGTGGTAAATGTGTAAAAAACGGGAGAAATTATTTCATCTTTGAAGCCTTCCGTTGCGTGCGCCGTGAAAACGGTTCAAGATACACAATAATATGTATTAAAGAATAATAGCACTTTTAATGATCTAAAAAACAGTTAGCGACAATATATGTCTATCTTCTAAGATTAACTCACAAAAACCGTTTTTATGTTACCTAATTTGGTCGAAATAATTTGTTTAAGTACTCATTTAAATGAAACTAATATTTTCAGATTTTACTTCCCGTTTTTTATTTTTGGTTACAAACTACATACTCCCGACGTTTCGGCTACTTTTCAGCAACCGTGGTCACGGGCAGACGAGATGTCGTCCGTCTCGAAAAACCGAAAATATTAGTTTCCTTTGTTGTATTAAATTCCAGAAAACAGCAGTCATTGATTGATCACATCAAAGTGAAGTGTACGTGCCGTATATATTATATCTATTTCATTTAACACTCGATCAAAGACATTAGTTATTATGCTTCACTAAGTCGACATATATATTGTCTTATAAATTTACCTTGTAAGGGCGATAGTCCGTAAATTCAAAGGGTTGCCATGGGATGATTCCACATCTACGTGTCACTTGTTATGAAACCTTTTTCAAATAAAGTTATTATCAAATTGATGTACAAGATATTAAGGTGTGGTATTGTAAAATAAGATATACCTATATATATATATATATACATACACGTAGTGCCTTAAGTACATACCTTTTCTTAAACAAAAAAAAAGAATGTTTTTCATAAAATCATTATTTAATTTATTATTTTCAACAAAATATATCTCATGGCGCATTAACAACAACACTGCAAATTCTGAAAAAAATAAAAAAGAATTCATTTATAATTTATCAAGTATGCGAAACACATATTAAAATTTTAAGAGTTCCGGGTTAGCATTACAATAGAGGGTGACTGGTGAATTACTATCAATATTTAAGGAGAATACTCGGTACATGATTCTCATTCGAATTATGTAAAAAAAATAGGCACTTAATTTTTGACTAAATTTCCGTATAAATAAATAAAGTGTTGACACGTTCCAAGTGTGGACGCGTGCGGCGGCGTGCTGATACAACACCACGCCGTCGCATGCGTGTGTGTGTGTGTGTATACCTAATCTGTAGGGTGTTCACACGATGCGTAATTAATTACATAACTTTTGGTTAACTTTACTTAGAAGTTTATTAATATTTATGTTATATTAATTTTTATTTTGTCATATATGATCGTCAAATATCACGTCCTCAAGTATCGATAGTAATTCACCAGTCACCCTGTATAGATAAAGTACCTATCATATAGAGTGCTGCTTACTCTGCGAAACGAACGCGTGTTCGTGTGTATCAAAAATTAATAAAATAAAACAAGAAACGTGATATTTTTAAGAAACTTCGGGAAAATTATATACTCTTAGATATAGGATCTAAGTTTAGTTCTGCATTTTTTATTCCATGTCTTAGTGAGTTTCGTAATTTTTCTTCAACTTCTGTTACGACGTGAACCGCACTTCGTATAATTTGAAACTTTTAACGTTCTAAACAAACAAAAAATATTTTTAATTTATGTCATAATTATATAATAAGGCTTGATTTCTTTTTTTTTGTGCAAAACACGTTGTTAAACACTATTTATACTGACTATTATCACAAGAGGGAATAGGAATTTAATTTTTGTTAGATATTGTTGCGGATTTTGATAGTATTTAACGAGGAGATATTAAAAGGCGTAAATTAGTTGCAATGATAATTTTATTGTGTTACATATTTTTATGACAGGATAAGTAAAAAATTAAAATTACAATAAACAAAGCGCCTTACATCTAAATCGTTCCCTAACCTCCATATACTAAATTGCTTCACAATTTTCACAGGCGCTTGCGCCAACAGATATGCTTACTATTATATGTAGTATTAATTTAAACATATAATTTTTAAGAAGAAGACAGATCATTGTCATTCAAGTCAGATGTACATAATTATTAAGAAACTAACTTCATTGAGGTAAAATTTAACAGATATTTCTTGATTATAGGGCGGTACGAAGTCCACCGGATCATAGGTATACGGTTTAAGATATCTCCGATAGTTTTTGAGAAAAGTTTAAAATTAAAAAAAATTATTTAAATAGAAGGTTACTATCAAGAGAACAATATACGGTAATATTGATTGAAATAATAATAAGCAGTTATAATATTTTTGAAGCTTTTATTTTACTATAAATATATAACACACAGCATTTCTATTCTGCGTTAATTATTTAAAAACTATTCTATTTATAAAAAGTTGAACTAGAAATTTATTGTATAGGATATAAAAATTATTCAAGTTTCATTATTGTTATTATAATACAAATTTAGTTTAATAATGTTTAAATATTTTTTCACATTATGGATTAAATTAATATTCAATAATTATTCACGTACATGCTTTATTATGAGCTAAATGATAGTATCTTAATCTGGTATTATAGAGTTAAGCGATTATTCTATCAATATTAAAATAGTTTTTTTTTCTTTATATTTCTTTTGCTGTATAAATTTATATTTTTAGCGAACTAAACAAAGTTTAGCAATTTAAACTACTTAAAAGCTGTTAATACAGAAGGAGATTATTTTTCGTAAGCGAGGGTGCGCGTGCGAGTGTCGCCGTAGTGATGACGGACAAGCATTACACATTTAAAGTCTATGTGGACTGACGAGTGACGAGTGACGAGTACGACGCACTGCGCAGTGCACCAGTGTTGCCAACTTTATTTTTTAGAGGATCGTACTATACACTAAAAAAAATAGTATTTTGTCTTGAAATTCAAGGAAATAATCGTACGATATGAAATTTCAATAAAAGTGCTGAAGTATATCAAATAAAAACGGAATTTAATTCTAATTTTCAATTAACATTAATCATCAATTAATATGTGGAATTAAGATATTCATTAATTACATATATTTTGAAAACATAAAAAAAAATGAATTGCTTTAGTCAATATCTGAATTATTAGGCACAGCAGATGCGGGAAAAGCATTATATTTTTTGTACATACTTAAATTTAATTTGCTCAGCATATCGTCAGATGGCTTGAAGTTTATACACGATCCTTTTTCTTTAATATGTTGTGCAGCTAACAAATTCTCATTTACATTTAGTTTTAAATATTCCTTACAGTTATAGTATAGTACTAAATATAGTTAGTTATAGTACTAAAGTTTAGTTTTACTGTTTACACATTCCTTATAGTTTTATTGGAGATTTACTTTTTCGTAAGACTTCATTTAAAAAATCGTATATTTTGCTTACGATTTCGATAACTCGATCGTACGATCGAGTTATAAAAATATCAAAAAGGTCGTATAAATACGATTTAAATCATACGGTTGGCAACACTGCAGTGCTCGAGTTCAGTTGGCCAGCGGCGACTAGCGGGGGCCAGCGGGCTACAGGTGCGCGGGCCCGGACGACGCGAACTTTAGACGCAGCGAGCATCCTCGATATATACAATTTAATAAGAAGTTTATCCGTCGCAAGAAATAAAAAATATTAAATTAATTTTAATCAATTAATAAACAAATATGTATGTATAGAAATGGATATAAATTTAAATTTACAATACAACACATAATCTAAGTTGCTCCGCTACACTCTGTTTGTATTCATGTTAAAGTAAACATATTATGAAACCTTTTCAAAGTATAATTTATTTATCACTTTTACTTTTAACTTTATTCATATCTTCCTTTTGGTTCATACATTTGCTAGGTATACATCAATACCGCTTTTTTTCTTCACTTTGATAATCTTTCAAAAATTATAAAAGCTCGGAGGACTCAGTACAAACATGTGAAAAGAGATCACTCTTCGCTCCGCTTTATTTATTCATTCTCTCAACTTGATTGAGGTGAGTGAAATAGATTTGTGATGACATTAAATTAAGTAATTTATCCTATTTTAGTATGTTAAAAAAAATCAGCTCAGTTCTGTCAAAGGTTTATCTATAAAAAATATGTAATATTTAAAATTTATATAAATACTGTTATTTTATAGTACTTATTAAGATAAGATTTCATAGTAATTAATTATTTAATAATACTTTTTAAAACAAAGTGCAATCAATAAACATTAAAAAAATCTTGACCATTTGTACTTCAATAATTGAATTTCATTTCTATTTAAACTAAATTATTGTTAAATAATAGTACGAATTTAATGAATATAAAACCAATAATAAGCTCATGAATTTATTTCAACTTTCCCGCCTTAACTACACTCGCAAAAAAATATTCTGGTAACACTGGAAGCACTGATTATTTTGTATTGTTTAATGTCCGTTAATTGTCAAATGAAATGGAGCTCTCTGATTGGTCGGTAAACTGTTCATATATTTTTTCGCCATTTTATTATTGTTGGATATTGTTACATTGTCATTTGTTTTTCTAAGCACAAGTGAATAAGTTTTTATTAGTGAACAGTGAATTAATTTATTAACGAATTATGGAAAATTATGGCTGTGAGTTCTGTGCTTGTGATATGTGTTTAATGAAATTAGTTAGGTACGAGTAGATTTTCAATATTGTAGTTTGGTAATAAAATTAAAATAAGTGTAAAGTGAAGGCGTGTGAGTTGTGACTTGTGACCAGTTAAGATTGAACTAAAAGAAAGGTAATGTTATTCATTTTAATAAAAAGTATTATGATAGTTTTAATTAGTTATCAGGTTGTGTACACAAAAATAAGTTACTTTGTTTGCCTTGTTTGTTTTTTTTTTCAAATGATAATAATAAGAATGTTTGAATCTCCACTGGATATTCCTATTTAAATAACTTTTATAAAGTTTTGAGGAACAGATCGTAATCGTTTTAAGGTACTTTCGTGGCTCAGAGGTACCTAGTTGATAGATGTTCGTTCTGATCGGACTGCTGTAACATTATGCGCGAATTTTATCAATATTTAAATGAAATTAATATTTTCTGATTTCTTCGCGTACATATTTTATTATGTTTAAAAACTACATATAATATCCGGGACGGATCTTGAACCTGCGCAGTAATAAATACATATTAGATGTCGTTTGATGTGCGGTCTGAGGCGAGGAGCTCATTACTACAGCAAACATGAAACAAGGCCGCCATTACTAGTAAGTAGTAACCATTGCAACGGGTGGATGCGTGGCCCCGCGCAGTGACACCGCGTCTCCCGTCGTTTGTTTTTGTTTTGTTGATTTTGTGGGTTCTTTCTTTTGTTATTAAAGGAAGATTTTAACGAATTTTACTAAAATGCCAAGAAAAAATAATATAGTTCTAAAAAGACAAGCTCGAAAAATGATTTACGATGTTTACTGTTTTTTAATAATGCTAAAGATAAAATAATTAACCCGTTGTGTTTTTTACGTTCCTTCCCTTTAATATATTAAATATTTATTTTTAGATAGTACCTACGTGATTTTCGCAACGACTATACCTGCACAGAGGACGCCATGTTAGGTCAGGTTTCGTGCCGGGTAGTATACTTCCGACGTTTCGATGACTTTGCAGCAACCGTGATCACGACAGACATCTCGTCTGCCCGTTAAAAACAATAAAAATATTAGTTTCATTTCTAAATTCAAATCAATACTTGCGAAAGATATCATTATTATCAATGATTAGAGGAAGAAATGATGAAAATTGTTATTTTATTTTTCAAACATATTCTGTTTACGGTAAACAGTTTACCGTACCTTAAATCTGTACTAGGCACGCCACTGCCCTGTTTTTACATCAAGTACTTTTAAGATATGAAATATTTAAAAGAATGTCTAGCTTTGAATTTTCGTAATCACCAAAATTACTTCACTATATATTTATTATTTTTTCTATCCAATACCAATGCGGATTTCATGAACATTTAAAAGGTCAACTAATATCAAAAATATATACAGTACGTTTATTTCTCAAATTATTTTATAATAACAAATCTGTATACAATTCACTGGGCTAGTACTGGAAAATACCTATTCATATTACGCTTGTGTGAATTAGTGCACCTGTAAAAGTATGTTTTGCATTCGAATACAGAAAATATAGCAGAATTTATTTAAATTAAATTACTAATATTTGTTATACTTTTCTTACTGGTCATTTCATCTCTAGAAAAACGACAATATGCCATATAATCTATATTGTATACTAGTTTTTGCCCGCGACTTCGTCCGCGTTAGTTTCGTCATTAGTAATATACGTATAGCCACTTCTTCCCCACCGCACCTACCCCGCTCCCCTCACCGTACGCCTGAGGCCTCGGCCTCGAATCTCGCGGGTAGCGGGGCGGCAGCGGCGGCGGCACGGAAACGCATACATTTCTCCGTGCCCGCTGCCCGCTAGTTTGGAGAATAGTATGCGTTTCCGTGCCGCCGCCGCTGCCGCCCCGCTACCCGCGAGATTCGAGGCCGAGGCCTTACACCGCTGCCGGTATTTATCACCGAAACGGTATTTATCGCCGAAATTGCAATGACTCTGCATTTTAAATCTGTGATATCTTCGAAAATATTTATTTAATTTACATGTAAAAAGCCATATTGATCTTTATTAAATGCATAATGTACTTAAGATACTTAATTGGATAAGGATTAATACTGTATTGCTTAAAATCGCTTCGTAAAGAAGCCATTATTTCTCGTTCAATGTAAAGGATAAAAAATGGTTATTGTGGCTTATTCCTAAGAGATAAACATTTACCATCGCGGACTCTTTTGTAGACCTTTTTAAGTTGTACAATACTGTAGTACATTGTTTTGATCTATCTTGTAGGATTCAGTCAGCGTTTGCAATGTAAGCGCAAAAAATGTGTTTTTTTACGACCTCACATTAGAAACCTCAAAAATTGTAGCCTATGTGTTGTTCTGATGTATAAGCTATATTGTGGTAAAGTTTCATTCAAATCCATTTTTACGTGAAAGAGTAACAAACATACATACATCCATACAAACTTTCGCCTTTATAATAGTAGTAGGATGAAAGAAAGTCGTGTTTGTTACACATATAACTCGAGATCGAGACCAATTTTCACGGTTTTTTGTTCGTTGGATTTGTCTCCGTCCCGAATAGCAGATTAAATGTTAAAAAAAAGAAAACTTAAAGAAAACTCGACGAAAACATGTAAAGGATCGAACCCGGGTTCCCAGGATCGATCGTACCGGCTTTTACGGTTACTCGATTATGAGGCCCTCAGTTATACGGATTCGCGATTGTCCGGACTACGGACAAGAAGATGTGTCCAAGCGTAAGAGTTGTGGTGATGTTGAGAGTGGCGTACGTCAAATGACAATTAACAAATATTCTAAACCAAATTATACTTATTATTATAATTCATGATTACCAATTTCAAATTACCAAATACATATTGTAATTTATTTTTTAAATAAACAATAATATTATGAACTATGTACATAAGCACAAAACCGTCTTTTCTTCATACATTCGATTATCCGGATTTTTAATTATCCGAATGTCTTTCGACGATAATTAGTCCGATTAAAAGAGTTTCTACTGTACATAAAAATATAAATGTTATATTTTAAAATTGTTTTTGAATATTATTAGTTGAGATCTGGACAGATTATCGAAATACTAAAGACTTATTCTATTATAGTATTAATTTAAACATATCTATCTATATTAATAAAGAGAAAACATTTGTTTGTTTATGAATAGGCTCCGAAATTACTCCACCGATTTCAAAAATTCTTTCACCTTTGGAAAGCTACATTATTCCCGAGTGATAAAGGCTATATCATATTTTAAAAAATTATTGATCCATACTGAAACTCCAATAATGTAACCCAAGGTGTAAAAAAATGACCTGAAAAATTCCTTACGTCGCGTGCGCTGCGAAAACTATTGATGATAGAACAAAATCATTTACTATGACTTTGCAGAACTCATCATTATCTACAAAAAGTGTCGCGACGGTGTATGTCTAAATATTATAGTTATGTCTCAGTAAGCGGTTTTTTATTCTAAAAATTTAATTTATATGCCGCCGCTTGAAAAGGCTCTTTATTTGTACCTTGGTATTAATTCTTATCAAAATAAATTACTTGATATTCAAGACGGCTTCAATACCTTTTTATAACTTTTTGAATTATTCATTTCGGACATTTCATTCGGAAGATATCACGAGTTTAAAAATGCAAGTATTAAAAAAAAGTCGCGTGGTTGCCGCTCTCCGCGCTCAGCTAGCCAGCATGCGATGTAGGCTCTATGTAAGCGTTACTGGGGTACGGGGAGGAAAGTCAATAAAAGTGTAATAAAATAAAAGGCCGCGCGGTCGGCTTCCTACGCAGCGGTCGTGTGCGTGATCGTATGATTTTAGCTTGAAGAAATTTATACTTTGCTTTAAATTCGTTTCGTAGGTAAATAAGTACCTGATAATAAATATTATATTTTAATGTAACTATTCATCAATTTTCAGTAGTAGGTTATAGGTATTCCTGTTCAAAATTTAAGCAAAAATTTAGTAAAAGGTAGTTTTCTAAACCCATATTTTTCATTTTCTTTTAATAAGAACCTACAACTAACCTGATAATAAATAATATATTTTAATTATTCAAAAAGCTTAGTATTTTATATAGTTCAACAAGCAAAGATTTAGTAAAAGCCTGTTTAATTATTTATTTCCTTTTATTTTTCATTTTATAATGCCCAAAAATGCCAATAAGATCAAGATCTCAACTTTCCAACATGGTTCACAGGCGAGGGCAATAAAAATACGGCGTAATGAGGAATCTTCATCAGAAACTGAAAATAGTGTCGCATATTAAAGACAAAGTCGATGGAATTAGTGAGTATCCAAAATGTGCTATGTCGTTTCTTTGTAATTTTATTGCTATTTTTCAACACAGCTGTCCGAAATTCAATTCAAATAGAAAATTTTAAATTAATAATCCTTCGATAAGAGGTTAAAACATGGTTATAGTAAATTTTTGAATAATCTTATAATTTTTCGTATATTTCAGGTGGAACAGGTTCAAAAGTTGACTTCTACCGGTCACCTTGTATTTCCGAAACAAGGGAATGTCTTCCTCTCCTAGAAAGAGTCAAAGAAGCGACAAATGAATTATTGGATCAATGGCCAGACTTTCCGACTTTGAAAGATGTATGTATAATTATGTAATACTAGTTTCCTTTGGTGACTCATACCGCGTTCTCTTCAGTATTGAGTTCAGAGCGAATTGCATAATGTTTATCTCATATAATAGATATATTAAGGAAGCTTCAGCGACATCTATCGTCTATGTCACTAAACTTCTACACTATATACGTGTGTTATGTGTTTGTTAACTACTTCGAGTGAAGTGATAATAATGTTATGTGAAGTCGAACTACATTTTTGTAAAGCTTCATAATCCGTTCAATACATTTAACGTGACAGACCAAGACATATTCAAATATTCCCATTGACTCCCGTTTATATCGTTGGTATTAGAATCTCCAATATCGAAATGATATATGATTTTAGTATATCTTTTATCTTTCTAGATTATAATAATAGTAGACAGAATACCAGTCCAGTGTCGAGATTCCTGACAGGTTTGGAACTCTTTAGAGATTATATTGAAGAATGGAACAAAAACGCCCACAAAGGAAACAATATGATTGATATATCACTGGATGGATATATATGTAGGACAACAGATCATTAACTGGAGGAAACTGGAAATGACTCATTGGAAGGAGTGTCTTAACAACTTGTATCAAAGGTGAAAATTATGTCATTGATTATGTTATTTCTTGACTTAGACGTCACAAAATTCGAATGGCTTTTAGCATATTATGAAGTAAGAACTACTTATCTCATTACAAAATAATCTTAGTATATAATATTATTCCAGTATTAATCTTTCTCCATAATAATGTTTTTTCTTACTACAACTTGGTCTACTTACGAATAAGATAGTCATAAAACTATTCTATTGAACAATAATTTTTAGTAGGTATTAAAAGTTTAACTGTTTTGGATAATACTTAATTAACATTTCGGACAACAGGCCGGAGCTCATAAATACTGTATCTATATGTATGCGGTGATACCATCTTAGCGAGTGTTCAAGTATTACGTAACGCAATTTTTGAAGATTTTTGACCCCCCCCTTCCCCCGTCGTAACGCACAGTAACGTTTTTTGTAGCCCCCCCCCCCTTCCCCCGTCGTAACGCACAGTAACGTTTTTCTGTAGCCCCCCCCCCCTTCTCAAAACGTTACGTAACACTCAAGTGATCAATTTCATCAAAAGACTTACAATGCAATCTAGGTATTCCCCGTAAAATATCAATTATGAGGTTTGCAAACTTGGAATAAGAAATAAAAATATCGACCAGACTAATACAATCTGGTCAACAATGTAATGTATATGAAAAGAGTTGCCAGTTTGGGGGTTTTTATTAATATTTTTTTAGAAACAATGCTACGTAACGTTTTGTAAGAGACCCCCCCCCCAAAAAAATTGCGTTACGTAATACTTGAACGCTCCCTTATTTGGAGGAGACTGATATGTCATCGGCGCGGGTCGTGTCCGTGTTGAAAGATTTCATGGAAAAGTTCAATCTAACGGAGTTCGATGTGAGATTGGACATTGGTTATGAGTATCATTGCCATTTAATACATCAAGACGCCGGTCAAAGACGCGGTGAGATTCATTGGTTAAATAATATATGTTACAAAGAACTTTAGAAGTAATAATTATAGTGAATAGTTTATAGTACTTATATTTACTTATTAGACTTCAACAAAAATAACTACACTTGATATCTTTTTCGTAGATAGATAATTTATTCTCTTTTTAAATTTTTTGGACGACATACATACATTTATCACCATAATTTCTTTAAAGTCAAAAATCAAAACTTTTTCCCTAACAAAGCCTTTAATTATTTCCTAAAAGTTAAGCAATTATTTCCCAAAAGTTAAGCCTTTAATTATTTCCTAAAAGTTAAGCAATAATTATTAAGTTTGTCTTAAAGAAACAATATGAGTTCACTATAAATTGATTTTATTTTATTTTATTTGCGAAACAAACAGTATTAAAAAATCAATCATAATAATACATACAAAAGTACACAAACCAAAAAGCTTCCACCGATTACAATTTCATGTGGAGCAACATAATAACATGATCAATGAAGAGTTGAGAAATAAAACAATAATAATAATAATAATTTTAAAATAAATTAATTACGAATTACAAGCTTTTTGTGCACATTGTTAAATCTATATTTGAAAAACATTTGTTATATTTCTGACAGGCACGGAAAATAAAAGTATTTTGAGCATATTTAGTATTTGTTAAAGGTAAATGAAACAGGGACTGATGACGTGTATTAATTTTAGGACATCTAAAGCAAATATTTTGTAACAAAAAGGGTGAATCTATATAGTTTTTAAGTATCTTAAATAAATACAATTGATCTCTCTCCATGCGACGGTATTCTTATAAGACGGTATTCGATATTTATACCTTCCTATTTTCATTGAAACAACACGAATTTTCACTTCTTCCGTACGGAGGGACTCCATGTTTTTTATTTATAAATTCCTTCGATAATTTCTAGGTCATTGTTTGTAATATAAAGCATTACTTATTGTGAACTTTATCATCTTATATTATCTTAGGTAATTGATGTGTTTGTGAAGTCTGAGTAAATATCCTACTTTGAAAATTGTCTACAGAAAGTTCTAAAGGACAGTGCATCGAGTTGTCTCGTGGACACGGCGAGTGAATCTATCGACCACGTGGGTATTTGGGATAGACCAAAGAGGGCTGGCACTGCAAGCAACGCCGCGGGCGGAGCGTATATGATAGATCTTCAGAACCATGTAGTACTGAACAGAACATTAAGGTATATAAACACGTCATTTTTATTACACTTAAAATATAATAATGATAAAAGAATTGGTGGTTATGAATGATTTCGCCTGTCTTCTGTTTTATTTAGCTGTAAAGGTAGCTAGCAACAATTGCATTCTTTCTGTCTTTAAAAAAAAACATTAGTTACAGTTATAAATATGCAACATACGCATTACGCAATAATGTTTTAATATTTGAATTCTCTTTTACAGAAATACGAATACCAGCTCGAACAGCCTTGTCAATTAATACAAGTGAACAGTGTCCTGGCAAAGATTCCGAGTCTGCTGAACAAAGCTCGAACATTTTGTAAGGACAGCATCGCTAACACGGGCTACCCCGCGCTACTACATGCTTGGACGACTTTGTAGCTTTGGTTATAGAAACAAGTGAACATTTAGGATCTTTGGAGGTAATTCTTTTTTTAAATTCTATAACGAATATTTATTTTATACACGTAAAATTGTTTCAATTTCTATATTGGTTCTTATATGTATATTCGATTGAATAATCTATTCTTTGACTGATTTTTGTGGAGCACTTCGAAATCATTTTTAAATATCAAAGTACAGAGTATTTTTGACAGTTCACTTTTTAATTTGTTATTCCCTTTTCCCAAGTGACAGTTTATATCCAACTATATTTATCGATATAACAACGTTTGACAACTTTAGTGTTCAATTTATTTTCAATTCTTACATTTGTCATATTATATCAAGCGCACATCTTTAAAAGCATCAGTTGTCACGATCATATCAAAAAATACTTCCTGGAACACGTATTTCATAAAAAATCAATGATAAATTGATAACGTATAAGCAGTGTCCATATTTTTAATACGTTCTTGTAAGCACAATTTTGATTATACATTGCTTCTTTCATATTGCATTGTATTTTTTGAGAACTTTCTAAGGAAAAGCCATTTAATTTTAAGATAAAATCAATATGTACACGCAGATTTTTTTACGGTTTTATTGATATAGTTTTCAGAAAGTTTCATTTTTATTTTTCTTATTCAATTTAATATTTTTCCTTAGAACAATACTACATATAATACTTCAAAGTTCAAACAACTTTAATATTAAAGGCTTTTTTTATTTATAACAACTATTTGAAATAACCTAAATTAAATTTACTTCCAAAGTACGTATATGATGTTTAGGTCCTAAATTGTATACATAAACTGATTTTAAATAGTGTTCAAACAATTCAACAGTACAACATTAAAATTAACATTTTTCGATTGGACTAAAAACAATAAATACTGTGTATATTTTTAAATAATAAATTAACTTCTTTCATTGGACTTTGGAAAGCAATTTGCTTTCTTGATTTATAACTTAGATCTATTTTACTATTATCCAGTCAAACATCTCCTATTCCTCTTTTTATTTTAGAGGCATTCCTGTATCTCTCTGTTATTTATTTATTACGTGTACCATAATTTCGTTTTTATTTTTTAATATGTTCATAATTAATCATTGTTTCTAAAGCAAAGACCTAAAGTTCATTACCAATGATTAAATTGATTTAAGTCATCTATCCTATTATTCAAAAAAAACTATTCATAAACTTCTTTCTAAAAATACATTAGCACTACATGATAAAACTGGTGTTTAAGTAAACGAAAATATAGATTATTTCTTTGGTGATTCGGTTCGACGAGTACAACTTTATCACAATTTTACATTTACTAAGTAACAACATTAAATTTTAGATCCGTGATTAAACAAACGTCATCCAATTACTCCTTAGAATCGTTATCAAGTCACTCCTTACATATACAATCAGATCCTAACTATATGCTTCTGGCTTGATCTAAGCGCACGGTAGTGCGCCGGCCAAGTTCCACAGGCCGCGCGCATGCCGTGCACTATTTACACGAACCGTTTCGACCCACTCTTGACCCCCCTGTAGCTCAGTGCCTATTGCAAGTACAGAGATAAAATTGTACCTACGTAATCATATACTAGTACTAAAGCAGTATGCCAAATTTCAAAGATAAAGCTTCAGTAGATCCTGAAATATGACCCTGTGAAAGTAGCTAATTTTGGCACTGATTCACTGACAGGTAATCAAAACCTCTAGGCCACTTCCATTTAGCATTCCATTCCATTATTAACCTGCCAAGTTCAAATTTAGAAGTATTATAATTTTAGATATTTTTAACCAAGCACCTACGTATTTTCACAACTATACCATATTTTAAGTTGGGTGTATGGTAAAGTGAATTTCGGCCAGATGGACCGTTGACGTGAATAAGGTGGCGGGTAGTGGCTGGATGTGGAAGGCAGAGGACTAGGTGTGGTGGCGAGTCTTGGGAATGGCAAATGTTTACCAGTGGATCATTCTGTTGATGAAGATGATTATGATCGATTTCAAAGTACATTTAAACTTGGCATTAGATTGGATTTCACCCCTTTTTTAGGCAAACAATTAGCCGATTGGAACTTGGCCCCCTTTTTAACAGGTATGTTTTTGGTGAGATATAAGTTATTGAGCTGATTAAGGAACCATTAAAAAAAATTGGGGGCAAAAAAAGATTTTTAAAAGCGCTTAAAAAACTAAAAAAGGGATTCACGAAGAAACCAAGAAATTCATTATATTTAGTATTTATTCCATGGATATTAATTTAAATTAAAACCTTATATTTAGTTTGACAACCTTGTGAATTTCTTTTGTTCTAACTTATTTTGATAATAGTTTAATTTTAGTCATAAACATTGGCCCGGCCTTTGTTCGCCCATATTACTTTTCCATATACCTAATTAACAACATATTGATTACTATAACGCGTACCTATGTATATGTAGCCGTGGGTTTTTTCAGGATAAAATTATTCAATCATCTCACTTATTTTAGAATTAAAATTAATTTTATGTT
Source organism: Danaus chrysippus (assembly GCA_916720795.1). Lineage (NCBI taxonomy): Eukaryota > Metazoa > Arthropoda > Insecta > Lepidoptera > Nymphalidae > Danaus > Danaus chrysippus. Next base: position 12,415,956 of record CAKASE010000044.1, read on the forward strand.
TATATTTTATTATAATGTTTTACACAATTTTATAAACAAAATAGTTAAATTAAATTATAATCTTATTTCAATGTGTTTAGTGACTTTATTAACAATATTACTATAATATTATTATAACTTTGTTAACCGGATGATATGGACGAGTTTAAACCGTTGATACCAGACATTCAGGCTGTTAGGAATCCTGGAATGAAAGAACGACGCTGGAATGAGTTCAAGGAAAAAGCTGGTATGTAAAATTCATACATAAGTAATTTTGTAACGTTTCGTCTCCTAGCTTTTTTTTAAAGCAATAGAAATTATCTTCGGTAAAAAAATTCACTAATTCTGTTGAAATAAAGCTATAGTTTTTAAAAGTAACACCATTTTATTGGTTTAAATGATATATTTTACATACTAGCTAGAAGCACCAGAACCTATGATTGACTTTTTTTTTTATGATATTCTAACTAATATGGTATATTTTTCATGAAAATATGAAATATATAAAATGACTGGTTGAAGTCAAATAAAATTTTGAACGAAGATGATTATTGTTTAAATAATATGAATATTGAAATATAGGTATTTCTGTAACAATGAACGAGAAACAGACGTTAGCAATGTGTCTGAAGCAAGGAGTAGCTCAACATGCTGAATTGATACCTGAGATTGGTAAACTAGCCAGCAAGGAGTACGTGATAGAACAGGCACTCGATAAAATGCTTAACGACTGGGCGGCCAAGACGATGGAAGTGTCTCCATATAAAAACACTGGTATAACATTAGAAATATGTATAGCCTCGTGTCATTATTGCTTGTCATTAATTTGTGTTGGACTAATTTCTAAGATAGGTATTTAAATAAATTGTTCTAAATTATTTCTAAGCAGAACTGTGTAGCACTGCAGTTGAGAATTAATAAAGTAACGGTATATTTAAATATTTATCAAGTGTCTATAATCTAATTTACAGGCACGTTTATAATGAAGATTGCTGATGAAACTCTCCAACTATTGGATGAAAAACTTTTAACTACACAACAATTAGGATTCAGTCATTTCAAAGCAGCGTTTGAGCTACGAATACAGGAATGGGATGATAAGCTTCGGCTTACAAAAAAAGGTGTTGACAAATGGATTGAATGTCAAAAGTATGTTTTAAAGTATTTCTTTATATATATTATTATATTGCATACATTGTGTACCATAATCTATATTATTATATAAAGGGAGTGGATGTATTGAGAACCAATATTTACGTCTCAAGATATATCACGACAATTACCGCTTGAAGCTAAAAAGTACGGCACTATGGAGAGGAATTATGTCATCGGCAGCAGCATGTCCACAGGTTTATTTTCCTAACTGTATTTGGCAAACTTTCAAACGAGTTTTAAACTTTATAAACACGATATTTAGTCACGTGTAGCACAGTTTAAATATTAATAGTATTTTTTAAATGCTTGTTAATATTCTAACATGTGAAATGTTTTAAATATTAGGCAACTGTTACACATGCTTATTTCAAGCATAAAGCATGCTTTAATTAAGCACGTGCTGTTTACTAGCATGTGTGTTCAAGTGTTGCTTAAAAAAAAAGCATGCATGCTTAAAAAAAAACAAAGCATGTGTAAATGTAGCCTTAGTTTTATAACTAATGATAATATATTTATTTTGTTTATAGATAATGATTATATGTCCGGATAGCCGTCTTCTAGACAGCCTGGTTGAAGCTCGTCATGTACTAGCTGTTGTATCACGAGGTCTGAATGAATATATGGAACTTAAACGAGTTCGGTTCCCGAGATTCTTCTTCCTTAGTGATGATGAATTGCTAGAAATATTATCCATAACATTATACATATAGTAAGTACATATTTATGTGTACATTTATGTTTATATCTATATATGTATAATATCTTAATTAACTGTTATAATTTTTGTAATAGAATTTTGTTTGTATGCTTATAGATATAATTTTATTTTTTTCCTTTCTTCCATTTTATTATACCTACACCACATTCATCACTTTTTAGGAGAATGATATCCTTTGTGCATCAAATTTCTTTTATAGTAATGCAAATATTTCTACTTCTGGTAATAAATAATTTAGTTATAATAATTATAACATTCATGTATAGTATGTTTGTGAGCAGAAATAATTAGTTTTAATATAATGTTTCTTAATTTTTGTATATAATACCGTCAGGTAACATTTGAACCGGATCTAAAGATAACTCAAATGCGTTCAAGTGAAGGTGTAATCGTGGAGTTGAAGTACAAATTTTACCCTACTTCAAATGTCGAGCAGTGGCTACTTCTACTAGAAGACACTATGCGACATACGAGTGAGACCAGATTGATTTATTATATCTTTATAGTGTCTTTTTGATATGGGTTAATATATTATTTTATTTAATAGAAAGACAAATAGTTCTACCGATCGTTTTGGATTCTATCTGTAGGTAACAATTTAAAAATAAATCAACCATTAAATCTTTGAATTTTTTCCATTCAGATTTTATAAATTTATGCAATATATGTATTATCACTTGTACAATAAAAATAAACGCTCACATCTCGTCTGCCCGTGATCACTGTTGCTGAAAAGTAGCCGAAACGTCGGGAGTATGTAATTTTTATCAGAAATCAATAGCGTAGTATATCCGAAAAATATTAGTCTCATTTACAATAAGATTCGAGACCACAACCCGTTCGAGGAGGTTCTACCTATGTGTTCTACTGAGCACTTGATTAACCTGCCCAAGGTATGTACGTCATATAACTCTACTGCTACTTGTATATTCTGCTACTTTTTTTATCTACAATTAATAAACTGCAATTATATAATAATATATTTTTTTCAGAACAAAGGAAAATCCAGGACGTCGCGTGTCACGCCATCAGCGACACGTATGAAGGTGTCACGTTGGTCATACAAGAGGGTCTTCTGTGTCGCGAGTGTGACACGCCGCTTGACAGTGACAAACACTTCCTGTTAGTATAACCACTTGATAAAACGACGCTGCAAACATTGAATACAATCAGATTTATGGAATGTCAGTAAAGTTTTTCCTTTATCGTGTTGAAAACACTCATTAACTTTTACAAAAAAATGTTATTTTAGTAGCTCTTATTATATTGTGATATCATCTTTTTAATATTTCTATATTTTCTAATGAAGAAAGATTAGATAAATAATATACCAAATGTTTAATACATACTGAAGTATAATTTTAATATTCTCAATATACAGCGGTCGCACGTCGCGCAGCAAGTGTCCATATGCTACATCATGTTACCGAGCGATGTTGAGACACAGTGGATATTGCGCCGGCTCACTTTCACTGGAGGCCGCTCCTAGACCCGCTCCCACGCTATACTGCGTCTGCGAATACTCTACAGACATAAGTCAGTTTACACTGGTTATAGGATATCAATGAATATAATATATTTTCATTTTCTTTTATAAATTATATATATATGTAACTGTTAGACCAGCAGCATATATAGATCAATATAAAATATACAATTAACCAATGACTATAGTAACTAATAAAATATTAAGATTTTAATCCCCAGACGGCATCGTTAAATTAAACAAGTATGTAGTATTAACAGATTTTATTGTCACGACGCAAAAATTGTATACAGTTCGTAAATATTTGTAATTCTTTATGAAAAACTTTGTTTTTCTAATATAATATTACTCCAGGCACGGACATTCTATCTCATCTCCTCGTGACACAACACACAAGCGCGTACTTAACTGAGGAACTAGCCCGAGCCAACACCGTCAGGGAAGAACCAAAACCTGCTGATGAAGTAGAGCCTGTGAGTGTCTACTAGTGATTACTCATACTGTTTTGCGATTATATTATAATATATTATGACATTGTTTATATATTTAATGTTTTAGATTGTGGAGAACATGCCGGCTATCCCAGATTACGCTCCCCCATCGGTCATCAACACTCAGCTATCTCTAGATGATCTTGCCCCACCTTCAGTTTTACAACCTGATCAGGTGTGTACTATGTTTCATAGGGGAGAAATATAATTTAAATTAAATAAACAAATAATTTATATTACATATTTTTTTAAAGCATGATCAAGAACTCCTGAAAGACGCATATGACCACCCTCTGGCAACACCGAGACACGAAGAACCTCACAACACACTCGGAGACTTTGAACCCTTGCCTCAAGAGCCACCTCCCCAACCAGACTTTGAACAACTGTAATCTTATATATTTAGATAGATCTTTATCAGATAATTTACTTATGTCAAGTGATACAAATATATTGGTTCTAAAGAAATGGAAATGAAATGTATGAAAGATTCCAGCTCACAAAGTAAGCAATATTTAGCTGTGTATGACCTATGTAACATATCTAACTGTAAGAACATTGTCAGTTTTGAATTATTTAAGAAATATTATAAAGGAACTTACTGGAGATCAAAAACGGCAAATAGAGTCATAATAATGGAATTTCAAAAGAGAGAAGTGTATCAATCAGTATTAAATTAGATTTTGGCGAGGAAATAGAGAAAAGGATAATTTAGTCAACAACATTTATTAATATTTTATATATTTCTGTCCATTATAGAAATGTATTTACATTTTTAATATAGTAAGTAAAACATGTTTAGTGATGTTAAGTTATACTAAATAAAAAGTTACATTCATCTTGGCTTTCTTCTAATTTTTATATAAGTTTATCACTTTATTGCTAACTCCATAATCATCTTGCTGTCATCTTTGTCAAGTGTTAAGCTGTCGTAATTTCAACTCTTTCATATATACCTCCAAGATATCTTCATTCTGTTACCCCATCCTTTGTTGATATAATTCAAAGTGTTTTTCAATATCTCTCTTTAGTTGCCTCACTGTTGAGTTTTGCGGAACCTACACAAACGTACACTATACTCATCGACTCTGTGCCTTGAAAGATCGAACAGAAACAACTGTACTAAGATCACATCTAAGCGCACGGTAGTGCGCCGGCCAAGTTCCACAGGTCGGCGCACTACCGTGCACTATATTTACACGAACCGTTTCGACCCATTTTTGACCCCCCTGTAGCTCAGTGCCCATTGCAAGTATAGAGATAACATTTTACCTACGTAATCATATAGTAGTACTAACAGGGCCGTGCCTGGTTATATGGCCGCCTGCGTGCCAGTCTGTATGGCCGCCCCCAGGATAACATTAAAAAAAACTACTTTAATTTTTAATGTTTATTATTATACACAGGGCATCAAACCGGAAAAAAATCAGTTTTTGGTTAACCGAAATCGAGAACGAAAAAAAATATTTCGGCTCGTCGCTCGTGCAATGTTCGAAAAAATTCGGATTCGCTGCATGACTAGGTATATAAATACTACAACGACTTAATCAGTTTTTATACATTTCTTATTTCTGAGAAACTCTTTTTAGATAGATTAGATTAGAGAAACTGTTTTTACTTCGTATCTTAATGAAAACAAACCGATTGTATTTTTGCCCAGTAAACAACTTGTAACGATTTGGCCGCCTCTTAATTTCGGCCGCCTGCGTGCGGTGCACGCAATGAACGCCCGTCAGGCACGGCCCTGAGTACTAAAGCAGTATGCCAAATTCCATAGATAAAGCTTCAGTAGATCCTGAAATATGACCCTGTGAAAATAGCTAATTTTGGCACTGACTCACTGACAGGTAATCAAAACCTCTAGGCCACTTCCCATTGTTTTAGCATTATCAAATTTGGTACACAGGTTGTGTGTTATATGTAGATTAACAAAAAATTAAGAAATTTAAGAAATCGGTCAAGCGTGACTTGCCTCAATCCTAAATATCGAATTTTTAATAAATTCGACCCACTTTTGAACCCCTGTAGCTCAGTGTCTATTGCAAGTACAGAAATAAAATTGTACCTACGTAATCATATACTAGTCCTAAAGCAGTATGCCAAATTTCATAGATAAAGCTTCAGTAGATCCTGAAATATGACCCTGTGAAAATAGCTAATTTTGGCACTGACTCACTGACAGGTAATCAAAACATCTAGGCCACTTCCCATTGTTTTAGCATTATGAAATTTGGTACACAGGTTGTGTGTTATATGTAGATTAACAAAAAATTAAGAAATTTAAGAAATCGGTCAAGCGTGACTTGCCTCAATCCTAAATATCGAATTTTTAATAAATTCTACCCACTTTTGACCTTTGTAGCTCAGTGTCTATTGCAAGTACAGAGATAAAATTGTACCTACGTAATCATATACTAGTCCTAAAGCAGTATGCCAAATTTCATAGATAAAGCTTCAGTAGATCCTGAAATATGACCCTGTGAAAATAGCTAATTTTGGCACTGACTCACTGACAGGTAATCAAAACCTTTATATAGGCGCTCAGCTCAGAACAATAAAATACATAATAATGAAATATTAATAATTAATAATATGAGTACATCTATCAATCGGTGATAAATGAATATAAAAAATTAAAAATAAATATATTAAAAAAAAAAACTAAAAAACACGCTCCAATGATGAAAGAAACCGCGTGGAAACTAATTTATTAACCTTTACAACCTTGGAAATCAATTTAATTTAAATTGTTTAAAATAAACAACAAATGGTATTATTGAAAAAAAAGCGTGGAGCGCTTCTCAAGAAGTGATATATATACGTTTCATATATATATGAAGCTCCCCACGCTTTTTTTCACAAGAATACCATTTATTGTTTGTTAATTTATTTTTAAATTAATATTATTCTGAAAAAAGTGGTCAAAAATCAGTTCTTAAGAATTATATATATATATTTATATATTTATATATATATATATATATTTATATATTTATATATTTATATATATATATATATATATAAGGGATATAAAATATTGTCATGTATACATAATGCACACTGTATAATTAATTAAATATTGCTTACCTAAAAAATCAGGTTTCTATTGTTATAAATTACTTTCGATAGATGGCGCTAGGGGTATAATTGAATCGCGATATTGTTTTGTCTGCAGTATATATGAATGAAAGTCGATAAGGAATCGATGGTCATTACTCATTTCTTTCTATTTCTTTCTACACTTATGTCTTGATATCTTATATATAGTTACGATTACGATTAAATGGATCACTGATTTGACTTGCTAAAGGATTAATTTTGATATTGCTTATTGATTAATTACTTGTGTGTGTTAAAAGCACAAATTCACTCTATTTCTTTTCTACTATTCATTTACCAACGATGGAAATTGTACATCTTTCGGTGGTTGGCGGAGATATACCACATAGGGTAATTCCTATGCCATCAGATGGTAGCTGTATGTTTCATGCTGTAAGTTATGCATTGTACGGCTGTATAGTACGATTGTATGTACGATTTCTTGAAAAAAAGTATTGAAATCTCACCAAAAATATGCCTGTTAAAAAGGGGGCCAAGTTCCAATCGGCTAATTGTTTGCCTAAAAAAGGGGTGAAATCCAATCTAATGCCAAGTTTAGATGCACTTTGAAATCGATCATAATCATCTTCATCAACAGCATGATCCACTGGTAAACATTTGCCATTCCCAAGACTCGCCACCACACCCAGTCCTCTGCCTTCCACATCCAGCCACTACCCGCCACCTTATTCACGTCAACGGTCCATCTGGCCGAAATTCACTTTACCATACACCCAACTTAAAATATGGTATAGTTGTGAAAATACGTAGGTGCTTGGTTAAAAATATCTAAAATTATAATACTTCTAAATTTGAACTTGGCAGGTTAATTTAATTATTTAAATTATATAATATTTAAATTATATAAATATAAATAATTATATAACTAAATAATAAATTAATGATACAATTAATTTAGTGTTACGTACAGCACAAAAACCTTAACTGGGACCTATGACTCATGAATATTCTGGCTCGACCGGGGAAGTACCACCCTCTCACAGAAGATCGGCGTGAAGTAGCCTTTAATGGCTGCGTTTCGTCCGATGAGTGAGAGAGCCGGTTGCCCTTTCCCTATTCCTACCCTTTCCTAACCTTTCCTTATTCCCACCCCTCCCTATTCCTAAAAAACAAGGTTGGCAACGCATCCGCAACAAACACGTTGCGGTTGTCCATGGGCGACGGTAACCACCTACCATCAAGTGGGCCGTCTGCTCGGTTGCCACCTTTCACGTAAAAAAATATATATATATTTTTCTATTATTCAAAAACGTTCAAGTTGTTTGCATTATATAACACTTTCAGTGCAGCAATCAACCATATAGTGTTTTTTTTTTATCTTACAGTAAATATTGCTATTAGATTCAACTAATATTATGATTAATCAAAAACAAAGTATCTTAACTGAATTAAATTCTTTTTATATTTTTATAAAATTAATATAATATATTAATATTTTTTCTATTAGTCATATGTGATTCTTGTCATAATATATTTAATTAATACAAGTAAATCAAGAGTGCATCGAACAGTTTTGAGTCACTATCAACGACGCACGATCATTGACAGAGAGAAGACGTGTCTACAGTTGTAGTGCTGTAGGTTTGAAAGATTGTGAAATATATAATAAAACATTAAATATATTTAAATAAATGTTTATATAACTATTATATTAAACGGTAACCCTACTTCTGTCGTTATTACATTATTAACTCTTTTTTAAAGTATGTAAATAAAAAAAAATATGTTACTATATTAACGCATTCCAACACCATCATTTTCAAATTAATCACACCAACACTCTGCGTCTTTCTCTCGTTAATATAGGGTTTTAGTCTTATCAGAGTGTTTGTAAAATATAAATATGAAATATTTTCTTCCATGCAACAAAACAGACTGAGCCTCAAGATTTATATTGATCTAGAAGTCAAATTAAACTAGAGTCACTATGTACTGATTTATAAAAAGATAAAAAAAGAACAAAAGTACTCAAGATGAATATGAACAATCTTAACTAGCAATCGAAAACTTTTAAATCTGTTATATCATACATTATCAAAATGTTTAATGAAAGATACTGTTTTATGAACTTGAACAAGAGTAACGGAAAGTAGCTTGAATATATCAACAATTACACTTTATTTTTTCAAGACAGACATTGAACAGAGAAAATGGATTTCAAATTGGACTGGAAAAAGGAATTAAAATATTAATAATAATTGGTGTCTATCTAAATCCTATCTATAGATGTACGAGTAGTACTACTTCTTAAGTATAGCATAATAATTCCTCTACCGAATAGTAGGTACCATGACAAGGCAATTGTCAAAATAAAACTAGTAGTATGTCATCATTGTACAAATCAGAGCGAAGAAGAATATTCATATACATACAAAAGTACATTCAACTTATTAGTAAAAAAAACATTTGTAAGAATTATACTTTAAGTAATTCAAAAAATCTTGGAAATTGTACAAAATAATCTATCAAACAAGGGAACTCTTTACAATATAACATATCGTTTAAAATAAAAACGTATCATTTAAACTATCTATAAAATAACGTATCATTTAAACTATCCTTATGTAAAGTAATGAGTGTGCGTGTTGTGCTCCGTGTTATCAAGTTACAGAGACTCACTGAGAGAGACTGCAACACTCACTGATGGATGAGCTCGATTCATCTCAATGAGAGACGACAACATTTACATTATTATATTTTTCTTCACAGGTTCGGGTTATGGAACACAAATAGTAACCAAGTTAAAACTTCCTCGTAGTTTGTTTTAAGGTTATTTGCATCTCCAAAGTTTCCTTCAAAGTCTTTAAATTTATTTTAAATCAATTAATAAGTTCTATATTAAAGACATGAATGTCTCCCATGTCTATATAAATATATCAAACAGTTTTACATCACATATTGTAATGAACATCATCGTACAGTATTGTGTAGTCGTTGTTCTTGTTATTTGCTTTACAACAATACTATTATATATGTATAATGAGTAAGAGTCCATGTATGAATAGGTTTATTTAAGCTTGTTTAAACTATCACACGCGAAATTACCTCATTTCATACAATAATAAATATAACTGTCAGCGGGTAGCGTAATGTATGTATAAATATAAAATAATTAGTATTTACATTTGAAACTATGTAGTTGATGACGGAAGACATTATACTGTAAGGACACAAAACATTTCATTTCAATAAATATACCATTACATGTCATTTATATTATCGTAATCTCTGATCATCTTCATCATCATCATTAAACAGATATCATGAGTTGTATACCTAATACTGTATTACCATAATACCTTCACTAGATGCGTCTGTTAGTGATAGTATCAACATTTAGTTATACGTTTATAATAAACACTTTATTTCTTATGAGATTGTTATTATTAAACAGAGTGTACTTCAAACGTTTTGTTTTATTATCTAAACTTATTATAACACGTTACCTTTTTTGAGCTAAAATATCTTTAATCAACAATATTTATTAACAATACCTGAATTTTTTTCAAGTCCTACTGGATTTTGATTGTATCTCAGTTCTATTTGAGTAATATAGATTATTAAAAAAAAGGTTGACAATGTTTTGAGAGTAAATTCTCAACTCTTTTCATACACAAATGATTATAAATGGAAAACAATATATTATATTATTAATACGAACTGTGTGTGAAACATGTTTTATATAAAATTCATGAATTTCAGATGTTACTGTTTTGATAAAGAATTTATTATGTTAGTACAAAATATATAAATGTATAAAATGTAAACGATTCATACAACAACACTATCTTTAGTGCTCTTTAGAATATCAAACAAAAAATATAAACATTCTTTTAGTCATGACATTTACAACTTTAAATTACGTTGGTATAACGTTATCAAGACTTAGAATTTATTAAATATTTAACATTTGTTGTTGGGAAAATTAATATCATAAGTTTGTTGCTGAACACAAGCTGTTTTTTCTTAATGACTGCAGTGCAATTAAAGGTGCTGTTGGTGCAATCACAGAACAAACATTTTGAAAATATGATCCTTGGAAGCAGGTTAAAATTAAACCTTGTTGTAACTATACAACGTGATCATATTTCTAAGATATGATTTAGTTTTTCAAACGCCAAGTTGTTTCTTTGTATACATTAACAATCCTTTGAGACGTCCTTGTTTATTATATCTCCTCTCAGCTTACTATCCTTCACTATTCAAGCACTGACTGTTCCCCAAAGTACTCGATGTGACTTTGTCGAACGCTAGTACTGACACTTTATATTAAAGTCCGGTGGCGACAACACGAAAGTGGCTGAAACGTAAAAAACAATATCGATGTTAATACAAAAAAAGTTTTGCTCATTTATAAATTAATAAAATACAATATTTTATTAATTTTATTATGTAATTAACTTTTGGTTCAAAAACGTTACAAACACAATACATTGGTTATTCAAATGTTTCTGTAATTATAATTTTTTACAATACTTTAATAGATATTGTAATCCATATACATTTTCTTCAGGTTCGAGAACGTGGACTTAGTTGCTGCTTCAATATTATAAGGAACATAGACACGTGAAGATTCTTTTTTTTTTTTATTGGCTCATAAAACTGGTTACAATCCTTAAAATTTTAAACTTAATATAAATATGGACTTAATATAAACATGAACTTAGATTGTAACTTTCTGGATATGAACACAGCGTGCGTATAAATACAGTAATACCCCGACTTACGCTACCTCGACTTACGCGAATTCGGAGTTACGCGATTTAATTTTCTAATACATTTATAAAAAACTCTGTCCATTTTTTTTCTCCACTGAGACTCAGGTGGAATCAGTGCCAGGGCCTGATGAAATTTGCAGTGTGATCAAAGACGTTGTCGAACTTGGTAGACAAATAAATTTAGAAGTGGATAGTGATGATGTTCAAGAGCTGTTGGAATCACACAATGAGGAGCTTACAATTGATGAGCTCATAACAATGCAAGTACAAGAGGAAGAAATTGATAATGATTCTTTGGATCCAGTTCAATTAGAAGATCAAATGACAGTTGGAAACTTGACAGAAGCCCTCAGTTCGATTGAGAAAGGGTTAACAATTTTGGAAAGCATAGACTCCAATGAAGAGCGAATTTTTGTTACAAAAAATGAAATAAAAAAATTACTAGGATGCTACGAGGAGATATTACGGGAGAAGAAAAAATCATTGACTCGTTAGACGACTTTGTTACAATTTATGAAACCTTCTACATCAAAATAACTTCGGATTGTGTTTATACACTCTATTAATATAGTTTGTCATATTATCTAGAATTAGATACTAATTATTTCCTAAATTATTGTTTTATTTAGTCTCCAGTCCCAATTAAACATACTTTGTATGACTTTATATGCAAAATTGTACCCCGACTTACGCGAATTCGACTTACGCGGATAGCACTCAGTCCCACCTATCGCGTAAGTCCGAGGTATTACTGTATATGTATATAAGTATCATGTGGTTTACAATCTAAATTTTACATATCTATAGCGAAACTAGTTATTTATGTAAAAATATATAACTAAAAATAATAATACGACTACAATAAAATTAGAGGAAAAATAAAAAAAAAATTGCTTAGCTAGATATTTACAATGTAAGAATTTGTTTTTTAAAAGAGGCTAAAGAACTACACAAAGAAGATTACTACTAGGTACTTCTTCATTTCATAATTATTAACCTGTTTGTATATATTTAAATGTTTTCTTAGATTGTTATTATTATTTAATTTCTCATGTTAGTTTGAATATCATTCATGTCTACATTTTTATCGTTGGTTATGTTCGGTTTTCGTTTATTTGTTTTTCAACGTCTCGTCTTCTCTGACGTCATTTTACCAAAATTACCTTTAGTCACTTTAAAGTTAAAGTTATTTATAAAACTTCTCTCGATTTATTTCGAACTATCTTTATTAAGTTAGATTAATTTACAAATTATATTAACATTATTTTGTATATCGTGAAACGTATACTTTTCAAGTATACTTTTATATCGTCTCTTCTAATTTTTACACTCTATTGTTGCATTTCGTATTAGTTAGTATTAAAAGAAAAGCTCATTTCTACTCATCTCGTATCACATACATTTGACGTTCTAAGTCAAATGTATGTGGAGACTAAAATTAACTTTATATTTATATTGTTAGTCTGCTTGTAGTTTTTAGAAACAATAAACGTGATAATGAGATCTAAGATTTTCGCGAGAACTCATTTAAATGAAACTAATATTTTTCGGATTTTACTTCGCGTTTTATTTTTGATTAAAAAACTACATACGCGGAACGTGAGGTGAAAAATATATATATGGCTCCTTATAAGAAATTGTATTATGTATTTAGATATTCACTTTACAAATAACAAAATCTTAAAAATGTTTTTTTTTCATCCTGAAAAGTGGAGAGTGTAAATGTTTATTACAATATTTGCAACTTAAATGTGATATTAGCATATAAATCATCAAAACCAAAAACTGGGATATTATGAAGGAATTTAAATAATCTATTACCTTTGATTCATTACTTAATAAATGTTACTCAATAAATTAAAAAATATGTTATTATTTATTGAGAAGAAGATCAAGACATTTGAATACATAGTCTCAGAAGCATTATTTGCTTGCAAAATAAGTTGAACGTTATATATAGGTAAATCTATAAAAAAAAACATTCTCAAATGTAGTGAAATAAAATAAAATAAATATCCGAGCTTAAAACAGTTTAACAAATTATGTTTTATAACGGACGTCACCCTCAAAGTTTTAGTAAAGTTACACCGCCCTTTTTATATATTTTACGCGGTCATTTAAAAAGTGTTTTATTTGAAGTATTTTCAAGTCGTGTAATGTGTTATCATTATTATATCAACTCCTTGAGATGCTGTAACAGATGATTAAGACTGTGACTGTGACGTGCCTCACGGTCGGTACCCACGTGTCGTATGTTATGATGTGTTTCGTATATAAACAATATTTACGTAATATTACAGAAAACTAAAACATGGAAAGAACACAAAAGATACAAAAAACAAGGTAAAAAAACTCTTTGACATACTAATGAATAATCTGATCAAAATAAAAAAATATAAATTAATTACAACACAATAAAGTAAGTGGTGATGCTAAAATAATATAAAAAAATATTGTGTACCAGACTACAACAATTTACGTTGCAGGAATAAAACATGTTATAAATTATACATACCATATCTTAGGCCAGAAATTCTTCCTTAAAATCAAATATTTCTTCTACATTCACAAGAGGTAAAGTATGTCTCCGTCTTGAGAAGAAAAAGAGCGACAACCAAAAGATCCAGACCCTGGCTTTGTGTCTGTAAGATCGATAGTAAACAAGGGATGAAGAAATAAATGTTGGTATTTCTCCATCCATTTATGATTATAATAAACTGTATTTGTATAGTAATTAATTACTTTGATAGTTGTCAAAAATTTATTTACACTATCTTTTCAAAATAAATGGATTTTTTTATTATTCCAGTCAAGTTTATAGGACCTCATGTTATTTTAATGTGAAATCAATTTGTAAGCTTTGTGTCTAGAGCATTTTATTGCTATATTGCTCTTGTTAAATTAATGAAATTAAAAAAAGCATCAAAAATTAATCTTAGGTTTAAATTTATAAAATCGAAAGTCATTCCTGTTTAATTGTAATCCAGCATATTTAATAAAATTTTTGTGAAATAAATGATATTTACGAGATGCATGGACGACCTAATCAAGGCCGCGGGTGCACGGTGGATGTAGGCCGCCTCCGACCGTAGCGTTTAGAAGTCGATGAGGGAGGTCTATGTCCAGCAGTGGACCTCACGTGGCTGAAGAGAGAGAGAGAATGGATATTCAAATATTTTCTTGTATCTATACATTCATATTTCATATAAACCATCAACAATATGACTTCATAATAAATAAATATAACAGTTACAGAAAGTAACCAAAAAAAGGCAACAGAGAAATATAGTTTTAAGTTAAAGAATAAGCATTTTATATGGAGGTGAGGTAAAACGTGGCTTTCAGAGGAGCACTTCACGTTTAAGAGTTGAGTTCCGTTATAAAAGTGTTGGCGTGAGTCCAAGATGTAGTAGACGAGAATTATAACTGATGAAAATTAACGGGGAGATGTTTAATTTCTTACAACACTATGTTACTATAATATACATACAGGGCCGTGCCTGACGGGCGTTCATTGCGTGCACCGCACGCAGGCGGCCGAAATTAAGAGGCGGCCAAATCGTTACAAGTTGTTTACTGGGCAAAAATACAATCGATTTGTTTTCATTAAGATACGAAGTAAAAACAGTTTCTCTAATCTAATCTATCTAAAAAGAGTTTCTCAGAAATAAGAAATGTATAAAAACTGATTAGGTCGTTGTAGTATTTATATACCTAGTCATGCAGTGAATCCGAATTTTTTCGAACATTGCACGAGCGACGAGCCGAAATAGTTTTTTCAATTGACCGGCGTCGCGTAAGCAGTCTTAGTCTTATATATACCCAGGCACGGCCCTGTATACATATAACAGGAGCACGGCCTGCTAGGTGTGTGTGACTGAAGATTTTATATTGAAACAAAACTAATGAGAATATGTTAGTTGTAATGGTCTGTGTATAGTTTATATTCAAACGATTTTAATGAAATTTGGTACAGACATAGAGTTGACCTTGAGAAAAAAAACATAAGATAGTTTTTATCCCAGACTTTTGACAAGTTCTCTTGGAAACGCGATATAACCGAACTCAATGCGGGCGAAGCTGCGGGCGGAAAGCTAGTATTTTATAAAACTGACTAGGTTCAGAATCGGAAATATTATTGATATATTCATAGGTGAATTAATGAAGCAGTCATAAAGTGTGATCCAGGAATCCATTAATCGATATATACATTTTGAATTAAAGTAACATGGACATTCAGAATGAGAAGTCAAATGGTTTATTAAAAGGGATGTCCAATACCAAAGTGCACAGATACACTCAAACACAACTAAAATTCAAGTGTAAGAATTCAAATTTCAAAGATACGAAGTAAAAAGCAACCAAATATTTATCGTTGATCACACAAGTGCTATCTGAGAATACATATATACTGGAAAGCCGAATGTTAAGCTTTCATATGTTACGTTCCTTCTCCAACAGCAGACATCAGTGACAAAGAAAATCTAAATTCGTACAGGAGTTGCACGCGTATGGTTATTACAAAGTAGCAAAGAGTTTGGAAACAAAATAATAAGAGCGGGAAGTAAAATCCGAAAATTGTTAACTCTAAATGTGTGCAGACGAAAGACATTGTCTCAGAGATCTAAGCGTTCTCATGTACAGAAATTTATATTCTTAATATATGTATATAGGTTCGGTTGAATATCGACTTGGTTCTCTCTCCACTTTTATAATACGTGTTGTGTATAAGGAAGACTTGCTTATCCCGTAATATCGTCCCGTATTTATATTCCATATTGGTACAAGTGACATTTCTTCTTCATCTTCATATATTTTTTTATGAAAGCCAATGCATTCCAATAATAATCTCTGTTTTAATTACAAGACGAAAATATTTTTTTCTTTACTTTTGCTATACTATAAACTTAAAATTTAAAATAAAAAACTATAATCTTAAATATATATATACATTCATAAACATGATATAAAAGTTCATACATTATATTTTGAAAACAAATACACAGAATCGTGTTTTATTGGATCAGTATAGTTTTGTTGCTCAGTGATGTGTAGAGTTGTTCTATGACGGACGCTGTTATTTACTAGTATATTTATGATAAAATTACAATGAAATATAAAAAAAATATACGTTTTTATAATTTCCTACGACTTTATAATGTTAAATAAACTACTTATTAATCAGAGACTTTCTTAATCTTTGATTTTTCTTTTTGTTGGACTCGTTTGTTTGAGTCCCTCGAAGACCACCACACACTATGAAGTATACTGTTTTATTCATTGAGTTCTTTTTGTTGTTTGAATCCTGTTTAAATCAAACTGTTTTTCCATCAATAGAGACAGGATAAAATGTTCAGGATCTCTTTTCATTTCATATTTTTATTATCTACTGTAACTGTTAATAAAATCTCTAATAACAGCACATTGATAGCTACAGTTTTTATAACCTTACTTTGTGTATGATTAATAAGGTTTTATAAACTTAAAATAAACTCTTTGTTGAGCACACACATAGTATAACTTTTACTACTTTACTATTTCTTGATTGTTTAAATACTGTACTACTATGAAAATACACAATAGGTTTTTGTTGGACAATTCGATTGTTCTATATCATTTTTATATGTGTCACATATAATAATAACATTTTTACAAAATTATACCTTAATGTCATTGAACTTTGTCCCTCGTCACTTGAATAATAGAATACGAAAAACGTATATAGTAACGTCACTTCTAATTTAGATTCTAAAGTCACAGCATAAGGATCTGTTTGCGATATCTCATTAAATATACCAATTGCCCACACGCTGAGATTGTGTTTTTGTAACAAATATTGAGTAGATAATGTGATCATGAACATAAAATATTCAACAAGGACCTGGTTTATTAAACGAAGCATATTAATTTAGAAAAGATAAGATACCAGCGTCTGTTGATGAGTTAATTATTACAGTTTAATAAACATTATATTCTTGAACATGTAAATATAAATACCATAAGCAGTTACAGCTATTGAAGCTTGTTCTGTATAAGGTTTGAGTGGTTCCTGAGGTCATTGACGAACGAACGAACTTCACTGAGATGCTTATTTGATGAAATATATTTTATATTCTATTTAATATAACAATAATAATTATATTGCATAATGAGATCTGACATATTCGCGAGTCATTTAAATAAAACTATAATATTAATAAACTATAATATTTTGAGGATATACTACGCGACCTTATTTTTGACAAAAACTAAGTACACATACTTACTGTATATTTCATGTCAAACCTCCGTATCCCAGTTATTCCAAAACTGAATAATTTGTGATTTTGCACACATATACCTGAAAGTATAAGGTTTAATATAAAAATATTGAAAATTGTGTTTATTAATTTATTTTAAAAATATAAATAAATAAAATTATATTTCAGTATGTTTTGGTCACCGTATCAGAAAAGGCGCAAGTAGGAGCAACTTTTTTTCTTTACGTAAATATAAAGATTGTAATTCAACAAATATCTCGACAGCGGTAAAGGGTTAGGTCTCGTTAAAAAAGAAGTAACCCTAAAATGATAACATCTTAAACTACATATACATATGTATTGGTTAGTTGTAATTTATTTATTATACATATTATTATTTAAGAACGTTATAAGGAGATTATAATCATTTCAAAATATGTAATACTTATACATTTATATCAAAAACTTTCGAGTAATGTGGCGTCGAATTGTTGCTATGTATTGTTCCAAAATCACATCATTGAACATGAGTTATCTTTGATACCTTTTTATATATGTACATTAATGTTAGCAAAAAAATAAGAAGAATATTTATAAGACTTAATTAATAAATAAGTTTTATCAAACATAAAGTCACTTAGTATATCCGCAAAATATTAGTTTTATTTAAATTTCATTAGTTGCCTCATAAATTTCAGTCCAGAGAATGACTAATCTATATATTAATAAAGAGGAAAGATTTGTTTGTTTATTTGTTATGAATAGGCTCCGAAACTACTGAACCGATTTCAAAAATTCTTTCACCTTTAGAAAGCTACATTATTCCCGAGTAATATAAGCTATATTATATTTAAATAGAAATTAGTGATCCTTACTATAACTCCAATAATGTAACCCAAGGTGGAAAAAAAATGATCTGAAAAATTCCTTACGTCGCGTGCGCTGCGAAAACTATTGATGATAGAACCAAATCATTTACTACGACTTTGCAGAACTCATTATCATCTACAAAAAGTGTCGCGACAGCATGTCTAAATATTATAGTTATGTCACAGTAAGCGGTTTTTTATTCTAAAAAATTTATTTATATGCCGCCGCCTGAAAAGGCTGTTTATTTGTTACTTGGTATTAATCCTTATCAAAATAAATTACTTTATATTCAAGACGGCTTCAATACTTTTTATAACTCTTTGAATTATTCAATTCGGACATTTCATTCGGAAGATATCACGAGTTTAAAAATGCAAGTATTAGAAAAAAGTCGCGTGGTTGTCGCTCATCGCGCTCAGCTAGCCAGCATGCGATGTAGGCTCCATGTAAGCATCACTGGGATACGGGGGGGAGTCAATCACAACTAATATTATAAATGCGAAAGTAACTCTGTCTGTCTGTCTGTTACGCTTTCCCGCATAAACCTCTCAAACGATTTTGATGAAATTTCGCACAGACAATTTTTAGACCCTGGGAAAAATACAGGCTACCTTTTATTGCGAAAAAAGGGTTGAAATAGGGTTTGAAAGTTTGTACGGTATTTCTGAATTTTAAAGGAGAAAACCATGAAACTTTATATTTAAGCACTTGATAGGATATATTTAAACATTTGTTCTAGCGTCTTTGAAATTTCAACCAGTGAAGGGGTGAAATAAGGGTTGAAAGTTTGAATGGGATTTCTTAATTACAAAAGATGAAACCATGAAACTTTATATTTAGGCACATGATAGGATATATTTAAACATTTGTTATAGCGTTTTTGAAATTTCAAACAGTGAGGGGGTGAAATAAGGGTTGAAAGTTTGTATGGGATTTTGTCATTTATTGGGATAAAAACATGAAACTTTATAAGAAATAAAAAAAAAAACAATTTGTTCTAGCGTTTTTGAAATTTAAAATCATTTGTTATTTTTACCACCGTAGGGGTGATATTCTACACACGGAATTCTACGAAGCTAAACTTTTTTTATACACAAATTTAACCACTGAACCTAGGAACATCATATTTAGAAGTTTTGGGTGTATCAATTTAAAAAAATTGGCTTTTGAAGTTAAAGTTCCTTTAAACGAATAGGTAATCTGCATCGCCGCCCATGCTGTCGATCGTCGGTCGCTACACAGTGGGAAAGCCCCATACAAGGCCGTCTCAAAACCCCTTCACATGAAAGTCGTTGTTATGGAGTAAAACTAATTAATTAATATAGTCTTATAAATAAGCTTTCTTTTCTATATTTTTTAATTATTTTTTGCAAACTATAATATATATTAAAAGGCATCAAAATTAACTCATGTTCAATGGTGTTATTTTGGCCCAGTACAATTCATTATTCAACGCCACATTACTTGAAAGTATTACTAATATTATAAATGCGAAAGTAACTCTGTCCGTCTGTCTGTCTGTCTGTTACGCTTTCACGCCTAAACCACTGAACTGATTTTAATGAAATTAGGTACAGAGATAGAGTGACCTTGAGAAAGAACATAGGATAGTTTTTAATCCCAGATTTTTGAAAGGTTCTCTTGGAAACGGGATATAACCGAATTCCAAGCGGGCGAAGCCGCGGGCTGAAAGCTAGTTAATAATAAAAAAAAAGGTTTTTTAATTATTTCACCGGTTTGACTATTAAACCATTTCCATACCAATCGAAATTATGAAACCTATAGATTATAGAACATGCAAACGTTTGCTTACCATCTTCCGCATCAGAATCCTTCAATGTTATAAAAGCGAAAGTTTGTATGCGTGGAGGTATGGATAATACATAGTTACTTTTTATTCAAATCTAACGAACGACAAAAAAAACAGTACATAACTTCAAATGTCACTATGACCGGTAATGAACTATTTGTCTCAAGTTAACATTGATAATTGACATAGAGGATGGATCGACAAATTAGATGCTTGTCAAACGTCAAACACTATGGTTGCATCCAGAAATTGAAAATTATTAATCTATCTATATTTGTTCTACCAACTATAAGTATTAAAAAAATGCATTTATTTTTAACTTCATGAGGATAATTACGTAGTTAGAAAGATATAAAAATTCTTATCAGCTATTCAATTTTAACTATTCTTTTAAGTTGATTTCTAAACACTTCAAAGTTAAAATGATTTTTTTTTTGTTTGATTCCAAGTATTTTCATTCTAATTGACCTTTTAAACCTTCCCTGAACTACAACGAATATTTCAAAACCACAATTAGTCAAATCGGTTCAGCCGTTGTCGAGGTTTGGTGACACTAATGAACAGCAATAAACTTTTTATTGATAATTATTAAATTATATTAGAATATAAGACCGTTTATGAAGTGTTCAGTTTTCTGCTGAAGTTGCTTCAGATATGTTTGTTACATGATCATTAAACTTTTAGGGCGGATGATGAAAATTGCGTTTTTTTTGCGTTGAACTTTATATTCATGGTTCAAATATTAAACAGCAAAAAAATGTATTGTTTGATTTCAAAATGAAAATTTTAAAGAAACTAAAACAAAATTTATACAAAACGTCAGTAATTATTATTATTCCATCGTCTCCCTCTCACTAGTTGGTGGACTGAGCTCAGACCACTTTATTTGATAATGATAGTATATAGTATGATATAACATAATAATGATAGTAGTACCATCAGGTTATAGTATGGTTACTATGGAGGAATTATCAATTAGAATTTTAGTCAAAATATGGGAACCGTGTTGTTATATTAAATAGTACATTAAAATTACATCTTTTGGGGGTGTTTTCTGACTTAAACTCACAACACAATTTAAAACCAATGAAGTTATTTATACTCCTATATATCTGTACACTTAACCATAACAATATATTTTGTAAGGCAAAGGTGTTTATTTATCAAGCTAACGCCGCGGCGTATGAAATATTTGATGAGAAGAACCTTTAATTTATTTATTACGTGATACATTTTTGTTCATCAAATGATAGGATATTATTAATAATTTATGTTTTTAATATTATTAACTTACATCTACTCGTAATATAAACAATCAGTTTAAAATATGTTTTTGTTTTTAAAATATTACCTTCATGAAATGTGTTATTGGAAGTTCTGATACTACTTTAGAAGTGTGCGAGTATGAGGAAATTAATTTTAATTGGTTTTCCAGTGTAGTGTTGTTGAGATATGAAATAGCTTACATCTGTTTGTCACTCGTGAAATATTTAAAGTAATGTAACATCGTTTACACAACGACGTCTTGATGACGGGTTGGATGGATGGATGGATTGATGACTTTAATGACGGAACTCGCACATTTAATTCATTAAAACAGTTTTTTATTTGATAATGTTTTAATTCTGTGTGACTATTATTTGCTAGGTCGTCATATCAAAGCTGAAAATTTCAAAGAAGTTCGATTAAAGAAGTTGTCTGTAACTTATCATCAAAGTGATTTAAATAGTTCATAGTTTTATTATGCCACCTTTACAATACCTTTTTCTTTAACTTTGAAATTGATTGCAGTTGAGTAATTTACCAGATTTTTTACTGTTCTTCAATTTTATTCCCTTTTCAGGTGTTTCCCAGATATAACGAAACGTAACCAAATAACAAACCTTGGAAGGCAAGAAATCTTTAGAATATATTAGACATTGTCGAAAGGTATTTTTCTTTCAGAACCAACAAACAACTTAAATACTTAAGATTAAATGATTTTTATTTACTGATCAAACTGTCATCAAAAATTATTTTGAACAAAGACAAAAGTGAGAATACTTAATACAAAGATTAATATACAAATATATCGTGAGGTCAGAAGTCACACTAAAAACACAAAGGTTCAAGTGATATCTAACGTAATCTATTTCATAAAAATAGGTTTTGCAGTTCCATTGGACAAAAATACAGCCAATTAGCTAAGACAAAGTTATCATCACATTTTTGTTAATATACATAGAACGGATATATCATACATATTTATATCTTTATTTGAATTGTGATTAAAGCATTCTTTTAAAATTGTTTTATATTCATTATGAAAAACACTTAAGCCATGCTATAAGTTATATTCGAATGATTCAAAAAAATGAATATACATTTAAGTATTGAAAGAAAATGTCAAACTTTAACTGAAAAATTTAAGTTATAAAAAATAACTATAAACATTTATTAAATACAAATAATATAACTTTTAATCCCATATAGTATTGCTAACATGTTTTTCATAGTATAATATTGTTCCAGGGTGTAGTAACCTCTGCCCCCTGGCCAGCGCGTCCTTGAACCCGTGCCGCTGCTGCTGAGCGTGCGGCAGCTGATGACGTCACGGAGCTGGGGAACGATATTTATGATATATATCTATATATATAAAAGAAAGTCGTGTTAGTGACTCCACTTATAACTTAAGAACGACTGAACTGATTTCGCTGAAAATTGGCGGGGAGGTAGTTTAGAGCCAGGAAAATGCAATAGGATACTTTTTATCCCGTTCAATAGCATTCCCGATGGACTTGACATGAAACGTCAGTCACTATAAAACGTGGAATAACGAAATATAATTGACAGCTATGCAATTGACGTACAATGACAGATATGTAATTTAGTATTTGCGGGATAAATTTAGAAAATCATTGTTTTTCACATGGGCAGTTATAGTTTGTGTGTTCATGAGTTGGGAAACCATCCGCTTTATTTGTGTTAACGTTAGACCAAAAAACAAAAAATGTGGTTTACAAAGGAGCACTTTAATGCAACGGATAATTTGCGGACACGTATAACGCTTCGATTCGGTATCTACTTTGGATTCACTTTCATTTACTCAGAGAAGTTCAACTAAATAACACTTCATTTTTGTAATCGAAATGAATTCATTACTGTTGTGAAATGAAATAAAAATTTTTCTTTTCAAATATAAAACAAAAAAAAATTTTCTTCATCTTTTAATCACCAAACGAAATGTTACATAAAACAAGGCCTTCTGGAGGCGAAACGGAGTTCGCCATGTTTACTAGTAACTTATATATAAAATTCTCGTGTCACAATGTTCGTTTCCGTACTCCTCCGAAACGGCTTGACAGATTCTCGGAAAATTTTGTAAGCATATTGAGTAGGTCTGAGAATCGGCCAACATCTATTTTTCCTTCCCCTAAGTGATAGGGGCTGTTCATCCCTAATTTTTGTTTTGATTTGGACGAAAGGTTTTGTTTTATTTTTTTATCAAGTGGCATAAGAAAATACATAAAATCCTAAATATTAATTTTTTTATCACCAACCCCTACTTTTGATATGACAAAACAATGTTTGCGGGGCAGATAGTATATATTAAATAATAAATAATAATCAAAACCAAGACAACCATTAAATTAGTGCCTAATATAGAAAAATATCTCTTAATTAAACGTTATTTCATTTAATATTTGTTACAAGTGCGATGTCGAACTGTATATTCATAAATGTTTTTGTTATAAGTGTAATTCTCATATAAGTGATAATAATGTCTTAATGGAAATAAAATATCATAAAGGATACATTATTTATAGGCGTAAAATCGTTAATAATAATTAATTAGTATATAAAGAAAAAATATATAAATTAGATAGATTAATCAAATGTAGCAATATATTAACACACTATCAGATCATAAATGTTTTGTATAATAGTGAAATCCCGCAGTAATACCTCGGATAGGAAGGTCTGTAATTGCAGGTGTTGGTGCAGCACCTTCCTCCTAAGACCTGCAGCACCTCGCAGTGACCGCCACGCCTCACTGAGCGCCTGCTGTCTCAGCGCTATCATCTGGGAGTAACTTCCTCCTGGAGCACCTGGAAATAGATTTAATATCACTACAACTATCTCTTCTACCTGGCAACTTAGCAGCTTTAGCCAGGGTCTACCTTACATGTTGTGAATAGTTTTGGCTAATTGTTTTTACGACCGGCCGCCTGCCTGACATCAACCCTCTTTGGTAATGCATTAATCAGTGATGTCTAAATATTCTTAGAAAGTACATATGACTCGGAAAAATCACATTGGTACTTGCCCGGGCCAGGATGTATATTACTACAACTATAAAATACTGCAAAAATCAGTTAAAATCTTATTTATGATATTATGAAATAGATTTTGACAAGTATTCATTTAAATGAAACTAATATTTATCATATCGTCTGCCCGTGATCATGATACTGTAAAGTAAACGAAACGTCGGAAATAATCATTTTTATCAAAACGTTCATCCAAAAAATATTAGTTTCTGATTAAAATCTTAGATTTCATTATAAGTCAATCGTAATAGTTATTCTGTGTCTATGAGTTTGCATTTCTTATCACTGTTTTGTACACAATTGTTGTTGCTTTGAGGGTGTATATTTTAAATTTCATGTTTAAAGCAAAATTTATTGTAAGAATATGTTAAACTACCTAGTGATACATTTATTATGATTGTCGAAGTTTTAATTTAAAATACCTAATATGTTTATCGTCATAATTTTCTCAAGTAAGTGAAATGTAATTTCTTTTTGAGAAAAATAAAGTATGTATCTTTAACCATAATAATTGTTTTGTAGTACCTGCATCTGCGCGTCTATAGCGACCATATCGTTCTCGCCTGGGTCGTGGTCCCGCAAGAAGGCGTGCCCGGCGCTCCCCGGCCCGCGCCAGCAGGTCCCCGGCGTCGCGGTGGAAGCGGTGTATCTCGCCAGCAGCAACCAGGCGCTGGCTGCAGGACTGGATCTGTTCTACGCTGACCAGACGCTGCCAGGACTCGCTGGAATGTATGAATTGTATTTGAATTGTGGATTATGTAAATAAGATCTTATAAATATATTATTAAAATTCATTTTGCCTTATTTTAAACGACATGTGGAATTTTTTAATTAGATTCTATGTGTATGTAATTAAGTCTCATTTTTCTTTGTCTAAATTAAATTCTATATCTAGTCATTAAGTCTCATTTTAACTTGTACAAATTAATTTGCATTTGTGGAATGTCTTATTTAGATTCTATACCTGTAGGTATGGTTAAAGCTAATTTTGTTTGGTATAAGTTTATGTGGACATATTGGATATCTGAATTAGATCCTATATGTTATGTAATTAAGGGTCATTTCCCAAGTTCTCCTCACCCGAGTACTTCCTGTCACTTTTCAATGTCAGCGTTGTAGGGGCTGTCTGAGGCGACCAGCTTCTTGGCCAGCTCCTCACACTGGTTGAACCTCTCCGCCCCACTCTCTACACGGTGACGGAGCTCTTCGAACTTGGACCTAAGAATCTGTGGTTGGGAAATATGATGTCTTAGATTATAGATATAATTAAATGGTTTTGGAGGATATTTTAATTAAGCTGTAAAACTTTAGGTATATTTAATATTATGACATGCTAATTGTTTGATCTAATGGTTGAACTCACACACACACAATTCACTTCCAAAAATGTTGTGTATACATACGGGGTTATATAATTAAAACCACTCCGTATACTGATCTAGTGAAAGTATATTTGTGATCAACTCTAACAATAGTAAAAAACATGAATGATCTTAAGCTAATCGCTTAGTACACTTAATACCGTGATCTATCTCGCATGTAACGCCATCTAGTTCTCACTTAGGTGAACTATTTATTTTTATTGATTTATTGCGTTGAACACTAATCTTTGCACATCCTTCTGAGATACAAGAAATTAAAAAAAAACACTAAATTACTTACTAAATGCTCAAATTGACTTAAATTTCAACGAAATTTAGCATTCATTCGTTAGTTTCTAAAAATAGGATTCCTGAACGGATATCCGTGAAGTTTCAAAGCTTAGTATTTGAAGATATAACTGAATAATGACTCCATCACCAAGTGTGATGGCTGGAGTACCCTCTCATCATCATCATCATCATCATCTACATATCGTTACTCACCAGTAAGTGTTCATAGTCCTGTCCGTAGTCTTCACTGGAGGCGGCTGCTTGCTGCTCCGCAACCCATTCCTCCAACTCAGCGCTCTCAGCGCTCTCATATTCATGTCTAAGGATAGACACACATATTTTTAGAGGATATCCTATTTATATATTCCTATAACACACATATACTAGTCTTTGTCAGCAACTTCTTCACAGTCAACTTCAGGAATAGAAAGGCGTTACTGTGTAACGCTTAAGAAGCAGTAAATAACAAGTCTTTGTTAAGTAGTTATTTATTTAAATTTCGACCTCGCTTGATGAAAAGTATGCTACGTCAGTCTCCTGTTTCTAAACTACCTCGAAACAAATTTACAAATTCTTATAGCCCTTCTTGATTACAAGTAGTGCGACGAATATGATATGTATACAGGGTGACTGGTAAATTACTATCGATAGTTAAGGACGTGATATTTGACGATCATATATGACAAAATAAAAATTAATATAACATAAATATTAATAAACTTCTAAGTAAAGTTAACCAAAAGTTATGTAATTAATTACGCATCGTGTGAACACCCTACAGATTAGGTATACACACACACTCACACATACACACACACACCAGTCACCCTGTATATATATATATATATATATATACAGGGTGACTGGTGAATTACTATCAATATTTAAGGAGAATACTCGGTACATGATTCTCTTTCGAATTATGTAAAAAAATAGGCACTTAATTTTTGACAAAATTTTCGTATAAATAAATAGTGTTGACACGTTCCAAGTGTTCGAAGTGTGGACGCGTGAGGCGGCGTGCTGATACAACACCACGCCCCGCTCGCGTATGTGTGAGTGTGAGGGTATACCTAATCTGTAGGGTGTTCACACGATGCGTAATTAAATACATAACTTTTGGTTAACTTTACTTAGAAGTTTATTAATATTTATGTCATATTAATGTTTATTTTGTCATATATGATCGTCATATATCACATCCTCAAATATCGATAGTAATTCACCAGTCACCCTGTATATATATATATATATATATATATATATATATATATATATATATATATATATATATATAGTATCTCTCACCTGCACACACTCTCCATTAGCGCGGCTTGCCTGCTCGTAGCCAGTCTCTGCAGCCTAGCCAGACTGCCAGCCAGCTGGTCATGTCAGGTGACCAGCGCGGCACCCTCAGGATGACCACCGGAAGCCATGGATTGCGCCACGTGACCCATTTCCGCTATGATCGCCGCGTATGTGTCCAACTCGAGTTCTACGGCCTGTTGGTAGGTTAAAGAGGAATTGTAAGATAATGCTGAATATACTCTGTATTATTATATTTCTGTTAATTGAAAGTGTTAGAAATTTAAATAATGACATTTTCTTCTGATTTAAGTCCATATATATATATATATATATATATATATATATATATATATATATATGTATATATACTAGTCAAAACAAAATAAGGGCCATTTGGTTATTTTGACGTTTGAAGCGATCTAATAAATTTTAAGCTATCGGTACCGGTTAAGTTTTTTTGTGGCGTTACATTAAGTGTTGACAAACATTATGAGAGTATATCACTTACTTCATTTTTGAAGTGGGTGGATTATGAATTTTTTTTCGAAGTCACTAAAATTACTCTATTTGAAGTCGACTTTTTGAGTCATTTAAACTGTCGAGTTCTTAATGAACTGCAGGAATTCTCTTTGTTAGTGCGTGATTACCATTTTTAAAGGACAATGCCGAGGATTCGAAGACATATGGACATACAGATCACAACTATGGCAATAACGCTGATTCAACAGGGTCATTCGCAGCGTTCTGTAGCTCTGCAGCTGGGTTTTTCACGGCGAGCGGTCCAGAATGCTTGAATTAGGTTTCAAGAGACTGGGAGAGTTACCAGAAGACCAGGATCAGGCAGGAGTCGAGCAACCACAGCACAGGAAGACCGCTACATACGGTTAACTGCGAGCAGAGAGCGAGTCGTCACCGCCCGTTCCTTACAAAACCGCTTGCGCCAAGCGACGGGCACTCACGTAAGTGACCAAATGTTTAGGAATCGGTTGCATGAAGATCAACAGTTCTCTAGACGACGAGTAGTGCGAATTCCGCTGACATCCGCACATCGTGCAAGGCGATTAACGTTCACTAGGCAGCACCAGGCCTGGAACATCGATGACTGGAGCAAGGTATTGTTCACAGATGAATCCAAAGTGAAATTTTTTAGTGATGATCGTCGCATTAAAGTTTGAAGAAGAGAAGGAGAGCGATTTTCGGATGCTTGCATCCACGAAAGTGACAGATTCGGGGGTCCCAACGTAATGGTGTAGGGCGGAATCTCATTATCAGGTCGAACCGTGCTCGTAATTCTCAACGAAGGCACGGTAACGGCTCAACGGTATATTGAGCAGGTCATAAGACTCCACGTGGTGTTATTTTCATAGAGAATTGGTGCAGGATTCCAATTAATGCATGACAATGCCCGCCCTCATACAGCTAGAGCTACTGCCGAAGGACTAGAAGAAGCTGGTGTACGGGTGCTGCCGTGGCCCACCAATAGCCCGGACCTTAACTCTATTGAGCAAATGTGGGATTTATTAAAAAAAAAGCGTTTGTGACACAAATCAACCGGTAACTAACGAACTACAGGTCATCAACGTGCTAAAGACAAGCTGGGAACAAATCCCTCAGCAGACAATGCGACACCTGGTAGAGAGTATGCCTTCTAGGCTTGAAGAATGTGTTCGAAAAAGGGGAGGACAACACGTTACTGATAAAAATAAATATTTCAACAAATGTTCAGTTTTTTTTTAATTAGACACTTTTTTCACATTGTGCACTTTAGCTTAAAAAGTCGATTTTTCCAAAAAAAAGAAAGGGATGTTAATTTTAGAGTAATAAAACAATACCTGCTGCTCTTTACATTAGAAATTGATTAAGTAATTTAATCTAATCATTTTCATATCCCTAAATCCTATATTTCTTTTAATCCACTAAAAAAACATGGTGGCCCTTATTTTATTTTGACTAGTATATGTTAGATGTCATACTCCTGCCAAACGGCTTAACCGATTTTTATGAAACTTTATATGCATATTCAATAATTTTAACAATTGGCTACTATCTATATTTCCTAAGTATAAGGGCGGCCCATTTTTAACACCTTATTTAATTTTTTTTGGACAACCTTTCATAATGTGGCATTATAAAATACATACAACCCTAAATTATCACTCTTCTATCACCAACCCCTATTTTTAATACATGTTTTATAAATATTTGATTCTACTCAATAACTGATAAATTTTTACTTCATAAGTCACTTGATGACTTACATATATGTATATAGTGATTTATCATACATTGCTTATAGCTCAAAAATTGTGTGATATGACGAAAATCTAATTCTTAGCTATGTATATATACAGGGTGACTGGTGAATTACTATCGATATTTGAGGACGTGATATTTGACGATCATATATGACAAAATAAAAATTAATATAACATAAATATTAATAAACTTCTAAGTAAAGTTAACCAAAAGTTATGTAGTTAATTACGCATCGTATGAACACCCTACAGAATAGGTATACACACACACACACAGACGCGGCGGCGGCGTAGTGTTGTATCAGCATGCCGCCGCACGCGTCCACACTTGGAACACTTGGAACGTGTCCACACTTTATTTATTTATTCGGAAATTTGGTCAAAATTTAAGTACCTATTTTTTTTACATAATTCGAATAAGAATCATGTACCGAGTATGCTCCTTAAATATTGATAGTAATTCACCAGTCACCCTGTATATATTACCTTATGCCGTGTGAGTAGTTGCGTCGCTCTATGCCTATCATTGCCGACGTCACCGGAAGCCAGTGCGGCGGCCTTGTCAGCCAGACAGGAGTCGACTTCCGGTGCGTCATGCAGGAACTACTGGGCCTTGAGCGCCACCTCCAGCCGGGCCGCGCCCTCCTCCGCCGCCGATGATACAGGGGAGTACGCCTCTTCAAGCTCCTGGCATAGCTGCTTGATCTGGAATGTGATGATTATAGTTTAGTGAGTGAAGTAGGGAAATAAATTATATGTATATGCATAAATTAATCTTCTTCTTCCTGGCAATTTCCCAGCTTTAGCCAGGGTCTGCCTAAGATGTGTGAATAGTTTTGCCTAATTGTTTTTACGACCGGACGCCTGCCTGACATCAACCCTCTTTTGGAATGCATTAATCAGTGATGTCTAAATACTCTTATAAAGTACATATGACTCGGAAAAATCACATTGGTACTTGCCAGGACCGAACCCGCGCCCTCATGCATGAGAGGCGGGACTTTTAACCACTAGGCCACAACTGACTAAGGAAATGAATTATATGTATATACATAAATTAATAATATACAGGGTGACTGGTGAATTACTATCGATACTTGAGGACGTGATATTTGACGATCATATATGACAAAATAAAAATTAATATAACATAAATATTAATAAACCTCTAAGTAAAGTTAACCAAAAGTTACGTAATTAATTACGCATCGTGTGAACACCCTACAGATTAGGTATACACACACACACACACAGACGCGGCGGGGGCGTGGTTTTGAATCAGCACGCCGCCGCACACGTCAACACTTGGAACACTTGGAACGTGTCAACACTTTATTTATTTATACGGAAATTTGGTCAAAAATTAAGTACCTATTTTTTTTACATAATTCGAATGAGAATCATGTACCGAGTATGCTCCTTAAATATTGATAGTAATTCACCAGTCACCCTGTATAATACAAATTGGTGTTTCAGTTAATGTCGCGTTTACACTGTTTACTTCGCTGTAAGCAACAGTGCTATGCACATGTGCTTGGAATCTACTCTCAATCTCTCTCCTACTTTCTACATTTGTATATCTTTTTATCCCTACGTTGAACCTTTAACGCAACCTTGTTTGTAGTCGCATAAGAAGTTTCACTTCAAGAATTCACTCAGAAAATATAAAAAAAATCAATTGTTAGCCGAACTTTGTCCAAGAATAATTTAATTATGCATGCTGTATATAATATTTCAGATGAACCAAGGTATGGTGTGGAGATCCAGAATTAATTTAACTATCATAATATGACGTTGGTAGGATGGACATTTTTTACTATGCGTCAGTTCTGCACTATCGAACGGACGCGTGTTTCTCTCTTAGAAATAAATACCTACATATAATCACTACAAATACAATGGGACATATAACTATATAACATTACTATGTGATACATGAGAATGTGAGTTATATATATATATAGTCCACCTTCCCAGCCTGTGGATGCGTGTCCAGCTCCTTGCCCCGCTGGAGCACCCCCTCCACGACAGGCCTCCGCCCCTCAAGCTCCGCCCTCAGCTTGGCGTGTTTCTTCTGCGCGTGGCAGATGAAGCGGGGGCGTGGCGCTCCGACACCCAAGCTAGCTCTCCTGAAACCTCGGCAGCGAGCTTGTGTAGTCTGTGGAGGATTTGGATGAATAAAATTAGTCCTCAAATTGATTATGTACTATTAATATCCTACTAATATTATAATTGCGAAAGTTTGTGAGTGTGTATGTATTTATTTTTTTATTTAGGCACACAAACAGAATATAAGCCGGATTACATATGAGTTACAGTCTAAAATTATTTTTAGCTTGATTATATTCTTAAGTATGTGTCACGGCATAATCATTACAAAAACAATATA
Source organism: Danaus chrysippus (assembly GCA_916720795.1). Lineage (NCBI taxonomy): Eukaryota > Metazoa > Arthropoda > Insecta > Lepidoptera > Nymphalidae > Danaus > Danaus chrysippus. The sequence goes on from CAKASE010000044.1 coordinate 12,448,459, forward strand.
TTTGTCGGGTGCTACATTATTTAGGTACAATTTAAGACTAATGAATAAACAGGAAAATGTATGTTTGTTACTTCTTTACGCTCAAACGGCTGAACAAATGAATTTTGTGTACAAATTATAAATTAATTATAATATTAAATATTTTGGTAAAACCGCGGGGCGCAGCTAATATGGTATAAATTATAAAACAGTTGCTTTTCTTGTCCCTATATCCGTATGCATTCTTAATAACTTAAAACTACGCAGTGGATTTTGGTGCAGTTTTTTTTGAAAGATAGATTGTTTGAAGAGGAAGGTTTGTATGTATGATGATATCCATAAATAAGTGGAGAATCCTTATCCAGTTAAATAACTTTAATACATTTTTGATTTAAAATAGATCTATGGCCCTTTACAGTAAATATTTTAATCTTTATACCCGTCCCGGCTCAATTGTATACAGGGTGACTGGTGAATTACTATCAATATTTAAGGAGAATACTCGGTACATGATTCTCATTCGAATTATGTAAAAAAAATAGGCACTTAATTTTTGACAAAATTTCCGTATAAATAAGTAAAGTGTTGACACGTTCCAAATGTTCAAGTGTGGACGCGTGCGGCGGCGTGCTGACACAACACCACGTCACGTGAGTGTGTGTGTATACCTAATCTGTAGGGTGTTCACACGATGCGTAATTAATTACATAACTTTTGGTTAACTTTACTTAGAAGTTTATTAATATTTATGTTATATTAATTTTTATCTTGTCATATATGATCGTCAAATATCACGTCCTAAAGTATTGATAGTAATTCACCAGTCACCCTGTATACATATGTATTACATACATTGTATATTGTTCCGTCAACCGTTAATCATTTCTTATATAATATTGTATTGAATCATATTTTGTTTTAGTTATATCGTATACTGACTGTAGACTAGTTTCCAGCGCCTGTCTCCTCTCGGCCGCTCGAGGGCGGAGCGCCCGGGCGGGCTGCAGCAGCGCAGCGGAGTCTCTCTCGATGGCCGCGCCGTCGAAGTGACCACTGGAGACCAGGTCGGAGCCCTGGGCTGCAAGGGACTCCGCTCGTTGTTCGCATTGACTCAACTCTTGTTCCAGAGCCTGTAGACATTTATTCTACTATTGAATATTATATAAATATAGATATATTATGTTCTAGTAAATACAACAAGGACGAAATCGCATTTTTCTGTAAACAATAATTGTTTTTATCAATACGCATTTCTAAACAATATAATTCTACTTGTTTTACTTTAAAACAAATTGTTTTCTCATCTGAGGAGCCCTTAGTTTAAATCTAGTTATTAAAGCACCAGCAATTAGCTCTTTACACTTTGATTTTATAAAAATAATCTTAGCAAAAAAAGAAATCTTTAAAACCACATCATCACTCTCACACTGACAGTTACCACAAATTATATCAGTTAGCTGGCATAACTACGACAGATAATAATTTGAAAAGCAATGCTATATACATGTACTTATATAGTATATCTAGTAGGTATGTATGGATATATGTTGATCTTACAAGTAAATTATCCTAACTGATTTTGATAAAACTCTTCTATAAAGCAATTGAGACCTCATAATGACATCCGTTATATTAGATACACATTAATCACCATCTGAGTAATTCCTACTACACGCATGAAGTCACAGTAAACCGCTAGTATGTCATGTAACCACCTGGTGTAGTAGCAGCAGTCTCTTGCAGGATCTCAAGTCTGAACCCAGCTCGGTGCTGTTCAGAGCTCGCTCCATCTCCGACAACCTCGCTTTGGCGTCTTCCACCGACCTGGAAAATCATAATTATATGAATATATTCAATGCATATTCATAACATAGGAGATTATATGAGATGTTTCCATCATCATCAGCCTATCAGAGCCCATTGCTGAGCCTCTTCTCACATGGAGAAGGTTTGAGCATTAATCACCATGCTCGCTCAAGAAGGGTTGGTGATGTCAAACTTATTATATGATATTATTGAATGGTGTAACCATGCTAAGGGTGATAGATGTATCACATACATTTAATAAGATAAGAACTTACAATCTGTACATAACGCGGTCCAGATTTTATGTTTTACTGAGAGGTCATAAAGTATTTAGTGCAAGTTCGCACTTGGGTTGCTACGAAATTAAATTCAAAAATTTATTATCAATATGTGCCTAAATATATTTTATATCATACACTTCTCGTCTGCCCGTCATGACTGTTTCTTATATATACAATGAATGCAAAAACTTTTACAAGTTATTATTTCACTTGCAATGTATGTATGTTATTTTATTTTATTTTAGGGAAACAAACAATAAGATAAACTTATGGGATATAATTATACAAAATTACATATATCAGCTAAGTTTCCACTGGTAATTAGACACATATTATTAAAATTATAAAAAAGACTAATTAACATTAAAAACGTATACTGACGAATTTCTTCAGCACTTATGAATAAAATCTAACATAAATATAATTAAACGAAACAAATAAAAAAAAAAAGAAGCAACAAAACACATAAAATTGAAGGCATTAATGGGTACATCGGTTAGTTAAATTACAGGCAAAACATTTAGAGTAAGATCCCAGAGCGATAAGACACAACTTATTTTCTAAAGCATAGAACTTTCGGTTCTAAGTAGTCTCTCATGTACTTTTTAATACCTGTACGCTTGTGGAGTTGGCTCGGTGACACCTGCGCAGGTACCAGGTGAGAAAGGTAACTAAAAATCAGAATTACTTAAGTTAAATTTAAATTACTGATTTTTATATATATTTTGTAGAATAATACTCTGAAGTAATATCAAAAAAATCTGACGCTTTCCATGGGCCAGAAACTTTTGTCAGACGCTTTAAAGCTCTACAAAAAATAAATGAACTTAATTTATTTTTAAATGTCTGATTTTTATATTTCAAATAAATATTACAAAGTTATATTTAATCAGTCAGACAAATGGTAATGACCAAACATCCCCTAAACACAAAAATGACTCAACTATAAGTATGAGCGCGAGAGCACTATACATGCGTTCCAGAGCGAGTGAGACATGGTCTCGGAAGAGAGTTTTCGGAATGGTCGAGTTCCCGTAGAATTTTCAAGATAAAACCTATGTTTTTATTTAATTCATAATGAAGTACTCTTAACCAACAACATATTTATTTGTTTATTTGAATAAAGATAAATATTATTATGTGGATACAACTTAAACAAATTATTTCGACCAAATTAGGTACCATAAAAACGGTTTTTGTGAGTTAATCTTAAAAGATAGACATATACTGTCGAGGACTGTTTTTTAGATCATTAAAAGAGCTATTATTCTTTGATACATATTTTTTGTGTATCTTGAACCGTTTTCACGGCGCACGCAACGGAAGGCTTCAAAGATGAAATAATTTCTCCCGTTTTTTACACATTTACCACTATATCTTTGCTCCTATTGGTCGTAGCGTGATGTTATATAGCCCACAGCCTTCCTCGATAACTGGACTATTCAACACAAAAAGAATTATTCAATTCGAACCAGTAGTTTCGGAGATTAGCGCTTTCAAACAAACAAACTCTTCAGCTTTATAATATTAGTATAGATATCAGTTAACCTTTTTAATGTTCATGAAATCCGCGTTGGTATTAGATAGAAAAAATAAATATATAATGAGAGATTTTAGTGATTACGAAAATTCAAAGCTAGACACTCTTTTAAATATTTCATATCTAAAAAGTACTTGATGTAAAAACTGGTCTGGGATCAAGCGGAGCTTGATATCTCTACCAGGTAAGGAACGACAGTTCAGTGGCGTGCCTAGTACAGATTTAAGGTACGGTAAACAGAATATGTTTGAAAAATAAAATAACAATTTTCATCATTTCTTCCTCTAATCATTGATAATAATGATGTCTTTCGCAAGTATTGATTTGAATTTAGAAATGAAACCAATATTTTATTGTTTTTAACGGGCAGACGAGATGTCTGTCGTGATCATGGTTGCTGCAAAGTAATCGAAACGTCACGTCGGAAGTATACTACCCGGCACGAAACCTGACCTAACATGGCGTCCTCTGCGCAGGTATAGTCGTTGCGAAAATCACGTAGGTACTATCTAAAAATAAATATTAAATATATTAAAGGGAAGGAACGGAAAAAACACAACGGGTTAATTATTTTATCTTTAGCATTATTAAAAAACAGTAAACATCGTAAATCATTTTTCGAGCTTGTCTTTTTAGAACTATATTATTTTTTCTTGGCATTTTAGTAAAATTGTGTCACTGCGCGGGGCCACGCATCCACCCGTTGCAATGGTTACTACTTACTAGTAATGGCGGCCTTGTTTCATGTTTGCTGTAGTAATGAGCTCCTCGCCTCAGACCGCACATCAAACGACATCTAATATTTGTTACTGCACAGGGTCAAGATTCGTCCCGGATATTATATGTAATTTTTAAACATAATAAAATATGTACGCGAAGAAATCAGACAATATTAATTTCATTTAAATATTGATAAAATTCGCGCATAATGTTACAACTTACAGCAGGCCGATCAGAACGAACATCTATATACTTTATGAATCTCTCAACTAGGTACCTCTGAGCCACGAAAGTACCTTAAAACGATTACGATCTGTTCCTCACAACTTTATAAAAGTTATTTAAATAGGAATATCCAGTGGAGATTCAAACATTCTTATTATTATCATTTGAAAAAAAAAACAAACAAGGCAAACAAAGTAACTTATTTTTGTGTACACAACCTGCTAACTAATTAAAACTATCATAATACTTTTTATTAAAATGAATAACATTACCTTTCTTTTAGTTCAATCTTAACTGGTCACAAGTCACAACTCACACGCCTTCACTTTACACTTATTTTAATTTTATTACCAAACTACAATATTGAAAATCTACTCGTACCTAACCAATTTCATTAAACACATATCACAAGCACAGAACTCACAGCCATAATTTTCCATAATTCGTTAATAAATTAATTCACTGTTCACTAATAAAAACTTATTCACTTGTGCTTAGAAAAACAAATGACAATGTAACAATATTCAACAATAATAAAATGGCGAAAAAAATATATGAACAGTTTTCCGACCAATCAGAGAGCTCCATTTCATTTGACAATTAACGGACATTAAACAATACAAAATAATCAGTGCTTCCAGTGTTACCAGAATATTTTTTTGCGAGTGTAGTTAAGGCGGGAAAGTTGAAATAAATTCATGAGCTTATTATGTATTGGTTTTATATTCATTAAATTCGTACTATTATTTAACAATAATTTAGTTTAAATAGAAATGAAATTCAATTATTGAAGTACAAATGGTCAATTTTTTTTTATGTTTATTGATTGCACTTCGTTTTAAAAAGTATTATTAAATAATTAAATACTATGAAATATTATCTTAGTAAGTACTATAAAATAACAGTATTTAAATAAATTTTTATATTACATATTTTTATAGATAAACCTTTGACAGAACTGAGCTAATTTTTTTTAACATACTAAAATAGGATAAATTACTTAATTTAATGTCATCACAAATCTATTTCACTCACCTCAATCAAGTTGAGAGAATGAATAAATAAAGCGCATCATCACTCTTTTCACATGTTTGTACTGAGTCCTCCGAGCTTTCATAAATTTTTGAAAGATTATCAAAAAGAAAAAAAGCGGTATTGATGTATACCTAGCAAATGTATGAACCAAAAGGAAGATATGAATAAAGTAAAAAGTAAAAGTGATAAATAAATTATACTAAGAAAAGGTTTCATATGTTTACTTTAACATGAATACAAACAGAGTGTAGCGGAGCAACTTAGATTATGTGTTGTATTGTAAATTTAAATTTATATCCATTTCTATACATACATTTTGTTTATTAATTGATTAAAATTAATTTAATATTTTCAATTCTTGCGACGCACAAACTTCTTATTAAATTGTACATATTTATATAGCGAGGATGCACGCAGCGTCTATAGTTCGCGTCGTCCGGGCCCGCGCACCTTTAGCCCCGCTGGCCCCCGCTGGCCCCGCTAGCGGCCGCTGGCCAGCTGAGCGGGCACTGCAGTGTTGGCAACCGTACGATTTAAATTGTATTTATACGACCTTTTTGACTTTTGTACGATGTACGATCGAGTTATCGAAATCTTTTGCGTAAGACTATATACGATTTTTTAAATGAAGTCTTACGAAAAAATAAATCTCCTATAAAACTATAAGGAATGTGTAAAACTAAACTTTAGTACTATAACTATAACTAACTATATTTAGTACTATACTGTAACTATGAGGAATATGTTAAACTAAACTGTATTCCAGAAACGGTACATAAGAATTTGTTAGTTGCACAACATGTTAAAGAAAAAGGATCGTGTATAAACTTCAAGCCATCTGACGATATGCTGAGCAAATTAAATTTAAGTTTGTACAAAAAATATAATGCTTTTCCCGTATCTGCTGTGCCTAAAATTTCAGATATTGACTAAAGCAATTCATTTTTTTTATGTTTTCAAAATATATGTATTATTAATGAATATCTTAATTCCACATATTAATTGATGATTAATGTTAATTGAAAATTAGAATTAAATTCCGTTTTTATTTGATATACTTAAGCAGTTTTATTGAAATTTCATCGCGTACGATTATTTCCTTGAATTTCAAGACAAAATACTATTTTTTTAGTGTTTAGTACGATCCTCTAAAAAATAAAGTTGGCAACACTGGGGCACTGCGCCGTACTTGTCACTCGTCACTCGTCAGTCCACATAGACTTTAGATGTGTAATGCTTGTCCGTCATCGCTACGGCGACACTCGCGCTTACGAAAGATAATCTCCTTCTGTATTAATAGCTTGAAAGTAAATATAAATTAATACAGCAAGGAAATATAAAGAAAAAAGACTATTTAAATATAGATAGAATAATCGCTTAACTCAATTAGCAGATTAAGATACTATCATTTAGCTCATAATAAAGCATGTACGTGAATAATTGTTCAATATTAATTTAATCCATAATGTGAAAAAAGATTTAAACATTATTAAACTAAATTTGTATTATAATAACTATAGTGAAACTTGAATATTTTTTATATCCTATACAATAAATTTTTAGTTCAACCTTTTAGAAAAAGAATAGTTTTTAAATAATTAACGCAGAATAGAAATGCTGTGTGTTATATATTTATAGTAAAATAAAAGCTTCAAAAATATTATAATTGCTTATTATTATTTCAATTAATATTACCGTACATTGTTATCTTGATAGTTACCTTCTATTTAATTATTTTTTTTTAATTTAAAACTTTTCTCAAAAACTATCCGAGATATCTTAAACCGTATACCTATGACCCGGTGGACTTCGTACCGCCCTATAATCAAGAAATATCTGTTAATTTTTACCTCAATGAAGTTAATTTCTTAATAATTATGTACCGATGACTCGAAAGACAATGATCTGTCTTCTTCTTATATATTATATGTTTAAATTAATACTACATATAATAGTAAGTATATCTGTTGGAGCAAGCGCCTGTTAAAATTGTGAAGCAATTTAGTATATGGAGGTTACGGAACGATTTAAATGTAAGGCGCTTTGTTTATTGTAATTTTAATTTTTTACTTACCCTGTCATAAAAATATGTAACACAATAAAATTATCATTGCAACTAATCTACGCCTTTTTATATCTCCTCGTTAAATACTATCAAAATCCGCAACGATATCTAACAAAAATTAAGTTCCTATTCCCTCTTGTGATAATAGTCAGTATAAATAGTGTTTAACTACGGGTTTTGCACAAAAAAAAGAAATCGAGCTTTATTATATTATTATAAAATACATTAAAAAATATTTTTGTTTGCTTATAACGTTAAAAGTTTCAAATTATACGAAGTGCGGTTCACGTCGTAACAGAAGTTGAAGAAAAATTATGAAACTCACTAAGACATGGTTTAAAAAATGCAGAACTAAACTTAGATCCTATATCTAAGAGTACATAATTTTCCCGAAGTTTCTTAAAAATATCACGTTTTTTGTTTTATTTTATTAATTTTTGATATACACGAACACGCGTTTGTTTTGTAGAGTAAGCACCGCTCTAAATGCTAACCCGGAACTCTTAAAATTTTAATATGTGTTTCGCATACTTGATAAATTATGAAATATAAATGAATTCTTTTTTATTTTTTTTCCGAATTTGCAGTGTTGTTGTTAATGCACCATGAGATATATATTGTTGGAAATATGTAATAAATTAAATAATGATTTTATGAAAAACATTCTTTTTTTTGTTTAAGAAAAGGTATGTTAGGCCCTACGTGTATGTATATATAGGTATATCTTATTTTACAATGATTGTATTTCATAAAATGTATTTGGCATTTTCCCATTATAATCACACCTTAATATCTTGTACAGCAATTTGATAATAACTTTATTTGAAAAGGGTTTCATAGCAAGTGACACGTAGATGTGGAATCATCCCATGGCAACCCTTTGAATTTACGGACTATCGCCCTTACAAGGTAAATGTATAAAACAATATATCTGTCGACTTAGTGAAGCATAATAACTAATGTTGATCGAGTGTTAAATGAAATAGATATAATATATACAGCACGTATACTTCACTTTGACGTGATCAATCAATGATTTCCGTTTTCTGGAAATGTTTTATTAATTATTATTTAATATGTATTATATTTTAGTATATTTAAATTTAACATCAACTTTACTAGAATGTTTAAAAGGGTTCATTCAATCTCAATCAATCTCTCAATCTCATCAATCTCGATAGCTTTTAAAATTCAAATCACTAAAAGTAGAAAATTTATATGAAATAAATGTTCTTTCTCAGATACGTGTCTTCTTGGTGTCACACAAAGGAGATCAAAAGTATTGCATACAATTCTGGGCCCACAATGTAAAAACATGAAAATAATATTAATTAAAAAGGTTCAAAATTAAGTGTTTCTTCATTGAAAATTCTATAGAAATTGGCAATCAGATAGTTGAGTTATTGAAGATTCAGTAAAAGTGAGGTTATATTGCATTATCTTTAAGAGTTAGATGAATACACTTAAAAGTATGTGAAAAATAATAATGTTATTTAGAAGAGAATATATAACAAGGCAAGAATGACTCAAAGACATACAAATATCGTTAACAAGTATGGAATTTTACGAGGAACAGGAGTAGTGAACTATGTAAAAGTCATAAAATAAAACAAATAATTTTAATGGAATATGTATTTTATTCCTCTTCAGTAATAATTACAATATCGTCTAGGAACTATGCAGGGGGTACAATGTTACTAGTTGCTATCCCACAATTCCCACAGCGATGCATCGTTTCAGTAATATCTAATCCATAAGCCGGCGAAATAATCCAAATTAACAATTCCAAGTCAAACGTGCAGGCGATCGTCGGTGTCCAATGTGAAAGCAAGGGTCGTAAAACGTTAGGCGGGTTCGGAGTTCGTAAAAAACAAAGCAGTGGTCGTTGAAAACGTAGAATGAACGGGAAAGCACTCGAAACGTATCGAAAAACACGAAACAAGCGAGACTCATAATAATTAACAATGCATCTGGCATGGTGATTGTCAAGTGTCAATGTTATGTTGCCATAGACTATATACTGAATGATTTCGATCGATATGGAATCGATAATGGAAAAGAATGTTTTAAAATAATATTTAATATTATTTTTATATTAATACACCACCTTATTGAAAGTTATTTTTATTGAATTGTAGACATATATGGTGTAGTTTAAATGAAGTTACTATAAGTTGAAAACTAGGAGTGAAGTTTTTATTTTGTTGTTAAATAATCGAATAATCATTTTTATTTAAACATTCGTTAATCGATTGCTTCATAAAAACAGTTATTTGCATATTTCTCCGCTTGGAGATTGAGAATTTATGCAGATTTTTGGTATTTCATACAAAAAAAAATTAAATCGATTTTGAACTCATAACATTTTGGGCAAACCAGTTTCCATCTCCTTTAATTATATTTGTTTAATTATTGTTTAAAACTTATTTAATATTTTTCTTTCTTGCGACGGACAAACTTCTTATTAAATTGTATATATCGAGGATGTGCAATGTCGCCGCTAGCCAGCTGAGCGGACACTGAGCCTCAGTTTTGCTAGACGGGGCTATCTCCCTTACCGAGCTGCGATATTATTTTATTCGCTGGCTAAAGGTAGCCGAATTGGCTATATATATTTTTTTGAAATATTTAATTAACAAATCATTTTTATGCAGAAAAAAAAAGATTATCAACATTCAACACTCAATTTTAATAAGTTTTATGTATATGGTATAGCATGGATTTTAAAACGTAAACTGTCTCGCAATATATACAATATGTATATAATTATACTCCAGCCAAATTCGATGTGGAATGTTTAATAACAAAGCGTTGCTTAGCAACCAACGTCAGGCAGATGCTCAAAATATTTTTAGAAATACATATGTATTGAAAAAAATATTTAAATTCTTATTATATAGTACTTATTAAGATAATATTTTATAATACTTAATTATTTAATAATACTTTTTAAAACAAAATGCAATCAATAAAAAGAAAAAATCTTGATTCGAAAAATAATATTCTGGTAACACTGCTACGCCGGGCACGTCACTCGTCACTCGTCAGTGACTGACGGTCAGTCCGCTTAGACTGTAGTTGTGTGACGTTTGTCCTTTATCGCTACGGCGACACTCTCACGCGCACTCTCGCTTTCGAAAATTAATCTCCTGTAGCTTGTAAGTATGTAGTTTAAATTGTTAAATCTTGCTTAATTCGCTAAACCCATAATACAATAAAATAATGATTCGTTGCTAAAATGAGGTATAGTTATAATATTTCTTAGTTAGTATACATTCTTATTAAGAAAAGAAGATAATAATAATAATTACTTAAAATAATGAATTCCAAAGATTTTTCTTGCAAGGATACGCTTTTGTAGTCATATAATAATGGTTGTGTCCCTTTCTAATTTTATTGCATTACATTTGTTATCTTCTATAATATAATAAATTGTCTTTAGACTAATCTATGAAATGGAAATCGCGGAGAAAGATCTTATACCTATTTCTTTTCAGTTTAATAATTAGCGATTGTTAATTGGATATAAGTTATAATACCATTTTTCTTCACTTAAAGGATCATCGATCCTTTAAGTGAATATCCAGGACAACTCTTTAGTTCGTCGAGGAAAACCAACAGCACATTTGGTTTACGGTGTTCCCTTGGCCATAAACTGTGCTGTTCAAGTAATGGCGGAGTCAATGAAAATGGACCTCGAATTAGCACCAGATGCTTCGGTTTGATTATAACTATTTATTAATGTAACGTAGAACTGAAATTTAAATAACTTAAAATATAAATTGTAGAACGAAATCCTTTCATAAAGTGTAGCTGAAAACTGTAGAAAATTTTTATGATACAATAATGTAGACTACGTATAATAATTATGTGAATAATATATATTTTTACAGAAAGTCAAGGTATTCGCGGATCAATTATACGACATGTGGCAGGAACAAGGTACTGAGATTTATTGGGAGCAAAACTTCACTTGACCCACTGAGGATCAATACAAAAAGGTGACACATATGAGTAATATATAACTTATACATTTTTCTAACCTCTACGTTTTAACAAATCTGTCCTATATAAATATCGTTACTATCAAATGAACGAACATCCCACTGACAATATTTTTCATTAAACAGACTTTATAATTACAACAAATTTAAATTTATCATAACAGTTTTAGAGAAATTTAATTGAAATGTGAATGTTTTTCCAATTAACGATGATCATTATATTTTTTATTCAGCTTAGAGATGACTATTGTAATCTTCGTGTTTTTGTGTTCCTAATATAATTGATTTATATATATCATTTTCGAAAAAAAATTATATCATACCTACTAGCTTTCCCCCCGCAGCTTCGCCCGCGTGGATTTCGGTTATATCGCGTTTCCAAGAGAACCTTTCAAAAGTCTAATGATAAAAAGTATCCTATGTTCTTTATCAAGGACAACTCTATATCTGTACCAAATTTCATGAAAATCAGTTTAGTCGCTAGGGTGTGAAGCGTAACAGACCGATAGACAGACAGAGTTACTTTCGCATTTATAATATTAGCAGGGATTCATTATGTGTATTACTATTCCAGTTAAACAACAATGGCAGTTTCTGTGAAGATTTATCAGAAGGAAAGATCACGTTATCCATCATACATGCATCCAAAACATCAGTGGGAAGCGAAGTTTTACGTGAGTACACTAAACCTCAGTTACTTATTGTATACATACGAGAACGTATTTATGTGGATCAAACATAGCAGTTTTATGTAACCCTTCGATAAATATGCAATCATTATTCTTTATAATTGCATCAAGTTATTTCATAAACTTGATGAGTTACATATCAATTTAAAGTTAAGAGTTTTGAGAACTTCGTGTAATTTATTTAATCTTTTCATGAGATCAGGTCCGCCTAGGAAGTTTCTTCCTTGGTCCTCTGTTCCTAATAATTTATTGATGTTAATTTTTGTCATTATTTTTGGTGTTTAGGAAATAAGTATAAACATAACTAGATGGTAATTCAGTGATAGTAAAGTATTTGGTGATTATATTTTTATTATTTTCAGGTATCATACGACAGCGTACCCGTGATATTGACTTGAAGAAGTACTGTATGTGTTTGTTGTAGAAGGCGGGCAGCATACAGTACACGAGAAACAGACTCAGTGAACTTGATAGAGAAGCTCGGGCTGAGGTGAATCAAGTATATACACATAGTATTCACTGAAGTATGGTTGTTTTAACTCTGCGGGAGGCGCACCCCATATACCAACACTGACTGTCACTACTGGGTAAAAAATACCACAATAATATTAATGTAAGAACTAGAGTTATTTTATGGGTAATTAACTATAACCAATTTTTATATTATATTGTGTTACATTTTCAATTAAACAAGACAGTTGGAAACTACTAATAACGCTTGGTATAATATGTAATATTTGAATTTTAAAACATAGCCCAAAAGCTTAGTCATTTTGTGCACAAAACGAAATATTTATGCTAGTGTGGCTGGAGGGCTCTTTCCTGTTGTTTATTCGGAATATTATTATTTTGCTCGCCATTACCACCAAGTAAAAGTAGTGTTTTACTTTTCATAAATGTATGTAGGCAGGTTTAAGATTGTAGATTTACACTTAATTTGTGGCAATACAAGAGACGCAGCCAACACCATCAAGTAATCTCACGATTTTCTTTATTAGTCGAACAGTCGAACATCTGTCGAAAGGTATCTAAAACGGCGCTGCACAAAATTACTTACAAAAATAAATATTTTCGAAAGTATGCACTATGTGGTAAATTTTATCCGGTAGCGCCTCCCGCCGAGTTAAATTGAAGTATACAACCTAGGTTTCTTACATATCGCCCGTTTAGGTGGAAACCCACTACTGGAAAAATGTTTGAATGATCTCAGTAGCTGGAAGGATGATGTAATGATCAAATAATTATTATTTATAACACTATTTTGTTACACGGGACACTGTTAGCCAATAATATTTAAAAGGTGTGGGGTACAAAGACTCACAAGTCTTGAAAATATATTCTTGTTATATTGTTTATCCGATATTATAAGACATGAATATAAAAGCATTTTTTGTGTTTTTTTCTATTTCAACAAATTATTTTAATTTATTCAAGCTTCCCAATTTATTAAATATTATTTATAAAGGTTCTTGTCATAATTATCAAAGTGAACTAAATGTATAATCTTCATTTTATTTACAGAAAAAAATAATGTAAGTAATTGTGTGATGATTCTTACAGTCATTAAAATCTAATGATTAAAACAACCATATGAATATGTAAGTGGTAAAGTTAGGAAAGTTTTGTTAATATACAAGGGCTATCATATAGATAAGAATTTAATCCAATACAAAAATACATTATTTTTTAAACAATTTATTTCAAAAATTTAACTTTTGTTAACAAAGTCCATCATATTTTTTAAATATGTATTATTATATTAAGAATAGAGATAATATTACCATTTAGTGACAGAAATTTATATAAAGTAATGGCATAGTATTTCATCAACAAGAAGGTAATGTTTTGTTTCAAATTAGAATTAATTCTCTTACTATTCTGATGTGTTTTATGTTAGTATCAACGAGGATTGTATATTAAATAGAACTAATTTATAAAGTTATAGCAACAGTTTTCTTTTATAACTACGTAAATTTTATTTTTGCTTGTCTGAATAAACTAAGCAAAACATATTTGATGAGATCTAAGGCTTTAGAACTAAATATTTGTTTAAATAAAACTACTACTTTCGGAATACTAGATGTTATTTTTTTTATTTTCAAACTACATACATACATATTCCCAACGTTTCGGTTATTTTGCAGCAACCGTGATCACGGGCAGACAATATGAAAATGAAATGATATTTTCTTCTAGTTGTGTATAAAGATTTTTAAAATAATTTTTTACTGTTTATATGTAATAGAATAATAGCATATAAGATAATAAAAATAATTTCTACCATCGGCGTACATCATGAAAATCGTAAACTTTTGAAACATCTAGCGTATACAAGCATTGTTTTTTTTTAATTTTTTAAATTCATAAATTCTTTTAGTATTATAATATATTATCTTTATGATTTTAATATGTGTCATATTCTATTCTTAATATTAAAGTGACCAGTTTCGCATCAATTATTTAAATCATAATTTAGTTTTAAATGCGTAAAGTCAACATAAATAAAAACATTTTTTCCAAGCGTCAATATAAAAATCACAATTGGAATTTATTTCACCTTTATAAAATCTTTTGTATAATCAACATCAAAGAAACATAAATCAGTGTAAATTTGTCATAAATTGATATATTAGGTTTGATTCTTTCTACTATTGATGATGAGAATTTCTACTATTTATATTGAGTAATGAAGAGAATATGATAGGCAATAATTTAGTTAACATAAAATTTCAAATACATTTGCTTATTTATAAAAAAAACAAGTATGTGTATAGTAATAAAATTTGTTTAGGTGATTAGATATTAAGAAATTGAATATATTTAGTAAAGTATGAAATTACAATATTGGAAAATAATTCCTTTTTATTATGAATACATATTTTTGAAGCATACAATGTCACATGCTTCAAATTTATAAGTAAAAAGATGTAAATTTTAAAATAAGTTGAAAATAAACACAATATGGAAATATAAAATTTAGTTTATAACAGAATGTATAGAAGTGTGTTGTTGAGTACACTTCATCTGGCCAAGAGTCAGTGCTGACAGTTCAGTACTTGACCCGCTACTGAAGAAATGATTTTTTGCTCTTATTGTTTTAGAAACAGATGTTTCAGTAACGTTCTTAGCAACAAATATTTAGTAATAGTATATTATAATATACATATATATATATCGGATTTATTACACATTTGTTGTTTTTAAAGAAAGGGACGCCAGCCTCGCTGACGTTACAAATGTCACTTCTTCTTGTACGGCCCATGATATTTTAAAATGAAACTTCAATTGTTCTTAATGCTCCTGTATTTCTCGAAGGTTCTTCATAATGACATACTTCAATGATACGCACTCACTGAACTCTGAATTCTCCATTCTGAAGTCTGCCGAGATGCCTCCAGACGTCATATTTATACCAAGATTTAAACATAGTTCTGTTCTCCTTTTAAGCAACCTTTGATTTCGTTTTACTTTTAACAATAATCATAAATACTAATAAGAATTGATGACAGCCTCAAATTATTTTCAAGTCTCATCCGTTATTAAAGCTGGCAGCGCCGATATATATCTTTCCAATGATTCATACAAAGAAGAATAATAAAAAGACTTCAAAAAATATTTTTATACATTGAGTCATTTAAAATGTATGAGTATTGATTTCGATTTTTAAATAATTCATAAAAGTTGTTAGGTATCTTAACAATAAGGTCTTCCTGTTCTTAATAGTAAGGATTTTATTTTAACTCTAGATAAACCTATATATGTTATTATAACAATATATTTTATGAATCGTTGTGACTTTTTCCACGTTTTTCTATAATATCAACAGTTTAAATAATAAAAATACTTCTAATTTATCTGGCTGATGGTAAAGTTTAAAAGAAGTCTATTACTACGAGGAGGAAAATTTATAATAGTCTGGAAAGTTGCCGTTCTTTGATGTAGTTCCCTTTTCACAAATGTGTCTTATTCAATGTTTGATCTGAGTCATAAACGAAATTTTAAGTAAAAAGACTCATGTCTATTTATTTACCAAATTAAATTATTGGTAAAATAAGGATAACAAATACAATTGCAAATATTCACTCATGCCGTTAGACTATAATATATAGTACATAATATGTCAGGAAATATATCATAAAAAGTTTTAAATAAATGTTAATATAAATTACATCCATTCTAACAACCTTTACAGTTCTTATAACTCTCAACAAATATTACGGTTTTTCAGTAGAGCTTGTAAAGAAATTGGTATATGATATAGGTATATAAAGTAATTAGCAGTTATTCTATTTAAATGAATTTCATATTTGAAGGTTTTCAATGTGTTATTTTAAAGTAAAATGAAAGTTATATGTCATACTATTGATGGTTTTTTTTTATCTTAAGACTCCATACTATGTGATTTTTGGTATTTATCACGAGTTAATGTTCTATTAATATGTAAATAAAAAATGTAAGAGAAAAAATATTAATAACCAAATCGGACAATGCGTAATCGTATTGTTAAACTATTGTGATTATTTCTGATATGAAAAGTAAAATATGTGTAAAAGATTTAGATTTAGTTTGGATTAAAATAACGCTGAATATTAATACATGTTCGCGGTAAACCGTCAGTTTGTTGAACAGAAATGTTGTGAATATCTTGCTAACTTGCTTAAGAGCAGCAACGAAATTAAATTAAATAAGACATGCATCGTACGAAGAGATTAGATACAATACAAAATTTTTATGTTTGTACATCAATATTGCTAGTTATGTAGAACAAATATAAAAAAAAAATGGTATTTATATTCTTATTAAAAATGAACATGGCAATCAACTTGATACTTATAAGGTTGGGATTGGAGATTGAAATAAAACATGTCGGATGCTCAAATGATACTGATTGACTGTGTATTCGTCCTTCTAATTTATAAGTTACATACATGTGTGTACATCATACACTACACCTCCCATCGAGGGGAAAAAAATATTACGAATAGTACATATTTTTTTTTTACATATATAAATTTTTAACATAATGTACGTAAGTATTAATTTGTTAAAATTACAATTACGTATTTTATGTATACGTATAATTATAATATTATTTTTGACAATACAATTTTATAAACTATAAAATGATTAGGTGCATATCAGATTACAATTCATTCATCGTGCAATATAAGATGAGTCACTAATTCTAAGTGTATATAAACTTACATAGAGTTCTATCATTATGTTATTCGTAATAAGGCTTAGTTCTATTCTTATGAATAACGTCTAATTTTCCATTAACTTCGATCTCTACATTCGGTGAAATATCTCTAATTACAGTGTAAGGTCCAGAATAAAGGTTCGATAATTTATTACCAGTTTCATTTTTAATGAGGATTTTGTCATGAGGCTTGTACTGAAAAGTATTTGTATAAGTATCATACCTTACTTTTCTCCTAAGCTTACTATTAATTAAATTCTTGCGCGCCTCTGTTTGCGATGCTTGCAACCTGTATTTTAGTTCAAGAGGATAATTGTCATGATTATATAATGGTTCTACAGATTTTGTAAGGTTACTTGGTAAACAACATTTCTTTCCAAAAACTAGTTCGTACGGTGTAAATTGGGTAGAGGTGTGAACAGTTGTATTGTATGCAAAACACCAAAACGGCAGCCAATAACTCCACGTTTCGGGTCTTTGTTCTACGTTAATTCTTAAAAACGAGTTTAAATTTTTATGTGAATTTTCCAATGAGCCAATACTTTGATGATGATACGCTGTGGAATTTAATTTAGAAATATTTAAAAGTTTACATACCTCTTTAAAAGTGTCGGACATGAATTCCGTACCTCTGTCTGTTGCTATCTCTTTCGGGATTCCATACCTCAAAATAAAATCCGTTACAAAAGCTTGAGCTACTTTGTTTGAAGATTTTGACGTCAGAGGCGTCGCGCATACATATTTTGACAATTCGCATTGTAACGTGAGAATATAAGTGTAATTATCATTATCCCTATCGAGTGGACCTACTAAATCTAAAAATACTTTCTCAAATGCAGAGTTTGCAGTAGAGGTGATTGTCATTGGTTCTTTCAACATAATCGTATACTTTTGTTTTTGGCACTTAGGACATTTATTCACAAACTTGGTCACGTCTTTTTCAATGCCTGGCCAAAAATAATATTTTTTAATATTATTTATCATTCTTCTAATGCCCGCGTGGCCACTCGTGGGCAATAGATGAAAATCGTTTAGTATTACTTTTCTATCGTCAATATTTTCTATACGCTCAACATCTTTTAAAATACACAAGCGAGGGCCCTCCCAATTTTTATTATTTTTAATCTCGGTCACTAATTTCTCTACAAATATACTGTTAATTTTATTCTTTAATACGTATATTTCGTCGATCGACATTTTTTTACAAACGTTACTCAACTCTCTCACAAATCCGGCTCGCGTAATTTGAGATTGAGAAGACGAGTTTATAAACAAATTAAAGTGAGCTTTATCATATGAAAAAATATTGTTCTCATAATAAATATTATTATTACTCCGTAATATATTCAAATTAAGTTTATCTATAAAGCGTAATTCTACAGCATTCTTTGGTTTAGTATAAGTCTCGACCACACGTGGTTGATCAGGCCTCGTGTTGTCGGTTTCATTAAAGTCAGTTTGAGGTTTCATGTTCATTCCAATCATATCGTTCATTCTTCGCCTCTGAGCACGCGTCATCACAAATACACATTCATTCATCGCTTTCAATTCTTTTGAAGTCACTATCACACGAGATAATGCATCTGCAGCTGCATTCTCTTTACCTTTCACATATTCAATTACATAGTCATATTCCTCTAGTACGAGTCTAAATTTTAGTAAACGGCTAGATGGATCTTTCATATTGAATAAATAAATAAGGGGCTTATGATCCGTGATAATTTTAAAGGTTCGGCCGTACAAATAAGGTCTAAAATGCTTTACTGCCCAAACAATTGCTAATAGTTCTTTTTCTATTGAAGGATATTGTCTCTCAGCCTTGTTAAGAGTCCTACTGGCAAAAGCGAGAGGTCGTCCGTCTGAATTAGATAAAATAGCTCCTATCGCGTAACCTGAAGCATCTGTTTGAACTATAAATTGATTTTTATCGGATAAGTCGGGATATTGAAGAACTGGTGGGGACATAATCCATTTTCTTAAAGTTTCAAATGATTCTAGACAATTATTATTCCAGTTAAATTTTACATTTTTTCGACATAATAAATTTAAAGGATACGCTATTTCTCCAAAGTTAGGTATAAATTTTCTGTAATAATTTGCTAACGCTACAAATCTCCGAGTGTCGTCAACGTTTTGAGGAACTGGATAATTGCTAATTATACTAATTTTTTCTGGATCTGGTAGAACTCCTTCATTTGACACAATGTGCCCTAAATAAAGTAATTGTTTTTTTAAGAAAATCGCACTTAGTTGGATTTAATTTTAAGTTAAATTTACGAATTCTTTCAAAGACTTCAATAAAATTTTTGTTATGGTCTTCTAAATTTCTCCCCATAATGATCAGATCGTCAAGGTAACAGAGACATTTATCATATGTGAGTCCTGCCATTGCCATGGTCATCAAGCGAGAAAAGGAACTAGGGCTAGTTTTGAGTCCCATGGGCATTCTAGTCATTTGATATTGACCAGAACAAAATGCGGTGTACTTTCTACTCGATTTTTCTAATTCAACGTTATAAAAGCCTTGATTTAAATCCAGATGAGAAAAATAAATGCACCCTGATAATGAGTCTAGAATTTCATTTATATTAGGAAGAGGGAATACAGTTATTGAGTTTACGGTCAATAACGGTATCATCTACAATACAGTTATTGAGTTTACGGTAATCTATAACTAATCTCCATTTCTTTGTTCCGTCTGAGCGTTTGGGTACCAAAAGGACCGGACTACTCCATTCACTATTGCATGGCTCTATAATACCTTCTTCAAGTAAATTACTAATTTGTTTATTAATTTCTCCCTTTTGTGAATGTGGAAGTCGATAAGGCTTGGAGTACACTGGAACTGTATTAGGTTTTAACGTAATAGAATGCTTATACAATGAAGTTGTAGTTAATTTATCCCCTTGGATATAGAAAATATCGTTATATTTAGCACATATAGATAAGATACTCCTTTTTTCCTCTTTATTTAAATGATCTAATTGCAAAATAGACAATAAAGATTTTACTCTTTCTGAACTGCCTGAAGTTTTAGTAGGTTTTTCAAAAGAACAAACATAAAAATCAGTGGCCGATAAAATAACAGGTTTAAAGTCATCATATTTTATTTGTAAATCTTGTTCAGTAGTATTCAAGATACGTATAGGTATTTGTCCATCTTTAGGCTTAACAAGAGTACTAGCAATAAAAATTCCGTTTTGTATTTCAGTTGCATTGACAACACATTCTTCAGTCATATTAGTGTGAATAAAATGTATGGATTCTGATCGCGCTGGTATTTTTAATGGTATATCCATCCTAACACCTAACACCTAGGTTCCAAAAAGTTAAAGTATAAGTATTAAAGTTCAATATCGCGTCATATTTAATAAAGAAATCATGTCCCAGTATGCCACTAGCCTTACAAGGCAACGTATCAAATACATAGAATCGATGACTGAGAATTTGATTCCCTATCTTAAGATCTAGATAAACATATCCAATAGAGTTGATTTTGCCTCCAAGACCGCTGGCTACGAGATTCTCTTTATGGAATGGAATGTTTTGATCAATTATTTGTTTATATTTTATGGCGGATATTGAAGCGCCAGTGTCGAGTAACAAGTTATATGAATATTTGTGAAATGAAGTTACCGTTATATGACAAGTATTATTGCATGATAATATTAAATTTTTAGTCACGAAAAAATTCATCAGGGTTATCAAAACTTGGGTTTTGTCGAATTTCGTCAAAATATGCATGGTTTGCGGTTTACTACATGTTTGGTTCCTGTTAGAATAATAATTATTATTAAAAGACTTACCTCTGTTGCTATGTGGTCTTGAAGTCCTCTGGAAATCGCCTCGTCGGGACGCCTGTCCCGCGTTTCGTCCTCTCGGAGAATTTTGAGCCTGGTAATGAAAATACATACCTCGACCACGCCAATTTCCAGATTGTCCGACATTAAAATTCTTACGACCTCTGTAAGTTAAAATATCTCCGGTGCAAGCAGATGTGGAGTCCTCGTCCAGGGCGGCTTGTACCGCATCATTCAAGGACGAGTAGTTTCTAGCTGTAACAATAGTTCCAAGACGACGATTTCTAAGTCCGTCGGCGAAAACTTTAATAGCTTGTTTCTCATTTCTGGTTTTTAAAACTTTATAATCAGATTCATTTCCGTCGGACTGAGAAATCGTTAAATTCACAAACATATTCGTTACTTGCCGACCATACTCTTCAATTGAGAGGTTATTTTGCTTAAAATTGTTAAGCTTCGCCTGGATAGCGGGCGCTGACTTTTTAGGTAATAAATTAGACCTTATAGCCTTAATTAAGCTATCGATACTATCATAATTACTTTCCAATTTTAATTTTGCATTTTGTGAAAGACGGTTTTTAAGAACAAAATGTATTAATTTTTTCTGGGAGTCAGAATCGAGTTCTAGCATGTAATATTCTATACTGTCAATAAGCTGTTTAATGCTGACCTCATCATCAGATGCGACTGGTAATAAATTCATAGCAATCTTAAGATCAAATTTAGCCATTTTTTCGTTTGTTTCTACTGAAGGTGAACTACACAACTTTATAATTTTTTCATACAATTCGAAAAAATCGGAACTTATTCTTTCTATACGTAAACTTTCATCAACTTTAAATTTATCAGAAAAATTATTTAAATGTTCTAAAATCAAATTAAATCTAGCAACTATATTATCGGCCTCTTTAATCTTTCTTATTATTAATTCACCTTTTCTTCTACTTGGTCCAATTTTTACTAAATATGTTTTTATATTAAAAAGTTCATCATATAATTTTTGTAAATCCTCATACATTACTATTATTTTTTACCTATAATAAACTACATTACACATACATATGTACCTACCAGTTACACATTCAAAGTACATAATTGATTAGTACAATAATAATGCTATAGAGTATAATTAAAATAAGTATCTTGTATACGAAATAATCGCCGGAACAAACAGTCTCTTTCACTTTTTGATAATTAGTTGATCACAGTCAGGCACAGTCACTTATATGTATGAAAAAAAAAATGTCTATGTGTAAAGAAAAGAAAAAAAAAAAGTTACTTCGCTCCCGTGGATTCTTGGTTTTCCATTTGGTTTTTCCGATAGATGCACTCCTCACAAGTATTCGTAGCACCACGTCGAGCTCTGGATTCGTTCATGGAACGCCCGCGCCGGAAAATATGTCTGCTTATTTGTTCACGTATCCACGTTTCATGGCATTTCTTGTACAATTTATATAAAATATAGAGCACACCAAGAAAAACGATGCTGCAGATAAATAAAAGTACGATGCTGATAGTAGATATATGCCACTTAACTTCTTCAACAGACGCTGTGTTTTGTGCTCCGTTTTGATTTATGAAAATATCTTCTTTTTCCACTTTAGACTGACACATTATTAATTTGATATATTTTAAAAAGAACGAATTTCGTTTATTGTAGGTTCTGGAATATTCCACACTCGCTAAGAATATGATCCGCGAGGCTTAACCGGCAGGGTCGCCATATAAGGTTGGGATTGGAGATTGAAATAAAACATGTCGGATGCTCAAATGATACTGATTGACTGTGTATTCGTCGTTCTAATTTATAAGTTACATACATGTGTGTACATCATACACTACAAAACCAATCACTTTTTAAAGAAAGCGCTTATTATATTCAAAAGATATTGGAATTTTTCTCATTTATATTATTACATACTTTATGAATTAACTATTTCATATCAAATACATTATTTTGTCATTTTATGTTTCTTGTAAATTAATATCAATATTAAATGACTGGACTAGTAAGAAATGAAAACGAACCACGAAACTCAAAACGTTGTATTAGGCAGCAAGTGTATGAGGTAATTAATATATTTACAAAAATATATGGTCATTTATAATAAAAAAAATTAACAACAACTAAGTGTTGCACTTGATTGAGTCTCACGCGTGAGTCTCTGCCCAGTCATTAGCGAAGACAAAAGACAAAATTGGACTAAAAATTAAAATAGATTTATAAAAATTATCCTATTTAAACATAAATTAATAAATAATAGACTTGGTAAAAGATTGTAGCGTAGGGTATTGAAAATAATGTGAATTCAATTAATGAAATGTTAGTATGTGCAAACTTGAACAGGTAATTAAAAGTTGTAAATTTATCGTTACTAATCAAAAACTATTGTTAAAAGAATTCTCTTCTAAAGTGAAGAATTTGAATACCTAAACTAAACTTAATTTTAGTCATTATTGTTAGCTGGAGGCTGGAGATATAAAGATGACATTTTTTTAACTTTCATCACATTTTCTTCATGTATAGTATTAAGTCATTATAGAATATTCAATATACAAGTTGCTCTAACAATGACAAAGTAAATGTATTCAATGACAATTTAAAAGTAAAAAGAAACCTTAGTATATTTTAAATCATTTTTCAAGAAGTAATCTAGATCATTTCAACAGTTTATAAGTATTGGTATTCATTTATTTATATATGTATTAATTTATTTATATGACTTTTATTAACTTCAATTTACGCCTTTGTTTTTCCATACATATATTATTTAAATAATTCCTAATATATTTAGTATTGTGAACCCATTATCCTGTATAAGGTAGACTTTTATAAAAATGTATTATATCTTAATACCTTAAAGCGAAGTGAACTATAAATAGTTACAAGTCGTAATATTTATAGTAAAGAGAAGAGGATTAAAAGATTCGAACTACATTTATATGTTAATATTAAAGATTGTTTTGTGAGACATTGAACGAACTTTAACCTCAGTCGTGAGTCGGCTCACGTCGCTTTGATTTCCTTAATACAACAAAACTCAGATATTACAAAGAAAATTATACAACAGCTTATTGTTGGATATAAGTGTGAGATAGTGTGATATATAGATAGAATTGTGTGTATATTTTTGGAAATAAGCTCCTGTTGCTTACAAAGAGCCATAAAAATCTTATCTACATATAAATCCTTTTTTTATGTCAAAGGTGGCAAACGAGCAGACTTCCTACATGGTGTAAGGTAGTACCGTCGCCCATGGACATCCGCAACATGTTTGTTATGGATGCGTTGCCAACCTTGTTTTTTTAGGAATTGGTGGGAATAAGGAAATGGTAGAAAAGGGTGGGAAATAGGAAAAGGGCAACCGGCTCTCTCACTCATCGGACGAAACGCAGCCATTAAAGGCTACTTCACGCCGATTTTATATGAGAGGGTGGTACTTCCCCGGTCGAGCCAGCCCATGTTCGAGCTATAGTAACATGACCACAGCTAGGCTCTACCACCTAATACCTAGGCTCTACCACTTGAAATAGTCAAATCAATTTTGATAAATTTATATCCCATGATCAGGGTTGCTGAAAAGTAGCAGAAACATCAGGAGTATGTAGTTTTTTACAAAAATAAATTCGCGTAGTATGTTAGTAATATAATTCGCAAAAATCTTAGATCTCTTTATACAAATGGATTGGTCAAAAATATTTCCATTTTATTAAAGATAAAGAATGAATAAAAACGCTGTGTTTCTTTATAGAGTTATGTCAAAGGATGATGATTTTAAAATAACTTTTCTGTATATAAATTGAACGTTTTCGCAAAATTCATTATATTTCACTGCCAGTGGTTTATTATTTTTCAGTCGTACAGCTCTGGATGTACCCAATAGACGCTAATTCTATCTTGAGGTCTGGCAGCGTGGTCATGGATACGGGATTTTATTTATTTATTTATTTATTTATTTATTTATTTATGTACCAAGAACACGTAAGACAGAAAAATAAGAATAAGAAAGAAACAAAGTGATACAAAGGAAAGCTTATCTCTATGAGAGATCTCTTCCAGCCACCCTTTTTTTTTTTTTTTTTTTTTTTTAAGGGGAAAATCATCAAATGACCCCTCTTGCCTGGGTGGGGCAAGAGGGAGTGTCAGACTCTTACTGACTAAAAACCCCCCGTACCTACTCCTGCTCCGAGCCTGGCCGCGGTACATCATTGCGCTTACACCCGCGACCTGGCCAGACATCGGCTCTAGGGCCCCATCTGTGATGGTCTGATGGCTCTTTGAGGCGCGCGCGGTACGCTACGCGCCGTACGCTCGGGTCTGGTTCTGATCGGGCGGCAAGCTACCCTTGCTTGCCGTCCGCAGACCCGCGCCACCCTGGAGTGTGAGTAATATTATATTAAAACTAGAAGACCCGGCGAACTTCGTATCGCCCTATAATCAAGAAATATCTGTTACGTTTTTTTATTTATATTTTTGGAGTTTACCTGTAAGCCATAAATCTCCGTGTTTTGAAGTGCGACAGAATGATTGACATTTTAGTTAGTTGTCAAATCTAATGTCAAAAAAAACGTTTGTATGGGAAATAGAAAATGGCTGTTTTTATGGTTTTCCCAGTAATGAATCAATTTTTTTTCAGCTTTTATACCTTCCCTGAACCTCTACGAACATTTCAAGACTAAGATAAGATAAATCCGTTCAGCTGTTCTCGAGTTTTAGCGAGACTAAGGAACAGCAATCCATTTTTATATATATAGAAGATTACAGGAAGGTAGGTACAATTTGAATTTTAGTGACAAAGAATAATTATTACTTTTTTACTTTACATAAACATACATAAATATACATAAATACAAATAATATATACATACATATACAAAATAAAATACATATATATATATACATACATATATACACACATACATACATATACACATACATATACATACATATATATCTAATTTCTAATGTGATGAAATTGAAAGATAATATTTTTTTAATCTAAATTTAAAGGTATGTACAGAATTACAATTTTTTATAATATAGTCCGGAAGAGAATTCCAAAGTTGAGCAGCAACCACCGTAAAGGATTTTTTGTAGAAAATACCATTATAAGGGGGTATATCAAAAACTTTATTCAAGACACAAGACCGGAGTGGTCTTTCACGCGGTGCAGAAAACTTGAATCGTTCGTAAAGATAGTGTGGAGTTGAGTGATTTAAAATATTAAAAAGTGTGGTCAAAACATGTACATTACGGCGAAAACGAATCGGAAGCCACTTTAACTGACGTCTGAAATGGGAGACATGATCAAATTTGCGCAGTCCAAATATAAATCGAATGCATAAATTCTGAAGTCGTTCGAGTTTGTCAAGTAGCTCATCCGTAGCATCTAAATAGCAAACATCGGCATAGTCGAGGAGAGGAAGTAAAAGAGATTGAGCCAGGATAGTTTTAGTTTTTAGTGGGAGGAAATTCTGCAATCGCTTCAAAGAATGAATAGAATGATGCATACGTTTGCTGATGTCATTGATATGTGCAGACCAGGACAGATTGCAGTCCAAAGTTAAGCCCAAATTCTTAGACTTATCTACGTAACTTATGGGTAAGCCATCATAAACTACAAAGGGTAGTTCACTAAAGTTAATTCGCCCTCTAAGCTGTCTGCTACCAATTATCATGACCTTAGATTTAGCAGGGTTAACTAACAGCCCAAATGAGTCAGCCCAATCTTTAATTAAAACAAGATCATTGTTAATTTTTCCAATGGCGTCATTTAATTCCTTCAGTGAGGCATGTCTGTAAATCTGCAGATCATCAGCGTAGAGGTGATAGTGTGAGGAAATAATTGAAGTAATTTGATTGATAAATACCGAGAACAGCAGAGGTGATAGAACACTGCCTTGAGGCACTCCGGCAGAGAGTCTTGTCCAGTCAGAGTGACTCACCTCACAACGTATACGTTGTTGACGGTCATAGAGAAAAGAATGGAACCAATCAATCGCAGAGGAGGAAATGTTAAGAGAGCGGAGGACACCCAGCAATAAGTCAAAGTCCACTGAATTGAATGCGCTACTAAAGTCGAGTAAAGTGAGGACAGTAAGCAGTTTGTTGTCCATTGCGTAACGGATATCATCAGTAACCTTGAGTAAAGCAGTGGTTGCGCTGTGTTTTATATTGGTTATAAGTTGATCTTAGGGATTAGATTATTACAAACCGTTTCGTCTACCGAATTGAAGATGTTTCTTCATCTCGTGTGTCTGTGGTTAAAGTGATTGTATTGTTATTGAAAGTTTTAAGTAATAGGGAATGTAATAAATCGCGTAGTTGAAACCCCAGTTTTGATTACTTAAAATAAAAAATATCGAAAATTCAATTAAACATAATTTTATCTTATTGTAGATATTCTTGAACATACTAGTTTTGTATGGATGCAGTAATAAATACGACTTTATAGGAAATCAATAGATAAAAATATGTTTTTACTTTCATAATTATTTAAATAACTAACGATAGAGAAAGGGCTGATGATTTACACATACCTTACCTCTGGATACCTCTGGATCTTTAAAAAAATATTTTTTTACAGGATAGTCCTTTTAAGAAGATGTATTTAGCATTACAGTGTAGTAACTCAAGCATATTACACATGTGTCCATCATTAACAAGGTACCTACAACAGTCTGTAACTACATATGTGTGCACCCCATTAAAAGTTAGAAAAGTTACTGTGACTTGAAGTAAAAAAACCACAAAGAAACGATTTTCCTCCATAAGAAACTTTTAAAAGAACCCCAAATTGACTATTTTTGGTTTGATATTAGTTGTGTTCAAATCAGTTTATTTTAAACATTTAGAACATACTTTGTTATAAATCTGTTCATTTATTGATAAATTTTATACAAACGTTGTATATTATGGTATTAACAATATAATCTAATATATAAAATTCTCGTGTCACAGTTTTCGTGCCCATACTCCTCCGAAACAACCTGACCGATTTTGATGAAATTTTTTGTGCTTATTCGGTAGCTATGAGAATCGGCCAACATCTATTTTTCATCCCCCTAAATGTTAGGGGTAGTCCACCCCTAAATTTTTATTTTTTTATTTTTTAGACAAAATTTTTAATTACTATTTTTTTATGATACAACGTACAAAAATACATACAATCCTAAATTTTCACCCTTCTACGATCAACCCTTATTTTTTAATAGCTATTTTAGTAATTTAATCATTTTTCATCTCCGGTCGATAACTGATCAATCGTCATTTAATAAGTTATCCCCGCCAGATATCTACAGGTGTCACTTCTGACCCAGTAAACAGCACGGAGTAGGGATGAGAACGAAGCCGGTCTTCTGTTTCTCTCACACAATTAGACTTCTCTCACTCCCTACACAGTTGTCGGCCATCGTTATTGTTTGTGCATCAAGTGTAGTAGTAACGTTGACAATTATTATTTTGCTAGCTCAGTGTAACTCTCATATTAACTATTAATCATTCCTAATCACTTTAAAACACGGAGATTTATGGCTTTAATAGGTAAACTCCAAAAATATAAATAAAAAAACGTAACAGATATTTCTTGATTATAGGGCGAAACGAAGTTCGCCGGGTCTTCTAGTATTATATAAGAATCAATTTGTACAAGCGCAGTCGTAAACAAAAGCCGGTCTCATTAATAAATCAGGAAGTTGTATACAAACAGTGGCAGTCAACTTCATGTCGTTAGCAAGTTTGTGAAGACTTCAAGGGTCACAAAAAATGGTTTACAACTCTATTAACAAAAGAAACTTTATGTATAATACGTACAGATATGCTTTAGGGAAGTTGTAGTTTGAAGATCTTCGCCATAGCTAAAGAAATACCTTTAATCTATAAACATAATTGAGTTTATTTTATTGTGTCTCCATTTGTGAATATTTAAACTAAATTAGTTATAAAGTCATCTGCCTGTACAGACGTTTGCTTCATATTTAATGAGTTCAAGCATCTCACACGAAGAGCGGAGTGAAAATACGAAACAATTACGTATCATAAAATGAATTACACTTTTAATTAAAAAATATATATTATAAAAAAGTTTAGAATTTTACTTTAGTATGTTGGATGTTATGTTTTAAATAATACCACTTGCGTATAAATAACTACCTTTTTATTCCTCAATTATAAGTTTAATTATGAAAAATATGCTTTAAACAGATTTAAATAGGCAAGTGTTAAAGTTTTAACTTAAAAAAAAATATGTTTATATATGTACATACGTTTAGTGTAAAGAACGGTATTTTATTTTTCGAAGTCGTGACATTTAGATATGAAATTTATTATAACAATTGAAATTGTTATGTTTTAATGATAACATGGCCATAGTGTTTTTCTGATATTGTGGCTGTGGATTAAGTTACACAGTCAGGTTTATACCAACAAGTTTGTACATATTACACATTACCATGATGTGATTAAAACATTGAGAGTTTTTGATTGAAACATGTTTCGCTTTGACTATCGTTTATTTGTCTGTCGTTGCCTTCAATTAACATTATTTTATACAAGACTTTGAATGTCATATAAAACAACTAAACATGTGATGAAAATCATTTAATTCTATTATTAGCCTCAAGTATTGAAATAATTTAAAATGAGGTCGTTTAATTATTTTGTATAATTATTTCATAATATTTACCTTAAAATACGTCAAGAACGTTATTATTATTATTGATTAATTTAATTTAATTTATTGAATATTTTGTTGACATATTTAGAAGTGTTTTAGGCTTCAAAAATTTTAAAGGCCCTCAATAGATAACTGTGGTTATTATCATTATGACAAACAATATCTTTCTTTAAACCTGTTCAATAAACATTGATTCAAGCTGGAGCCACACATTGACTACATCATATCAAGGGTTCCTTGTCCCATCTTCACTTTATGACGCGTTCAGCAACAACAACTTAATTCTCAGTTATAAAACGTTTACTGTTTATTAAAATCATATGAACGTATTATATGAAAATGTAGAATATATTGTATTAAAATAAAAGTAATTCGATCTTTTTTTCAATAACCAGCCAAAAAGAAAAATTTGAAATTGTTATTGGTTTAAATTTTGCAGGTGCTATCATAGATTGTGTTTCTTATTGAAACTTCATTCTATATAATATATTTCATGTTAGTTAATTAAATGAAATGGTAATTTTAAATAAGATTTTTTTTTATCAACTTAGACAAATAATTTATGACCCTTCGCATCGATACCACTATTGTGTTTTGTTTTACTTATCAATATCGTCATATTAACTCTTTATTACGTTTTTAATTAACCTTTCACATTAGTTTTTTAGATTTTAGAAAATCTGGGTATTACTTATATCCAATTCCAAAAATATCAGATTCAAACACGACAATATTTTGTTTATTAAACTCTTGCAAATCTCTTGGACTAGTCTTTACAATCATTCTACCTCAATTCAAAATACAATTGAATACAAAAAGTACCACCGACCCAATTTTATATGAATTAAAGGTGATATAAATATATACCGAAAACTATTAATACGATCATTAATTCAGGAGGTGGACCAACTGAATACCTGTTGTTTACTTAATACTTTTTGTTTCTAATCATATCGTAGTATTTCTGATACTAGTATCGTCTAATCCTTATCAGCCTATCAGCGCCCACTGCTGAGCAAAGGCCGCTTTCTCACATGGAGAAGGTTTGATCATTAATCACCACGCTTGCTCAGGACGGGTTGGTGATTTCAAACTTACATATAATTGTGAAACTATAAGTCCAGGTTTCCTCACAATGTTTTCCTTCACCGTATGTCAGTGGCGTCTAAATACTCTCAGAAAGTACATACATATGACTCCGACAAATCACATTGGTACTTTCCAGGTTTGAACCCGCGCCCTCGGCAACGAGAGGCAGGCCCTTTAACCACTAGGCCACCACTGACTCAACGCCTAATGCTATTCATAATTTAAAACTGGACTATGGATGGACGTATAATGACAGATATGTAATGACGTAATGATGACAATTAGATATTTGTAAGAGATCTACTATATAAAAATAAGTCCGGTTTTCCATCCTGACGCTATAATTTTCATTTCTTCTTCTTTCTATAATTTCAAAAGAAAAGCGGGAAAATCTTTTTTCACATATAGCGCCATACATAACATGTACTACAAATCAATATTTTAAGTAGATGGTGCCGTCGCATGATACATTGTTTTACAGCTACTCATTGTTCTCTTCTCAGTTAATTTCATGTGATAAACCGGTATTGTGTTTGTAGTTTGAACTCTTAAAACTTATTTGTGTTAAAGTTAGTCCAAAAAACAAAAAAAAATCTGGTTTACAACGGACCACTTCAATGAAACGGATATTTTGCTTTCACGTATAACGCTTCGATTCGGTATCTACTTTGGATTCACTTTCATTTACTTAGAGAAGTTCAACTAAATAACACATAACATCGAAATGAATTCATTACTGTTGTGAAATGAAATAAAAATTCTCGTTTTCAAATATAAAACAAAAAAAAATTCTTCATCTTTTAATCACCAAACGAAATGTTACATAAAACAAAGCTTTTTGGTGGCGAAACGGAGTTCACCGGTTTTACTAGTTTTATAATAAGCGTGATTATTTTGAATAATGTTTTTAATTAGCCTAATATTGAAAAAATGTCTAACATAAAATATGCTCATGTAATAATTAGTTTGAATTATGTCTGCGCAAATATACAAAAACTCAAGTGAAAAAAATATGTTTCATTCGTTTGCTTTTATTAAAAGCTTTAACGATTTTAAATAACTTTATTGAGATTCAATTTATTTTTATTTGAAATACGTTAAGAAATTTTTGTCAATGTTATGTATATACTTATTCCTGAAAATAAAAAGTGATAGAAAATTATTTTTCTAATGGAGATAATAATTAAGCAAACAAAGTACCTGTACTCATATTTTTTCCATTTATAATTTGGGTGTCTTTAAGATACGATTGAATAAGATGTTACTGAATAATTGCTGTCAACATGTACGGTTTTATGACGTGCTTCACACATTTTTTATTGTAAAAACGACGTATTTGAGACGCCAAAATTAAGAAATCGTTGGCGGTAGATGATACAAGATCAGATAACTGATAGACATTCACATCTCGTCTGCCCATGATCAGGGTTATTGAAAAGTAAATGAAACGTCGGAAATAAGTAGTTTCTAAAAAATATGCTTAGTATAAACTGAAAAATATAAGTTTGATTTAAATGAATATTCGCGAAAGCCTTAGATCTCATTGTGCTTCCCACTGTTGTTCATCAAATGACAGTCAGTCCTATCAAACGAAATAGAACAATCCTTTAGTTATTTAGTAAATGAATTTCTGATCATTATTAGTGCAAATAAGAGTGCTCGCGAGACTGATTGTATTAAGAAGTCATACATATTTACATTGATATGACTTTAAAATTGATAGCCGAATGGAAAGTAGTTAAAACTTACTTCTGTAACACCTTTGCAAATATTAGTTAGGTTTTACAAATTGTTAATAGGATTTGCGTGGTGGTGGACCTCTAGGTTTAAGTCACTTCGTATAAAGTTAATTTCCTAAATAAAGCCAGATAATATGTAGAAGTGTTGATACAATGTTATAAGTTATTATCTATCTATATATTAATAAAGAGGAAAGATTTGTTTGTTTATTTGTTATGAATAGGCTCCGAAACTACTGAACCGATTTCAAAAATTCTTTCACCTTTAGAAAGCTACATTATTCCCGAGTTATATAAGCTATATTATATTTTAATAGAAATTAGAGATCCTTACTAAAACTCCAATAATGTAACCCAAGGTGTAAAAAAATTATCTGAAAAATTCCTTACGTCGCGTGCGCTGTGAAAACTATTGATGATAGAACAAAATCATTTACTACGACTTTGCAGAACTCATCATCATCCACAAAAAGTGTCGCGACAGCATATGTCTAAATATTATAGTTATGTCACAGTAAGCGCTTTATTATTCTAAAAATTTAATTTATATGCCGCCGCTTGAAAAGGCTCTTTATTTGTACCTTGGTATTAATCCTTATCACAATAAATTACTTTATATTCAAGACGGCTTCAATATCTTCTTATAACTCTTTGAATTATTCAATTCGGACATTTCATTCGGAAGATATCATGAGTTTAAAAATGCAAGTATTAGAAAAAAGTCGCGTGTTGACGCTCATCGCGCTCAGCTAGCCAGCATGCGATGTAGGCTACATGGAAGCGTTACTGGGGTACGAGGGGGGAGTCAATTACACTAATATTATAAATGCGAAAGTAACTCTGTCTGTCTGTCTCTCTGTTACGCTTTCCCGCTTAAACCTCTCAAACGATTTTGATGAAATTTGGCACAGACAATTTTTAGACCCTGAGAAAAATATAGGCTACCTTTTATTGCGAAAAGGGGGATAAAGAGGTTGAAATAGGGGTTGAAAGTTTGTACGGTATTTCTGAATTTTAAAAGAGAAAACCATGAAACTTAATATTTAAGCTCTTGATAGGATATATTTAAACATTTGTTCTAGCGTTTTTGAAATTTCAACCAGTGAGGGGTTGAATTAAGGGTTGAAAGTTTGTATGGGATTTCTTAATTTTAGAAGATATAAAACCATGAAACTTTATATTTAAGCACTTGATAGGATATATTTTAACATTTGTTCTAGCGTTTTTGAAATTTCAACCAGTGAAGGGGTGAAATAAGGGTTGACAGTTTGTATGGGATTTCTTAATTTTAGAAGATAAAACCATGAAACTTTAAAATTATAGATCATTTAGTTTTGAAATAACTGAGATACGGAGTTATGAGACAGCACATACGCGATTTTCTCATAGTGCACTTGGGAAAGCCCCATACAAGGCCGTCTCAAAATCGTTTGACGTGAAAGTCGTTGTTATGGAGTAAAAGTAATTAATTAATTTAGTCTTATAAATAGGCTTTCTTTTCTATATTTTAAATAAGTTTTTGCAAACCATAATGTATATAAAAAGGCATAGCTAACTCGTGTTCAATGATATGATTTAGGCATAATACATACTATAGTTCAATGCCACATTACTCGAAAGTTTTTGATATAAATGTTTAAGTATTATACACTTTTGAAATGCTTATAATCTTCTCATAGCGTTTTTGTTAAATAATGTTATGTATAATAAATAAATTAATTTAAATTAACCACATTACATAGTTTAAATGGTATAATTTTCGGCTTACTTTTTTTTTTAACGAGACTTACCCGTTCACTGCTGTTTGCCGATGTCGAGATATTTATTGTATTACGATCTTTTTATATTAGTTTACAGAAGGAGAAAAAAAAGTTGAGCATATTTGCGAATTTTCTGATACGGTGCCAAAATATATTTAAATATATTTATATTTATTTTTTAAATAAATTAATAGACAATTTTCAAAATTATTATTTTTCATATTAAGACTTTTACTTTCACGTATATGTGTGCAAAATTATAGATCATTCAGATTTGAAATAACTGAGATACAGTTTTGAGACGAACAAACGCGATTGTCTCACTGTGCGCCGCTGCCGTCGATCGTCGGTCGCCGCACAGTGGTAAGCCCCAAACAAGGCCGTCTCAAAACCCATTCACATGAAAGTTGTTTGGTTTTGGTTTGTTCTTACAGATAAGCTTTCTTTTCTATATTTTTTAAATTATTATTTTTTTGCAAACCATAATATACAGGGTGACTGGTGAATTACTATCGATACTTGAGGACGTGATATTTGACGATCATATATGACATAATAAAAATTAATATAACATAAATATTAATAAACTTCTAAGTAAAGTTAACCAAAAGTTATGTAATTAATTAAGCATCATGTGAACACCCTACAGATTAGGTATACACACACACACACACACATACGCGTGCGGCGGCGTCCACACTTGGAACACTTGGAACGTGTTAACACTTTATTTATTTATACGGAAATTTGGTCAAAAATTAAGTACCTATTTTTTTTACATAATTCGAATGAGAATCATGTACCGAGTATTCTCCTTAAATATTGATAGTAATTCACCAGTCACCCTGTATATTAAAAGGCATCAAAGTTGACTCATGTTCAATGGTGTTATTTTGGCCCAGTAGGTACATTATACTACAATTCAACGCCACATTACTTGAAAGGTTTACTAATATTATAAATGCGAAAGTAACTCTGTCTGTCTGTCTGTTACGCTTTCGCGCCTAAACCACTGAACTGATTTTAATGAAATTTGGTACAGAAACAGAGTTGACCTTGAGAAAGAACTTAGGATAGTTTTTATCCCAGACTTTGGAAAGGTTCTCTTGGAAACGCGATATAACCGAAATCCACGCGTGCGAAGCCGCGGGCGGAAAGCTAGTTATATTTATAGTGATTCTGATATAAACTCAATCTATTTTCAACTATTTGATACTTCAGTCTGAGAACGATCCTTTTTATAAATCACAACTACATAATATAGGCTTTATTTTTTCGTTCTTCAGATTTCGTGTTTTACTAATCTTGTTACAAACGGATTTTTCGGTCATTGTTCACATTCTATTTCAATAATCCGAACAAATTAATATTGAGAAAAATATGAGAGGCCTTAAATAAAACAAATAACATGTTTTACTGATGTTTGCTCATAATAATACCGTTTTGATATCTTTATAATATGTTCCTTTTTTATGATTTTGAACTAGATAGGTTGCATATTAATTTGGAGTAAAATATTAATAATAAAGTTGTATTAAAATCACACACATAGTCTTAATCATAACATTTCAATGGATCATTTGAATATATTTTTTGTAATAAGGCATAGTCATTAATATTAAAGTACACAAAACAAAGTTCAAAACTGAAATTGAAGGATATTAAGAAACGAAATATAGAATTTATTTCTTTATTTAAACAAAAATCAATTATCTTTCAATCCCATTATAGAATTTTATCGTTTTCGTTTGTAGATTCGTGACGTTACCTTCTGTGTAGTATCAGTGTTAGTCTGATTCGACTGGGGTCCAATAATGTCCGGAATAAGGAGAGTGGACACTAGGGAACGTACCCTACCTGAGGAGGCTGTACAGATGATAAAGATGAATGACCTTCGGATATATTTGTGTCAGATTGAGAGACGAGATTGTAAAACCAAGTTGTCATTACGACTCATTCATTGTATTCTTGATAAACAATACTAAATTCAGAGTTCTATTTTTTATAGATATACAAGCTAGTCAGTGTAATATTAGCATTAACAGAAGCCGACTTGTTTATTACTTTGACACATTTTAGCAAAAAAATACATGAATCAATTTAATTATTTCATCTTAAGTAACACCATTTGTCACTGTCACTAACATTAATAGATTTACTCTCTTGACATTTTTTTTTTGATGACGTAGTGGAAACTCTTTTTACGAGCCGTCCAACCGGCCTTGGTGGGGCCGGAAGGGATGTGTGAGGCTCGGCCTGGGCAGGCCCCTACTCACTAAAACCACTGACATTAACCGTGTGCTTCTGTAATATTTTTGATAGTAATTATTATTAACATTGAAAAAGCAGTTCATTTAATGACCTCTATACATTTTTTAATTTCCAGGATTAACTTATAAAATACTCTAAGTGCTTGAGTTGATATCATAGTTTAAATTTAATAGAACGAGTACTTTATGGTTAGTTTATAATAAATTTATTTATTAGGTTTTAAATTTTAAGACTTTTATATTTGGAGTAATGGTGAGAAACACTTTCCTTAATTAACATTCAAAGTTATAATCTCGAGAGTTTGTTTTTAAGAACAAGGATCCTAAAAGTAAGTTATTAATAAATTTGCTTAGATAGTTTGTGAACTAAAGTCCTCAACAGAGGCTAAAATTTCAAATTCTCCTCTACTTTCACTTTTCCATCTTTTATGGAACAGTAAAAAATTCTAGTATAAATATACAGCCCACGTTGTGTTAGTATATCCAAGTAACTTTGTGAATTTTAAGAAAATAAGAGTTTTTTGTTAGAATCAAATGTTAGAAAGTTCGCGGAGACTTTACTGTTTACATATTGTGAATACCTTTTATTGTCTTTCACCTTTCAACTGCCTCATTCAGGTCTGTAGATTTCAGTATTATCAATAAATTCTGTATTTGTTATACCTATTATTGCTAAAATTATCTCGAGTACTACGAGTATTGGCTTGTGTAAAATATACATATTTTCAGTAATTAAACACAAATTTTCTACTAAATTGCAATAAACTTTCAGAGCTATGAAAAATTATACAAATAATATTCAGAGATTTTTCAAGTTAAGGTTAGTCTGTCGGAGATATTTATAATTAACTAACTATTTTATTTAGATGGCCCGATTGTTTGTTTTAAATTTGTCACTGATATTTTAATTCCGTTCTGTTGACAGAACGAAATGATATTTGGTGGACATCTTTAGTTTTGAATAGATATTTATATAAAATATTACAACATCGAATTAAGTTTCTATAGAAAATATTATATGGTTATATGTATAGTTTAGTTATAAACGAGGAATCAATACGATACATTAATATCACACTCCGCAACTTAATTAGCGGGTCGATTGACTCACTGAGTCGAGAGCATTAATGTTATATTGTGAGAACAATATTATTATATCCTTTTCTATTATATCAAATATATTGCCAGAAATTTTATTTTTCGCTTAATATTTTTCATTTAAAATAATGAGAAGTTCAAGAACAGGTCAGTATTATTAACAAAATTCCACTAAACATCTGAGGTTAAGGCTTTTAATAGCTTTCATGTTTTATTCACTTTTAATATTAGAAACAGTGTGTTTCCTTTTTCTATTAAATGAATAGTATTTTTCATCACACAAACAAAATTGTTTTTAAATTACACAACTTAATTAAAGACATAAGTTTTATTATCCGACCCTCTGTACTCTCTGTACTCATCAATCTGGGTATTGTTATGACCACAACTTTAGCTACAAATTATACGTAACTAATATATTTATATTAAATTATGATTTTTATAATTTTATATTCAGTTTCTAAATAAAATAAAGAAACTTTTATTTTTTCAACGATCAATTCCTTCGTATATTTTACTAAAGTACATTTTACCCAACGTTTCATCTTATTTGCACAAAATTACTCACCTGAAGTGTATATTTTATATTTGTAATATATAAGTCGTAGGGAAAGGAAAAAGTTGTCAGTAATGATGAACCTAATTTTTATGATTCCGCCTAACAATCTATAACAAACACGACAAAATGAAAATCAAAGAAAAAGAGAAATTTGATTTGATGCAAGAAAATAACCTAAACTCTATAAAGAACGAGTTTACTTTAGACCGTGTGACTCAAGTGAAACTTCTTTAACATCATCACATCACATATGTTTATATATTATATGTTTCTTAGATAAATATTAAATACAATCTGCAAATATGACGCGACAAAATGATAGGAAATCTACCTGTTGTATCGCAATTAAAGAAAAGTTACCAACGCTTAGTTCTCTAATAATAAGAAAAGGAAGGAAATAAGTTGACACACTGAACATCTCTTACCAACTTTTCTACTATTAGTACTAGTTTTTATGTTTATAAAAAATAAATATATATATATATAGCTTTATAATGAAAACTGACGCAATCCTCAAATAAAATAGTATCAAATGTTTCGTAAAAAAAATAAAGTATTTACTATACATACTTTTACAAAATTGACTGCAAACTAAAACTGACTTTTATTGAAATTTTTCAGTAAAAATTATATAGAGGAGGAGGAGTAATGAAAAGAATGTAAAATCAGACTAAATCTTTGTTTTCATTATAAACTCCTTACAAGTATAATCAAACCCAATGTGAACAGTATTTTAAACGAGATAATCAATAAATGTAGCCTTTAATTTAATAAAACGGCAAAATACTTGTCACGTCACCCCTCATACGTAACGTAAAATAAAAACTATATATGCTTAATAAAAAGTCTTGCAACGTTGAATGATTAATTAAATAAACTCAATCGTTTTAATTACGTATTAAGAAAGTCTGACCATTATTTTTCATTTATTCGTGAAATTTAATCGGAGTTGAAATTCACGAATCTTATAAAAATCATCATCATTATATTGTGACTTAATACTGCGTGAAACTTATGTAACAATTAAGACTGTAAAGTATTTTTTTTTTGTAGACATTGCTATATAACTAGTAAGTAATAATAAAAAAGTAGTTTCTTTGTTATACAAATAAAGGTTTACAGCTTCGGGTCAAGTTATTCACATCAACGCAGCTAGTTTAATACTTGAGTTAGTTTTAAGTTTGTAAACAATTTCATTCTCTTCTTGTTTCCATTCTTCATAAAATAAAACGAGGTCTCGTACGGTAATATAGTACAAAGAAAATTTATAATACATGGTTGCCGTCTCCATTTTTAAGATTATTTCCTTAAGACTACTAATTTGTTGTTTATATCAATAATAACAACATGTGTTTTAGAAGTATTGGAGGGAGTTAAATTCCGCCTAAGTCAACATGAAAACTGTTGTGAAGGCATGTTATGGCAAACTTCTGATTACACTAAGTAAATATCGTATCTCGTAGTATTGTCATATATTATATTATTCGTTGTGCATGGTAGGAATAGAAAGTTTCTGGTATTAAGTACATATGAATATGGAACAAAAGTTTGTTCGTGATGTAAATCTGATTGAGAAAGTAATCATTATGTGTACTTTGATATGAAGTATTCTGGAGTTTTAAGTAATTACGACTTTATTTATCCATAGTACTGATAAATTAATTAATATAAATATTGTAGGTAAATAGAATTGCGTTATTAAAACAACGTGTTACATAATCCCCTGCTCGAAACACTTAATCGAGTAAATATAAGTATCAAATACCCTGAAACATTTTGTAAAAACCCGAATCTCTTACTTCGTTGCATAACTAATCATAGCTTAAAAGTTAAAATCACCGCAAACAAAGCTATCAAATGTGGAATACACATCGAAATCAGTCAATCCGTAAAAGAGCTACGATCCCACAGACAGACATCCACATACAAATGTTAACGTTTAAATTAAAAGTCTCTTATTTTAGGTCAAAGCAAAAAATAATGCCCTTTGAATTATAAGTCACAAATTGGGCATTTTTTGCTTCATTGATAATTCCGGAGCTTTTAGATTATGAAAATATTAAAATTAATTACTGGAAAAAGTTAAAATAAAGCATCGAAAAGTAACTTATAATTAAAATGTTGGATTTTGCTAATACATGTCAACTATATGTACATATGTACCTTTCCTTAATCAGAATTCGTACAATTTTATTACTTTCATTATATTAAAGTATATAAAATCCAATTTAATCTACAACACTTGGTGAGTATTATTATCACATTACAGTTTAGATGCAGTGTTCTGAATTATTGTGTTATTTAACAATTTACAGGAAACATACGAAGTTAGTAATAAACTAGGGAATTTAATTTTAACTTGGTATTCACGACGTCTTACTTCAACGTTCATTATATACATATATAATAAAAAGTCCCAATTATGGCTGGAATGAAATGAAATAATATAAATTCATTAATATTAATAGGAACAATGATATTCTTTTATATGAATTCTCAAAAAAGTTGCAATAGGTGAAAGAAGGGTCACATAAAAATTCTTTTTTTCCTTATTGACTTGATGGTTCCGATAAAAACTTCTCAGAATTCCATGGATACACCTTCGTATGCCGGATGATTGGGTTGCAGGGAGAGGAGCTTCAACAATGCCTGCCGCCTGGGACTTGCGACCCAGGTTTAGGTTTAAGGAGCCCCTGTCTAACGCGCGTTCTACGTTCACCTCCACTGTCCAATTTTATGTTAGTTCAGGAGAGGAAACAGTCTTTCAGTAAGTAGCAGTTTCAACAGCCTCCTCACATATAGTAGTAACTTTTAAAATTTGCAAAGCATTTTTGTCCATTGTAAAAATAGAAATATCACAGATAAAATGAATAATAAAGATTACATCCAAATAGTAATTTAATATATATAGTATTATATTTTCAAATAAAATAATGAAAACGTCAACTATCCTTCATCCGGCTATAGTGCTAATTCAAACTTGGAAACAAACTTTTAGTAATTTTAAACAGAGAGTTAATGTGAAGATTTATTCCTAAGCGGCAGACGTCTAGAGGAATTGAGTATTTTGTAACTGTTTTGCGTTTTCCTGTTTGTTTATAACTCCTGGAATTATGGGATTTCTTTTCAATTTTATCTTTTTTATCTCAAGGTGGAGGAAAACATTTACATAATACTTATTTATTAAATTTAATACATCATTGATTGTGTACAGATGATATTTAATACTGGAATTACCCGAAGACTGTCATAATTTTCTAGGAATTGAAAATTGCCTAGATGACTTTTCTTTTCATGAGAAATCTAGCAATATTTAGAAACCTAGCACTTTTTATATTAAAAGTCGAATAGATACCCTTCAAAGATATTCCTAGTAATAAAATCATAACATATTGTAACTAGTAACATTCCACTTTACCAAACTTTTCAATATATAAACGTTGTTATCTAAAAGCAAATTTTATTTAAATGGTAATTTTAGGAATTCACAATTGATAGGATATATAAATATTGACTTTGGCAAATACAACTTTAATCCAGTAAAAACCTGAACTACTAAACGGAGTTGAACATATTTTTATTCTATTATAGTTTTATTTTACAATGAAACACATATACGTAATTGAAGACGATTATTAACATTTTCTGAAGACAGTGAAAAATAATACAAACCCGTAGAGTTATAACTTCACAAAATCAATAATTAAAGTTATACTGAAAAGTAGCCGAAACGTCGGAAGTATGTAGTTTATAATCAAAAATAAAAACGCGAAGTAAAATACGAAAATATAAGTTTCAATTAAAGTTATACTTTTCAAAAAAAAAATTGCATAGTATATAATATTCACCGAGACATTACGGAAATATCTCTGTCCTAAATTAAAAAAAATACAATTACCAGAAAGCTTTAAACTCCTTGTTTTTGCACTAACATTTATTAGAGATTTGAGTCTATCTAAGTAAAAGCTTTTAAATAAAATAGAAGTAGTAAGTGACGATACGATTAATTCTATTATATCATTTATTCCTACAAAGGAAATTATACAATTTGTAACCAATATCAACTTAAAAGATTACTACTTTAGTGTATACAGATTGATTGATTGATTGATTGATCCTTTGCTCTTTTACAGGAGATGAACCTTATACAATGCCAATGACTATTTACAAACAGTCCCTAGACACCACATGTCCCATATCAGTGAGTCTCTTGCCACTACCTCTGTCAGATTAAAGACTAACCTTTCAAACCCACAGTAATGTAATTACGAACAGTTAAATATTCAGTAGGTGACAGTGAGGTAACGGTTAAATACCTTGTAACAATCATTATCATCAGCCTATCAGACGCCCACTGCTGAGCAAAGGCCTCTTTCTCACATGGAGAAGGTTTGAGCATTAATCACCACGCTTACTGAAGACGGGTTGGTGATTTCAAACTTATAATTGTGTAACTATAAGTCCAGGTTTCCTCACGATGTTTTCCTTCACCGTATGTCAGTGATGTCTAAATACTCTCAGGAAGTACATATGACTCCGAAAAATCACATTGGTACTTGCCAGGTTTGAACCTGCGCACTCGGCAACGAGAGGCGGGCCCCTTAACCACTAGGCCACCACTGACTTGTAACAATAGTAAGTCACAATTTAGATTATAATATTTACAGTAATAATTAAAATGTAATATTCTGGTTGCACTTTCAATTTGACAGTTTTCACTAAACGCATATGAAACTACATATTTTGATTACATCAAGATTTATATCAAGAATGAAGTTCATAGAAGCTATCATTGTAGTTAAGTAATGTAATAAAGAGGATTTAAGTAACTTTTTAACTAATTTCAAAAACGAGGAAGTTCTCAATACTTTTTTTTTTTTATGACGTAGTGGAAACTCTTTTTACGAGCCGTCCAACCGGCCTTGGTGGGACCGGAAGGGTTGTGTGAGGCTCGGCCTGGGCAGGCCCCTACTCACTAAAACCACTGCGAAAGCCATCGGCCGCTATGTCGGTGTACCCCGGATCTGTCAGCGACAGGGCACACCAGCGACTGGCCGGTCCTGGCAAAGACCGGACTTACTCCCCCGGAGAATGGGGGTGATCCCGGCAATTAGGACCGCCCCGACGACGCCGGGCTTTCAATAGGGCCGGGTTACCACGCCGACCCCAGCCCGGAACACAGGGGTGCTATTGGAGCCGTAGGAGGAAGTTCTCAATACAACTTAATGTACTCCTTTAATTGGAAGTACATAGGTTTTGAAAATATTTCTTTTAAGTCTATGGCATAATAATCATTTTAATGTCACAGTCAAGGTTTAACTGATCAAGAATTTCATTATTTTCATATTGGATAATATTATTTCAATAGTCATTTCTAAATCGTTTACTTATAAACATTTGTATCACGCTACACTGGAGATCTGAGGTCTGATTGACTCTATCGTGCGTGTCACTACGCTTGACCTACTCGGCTTGTGGACGGATTTTATTTCTTTATTTCATACGTAATAGCTTGCGGCATGTTTTTATTCACTAAAGGAAGCAAGTTTAGAAGACTGTAACATTTTTATCTTATTTATAATGCAACTGTGATTTCTAAGTAGGAACTTATAATGTTACCATGAGAATATATTTTCGTGTACTAAACAAATTAACCCGAATTAATTATGAACTATACATAGTATATTTGATTAAGCTTCTAATTAAGTTTCACCAAATGTTACGTACTAAATATATATTTTTTTTGTGCGCACTGGGTAAAAAAATGCTTTACGCATCCCCTCTCAATCGGGAAACGGGGAGGGGTATGTGGGACTCCCCGGGAAAAGGATTCCCGGTATACCCACTAAAACAACCCAGTGGCGCTCCGACTTCGCCTGACTGACAGGGGGCTGGGAATCCGGTTGCATCCAGCCCCCCGCCTGCGATTGCCCGCCTTGTGGCAGACCCCTCACGCCCCCCCTTGTGGGGGACGGCACTGTTGTGGCCGTCGCAGGGGCGGATGAAAGTGGACGCTGTGTGCGCCGCCTTCCGCCCCTCCTTCTTCTGCGGAGCTCTGGAGCGGAGGGGTCGTCCTCACGCTCTCGCTCCGCCGCCTCCTTCTGTGACATTACGTACATTACTATATTTAGCTAGCCAACAGCTACTGAACTTAGGAAGCGCTATGACAATAACGTTTTCTGATGTTCATCAACTCTTAATGTTTACACTAGTATACATATATGTATTATAGAAAAACTTACAAAAAAAAAACTGAGATTACATTAAATACT
Source organism: Danaus chrysippus (assembly GCA_916720795.1). Classification (NCBI taxonomy): domain Eukaryota; kingdom Metazoa; phylum Arthropoda; class Insecta; order Lepidoptera; family Nymphalidae; genus Danaus; species Danaus chrysippus. The sequence continues at coordinate 12,493,265 of CAKASE010000044.1, forward strand.
TATATCATATTCATTTGTTAGTTTGTTTTTAGATATTTTTTATATATAAATATAATAATTTAGTAAAAAGAACTCAAAAATACTCATATAAGACCATAAGATACATTTTAAAGATGCAATATGACGTTGTTATACTCTGACAGTATGTAATGAACTTTCAAATTAAAAAGGGTCATTGAAAAACTTTAGAACAAAAAATAAATACGAGTTAAATAAATGCTCTCTAATATATATTTAATTCGTATTGTGTAATATACAATATATGTACAGCGCCCGCCTCCAGCCTCCCCTCGACCCCTTCAGTCTCTCTTACCCGAATCTCTCTCACAACTCGGGCGAGAACTCAGTTATGTGGTTTGATTACAGTAAAATAATTGAAGATGGTGCTATGTAACATGCAATATAAATCTCAATCAGCATTATTATTAGTGCGTCATGTATATTTTTTAATCTTTAAAATAACCTGGCCTCACAGTAGCAGTTATTAACTATGATCAAAAATATAAGAACTTAAAAAAAGTATATATTTACTTCATAAAACATATTATCCAGATCCACTGCTAATAAATACTTGTGGAAATTGCATGTCGTAGATTTTCATGGCAAAGATGTCTTTTGTTTCACTCTAAATTTCACCGAATTACCGAAAATAAAAGTTTTTCTTTTGTCTACTTCAATAAATCACCATCACGCGCTCCTACATAATTGAAAAAGATAATAGATAATTTTATACTGTTTGATATATTAACTTAACCTAACAATTTATAAGTAGTTGCTGTAAAATTTTAGTTTCATTAAATATAATAGATAAACATTTTACATAAAAAAAACAACGTTTCAGTGTTAATAAGCAATGAATAATAGAACGGATTAACTTACTTTGCTTACAAAAGCGATTTTTTTTTAATAATTATTCCTTACCTGAGAGACGAAACCTCTTAGCATTCCATGGATTCACGGTGCGTGTGTCGGGTCCATCGCGTTGCAGGGAGAGGAGCTTCAACAGTGCCTGGGACTTGCGACCCAGGTATAGGTTTAAGGGGCCCCTTATCTAACGCGCATTATACGCTCACCTCCACTGTCCAAGCTCCTCTCTCTACCTAACCAAATTTGAAAAGAACCTACTAGGGCTGCCTTCGACGTACGTTCCAAGAATGAATTAATGTTAGTTCTGGACAGGCCCAAGTCTAGTAGGTTAGTAGGTTATAGAGAGACTTAGCTGTTATACCTCTCGCTCCCACCTTTATCGCGTACAAATCAACGACGAACCTATTTCGAGTTAGTTCGTTAGTGAGCTCGTAATACTTATTGACCTTGATGGCATGGTCTTTGGGGATGTTGGTTTCCCAAGGCACCGTAAGCTCTATCATCACAACGCGCTTTAAAATACGCGAATATAGAAATATGTCTGGTCTGGAGGCCGACACACAAATATCCTCGGGGATTTTGTATTGTTTCTCATACGTATCCATCATGATAGTCCAATCCGAAGCCGCTTTAAGGATAGAGTAAGGCTTGACGTTTGATTTTATAGCCCTGTGCCCTATAGTATCACAGGTATTGAAGCCGTAATTACCAAAATATCTCAAAGCTGAAATAAAGAGAAATATCAAAAGAAAATGTTTGAAAATTCCAGATACATTTAGTAAGCAAACTGCGACTGAAAACAAGCAAATAGAAATATTACTGTGTGCCGTCACTAGATGCTTGGATTAGTAACTCGAATATTAAAAGATTTTATCTACATTTAACATTTGAAAATTTATTATAGAATGAGAATAATACATTTAAAACACTGTGATTATTATATAACAAATATTCTAGTACAAATATATAAAAAATAATGCGCATATAACATTGTTATTTGTGCTGTTACAAATCCTTAAAAGTTATAGTCTTGAGAATAAAAGTTTTTTCATATTTAAAATAAAATTATTATTAAAGCTATTTATCTTGATTTCGACAGTTAACTAAATTTATGATTTGTTCTAACCTACATGTAAAATTGTGTCAGAAAAAGATTAAGAATATAAGACGAGCATAAAAATAAGATTCAAAAACAAATACATATTTATATTAAATATATTTCAGTAATATTTTCTAATCCACTATAAGTCCTTCAATTTCACTAGTTTGGTGTTCACCTGGACTCAAATACCAAAGTTACAATGGTAAAAGTCCCTAAATAATCTAAAGGTATTTAAGACTGATATGCATATTATTTGTACGCAGATGTATCGTGAATGGAAGGGAAATATCTTAATTAATACGTGCCGCATGCATACAGCACGTTAAATTTCAGTTGATATTGAATAAAAACTTTTAATAACAAATGACTATATGAAAAGTTTATGAAATTATATAATTAATAAGAAGTAGAGCTATTAAATATGTAAAATGTACATATAATCTTTTTCTTCCTGGCAATTTTCCAGCTTTAGCCAGGGTCTGCCTTGTACATATAATATTTACATCTAAAATGCACATATACCTAATATTTGCGTATGATCAAATACATATATGCTTAAACTGTTATTAGAAAATAGAATATAATTCGGAATTGTTGTCACGGATAGCAATGACTATGTAACATTTCTCATAAAGTCTTTGTAGCTGTATTTATGTAACTTTACTATTAGATGTCTTTGCTGCAAATGTTCAGTAACGAATATATCGTTGTTCATAATTAATATTCATGGCAGTAGTACCTGATGTAGTTACACGCAGCATCGATCAGAATCGAGTTCATCATTCCAATAAAATTAAAGCAAACATCATCTAACGAATATTAATTTTTAACAAATTTTAAGCTCAGTATACAACAAAATAAGATGTAGTAAAATTTGCTGTTACTTTTTTATATAATAGTATTAAAACAATATTTTTATTTAAATACGTCTGTGCTACGTCTTCCTCTTCTTCTCTAATTTTATTATAATAATGAATTCACAAATCAGAATCAAATAAAATTGTAGTTTCAACTATCAAAACGCATTTAATAAGTTGATGAAACATTTGTGATTGTCTACGCATATACATATATCTATGTGTTTTGTTTCAATAAATTTAAACATTAACGTGTATCTGAATTAAAATCTTTATTATTATATCAGAAAACTAAACAAGAAATCAATTTGAAACCTTTGGGAATAATAAAAACATAACATGCTATTAACTTATTCCTTGCATTCAATTTCTTATTATGTTACTGCTTCGTTTCCCTTAGGATATAGTATTTATGTTTAGAGAAAAGTGATATTGTTCTGAAACAATATTTCTTTTCAATCTGACTTAGACTGAATATTTAATTCAATTCTAATGGATGTTCTTATTATTTGATATTAATATTTGTACCTGTTGTAATCTTTCTATACGACTATCAGTGGTTACGTAAGTAATATGGCAGGTTGTTTCTCAACTGGGGATGGCTACAAATGGTTCTAGAAATAATATTTTACATACTGCAGCTCGGTATATGGATGTTTCGCAATATAAATATTTGAGAGTCTGAAAGTAAAATTTACGAACAGAAGTTAACCGACTAGGGGATAGTGTTTTTTCCGTAGTATATCGCGGAAGCATAGTTATAAAGATCGAATATTTGCTGTAGATTTAAATCATGTACAATAATTAGATTAAACTTTAATTAGATATTAAAAAGAAATTTGTTATAAGTAATATCAAGTCCGCATCTTTAAAAGTATTTTCCACTCTAAGTCTCTAATATCATTAAACACCCTCCACTCGAGTATTACAAATCTTGACCGACCGAGATTAGGTGCGACACAGGTCAGAGTAAATGACAGGGAATTGAAAATAAGATAAACATCGAAAGGTAGAAAAACTTATCTAAATGAAAAAAATATAATTATAACAGTAATTGTAATTTAGTCTATTACAGAAGAAGAATTACTGACCACTTACTAAAATATAATGGAACTAAAGTAATAAAAAAATGTAATTTTAACAACTGATTTGTATTATTCAATTTATAAAATCTTTTCAATAAAAGAAGTATTCACAAAAGGTTACCAATTATTAATAAAATTTTATGGAATGTTTTTCTTTTAAAAACGAAGGAATGAGATAGACAGTGGGAGATCTTTAATGAAAAGTAGCTAATGAAGGGCTACTTGATACGATTAAAAAGGGAGTTATATAATAAAACATATATTCAGCTTAATTTTAATCAAAACAAAAGGCAAAATAGAGAATTCTGTTTCGTACTTTGAAATTTGATGCTTTGCTTTTATCGAGCAAGGATGCAGTTTTTGCCGAGATGAGGACTGAGTGCAGAGAGAAGTATCTTGTGTGAACCAGTTTGCATTTAAAACGAAAAACTGATTATTTGAAACTTGTATAGATTTGTGGACCATTGAAAGACGAAAAAGGTGGAGAGCCGTAATCAGATTAACTTCAATACCCACAATGAAATAAATAAATAAATTAAGTAAAATAAAATATCACAACTACGCTACATATAATGAGAGTGGAGGAATATATTGTAATTACATTCCAGTCATCCGAAAACAACATCGAGTAATAAGTAACTATAAGAATATACAATTTTGTTAACCCTCTGAAATATCCTCATCTATGTCTTAGAGGTACAATTTATTTCAACCTTCAACGTTCGCGTTTTATTTTCATTTTCAGAAAGATTCTTGGTTGAAAAGAAATACTTTTTAAACTAAAATAGTTGAAAGTAATAAATGAAGCTGTTGAATGATGATATTACTTTAAAATTAATATAACATTTATATCATATAATTCTCTTTTTCCAGTATGATTTATTCCATTCATATAATTTAAACAAAAATTTATTCCAGAACTGTCTTTAACAGTATCAAAATGCATAATAAAAACGGTAATTAAAATTAAACAATCATAAATGCAAAGATCCAGACTCAACACATTATTAAAGTTTTATACTATTATGTTTATAGCACTAAGTTGTTTAACTTTGAAATAAAAGTGTTTTTATCAGAGAGGTCTTTCAGAATAATTTTATTTTGATAAACCTTTATTACAATAATTTTTTTTCCTTAATTAGTAACGGAGACTAAAATTTAAAGGGTTTTCCTCCTATATCCGATTATAACTTTAGCGTGAGTTTGAAAGTGGGATGACCCAGAAAAGGTATTCCCATTATTCTTAATTTTAGTATATTGATTTTCGTGGCATTTCAATGATTTGTGATACACTACCGATATGGAATGATACCATGATGTTTCTTATATCACATGTACCTTCAAAATAAAATACTCAATAAATAACATTCCTTTATTAACGAATACAAATGGTTTTCCGTAGACATATTGCCTCTATATTATACTTGATAACGACATTATGAATTGCTATGACTTTAAATGAGTCGTTTTTTATATAATTGTTCAAAAAAATCGAACACGATTTTAGTTAAGAAAAATATAGGAAAAATTTGCAGATATTTTTAAACTTACTAACTGCCTTTATTATAAAACTTTTTTAATATAACCTTTGCTACAACATTCTTCTGCTAGGCAAGTTCGATATAACTACAAGTTTTTTGCAATTATCTGACAGTTTTTCACAGAGATCATACTCCGATATCATCGATTACTTAGATAATTTTACTAGACAGTTATTTAGTTCAGACGACGGGGAAAGTACTATTTTGTAGTTCTTGGTATCAGTTGTTATCGAAAACCTCATTATATTAATCAACTAGTTGCATTGAGAACTAATTATTACCCATATAAAGGTAACAGATCGAAAAATTATCATTGATGAGAGAAAATTGACAAAATTTGTGAAGTAATTCTGAATTAGGAATTTTATATCTTAATTAAAACTGAACACCCGAATTAATCGCAAAAAATTATATAATTTACATTGCTTCAATGTTAAGACCGAACGAGTAATTATTATTTATGTTTAGAATATTTAATATTTTAAGTATTTTTATATTTGTCATATCTTCAAGAGTTTTAAAAAAATATTTCCGACTGAACGATCTTTTATATGATTAAAACGTTATTGAAATATCTTATAGGTGTTAAAAATGATGGAAATTATTAAGAACTGAACCAGAACAGATCATTTACGCATAGTACATATTATAGAACTTGTTTAAAATTTTATAGGTAACAAGAGAAATTAATCTAAACCCTCTAAATAGAGTTAATACAAATAATAAATTAAATCTCTTTTCAAAGAACAGATTTGTTAATTTTATCGAAGGATTAGTTAGTACAGAATCTTATTTCACAAAATTTTTAATATTGTCACTCACCGCTATCAGCCGCTCTGGGTTTTAAATGAATTAATAATATTACGTTCGGTTATTGAATATTTAGTTGCTAACCGTTGTTAAGAGTCTTATACAGGATGACTGGTGAATTACTATCGATATTTGAGGACGTGATTTGTGACGATCATATATGACAAAATAAAAATTAATATAACATAAATATTAATAAACTTCTAAGTAAAGTTAACCAAAAGTTATGTAATTAATTACGCATCGTGTAAACACCCTACAGATTAGGTATACACACACACTCACACATACGAGTGTGGCGGCGTTGTGTTGTTTCAGCACGTCGCCGCACGCGTCCACACTTGGAACACTTGGAACGTGTCAACACTTTGTTTATTTATACGGAAAATTTGTCAAAAATTAAGTACCTATTTTTTTACATAATTCGAATGAGAATCATGTACCGAGTATCCTCCTTAAATATTGATAGTAATTCACCAGTCACCCTGTATATTGAAACTAGAATAAAATTAAAACTTCACATTTATAACGAATATGATATATGTATATAAATCACAATATACAGAATACTAAGAAACTTAGAAAAATATATATTTTTCGCAAAAGAAATTATTACATTTGGATTATTTTTACTACTTTTAAATAACCGTACTAAGTGAAAGAAATAAAGTTGTTTATACTTCAGTTAAAACATCTTTACATTATATATAATACCTACTTATCTTTATGTATCTGTGTCGGGTGAAACGACATGCAACTTAAACTCCACCTGGCCACTTTGTAAGTAGCATAACCCTTCCTTTCTGTTGTTGTGAGAGGGGGCGATTGTTACACAAGGATGAAATTACTACTCTTGAAACCAGATTTGAAGTGGACGTTGTATAAGAAGGACCCTGACAATACTTTAACATCTATATGACGCTTTACCTTCTCATATACATCATTTCAATATATTGTGACCATTATTCATTGTCATGAAATACATATATTACAAAAATATTACAGCATCTGTGATATTAGAAGGAAAATTTTAATTATATACGAAAATAAAGTTTTATTTAAGAAATATTATTCATACAAAAGCAGACTGTACGTTTTTAAATATGATTATCTACACATTTAAACTGCAGCCTTTTATACTGCTATGTATATGTAATACAAAAATGAAAGTTCGAAGAAAAATATTTATGTTACATAATATGGTGTATAATGACTACAAAAGATATATTAAGTTATAATAATTTTGTAATTTAATAATTTAACTACTTCTTGTAGTAAGTTTTATAATACGTTTTCAACAATACTAGTAATAATTGTATACTAAATGATAAACATTCTATTGTCTTCAAACAAGTTCGTTCAACCAAGTTTATATTACATTCAGTAGTCCGTCTGTTCATTACCAACAGTTTACTAACTACTGCTAAAATACAATACAAACAAAAACATAGCTGTCTAAATAGCTGTCTAAGCAGTTTAAATGTGTGGATTTATAATTTTGTTTTCAGTGTTTAAGTAGCTGAGGTCTTCCGGTCAGCTATATATTTCTAATTCTGAAACTAACGTAGCCGAAGTCACGGGCAAAACCTAGTTTTTTAATAAAAAGTTAACTATCACATACAATTACAACGATACTCAAGGTTTATATAGAATAGATATATTTCTATTTAAATCAAATCACTGCATTGGTATCGTTTAAAATAAAAGTAGGCAACAATTGAATTATTGAATTATTATTTTATTCTTAGAGTGTTTAATGTAGTGTATGAATATGAAATTTGTTAAGTCTGTACATTGAATTTAAATATCGAAAGAATTGTTTTAAGCATTAAGTGATTGGATGTGAACTTCACATGCTATGTAATAAATAACATTAAACCAAGCCACGTATCTACTGACATTTAATTTTTTATCGTCTTCAATGCCCTAATATCCTGAACAATGTCTGATCCGGTTTAAGATTCAAAACTTATTTAAACTATAATTGCAGCTCGGTTTAATTTGTAAGTTTCTATGTATGTGTTTTTTATATAAAAATCTTAATTCTTTTCACTAAAAATAAATGTTTCATATTCCTTTTGAGAAACTTTCTTTGACATGTTTAAGATCATTTGGTCTGTCAAATGTCAAAGCCAGCCTTCAGACCCTAAACAAGAGAAAATAAAAGTTGTTCAAAGGTATTTGTTAAAGAAATCTCATAAAATATAAGAACAATAATAATGATGAGTTGACGACTAGAAAATATTTAAAGTAACAAAGAATTAATAAATAATACTAATACGTCAAAAATCATTCAAATATAAAATGATACTAGTGTTATATTAAATAAAGGTTTTGATGCAAAACTATATCCATACAATTTAAATATGCACATGAATACTTTATAATAATAATTATATTAATAATATTGCAGCCAACTATTATTAATAATTCAGCTATAAATAAGCCTTGGAGCTGTTTATCGATCGGTCAGCCTGCACAAAAAAATATTTTTATTAAAATTGTGTGATACACAAAAAAATGGGAGAGTGTGAGTGATGTATGGTAGAACATTGAACAAAACAGATGGTGAGTTACATATCTTGCACTCTGTGGCTTGATACGTTTTTAAATATTCACTGAGTTGAAAAATCCTAGCTCAATGTATTAAAACCTCTTATAAAATTACAAAGTTTCCTCACTTTAAAGTAACGAGTCTCGCTTCCTCTCGATTAATACAACGAAGAATTTATGGAATTCATCAAAACGGTTAACAATGTCTTAACTTTTATGAAAGTATTTTCTTGATTGTTCAGGGGACAGTGTTTATAATAATAATTAATAATAATAATTTATTTTTATCTCAGACATAGTCCATATTTAAATATTAGTAATACATGTCAACCTTATAACTAATGTTAGTAAAAGCAAATGATGATAATAATAATAATAAAAACAAACAAAACAAAACAGAGACAAACACAAAAGACAAAAATCGCTATTTTTAGGCAGCGTGTAGCCGTACCCAGTGGCGCAGTATTTCAGAGTCCCAGCGGCCAGGCAGTGCACACAGAATGCTGTTCGAACTGGATCGCAACCTCTGAAGCGCAGATGCACTCCTCTTGCGAATAATAGCATAAAAGCTATCAACACGCCTCTCAGCAAACATTTCGGAGGCGCTACAGTAGCGTTTATAAATGTTCCCTTAAGAAATAACGCAAATAATAATCTTTGATTTCAGAGATCTGAGATTTTATAAATTTACTAGGTTAAATGTTAAATTTTTGAATTTAAAGTTACTAAGTAATATTTAAAACAACAAACAAAAAATCTTATTGACTTACCCATGTATTTATTCTCTTTATCGTATTTACTATGAGTTAAATAGAAACATACATTTTAGATTTTGCGTTTACGTGTAAACAAACAATTTCTTTACTTCTTATACGTATAATAAACAATACAAAACCCCGAGGATATTTGTGCGTCAGCGGCCAGACCAAACATATTTTTATATTCGCGAACATTAAAGCGCGTTGTGATGATAGAGCTTACGGTGCCTTGGGAAACCAACATACCCAAAGAGCATGCCATCAAGGTCAATAAGTATTACGAGCTCACTAACGAACTAACTCGAAATAGGTTCGTCGTTGATTTGTACGCGGTAGAAGTGAGAGCGAGAGGTATAACAGCTCAATCTCTCTATAACCTACTAAAAGACTTGGGCTTGTCTAGAACTCACATTAATTCATTCTTAGAGCATACTTCGAAGGCAGCCCTAGTGGGTTGTTTTCAAATTTGGTTAGGTTAGAGAGAGGAGCTCGGACAGTGGAGGTAAGCGGTAGAAATTGGGTAGAAATTAAAAATCAGATTGCATTGCAATTATAATCTTGTATGTACTTGTACCGAGAAGCATTTTTTATTACTTTCGAATATGAATTCCAGAGAGTACGTGCAAACATGTCGTTTGAGAGATCTACAAGAAATATTCTTTTGCTTCGATACTTAACACGTTATATTTAAACTATTAAAAGAAGTATTATTATATGTATAATCGGTTTATAATCACATTAAATTCAAAGAAATGGTATGTAGTACTAATCGCAAACGTCAGTGATCGTGAGTCAAAGATATTGAAAGTTGATAAGTCAATCAGAGCAATTTAATATTGCATTCAAACAATGTTAATAGTCAGTTGTGAAGTTGAAACCACGTAACTTAAATGAAAAGTAGTTCTGGAATCAAGTTTCTAAAAGTGAACGGATAGATAAAAGGACTCCTTTTAAAAGTTGAATCACAGTTTGATCGTTAAAGAAAAATGTATTAACGACTTGTAACGAAAAGTTTTAAAATAATATTTAAAGTTTTAAAATAATATTTAAATATTTGATAGTGAAGATAATTAAAAAACTGTTTTATGATTTTAATCTCAATCCAAATGAAACTTTTCATTAAATCACAGACGTTTAACAAAATATGTTTCTGAAAATTATTCGTATGAGAGAGTCAAAATCCGAGCCGTTCTAATTAGAAGTCCTGCGACTAGCTATCAATGAATAAATAAAGAAAAACATTGAAAACATCATGTTCATATGTGGCTAAATATTATTTGTTCTGTATATTGACACACTGATTTTTCAATGTTTTGTTTTGTAAATATGTATATCACAATCGAAACTCTTAACGAAACAGTAAACAATAGGCAGTATATATAATATAGTCCGAAATAAGCCAGGAAATAGTGATATGTTATGATATCAAGGTAGCCTAGTCTTAATTTGTTGAGCTGTTTAAATTAAATTCTGATATTCTGAGAGAAAGCTAGATAGGTTCGTTGCATTCTTAAGTTTGACGTTTCCGTAGAAATTGTAAATCAATAATTTTTATGTCTTCTAAGCTTTGAAAGTCAATTTAATAGTTATTTAAGTTTAGTTTAATTCTTACCTCCTAAAGCATTGAAAAATTTAGAGTAAGTTACCCTGATATAATTGATATTATAATTTGCTACTTTCTTCTTTGTAGGCATTAAACTAATAGACAATAAATTAAGAAAAGTCTATTAATTACATTCATTTTCATACGGATATTTGGAAATTGCAACTATTTTATTACATTTCATATTAGTTTTGAAACCTACTATCAACATTCATATTATGCATAATCGTAAATTACAATTCATAAAATGAAATGATAATGATAGTGATGGGTCTAACATCGGGCTGACTTTGTGAAGAGAGAGAATAAATGACTGTTTAAAATTTCGTGTTAATTACTTTTTATAAAATTTTTCAGTTCCTCTCATTTTAAAACAGTAATGAATAGAGATATATTTTGTTGTGTTGTATGTATTTCACACAACAATAAAAATATGTATATTTCATGATTACGAGTACATACTGATGTACCGTTTTAAAGTAACTGTACTTCTTATTATAATCAGTACCAAAGGTAAGAATTATTCCGAATGCTAAAGAATAGTTTTTTGGCTTAGATGTTTTCTATTTATTTTAATATAACTGAAGGATGTCATGTTTTAAAATATATTCAGATCTGACATGTTATTATATCAAATAAATTCTCTAATTTCGATTATTAATATAACATAATATACGGTACATTATGTTATTTTCAAAATCATGATTGGTTACACGAGGAATTAATCACTGAGAAAAGTTATCTACATTGTGGGGCAGAGTATATCTGTTTAAACAGACCACGTCCAGACGAGCGGAATGTACGTACTAAGCAGTAAAAAAAATAATATGAATTGATATATTGCAACTCGGCAAGTGGCTAAGTGTTTGAGAAGATCTTGGACATTGGGTCTTAGACACTTAATTTATGTTATAGAAGTAGATTTTAGTTAGATGTGTTATTAGAATAGCATATTTTCAACATTTTATTAAAAACCATACCTTTCTTATAATTTGTGAACGCTTTGCCGTTCAACACCTAAGTTTTAGTGTTTGTTGATTTATATTCTTAGTATTCAGAAAAGGTAAGTAGCAAGCAAATAATACGAAGGCAGAATTCTGGTTCTATTTCAATTTAATTAATAGCGATGCGTCGAGGATTGCAACTTTCACAGTAAGGGCTTTGATATACATATGTACTATGGGGCATACATTTCATGCTACAGACTTACTATAAGTATTAGTATAATTAATTATTAGTACTTTTCGTTTTATAAATGATATTTTAAAACACCTTTTTAGAAATTTGTAACAAAAGAAACTCAAACGTAAGAAACAGACAAATTGTTGAGAGTGAAGTTGGAATTCAAAAAGAACTTCAAACAGAAGATTCAAACGACGTAAATTATGAGCTTCGCAACGTTAAAGCCTTTGCAAGATGTTGAAGAAAGAACATTTAATATTTAGTGTCTCCTTCACCGAGGTGCTACAGTATTAGTGACGATACAATATTATATAATTTATTCAGATGAGTTCTCAGTTAATATTGACTTGAATATTAATTATAATATAAAATAAACAGTTTTGTTTCAACCATTACAATAATAAACAGTTAATAAGTTGTTAGCCGGGGTTTCACCCTCGTGGACTACATTATATTAAAAATTTACATTTTCATTAATATTATTAACGATTTAAAGTAACGTGTAGTAGTAACATTGTGCAGTCATTACTCACAAGGTTCTGTTTCAGTGCAGGCTGGCTTTACTTGATCAGAAAGAACCTTCTCTGGGAATTTAATTTTATCACAATTTTTTTGTACATTCTTATATTATGTCGTTGATGGATGCGATGGCTAAATTTGAATGTTATATTTTTGTTAAACTTTAATGACTCCTAATGCTCAGTCTCATTCAAACGATTAAGTATGTAGTTCTTTTGTTAGAGAATGTCTTATCTATGTAAATTTTATTATAATAACGGTCCTATTAGCATGCAACCGTCTCAGACCGTATAGTTAGCGTTTTTTATAGTAAATCAGTAATACTAAAATACTATTTTTTTTAGTTACATGAAAAAATCCTAACGTAAGATTTTTGTGAATGATTGATATTGTTTTTAATTTTTCCTTTTCTTTAATTCAATAAGTATTTGGAATAGTCCACAATCTCGTATAACTTTCTATTTAATTCTCAACAATTGATCTTTTTTGTTACATTTGAACTACTTCATTTACAAAATTTATCAAAAGAAATTTTAATAGAGTAAACATTGAAAAGAGAGAGAAAATATTCTTTGAAATAACGAGAAGTATTATTATGTACCAGTTATAGTCGGTATGCTTTTTCAAATAGTTAATAATCTTTCAGATGTATGTGCCCCAAGTTCATATTAAATCCCTTACTATATAAAAGATACCATCCCCGAAAATAACTAATAATTTAATTGAAAGCTTTTAATAATAATGCCTTCGTACATATTTGGATCCTAAGTACCTATTGCAATGATTTTGTCACTGTTACGTTACCTAATACTTTTTTATAATTTGTTAAACCGTAGCTACTGGAAAAACAAAAACTTCTTTCTCGTTGCGAAATCATACATTTTTCAAAGGGAAAATCAATAAATACAATTATTATTTTATTCTTAACTTTATGTTACCCTGATAAGTTCAGGGATTGGAATTAAGGGAATTTTATCATTTAATATGTCTACCACACTAAAGATTTCGGAAATTACTAAGCTTTTTAAATATTTAACAGCTACTATGAAAGGTTCATCTCGTACGTCCGTGATCACGGTTGCTGCAAAGGAACCGAAACTATACCGAACTAAAGTGGTATCAAAGAAAGAACTAATAAAATAATATTTGTATGAATTAGTCGTTAGTTTGGTTGATTATATTAATTTTCTCGTCGTCTCTCAGATGCGAGAGATCGTCTAATGTTCACCGAGTATTAATTAATATGAAGCTTGTTTAATGAACTACCGAAGGCGTCGCTTGAAGCAGAACTAACTGTCTATTGGTGTAATAAAACATAATTCATTTGGACCTTAATAGACGCAGTATTCAAAATTATCATAGATTTATATGATTATGTTTTGAAACAAGGCTGAAAATAAGTTTAAATGTTATTATAAAAGCTAACTGTGAAAGAAATTCATGTTTAAATAAAATATTATTATTGGTTTCAGTCAAAAAATATTCTTTTTTAACAGAAAATATATTTGAAAAACAATGACCTCAATAAACTTATTTTCGTATTTAGACCATTTTGATGTTACTTGTATTGTATATGTTAATATATTCCTATTTCAAATATTTTAAATATAATAGACAATAGAGTTGTTTTAAAAAAAATACTATTATGCATATTATTGTATTTTATACAGATGATGTTTAATATATATATATCGGCGCTACCAGCTTTAATAACGGATGCGACTTGAAAATAATTTGAGGCTGCCATCAATTCTTATTAAACCTCATTAGTATTTATGATTTTTGTTAAAAGTAAAACGATATCAAAGGTTGCTTAAAAGGAGAATAGAACTATGTTTAAATCCTGGTATAATATGACGTCTGGACGCACGACGGCAGACTCCAGAATTGATAATTCAGAGTTCAGTGAATGCGTATCATTGAAGTATGTGATTATGAAGAACCATTGAGAAATACAGGAGCATTAATAATAATTGAAGTTTCATTTTAAAATATCATGGCACGCTCTAGAAGAAGTGACATTTGTGACGTCACCGAGGCTGGCGTCTCTCTGTTTTAAAACAACGAATTTGTAATAAATCCGATATATCATCTTCTATATATTAATAAAGAGGAAAGATTTGTTTGTTTATTTGTTATGAATAGGCTCCGAAATTACTGAACCGATTTCAAAAATTCTTTCACCTTTGGGAAGCTACATTATTCCCGAGTAATATAAGCTATACTATATTTAAAAAAAATTTGGGATCCTTACTAAAACTCCAATAATGTAACCCAAAGTGTAAAAAATGATCTGAAAAATTCCTTACGTCGCGTGCGCTGCGAAAACTATTGATGATAGAACCAAATCATTTACTACGACTTTGCAGAACTCATTATCATCTACAAAAAGTGTCGGGACAGCATATGTCTAAATATTACAGTTATGTCACAGTAAGCGGTTTTTTATTCTAAAAATTTAATTTATATGCCGCCGCTTGAAAAGGCTCTTTATTTGTACCTTGGTATTAATCCTTATCAAATTAAATTACTTTATATTCTAGACGGCTTCAATACCTTTTTATATTTCTTTGAATTATTCAATTCGGACATTTCATTCGGAAGATATCACGAGTTTAAAATTGCAAGTATTAGAAAAAAGTCGCGTGGTTGAAGCTCATCGCGCTCAGCTAGCCAGCATGCGATGTAGGCTCTATGTAAGCGTCACTGGGGTACGAGGGGGGAGTCAATCACAACTAATATTATAGATGCGAAAGTAAGTCTGTCTATCTGTTACGATTTCCCACTTTAAACTCCCAACCGTTTTTGATGAAATTTGGCACAGACAATCTTTAGACCCTGAGAAAAAATATAGGCTACCCTTTATTGCGAAAAAGGGGATGAAGAGGTTGAAAGTTTGTATGGAATTTCTTAATTTTAAAAGATATAACCATGAAAATTTTTATTTAAGCACTTGATAAGACATATTTAAACATTTGTTCTAGCGTTTTTGAAATTTCGACCAGTGAGGAGGTGAAATAAGGGTTGAAAGATTGTATGGGATTTTTTAATTTTAAAAGATGAAACCATGAAACTTTATATTTAAGCACTTGATAAGACATATTTAAACATTTGTTATAGCGTTTTTGAAATTGAAAATCGTTTGTTATTTTTACCACCGTGGGGGTGAAATTCTACACACGGTATTCCCGAAATTCGAACAGAACGGAACAGGGACTACGAAGCTAAAGTTTTTGTATACAAATTTTAACCACTGAACCTAGGAACATCATATTTAGAAGTTTTAGGTGTATCAAGTTAAAAAAAAAATAGGCTTTTGAAGTTAAAGTTCCTTTAAACGAATAGGTACCTAATCTGCATCGCCGCCATTGCCGTCGGTCGTCGTCGCCGCACAGTGGGAAAGCCCCATACAAGGCCATCTCAAAACCCCTTCACATGAAAGTCGTTGTTATGGAGTAAAACTAATTAATTAATATAGTCTTATAAATAAGCTTTCTTTTCTATATTTTTTTAATTATTTTTTGCAAACCATAAAATATATTAAAAGGCATCAAAGTTAATTCATGTTCAATGGTGTTACTTTGGCCCAGTACATTACTTCAATTCAACGCCACATTACTTGAAAGTATTACTAATATTATAAATGCGAAAGTAACTCTATCTGTCTGTCTGTTACGTTTTCACGCCTAAACCACTGAACTGATTTTAATGAAACTTGGTACAAAGATAGAGTTGACCTTGAGAAAGAACATAGAATAGTTTTTATCGCAGACTTTTGAAAAGGTTCTCTTGGAAACGGGATATAACCGAACTCCACGCGGGCGAAGCCGCGGGTGGAAAGCTAGTTTCTTATTAACTGACGTAGTTAAAAAATCTGTGTTTTGTATGAAAACTCATAAGAAAAATTTGTAATTGTTTTTTTATTAAATAGTTCGATATTATTAACAATTCTATTCCAAAATTGATACAGCGAGACTTGCTCCGTTCACAATACAGACATGTAACAAAGACTAGCTGGGGATTCCTCTATAAGGGTTCACTTTAGAAATATGAGTGAAACAATTTTCAATCACCTGAAAGATATCTTACTTCATGAAAATGAAAATGACGTGATCATTAGTACCTAATGGGGTTCTGCGATATAAATGTTAAAATATGAAATACAACGGGATCGTTTAAAAATTTACTCGTCTGTTCTTACAAAATATTGTTCGATGTAGTAGAATAGCTAAGGGTGTAAATGATCATTGATAATAAGTAATAACTAAATATGAAGTAGTTATTGTATTGGCATTATTTGGTCTGAGGTTTTTCATCATCTGGGCGAAGCAAATGAGAGTATTAAATGGGTCTCGAAGCTTAAAAGAAATTATATAGAAATTATAATCTGACCAAGTTTATTCCTACCAACTCAAAGACTCTTCTCAAGTGACTTTTTAATACTTTTTACTCAAAAATTATACATTGTATAATCTTCTAAAATCTTAAATTATAGGTCTAAATCCTAAATTATAGGTTCTTAAAATGATATACCGTATAACAATTCCATAATGAAAGGCTTGATCACTCTGGTACATAAACTACAGAAATGACATAAGTATTTAGTTATTGATCTCATCCGAACATTTAACTTTGATAACCGCAGGAGGGTTTCTAACAAACGTACATTCAAAACTACTTGAAAACATTAATTGAATTGATGTTCCTTCGTCTGTACTGTATATACTGAAGTTCTTTTAAAGTAAGGTGTTAATTTAACTTTAATAAACACTATTAAAGTATTACTTAAAAAACATCAGTTTACGAAATGTTTTTAAAACTTTAAGCAAGCATGAAATCTAAAGTATAAAAGGAGAGGTTTTTTACTATGTGAGATGGTCAGTCAAGACACAAAATATACATTTTTATTCTTTAATTCAAAACAAATGTTTTGTTCTGACTTTTATTCTGTGATATTTATGCCTTCATTATTAATTGTTGCGGAATTATTGAGTGTTGATGTTGTACATCTGATAGATGAAGAATAAACAAGAATGGTACCATCAAGTCCTTTAAAGCTACGTTTCTTTAAGTTTTTTGTCGTGTAAGTTGTTTTCATGAGCCTGTTACATTTTTTTATTCATGACACGACTTCCAATTACATTATAATTTCATTTTCTTTTTTACTTTTCTGTATTAAATTACTCTTAATTTCCTATTTTTCATTCTAATTCGATGTCCTACTGTCTTTTCAATTAATTTCTAACAATCACATAAAGAATATTTATGGCTACATAGAAGCATTACAGTTTTATTGATGCAGGGATTTTTTTGATCTGTTATTTCTTTATAAAATAATGGTGGTGGTGATTTAAAAACTACCTTTGGTTTTCATACAGTTTCAGATGTAGTTATATCAGAAACAATGTTCCTCGAAACAAATAAAAGGTTTATAACCATCTAATAGGTTGTTCATCGGATAACATCTAATTGTTCAACATGCTTAAGAATATAAAACTCTTATTACCAAACTATAAATATAAAAAAGAATAATGTATTAAATTTAATTGAAGCCAAACAACACAAGTCCAAAACACAAAATATCAATCACTCACTCACTAACTCTGATATATTTTTCGTATCAACATCTATATTATAACTCTGTTTAATAGTTATTTTAAATATCTAAGTTGTTTTTAATTAAGTTCTTTACTTATTTACAAAAAGTTATAGAAGCCATACCCACAATTTCTTTAAATAATGGCCCGAATTGCATATGGATATGGTTTGAAATTTTATATGTTCTTTAAATTAATGTTTTAACCAGGGGCAGTTTTTGAATTTCTTTTTTTTAACGTTTTCTACACAAGTTCAAATATAAGCTTATATTAAAAGTGAAATAATAAATATAAGAATTAAAAACACAAGTGCTTGTAGATGGTGTAGTTTACATATACCGTTAGACTTATATGTATGTATATTATTATAAATCCATCTATTGTAATTAAATGTGTAATTATTATATAACCTCTTCTTAGGTTAAATGCAATTAGAAACTATTCATTGAGTTTGTTTGTGTTTTATTTCTCGTGCAAACACTCCTCAAAAGTGAAAATCGTTGTTGTAGTTATGTTTCACAAATCATAGAACCCCTTAAAACTATTTCAGTACAAAAAAATGTAATTAAGATATTATATCATAATTTGGGGAAAGAGTTTTTGCTCCATAAATATATAACAAGAGGTTTGGTCACTGAGGATAAGGGAGTAGTCATTAAAACGTTCTCTTTTAAATTACTTATGGTTGTGATGTATGATGACTGCTCTTGTTATAAATGGCTTTGTTACATTAATAATTTTTTTACTTCTACTAGTTCATATACCAGAATACACAGAATTCAAAATATTTTGTTACACAGTATTTAAGTTTATTTTTTGTTTTCTGTTCTGCGATCTGTGTTATAGCTTCGATTGTGAGTATGGTTAAAATTTGATTACTTTTATATAAATAACTAAGCATTTGATTTTAGCGTGACAACAATACTCAGTCTTTCAGATTATTATAATGAGTAATGTCAAATCATGTTCATGAAGGATCGTGTCTACCAAAGAATAATCCTTAATTCAACAGATTAATCAACTTTATCCTTTTTTATTACATTTCATATAATTCTTTCCTATAATGGATAAAAAACCATTTAATCACAGATCAATTCTTTCAGTTAACGTATCGATAAAAAATAATACATTATTTTTATTTGGTATAATCTTCGAATCCTTACTTATTTTCCTAATGCAATATTCTTGTATGTTATCTTACAGTATGTTAAATATCTCGTTCCACTTTAATCCGTTTTCTTTGGTTGTGTCGCTATCAGTCACGTGACATTTAAATAAATCATTTGTTTTTTGTGTTCAAGCCGCGACACATCTGAGACGTTCTATTAACGATGTACTTTTATACCCGTCTGATGTAGTTGTAAGTTGTACGTCTAATAATAATTAATTAATACCATTACAATATATAAACAGATCGTTAGAGATTATTTGATTATATAAAATATTATTTTGATATCCCTTTATTTCAGATGATATTTATTATAAGAAACTACTGTAAGACGTGTAACATCTGAACACATTTTTTATTTCTGAGAAAATTGTTTAAATATTACATTTCTGGAATTGTTGATGATAATATATTTCAAATATTTTACCCTCTTTCTGAATTATTTCACAAATTCGACAGAAATTTCTTTTATTACAAATAAATATCTTAAATGCTTAATACTCCAGACAAAATATTTATTAATAATCCCTCTCAAGCTACTTATTTGTTTGTACGGCTATAATTTGTCATAATAAAATATGAAGTAAATCAGTAGCATAAAGTATTCATGTAATTTGTAATATGAGTAAAGTAATCATGTAATTTGTAATATGAGCATCAAATATTTCAGATGAATAAACAAGCGGTTGAAACTCACAAATTATAATTAGGAGTAAACGGGAAGTTTCCTGAATAATTAATGTAATTGTTCGTTAAATAATTAATAGATATAAAACATAAATAAAGCAGCAATTCCAATCCAAAGCTGTTATCATCAATAAAATGGTATCATTGTTTTAAGTCTGTATATATTTCAAATACATTTGATTATTATCGTTTATTACAGAATGTAATCAAGTATTTATACATATTTTAATTTCACAAAGTGATGCTAATAAGTTAATTCCCATTCAATCACCACTAGTCACCACGATCGCAGAGAGCTAGCTACTTGGGAACTGAAACGAATGAAACAAGCCCAATACTGTACGGTCAATGATGTTGCAACTTAGTAGAAGTTTCTTATAATGCTTAGTGTTAAAAGTATTGAAAGCTTTACTAAATTATCTACATGAACAATTAACATTATTTCATCTCATGATCGAATCGTATCTTCACAGTGTAGATGCTTGATATATCACGCTTTGTCTTATAATGAACTTGCATTTATAAAGTGTTAAAATTATAATATATGGTATTCTCGCTATACCTACGATAAATATAAACATTCATTCGTATCATAAATGACACTGATTAGGTAAAGTGTGTTCTTTTTTCCAACAACCAATTTTTATTTTCGACACAAGATTTTTGTAGAATTTAAACATTGCTAAAACGCATTCATAACTACAAAACCTCACCAGGAGTTTTCAGGCAATAGAATTGTGAAAACAAAGGTCGTTCATTCCAGTTAATAGGTTTAGTTCAGGATGTTTGGAATACTTCCGTGAATATAAAACCATATACGTAGTGCTCCTTTTATTGAAACGATCTTAACTTTTATTAACGAGGAGTTTGTGTTAAAATAAGATTTCAATAAAAGGTTTTGAACCCTGATATTTTTATAAGTAAACATATGTATAGTATACAAAATTATGTTGTTTTTTTAGGTCAAGGTAACTCAACTAAAAGGATAGTAATATGAATAAAAAGAATTTTTAGTTAAAACTTCAATGCTGTTTTATCGAATTTTAAATTGTAATCCAAAATGATGACAGTTTGTTTCAAACCTTTAATAGTCAAAGTACTTAAAAGAAATTATAAAATGCAACATTGTATGAGTTTAAAGCAATTTAGTTATTTTAAACGGACCGACATTAGACACCACTGGATAACAGTCTTGAATAGATTGAGTGTAGGACAAAAAAAAATTTAGAGAAACTTTGGTTAAATACTGTGAGTCCGAATACAAACAAACAACATTCTAAATATTTCTAAATATCTATATAAATATTATATAGTGTTTTTATATTCGGATATTTAAACTTCTTTTGTGAATAGTTCCCTTTGTTAATGTTATGAACTATTCACATAATTCTCGGTTGTATATTTTACCTTCACTCGCATTCAGAACAAATTTGGAGTAATTTTCAAGACTTGGCTCAAAAGACGCGGTTTATCCCAGTCAGAGCATTTGCCAAATTACCTCTACTTGCACGAGGTGAGGATTGTAGCTTAAATATTTCAGTTTTAATGGACATGATTATATGACAAGTGTTTTAAATCAAATAATAACATTTACTCTAAATTCTGAAATAAATATTTGAAATAAGATAAGTCATAATGTTATCGGAAGTATAATTATAATAATAAAGGAAGTATAATTTTTATAATAATATATAAATAATACAATAATGTTTTTAATTAAAAAAACAATGTTTCATTATACAATAGTCGTAAGATGCAAAAGAAGTAAGAGAAAACCTAAAAAAAGAGAAGTTTATAGTCGTACAGCTTAACATAGTTTTGGATGTTTTGGAATAAACTCCATACAGCCTTTTATTTATGTGGTCTAGCCGCTTTATTTGTTTGTTTAATATATATTTTACAAACGTGGACTTAAAGTATATTATTTTCAATATTATCTGTTAATTTACCATCTTTTATTAACAATCAATAGTTCTCAAGTCATCAATTCAAGTGTTCTTCATCTCGTATCCTTTTTATTATATCTTCAGCTTCATCAATCCGATCTCTTTATGACAGTTCAATTGGTTCTTTTATATATTACAAGGATATAATATTATAGATAAATATGGGTTATAAAAATAATATTTGAACTTAGTGAATATATTTCATTGGAAAAAAATAATTTAGTGGTTTATAAATTATAAACAAAATAGTTTTAACAACAAATCTTTTGCAGACTAGTAAAAGATTTAATACTTGTTTAAGAAGCAAAAACAAAATCTGAATTTATAAAAAAGCTGATTTACAAGTTACAAAAATATAATGTTTTTAAAATATCAAAGATGCATATTAAAAGAAACTGTACACACCTATGTCTATATATACAGAATCAACATTTTAGTATATTTTTTATAGTAAACTTTGAAATATATAATTTATTTGGAGTTTCAAGTCACAGAACAAACTAATCTGCATTACAAATTTGATACACATTACTTTATACAGGGTGACTGGTGAATTACTATCAATATTTAAGGAGCATACTCGGTACATGATTCTCATTCGAATTATGTAAAAAAAATAGGTACTTAATTTTTGAACAAATTTCCGTATAAATAAATAAAGTGTGTACACGTTCCAAGTGTTCCAAGTGTGGACGCGTGCGACGGCGTGCTGATACAACACCACGCCGCCGCCGCGTCTGTGTGAGTGACGAGTGTGTGTGTATACCTAATTTGTAGGGTGTTCATACGATGCGTAATTAATTACATAACTTTTGGTTAACTTTACTTAGAAGTTTATTAATATTTATGTTATATTAATTTTTATTTTGTCATATATGATCGTCAAATATCACGTCCTCAAATATCGATAGTAATTCACCAGTCACCCTGTATATTATACCAGAGCTTGAAAAGTTGTGTAAAGAAACGTCAAAGAATCTTCAAAAAAATTTTTTTTTTTTTATGTTAAAGGTGGCAAACGAGCAGACGGCCCACTCGATGGAAAGTGGTTACCGTCGCCCATGGACATCCGCAACATTTTGAAGCGGATGCGTTGCCAACCTTGTTTTTTGGCGATAGGGAGGGGAGGGTATAAGGAAATGAAAGGAAAGGGTAGGAATAGGGAAAGGGCAACCGGCTCTCTCACTCATCAGACGAAACGCAGCCGGTAAAGGCTACTTCACGCCGATCTTCTGTGAGAGGGTGGTACTTCCCCGGTCGAGCCAGGCCATGTTCGAGCTGCAGTAACTCACCACAGCTAGGCTCTACCACCTTTAACAATTTAGAAAACATTAAAAATCCCAAAATTATATATGTTTTTAAAGTATTAAATCAAAATTTTCACGAAATGAGGTATCCAAAAGTAAGATAAGATAGAAGTTTTGTAAATTATAGTCAGTTTTCAATCCAATAAATAAGCAGAGATGGATGACATTCTCACTATTGATTCTTATATCATATAAATTCAATATTTACATTTGTGAGTAATTTATCTTTAAAATAAAAGAACCGATATCAATAAATCAGTCATTGAATAAAAAGATGATACCATGAACTATAAATATAATGTATGTTGACCTACAAAATATATGAAAATAGGCAAAGTTTACCCAACATATCAAAAAAAAATATTATTCTTATACACACAAAATGGAATACATACATTCATAATCTTATTATGGTGAGCCCTAAAATGAATGTTTGGGATAAGGTTGGTATGTAATTTATTGGTTCGAATTATTAGAAAATAAATTGAATGAAAGAAAGTCGAATACGGAATATTATATTGCCGTAGTATTCAATAAGTGTTTAAACGAAACGTCTGTACCATTCCTAAAATTATTCGTTTCATATTTCGCATTTTACGACACGTATTATTTGACTATATATACCGTATATACCGTTGTATATTTATACTCATTTTTGTCTTGACTCCTTGGTATTTGTGAGTTTTAATGACTGACTTTAATAAAAATTGTAGTGAATTTTTTATCATTGCTATACTGAAATTTATTCAACACGATACTCAGTCCTGACTAGGTTATCATTATGATACTATTATCTATATATATAAAAGAATGTCGTGTTAGTTACTGCACTTATAACTCAAGAACGGCTGAACCGATTTAGCTGAAAATTGGCAGGGAGGTAGTTTAGAGCCAGGAAATTGCAATAAAACACTTTTCATCCCGTTCGACAGCATTCCCGTGGGACTTGACATGAAACGTCAGTCACTATAAAACGTGGAATAACGAAACACAATTGACAGCTATGCAATTGACGTATAATGACAGATATGTAATGACGTAATGATGACAATTAGATATTTGTAAGAGAACTACTATATAAAAATAAGTCCGGTTTTCCATCCTGACGCTATAACTTCAGAAATTCAATTTCCACGGTTTTGCATTCCTTGAAAAGGTCTCGGGCTCCGTGAGGTTTATAACAAAAAATTTCAACAGAAAAGCGGGAAAATCGTTTTTCACATACAACGAAATCATACATAACATGTACTACAAATCAATATTTTAAGTAGATGACGCAGGTGCATGATACATTGTTTGACAGCTACTCATTTTCTCTGCTCAGTTAATTTCACGTGACAAACCGGTATTGTGTTTGTAGTTTGAACTCTTAAAACCATTTATTATTTGAAGGATAAATTTAGAAAATCATTGTTTCCACATGGGCGTTATATTTTTCGTGTTCACGAGTTTGGAAACCATCCGCTTTATTTGTTTTAAAGTTAGACCTAAAAACAAAAAATGTGGTTTACAAAGGACCACTTCAATGAAACGGATAATTTGCGGACACGTATAACGCTTCGATTGGGTATCTACTTTGGATTCACTTTCATTTACTTAGAGAAGTTCAACTAAATAACACTTCATTTTTGTAATCGAAATGAATTAATGACTGTTGTGAAAATTTTCCTTTTCAAATATAAAACACAAAAAAAATTCTTCATCTTTTAATCACCAAACGAAATGTTATATAAAAGCCTTCTGGTGGCGAAACGGAGTTCGCCGGGTTTACTAGTTATTATATAAATAAAACAAAAAGTGTGTTTCACATGATCATATGTAAAGGTTCTCAATCTTCTCTACTGTATTTACGATATGAATATTATGTAAGTTAAAGTTAATTGACATAAATATGTACATAATAGGAATATAATAATGTGTGATTTTTTGGTAGAGAATGTGTGGTTTGTTAAATCAGATGTAGTGGTTTGATTTGTTTATTGTGATGTTTGGCGAAACCGCGGAAATGTTTGTATTCCTCTGTTTTAAAAAAAAAGAAACTATTCCTAAGTATTCTGAAAGTTTCGATCACTTTTATATGTAGTTTTAGATAAATTAAAATATTTTTTAGGATTTTCCCAACTACAATAGAAATATCTTAAACTTAAACTGTCTAAACATTACCATACAGTAATGTTTGGTAGGTTTGTTTAAATTACTTGGTTAACATGCTGTATTTTGGCCTCTAGGTATTCAGTAACGCAAAGGTATTGGCATCTCTAGAACAAATATTTACGTATCGTTAACAAACGCCTACTGTAGTTGTATAAAGAGATTTTACATTAAGGAAGTGCATAGTGTATGAAGAAACATTGTGGCTGTACCTTACGAGGATTTAGATTTGATGTAATTTAAACAATTACCTTAACTAAGTCATTAGATGAAGTCCTTAAAATATATTTGTATAATGAAAACAATATGACAGGACGTAACAGTTAACACGATACTTATAATGTATAGGAAATATTAACACATTCATTATTAATTTTACTCAAAATAAATATATCTGATGTAAAACAATAGTCACTTCCGTAAGCTAATTATTTATTCAACTCAAAGTAATTATGAAGCTCACAGGTTTTATGAATATGACGTATCAACTATTGTAGCTAAATCTTAAGTTGTACTGCCTTTCTTTTATGATTTCATTCCACTTATTTAAAGACAAATTATTTTGTTCAATAAAGTAAGTACATATATTAATAAAAAATGTATATCTTTATCTATTTTATAAATTAATTCAAGTAAGGCGAGTCTAAGCCCTGTTTGTGTTCTCTTCAGACTGGATGAACCCAACTTTGTTAGTTAACTCATTCATTTAACGGAGACGTTAACCGTGTCTGACTAAAAAAAAGATTCTGATAACTGTCGCGACGAAAAGTAGTTAATTTTCTACCTTACTACTCTTACTCATATTCTATGACGTGAAGCTTAGTTAACCTAAAGTTCAATTGAGTTTATAGTTTCAAGCAGGCCCGTGTTGCTGACATAAATGATTCTTGTGTATAATTTATATGTTTCATCTTTTATATATTGTTATTATATCTTGTGGCTCGTTCTTGTCGTTTTATGATGTTATTAACATTGAATCATATCAAACAACTGTGGTCGGATGAAAACAAGATAATAATAAACGACAGCATTGTTACACGAATGTAACTTAGCGTTGTGTTTATTCTTCTCGACATTTATGTGATCCTTAAATCTCATAACAGACATTGATACTGATAACCGGGTCAGTGGGCTTAATAAATACGGTATCTTTATTAATTTTGGCAAATATTTTCTGTACTTTATTTGCAAGCATAATTCTCTGAAAGTTAAATAATTAAGTCCAATTTTAATACGAAAACTGCGTTTTTAATTGTAGTTGTGTGTTCTTGGCAATGTTATTCGATATTAAAAGTATATTGAATTATAAAATAATTAAATAAGATAAAGAATGCACACGTTATATTTTTTAACATACCTATGTATATATATATGTGAATCATAATCAAATTATGGATGAATATGATAAATATTAACAATTAATCAACATTTTCTGAATAAATTAAAATCATAAGCCCTTGAAAATAAGTTTTATTCTAAAAGAATAACTTGAAATTAAAACTTTCCAAACTATTAGTATAGTTTAGAAAGCGATACACTGAATGAAAAACAGATGCAACTGCTGCTCTTTCACCAATAAAAGCTAATTTAACATAAAAATAACAAACAATGTAATTTGATTATTAAAATAATTTTCTTTATTATTAAATGTTCTATTCCAAAGCGTATATATTATCTTGTTATAAGATTTGTTATTTATAGTGCATTAAATTATGTCGTTGTCTTAAAAGGTAACTGTCACTGTTCAAATTCTTATTATTTATTTATTTATTTGTAATCAACAGCGTATACAGATTATATTTGTACAGTTTTTAAAACTTCATTAAGACTATGGCCAGAGAGATTACATTGTAAAGTGTTTAATATAATATTTTTAACAAAGTGGATAACAAAAAGAGAGTAGGTGCAAAGAAAATAATTGTTAAAACATGCAACTAGAGGATATTAACAGGTATATGGGTATTTTTATGTGCGTGCGTGTGTGTGTGTGTGCTTGTGTGTGTGTGTGTGTGTGTGTGTGTGTGTGTGTGTGTGTGTATGTGTTGGATGATACGCGTCCTCCAAGACGAATGGGTAGGGGCAGTGATTAACTTCAAAATGTATGTTACTAAATATCAGGTCTAAGGTTCTGCCTTTGTTATTGTCAACTGTATTATGTTGTTTCAAATCAGAAAGATTGCATATGTCAATGAAATTCTCCGTAGCGTTTTGTAAATTGGCTGGTCCTTGATTTTGTATTATAGGTCCACTAATTGACCATTTAACATTCGGTAGGTTAAAGTCACCAGCTAGAATGATGTAGTCATTTGGTTGCTTGGAAGTGATTTCAGCTAGACGGGATGTTATTGATTCGAGACGACATGATAATAGGTCGTCTGGAGGAACGTAGATTAACCCAATATGAATGTTTCGATGCCCTTGATTTTTCAAATGTTCACTAGGTATAGTTACCCAAAGGGATTCGACACC
Organism: Danaus chrysippus; assembly: GCA_916720795.1. Classification (NCBI taxonomy): domain Eukaryota; kingdom Metazoa; phylum Arthropoda; class Insecta; order Lepidoptera; family Nymphalidae; genus Danaus; species Danaus chrysippus. Next base: position 12,521,467 of record CAKASE010000044.1, read on the forward strand.
ATGACAAGCCCATTCACTACGATGTTGGATGTGTAATATTTCTAAGGGATTAGCGCCTGATGGTATCCGTAATAAGTACCATAATATTAAGCTGCCACAATTTATTAAATTTAATAGTGTGTAGTTTTTGACTGATTCAGTAACAATGTACCAATTTACTGATTGAGAATTGGGATGATATTGGTATGGCTGAGTTACTATTTGGTTTATTTAAGTGTGTGTATCGTCGTTTAAATGTATGGAATTTGCTTTATGAGTATCCAGGTGAATGGGAAATGTGTATGTAGTGCGTGTATTGTGAATATTTCCAAAACATATATAAAGACGTCAACAATTTAAGAATATATACAGTAAGAAGCATAGTAGAATCTTTACTAGATAATATTGAACGAATTATAATAGCAGCATATTTAGCTATAATAGCAGCATATTTAGCTATATTTAGCTATAATAAAAAGAATTTTATTTATATATGTAATGATATTATTTACTGTATGTTTTTTTATATTTTTTGGCAATGTGTGTGTTGTTGTGTTAAATGTGGTAAGTGTGATTATGAATTTGTCATGTTTTAGTGAACAGTATCCCATATACAGTTTTAAAATTAAAAATGTAACAAAATGTAATTTTAACAAGCTGTAAAAACATGGTATTAACTATCTTATACTTATATGTATAACATGTTATTTTATTTTGTTCAAATCCCTTTCCGAACTTATTGATAAGGCTGGTGATTCTTCGTTCCTTCTTAAAAAAATTGAACAATTTCTGACCCAGATGAACTTGTATGATTTATCAGAAGCGATAAATTTTACCTTATTTAACAACTGCTTGTTCTTTGGGGTTAAGTGTTCGTTGACGTAGAATCTGCGACGATCCCCTCCTAATCCTATATCTGTTGTACTAATGCCTCTAACTTTCCTTAAGCCGGATAGAATTGCATCCTTAAGTTCACGATTTTTTAGTTTTGCAACAAGTGTTTTCGGTCTACCTGGCTTACTTTGCATTGGCTGAACTCGAGAGGCAAATTCAATCTGATCATGTTTAAGGGTAACCCCTGCATGCTTTGCTATCTCAATGACTAAACTAATTGGTGACTCTTTGGGTAGTTCAGGCAATCCTACGATTTCTAAGTTCGACATTCTTGCCCATTGTTGTTGGTGATCAATTTGTTTTTGCAGTTCTGAAACTTCTAAATCTGTATGTGTGATTCTTGCTTCTAAATTTTTACACTTTTCATCCAAGTTCTCATATTCAATACGTAACTGTGCATTTTCTTCCTCTAGTCTCTTAAATTCTTTGGCCATTTCCTTCCTTATTTCCGCAATAAGAGATACCTTTAGTTCGTTGAATATTGATTCCACCATAGGCTTTACTTTGCTATCGAAAATGGATTCCAATTGCTCTAAAATTGCCGAAGAACAAAGCAAAGTACCTTCCAAGTTTTCATTTTTGTGTTTTGTTATTAGATCTTGATTCAAATTAGGCGTGTTAGTAGTTGAAGAAGAAGTAGAATATTTATCAGATTCACTTTCTGTTTGAACTTGTGATTTATTGGCTTTCTTCCTCTTGTCAACCTCCGAAATGGCCACTTTACTGTTTTTATTTTTGCAATTGTGACATTTCCAATGTGCTCTTATACCGACTGAATCTTTACCAATTTTAACACATTCGGAATGGTAGTATAAAAGGCAGTGACTGCACTTAATTCGCTTCTATGTCACTGCAATATTATCAGTACAAATTTTGCAAGTAAAAACCATATTGTTCCACTTTTCACAGTAATTTCTCCACGGTAGAATTTGTATTAAATAAGCAATATAATTCAGGAAAAGGAAAAAAAAAAATAAAAAAATAAAATGTAAATTCTCGACCGAGATCGATCCCTGATTTCTCGATGAAACACAAGTTCTCGCACCAATACACCACAACACTTTTAACGAATGTGTCGAATGTTCTTTAATGCTTCATCGCGTAGTGCTGATCGTAATTTATTTTATTAATGTCAGGTAGGAAGACAAAACAATTTGCACTATTTATTACAATATGTGTTTTACAATCACTTTAACTTTAATTATTGCAGTAATTCACTTGCAAAACACTGTTCGTTCTATGACTAACTTTTAGTTCTATAGATTGCTAACAAAAGCGCGGTTAAGTTTACACTTTTAGAACTGTTTTCGAATTTTTTTATACGGTGCACAGTAAAGACAACATGCTTGTTTGATGGATGACACACACATTCAAATTGTTACATCTTTATATTTTTATTGTCCTGTCATAACCAACTTGTAAGTGTTACATCAAATCTCAAGGCTGTTATCAGAATGATATCCGATTATTATAAAAACATAAAAAATAATATTTAATAAAAATGTAAATTTACTTATTCATGATGTAAATCAGATAGTTGATCAAAGACCAAAAACCAGCATATTTCGAGTCACGTCTAAAAAATATATGAAATCAGCTCTTAGACGAATTACTTTTCGATTGATGGACGAAGAATTTAAAACTATGCAATTATAGTTTCATTAACATTAATACAAAATATGAGTTCGGAAATAAAAATGTCTGTCTATACAGTCTCAACCTCTTGATAACCTTAAGGTTAAATTATTTTATTAATCGATTTATTTAATAAAACTAGTTTAAGGTAATCACGTGAATTATACTAAGTTTCTTTCCTTTTAGCTTTATACCTTAGTCTAAATATATGTATGTATCATTTGGCTTCTATTAAAACTTTCAAATCTTATTAATTATTCAACCTATACATTGTATTTCAAATTAAAATCATAATACAAAGGTTCACCTGTCTTTATATTTACTCCTTAATGAGCCTAGATAAATGAAAAAGTATAATACTCATATTACATCAAGAAGCGGAAATTAATAAAATTTTTCAGAAGGAAAATGTCAGCTTGTTCCTTTTTATTATAATTTGTCCTCCTTGTTATTGTTTTGTTTATTATTTTATTTGTTGAACAGAAATAAGTTTTAATATAAGATTCTATTAATATTCTTTGATCTGTAAAACATATAAATAAGACTAAAAAATATTTCAGACGTGATAAACAACAATTTAAGTTGTACTAATACGATAAAATGTGTATTAATCAGTGTAGTCTGTGGGGTTGTATTAACTGAACCCGGTACTCTGAGAGTCGACGAGCCTCACTGAAATACATCGAGCATTAATTAATAATATTATGAGAGATGGTGAATGAATTGGTAATGACGTCGCTTGGAGAAAAATCGTTCTCTTTTATAATAATTTTGAAAATATAATTTATAAAAACTGACACATATTTTTATGCAATAGATTTTCGTATGTTTATTACATACCCTTAAATTAAAGGAATTCCAAAAAGTAAGACTTAAATTTACTAAGAGCTTTTTAGTGAAAACGACGTTCGAGTTAAAACAAAATATTCTTGAAGAAATATATTCAAAATTAATATTTAATTATATATCACAATTTATGAAACTTTTGCACGAAAGAGTTATACATATTTATATATATTTAATTATTTTTGGCTTCAAAAAAAAACTATTTCAGAATCATATTTGTATAATAAAACATAATTATGTACATAATATATACCTAAAATGTTTTTGTAAAGTCTCGCTAATGTCCTCAGGATTTATTTATTGATTCTTCTCTACACGAGCACGAACACGACCCACAGATTCAGGGATGATGTCATTAAAGATGTTTTATGAATTTTGTATTACTTTATACCTAAAGCTATTAAAAACATTTTGGTTGTATAAGAAACAGAAAAGACGTTTTCATGGAGTTTCAATATTAAGTTATAATCTGTAAGAATAAATATATATTTCTTAACAAAGTTCAATTATAATAATTAAAGGTTAAAAAGATTTCTAAGATATTCGTAAGTGCATATTTGAATTAAATCATGCTTTTACTATTATTTAATTTTACATTTAAACCGATTTTTCCGGATACCTTACTTAATCATGGTTTTAGTAAAGTATCCGGCAGGCAGATGAGAGGAAAGAGTCATATTTGTAGTAATGCTCTTCTTTGTTTTTTCAATGTATGACAGCAAAAGTTACTGTACAGTGTGAATGTCACGTCATCTTTTATATTGAAGACGAGGTTCGAGGATGTTGACACAAACGTGTTTGTTGTGAACTTCTGATGCTCTGTGTTAGATCTGGTGTGATGGTTACTTCAATATAGACAGTGTCTTCATATGTTACCAATGTGCACATGTGTAAAGAAATTATTTTACGGATGGAAAATTAACTAGTTAAATGATCTATATTAAATTTATAAACTTTCTGCGTAATTTACTTAAGGATATATTCTCAATACCACATGTACAAAAGTTCTTTAAAGAGATTTGTATCATCAATTGGAAAATCCATGCTGAGATATTTCCTTGCATCGTGTTTAAAATTAAGTGTCACCTCTCTTATTAGCTAACATCGATTTACTTTAAGTGAAGCTATAAAATAACCCACATATGTTATAAACACAAATTATTACAGAGATAACAAATATCTTATGTATAGTTGTATATACATATATTGGACAGTATTTTGTCCGTAGCTACAACGTACTAAAGGCTTAGTGTCATCATCAAAATGTTATAGTTTTTTTCATCATACTGAAAATTATTATAAAGTTCAATAAAGCTCCTCCTGATAAATTTTTTGATCTATACATTATGATGACATACCTACATATTTTTTCAAAATTTGTTTCAATTCAATTTCTTATTTTTACTCAAGGTTTACGTTGTATGTCTTAGAAATGGCGCTAACAGCTATACTTTTTTTCGTTAAAAAACATCTTAGCGACAGGTAAAATTTCGTCATCACTAATCACTAATCTTTAATAGATTAGTAGATTAGAGAAACAAAGACAGAGTTAAAATAATCCTATATTTGAATAGTATGTAATTAGATGTGTGTTTAGAAGAAGTTTTCATTCTTCTAGTTTGTTTTTCTTTTTACAAACGACAAATGAAACATTAAACTAATAACAGAAGTGAAAAGAAAAGAAAACAAAAGAAAATGGGTATATTTATTCTCACTAGAACATTGGAAGGACTTATGACACATAAAGTCAAAGAACATTGCTTTCCTTTTCCTCATTGAACTGTCTATGAGATGTTTTTCTTTGTCTTCTATTTATGTGTTTCATTGTTACATACATAGTGTCTCTACAACACGAATGAAGGTCGTGTAAATAAAGACTTTAAAATAATGATTTTTATCATTATAATGTTATTTTGGATTTTTTTAATGAGATGAAATTAAAATTACATTTTATATGTTTTCAGACGCATGTGTATTATAAATAAAATTATTTTAATAAAATAATTGTATGTATATTGTGATTATATTTGATTTTAAAACTAACTCAGTTTGATATAAAAGAAAGGTCGTAATTATTCATTATAAGAGCAAATATTTTTAAACTGATAAAACTTTTCTTTATTCAATTAACTGTAGAGTATCATATTTTTCATGATATTGGAACTTAGTTAGTGTTAATAACTGTTAAATAAATGTTTTTGTTCAATCAATAATTTTAAAGGCTAAACCTAACTTTACATTTCACCTAATTTTCATTGGTTTCTTATACATTTCTTGTACTTTGAGAGAATATTTTAAACCTTACAGCTATTAAGATACATTATCTGGATTCATCTCTGGGTTATGTCCGAGTCCTAAATCGTTTATTTTCTAAAGTGTCTGTATTTGTGTCATACAGTGTCGGTATTCTATAATGTTAAATTAACGCAATGTAAGTTGCTCAGTCATTCAATTTCTAATTGCCTAAAAGAAGAGAAATTGTTTATAGTTTAAATCAATTTGATTATTATTATTAACATTTATAAAAAATAGTAACTTAGTTTAAAAAAATCCAATAAAGTATTGATGACTAATAAAGTGTGAATGAAACTAATATTTTTAATAAACTTAAGGCAATCTGGATATCACTGTGTTAATGGTGTTTCTTAACCTAATGAGAAATACTGTATATTTTCTTTTAATTATTCGTTGTTTAGATTTGAGAAAAAACGTCGTGGTTAACTTTGATTGATTCAATTTATAAATGGCATATGAATGTATATTGTGTATATACATACATACTTTGGATATATAATCTTCTAAATAATGTCATTATATAATAATAATGTATTCAAATATCTTGAATATTGTTTAATGTATCAAAACTGTTTAGCATAATTGTAGGAATGGTGTCCCAGCAAAATTTAACCAAAATTCCTCAATATAAAGGTTCACAGTAAACAGTAACAGGCTTCTACAATATGTTAGCGTTTCTCCAGTGTCCTCAGTATGTTCTTTTATTTTATTTTTTGTTTATTTATACAATAAGTATATGACAAGTTTTAAGGTAAGGTTACATAACAGATCCTGTACTAAGATCGTCAGAAGATTTCTCCTAAGCTATAAATTCTGCTATTGAATTTCTGGAGATCATTTATTCTTCTTATTTTTTTTTCACTTTTGTTTGTTCTATAAATAAAAAACAAATAAATAAAGTAGTTTTTTGGAGTCAGCATCATTGTCTTCTATTTATTAGTTAAATTCAAGTCGACACCTCATTTTATTTTCTCTCCCAGACCAGAGTAAATACTTGGTTTTAGGTATATGTTTCAAGGGATATTTCATAATGTTTATTAATGAAATATAAAAAATAAAATAATTGCAAACAATATTGTATATTGTGATATTGATATGATAGAATACATTAAATTAGTTGAATTAACATCAAAATAACTTTAACACTAAAAATCTGAATTGTCAATGTTGTCATTGATAATATTTCGTCGTCATTTATTTATCATTTATTTGGATATAACAAGCTGTCACTTTATTCATTAACATTGGGTTAACACTCACAGTTTTATTAGTTACAGTGATTTATTATTACAAACACAGATATGTTTTTTCACCTCTTGAGGTATTTGTCTAGGGCCCAGTGATTTATTCTGCCTTGAGTGATAATATATCCTGGAAACAAAGTACACGAGATACTTTTATCCCCGTTAATAATGATTGTTAGTTTTAGTCTTAAATAACCTTCAAGAAAAATATATTTGTAAATTATATATTACTTTATTACCATTCCTGTCTTCGATTTGTTGTTGTTGTTTTTTAATAAAAAATATTTTGTTTATTTTAGCTTCTTTTTATTTCTCTTTATGGATTTCTTTTAAGTTTTGTAAAAAAATGGTATAGGTAAGTATGAACATTCAACAGTATGTATGGGAAAAGATTATATTTGTATATACTCTTCAGAACAATGATAGAAAAAATGCGTGTACATTTTAATATATTCTAACATATTGTTTAGTTCTCATACTTTTATAACTTAATAAATATTCATAATCTTAAGGGATCTCTTATTGGTGATTGTCACAAACAAGGTTATCTATACTAATATTATAAAGCTGAAGAGTTTGTTTGTTTGTTTGTTTGAAAGCGCTAATCTCCGAAACTACTGCTTCGAATTGAATAATTCTCTTTGTGTTGGATAGTCCAGTTATCGAGGAAGGCTGTGGGCTATATAACATCACGCTACGACCAATAGGAGCAAAGATATAGTGGTAAATGTGTAAAAAACGGGAGAAATTATTTCATCTTTGAAGCCTTCCGTTGCGTGCGCCGTGAAAACGGTTCAAGATACACAAAAAATATGTATCAAAGAATAATAGCTTTTTTAATGATCTAAAAAACACTCCGAAACAGTATATGTCTATCTTTTAAGATTAACTCACAAAAACCGTTTTTATGGTACCTAATTTGGTCGAAATAATTTGTGTTGGATCAACATAATAATATTAATCTTTATTCAAATAAACAAATAAATATGTTGTTGGTTAAGAGTACTTCATTGTGAATAAAAAAAAACATAGGTTTTATCCTGAAAATTCTACGGGAACTCGACCATTCCGAAAACCCCACAAGAACGGGAACTATGTGGGAAGAACCAAAAATCTGCCGTAAATCACTATTCCACGCGGACGGAGTCGCGGCAAAAGCTAGTAATTTATATATAAAATATGTTGTAGGTAGGTTCACATTAATAAATATAGTTTAATGATTAATGCGTTTACTTCTAAGTCGTTTCAACTTGATTCTTTAAATTGATATACAGAAGTCATTATATCTTAAACTTTATTAAATCACTAGCTTTCCGCCCGCAGCTTCGCCGCGTGGAGTTCGATTATATCGCGTTTCCAAGAGAACCTTTCAAAAGTCTGGGATAAAAACTATCCTATGTTCTTTCTCAAGGTCAACTCTATCTCTGTACCGAATTTCATTAAAATCAGTTCAGTGGTTTAGGCGTGAAAGCGTAGCAGACAGACAGACAGACAGACAGACAGACAGAGTTACTTTCGCATTTATAATATTAGTAGGGATTGTTTGTTCCTCAACTAGTACACAACGTCTAATCTCATAATATTTTCATACATGTATATACTAATTATACATCTGTATTATCTTGAGCACAAGTCTCCAACTTCCTTATTTGCTTGTTGTACCGCGTATTAGTTATTATTAAGTAGACTGTTTCGTAATGCTCACAGCCGCGAGGGTCCCCACGGGAGGCCGCGATTGACTGCCGAGTACAACTAGTCACTGTTTTAATAAAAACTAGTTTTTGCCCGCGACTTCGTCCGCGTTAATTTCATCATCTTCTTCTTCTATATATATAAAAATGGATTGCTGTTCCTTAGTCTCGCTAAAACTCGAGAACAGCTGAACGGATTTATCTTAGTTTTGAAATGTTCGTGGAGGTTCAGGGAAGGTATAAAATCTGAAAAAAATTGATTCATTACTGGGAAAACCATAAAAACAGCCCTTTTCTATTTCCCATACAAACGTTTTTTTTGACATTAGATTTGACAACTAATATGTCAATCATTCTGTCGCACTTCAAAACACGCAGATTTATGGCTTACAGGTCAACTCCAAAAATATAAATAAAAAACGTAATAGATATTTCTTGATTATAGGGCGATACGAAGTTCGCCAGGTCTTCTAGTTAGTAATAAGTATATGTATAGCTGACCGGGCGAACTCTATTCCGTCCTAGTTGCCATAAATAATCAGGTTTTTCCTGTTTCAATCGAACAGAATGATTGACATATTAGATAGTTGTCAAATCTAATGTCAAAGAAAACATTTGTATGGGAAATAGAAAAGGGCAGTTTTTAGGGTTTTCCCGAAAATGAATCAATTTTTCTCACCTTTTATACCTTCCCTGAACCTCCACGAACATTTCAAGACTAAGATAAGATAAATCCGTTCAGCTGTTCTCGAGTTTTAGCGAGACTAAGGAACAGCAATCCATTTTTATATATATAGAAGATTAATATTCTGTTAATAACTGGTCTTCTTTTTAAATCTCAAAGTTTAATGTTTATTCTATTTTTTCAAGACACTCGATGTGACACTGTTTCCCGGATTATAAAAAAAAATGGTTCATCAATTTAAGAAATCAAAATGCCGATATTGGAAAAGTAAGAAGCAGAGATCAACGTTGTGATTTAAATATATCAGTTTGAGTAAATAACGTTATGATTGTCGGTGACAGGGAACACGAATATGAAAATTTTCTTAAGATATGAAAACAAACTGTTTTATTTGAAATAAGAGGTGAGATAATAAAAACCTATAGTAAGGATGGTAGTCTCTACATAAGGAATTAATATATATTTTTTTAGTAACTAAAAAAAGAAAAGGTTTAATTCAGTGAAGCAGTTTAATTAAAATATGATCGTTAAAATAATTGACAATTTTACATTCACAATAATAATGTATGTTTTTTTAATCAAATACTATTGAGATTCGTAAAAATGGTTCATGTTTTTATTGTAGAAATCCTATATTATGTATAAACTATGTTATTTTCATTTAATATTTAAATGATTTATAAAATCCTACCAATAAAATTATATCATAACATTAGTTTGTCATATTGGTTTAAGTTTTGTATAACTAAATATATTTTAATATTTTTTTTAGTTTTCTAAAATCTTTGGCTACCAAATTGAAAGCTATGAATTAAAAAAAAATAACTTCATAAATTAATAGCAGAGAAATTAAAGATACATAGTAATATATGTTATAAGTAACTTAGTATATATTAAATTTCAATGAAATCAAGGGAGGAGTCGCTCACAAGAGTCGTTAAGATTCAACGGAATTAATTAGTTCAAGAGTGTAATATCCTCACTCACTGCTATCAGGATCTCTTGGCTTAAATGAAATGCCAAATTTATTATGAGAATGAGATGAAATGTCCAGATAATATATAATTCATTGGAAAATTTTAAATTAATTTTATATACATCATTACATGTATAAAAAAACATAATTGTAAAATATTGTCAAAAACAAGGTTTTTTATTAATTATGTTCCAATCTTTGAAGAATATGTTCTTACCGTATTTCGACTGGGAACGATCAGAAACTGTTATAATCTAAATATTTGAAATAAAACACATCAGACATAGTCCTCGACTAGTTCATTAATAACCTATAGTTAGAAGACATATATCTCAAAAGATACATATTACTGAAAAATGTTTTTCTGTTATATGGATAAGTATAAATATGCAATAACTTCATACTTATATGTATATTGGGTATTATTTATGAAATACACGACAAGCTTTAACGCGAATTAACGAGAATATTAAACATTTGTACAAGGTGTAAACTAAAATAATAAATAAATTTACATACTTTCTATATTTGCATGATAAATTATTTATTATACATACGCAAATGTAAAGTTCTATCAACAATACTAGTAATAATTGTATAGTAAACATAAAACAGTCTTGTAGTCTTCAAGAAAATTGGTTCAACCAAGTTTAGATTACATTCAGTTGTCTGTCTGTTAATTGCCAACAGTTTACTAACCACTGTTAAAACATATTATTAATATATACAACCTGTGTGATTGACTAACATATTATCATATTTATTAAGGACAGAGTTCAACGCTAACCATACGATTCTATAGCTTTAATATTATTTCGATTAATCGAAAAGCCATTTCCAATTCGGTTGTGTTATTTTATTTGTTAGTTAGCAATTATTAGTTTGTAAAGATCTATTTCTATTTTAAATGAAACTAAAAGAAACCTGTTTTCGAAGAAAACTTACAATGTCTTATAAATTCTTTCATTAAAGATAAGGAAAATTGTGAAATGTCATAAGTTCAAATAAGACAATATTTTTTATTCGGATTTATTTTTCTTTTTCTATAAAAAGTTTTCCATGTTTATGAAACAAAAATGCCTTTTATCCTCAGGGACTGTTTATATTAGAATTTCAGAGAGTTTATCAATAATATATTATTATGAATCACAAAACAAACAAGGACTAGATAGATGCAAATTAGAATAATTTAATGTATAGTTTCTTGTTCAAAATTATTCAAACAGATAATTTTTATATTTTGCTTTATGAGAAACTAACAAACGAGTAGACGGCCTACTTAATGGACAATAGTTAAAATCGCCCATGGAATCTTATGTTGCGGATGCGTTGCCAGCATTGATTGTTAAGGAAGAAAGACTACTTCACGCCGATCTTCTCTGATAGAGTGATATTGCCCCGGTCAAGCCAATCCATGTTCAAGCTGTAGTATTTCACCATACCCTGGCTAGCCATTTTATGAAATGGAAAATATCTCGGTTTTTATATGTAATCAGAAATTAAAAAAAATTATTAGTAAGCAGGTGTATTGCGGCCAGTACAAAAATATTCTTATTCAATATAAAGTTTACGTGGGCTCGTGAATGACTTTCGACTTAAAGAACGAATTTTGATACCATTAAAATGTAACACAGAAAAATTTACATATACCATACAAATTAAATCACTTGTTAATAAAAAAACAAAGCCTTTTTTACGAAACTAACTTAGATTTCATATATAAGGCGAAATCAATTAAATTCATCAAAATCTTCAACAATTTGCTAACTTTCGACAAAAGTGTTTTCTTGATCGGTTTTAGAAATTATTAAATACCGCTATTGTTACGATGAAACCATTTAATTAAAGAGACTTACTTGCAAATTGAATCCTCTATTATTTCAATAATATTTAAAGGTTATTAATAATTACAATAAGGTATAATTTAAGCCATTATAATGATATAGAAAATAGGTAAGTTAACTACATGTGTGTTTGTATGTGGTTTCGTAATACCATACATACATATGTACATACATAATACATATTGACAAAAAATATTGGAACATCGAGATAAATAAATAAACTATTGTTTGCTAACTATAGCATCTTTTTTGTCGACCTCACACAGTTAAAACACTGAATATATTTAACTTGATTAATTTGAATCATCAATGACCTTAGCTCCTTCCATTCACTGCTTTTAATTTTCAATTTCTTAAGGTAGGTAAGTTAACATAAATATATCTTTAAAGCGAAAATATTTTTACCATATAATTCTTACTACTTTTAGAAACACCTTTTTGTATGTTATAAATTATATTTTAGAAGACGTTTCTGTATTCACTAAAACAGACTCTTTACAAATATGAGTTATAAAAAGTTTTATAAATCGTTTTCGTTTTTTATACATTTTCCCTTATAATAATCAGATAACAATTTCAAGTATTTATACGACTTTAATATTTTTAAACAGGTTGTGTCTTCTTTATCCTTGAGATGAATGAAGTCACAATGAACATTTACTAAATTTTCCTACCTACCTACGAGAGCTCATACTCTAAGAGCCAGTGATTAATAACCCTCCGAAAATACATATATCACAGGAACAAGGGTGCTTACACTACTTCTTTCTCTGTGTTTTATGTCTCAGTCTACATTAATTCTATTGTATAGTGGATGTTAAATTTCATGAAAAACATTGTTTTTCAGTAAAATCAATATTCTTGTTGTTGTTGCTTGATAGAATTATGAAATATTCAATCATTCTTTGAACGATACTATTGTATTATTAAAAATTTGATGCACAGTTTTATAAGGATATTAAATTAGCTGTGACTTTATGATGGTTATGATTTAGTGAATAAATTTAAACAATAATTTTCCTACAAGTTCCTTCTTTATGAATAATAAAAATACTTTGTAATTAATATATCAGTAGAAGTATTCTGTTAAAGTTGATAAGACCCTTTTTTTTGATGACGCAGGGAAACTCTTTTCACGAGCCGTCCAACCGGCCTTGGTGGGGCCGGAAGGGATGAGTAAGACTCGATCTGGGCAGGCCCCTACTCACTAAAACCACTGCGAAAGCCATCGGCCGCTATGTCGGTCTTCCCCGGATCTGTCAGCGACAGGGCACACCAGCGACTGGCCGGTCCTGGCAAAGACCGGACTTAGTCCCTCGGAGAATGGGGGCGACCCCGGCAATTAGGCTCTAGTGAAACCCCGACTATGCCGGGCTTTCACTGGAGCCGGGTTACAAAGTTGATGAGACCCATGTGAATAGTTTTTAAATCAACTTTAAATGATTTTCGAATCGTTCGTAGATCATCGTAATCTTAATAACGATCTATTTTTCTTAGATACTTAAATAAATTATGTACCTTAAACTCCATATTATAAACTCCATATTAATATATAATAGATAATCGTGAACATCGCTAGTAAAAAAAGTAAAGACATCGATGTCAATTCAAGATATAATTTTAAAAATAATTTGGAAGTTGAAAAAATATCAATTAATTTATTAAAAATCATATATGACAAAACCCACATGTAAATACATATGTAAAATTAATATTTTATTGAAATACTGTACACTAAAGAAAAATATAGTTCGTTATAGAGATAGATAGATAGATAGATATATCGTATAGAGATATATTTAGTATTCATACGATATTCTTAGTTTTAGTATTATGATAAATGTCACATTTTACTATAGTTACAATAAAGTAATTATTATTATAATTAACTTGTCAATGGGACCAGTTACTTATCTCGTTATAGATAAAGACGGCCACATTTACAATAAATCACAAAATATTACTTTTATTTTTCAGCCACAAAGAGGCTCATTTATATTTTTTGTACAAACATTCTTATGTTCTAATAACAATATATTGATAGATGGTTATAATGGTGATCATTACAGATAATAATGAAGAAAATTTATAGCATTTATTACTTGATTTTCTCGTAATTTGTTGTTGAGACAACTGTTTTGTGAGTAAATGATTTTCTTACTGTTTTGATTTGATGACAATACTTTTAATGAATGCCTATTCTACTTAAAAGTTTTGATAATATTCACTGTTATATAATATTTATTTTTATATCGAAATCTTCTTAGATCTATTTAAAAAGATCACCTGGGTATTATAACTATCGTTTTATTGCATCAATAAAGTAAATTAATCTAGTAAAATTTAAACTAAAGTTTTAAACGTAATTTTTAAAATTAAAAATAAAGAAATATAGTTTTTTATCACGATTTTTACCAGAAATTTTGAAATACTACCGCTTCATTAATTTTAAACGTACTCTATAAGGTGAAGACATAACATGTACATTGTACACATATTGAGCTTGTGGAAATTGTGGCTTAAGAATTGAAATAGAAGACATTATTAATTTGTTCACTTTAGACACCCATAAAAGTAGAGAAAAGTTACTGTATAAAAATTTTGAAGATGTATGCAATATTAATTCTTATTGGAGACTTAAACTTGTTTCCGGTCTCATTTTATTCCACTTTAAATAACATATGAGAGATACTTGTATATATGTATATGTTTTCATATATCCTTCACATGTTGTGAACAGTGCCAAAGGGGATTTAAACTGAGTATTGGAACAAACTAAATGATTTAAGAGCGCGGTAAGCTCGGTGAAGTTCTGTATTAGAGCCAGTAAATATTAAATGCTCTCTATTTAAAGGATTTAATGTTTGTCATCTCTTAATATACGATGAAAATTCAAGCCTATTTTTCTTAATTTTTTAGTTTGAATTTAACATTTTTGCTAGTAATATGCAAATCTTCTTAGGAAAATAATATATTTACACCTACAGATATTTAATCTTCAACATTGTGTACATTTAATTGTGAATAAGTGAATGAGGTGAATAAGTGATAAGACAGTTTAATTGTAAGACTGTAAGTAAAGTATCACATTTATGTCAAATGCGAAATAGATCACTTCGCTTAGAGTATAAATTTTGTATCGAACACATCATAGTTTTAACTTTGAAGGCATGAATCTTGAAGTAAAAAACAATACATAAAAGACAACAATGATCAGTGAAGTCTATAGTACCTATATAACACATGTAAGTTTTTAACTTTGAAAATAAGAAGAAAATAAATATGAATAAATTTAAAATTTTAGAAGGGACGTAAATTACAGACTAGATTTTTATGGAATCTTAGTTGAATGTAATTGTAGACGTAAATCACAATGCGATCTAAGACTTTCACGAGCTATCATTAAAAAGAAACTAATATTTTCAGATTATTAGCGTATTTTATTATTTTTAAAATTTCATTTATGTAAATCATATTTTAAATGACCATTGCAATAGATCGAGGTGACACTAAAAGATCCCAACATATGAAGACTCTGCGTTTTAATGTCTTGGTATGAAATTTTTACTATTAAAAAACATGCTATCATTGTTATAAATGAATATTAAAAAGTGATATGTAGATTTATATGTTAAATAAATACAATAAGAATAAAAAACGTTATATGTTAAATATTTATTTAATATTTCAAGTATTTACTAGAAATTATAACTCTCATATTGAATACGCCTGCCTGTTGTTAGTTGTTACTTACATAAGCCTCAGTTTTACTAGTTAATCTTAATCATTTTTCAATTTCCGTATAGCGGTATCATGAACACTTCAGTGAACACATTGTATATGATTTCAACAAACACTGTTACCAGCAGAAGAGAGAGATTCAACAGAATGAAATCACATTGAAGAGAAGCTAATACCAGCGGAGCTTGGCCGAGGAGAGCTTTGTTCACTCGCTTGAAACGGATTCAATGTATTACAGATGACGCGTTGTTACTTTTATTTGAATACAGTTAATTCTTCTTCTTCTTCTACCTGGCCATTTCCCAGCTATAGCCAGGGTCTGCCTTACATGTTGTGAATAGTTTTTGGCTATTTGTTTTTACGACCGGCCGGCCGCCTGCCTGACATCAACCCTCTTTTGGGAATCAACATTAATAAGTGATGTCTACATACTTTTTTAGAAAGTACATATGATTCGGAAAAATCATATTGGTACTTGCCCGGGCCAGGATCGAACCCGCGGCGTCGTGCAAGAGAGGCGGGCCTTTTAACCACTAGGCCACCACTCAGTAACTTTTTAATTGACATAATTAACTGAATACAGTTAATTAGTTCAATGAAAATTAACATCCTAGATTCTTCCTATTTATGTATAAAAAACCTTTTGAGTTATTAATTTGACTCTATTCATATATTAATTATGTATGAACATAAAACCAATATTTTTTATATTGTTTATATCTTTAATAAAGTTTATTTGCGGTGAGAGAAGGACAACATAGTTGATATTCGTCAGGTCGGTTGAGATGTCATGATTAATAATTTAAATATTAGACACGAGTGAGTCTGATGTTTAGTTTTATAAATAACATCTGAATCATTTTATTCTCCTCACCTCTACAGTATTGTTTGTGTACATTGAACGTACTTGTGAGGTGTGACTGTTATTTTGATTCATCATATTATATTCCGACTTCTCTCGCCTTTGTGTTTCATAGTGATGGAACGTTTAAGACCCTTGAATGAGTACAAAAGTACATCTTAATTTTGATGTCGTACAAAACAAAATTAGGGTAAGTTGAACAAATGTATGTATTTTTAAATGATAAATAGGTCTACATACGTGATGTGACTGTTACATAGCAATTAGATTAATAAATATTAACGAATACAGAAGCAAGAAAAAATCTGACAAAGTATATCATCAGTGACCCGGAATTGGTTGCAAAATTTCTTTTGACCTTTAACATAATTGACACGATTTTACTGATAAAAAAATACTTAAAAAATAAAACTGCGGATTCTTCTCTCAAATTATTTTTTTATTTGTTTTTATTCAAAGCAAGAAATTTAAAATTAAAGTTAATTAATATGAAAATTATTACGAAACGTTCTCAGTTACTGAATTTGAAATGAAAATTAAAATATTATGTAATAGCCTTTTAAGGAAATATAATAAACTTATTAATATTTTATTATATTTTCTTTTATTTCCATTTCCTGGTAATATTTCGAACACTTGCTTTTAATAATAAAACGGTCCACACCCGGGGCTGTAAGTCGGAGCATGTCGCCTTAAATTTTAAATTTATTGACTAGGAGGTACATATATCTGTCAATAAGCTCTGTTTGCGCCGTAATAAAAAAACTATAAAGTTTAAAAAAACCCACTGTAAAATAAAGCTGACTGGGAACAATATTTTAGAATTAAAAATCAGAGACAGATATTAGAAACTAAATAAATAAAATATAAAATGAAGATTCCCCTGAGCATTTCCTGTCCGCCTATACTATACATTTTAATTTAATTTTATGTCATAATAGTAGATAAACCTTTATAATCTCTTCAGAAGGACTTAGATGCTGTTTCTAAATGGTGCTCTAATAATCATATGACGTTAAATACAGAAAAGTGCTTTGTAATAAGCTTTACACTGAAAAGATCGAAAAAAATTCTTTTTGATTACACATTAAACGAAAAAATACTTTCACGCAAATCCACCGCGAAAGACCTAGGCGTGATATTTGACGATAAACTCACATTCAGGGACCATTATGACTACATTACTAACAAGGCTAACAGATTGTGCGGATTCATAAGCAGGAGCACTAGAAGTTTTAAGAGTCCAAAAACTTCCATACATCTATACTGTACCATGGCTCGCAGCGTTTTGGAATACAACTCGGTCATATGGTCACCCAACTACAAAATACACTGTGATAAGGTCGAGGCAGTACAGAGGAGGTTCTTGCGATTGCTTAGTTCTCGCCATCGGTACGGACGTACACTCGAAAGCTACAACGACAGGCTCAACCGTTTCGGACTGCAAACGCTTGAAATGCGTCGCAATTGTAACAGCTTAGTGTATTTGCACAAAATTATTCACGGTGTCGTTGATTCACCCACGCTTCTAGGCTCCATAAATATAAACATCAACTTTAAATTCCGACACCCCAGAACATTTATCCTGGATGTATATAATAACAATATCTCGTATCACAATCCTATCGGACGTATGTGTCGCGCTTACAATAGGGTCTCTCTTGAGGACGACGGGTTGGATAGTATCGACGTTTTCAACAGAAACCTAAAGCTATTTAAAAAACGATTGGTTTCGGTTAACAGCCAGGAATAGTGATCGTATCTATATTATTTGTTTATGTTTTTATGTTTCATTATTTTTCATTTGTAAGTGTGTTGTGTTAGGTACGTATTTTTGAGTGCTGATGTGTTTTTTTTTTTTTTCTTTTTTTATAAGTGAGATACTTTGTATATAATCTGTGTTCGCATAATTGTTGGATTGCAACTCAGTTCATTTATAATGTTTGCTCATTAATTATTCGCATGTTTAGTTGTAATCTGTTGTGTGAACCGTTCAAAATAAATAAATAAAATAAATAAATAAATAAATCTGAAGTGGTCACCCTAAATATAATGTCGTTGGAATTTTAGCTCCACCGGGACCTTTATACATACATATGTATATAGCAAGATATAATGACGACCTTCAATATGGAATTGAGTGAGGGACTGACACGAACATCCTTTAGGGTAGTCTTAACTGATCTACGCTAGTTAAGGTTTTAAATTATTAGGCTTAGTATAGTTTCAATAGGTATACAAATTATTAAACTCAACATGTAAAACTATTGGGAAAAAGTTACTACCGGGTGTCGATAATGAAACATAAAACTTAGCAACCTGTAAAGAGGAATGAAATTTAAATTGATTTAAAATGTTACCAAAATTAATCCATTCAATATAAATTAAAAGCGAAATTCAATTTCATGAACAGGAATCACATTCCATCAACATTTCTCTAAATCATAATGTTCATCATACATGACTGACATACGTAAGCATCTCTGATACTTAATGTATGTATTTAATTACAAAGTAACTTTTGCATCGTTTCATAATTTGTGTATACAACTTTCCTTGAATTTACCATGAACCATCTTAAAATAAGAAAGTTCATACCTTTCGTTTTACTAAATAATGAAAACGTAAGTCAATCCTATGTATGATTATGTATAAATTAATTTAATTCTACTTAAATTGCTTTTCATAATGATGTAAGCCATTTTGGTCACCAATTATTCGATTGAACGCCTCACATGGGCCAGTAAATCTTTGAATGTAATTCATTTATTTTAATTCATTTGATCCATTGAGTTTTTTTTACCTAATAAAATATTTAATAAATCATTGCTACTGATCGACACAATGTTATTTATGGTCACTTCTCATTCATTCGATGTGGAAAAGCTAGCCTATTCTGGTTTAGAACCCCCAAAAATAAATTCCTTAAAGTTTTTAACAAAGAAAAGTGAATGTAAATATTTGTTATAATACCTCAGACATGAAAATAGGTCAAGAGAATGTGAATGTACAATAAATGAAATAAAACTCTTCATTTTATAGATAACCAAATGTTAAGTAAGAAATTAAGCATATATTTTTTATTATCTCAATGACTTCGTTGCATGTTTGACGTATATACGAGTTTACATTTGGTCGATTATTTTGTTAAACCAGTTTATTTAATATACATATGTACACTTATTACGTTAATTATTTATCACTAGCAAAACTTTTAGTTTTCATAATTCACTTGAATACTTCTAAACTTTTATTGACTATTGTTTCAAACTAAGTCCACACTAGCGTATTTTAATGCTCGTGACTATATACACTCATTGATTAGTTCTAGATAGTATAAATACGAAGAATTGACAGCTATCTGTCTTTTCTTTTAAGTCAGTCTCTATGTCTTGGTGTATATATGTACTTCATTTAAATATAATCAATTCCAGATGTATTTTGGTTAAAGTCCAAGTTAATAATTCTGTCCCGAAGGTGATTATTGAACCTAACCTGACCTCTTCGAGCTCTTCCGTTCGGGACCTTCAGAAAATATCCCCTTCTCTAGTGCTTCGATTAACCAATTATGTGTTTAAAATACATATATTGTGTTTCTCTATATTTACTTTACGTATATAGATTTCAATTATTTTTAAGTTGGGTATTAAGCATTGTATATATTCCAATTTGTTGGTAATATGGTGAACGTAACAACAATTGTAACTTATTAATTTCTTTGATCTGGATATTGCTGAACTTTTCGGTGTTTAAAAAAATTCAAGATATACATACTTTTGGAAAAATATATTTCTATATGAAAGGATTATGATATGCTGACCTAACTACAATTTTCGTACTTTTTACTTGACATTTTGTAGACAGGGTTTATTTTAAAAAGATCCTAACATCGTCGTCACAGTTGATTAATTTTGAACTTTTCAAAACAATATGCATATATTTAGGTGCACCAATGAATTGGGATGGCCAGGCTGTTTTTCGTTTACATTAATAATAGTTTAAAAATAATAGAAAAAACACGCTTTTATAGCTAACCGAACAAAAAAATATATATGTAATAATTTTTAATTACCAAGAAATTATTTTAATTCAAAGGAAAAAACGTAGGATGCTCGATATTCAATGCTACAATCATTCTAGTGGCAACTTTTGGGAGGAAAGATATGAAATGTTGTAAAATACACCCCACGCTTTTTACTCTGAATTAAAATAATTTACTTTGTAATTGAAAATTATTTTCTATTTTTCAGTTCGGTTAGCTATTAAAGCGTGTTTGTTTTAGTTCTTTTAAAATATTCCTTATTTTAAATTTTTTAGTTCAATTAATTTTAAAAAATAAGCCCAAACCACAGACATACGGTGACCGCGCACTAGCTCTATCTCTCTCACTCCACTACAGAGGATCTATAAAATAAGACATATCCTGGCGGTCCTAATAAAGATATGAAAAACTGTTGTTAAATATTCCATTGTCTTCAGTCTTTGATACATATGCAAAGTTTCAAAATAATTAGATTTCTGGAAAGAGGTCAAAATCGTGCTCAAAGATTACCTTACATAGCCAATTACATACAACCCACGCTTTTATGAAATTGTGCTAAAAATATAGATCATGAAACATTCCTCTAGATCACCATTAGAGTTTGAAGAATCGAATAGCTTATTTATCGATATGCTGAATTAACATCGAAATCTGGTTTGGCGAGTCGTAGTGCAATTAAATTTTAAGAAACTTTTATTCTATTTATATACAATGTGTAACATTGAGAATATAATTGTTTCTTATGAGTTTTAATCTCCTATATATATAAAAATGGATTGCTGTTCCTTAGTCTCGCTAAAACTCGAGAACGGCTGAACCGATTTGGCTAATTTTAGTCTTGAAATACTCCTGGAAGTCCAGGAAAGGTTTAAAAGGTGAGAAAAATTGGAATAATTGCTAGAAAAACCCTAAAAACAGCCCTTTTCTATTTCCCATACAAACGATTTTTTGACATTAGACTTGACAACTAACTAATATGTCAATCATTCTGTTCGATTGAAACAGTAGAAATTTAATAAATACCAATACCGGGTTATTGAAGACGGGATAGAGTGTGCCCGGTCAGCTATACCTATATTACTAATGAAGACATTACCGCGGACGAAGACGCGGGCAAAAACTAGTATTTAATAAAATATCTCATGAGTGACGTAATACTGTGTGTCAAACAAATTAATGAAGCGGTTTAATACCCTTTAAAATAAGATAATATTTCAATATGTTTACAAAAATTCATTGAGGTAAGAAACTGGACCAATCTTGTTAAAATTATTTGCAGTAGTTAGGTATACAATGATTAATTTGTCTTATACACAAACATGAAGAAATATTTGGTTTGAAGAAAAATTAAAAAAATATATATTAATTATGCAGGGACTGTCTTTTATAAATTGTCCGTATCTTTAGCTTACAGTTAAAATTAAAATTTATTACATGCACCTTAAGTTTAGATAACAAATAACTTGATATCAAGTATAAATATTTTTAAAATGTGAAACAATTTGTCCATACAATATTAAAGCTATTTCTGTCTGCTGCTCCACTATATATTTCAAAGTTCTCAATGAAATAACTTACTGTAAGGAGCTTCATCCTCATTTACATAATGAAATTCGCTGTCCGTCAGTGAGCGCCTCATCAATATGAAATATAAGCTATAAAACATATTTTAGATGTTGATCTTAAAATCCACTTTGTGCTTTATACTACCATTTACTTTACTATAGCTGATTAAATTTTATTTAACTGAAGTGCAGCAATGGTAAGAAATACAGTTCTTTCAGACTGGATCGTATTTAAATAATTTATGTCCTAGTTTTCAGCATTGTGTTACATCGTCACGAATGATAGTCGGATCGGTAAAGTGTGTTTACACTTTACTGCGGTCGGTGGTGGACAATTAGTAGAGTAAGCCCGCACGAAAGTTTGCCCTGAAAACTTTATATAACCACAGGATAACCCTGCTAGTATAAAAAAACTGGTAGTGTTATTGTTCTATTGCAAGGAGTCCAACACTAGTCTTAGAAACTACGGCCTCATTTCCACCTTCCATTCGAGGAAACGCAGCCATTAAAGTCTTCTTCACGCTGATTTTCTGTGAAAACGTGGTACTTCTTCAATCGAGCCAACCCATAATTAAGGCTTTAGCAACTTGACCAGAGCTAGACTCCTCTATCTTTTCGATTTATGTAATTTTGAGTTAGTTGACGTTTCAAGACAGCTTGATTCGTCTTTTGTATTTCATTTTATGTACGGGTATATTACGTAATATGAGTTTTACTTCCAATTGTAATACTCTAAAATACATGTGAGTTGTCATTGTTGTTATGGACTTATATAAAATTAAAACTCCGATAAATGATACTGGAACATTAACAAGACTCTTAAATTTTATTATAACATTGCAACTCGTTAAGAGATAAAGGTAGTAGATATAATTGACATGTTATTTCTTTATTTAATAAAAAAATCTAGTTTGTAACTATCAGTCTTTTTTAAGGGCAAATGGCATAAAATGGCCTTCTCGTGGTATAATTATGTATAATATTAAGTTTCATGTATAAACCCATGTTATATTCTAATTAATGTAAAGTAAGTTATTTTATTTTTTAACGAAAGATAAAGAAGTAAACATGTGATTTCAGACCCTTTGCTTTTGAGAGTTTCATTGCAAAAAGAAAATGCTAGAAACTTAGAAAATACTCTATTCCCCTCGAGTGTTCGCACTTGAGAATAAATTTTATTCAATGGTCTCCACAAGTTATCTGAATTAAAGTAATGAAAGTTTTTTAAATTCGATCTAAATTTCTTAAATACATTTGTAAGATGAAAGACAATTTACAATTTTATTACAAATTCCATCTAATATTTATCAAGGCACTCGTTCTATTGAATTTTATTTCCATTAATTTTAAGTATACTCACCAAGTAAATACCGCCACAAGGATCACTTTCAATTTGAACATGTTCAATTAACTTTATTTTTTTACTGCTTCAAGTATTCAACGAATTTTATTCAAAACTTACATCGAATTAGTCATGCACCATTTTTTATTCTAATTTTAATTTGAATATTTGCTTAGAGTTGTTAAAAACACAATTCTACGAACAAATTATAATTTATACTTAGGATTCGTACAAACCCGTAAAAATATCGTTGTCTTATAATGAAGAGAATATGAATGTTAACGTAGTGTGGGTCTTATTAATAATTTAATTAACAGAAATTGCCAATAATGTCATTTGCCTATTTATAAAATAAACAAGTATGTATATAGTAATAAAGTTTGTTAGCTGTTTATATATTAAGAAATTGTATATATCGGCGCTATTAGCTTTAATAACGGATGCGACATGAAAATAATTTGAGGCTGTCATCAATTCTTATTAAACCTCATTAGTATTTATGATTATTGTTAAAAGTAAAACGAAATCAAAGGAGAATAGAACTATGTTTGAATCTTGTTATAAATATGACGTATGGACGCACGACGGCAAACTCCAGAGTTGAGAATTCAGAGTTCAGCGAGTGTGTATCATTGAAGTATGATATTATGAAGAATCTTTGAGAAATACAGGAGCATTAAGAACAATTGAAGTTTCATTTTAAAATATCATGGACCGTACTAGAAGAAGTGACATTTTAACGTCAGCGAGGCTGGCGTCCCTCTCTTTTAAAACAACGAATTTGTAATAAATCCGATATATATATTTAGTTAAGTATGAAATAACAATACTGGAAAATAATTCCTTTTTATTATGAAAACATTTATTTGAAGCTCACAATGTATGTTTTTTATGTCACATGCGTCTAAGTTATAATTAAAAAAGATGTAATATTTAAAATAAGTTAAAAATAATTATCTTGTGAAAATATAAAATTGAGCTTATATCAGAATGTATAGAAGTTAGTGCTGACAGTTCAGTACTTGACCCGCTACTGAAGAAATGATTTTTTTGCTCTTATTGTTTCAGAAACAGATACATACCAAAAATCGTGTTTTACTTATGTTATATTATCACGCCTTCATACATATATATCACAATGATTAATAAATTTAAATCAAAAGTAAACTATAGATACAAAATTTATGAAAAATATAGCAAATATAAACAAAAAATAAATAACATGACAAATATTTTTTATTTATTTAGTCATGAAGCTAATTGATATTCAAGTAACTGCAGCTTCAATGTGATTCAACTAACTTTGATATAGCTACGTTTTGATACTATACATCTTTTATTGTTATAATTTATTACACAATTTCGTCATTTTAAGTTCTTTAGATTTCAATCTCTCAAAAATGTTATAACTTTCGTTCAGACGGACATTTGGTTTCTTGTGGTTCAATTTAACATTATCTTATGTTACTTCGTATTTTTTTGTTTCAAATCTTTGTTATCTCACAAATGAAAGATGTGTCTGTATTCCTTCAGTAGTGTGTCTTGATTTACATTTATACGGTAATAAAAATTGTACTTTAACTATTTTTATTATATTCTATTTCATAACATGCTTTTTATAAACTTTTGGAGGGTTGTAGTCTTTTTATGGTGGTGAAAACCTGAATAACTATCCACACGGGATACTATACATAAAGAAATTGACAGAATAGTAAAAAATTAGACACTTTATGAGCGATCTCAAAAATATTTTTTTATTTTTATTTGATAAATCTCTCAAAGAGGAGCTTTTCAATCTATTTAAGAGTTTGGCAATAACCTCTCAACAATTTTATCGAGATAGAAAAATTACACCAATTATAAGAGTATCAAATATCAAAACGAAAAATACAACTGATTTATAAAGTATAAAATAATATAAAGGATATTAAGCAACCTGTAATTTCAAAGAAGAATTAATTAGTGAGTAATAAATGCGATTGTATTTTAATGTAATAAACCTGAATGATTGTGAGAGCTTGTTAACTTGATGTACGAACTAATTAGTGAAATATGTAGAGACTTTAAAGATGTATTTTCATACTTAAATATATTCTGTTGTACTTAATTTGGAAGTCGATACTTAAAGAACAATTTTCTAATAGTTTTATAAACCTACATCCTTCTTGAACGTGGAGTAAATTAAAAACAACTATGAAGAAAGAAAATTCTCTTCAAAACGTTTTCAGTGTCCTTGTTAAAAAAATCTACAGTTGTTTAGTATTTTTTTAAATTTCCCTTTTAAATATACATATTTGTATTAAGAAAGTTTATCTCAAATTTGATACATGATTGAGTTATGTGGAACTCATTAACAACATCTGAATAAAGTCTAATTTGTCAAGGAAATTTTAATGTCCAATATCTGCATTATAAAACAAATTTAATAATAATAATTTTGGTGGAATATTCTTGGTTAACTAAGGTAAGTGCATGGAAAAGCTTTATATACAGTGAGACTAATCTTGTATAGCGTTAACAATAAGCCAATATTCGATTAATAAGATGTAGATAAATTACTTTTCTTCTTTTCACTTTATTCTTAAACACTGAAACAAAAACGATAAAGGGTCACGTTCGTTATTTCAAGCACGACTTGCGAAATATAAAAATATTAGTAAATATTATAAATTTTATATCAAAATAAAGTTAAAAAAAAATTACATTATAGGAAGAGGTCTTTATTTTATTTAATAGTGTAATTAGCTTGGTACAAATTGGAAGAACATAAATCAATTGTGGCGATTCGTCACAAGGCCGAACGTGGCTGCGCTGCACAGAGTGCAGCGCGTCATGGCGGTGAGGGTGGTACGAGCATACCGCACTGTCTCTCATGAGGCGGCTTGCGTGCTGGCTGGGACGCCTCCCTGGGAACTGGATGCCCAGGTTCTGGCGGAGGTTTACCACCAGCGCGCGCGAGATCGATCCCGGGGAACGAGTCCGGACCGGGATCGGGTGGATAGTTGGCGACGATCTGCGCGGTCGTCCTTGTTCCATCGGTGGAGGCAAAGGCTCTCTGAGCCAGTGGCCGGGTTGCGAACCGTGGAGGCTATTCGCCCGCTCCTCATGGAGTGGGTGGACCGCCGACACGGATCCTTGACCTTCCGGCTGGTGCAGATCCTCTCGGGGCACGGTTGCTTCGGGAGGTATTTGTGCCACATAGTCGGGAGAGAGCCGACAGCGACGTGTCACCACTGCAGTCGCGTGGAAGACACCGCTGACCACACCTTGATGGAATGTCCAGCGTGGATATCCGAGCGTAGCCAACTCATCCGCGTGGTTGGCGCAGACCTTTCGTTGCCGGCAGTGGTCCAGGCCATGGTCGGCAGCGAGAGGGCATGGCAGGCGGTGGCCGACTTCAGCGAGAGAGTCATCTTGCAGAAGGAGGCTGCTGAACGAGTGAGGGAAGACGACCCCTCCTCGGCGCCGCTGCGCCGACGAAGGCTGGGTCGAAGGCAGCGGGCTTATGCTCGCGACCTGCCTCCCCAGTGAGGAAGCCTCCGGGCGTCGGTGGGGAACCGGCGTCCGGGTAACATAGGCTAGAGGAAGAGCGGCGTGTTTGGCGTTCCCGGCACGCTGCTCTTGAGTCGGAGGGGTGGTGTGGTCAACCACTGATGCCCCTGCCGATGGCGGAGTCCCTTTCGGGACTCGTGCGTAGTGAGCGGAAGTATGGCTTGCCGTTCCCGCTCACTAGTCTACGCACAGCGCAGAGAACGCCGAGGTGGTTTAGTGGGTGGAAATCCCACATGCCCCTGTCGCGTTTCCCCCGCGGCAGGAAGTCTTTAAAAGATTCCCCTCGTAGAAAAAAAAAAAAAAAAAAAAAAATTGTGGCGATTCGTAGGTGAAAGTTGTGGTCAAAGTAATGCGTAGTATTACGAGTACAGAGGGTCCTATAATGAAACGAAAACCTTTAATTAAGTCGTGTAATTTAAGAACAGCCGCGTGAGCTTGGAGATTCGTTAATAAAGGACTGTCCTGGTCCGGTGAAAAATTGTATTTTTGGGTTAAACGGAAATAATTTTGCTAGAATTCGGCTAGTTCAAGACAAAGGTAAAGTTAAAAAGATTATATCTATTACTTTTAGTAGACTAGAGACGTATGTTGTATGTATGTTTGTGAAATAATACTATGTTCTATATAATTTTGTTTGTATGTTCGTGATGTACAAAATCTATAATACACTTTCCTATATCAACGAATGTAAATATATAACATTTGATAAGATTGTTTTTGTTCTAAATAAGGATTATTCTAATCTTTTCTTATTAATACCATACTACATAGAACCCTAAATTTTATTTGTCGTTTTAATTGAACATTGTCTTCATTATTCTAATAAATTTTGCTGATATACCAGACGACAGTCTATAAAAAAAAGATTTTTTTTAGTGCTTTCAAAGTTATTATCCTGAATTATTCTAATTTTTTCACTGAAAGTAAAACATTTGCTTCCTATGGAAAAAAACCTTAGATTTTATTATGTGTCATTCACACTCTTTCGAACTCCAACACTATGTAAAGTTTGCTTACCCATTTATTCTTTTATTAAAATTTAATTTTCCTTACCTCTTATTATACCTTAAATTGTATTCCTTACAAAAAGTGGGTGTTACAATATTGGTGTCTGTGTCTGTATGTTTGTTTATCTATTGGCATATAATCTCTTAAACAGATCGACCAATTTCGATGCGGTTCTTTTCATTTGACACTATCGGATTTTTCCCAAAATTATTTTACATGGATTTGAATTAATGAGTTGAAAATATCAAATTGTTAAGGAAAAAATCAAATAAACTGCTATTAAATATTTCTAAAAGCGAAAAGTGTAACAAACAGAACCCAAGATAGATTATTCCATTGTAACTTCACATTTTAAAAATATTCTCTGGCAGCCTTCAAATCTCTTTGTACTTCAAAACTTTTTCTTTTGTAAAAATTCTCTGAAGTCATAAAAGCCATATAAAATATTTTTTTAATTTACCATTCATAAAACATTAACATGAGAGTCTGATACAAGACGAAAAGATTTGGTGTTGTGTTTTATTTTACATAATAGGTATGTCATTAAATCTATATTATAACCCTGCTCACTAACTTAAATATATTAAATATCATCTGTACCAAATTTCATTAAAATCATTTCAGTGGTTTAGGCGTGAAAGCGTAACAGACAGACAGAGTTACTTTCGCATTTATAATATAGGGTTTCTTTCCTTGTACATTTTATAGATTCAAATGGCAATATTTCTTTATTTCATGTTTTTGTCACTGTGTTAAGAATACTTCAAAAGACAGAACATAATTTCCTGATTCGTATATTCTTACCTAATATGTGATTCAAGTTTTGTTTTAAATAAGCAGATAAATCCTCTATTTGAAATATTTTTGTTCAAATCATGTTAAACCACACTGTCTTTGAAAAGGTTTTTCAACTCATCTGCTTACTAAACTAATTGTATATATGTAACTAAGAGGCGTGCAAAGGTTTCGTATATCGTAAACAGAATGTATGATCGTTTTTTAAAATACATACGCAATACACAGAGTAATGAGATCCTTACGATTTACTTTTGTTTAATTTTGAATGAAATGACGTGGTTTTTGATTTGACAAATTACCTCATTCTGGTTGTATCATTTTCCCTACAACTCATTTTTCGTTCCCAGTGATGATGATATAATAATGAACATCGGGACCTTTCAGATGATCATATATAAACAGTGAACTCGATAAACTAAACATCTTACCTGTCTCAAGAATTTTTATTCGGTGACAGACATCGATTAATACCTTTATGGTTTCTTTCAACCAGTTTTAGAGAACGTGATGAATCTTCGAAATCAAAATTATAAGATCGAAATGTTACAAACCAGTCCTGGCAATCTATTTCTTTCACACTCGAACAGTATTAAAGATAATACAATATGACAAAAATTCTCCTTGCCGCACTCCAAAACATAGTTATAGAAGCACTATCTAAAAACTACTGAGTAAAATCACCTTTTTTTGCACACAAGTCTTGCTATACTATCTCTAAAAATATATAAGTTAATCATGATGAGCCTTATATGTCAACTTTGTTTGAAAAAAATATTAATTATTACTTCATACGTCAGAAAAAAAACCAAATACTTTCCGAACAATCTATTTTTTACATTTAAATAACAGCAAGAGATACTTTAACTTAGCATATATTAATATAACATTAGTAATTATTAATACAAATTCAAACATTTCTTTCTATTGCACTGTACCTAACTGAAATAAAGTTTTTATCACGCATTCATCTTCTAAATGTACAATATTCCTTCTCTACAAGCTACTCTGCTCCTAGTAATACTCACACAGTATTGTGGTTAAGTTAAACCAGTTAAGTTCGAGAACTGTTTGTGAATGTGCTTCAATATATTATTAGCTTTACTGCAACCTCGCTTACTGAAGTGACTTGTAGAGAAACAGAAGTTAGTTTCCGAGTTAATTGTAACATTAAATAAACTTTCAAAATAACTAACCTCGAGCTCGCAATATAAGGAAATATGTACATTAACAGCGTCTTACATGTTACTTTTATTTTGATATTTTATCAAATGAATGTAGTATGACATATGTTTACTTGTATTTATATGAAATCCATTGTAAAGCAGTGTCTTTTAATCTATATTTATATTATATCAACTGTATTCTGTATCTCATTATATTAGAATCAAAGTTTATAAGTAAACAGTATTTTCACAGTACATTCGCAACAGTTATTTCCTTTAGGCCTCGGCCTCGAATTTTGCGGGCAGCGGAGCGGCAGCGGCGACGGCACGAAAACGCATACATTTCTCCAAAATAGCGGGCAGCGGGCACCGCTGTATTCGAGGGTCGGTCCATTTGATTATACGCGTAAGATCCTGCCGCTCCCGCTCCCGCTCCGCTGCCCGCAAAATTCGAGGCCGGAGCCTTAGTTAGGTACAAAGAACATTAAAGGTGAGATACCTTAATAAATGTTACCGACCTCTATAGACTCACTCACAAACAACACGAGAGAGAGGTCTGAGAAAACGTTATCAGATTGTTGTTTATCTCATGAAATATTATAAAGATATATATATATATGCAATAGAAATATTCTTAGATTATTATAAACTATTCCGAAATCAATACACACACATTATATTCTTAATATATTTTTCATATACCTGTTTCTAATATTAGAAATATGTACAAGTGTATGAATTATTTTTTCCATTTTAGTAAACTTGGTAAAATGAATCCATTGCAACAGGAGAGTACTGTCGCTTGAAATACAAGTTTATACCTAGCTCAGGGACAGTAGATTTTAATTACATATAAACCTTTGTCCTAGACAAATACCTCGAGAGGTGGAAAAAACATGACCATTTGTGAACACAAATCATTGTGAATGATTCACAAATATAACAAAGAAATAGAATATTCATCATTTAGGTTTTTAACATAAATACATTTTAGAAAATATAATATAAACAAATAATTGTTACATTAAATGAATTATCTCGTTTCGTTTAGTTATTTCTAATTTTATAATGATCCGTTCCTTACATTACACATCGCAAAAGCGAAGCTCCAATAATGTTACTAACTTGATACATAAACATAAACAGTATGTTGGCTCCTAAATATAAAACCTCTCTCATATTAAAAGTTACTTTAGAACTTGTTTCTCACAGCTTTACTTCAATTATCTAAATTGTTTTGTATTGCAGAGTTTTATAAGTCTTTCAACAAATATGTATGTATATTTAAGATATAAGTTTAATGGTTTTGTTTAGATTTTTCTGCTTTAGTAATGAATTGCAATGGCAAGTAAAAGAAAATGAAATCTTATTTCTTTATATAATTAAATAAAATTTTAATTGGAATAACAATATCATGATCAGTATTAATAGCAACCAGTAATATGAAAATTGTAATTTTTTCCGACAAATATTCTTACTTTTGTTTATTTTATTTTGAAATACTCGTTGTTACTCTCTTCACAAAGATGGATCGATGGATACCACTTACTTTAAAGTAAGGTTAGCCATCCAGGCGTTCAAAAAAAATAGTTATAACTACTCACAACATAACCTTCCTTTTTTGACAGTGAAGTTAAAACATTAATATCAGTTTTTGAATGTGGAAGAATATAATTCTTTTAGAGACAAGTAATACGAGACGAGCCAAGTTTTGAAAAGTCGATTCTGACTTACTCTACCTCAGCCACATGTTGTCATATGATATGTGATAGATAGGCAAAACAATAAAAGGTGATTTATTAAAAAAAAAATCTTTAAAAAAATCATATTGTATTTACAATTTTTATTGTTATTGTGTTTGAATTGTAAATATTATTATTAAAAATATAGCTGGCTAATAATTTCTTCGTTAATGTTATCGTTCCAGGACAACGTTCCACCGCATAATCGTATAATTTTCAGCATTTGTTTCATAAAATGTATTTAAATATTCATTCTTCACAAACATAACAGGTTGTAGCAGCCAGGAGAAATAATTGAACATGAAAGTTAAGTTACGAGAATTTTCTGAAATCTTTATGAACTTTCCGAAGTGATTTGAACATTATCTCATCCGCAGTATTATTATATATACGTAGACTAAAATGACGTTGTTTTGTTTATAAACTGGTATTAGTACAGTAACTTTATAAAAAATGTGTAGTATCTTATTTTAATTATAACCCCATGCCACCCTACAATGTATAGTGTTTTTCACATACAGTGTGAAATACTTGTCATACTTGCTTAGCTACAAAGACGATTCTTAAAAGCGTTCTGCAGTTCATATTTTTCTTTATGTAGAAAATTGTCTGTATTCAAAAACGTTTAATAACTTTTTTGATGTAATGTACGAATCTTTTGATGTAATAAAATAGTTTGTTAGGTAAAATATGCTTTAGAACTTCTTAATCTGTTCAAACTGGGAAAAGACCTTAATAAAAGGAATTCTTCGATAAAGTGAAAGTTTTAGAAGACATGTTTAATATTTTAGTGTGAAAATCAAGAAAGTATTTTAGTATAGACGAAAAAATATAATAGAATTTTTAAAACAATTTTATTAACAATATAAAAAAATTATCTATAGTAACAAAATCTTCGACCATTTTGTGTTCGTTGTATTGATTTCAGAGTTAGATAAGATTTGTTCAAAAAAGCAGTTCCTTTAAAACGTTTATAACATTAACTTAGCGATGAATTATGTATTGATAGGCTTTCTGACATTTTGGGGTTTTAAGTAAGTAATTATGGCAGACTGGACGAAAAATCAAGTTATCTTTAATTCTTGTTATTTTCTGCAAAATATTTAACTTAATTTGAAAATAATGAGAAACAATTCATATTAAAATCCATATTATTGAAGCGAAGTAAAAAGTATTGATATCTTTAGAATCGGCTTTCGAACTACGTCCTTTATCCTCGAATATCCAGTTTGAGAAACTACAGTACTTCGTAATGATATCTAAGATTTTCACTAGTGCACATTTAATGGAAAATAAGTTTTACGGAAACTGTGATCTCCTTATTCTGACGAAATAAATCTTGACTTACATCTCAGCTGTCCGTGATCACGGTTACTGTTTACTATATAGGGACGGGACACCTATTATGTAGTAGATAAGGCGAAAAAATATTTTTTTTTTGAAATTGGAACTGCTAGGCTGTTGGATTGTTAGGTACTCCTGGAAAGCGATCAATATACGCGTCGTCACGATAGGGTTCTGGAAATCATAAGCGAAGCGGTTAGTCTTTCTATTTATATACTGGCCCCTTTAACTTACACCTGCATCGTAATTCTTAGGAGCTGTTGAAGCTCCTCTACCTACGACGTTATGTGACCGCAACCGGCACAGTGAATTTATAGAATGCTAAGAAGTTTCATCACAAAATAATACGTTTGTGCAAATATACAACTGTTTCATTATTTTAAATTTCCAAATAAAATATTTCCATGTTTTATTTGTTGTTTTTTATTGTTATTTCTTAAATACCATATTTTTTTTGATGACGCAGTTAAACTCTTTATACGAGCCGTCCAACCGGCCTTGGCGGGACCGGAAGGGATGTGTGAGGCTCGGCCTGGGCAGGGCTCTACTCACTAAAACCACTGCGAAAGCCATCGGCCGCTATGTCGGTGTACCCCGGATCTGTCAGCGACAGGGCACACCAGCGACTGGCCGGTCCTGGCAAAGACCGGACTTACTCCCCCGGAGAATGGGGGTGATCCCGGCAATTAGGACCGCCCCGACGACGCCGGGCTTTCAATAGGGCCGGGTTACCACGCCGACCCCAGCCCGGAACACAGGGGTGCTATTGGAGGCGTAGGAATTGCCTCCGTCGCACCCCCGTACGTCGCCTGCGGGGAGAGGGAGCATCAGCCGCCCTCTCCCTTTCCCGCTGAGATGCCTCCTTCGTGGACATGACCGTCTCACAGAAGGAGGACACCGCCAACCAGGACCCATCACTCTCGAGCATCTTCTCCACGACACTCGAAAGCGACAGGTCCACTCCGCCCAGGTCTTGGCGCTGCGCAGCCCATCTCGGGCACACCTCGAGTTCTTAAATAATATCACTTGATACTAGTTAATCTATTATATAGCGATAGGTCTTTTTTACAAAGAGTACAGTTTTATCTGCAAGTGAAAATAAATCTTAGAGATAAAATGAATCTGAAATGGCTTTTGTATTTCATAAAGGCTTAAGCATTTTTCCCGGAATAAGCTAAATACAGTTTTAATAAATTAATCAATTTCAAACCAAGAAACAAAATTTTGTCTATTTTGTCTTTTGTTTTAATTAAAATTAAACTGAATATATGTTTCATTATATGTATTATAATTTTGTTTTTAGTCACATCAAGTAGGCCTCCTTTTGCGACTTTTCATCCAAATTCTCCCACTATCTCATTCCTATGTTTTTAAAAGAAAAACATTACCATAAAATTTTATCAATAATTGGTAACCTTATGTGAATACTTCTTATATTAAAAATAGTTAATAAATTAAATATTTCAAATCATTTGAAATAATTACAATTTTTATATTTCAATTATGTTTTTCTCAATGGTCATCAATTCTTATAATGTAAAAAACGAAATTATAATAACTATATATTCTTTTCATTAACATAACTTTTTCCACCTTTAGATATTTATCTAATTTTCAATTCCCTATCATTTACTCTGACCTGTGTCACATCTAATCTCGGTCGGTCAATATTTGAATAAACGAGTGGAGAGTGTTTAATGATATCAGAGACTTAGATTGGAAACTACTTTTAAAGATGTGGACGTAATATTATTTATAACAAATTTCTTTTTAATATCTAATTCAAGTTTAATCTAATTATTTTATATTATTTAAACCAAATACAGCAAATATTCGTTCTTTATAACTATATTTCCGGGATATACTACGGATATCATACTATCGCCCTAGCCAGTTAACTTCTGTTCGCAAATCTTTGTGTCGGAAGCCAAAATATTTATAATGTTAAACATCTACAGACGGAGCCGCACCATGTAAAACATGATCTCATCATCAACAAACTACACTTGCCTCAACAGCATTTGTAAAACCATCTGAAGCCACCTACAGTTGAGTGACAACCTGCCATAATACTTACGTGACGACTGACAGTCGTATAGAAAGATTACAACAGATACAAATATAAATATCAATAGACAAAAACATCCATTACAATTGAATTAAGTATTCGGTCCGAGTCAGATTGAATAGAAATATTGTTTCAGAAAAATATAACTTTGTACTGCCCGCTCTGAACATAAATACTATACCCCAAGGGAAACGAAGCAGTAACAATAAGTTAATAAGCCTGTTATTTTTTATTATTCCCAAAGGTTTTAATTTGATTTCTTGTTCAGTGATCTGATAAAATAATAAAACTTTTAATTTAGCTACATATCATTGTTTAAATTTTTGAAACAAAACTCACATTGATAAATTTGTATGCTTTGACAAAAAAAAAAATATTTTTAAGCTCAATGAGTCGTTGATGAGTTATCAAAAACTAAAGGAGTTTTAACAAAAAATCACATTTTTTTTAAAGAACTCATTACATGTGCTTTGATAGTTGAAATTATAATTTTATTTCATTCTAATTTGTGTTTTATTATTAGTATGAAATTAGAGCAGAACTACGAAGAGAAAAAGAGGTAGACGCAGGATAGACATATTTTAATAAAAATATTTTTTCAATGTGGTTAAATGACACAGTAACAGCTCATTTTTTTACCTCTTATTTTTATGTAAACAAAGCTTAAAAATTAATAGAAATTAATATTCGAGAGATGATATTTGCTCTTAGTTTTATTGGAATTATGAACTCGTTTCTGATCGATGCTGCGTGTAACTACATCAGACAATACTGCCATGAATATTAATTATGAACTACGATATATTCGTTACTGAAAATTTAGATCAAAGATATGTAATAGTAGTTATACCACTAGAAAGACTCTATGACGAATATTGCATATCTATTATGTCCCACGACAACAATTCTAAATTAAATTCTATTTAACAATAATAATAGTTTAACTATACATATTATAAGATAATTTTATGCATACATTTATAATACATACGTTTAACTTTTATTATTTTAAATAATGTGACAAACCTGTCAGATAGTACCTTGTTATTAAATACCAACTGAGAGCTCATCGTATTGGCTGTATGAAGCACATATTAATTGAGAGATTTCCTTTCCATTGAAAATACGTTTTGGTACAAATCATATGCATATCTGTCTTCCGTGGAGTGTCAATGAGGATTCGAAGTTTAAATGAATTATATTTTGTCGATGCCTAACTCTACTCAAACTGTTTATTAATTAAAAACAAACTATACCACATAGAGCAATTGCTAAACAAGCTTAGATTTTAGCTACGTTTATTGAATTTAAACTTGTGTATTATGAAGGAATTATATTTAAAAATCATATAAATCTTATTTAATATTACATAAAAATAAGTTTTTTAATTAAAGTTTAATTTTATAGAAAAAGTCACAACTATTGTTCATGAATTGATTTGATAATAATAATAATAATAATAATAATAATAATAATTTATTTCAGATCTTAATCCATATTGTGTTAGTAAAAATTAAACTTAATAAGCTAGTTGGTTAGTAAAGTTACAAAAAATATATTTTATTTGACTACATGGAGCCGTATCCAATGTGCCAAGATTGGCGAATCCCAGCGATCTAACAATGCGTGCAGGATCGTGTTGGGACTGTCCCGTACTCGTCGAAGTAAGGACGCGCAGCGTTTGCGCATGATGGAAGCAAAACCATCTGTGTGAGCCTCTGCGAACATAGCAGAGGCGCTGCAGTATCGCGGCAGCCCCATCAACATCCTGAACGCATTGTTGTATTGCACACGTAAGTCACTGTATGCCCTCCGAGTATAGTTTACCCACAGACTGCACGCATAAAAAGATTGACAATATGCGTTAAAGAGCGTAGTTTTTACTCGTTTGGAACACTTTGCAAATCTGCGGATCAACATATTGCAGCGAACAGACAGCGACCTCCGTTCTCTCTCTATATCCAGATTATCATTCAAATCCTCAGTTATCCAGTGACCCAAGTACTTAAAACGGCCAACCTTTGTAAGTGGTGTACCGCACAGTGTGATATGTGGTATATCATTATTCCGCTTGTGATCCGGTTTAAATATCATAAACTCACTTTTCGTTGGATTGTATCTAAGTCCATGAGTCACTGCATAAGTCTCACAAATACTGAGGAGTCTTTTCATTGCACCACTTGAGGGACTCAGCAGCACCATATCGTCTGCGTAGCTAATATTATTGACACAGACTCCGTCAATATGACAACCGATTCCGGTACTGCTGAGCTCCTCAAGCAGCTTATTAATATATAGATTGAAAAGCGTGGGCGAAGTCACACCCCCCTGCCTCACCCCGCAATCCAATCCATACTCCTCCGAGTGCTCACCAGCCCATTTAACAATATTTCTTTGGTGTCTGTACCAATATTTAAAGGTGAGAAAAATTTCATCAGACATATTAGTTTCATTTTTTAATTTATCCCATAGAACGTCATAGGAAACAAGATCAAATGCCTTGGAGAGGTCCAAAAAGCATGCATATACCGGTGTTTTTCTTACAGTGTAGTACTGAACTGTTTGCTTGAGGCATAGGATAGCGCTCTCAGTGGAAAGGCCAGGTCTAAAGCCAAATTGCGCGTCATTAAGAGATACGTGTTCCGTCAGTCGCTTTCCAAGCAAACAGTCAAGCACCTTCGCAATAACAGTGGCAAGAGAGATCGGTCTATAGTTTGAAACGTCTGATGAGTCACCCGTTTTGTTTTTTATAATGGGTACCACTACAGTACGCATAAGACCATCAGGTAAATATGAGTGCCCTATACACAGGTTGAAAAACAATGCTAAAATTGTCGGCAATCGAACTCCTGCATGTTGCAGGTGTTCAATGCTGAGGTTATCGTATCCAGGGGATTTCCCTCTCACCATATTCTTAATCACTTCAGCTACCTCATTAGGCTTAAATATTATACTACGCTTTGAGTTACAACCCTCAGCATCGGACACCTGCAACGAGGGTCCCAGTGGGGATTCTACTTTGAAATGCTGCCTAAACAAATTAGCAATTTCACTGGGCTCATGAACACCACCGACACTGACAGGAAGACCCGGATTTTTATTAAATTTATTGGTGGTTTTCCAAAACTGGCTAAAATTCTTGTTTTTATGATGTTCAGCAATTATATTCATCTGTATTTGTTGCTGGTTGTTTTGACACCATTTCAATTTTGATTTAAATATACGTCTGGATTCACACATGTCAATATAAGTGGCACCAGAACTTGGCCTGCCATGAAGTATCCAGTTGTGAAAATAAAATCTCGCCCTCACGTGGGCGTCACGCACATGCTTATTCCAACCAATAAGGAATTTATGTTTACAATTATCTCTAACAATATGACTACAGACTGCAGCCTCGGAGAGAATATGTACAATATTACCATATAACTGGTTTATTTGTGTTCTATGATGTGTATTACTACACATACTATCACAACATTTCATCAATTCATTCGGAAAAACAATTTTTGACAATTTTACGTGACATTCATTGTGATATTTAGATAATTGTTCACCATGTCGATGACCCCATATGATTTTATTTTCACACCTGTTTGTTACATTTATTTTAGATGTTATTACATTTAGATTACATTCTATCAGTAGAGGATAGTGGTCAGACAAATAGGTATCATAAAGTACACACACAGAAGTAGCGGCGGGCCGGGCGGCACTAGTCACCAGGCAGTGATCGAGCCAGCGACGCGAACCGTGTGCATCTCTAACAAACGTATAGCTATCCGATGGTAATAAGTCCATGTCTAAACACGACCACATTTGTTCTGAACAAAATGATATAAGTTCTTTTTCAAACAACTCACCAGGGTGTGCGTTGTAGTCCCCTAGCATAAAAACTGAGTCCACGTGTTGACTTTCAATTATAGCGGTTATCTCACTAAGACACTCAGTAAATTCGACTAAATTTTCACTAGAGTCAGTAGGCATATACACAGAGAAAAACATAACACTACGATCTTTGAGTGTGACTTTAATGGCCGCAAGCCGCGCACTACTACACTTCACAACGTTCGCCATAGGAAACATATCTTTCCTCCAGAGTAAGGCCACACCACCGTATGGTCTACCTCGAAGTACTCCTGCCGATGTATCCACAGCTGACGTACCGGTGTAGGCGAAGTTGTTGTCGATACTACCCAGAAAACTTAGGTCATGGGGCATCAGCCAGGTTTCCTGCAGCGCGATAACATCAGCCAGACCACATAGGCCCCGCACACAATTCACAGATCTTATAATATTTTTGCAGTTGAAAGTAACTAATTTAGTTTTATTAATCATATTGCTTTTTGATTATTCTCGGTATTCTTGTAAGCGTTGCCATTCACACGTTGCTTAAAGTCAAAAAATCGCCTATAAGCCACTCCTTCCGGCCAAAATTCATCTGACATAAACAATTCTAATTTATGTTTAGGTATAAAAATTTTGTAGGATTCATAGTCTTTTTTTATTTTCATAGTAATTTTTTCTATGTCAACATCAAGGGTCGTCTTTGTTTTAATGTAAGCATGAATATCACACACTGACACTTCCTTTGACACATTATAAATATAAATTGGAATTTTAATTTCCGCCGCTTTAAATTTATTTCCTGGTTCTAAAATAGCCTTTCCTCTGTGTCCCATAAAACGATTTCGAGTTCTTTTCCTTTGTACTCGAATCCATTCATCATCCTGTTTCTGTTTATTCCATTTTCCTTCTCGAACAATTTCTGCGATCGTTTTTGTGTTTGACATCATTGTGTTGTTTTCACCTAAGTACGCCGTGTGTCTCACGCTCTTATCGGACCGGTTTACGATAGTAGTAGGTATGGCCGACGGTTTACTCAGCTGAGCAGAATGAGTCATCGCTGCCGTTAACTTCGGTTCTTGTTGAGTCATTGTATTTGAATTCAGCGAACAAAAACTACCCTCGTTTGAAAATGTTGATGTTTTATATTTACGATCTTCTGATATTAAACAAATATTCTGATTATCATTTTTATCCGTATCTTTGGTTATAGGCGGTAAACCCATGGGGCCACTATTGCACTCAAAACTATCAAGTAAACAAGCACCACGTCTATTGTTTACATTAACGGGGTAGTTATTGACACTAAACGTTTCTTTTATGATTTCGACGTCGCATTTCAATGCATTTAAGCTCTCAATAGTCGCATAGTCTTTTTTGATTACCTTGACTTCTTCTTGCAACTTGACTAAGTCTTTAAGGAGTCTAGTTACGTCGACATGGTCAAACAATACGGGCGGTAATTTTTCAAGATCTCTGGCCACAAACACTGGAATATCTTCACAATCGGTGGTTCTTAATAAGCAGATAATGTCATCTATATCTCTTATTGATTTGCCATCTTTTTTACGAGTAATTTTGCGCCTCTTTTTCGGCAACGACTCGAATAGCAAATTCTTTGCCGTCACAATATCAACTTCGGAGAAAGCACTTGTGCATATTTTACTAATACTATCATCGTCCATCACTGAAATTTTATTATTAACGAAGGCGAGTAGCTCATTAATAACAACATTGCAATTATTACACTTAATCACGTTAGAAATCACCATCGTTATGTAAGCGCTGACAGCACGTCTGCCACGGCCGCGCGCACGCACCGCACCGCATTTGATGATGATATTATTTTATTGAATGATAATTATTTTATTCTTCGTTTTATTTTATATACCATGTATTACATTTTTCAAAATAATTACCGACTAAACGTACGGAAAAAATGTATAAGAAAATTTTCGAAATTTTTAAATTCTCTAAACAACTTATAAATTACAGAGTAATGAAACAATACTTAACATAGTTTCAAACTTTTAACTGTAGTTCACTTCAACCAAGATCAGCCAGTAGCTGTTCCCGCCAGCAATCTCCTCAGTCCACCATATGGTGGGAGATGTATCGTCCATACATAATACATACATATCTACATGTATTTGTCGTATCATCACTCCAGTGATAATACATTATGTGGTTAGTCCACCCGCGCAATATCAACAATATTATTTTTAACGAGGGGTCTCTGAGGCGATGATAATATTGAACTTCAGTACTGAATATTGTATTAAAGTTAGTAGATTTAAAAATATTCTTAAACACTTTTAGTTTATTTGGGGAGTTTTAACATCCTAACTTAACTTTCGTATTTAAGTCCAGGTGAACACCAAAACAGTGAAATTCATGGACTCTTATAGTGGATTGGAAAATATTACTGAAATATATTTAAAATAAGTATGTATTTGTTTTGATTTCTTATTTTATGCTCGTCTTATATTCTTAATCTTTTTCTGACACTATTAAACATGTAGGCCAGAACAAATCGTAAATTTAGTTAACTGTCGGAATCAAGATAAAAAGCTTTAATAATAATTTTATTTTAAATATGAAGAAACTTTTATTCTCAAAACTCTAATTTTTAAGGATTTGTAACAACACAAATAAAAATGTTATATACATCTTTTTTTTTTTATATATTTATTCTAGAATATTTATAATGTAATAGTCACAGTGTTTTAAATTTTGTTATTCTCATTCTATAATAAATTTTCAAATGTGTAATGTAGATAAAATCTTCAAATATTCGAGTTACCAATCGAAGCGTCTAATGACGTCAAAGTAGTAATATTCCTATTTGCTTGTTTTCAGTCGCAGCCACCTTTGCTTCATAAATGTATCTGGAATTTTCAAAGATTTTGTTTTAATATTTCTCTTTATTTCAGCTTTGAGATATTTTGGTAATTATGGCTTCTTTACCTGTAAGCAAAGTAAGTTGATCCGTTCAATTATTCATTGCTTATTAACACATAAACGTCTGTAATGAAGTCTAATCAAATTTAATATAGAAAATTCTCTCATAAATTTTGTGCTATGGAAGATCAAAAATAAAAAGTAATCGTATGAAAAATTAAGTATTCATTTAATAAACATGTATATTGTTATTAAACTATTGCGACTAAATTAAATAATAATAATTAGATAACATTTAAACTCCTTGGAATGGTCAAGTTACATATAAAAATCTGTATAGTTAATGTTTAAAAAATTTCCAGCTCGAAGAAATATTTATCCGATATGTTCCCCGCTCCTCAAATACCAAAATATTGTTTTATTGTAAAAGGCCACTGATACATAAATTTATGGTAACATGATTTGATTTTTAAAACACGATATATAACGATACCAAAAATAATTGTCAGATATTACATATGTTTCCTCTACAATAATAAGTAAGGGGTATAAGTAGAGTAAATTTTATTTTATTTTAAACTTTTATTTTCGGCAATTCGATGTTTAGAACGAAACAAACGACGTCTTCACCATGAAAATCTACGAGATGCAATTTCCCCAAGTATTTATTAGCAGTGCGTCTGGATAATTTGTTTTATGAAGTAAATATATACTTTTTTTTAAGTTCTTATAATTTAGATCATAGTTAATAAGCGCTACTGTAAGGCCAGATGACAGATCATTTTGAAAGATTAAAAATGTATAAACTCACAATCTAACGCTGGTTGATATTTATATTGCATGTTACATAGCACCATATTCAATTATTTTACTGTAAGCAAACGACACAGTTCTCGCCCGAGTTGTGAGAGAGGTTCGGGTAAGAAAGACTGAAAGGGCCGAGGAGAGGCTGGAGGCAGGCGGCTATACATTTAATATATATTACACAATACGAATTAAATATAGATTTGAGAGCATTAATTTAACTCGTATTTATTTTTTGTTCTAAAGTTTTTCAATGACCCTTTTTAATTTGAAAGTTCATTACATACGGTCAGAGTATATATAACAACGTCATATTGCATGTATTAAAATGTATTTTATAGATGGTCTTGTATGAGTATTTTTGAGTTATATAACAGGTGTGACTCGTGAACAAAATAGTTGCACTATCAATGAATTCTTTTATTTATATTATCTTTAATTATTTTAATACAGAAAGGATGGATGAAACTCATCAAATGTAATCATTTGAGTTAGTAGAAAAAACTTTTAATTATAATCAAAAATATTTTTTAAATTTGTGTAAGGAAATTAAAGGGGACGGCAATTACAACAGACGGACTGCAATTAATATTTCAAAATCACAATT
Source organism: Danaus chrysippus (assembly GCA_916720795.1). Taxonomy (NCBI): domain Eukaryota; kingdom Metazoa; phylum Arthropoda; class Insecta; order Lepidoptera; family Nymphalidae; genus Danaus; species Danaus chrysippus. The sequence goes on from CAKASE010000044.1 coordinate 12,564,941, forward strand.
CTTCAATCAACTACGAGTATTATTTAATCAAAAATATTTAAATCCAGCGTCGTCAATAATAACGATAAATTGAAGTATAAAGATAAACATGATAAGTTACACCCCCAAAGAAAATTCTTTTTAATCCGACTCTGGTGATTATAAGTGGCTGGAAACACTTGTTCATCTATTGCATTGACATAAGTAATAATAGTTTTCCGAATAACTCAAAGAAAATTACAATTTAGATAATAATCGTTCAGGTGTATCCTATCCTTAACGTGGCTATATTTGAACAAGACCTAATTTATCATGACACTTGGAATTGCATGACTTTAACCAAGACGAATTATTACTTACGACATGAGTTTCACTAAATGATTTAATTTATAATAAATAATAAAAGTTTTAAAAGTAAACCAATGTGTTTAAAATAACTTTTTATTAACTCTATTATCAAACTAATTAATCATACTATGTATATAATTAATGATTGTACTGACTAATTATTGACAAATATGTGAAATATGTTCCTGAACATGTTATTTATTTAAATTAATATATATTGGGCTAAGCTTTATTTGTGAGGGCTGTTATGAGGCCTTGTTTATTAATACAAGTTCATAATTTTAAACAAAATTAATACTCAAAAAACCATCTTAAATCAAATATTTTCCAAAGAGTATTTTCTTTTCTTTTTATTAAAAACACTATTAGAGATCTAAATTGCTAAGTTAAATTTATGGTGTCCCAGTAGCATTAGGACGGGACTATGGTCTAAATGTAAGTCAGACTACGCCTAGACTGAATTCAACTCTCTAGTTGGCCCTCATGCCATGTTCTTCAATAAGTACTCTTCAAATACTTCTGTCTTTTGACTCACTCATACCGATATAATTATTAATAGCTTTATCTCTTTCAGAACAATTTTTTATTACAATCAATATAAAATAGATGAATAATAGTTTACATTAAATATTTAAATGGTATATAAACTTTACTTATGATAATTGTATAATGTTTTAATATGGTTATTGAAATGAACTTATTATTATGTGATTAATTTAAAAAAATCAATAGAATCCCCTGTTATGTATGTGAAATAATTATTTATATATTAATTGTGTTTAAATTTATAAAAATTAAACTAAACAGACAATAAATATGTCGCGAGTTTATAATAATATCAGAGTATGAAGGTTTCCAAATAATATAAATCAACAGTCTGTAGATTCTTTGGTTCAAAAATGATTTGAAATCTCAATTTTATATAATACATTTATCAATACTGAAAAGGTCAAACTAGAAAGCAAAGTGCATACTTAAACAAACGCTAAGTCTGTGTAATTAGGATTGTCGCAACAAGCCAGACAAAAATATCTCACATCAAAAGCATCTCACACAGAAACTCCAAATAAACTGTTCGCATCCAATAAAACTTATATTGTATGTATAAAACACAGAAAGTTTGTAGGAAAATAATCACACATTTTATAAATAGTGTTAATGATGATAGTAAACTATTAATTTATTGCGGGAACTCTTACGTGTAATAATTGAGAAACACTTAAGTTTATTTCTGCTTATGATAATTGCCTTAATGCATAATATTAGAATCTCCAAGGATTCTTATATAAATTAGTTCCACTTAGTTAAGATTTAAATAATATTTAGTGAGAGAGAGCTAAAACTCTTTCTCATATTTTTCCCCTCAAGGCACAGCAGAGAACAATGTCTGACTAAAAACTGTTCATGTAAGTCAATGTAATATTAATATGGTTTTCTTTAATTTTCAAGTAGGTAGGTTGTTTCATCAATAAACAGTAATAGTAAATCTTTATGATGAGAACCCCTATAAGCGTTGTATGTAATACTGAATATGATCCTTCCCACCACTGTTATCTATACATAATATATCTATTTAATTTATGTTTAAATGTTAATTACTAGTGTTACTATTATAATTTGAAGAGACGACTGGCTTTATCGTGTAGGTTGTGGTTCAATTCATCCATTAAAATTTTATATAAGTATATAAGGTATTAAAATGTAAATAATTTAGTTGATAGAAAATGTTTCAATGAAGTAAATAAAAGACTGTCGGTTCATTCAATTAACGCTGAACGTGGTTTTTATCTGATTTAACTTATTAATATAAAAAACGGCGTGCTTTTAATTCGTGTGGAAAATAGCAATATTCTTATATTACAACGCTAATGAATAATTGTGCCAGTTTACTGTGTAACTGTGTACTGTGGACATGTTTTTCAAGTACAGTGTTTTTTATTACTTCCATTTTAAAAAAAATATTGGCTTTCAAGAACTTTGCCACTTTCCCGAAATCATAATTAAGTGAACATAAAATAACATTAGTGGCCAGAGTTGAGTTAAAAAACTCTTAGTAGGAAGGAGAACGAAGGGAACTTATACAATCTATTAAGTGCAGTAATATATTAAAACGAAAAAAAATCTTATTGAGTTTGTAACATTAATTTTTAGGTTTACATAGTTACCTTCGTCATTTTATTATTCTTCAAGTTAAACAAAAATATAACTTAAAAACTACAGTAGTGAGGGTTATTAATAACAAAGCGTAAAAAAATGACTGAAGCTGAATGTAATACATCAGTAGGTTAAACCGTACCATATATACATATATATTGCTGGAACTAACCTGAATAAGAACTAACTGAATAACTACTCTCGAGCCTGTTTTATTATTACATGACGGATTTTATTTGTGTTATGATAAGTTATCGTATTAATGAATTCCTGTTTAAGGATGGGTCCAATACATTATATTATTATTGCCTGTGACTGGGGGCCAATTTATGACGTTATTAACATTGAATCATATCAAACAACTGTGGTCGGATGAAAACAGGAAAATAAGAAATGACAGCGTTGTTTTATTAACATTTATTAGACATACCAATCTCATAACAGACATTGAACTTTTTGCAGATTATGATTTAACGCTTGTTTAATTTAATTAATCGGTATCCTTACTCAAAGTTGGGATAATCACTATACATACGTAGCATTAACAGTTTTTAATTAATAAATAGAAAACCTATCAATAAATTGTTCTACATAGCTAAGTCACGCACAAATGTTGCTAAATATTCTCCTATAAATAGAATATGTGGTCAGTATAACGATCTGTGTGCATTAACCCAAAATATTGATGTTTTTTTCCGATTCCTTGCCGAAGTTTAAGCGAAAAATTTGTGATGTTTTGTCAAGTCCTGTTAGTATAAGTAGTAGTAGTAGTTAGCTGTAGTGGTTTATTTTGATTTTTGTTTGATATTCTTTCTTCTTCATTTGTATTTTTTACGTAATAGTTTTGTTATTGAGTTTATATAGTTTTGTTATTTCTTTTGTTAACTTGTTTTTTTATAATATTTTTGTAAGCTAGACAGTAATTTTTAGCAGTGCTGTGTACATCCATAATTGTTACATACATCAGCTAGTGTTTAGTTTTAAATGTTTAGTTTTAAGTGCTTAATGTATGTACTGTCGATGTGCCGTTCAAATAAAAATAAAAAAAATAAATTTTCACACGTTATTGTAGTATTATGATTTGATTATATGTGAAACGAGAAATTGCCTCATACATAGAGGACGACGTGAACTTGTAGTTACTATGTTTTGGATTAATTATTTTTCATTATTAAACATTTACCGCTACTTATAAAAGTAAAACAGAAACTATATTCCTATTCATGTAACTTTACTTTCGTCATTATAATTTCATACAAATTACTATCCATGTACTTTTTCATCATGAAATTCAGAATTATTATGCACAAAATGTAAATTTTAATAATAAACGGTCATATTGTTTCGTAAATTAAAATATTTTCGAAGTGTTCGACGTCACGGAATAATTGATTACAGATTGATCTATAAAAGCCGATGCGGGCTACATTGAATTCTTATGTAGAAGCATCACTGCAAGAAATGGCTTCCCACTCACTTAATTTAACACAAAAAAACATGTTATTTTAAAATATGACCAAGAAAGAACTAGCATCAGACTTTATATTATTTTAATACATATAAATATTCTATACACTAAGAGTTGACGAGCCTCGTTAAAATACATCAAGCATTAATTAATATGAGAGCTGGTGAATGAATTGGTAATGACGTCGCTTGGAGTCGTCCTCAAATATTAAACTGATAATATCACCAATAATTTCAAGTATAGCGTAAGAATGTTTCTTCCTTTATGCTCTGATTTAAAGTTAATAGCCATCATTGAAACGGTTCCTTTTGTTGTAAAGGAAATCGGTAACATATTGCAAAATTCACTTTAAACTAAAATAATATTTTATATTTTTCTCAAATTTTCTTTGAGTGATAAACGTTACTTATAGAAAATTTTGACTTAAATAAAATAAGATGTAATAAAATAAGACGTAATCTACAAAATAGATAGTACTAGTGTCAAAATAAAATGAGCAGAATAAATACAAACTAAAAATACTTAAACCATTTCAACTGAAACTTATTTCAATAATTTGTTTTGTTTAAGCTTAATTGGAGATGTTAAAAAAGTTTAAGGATTTCGAGGCTTATTTTGCTGGAAAAACTGTTTCATTGCTAGGAAAAACTTTATAATTTATTTTTATTTTGATTTTGATTTTAATCACTTTGAAAGTATAAATATTACACATTCACTCCTTTCTTTATAATTGTCTTTTCTTTTGTGGAATTAGATATAAAGCTGAGTAAATATGATGTTAGAATTTTTAATACAACAGGAAATATGTTAATTATAACAAAAGCCTATTAATATTGAAAATGTTTTTGTATATCAGAAATATTACGAATGAATTACAGTTTAACGCCATTTGAATTTGTCATTAGGTTTTCAGAAATTCCTCTTGCTTTACAAGGAAACCTTCTAGCTCTTATAAAGTGTGTTGTTTGAAAAGAAAGAATATAAAAAAATATATATCACTTAAAGTTCTTAACAACTTTACGATGGAACGATTTTCAAGAATATTTAATTACACGTTCAGTGGAGATCCAACTACTCGTTTCGGATCTTTCTAGAATACAAACTAAACGATTCGTTTTTTCCTTTTTCAAGCACAACAAAAGTATTCGACTAGTTTATTTGTGTGTGTTTTTGGATTTGGAGGTAAACACGAAAAGGGTGAATAGGTTTTTACTGAGATTTAACTTTACGCCATTGCGTTTGTCTCTACTTAACAGATATTAAACTTTAGATGACGTTTTCCAGCTGCTCGAGTACGATTGACGTATTATTAAAAGTAAAGGACAATTTCTGAATCACTTGAGGTTACCTGGTAAACAATCACATCTTACGGTCAAAAAACGATGGACACAAATATAAATACATATATCTAGTAGTAAAAGGGATCTTGTTAATAGCGATGTCTTTTGATATCAAATGGTCGCTAGTCGTTAGTGGAGGCGGTACTGAACAAGAGCTGTAAGGTTTGACTGTTTTCGTAAATGTTAAAAGTATGTCGAACGAGATAATTTTTAAATCTGCGTCACTTTTGATTGTTAAAAACACATAAAACATTTTGTTACTGTTAAGGTAAACTCCTTAAAAAATTAAACTATAAAAGAACGATTAAAACACGAATACTTTTACAGTAAGTGTTGTATGCGATTTTATAAAGTATTACACAATTTGATAGAAAATGTTGATTTAATATCATATAAATTATATCTATATCCTATTAAAACTTAAACTTAAACATCAAGAAGTTAAAACAAATAAGAAATTGGATAATTGATAACTCTTATCAAGTACAAGGGTAGAAGGTATGTCAAATACAAATAGTTTTCCTAATGACAATCAATTAATTTTTATAATTGTATTATTATAATTGGTTTTTTTTCCCGTTTCCATATTAAATATTGTCTAATAGTCATATTTTATACTCCCCGTTGGTTTATTAAACCATTATGTAACAAAAGAACAATCATCATCATCATCATCATCAGCCTATCAGACGCCCACTGCTGAGCAAAGGCCTCTTTCTCACATGGAGAAGGTTTGAGCATTAATCACCACGCTTGCTCAAGACGTGTTGGTGGTTTCAAACTTATAATTGTGAAACTATAAGTCCAGGTTTCCTCACGATGTTTTCCTTCACCGTATGTCAGTGATGTCTAAATACTCTCAGAAAGTACATAAGACTCCGAAAAATCACATTGGTACTTGCCAGGTTTGAACCCGCGCCCTCGGCAACGAGAGGCGGGCCCCTTAACCACTAGGCCACCACTGACTGACTAAAAAAATAAACTGACTGAATAAAAAAAGAACAATAACTATATAAATTATAGCTTAACCCAGAGCTGCAACATCTATGTTTACTTACTGGCTATGTATTAGTAATTACATTTGCCAGTATAAACATGCCTTAACTAAGTATTTAAAACAACTCTTCTATTTTGAGACACTACTTCAGTGTATATTACGAAAAGTATAAAATAGAAAGATAAGGTGGAAAAATTGTTATACCATATAATAAGGAAGATAATATCTAATACTTTTCAAGAATCAAAATTTTTAAAAACAATAATAATATTATGAGAGACTAATACTTTGTCATGATACGGACTACAAACTTATCCACGGTGTTATAAAACTTGCTTGAATTTTTTATTACTTAAGTAAAGTGTCTGCAAATTTATAAAACATTTGTCAACTTCTAACAAAATGTTAATTAGTCTGACGTGAAACACTTGAATTATCAATTACACAAACTGACCATAAATTTACATATCAGCTCTATTAGTGTTCGCTTTAGGAGGAAAGGCTCGGTTGATCACCAACGTATTTCATCATTAATGTGTTATACATAAATAGTAGTAGATAACGGTTTAAAAAATGTTGGAAGATTATTCTCTTTCCAATTTATACTAGTTTACAGATTTAGCAACCACTTTTATTGAAATGAAAAGAAAAATTACGTGACAAATATCGGAAATCGTAATATAATGTACACCTTTCTTGTGTTAATCAACTTATTAATTAATTTTATATTTTCAGACATAAATTTTCTTTTTGCTCAAACAGTTTCTAAGACGTGGTGAAAGGCAATTTTTTCATCGCTTGCCATTTTAGTATCAAGCGGTTTATTGTCTTCTTATCACCTCTAAATTATTTAAACATTACAAAGTATTTAACTGATGTTGCAAATGGCTTTCGTTCTATCAGGATAGCCAGCAAGTGAGTATTGTGAACCGTAGTTATGTATAGTAGTCGTTTAACTGAAAATGACTATTTTGTTTTATTGGGATACTGTTATTTAAAATATTTCGTGACTTCCTTTCTTTTTAATTAATACAAGCCACCACTTTTCTATTGAAAATTATCAATAAAACCACATCACTTAAAGTGAAGAATCTCAATTTTTTTTCATTCATTAAATATAATCTAATTTTTTTTACTAACTTTATGTGAGAATAAATATTATAATTATTATTTGCAACAGAGTTTCTAGTGGTTTCTAATTCAGTTTATGTTTAACTAACGAACAGTTAATGAGATCATTAGCAGATGAGTTAAAATTAGGTTTTTGTTTTATAAAAATAGAAACATGAATTCTCTTAGGCTAACGTTAACTATTTGCGAGTTAAAATTTCGACAAAATTAGACAGCAACAAATAGCAAATATTTTCATATTTCATTTTTGATTAAAATATCAAGTATATTTAAGTATACGCATATATGTTTTATTTATTGTCATCAAAACTGAGTACATATGTGGAAATTTTGAGTTATCTTTCCAGGAGCAGATACTAAAATTATTTCAAATAATTTGGTTCAACGGGTGACTTTTAATAAGACTGTACAGTAACAAAAACATTTTACAAAACAAAATAAACAACCGAAAATATTGCAAAGAAAAATTATAAATCTTTTTCATTGAACGAGTAAATAAATTAATATCGTAAAGCGTGACGTGTGTCGGTGTGACAGCGGTACATGACACTTCACTGGAAAATAACAAACGTTTGAGAAAGTTAACGTGAGTGAGACAGCCATACGAGCTGGTACATGTGAAGAGACAGGTTGTTGGATCATTAATAACAGTTAGTTTTTCATTGTATGTCTGGCTTCTTGACATTATCAGTCTAAGGATATACTGGTAGGACTTTAAGTATTAGTGGCTACGAATAGCTAGGACTAACTAACTTAATTGTATTAATACAATGGTGTTTGTTTACGTGCGAAGGATGTTTTACCAAATATATGAAGGGCCAATTTAGAGGGATGGCCTTCACAATACTTATAACAAATACATTCACACAGAGAGGAGAGAGACATCAATGTAAAACTTATAAATGTTCTCTTTTTGCGTAATTTATTATTTTTAAAACTATACAGGGTGACTGGTGAATTACTATCAATATTTAAGGAGCATACTCGGTACATGATTCTCATTCGAATTATGTAAAAAAAATAGGTACTTAATTTTTGACCAAATTTCCGTATAAATAAATAAAGTGTGTACACGTTCCAAGTATTCCATGTGTGGACGCGTGCGGCGGCGTGCTGATACAACAACACGCCGCCGCGCGCGAGTGTGTGTGTGTGTGTACACCTAATCTGTAGGGTGTTCATACGATGCGTAATTAATTACACAACTTTTGGTTAACTTTACTTAGAAGTTTATCAATATTTATGTTATATTAATTTTTCTTTTGTCATATATGATCGTCAAATATCACGTCCTCAAATATCGATAGTAATTCACCAGTCACCCTGTATACTCCCCACTTTTCGGTCACTTTGTAGCAACAATGATCACGGGCAGACGACAGTATGTAATTTAAACAATAATTATTTTTATTAGGCTTGGATATTTTTAAATTTTTGCATTTTACATTTTCAAGAAAACTAATTTTAATAAATTGGTTTTTATTAAATATATTTGCTTCTAGTTGTCCATACATTACTTAATGTCGAATAAACAAGCGATTAAATAAAAATTGGTATTTACAAAAAAATATATACTCACAATATGTTACAACAACATATAATATGTAACATTTGCAACAGATTCGTGCTGAATATTACATGTATATGAATAATTTAAAACGAAAAAATCTAATGAATTAATTAGTAAAATATATTATTAACTAATAAATTGTCCCTATTTTAGATTAAAAACCGAATGTTCACACAAAACAAAAAAAACACGAAGTAAAATAATTTGTTACTATAAAAAGTTATGTAAAAGAAAAGTATCACAGAAATGTTTCATTCAATAAGAAAAAGCTCAAAGAGAATATCTGTCCTTCGATGTCATTCTTCTTTTATACAATAATTGAAACTTTTCTCTTGTCAGCGTCAGTATGCAGGGGACGTGACCAGACTTATAAGAATTTGGAGGAGAAGGACTACAGCTTAATACATACATACATATAACTATAGATTATATACTAGTACATATAAAATATTATTTTAATTATAAATTGATATTAGTATAATCTTCAAACTGTACAAAGTATGACAATTGACAGCAATGAAGCATAAAGCAATCATAAATATAACAAAATATTTCATGATTACCCAAACATTCACTCATGATATTAAAATCTCTTGTGATATTCCATTCATTCAGCTAATAAACAAGTTGGCTCCAAAGAAACTTGGTGTAAACTAAACAGAACGAAGCAGTCCGCCACCCCGGGGATAACTTTACTGTTACAAGTTCGATCTCACGTGGATTACTACTCATGTCCTTATTCTAACTTATACTTTCTGACTCCTTTCATATACCTAAAGCTTACAAGCGGTATTAAACCATTATGTCTCAGGAGTGCTGCAAAGAATTATTTGACACTATGGTATGAACTCTCTACATTTTTTTTTTCCGAAAGTTAACGGCAAGGGGGTATTTTTCAAGATCGCACTAAAAAGGAATTTTAAGGGTTGGGAACGCACAAGTCATTCCTCTGCTGTTGCATTCATAAAGTAAGATGACCACTTAACATAAGGTGGTCACTGGTCAGTGCATCTGTTTTCCAGCAACGAGAAAAAAATAACTTTAAGATTATAAACAATTACTTTTGATACGTCTCACTACATAACACTGAAATTATAGTAATTTTGTCAAAAACAAAAAATCGTGGCTTAGTTCATAGTGAAGACATATTTTTTATAAAAACCTACAAAAGAGATCATACTTCTTGAGATCGGAGATGTCATCTTATATATAAAAAATGTATTTTCCGATTGATTGAACCAATATACTAAATGCATTCTTCTGACAATAGCTCAGCCTTACAATCTAAGCCCCTGCGAAATACTTTCTCTGCATTATATAGCTAGAGATAAGAAGAGAATGGAATACGTTTATTTATTTATAATAAGTACACTAACAACATACATATTAAAAGTTTTCAGTTAAGGAAGGTGACTATATTACAGTAACAGATATGTACGTCAATAATAATATTAAAGGTGGTAGAGCCTAGCTGTGGTGAGTTACTGCAGCTCGAACATGGGCTGGCTCGACGGGAGAAGTACCACCCTCTCACAGAAGATCGGCGTGAAGTAGCCTTTACCGGCTGCGTTTCGTCTGATGAGTGAGAGAGCCGGTTGCCCTTTCCCTATTCCTACCCTTTCCCTTCATTTCCTTATTCCCTCCCCTCCCTATCGCCAAAAAACAAGGTTGGCAACGCATCCGCAACAAAATGTTGTGGATGTCCATGGGCGACGGTAACCACTTTCCATCAAGTGGGCCGTCTGCTCGTTTGCCACCTTTAACATAAAAAAAAAAAAAAAAAAAAAAAAAAAAAGTGTACATAACATTTACCAAATACAATCAAAAAAGTATACACACTAATTTAGATTAAAACAAAAATACTAAGTAAAAAAAAAACTATACGTTAAAAAATATCGAGGACAGCTACTCAAGGAAAATCAAATACCAAGTGGCAATCTCTTATGTTACGTTATTCATTAAATATTTATAAATAATAACTTATAACATTGTATCAACACTTCTACATATTATCTGGCTTTATTTAGGAAATGAACTTTATACGAAGTGACTAAAATCTAGAGGTCCACCACCACGCAAATTCTATTAACAATTTGTAAAACCTAACTAATATTTGAAAAGGTTTTACAGAAGTAACTTTTAACTACTTTCGATCGATTGGCTATCCATTTTAAAGTCATATCAATGTAAATAAATATGTATGACTTCTTAATACAATTAGTCTCGCGAGCACTCTTATTTACACTAATAATAACTAAACGATATTTATCTATTTTGTTTGATTGGACTGACTGTCATTTGATGAACAACAGTGGGAAGTACAATGAGATCTAAAGCCTTCTCGAATATTCATTTAAATGAAACTTATATTATTCAGTTTATACTACGCGTATTTTTTAGAAACTACTTATTCCCGACGTTTCATTTACTTTTCAATAACCCTGATCACGGGCAGACGAGATGTGAATGTCTGACAGTTATTAAATCTTGTTATTTATCATCTACTGCCAACGATTTCTTAATTTTGGCGTCTCAAACACGTCGTTTTTACAATAAAAAATGTGTCAAGCACGTCATAGAGCCGTAGATGTTGAGCGCAATTTAGCAGTAACATCTTTGTTCGATTAATTATTATCTCCATTGGAAAAATATTTTTCTATCACTTTTTATTTTCAGGAATAAATACAATATACATAACATTAACTAAATTTTCTTAACGTATTTCAAATTAAAAAGTGATTCAATTTCAATAAAGTTGTTCAAAATCGTTGAAGCTTTTAATAAAATTAAACGAATTAAACATATTTTAAGTTGAAATTTTGTAGCCTTGTACAGACTTCATTCAAATTAATTAATTATTATATGAGCATATTTCATATTAAACATTTCTTCAACATTAAGACTAATTAAAAATATTATTGAAAATGATCACGCCTATTATAAAATTTATCGATAAATATTTCATTGAAATAAAATAAGTAATTTCATCCATACGGATTTATGATATTTGTGAGTTGGAAACCATGATAGCAATCTCCTTATATTAACTTTGAATCTATGTCTTGTTACGTATCAAGATATGCAAATCAATCGAGTCTTGTTTCAATATATGAATAGCATTAGACGATACTAGTATCAGAAATACTACGAAATGATGAGAAACCAGACAGAGACGCTGATCGTGGTTCCTAATTATTATTGCACTAGTGACAGTAGAACACATTAAGTATGTTTCAAAGAACAGTGAAAATAAATAAATGATAACTATATTTTACAGTATACCTAGTTTATAGACTAGTTTTATAGAAAAAACTGCTTGTTTATTTAAATTGTTAATATCAATAATATGTACTTAGTCTTCTAATTACTTATAAATTATATTTATCTTATCGAAATATTTGTTTAAAAATATGTATTATTTAAGTACTATTACAAAGTAGGAGAACTAGGAATAGCAGAGTTTTAAGCTGCTATGCTATGTATGTATGCTTCTTATAATTGTTTATTAATTCTGAATGGTTGGTGTCCATGTCACTTTAAATATTGTAATTTAAGTTTATGCCAAAGGCTTAGAAATACAGCTTATTAATATTGGTCTTTTCCTGTTACAAGAAAATAATATAGACCTAGTAGGAAATAACTTTCTTTTTTACAGATATAACGTTATTGCAAAAATTTCTGAATATAAAGTACTTATAAAATATACAAATGAGAAAGTGAGGTTTTGTTTAATTTTACTGTGTCATATTATCTAAGTTTTGGCCTTGGCACTTTGAGTTAACACAAGATTTTTGAGTATTAGGTATATTTTTTTTTAGGTATTAAAGTTCTATTTTTGTCTATAAAAGTGTCAAACTTCATTTATTCGCTCCGGAATTGAACCTGTCATAAGTAGCTAGATTAATTAAAAAAGTATCAAACGATTTTGAAAAGCTTTTAAACACTTAAATTGCAATGAAATCACTTTCTTTGATAATAATGACAACATTGGAAGTATAAATGGCTATGTAATTTTCTTTATAGATAGGTGGAAAAATATTTAGTAACATGCATTAATGCTAATTTTTAGGTGGTTCATAATGAATCAAAACAAAATTTCATTTGAAATTCAAATGATTTTTTTAACAAATAGTAATGGTAAAAATATAATTTTTCTTTCTGGTAGACAATTTCATGGTGCTTTAAAACAGAGTAATTTTGCAGCTCAAAGGGAAAGCAGAATTCAAATCACAGGGAGATTTTATTTGCAAACCTACATCACTTAGATATTGTAATCTTGTGTTTATTGGATTAACTTGTGGAGTGCTTATTAATGAATGATTATGATCGATTTCAAAGTGCATATAAACTTGGCATTAGATTGGATTTCAACCCTTTTTTAGGCAAACAATTAGCCGATTGGAACTTAGCCCCTTTTTTAACAGGCATGTTTTTGGTGAGATTACATTTTATAAATTTGTAAAGATCTCTTTATACATGAAATTTAAGAAGAATTGTTACCTTATACATGAACAAAGAGTGAAGAAATTAAAATAATTTGTTGAAATAGAAAAAATACAAAAAATGCTTTTATATTCATGTCTTATAATATCGGATAAACAATGTAACAAAAATATATTTTGAAGACTTGCAAGTCTTTGTACCCCACACCTTATAAATATAATTGGTTAATAGTGTCCCGTGTAACAAAATAGTGTAATAATTATTTGATCATTACGTCCTTCCAGCTACTGAGATCATCCAAACATTTTTCCAGTAGTGGGTTTCCGCCTACACGGGCGACCTGTAAGAAACCTTGGTTGTATACTTCAATTTAAAACAACCATACTTCAATGAATACTATGTGTATATACTTGATTCACCTCAGCCCGAGCTTCTCGATCAAGTTCACTGAGTCTGTTTCTCGTATACTGTATGCTGCCCGCCTTCTACAACAAACACATACAGTAGGTATTTCTTCAGGTCAATATCACGAGTACGTATCGTATGATACCTGACAGTAATAAAAATATGATTACGAAATACTTTACTATCACTGGATTATCAGATAGGTTTATTCTCATTTGCCAAACACCAAAAACGATGAGAAAAATTAACATCAATAAAGTATTAGAAACAGAGGATCAAGGAAGCAACTTCGTAAGCGGACCTGATCTTATGAAACGAGTAAAAAAATCACACGAAGTTCTCAAAACTCTTAATTTTAAATTGATATGTAACTCATCAAGTTAATGAAATAACATGATGCAATTATGAAGAACTAGCTTTCGCCCGCAGCTTCGCCTGCGTGGTGTTCGGTTATATCGCGTTTCAAAGAGAACCTTTCAAAAATCTGGGATAAAAACTATCCTTTGTTCTTTCTCAAGGCCAACTCTATGCCTGTACCAAATTTCATTAAAATCAGTTCAGTGGTTTAGGCGTGAAAGCGTAACAGACAGACAGACAGAGTTACTTTAGCATTTACAATATTAGTAGGGATAATGATTCCGTATTAATCGAAGAGTTATGGAAAAAACTGCTAAGTTTGACCCACACAAATACGTTCTCGTATGTACACAATTATTAACTGAGTTTTAGTGTACTCACGTAAATCTTCGCTTCCCACTGATGTTTTGGATGCATGTATGATGGGCAAGGAGAAGTTTCCTTCTGATAAATCTTCACAGAAACTGCCATTGCTGTTTAACTGGAAAAGTAATACACATAATGAATATGATATAATATAATTTTTTTCGAAGAAAATGATATAAAACAATTATATTAGGAACACAATAATAACCTCCTTCGCACGAAGATTACAATAGTCATCTCGAAGCTAAGAGTAGTGTCCCAGAAGTCGCACTAGATCGTCATATGTTTCGTCATGATCACTGACCACTTGTAGTAATTTGACTCCCATCAATATAATTGTAGCGGTTTCTAGAAAAAGATTATTCCAATATTATTTTATGTATATTCTCGTTTCTAACGATTGCTGTTTAAGGTTTGACTAATTAAATTCATTTTCTGAAAAGTTATTGAAAATAAAAGTTAAAAACATAATGATCATCATTAATTGGAAAAACATTCACATTTAAATTAAATTTCTCTAAAACTGTTATGATAAATTTAAATTTGTTGAAAATATAAAGTCTGTTTAATCTATAATACTATCAGTGAGATAATTGTTCATCTGATAGTAACGATATTTATTTACATAGGACAGATTTGTTAAAACGTAGAGGTTAGAAAAATGTATAAGTTATATATTACTCATATGTGTCATCTTTTTGTATTGATCCTCAGTGGGGCAAATAAAGTTTTGCTCCCAATAAATCTCAGTGCCTTGTCCCTGCCACATTTCGTGTATTTGATCCACGAATCCAATGATTTTCTGTAAAAAAATATATCTTATTCACTAAATTACTATACATAGTCTACATTATTTTATCATTCTTTTTAACAGTTTTCAACTACACTTTATGAAAAGATTTCGTTCTACCATTTATACTTTAAATTACTTCTGTTAATTCTTCGTTATATCAATAAATAGTTATAATCAGACCGAAGCATCTAGTACTAACTCGAAGTCTAAAGACAATTTATTATATTATAGAAGATAACAAATGTAATGCAATAAAATTAGAAAGGGACACAACCATTATATGACTACAAAAGCGTATCCTTGCAAGAAAAATCTTTGGAATTCATTATTTTAAGTAATTATTATTATTATCTTCTTTTCTTAATAAGAATGTATACTAACTAAGAAATATTATAACTATACCTCATTTTAGCAACGAATCATTATTTTATTGTACTATGTGTTTAGCGAATTAAGCAAGATTTAACAATTTAAACTACTTACAAGCTATTAATACAGGAGATTAATTTTCGTAAGCGAGAGTGCGCGTGCGAGTGTCGCCGTAGCGATAAAGGACAAACGTCACACAACTACAGTCTAAGCGGACTGACCGTCAGTCACTGACGAGTGACGAGTGACGTGCCCGGCGCAGCAGTGTTACCAGAATATTTTTTTTTCGAATCAAGATTTTTTTCTTTTTATTGATTGCATTTTGTTTTAAAAAGTTATCTTAAATAATTAAGTATTATAAAATATTATCTTAATAAGTACTATAAAATAAGAATTCAAATATTTTTTTTAAATATGTATTTCTAAAAATATTTTGAGCATCTGCCTGACGTTGGTTGCTAAGCAACGCTTTGTTATTAAACATTCCACATCGAATTTGGCTGGAGTATAATTATATACATATTGTATATATTGCGAGACAGTTTACGTTTTAAAATCCATGCTATACCATATACATAAAACTTATTAAAATTGAGTGTTGAATGTTGATAATCTTTTTTTTTCTGCATAAAAATGATTTGTTAATTAAATATTTCAAAAAAATATATATAGCCAATTCGGCTACCTTTAGCCAGCGAATAAAATAATATCGCAGCTCGGTAAGGGAGATAGCCCCGTCTAGCAAAACTGAGGCTCAGTGTCCGCTCAGCTGGCTAGCGGCGACATTGCACATCCTCGATATATACAATTTAATAAGAAGTTTGTCCGTCGCAAGAAAGAAAAATATTAAATAAATTTTAAACAATAATTAAACAAATATAATTAAAGGAGATGGAAACTGGTTTGCCCAAAATGTTATGAGTTCAAAATCGATTTAATTTTTTTTTGTATGAAATACCAAAAATCTGCATAAATTCTCAATCTCCAAGCGGAGAAATAAGCAAATAACTGTTTTGAAGCAATCGATTAACGAAAAATTAAATAAAAATGATTATTCGATTATTTATCTACAAAATAAAAACTTCACTCCTAGTTTTAAACTTATAGTAACTTCATTTAAACTACACCATATATGACTATAATTACATAAAAATAACTTTTAATAATGTGTATTAATATAATAATAATATTAAATATTATTTTAAAACATTCTTTTCGATTATCGATTCCATATCGATCGAAATCATTCAGTTTAATATAGTCTATGGCAACATGACATTGACACAACAATTACTATGCCAGATGCATTGTTATCTGAGTCTGACTTGTTTCGTTTTTTCGATGCGTTTCGAGTGCTTTCCCTATCGTTTTACGTTTTCAGCGACCACTGCTTTGTTTTTTACGGACTCCGAACCCGCCTAACGTTTTACGACCCTTGCTTTCACATTGGACACCGACGATCGCCTGCACGTTTAACTTGCAATTGTTAATTTGGATTATTTCGCCGGCTTATGGATTGGATATTACTGAAACGATTGATCGCTGTGTGAATTGTTTGATAGCAACTAGTAACATTGTACCCCCTGCACAGTTCCTAGACGATATTTTAATTATTACTGAAGAGGAATAAAATACATATTCCATTAAAATTATTTGTTTTATTTTATGACTTTTATCACATAGTTCACTACTCCTGTTCCTCGTAAAATTCTATACTTGTTTACGATATTTGTATGTCTCTGAGTCTTTCTTGCCTTGTTATATATTCTCTTCTAAATAAAATTATTATTTTTCACATACTTTTAAGTGAATTTATCTAACACTTAAAGATAATGCAATATAACTTCACTTTTACTGAACCTCCAATAACTGAGCTATCTGATTGTCAATATCTATAGAATTTTCAATTAAGAAACTCTTAATTTTGAACCTTTTAATTAATACTGTTTTCATGTTTTTACATTGTGGGCCCAGAATTGTATGCAATACTTTCGATCTCCTTTGTGTGACACCAAGAAGACACGTATCTGAGAAAGAACATTTTATTTCATAGAAATTTTCTACTTTTAGTGATTTGAATTTTAAAAGCTATCAAGATTCAATGAACTCTTTTAAACATTCTAGTAAACTTGATGTTAAATTTAAATATACTAAAATATAATATTGAATAATAACAAATAAAACATTTCCAGAAAACAGAAGTCAATGATTGATCACATCAAAGTGAAGTATATCTATTTCATTTACCACTCGATCAAAGACATTAGTTATTATGCTTCACTAAGTCGACAGATATAGTCCGTAAGTTCAAAGGGTTGCCATGGGATGATTCCACATCTACGTGTCACTTGCTATGAAACCCTTTTCAAATAAAGTTATTATCAAATTGCTGTACAAGATATTAAGGTGTGGTTATAATGGGAAAATGCCAAATACATTTTAGGAAATACAATCATTGTAAAATAAGATATACCTATATATACATACACGTAGTGCCTAACATACCTTTTCTTAAACAAAAAAAAGAATGTTTTTCATAAAATCATTATTTAATTTATTATTTTCAACAAAATATATCTCATGGTGCATTAACAACAACACTTCAAATTCTGAAAAAAATAAAAAAGAATTCATTTATATTTCATAATTTATCAAGTATGCGGAACACATTTAAAATTTTAAGAGTTCCGGGTTAGCATTACTATATAGATAAAGTATCATATAGAGCGCTGCTTACTCTACGAAACAAACGCGTGTTCGTGTGTATCAAACATTAATAAAATAAAACAAAAAACGTGATATTTTTAGGAAACTTCGGGAAAATTATGTACTCTTAGATATAGGATCTAAGTTTAGTTCTGCATTTTTTATTCCATGTCTTTGTGAGTTTCGTAATTTTTCTTCAACTTCTGTTACAATAAACAAAACGCCTTACATTTAAATCGTTCCGTAACCTCCATATACTAAATTGCTTCACAATTTTAACAGGCGCTTGCACCAACAGATATACATACTTACTATAATACATATGTAGTATTAGTTTAAACATATAATATATAAGAAGAAGACAGATCATGTCTTTCGAGTCATCTGTACATAATTAAGAAATTAACTTCATTGAGGTAACAATTAACAGATATTTATTGATTATAGGGCGGTACGAAGTCCACCGGATCATAGGTATACGATAGCTAGGATAAGATAGCTAGGATAGTTTTTGAGAAAAGTTTTAAATTAAAAAATATTTATTTAAATAGAAGGTTACTATCAAGAGAACAATATACGGTAATATTAATTGAAATAATAATAAGCAGTTATAATATTTTTGAAGCTTTTATTTTACTATAAATATATAACACACAGCATTTCTATTCTGCGTTAATTATTTAAAAACTATTCTATTTATAAAAAGTGGAACTAGAAATTTATTGTATAGGATATAAAAATTATTCAAGTTTCATTATAGTTATTATAATACAAATTTAGTTCAATAATGTTTAAATCTTTTTTCACATTATGGATTAAATTAATATTGAACAATTATTCACGTACATGCTTTATTATGAGCTAAATGATAGTATCTTAATCTGCTAATTGAGTTAACCGATTATTCTATCAATATTAAAATAGTCTTTTTTCTTTATATTTCTTTGCTGTATAAATTTATATTTTTAGCGAATTAACAAAGTTTAGCAATTTAAACTACTTAAGTCTCCTGCAATGTATTTCGTTTCATCGAGCGGGTAAGATTGCATTAGGTCGTTAAGATTATCCCAAAATGTTTGTTTCTCCGCGTCACTACATCCTGTCTGTGGTGCATACACTGATATAATGTTGATGCATTGTTGGTTTTCAATGGCAAATTTGATGGAGATGATACGGTCACTAACACGTTTGACTTCTATAGTTCGTTCTTGTAGGTAACTATCGATGGCTATACCTACGCCATTCTTTATTGTACTTGACCCATGATAAATAAGTTTGTATCCATTTCCGATACTTCGAGCTTTAGACCCCTTCCACCTGGTTTCCTGAATGCAGCAAACATTGACCCTGCGTCTAAATAATACTTCGCTCAGTTCTGAGCTGCGTCCAGTCATGGATCCCACATTCCAGGTAGCTATTCGCATTTTTGGTTTGTATTGGTGTGCACCCACGACTTTTTCGTCGCTTCGGGGGTACGCCCTAGCATTTTTGTCGCATTTCATATCCACGTCGCTTAACCAATGACTATAGTAACTAATAAAATATTAAGATTTTAATCCCCAGACGGCATCGTGAAATTAAACAAGTGTGTAGTATTAACAGATTTTATTGTCACGACGCAAAAATTGTATACAGTTCGTAAATATTTGCAATTCTTTATGAAAAACTTTGTTTTTCTAATATAATATTACTCCAGGCACGGACATTCTATCTCATCTCCTCGTGACACAACACACAAGCGCGTACTTAACTGAGGAACTAGCACGAGCCAACACCGTCAGGGAAGAACCAAAACCTGCTGATGAAGTAGAGCCTGTGAGTATCTACTAGTGATTACTCATAATGTTTTGCGATTATATTATAATATATTATGACATTTGCCGCTCAATAAGCTTAAATAGTGCCTAGTTTTAACAAAATAAACCAAATTTTCATGTCACATAAAATCAAAATAAAATTTTCATGTCTTAATTACAATTTTGTAGAACATATTTGCTCTTTATTCACAACTTAAAAACGGCTTAAATAAACTTTCGTTTCGTAAGGAGGAATTCATTTATTTCAGTTTCAATATTAATTTTAAGAGGTCACATCAAATAGTATACTACGTAGAAGAAATTAAAATCATCGTATATCTGTCTTCAGATGATTCCAGTGTACGCTGAAGGCTGTGAGCTGACGGCCAACGTGCTCCTCTACATGGACCATCTCAAACAACACCAGGACAAGGAGCTGGAGATTAAATGTACGAGATGTGTGCTGAGATTCGTACGTCTCGGTGAATAATACAGAACGACCGAATCGATTTCCAGGGTTTTGCATTCGTTGGAAAGGTCTCTGACTCCGTGAGGTTTATAACAAAAAAAAAATTCAGGTAAATTTTCAACAGAAAAGCGGGACAATCTTTTTTCACATACAGCGCCATTTCTGATACGTAACAGTACTACAAATCAATATTTTAAGTAGATGGTGCCGGTGCATGATACATTGTTTGAAGGCTACTCATTGTTCTCTGCTCAGTTAATTTCATGTGACAAACCGGTATTGTGTTTGTAGTTTAAACTCTTAGAAAAATTTAGAAAATCATTGTTTTTCACATGTTCAGTTATATGTACTTTGCGTGTTCAGGAGTTCGGAAACCAAAAAACCAAAAAACAAAAAATGTGGTTCACAAAGGAGCACTTCAATGAAACGGATAATTTGCGGACACGTATAACGCTTCGATTCGGTATCTACTTTGGATTCACTTTTATTTACTTAGAGAAGTTCAACTAAATAACACTACATTTCTGTAATCGAAATGAATTCATTACTGTTGTGAAACGAAATTAAAATTTTCCTTTTCAAATATAAAACAATAAAAAAATTCTTCATCTTTTAATCACCAAACGAAATGTTACATAAAACAAAGCCTGGTGGCGAAACGAGTTCGCCGGGTTTACTAGTCTCATTATACAATAAAAATAAACGCTCACATCTCGTCTGCCCGTGATCACGGTTGCTGAAAAGTAGCCGAAACGTCGGGAGTATGTAATTTTTATCAGAAATCAAGTAGCGTAGTATATCCGAAAAATATTAGTTTCATTTACAATAAAATGAGTTCAATACACACATTAATACGTATAATATTTTTCAGGTCAACTGAAAGAGCATCAGATTCGAGACCACAACCCGTTCGAGGAGGTTCTACCTATGTGTTCTACTGAGCACTTGATTAACCTGCCCAAGGTATGTACGTCATATAACTCTACTGCTACTTGTATATTCTGCTACTTATTTATCTACAATTAACAAACTGCAATTATATAATAATATATTTTTTTCAGAACAAAGGAAAATCAAGGACGTCGCGTGTCACGCCATCAGCGACACGTATGAAGGTGTCACGTTGGTCATACAAGAGGGTCTTCTGTGTCGCGAGTGTGACACGCGGCTTGACAGTGACAAACACTTCCTGTTAGTATAACCACTTGATAAAACGACGCTGCAAACATTGAATACAATCAGATTTATTGAATGTCAGTAAAGAGACGTAGTTCTTCCTTTATCGTGTTGAAAACACTCATTAACTTTTACAAAAAAAATGTTATTTTAGTAGCCCTTATTATATTGTGATATCATCTTTTTAATATTTCTATATTTTCTAATGAAGAAAGATTAGATAAATAATATACCAAATGTTTAATACATACTAAAGTATAATTTTAATATTCTCAATATACAGCGGTCGCACGTCGCGCAGCAAGTGTCCATATGCTACATCATGTTACCGAGCGATGTTGAGACACAGTGGATATTGCGCCGGCTCACTTTCACTGGAGGCCGCTCCTAGACCCGCTCCCACGCTATACTGCGTCTGCGAATATTCTACAGACATAAGTCAGTTTACACTGGTTATAGGATGTCAATCAGTATAATATATTTTCATTTTCTTTTATAAATTTTATAACTAACTATGTAACTGTTAGACCAGCAGCATATAGAGATCAATATAAAATATACAATTAACCAATGACTATAGTAACTAATAAAATATTAAGATTTTAATCCCCAGACGGCATCGTGAAATTAAACAAGTGTGTAGTATTAACAGATTTTATTGTCACGACGCAAAAATTGTATACAGTTCGTAAATATTTGCAATTCTTTATGAAAAACTTTGTTGTTCTAATATAATATTACTCCAGGCACGGACATTCTATCTCATCTCCTCGTGACACAACACACAAGCGCGTACTTAACTGAGGAACTAGCACGAGCCAACACCGTCAGGGAAGAACCAAAACCTGCTGATGAAGTAGAGCCTGTGAGTATCTACTAGTGATTACTCATAATGTTTTGCGATTATATTATAATATATTATGACATTTGCCGCTCAATAAGCTTAAATAGTGCCTAGTTTTAACAAAATAAACCAAATTTTCATGTCACATAAAATCAAAATAAAATTTTCATGTCTTAATTACAATTTTGTAGAACATTTTTGCTCTTTATTCACAACTCTTAAAGTAATTTAAAAACGGCTTAAATAAACATTCGTTTCGTAAGGAGGAATTCATTTATTTCAGTTTCAATATTAATTTTAAGAGGTCACATCAAATAGTATACTACGTAGAAGAAATTAAAATCATCGTATATCTGTCTTCAGATGATTCCAGTGTACGCTGAAGGCTGTGAGCTGATGGCCAACGTGCTCCTCTACATGGACCATCTCAAACAACACCAGGACAAGGAGCTGGAGATTAAATGTACGAGATGTGTGCTGAGATACGTACGTCTCGGTGAATAATACAACTGTAAGTACTATATAAACAGATGAAACTAATATTTTCGGACTGTTTCGCGTATTTTATTATTTTAAAAACTATTATATATACATCCGACGTTTCGGTTACTTGTCAGCAACCATGATTAAGGCAGACGAGTTGTCGGGAGTGTGGTGTTTTTAAAAATTACAAAATACGCAAAGTATTCCGAAAATATTACTTTCATTTAAATTAATACTCGCAAGTCTTAAATCTACTATATAAAAAATAAGTTCGTTCTTTCTTCCTGACGCAACTCCAGAACGACCGAACCGATTTCCAGGGTTTTGCATTCGTTGGAAAGGTCTCTGACTCCGTGAGGTTTATAACAAAAAAAAAATTCAGGAAAATTTTCAACAGAAAAGCGGGACAATCTTTTTTCACATACAGCGCCATTTCTGATACGTAACAGTACTACAAATCAATATTTTAAGTAGATGGTGCCGGTGCATGATACATTGTTTGAAGGCTACTCATTGTTCTCTGCTCAGTTAATTTCATGTGACAAACCGGTATTGTGTTTGTAGTTTAAACTCTTAGAAAAATTTAGAAAATCATTGTTTTTCACATGTTCAGTTATACTTTGCGTGTTCAGGAGTTCGGAAACCAAAAAACCAAAAAACAAAACATGTGGTTTACAAAGGAGCACTTCAATGAAACGGATAATTTGCGGACACGTATAACGCTTCGATTCGGTATCTACTTTGGATTCACTTTTATTTACTTAGAGAAGTTCAACTAAATAACACTACATTTCTGTAATCGAAATGAATTCATTACTGTTGTGAAACGAAATTAAAATTTTCCTTTTCAAATATAAAACAATAAAAAAATTCTTCATCTTTTAATCACCAAACGAAATGTTACATAAAACAAAGCCTGGTGGCGAAACGAGTTCGCCGGGTTTACTAGTCTCATTATACAATAAAAATAAACGCTCACATCTCGTCTGCCCGTGATCACGGTTGCTGAAAAGTAGCCGAAACGTCGGGAGTATGTAATTTTTATCAGAAATCAAGTAGCGTAGTATATCCGAAAAATATTAGTTTCATTTACAATAAAATGAGTTCAATACACACATTAATACGTATAATATTTTTCAGGTCAACTGAAAGAGCATCAGATTCGAGACCACAACCCGTTCGAGGAGGTTCTAACTATGTGTTCTACTGAGCACTTGATTAACCTGCCCAAGGTATGTACGTCATATAACTCTACTGCTACTTGTATATTCTGCTACTTATTTATCTACAATTAACAAACTGCAATTATATAATAATATATTTTTTTCAGAACAAAGGAAAATCAAGGACGTCGCGTGTCACGCCATCAGCGACACGTATGAAGGTGTCACGTTGGTCATACAAGAGGGTCTTCTGTGTCGCGAGTGTGACACGCCGCTTGACAGTGACAAACACTTCCTGTTAGTATAACCACTTGATAAAACGACGCTGCAAACATTGAATACAATCAGATTTATTGAATGTCAGTAAAGAGACGTAGTTCTTCCTTTATCGTGTTGAAAACACTCATTAACTTTTACAAAAAAAATGTTATTTTAGTAGCCCTTATTATATTGTGATATCATCTTTTTAATATTTCTATATTTTCTAATGAAGAAAGATTAGATAAATAATATACCAAATGTTTAATACATACTAAAGTATAATTTTAATATTCTCAATATACAGCGGTCGCACGTCGCGCAGCAAGTGTCCATATGCTACATCATGTTACCGAGCGATGTTGAGACACAGTGGATATTGCGCCGGCTCACTTTCACTGGAGGCCGCTCCTAGACCCGCTCCCACGCTATACTGCGTCTGCGAATATTCTACAGACATAAGTCAGTTTACACTGGTTATAGGATGTCAATCAGTATAATATATTTTCATTTTCTTTTATAAATTTTATAACTAACTATGTAACTGTTAGACCAGCAGCATATAGAGATCAATATAAAATATACAATTAACCAATGACTATAGTAACTAATAAAATATTAAGATTTTAATCCCCAGACGGCATCGTGAAATTAAACAAGTGTGTAGTATTAACAGATTTTATTGTCACGACGCAAAAATTGTATACAGTTCGTAAATATTTGCAATTCTTTATGAAAAACTTTGTTGTTCTAATATAATATTACTCCAGGCACGGACATTCTATCTCATCTCCTCGTGACACAACACACAAGCGCGTACTTAACTGAGGAACTAGCACGAGCCAACACCGTCAGGGAAGAACCAAAACCTGCTGATGAAGTAGAGCCTGTGAGTATCTACTAGTGATTACTCATAATGTTTTGCGATTATATTATAATATATTATGACATTTGCCGCTCAATAAGCTTAAATAGTGCCTAGTTTTAACAAAATAAACCAAATTTTCATGTCACATAAAATCAAAATAAAATTTTCATGACTTAATAACAATTTTGTAGAACATATTTGCTCTTTATTCAAAACTCTTAAAGTAATTTAAAAACGGTTTAAATAAACATGCGTTTCGTAAGAAGGAATTCATTAATTTCAGTTTCAATATTAATTTTAAGAGGTCACATTAAATAGTATACTACGTAGAAGAAATTAAAATCATCGTATATCTGTCTTCAGATGATTCCAGTGTACGCTGAAGGCTGTGAGCTGACGGCCAACGTGCTCCTCTACATGGACCATCTCAAACAACACCAGGACAAGGAGCTGGAGATTAAATGTACGAGATGTGTGCTGAGATTCGTACGTCTCGGTGAATAATACAACTGTAAGTACTATATAAACAGATGAAACCAATATTTTCGGACTGTTTCGCATATTTTATCATTTTAAAAACTATTATACAACGTGTAACATAATTAACGCACACCCTGAAAGTTGTTTGTTCAGAATCGGTATCTGGATCGATTTTTATAGTTTTTTATGTAGGTCATTTTTTTCTCAAATTTAGATAGAACTAAGTAAATTACAGTCATCCTACGCACGCAACACCAATAGCGACAGTCGGCACACATCAAATACCTACGCACGTGTCCATTGACCTCCTAATTCAGCTGATTTGACGCCACTCGACTTTTTTTATGGGGGTAAATTAAATCGCTAGTTCATAACACAGAGACAACAAGTGCAGAGGAACTAAAAAATAACCGCCTTTATAAAAGTAAAAAGTGAAATTGCAGTATCATCTAAAATAAAACCACAATTGCGAAAACGGTCGTTAAAGTGCATTGAACAAGGCGGTGGACATTTTGAAAATGTTTAAAAACGACAACGCCGTGCGAATGCAAATTAAACTGTAAGTTCGTTTATGATCTTTAAGTTATTGTTAATATTTTGATTCACACCATTTAAACACGCCGACTTTGTCGTAGGTATTGTGGTGTCTAATCAAATCACGCGTTATCAGCTGTTTAATAATTCTTATTTACAAATTTAATTTAACAAATCAGTAATTATAAAATATTGGCTTCACATTAAAAAAAATCCAATGTCGACAATCTAAAGCTTGAAAAGTGTGATGGAAAGAAGAATCATAAATCATAATGTAGTTATTTTGTGTTCTTATTATTACCTACTTTTTATTATTGCCGGACGGCACTCGGAGAGAGGGGCGCGGGCGCGGCGAGTACATTGTGTCTGTCTGTGTGTGCGTGTGCAGCAGAGTGTTGGTGAATAACTAATTTCACAAATAAAAAGTGCAAACGCACATATAAATAATATTTGGTGTATGCATTGCGTTTATATTATTATATTCTAATTGGAGTGTTTGAGGGTGTGCGTTAATTACGTTACACGTTGTATATAAACCCGACGTTTCGGTTACTTGTCAGCAACCATGAGTAAGGCAGACGAGTTGTCGGGAGTGTGGTGTTTTTAAAAATAATAAAATACGCGAAGTATTCCGAAAATATTACTTTCATTTAAATTAATACTCGCAAGTCTTAAATCTACTATATAAAAATAAGTCCGTTCTTTCTTCCTGACGCAACTCCAGAACGACCGAACCGATTTCCAGGGTTTTGCATTCGTTGGAAAGGTCTCTGACTCCGTGAGGTATATAACAAAAAAAAATCAGGAAAATGTTTAACAGAAAAGCGAGACAATCTTTTTTCACATACAGCGCCATGTCTGATACGTAACAGTACTACAAATCAATATTTTAAGTAGATGGTGCCGGTGCATGATACATTGTTTGAAGGTTACTCATTGTTCTCTGCTCAGTTAATTTCATGTGACAAACCGGTATTGTGTTTCTAGTTTAAACTCTTAAAACCATTTAGTATTTGCGGGATAAATTTAGAAAATCATTGTTTTTCACATGGGCAGTTATATTTTGCGTTTTCAGGAGTTCGGAAACCATCCGCTTTATTTGTGTTAACGTTAGACCAAAAAACAAAAAATGTGGTTTACAAAGGAGCACTTCAATGAAACGGATTATTTTGCGGACACGTATAATGCTTCGATTCGGTATCTACTTTGGATTCACTTTTATTTACTTAGAGAAGTTCAACTAAATAACACTACAATTCTGTAATCGAAATGAATTCATTACTGTTGTGAAACGAAATTAAAATTTTCCTTTTCAAATATAAAACAATAAAAAAATTCTTCATCTTTTAATCACCAAACGAAATGTTACATAAAACAAAGCCTGGTGGCGAAACGGAGTTCGCCGGGTTTTTTACTAGTCTCATTATACAATAAAAATAAACGTTCACATCTCGTCTGTCCGTGATCACGGTTGCTGAAAAGTAGCCGAAACGTTGGGAGTATGTAGTTTTTATAAAAAATCAAGTAGCGTAGTATATCCGAAAAATATTAGTGTCATTTACAATAAAATGAGTTCAATACACACATTAATACGTATAATATTTTTCAGATCAACTGAAAGAGCATCAGATTCGAGACCACAACCCGTTCGAGGAGGTTCTACCTCTGTGTTCTACTGAGCACTTGATTAACCTGCCCAAGGTATGTACGTCATATAACTCTACTGCTACTTGTATATACTGCTACTTATTTATCTACAATTAAGAAACTGCAATTTTATAATAATATATTATTTTCAGACCAAAGCCCGCCCTCCCATCAAGGACGTCGCGTGTCAGGCCATCAGCGACACGTATGAAGGTGTCACGTTGGTCATACAAGAGGGTCTTCTGTGTCGCGAGTGTGACACGCCGCTTGACATTGACAAACACTTCCTGTTAGTATAACCACTTGATAAAACGACGCTGCAAACATTGAATACAATCAGATTTATTGAATGTCAGTAAAGAGACGTAGTTTTTCCTTTATCGTGTTGAAAACACTCATTAACTTTTACAAAAAAATGTTATTTTAGTAGCCCTTATTATATTGTGATATCATCTTTTTAATATTTTTAAATTTTCTAATGTAGAAGGATTCGATAAATAATATACCAAATGTCTAATACATACTGAAGTATAATTTTAATATTCTCAATATACAGCGGTCGCACGTCGCGCAGCAAGTGTCCATATGCTACATCATGTTACCGAGCGATGTTGAGACACAGTGGATATTGCGCCGGCTCACTTTCACTGGAGGCCGTTCCTAGACCCGCTCCCACGCTATACTGCGTCTGCGAATACT